>OY728158.1:375016906-376333125 GCA_963277665.1 Viscum album | reverse complement strand
ACACCAACCATTTCCATCCTTGACTTAATTACATCTTTTGTATTCCCTGGGGAATTTAGCATCATTCCAATAACACTGTCAGATACAATTTTCTTGACATGCATCACATCAAGAAAATGTCTGAAGTAATGACAATTCTCGTATGGTAATTAAAAAAAAAATAGATCGGGTTTTCCAACAGATTTTCATAGGGTTTTTCAAAAATTATTTACCAAAAATTGTATTCACATATTTTACTTTCCCAAATAACTAATCACCTTTTAGTGGATACAGTGTTGTGCATTGTTATGATCTTCCATTAAATGATGTCATCCAAGATCGGTACTTAAGTCAACGGGGTAGAAATCTATGATATCCTAAAAAGACAGATTTCAATGTATTTTTCAACCTAAATAATTTTGTATCTTTTTTTAACATGGGACACCCGTGAGTTCTTTTGATGCTATAGCCTGAAATTTTTTTATAAGTAGGGAAATCATTTATCGTCCCATACAATATCACTCTCAATGTAAATTATTCACTTTTATAAGCAGCATACCATATAACACATGAATCCAACAATAACATAAAATACTAGATCAAATGAGACAGATAAACATCAATATCATTATCTGGTGGTTTTAGACCGGATATAAGCCTAGAAAACAAGATGAATTTTAATTTCATGGATAACCAGGGTGGCAAGATATAATTTACAATCATAACATGCCATGTACAATGAGTTCAATTTTGAAAACCAAAAGAAATCAAAACTATTTTAGATAATGCCAGATGATGGTTTCTCGACTCTATTGCAAATTCAGGATACTCATGATCAATTCACTTCCATTTATGAGAGTCGGCCAGGTGGCATAATTTCCCATCTTTATTTCATTTATCAGTATTCCAAGACAATTGTTTATCATTTTCTTTACATCCATATTGATGCCTAATCCTTGGAATGATTTGAAAGTTCCATCCAATATTCGTAGGACTGAATTCATCTTTCTTGTATCTAGAAAAACATTTTTAAGTGATTTTTTCTCCTTGAGAAACAATATACAGTCTTTTAGGTAGTCATGTATTCCTTCATAAATCATTCCCATCAAGCATATCATTCGTTTAGCATCATATTTCCGGCATGGGAGCTCATTATCTTCTGGGAGCATGTCATTCAAGAAAGCGAGTAGTTCCTTAAAACTGACATCACACCATTCATTGCCTGCATTCATTTTATTTAACTTCAGTACAGATATTATGCTATATATTTAGTGCAACCAACATACAATGAAATCATTTCACAACACTTCTAATTCTCAATGAATTTTGAGAAATCACATAGTTCATATTCAACTATCCTTGTCATTTCATAAATATGAAATTCATCATCATTGACATATTTAATCACATCCTCTATACAGTATTCTTTATTATCCATATTTGTAATCATTTTTTATGATCCATAAAAGACAGATTTATCCTTTCTAGTTGCTGCATTCCGTTTTTCTCCATGTTTATTCCAACATTTATAACACTGATCTATTCTGTGACATATCAAATGGTCTTCCAACTCCTCTGGAGTAATTTGTCTAGAATAACAACAATGTAAACACAAACAATGGATTTGAAAAGGATATTTTGTGTGATCCTTTTCAAACATGATATGATCTTTCACTCCATTCTCATACTCTGTTGTCAAATGATTCACATCCATCCAATCATTATTCCTCCTCAGTCTATTTGAAACTCAAATATTATAATTTTTGATTCAAAAACACAAATAAATTCTTCTAAATATAGTAGAAGTGAACCAATTACATATATAAATAGAGATTAATAGAGACAAACCATTTCCAATAAATATTTGGAAATCAATAGAAGCAGTATAACCCCCCCCCCCCACCCTCAATATCAACACACTTTCCTACCCCCTAACAAACCGTTCTAGCAGCGACCTATTTTGTAGAAAAACATTAAACATCCTTTTAACCACCCCTACCAGCCACCTCATTCATAATAAAACAATCACATTAAATAGCCCAAAACTACTGACCAAACTCAAATAAAATGAAAACAATGATGCAATTTTTATGTGAAAACTAATATAGTAGATATATTTCCAAACACAAAGAAGTTTTCGAGGGAGAAAAATAACTTATATTTATCCAATGTTACTATGGAATATTATCTATTTTGTTACCCAAATTATCATAAGAAATAGAAAATTGAGGTTAGGGAACATAAATTCTATCAAACATCCTCTAACTAACTGTTAATACCTTCAATAATATTTAAGAAATTTGTGAAATTCATTTTATAAAAATATTATTCCCCAGAATCCTAACATTTAGATTTGAAAAATTCCCATCCATCTAGCTAAAATAGAAATATGCTTCCATTTTTCATATGAATCATTAAATATGGACAAACACACTTCCCAACACAATAAAATTCATATTTTCACAATAATTTGATGGTAAAGAGAGATAAATAATACCATTGAAAATAATTCAACTAAATCTTCTAGTATCAATTGAAATAGGGTTTTGGTTAATAAAGGGATGAGATCAATAACTCAGGACATAATCATTCATATATTCTCAAACCAAACACACCACATAGGAAATTTTTATCAACTAAAACATTATTATCAAACTAAATAAAACTACACCTTACTAAAACAAAGAAACACTATGAATCACGTGGAACTCATAGTAACGATGCCCTACTGCATCACATGAAAAATATATCAACTATACAGTTATTGTACACCTTGAGATACTCAACCCTAGGGCATAATCACCACCCAACATCTACAAAATCTCATCACTCCCTTATTCTTCATTCCATTAGGATCACAACTCAAGGCACCATCTTTAGCCTTCTATGAAACTCAATAAAAACCACTCTTGAATACTTCATCACAATCCCTCATCTATAACCAAAACCTCAAACATAAACTCGTAGCCTTCCTTATAATCTCAAACCTGAATGATGACTCAAAATTACTGGATTTCATTAATTCATCAACCATGTGTTCAAAAAACTGGACAATCAATGCAAATATGTGAATCCCAAGGGATAGCACACTATTTCCAACATGATTGAATTCCATGATATTCTGTATACACTCAAAATTCTATATCTAGGTATCAAGAATCTTCCTAAAACAACTTTTGACTAAACATTATTTCCTTTCCATCATTCTTAAGTCACTAATAAATGTTATCCCACTAGTAAGGGACCACATAAATGAGCTAGAATATTTTCAAATTCAATACCCTCCACAACATCTTCTAGCCAATTCGTATCCTAAGGACCCCAAACCAATTCAATAAAAATAAACACCTCCTACTATTAAAATTTGAAAACTCTCTATCCCATGTATCTTTCTACATTCTATACACATTACCATGATAATGTTTCAACATTTATAAGAATCAAAATTAATAAATTTAACCCAAAAAATTAAATAACGTTCCAACACCAAGGGATACTCTTCAACACTATAAGAATCATATATACCCCAACACTTATAAACTACAAAACCAATTCATAATCCATTACAAAATATTATATTCTTCTGAATTCATTACCATATGACCCTCAAATAACACAACCACCTCATCACCCCATGCCACCATTCTTAATCAATCGAAAAATATAACAACCTCATATATTCTTCTCACTACTCACATTTACAATAGAGTTTTTATAAAAATAATAATCATGAAAGTAACATAACAAAAGCCTATATGTAATAAAAAATTAACATGGTAAAAATTTAATCACTTCAAGGATTTTTGAAAGAATGTGACCTAAAAATGTAGCCCAAACACACATCACAACACAATCCTAAACAAAATAAACCACCATAATTAATATTAGAATAAGAAAAAAAGGAAACATATGAGGATGAGTGGAGAAATCACCAAAAATCAATGATGGGAAGTCGATAATCTAACCTTGTCGAAAGGAATCTGAAACAGTTAATGTACGGTTCATGGGGGGTAGGTTCTAGTAGGGAGGATGAGAGGTAGGGTTCTCGGGGAGGAGGATCCGCAGAAGGGGTTCAATTGGGAGGATAAGGAGTAGGGTTTGTAGTGGAGTAGGGATAGCAGCAGTAGATTTGGGCTAGCGGTAGTGGAGTAGGGCAGCGGTGGATGATTAGGGCAGTGGTGGTAGAGGTCCTAAAAAAAATATCAATGGGAGGGGTGTTGTCGCAGGGGTACAGTCCCACGAGAGCTTGAGGGAACGATATAAAGAGAGTAATGTGCACCCTATTTTATAAAATGGGACTATGGTTTTATTAGTTCTAGAAAAACACTGATAAAGGATCCCTTTATGAGTGCAAAAATTAGAGCGCTGATAAAGGGTTACTTTATCTGTGCTACAAAAGCACTGATAATGTGACCCTTTATCAATGCTAAAATTTTAGTACTAATAAAGGGTTCCATTATTAGTGATAGAACAGTGATAATAAAAGGAGGCACTTCCCTTGACATTTATTGTAGTAATGTGTGGACTTTTAGTTAAACCCTCAAGAAGTTATCATATACGTGAGTTTTAAAATTTTGAGTTTGAATCCTTTTGTACACAAAATGGATATACCCATAATTTCTTTAATCGTAGAACACCTCAACAAAATGGAGTCGTAGAAAGAAGAAATGGAACATTGAAAAAATTGATAGAACCATGCTTCTTGAATATGAATTACCTATTTATTTTTTGGCTAATGCAGTAAATATTGCTTACTATATTGTTAATAGAGTGTTAATTAGACCTACTCTTAAATGATCTCTATATGAGTTGTGAAACAATATAAAATCCAAAGTAAGATACTTAAATGTTTTTTGTTGAAATTTCTATACTTTTAATTGTAAGGAAAATCTTGAAAATTTTTCATCCAAGAGTGATGAAGGAATTTTTCAAGGAAATTAAATATCTTGTATATCCTATAGAGTGTTTAACAAAATAACTAAATGTGTGGAAGAATCTGTCCATGTCATGTTTTTTTAGACAGATCCACATAAGCCTAAGACCACTATAGAGATCCTAGAAGATGATATGTCTAATCTGGACATCAATTCTAAATCCTCTAGAAATCAGGTAAAGGAAACTATAAAAAAATTATGTTCTTCAAATTCTCTAGATTCAAGTCATAATAAACCCCAACCTATTGTTGAACCTAAAATCACTAGTCCCTATTTTTCTAGTGCTATTTTACGCCTCAAAAACTATCTTTTAGATGCTGTTTTTTAAGATTTAGAAAAAGTAACTCGAGAGCTTCTATTAGAAATTAGGTTCAACATAATGATTTCATTTCACAGCATGAACATAAAATCATTCATGATAAAATCAATAATGAATTTTGGTTGATTGTATGCATGATGAACATAATAAATTTGAAAGAAATTTTTTTTGGAAACTTATTGACATACCTTAAGACACATTACCATAGCCACTATGTTGGTATTCAAAAATATAGTATATGATCTTGTTAATATAGATATAAACAATGTTAGATTGGTTTTACAATGATATTTTCAAGAATAAGGAATTGACTATGAAGAAAACATTACACTAGTAGCCAGAATTAAATCCATTAGAATCGTGCTTACTTATGCTCCTCATTTGAATTTCAAACTATATCAAATGAATGTGAAGTGTGAAATCCTAAATAGGTATATATTTGACGTTGTCATTCCAAAGAAACTCCCTGATTTTACAAATCCTCATTTTCCAAATCATATTTTAAAATTATCTAAATATTTGTATGGCTTAAAACAAGCTCCAAGAGCTTGTTATGATTGATTAAGTACATTTCTTTTTTCTAAATGTCTTACAAAAGGAGTAGATAATCCTAAAAGTTTTTATAAACCAAATTTCCAATGATGTTTTAGTAGTTCAAATGTATGTAGATGATATTATTTTGGGATCTTCAAATAATACATTATGTATTGAATTTTATAAAATGATGCAAAACAAATTTTAAATGAGTTTATTGGGGTAAATAAAATTCTTTAATGGATTTTAAATTATTGAAAATAAATATTTAATTATTTTAAATCAAAACAAATATAATACTGATAACCTAAAACGATTAGACTTGGATAAAACTAAAAGTAGTAACACTATAATGGGTATTACTTGTATGTTGGGTCTTGATGAAGATGGAAAATCTGATGATCAATCCACTTATAGAGGAATGATTGGAAGCTTACTCTACATAACTTCTAGTCGGCCTGATATAATGTAATGTGTATGTATGTGTTCTTGTTTTCATCCAACCCCTAAGGAATCTCATTTAAATGTTTTTAAAATGATTTTCAAATACCTCAAACATAATACTAATCTAAGATTCTTCTATCCCAGAGAACAATCATTGTAGTTATTTTTTTATTCTGATGCTGATTTCAATGGTTTTAAGTTAGGCAGAAAAAGCGCTTATGGAACATGTCACCTTTTAGGAATGTCTCTAGTATCATACTGATGTCAGCAAAAAAAATCCTTTGCATTATCTACTCCTGATGTTGAATACATAGCTATTAGTAGTTATTGTGAGGAAATTTTGTTGGTGAAACACACATTACAAGATTTTATATAACAATTCTGACATACAACTATAAATTTTGAATGTAAAAGTGCTATTAACATCTCAAAAAATCGTTTTTCACTCACTAGGACAAAAAAATATTGATGTAAGACGTCACCATTCCATATAACGTTATCAAAAACGTGATATCACTTTGGAATTATTTCGAACAAAATAAGCTAGCAGATATATTCATCAAAACATTAAATTTTAAAATAATATATTACAACATACCTGAATTAAGAATTATAAATCATATGTTTAAAATAAGATAATTTCAAAACAAACTATTTCACAACATACTTTTTCACGGTTTATATTTTAACAAGTCACTATTTTTGAAGTACTATCTCACTCTCATAATTCTACAAGTTGTTGTATGAATGTTTTGGTCTCATGTTTATGGTATCACAGTTACATTATCTCAGTTATAGTTTTGAAAATACTATTTCAAACAATCTGGTGGCACTGTTTTTAAGTCACAAAGTAGAGATGACATCGTGAAAACCAGTTACAGTCTCACTCTGACAACCTATTACGGTCTCACCATGAAAGTATATTCTGTTCTCACCGTAATAAGTCTTTTTTTATTTATATATTTTAAAATTTATCCCTATGATTGATTATTTTATTCATTTTCTATCCTGCATTTTTGAGTTTTCGAGGCTTGATATCATTAAATGATAAAAGCCAAAGAGTATTCACTCTTTTCATCACTCAAGCTCCCTTATCTCATGTTGTAAGTCCTACTCCATCCCTTTATTTCTATCTCTCTCTCTCTCTCTCTCTCGAACCATTGTTGAATGAAAAAAATAAAAATCTCATCTTCATAAACTCTAGAGAAGCACAGATCAGAGAAGAAAATTAAAATAACACCAAGGATAGTGCCCAAAGGTCCCTTGAATCATAATCTTGTTGATATAATAGTGGTACCAGAAATGGAAATCTTTTCTTTTTGGTTGATATCATGTATATAGTTACCCATCCTTTTCTTTCATTACTATTATAACATTTCAAAGATAAAAAATATAATTGTATTACACATAGAATATCCAGAGGATTAGTGTCTTGAAAAAACTAGGACCATACATAACAAATACAACATCAACCATAAACATTTATTTAATTTCTTATTCACTAGATTCTTAGTGGCACTTGTCCTCTCCTTGGTACATGTATCCACCTGAGGATATACATCAAAAGGGGTGAGATAGAAGCCCAGTAAGAGGATAGATAAGAACAATATAGCATAGGGTGAGCATAATCATAACATAGGAAAAAGATCAGGAACATGAGAGGATCATAATTAAAAGACATGAAATGTGGAAATGCTTAAAAATGAAACATCATTTCCTAGTGGTTAACTACCAAACATAATTGTGAACCATGCTAGAATCTTTTTCACACATAATTTCACATTTAATCATGAGATTCATCACTTTACCCAATGCATTGGAGCACTATATAATTCTGGGCGCACCCGTCACATCATAACATTATCATTTATCATGCCTGACACAATGAAAATATAACATAAATGAACATAACTAATCCATGAAAAGTAATGCCTTTCATATCATAATAACACATTCATAAACTTTGGGTTCCCAAAATAAAGAGGGAACAACATACTTGATACAAGAATCATCAACCTTGAAGGAGAGGTAAAAGTTGAGTTCTTAAGAGAAGAGTTCTTTTGGAAAACACTTGGATTGACATAAACCACAGAATAAAACATGTATATCCTAGAAAAGGAAAGAAAAATATGAACAAATGATATTTATGGAGTGACCATATCAAAAATTGAGTGAAAGAGGAAGAACCCGAAGGATGAAAGTTGTGTTCGAGAATATCCTCTTACCTTGTACTCGAATGCCTCCTTCTCTTTAATGTCTGATATAATGACATTATATTCATTAATTTAGAAATTACAGAACCATTTATACATTAATTGGGTTCATTCTAGTTTCATTATATCATATTATGTTTTTTTGGATGACTTATAGAGTTTAAAAACATTTTTTGGGGATGTTCGTTTTCATGGTTTTCTTGAGTGGTTCACTTGTATTCTTAAATTGACGTTTAAGTAGATCATGGCTAAACATCCAGAACTGATATTACATGTTATTAATGATATTACAAGATCTTTAATAATTTTATAATTAATTATATTTGATCCATGTGGATAAATCATTAGATAATAATTTAATGATGGTTGTTTAGGATAATTTGAGCGGTTTTTGGATCACAACGAACTTGTTTTAACATTTCACTTAGTAATATGGCCATAGGTTATTTCCAGAACAACAAATAGAACATAATAAATATATAATATTCTGGTTCAACAATAAAAATGGTTTCATGACTAGATCTGAAGGTAGAAATGGAAGAATAGAGCATGTCATTTTTGAAGGTGATAAATTAACACCTCATGAACAATGTTCTCTTTAATAAAAAAAGAAGAGGGAAAGAGGGTGGGGTGATATAATATCCCCTTAGAATAATAAAATTATAGTATATGTATGATACTGGAGTTACCAAACAATTTGGATGAATATATGTGGGGAGATATCAAAAAGGAACGTGAACTTGAAAGGAAATTAAAGGAGAATGAGGAGAGAAATTACCTCTAGAATCTTCCTTTTAGAACCTTTTTAAGAGCCTAAGAATGGCCTTTTGATGATACTATCAGATTTTGGACGTGGGAGAGGGTCTATAGAAGGTGTTTGTTCAGAGTTTAGAGAAGTCTTGGAGCTTGGGAGGTTTGAGGAAAAGAGGGAGTGAAGGGTGGATTTTATAGTGGAGGGGAGAGGGGTTTCCTTAATATAAAATTGATTAGTTTATTAATTTCACCTAAGACAAGGAATAGTGAGTCTTGAAATACCAAGAATAGTAATTTTATAATGTAATCGTGAACCAAGTGGGCTTACATCAACATAACATCATCGATGACTCAACTAATACATTATTTAGCATTTATTGTGAATTATCGGATTCTACTATTCATAAAAAATTCACGTATCTTAGAAAAATCCCAAAAATTTACCCCAACCACTTTTCGACATGTAGAATCCAAAAATGAAGTCCATTTTTCAAAAATAATTTTCTAAATATTATTAATTTAATATTCAATTAAAATCATAATTTACTTAAATACCAGTTTTTAAGATTAAAACGGATTTTATAGTTCTTTCAAAAATTACATATGGTCTCATAACACTATCTAAAAACTATTTGAAATTGTTTAAATAATTTATGAATACATTTCAGGGAAATTAATATTCTTTTAAATTAATTAATTAATTATAATTAATTATTTATGACTTATAAAATACCAAAAACGTTTACTAAGGTCAAATTGTCACTTTCTAAGATGTCTAAATTTTATTTTATTATTCATAGGTAATTTTAATCTTATTTACTATTCATAAGGGTCATATTACTATTCATATTGGTAGGTTACTGTTCATAAGTGTAGGTTACTATTCACCAAAACTTATTTTTGTTTCATTAGACTCCAAAAACCATCTTGAACACAACTGTGTATGTCGGATTTTCAAAATTCCAAACATATGGGTGGCAAAATAATGTTTAAAGGTCACTTATCACTTAGTAGATCATTATTTTGTGTTTTTATGAAATAAATATATGAAGGGAATTTTCCATTGAAAAACTTTGGGTTATTACAGTCTTCCCCCATTAAGAAATTTCGCACCCGAAATTTCACTTAACACAAAAAGAAGAGGGTAATTCTCCTTCATTACCTCTTCTGGTTCCCAAGTTGCTTCCTCAAACTTATGGTTCATCCAAAAAACTTTGACAAGACGAGTTGTCTTGTTTCGTAGAACCTTATCAGTTTGGACCAGAATCTTTACTGGATGCTCCTCATAGGAGAGATCATCTTCCAGGTGTACCACCTCTGAGTTTAGTACATGTGAGGGGTCTATTATGTACTTCCTCAGTAGTGATACATGAAACACATCATGAACTTGAGTCATATTTGGTGGAATTGCTAGACGATAGGTCACGGCTCCTATGCGGTCAAGAATCTCAATGTGTCCAATATACCTGGGGCTTAGCTTCCCTTTATTCCTGAATCGCATGACTCTCATCCATGGAGATATTTGAAGGAAGACTTTATCTCCAACGTAAAAGTCCAATTCCCTTCGACAGTTGTCAGCATAGATCTTTTACTGACTCTGAGCAGCTTTGATGTGTTTCTGGATGACTTGAACCTTCTCTTTCATATCTTGAACAAGATCGGGTCCAAGCAACTTTCATTCTCCGACTTCATCCCAATAGGTTGGAGTTCTACAATGCTTCCCATAAAGAGCTTCATACGGGGCCATCTGAATACTCGAGTGGAAGCTATTTTTGTATGAGAACTCAACCAACGGGGGATGCCGATCCCATCCTCTATTGAATTATAGAGAGAATTATCTTACCATATCTTCAAGCATCTAAATAGTACTTTCAGACTGGCCATCAGTTTGGGGGTGATATGTCGTGCTGAAATTTAATTCAGTACTCAAATCATGTTGAAGGCTCCTCCAGAACTTAGAGGTGAAACTTGGCTCATGGTCAGATACAATTGAGAGTGGAACACCATGCGGTCTCACTTCATCCATCACATATATCTTTGCCAGTTGTTCAAGAGAGAGGTCTTCCCAAATAGCGATAAAATGGGAAGTCTTGGTGAGTCGATCAACCACAACACATATCACATTATTTCCCTTTGATGTCATTGGGAGACCCGTGAGAAAGTCCATAGTAACATTTTCCCATTTCCACATGGGTATATGCAATGGCTGCATCATACCTTTGGAATTTTGTCTCTCAGATTTAACTTCTTGACCTACCATGAACCTTGATATATATTCCGCAATCTTCATCTTCATGTTATCCCACCAGAAGTGTTCTTATAGATCACGATACATCTTGTTTCTCACAGGATGGACAGAGAAATTTGAGCTATGTTCATTATCTAATAGCTTCTTATTTATTTCGGGTGATGAAGGTACACAAAGCTGCATTCCAAACTGAATCACACCATCATTGTCGATATGGAACTCTTTCAGCTTCCTTTCCATTACTGCATTCAATCTCTTTTGTATCTCCACATAATCCCTTTGTGATTCCTTAATCTTCTCTTGGATGGATGGTTGCACAATCATTTGGGGAAGGTAGGATGTGTCCCCTACCCTTATGATTTCCAAATCCATTCTTTGCATATCCAAGAAGATTGGGTCTTTCTCAATCCGCATCATGCATAGAGTATAAGGTTATTTTCTCCTTAGATCATCTGCTACCTTGTTCGCCTTTCTAGGATGATAGTGAATAGAGCAATCGTAATAATTGATTAGCTCTAAACATATCCTTTGACACATGTTGAGGTCCTTTTGTGTGAATATATACTTTAGGCTCTTATGGTTGGTGTATATGTCACACTTCTCACCATAAAGGTAGTGCCGCCAGATTTTCAAGGCAAAAATCACGGCCACTAGCTCTAGATCATGCGTCGGGTAGTTCTTCTCATGGGTCATTAACTGTCGTGATGCACAGGCTATCAGATTATAATTTTTCATGAGTACACAACCCAACCCTTTCTTTGAAGCATCACTATATATCACAAAACATTCTCCACTTTTCGGTAGTGTGAGTACAGTTGCAGTGATCAGCTTTCTCTTTAGCTCCTTGAAGCCTGCCTCACATTCTTCCACCCAGACATACTTTACCCCTTTCCTTGTAAACTTAGTTAGCGGGCTTGACAATCGTGAAAATTTTCTCACAAAACGTCGGTAGTACCCTGCTAATCCAAGAAAACTACGGATTTTTGTTACACTAGAGGGCTTGGTCCATTCCTCAATCGCCTTTGTCTTTGAAGGATCCATATAAATTCCCTCACTTGTGATCACATGTCCCAAGAATGTGACTTGATTCATCCAAAAGTCACACTTTTTGAACATTGCTTACAACTTCTCCTTTCTCAATGTCGCCAACCCACGTCTAATATGTTCTTCATTTTCCTCATTGATCTTGGAGTAAATGAGAATATCATTGATAAACACTGCCACAAATTTGTCAAGGTAATGACTTAAGACTCTATTCATCAAATCCATGAATATTGTAGGGGCATTAGTAAGTCCAAAGGGCATCACCAAAAACTCAAAGTGCCCATAACATGTTCGGAAGGTAGTCTTCTGAATATCTTCCTTCTTCACCTTTACTTGATGATATCCATAACGAAGATCCACCTTTGAGAAGTATTGAGCTCCTCTTAACTGATCGAACAAGTCATCAATCCTTGGGAGATGATACATGTTCTTTATGGTGATGTCGTTGAGTTCTTGATAATTTATACACAGCCGCATGGTTCCATCCTTCTTCTTCAGAAAGAGCACTAGCGCACCCCAAGGTGATGCACTAGGGTGTATGAACCCTTTGTCCAGATTCTCTTGTGGTTGCTTCTTTAACTCCTCCAGTTCGATAGGATCCATCCTATAGGGACATTTCGAGATAGGAGTAGCTCCAGGAATGAGTTTAATTGATAACTCTACCTCACGATCTGGGGGAATTCCGGGTAACTCTTTGAGAAATACATCATCGTATTCCATCATGATGGAAATTTCCTCAAGGTTGGTACTTTTCTTTAAACTCAACCATTTGGGCGACATATGATTCTTCATATAGAATCAAAACCCACACCATTGAAGTATTTTTCAAAGGAGATTCATGATCTTCCTTGAATTTGCAGAGGATCATGGGATGGTTCGGAATCTGAAAGGATATTTCCTTTTCCCGATAGTTGATATGTTCTCTATATAACGAGAGACAATCCATTCCAATTATAACATCGAATTCCACCAAGGGAAGTAATACGAGATTTTCCAGAAGAATCTTCACACATACGTCAATAGGAGAAGAGTCAAACACTTGGGTTGGAATGATTGCACCACTTGGTGTTTTTACAGATATCTCTTCTTCAATGTTTCGGGGCGTCAATTTGATAGTTCTATAAAACTTTAAAGATATAATTGAATGCGTAGAACCAGAATAAAATAAGACTTTTACCATTCTTGAGTGAATAGGAAGTGTACCTTGTATTAATTCATTATCATGATCCACCTTTGTAGTAGTGATGGCATAGGCCTTCCCTTGTTCCTTTGGCTTTGGTGGTTGCTGACACTGATTACCCTCGAGAGCTCGAGGTTTAGTGAACTGGTTTGCATAGTGACCATGCTCCCTACAATTGTAGAATTGAACCATGAGTGGTTCTCTCCTTTCATCGGCTACATTATCCTTCATTTTCATGTCTTTTGGACACTTTTGAGCATGGTGTCCTTCTTTCCCACACATGAAGCATTTCCCCGCCCCTTTGAGGTAGTTCCCATGGTGCAACTTTCCACATTTTTCGCATGTGGGTCGTTGTGTTTTCTTCCCACCTTTATCACTAGATCCACATTCTTGAAACTGCATATTTCTTTTCTTATCACCATTTCCATGGGACCATTCTCCAAATTCCATCTCCACTTTGAGATCGCACCGAACAACTTCTTCATAACTCCCAAAGTCTCGAATTGCAACAGCCTTTTGAAGGAGTGGTTTTAATCCACTAATGAATCTATCAATTTTTCAATAATTGTTGACAACAAAACCTAATGCATACATTGCGAGCCTTGTAAAATTCTCTTCATAGGTTGTGATAGATTCCCATTCATTTTTCTTGAGCTCTATGAATTCTATCTCCATCTTCGTGCTAAGAGTTCGTGGGAAGTACTTATTATGAAACATTATCTTAAAGTCTTCCCATTCCATCTCTTCGATTTCCTCCTTTGGCCTGGTATTCTTAATCAAATAACACCATTGATCGGCTTCTCCATCTCAGAACAGTGAAGAACAGAAAATATCTTCTACATGGACTTGACCCACTGTTCCACAACTAGTGGATCAGAAGATCCACTAAATGTCAGTGGTCGTTGCCGCATAAAACATTTGATAGCTAGTTTCTACCTCTTTGGGGAAGGAGGACGTTACCCATTATTATTGTTATTATTCATAACCTGAGATAATTGGGTAAGCATCACCATTATGTTTTGAACTCCACCTCCCAAATCATTAGGGATTTCGTTTGGGCAATCATTGCATTGGTCCTCGCACGAGTTGTTGGTCTGATTTCTCGTGGTTCCCACCATTTTCTAAAATATAAATGGTTAGAACAAATCATAAGTGAAAGAGTCATGAATAACTTATTAATTTAAATAATTTTATCAAAAACATAACATATGGGATCCCTAGGTAAATATTCTTGTGTTCATATTTTTACTTTGTCTCATTAGAGGCTTTCTCTAGGGTTTACTAATCATAATTCCCAAATTAACTAAACCATTCCTCTGATACCATCTATAGTGACCCCAGCCTTTTCTTTCATTACTATTAAATAATTTCAAAGATAAACAAAATAATATTATTACACATAGAGGATCCATAGGTTTAGTTTCTTGTGAAAACTAGGACCATACATAACAAATACAACATCAACCATAAACATTTATTTAATTTCTTCTTCACTAGCTTCTTAGGGGCACTTGTCCTCTCCATAGTGCATGTATCCACCTGAGGATATACATAAAAAGGGGTGAGCTAGAAGCCCAGTAAGAGGATAGATAAGAACTATATAGCATGGGGTGAGAATAATCATAGCATAGGAAAAAGATCATGAACATGAGAGGATCATAAATAAAAGACTTGAAATGTGGCAATGCATAAAAATGAAACATCATGTCTTAGTGGTTAACTACCAAACATAATTTTGAACCAAGATAGAATATTGTTCACAAATAATTTCACATTTACTCATGAGATTCAACACTTTACTCACTGCATTAGAGCGCTATATAATTCTGGGTGCACCTGTCACATTAAAACATTCATATTGCGCTATATAATTCTGGGCGCACACGTCACATGATAACATTATCATTTATCATGCATGAAAAAATGAACATATAACATAAATGAACATAACTAACCCATGAAAAGTAATGGTTTTCATATCATAATAACACATTCATAAACTTTTTGTTCCCAAAATAAAGAGGGAACAACATACCTGATACAAGAATAATCAACCTAGAATGAGAGGTAAAAGTTGAGTTCTTAAGAGAAGAATTCTTTAGGAAAACACTTGTATTGAAATAAAAATCAGTATAAAAAATTTATATCCCATAAAAGGAAATGTAATGAAGAAAAAATGATCTGTAAGGAGTGACCATATCAAAAATGGAGTGAAAGAGGTAGAACCCGAAGGATGAAAGTTGCGTTCGAGAATTTCCCCTTACATTGTACTCGAATGCATCCTTCTATTTAATTTCCTTTATAATAATATTATATTCATTAATTTATAAATTCCAAACCCTTTTATACATTAATAGGGTTCATTCTGGTTTCATTATTTCATATTATGTTCCTTTGGATGGCTTATAGAGTTTAAAAACATTGTTCAGGGATGTTCGTTTTCATGGTTTTCTTGAGTGGTTCACTTGTATTCTTAAATTGAAGTTTGGGTAGATCATGGGTAAACATCAAGAACTTATATTACATGTTATTAATGATATTACAAGAACTTTAATGATTTTATAGTGAATTATATTATATCCATGTGGACGAATCAATAGATAATAATTTAATGATGGTTATTTAGGATAATTTGAGCCATTTTTGGATCACAACAAACTTGTTTTAACTTTTCACTTAGTAATATGGACATAGGTTATTTACAGAACATAAAATAGAACAAAATACATATATAATATTCTGGTTCAACCATAAAAATGGTTTCATGAACATATCTGAAGGTAAAAATGGAAGAAGAGGGCATGTTGTTTTTGAAGGTGATAAATTAACACCTCATGAACAACATTCTCTTTAATAAAAAAGAAGAGGGAAAGAGGGTTGGGTGATATAATATCCCCTTATAATCATAAATTTACATTGTATGTATAATACTGTAGTTAAAAAACAATTTTTATGAATATAGGTGGGGAGAGATCAATAATGGAACTTGAACATTAAAGGAAATTAAAGGAGAATGGGGAGAGAAATTACCTCTAGAATCTTTCTCTTGAGAACCTCCTTAAGGGCTGAAGCATGGTCTTTTGATGAGACCAAAAGCTTTTGGACATGGGGGAGAGTCTATTGAAGGTTTGTGGTCAGAGTTTAGAGATGTCTTGGAGCTTAAGAGGATAGAGGAAAAGAGGGAGTGAAGGGTGGCTTTTATAGTGGAGGGGAGAGGGGTTTCCTTAATATAAAATTGATAAGTTTATTAATTTCACCTAAGAAAAGGAATAGTGATTCATGAATGACCACGAATAGTAATTTTATAATGTAAACCCGAACTATGTGGGATTTCATCAGCCGAACAACATCGATGACTCAATTAATACATTATTTAGCATTTATTGTGAATTATCAGATTCCACTATTAATCAAAAAATCAAGTGTCTCAGAAAAATCCCAAAAATTTACCCCAACCGTTTTTCAACGTGTAGAATCCAAAAATGAAGTCCATTTTTTAAAAATAAATTTCTAAATATTATTAATTTAATATTCAATTAAAATCATAATTTTCAAAAAAAATGTTTTTAAGATTAAAACTGATTGTATAGTACTTTCAAAAATTACATAGGGTCTCATAACATTATCTAAAAACAATTAGACATTGATTAGATAATTTATGAATACATTTCAGGTAAATAAATATTCTTTTAAATTAATTAATTAATTATAATTAATTAATTATGACTTATAAAATACCAAAAACGTTTACTAAGGTCAAATTGTCACTTTCTAAGATGTATAAATTTTATTTTTTTATTTATAGGTAATGTTACTCTTATTTACTATTCATAAAGGTCATATCACTATTCATAAGGGTAGGTTACTATTCATAAGGGTAGGTTACTATTCAACATGAATTATTTTTGTTTCATTAGACTCCAAAAACCATCTTGAACACAACCGTGTATGTCGGATTTTCAAAATTCCATACATAGGGGAGAAAAAACAATGTTTAAAGGTCACTTATCACCTAGCAGTTCATTATTTTGTGTTTTTATGACATAAATATAAGAAGGGAATTTTCCATTGAAAAACTTTGGGTCATTACAAAGTAAGTCTTTAGTGTTGAATGTACATAAACATCAGTGATGGCTATCCTAGTTTACAAAAGAAAAAATGACTATTTACCCAAAGCATGTTTCTAATTTATATCATTGTTTTCAATTCACTTTCAATATTAAAAATATGATTTTGTTGTAAGAATAAGTATCAATGGATAATGATTTACGTTTTCTTCAATGTTATTGGATAATCTCTTAGGGATACCTCTAGAATGAATTTTTGAGGAATATCAGAGAGTTCCTCCCCCACCCTATGATATATTTGTTTTATAATAATACTTAGGAAACATGAAAGGAAATAATACAAAGAGAAGAGATATTGCTACTCAATTGGATGGTAAAACCAGATTTTTTTATGTTTATTCAAAATTTTATTAGTCTATGAAAAAGAAATTTTACTACACTTATGTATTAGGATATATTATTGATACGACTTATGAAGAATTGACATAGGATTAACTTTGTGAAAGTTTGATAGACATCATACGTGTGAGTTGATTAAAACAAAGTCAATGTCTACCTACTAGTTCTACTCAATTTTAATATCTTCAATGTTGTATGCTAATATAATGGTTGGATAAAATGAAGAAGTCATTAAGGACTGTGAATTCTATATCTCAAAGGATATGGTCAAAAAAATGAAAATTAGTTTGAATCCATAAAGAAATTATTTTTTTGAGGATAATGAAAGGTTGTATGAGAAATATAATTTGGTAATCATTCATAAAATACAATGTACATCTCTGATCCTAGTTCAAAACAAAATGAATTTATTGAATATCTTATTGAAGAAGAAGAGGAGTAGGTCGGTGAACCTACAAGGGAAACTATCAATGACAGGAATCAAAATGGACCTATTCTTCAAGACATAGTTGAGAAGGAAGTACGTGTTGCTGAAAAAACTATTGATTTTGAAGATGAACCTACACCTAGAGAAGAGTCTATTGTTAATATAATGGAAAATGCTATTCTGGAAGAGCATATAGAAGATAACGTTCTCTTGAAAAATATGCTTCCTTTGAGAAACACATAATGGAACAAGAGGATCCTGGTATTATTCTCCCTTCAATGAAATTAATAGGGAAAGACTTTCAGTTCGCTAGAATAAAAATGGGTGAGGCTATTAGAGATGAAATTTTTGAAACATATCAAAGAACATAATATCTAAGTCCTATGATAGATGCACTTGTTGAGGGGGAGCACCACCCTAGTCTATAATTATTGAAATTCCTAACCATGTTGATCAAAGCACATTGGTCATCTGGTACATGATCCCTAGATACTTTTATGTGAATGATACCAACGAACACTCGGTTAAAAGGCATAGACATGTCTGCTGCGTTTCAATTGAAACTGACATCTACCCGTGAAGTAATCTCTAAAATGTAACCTGATCCTGTCACAACTACTATTATAGATCCTTCACAAGAACCACATAATTTCGTAAATCAGAATGATTTGAAAGCCATTGTAGAAAGATTATTGGTTGGAGTTGAAAATCTCATGAACACTCACCCAACTCCTGTAACAAACCTATGTGAAAGAGATTATGTCCTTCTATTAGAAAAGTTTATATTAATGATTCATCCAAAAATGCTACATGAAATTCATGAGGGCATAAATGAGAACAAACCAATGTGTGATTAAGTGAAGTATCTCAGAGCTATGGATGAAGATATGAAAGAAGTGTTGAAGTACGGACCAGATCATGTTGCTCATCCTGTTGAGGATGTTAGTTGTCAGATTCAAAATGAAGTTTCCTCTCTGATTCAATTGAACCTATCTTTATTATCTGACAAGGTGGCAGATAGAAACAATAAGAGAGTTCAAGAAATTCATGAGATTATTATTGGTTTGAATAAATTGAATAATGAGTTCAAGGGATGTCTATAGAAATTTATAAATCATATCAACTCCCTCTTTATAGCTGTTACAGCCTCAAATACCTTGGGATAGTCATCGTAACCCTTTTACAGTGATCTACATATAACTATTGTTAAAGAGGAACTTCAATTAGTGTTAAGTGGATTTGATAATGAGTGTTTCAACAATTGAAAAATGATGCTCAGGAAGAAATTAATAAGGTGGTATATTTCAAATTCAATAGTTTTCTCTCTATACATGATATGTCAAACCATTCCAAGTACCCTGTATAAAATTTGAAAATTCCTCCTCTCACTGAATCTTTCTAAACTATGATTCAAAAGATGATAAATTTCACTCATTTGTTGGAATGGTTCATGGAAACAAACATAATTTTGAGAAAGTGATGTAGTATGGTGGTGAGATTACTTCTAACATCATAAAGTTATTTAGGACTCATCATCAAGTGCATAGCATGCCTATTGTGCGTCCTGCAGCTGCACCCATTTGGCCTAGTTTGCCTCCTTCTTCATCCACTTACTTTACCTCTACCTCTATTTATTTTTTGCATGCTTTGATTATTACATTTCAATTCCATCATATTGTTTTATTCTTCCAATAATACTTATTTTCATCTATATATTATAATGATAGTGAATTTCCCATCAAATTTTAATGAAAATGATTCATATTTCTTGTATCAATATATTACAAACATAAAGAATTGTGTTAATGATTCATATCATGTGGTATATATATCATAGTATCATCCTAGTTAGTATGTAGATCCTTTTTTCCGGAAATTTAGTCCATCATTTTTTGATGTGATCTATTCTATAAAAAACAAATTTTTCTTACAACTATATTTGACGAATTCAACTTTAATGACAATAATTTATACAGAGAAAAAGGATTTGAGAAGGGTCTTATGCACGCTTTGTAAAATAGATAAATCGATTAACTCCATCATCATACTCTAAAATCAGTTGATTAACTTCCATCCATTTTTAATTAATATCCATCTTATTAGGTTTAATTATTTTCATTTATAAAATAAATAAATAAATATTGGAAAATTATTAATTATTAATGTATACCATATAAATACTATGAATAAATTTTATGTATTTCATAATAAAAAAGTCTTGTCTTCTTTGGACATTCAAATATGAAATTGTAAATAAGTTATAATAACAAAAAGGATTGAATTTGTTGGAGTCCTCATGTTTTAATCATGTTTTATTGAACAAAAATTGTTACTCAGCTTTAATCTATCTCATATCATGCGTAGATATACTTGGTTTCATTATGATTCAATTATATTTTCTCAAGTACATGATTCATTAAAATCATGAATAAGTATTGTAAACTATATTTATCATTGGTCTATATTGATTTCAATTATGAATGATTAAGTCTAATTAATTGTGTGAATATTACTTCTTATGTCTGTATATAGATATATGGATATGTCTGTGAAATATGGTTCTACCACTGGTTCAAGTATTCTAGAAATGGACCAATACACTGTGACCTATAAATCGTATCCCAAAAACCGTGACCTTGAAACCATTACCCAGACACTGTGACCCAGACACCTTGACCCAATCACCGTGACCCAGTCATCGTAACCAGTTTTAGATCTCATGAAGTCTGTGACACCAGTTTCTTTCTAATACACTATTTGATTTTTGAATACGATCAGACATCGTGATCCTAACAACATATATAAGTTAATAGTTCTTGGTTTTAACACAACTACGCCATCATGATAGTCAAGCCGCTCAAATGCAAAGAAGAATATATCATTTCATGGTGAAACAGTTTTCACATGACACTGTTTCATGACAGACTATGACACCATTCTTAAATTGGTTATTCTATTTTGAACTAAATTTATAATAGTGATATTATATTTTTTTAAATTCACTGAAAAAATTAATATTTCATTATATAAATGTCACATGATAGTATGAGGTATGAGGTGTAGGATACATGTATTCTGTTAGCTCCAACACATGCACTCCATGAATAAAATGAAAAGTGTGTCCCGAAAAGAATTAACAAGTAGTAGTGAATAGAAGAAGTGAGAGCATTCAAGAAAAGTGGACAAGTACATGCACGAAGACACATCCAAAGAACATATGAAGCATTATTGAATCAGAAATATAAAATAATATAGACTAGAGACAAATCTTCTTCGTAATACCATCTCTACAAAGAAAACAAGGTAGATTTAACTAGAAACTATGGCACTAGACTTACGATACTCTGTTTCTCACATGTGGAATCAGTACTTTCTTCTGATTCATCCTATAATTATAGAGCTGCATAAAATAACACTCATAGAACATCAAACCTTTTCTCATCATCTTTTCTATGTTGTGTTTGGTTCTTATCTTTTGAGCAGTGTGTGAGTATCTGTATTAAAAACACACATTGTCTCCGCTGTTAAACTAGTGGATACAAGATACCCTTCCTCGGTTATCATTTTAAATTTTTTTACTCCCACATATAAGTTGGGAAGATGTAATGGTATGACCTGATAGTTTTTACCTATGAAGAACTGTCGTAGAGTTTGTGTGACCTTGATAGTAGAGTGCACTATTTTCTACCCCGATCCAGGGTGGGGATCATGTTTATTGATATAAACATCTTGGTTGCAGATGATCAAAATTTGGAGTGGATTAGGTCTTGGTTTGGTACTGAACCACTTGTTTTTTCCAATGTGTTGTATATTTAATTTTTTGTTTGTTTTACTAAATAATTTATAAATCACTAGATTTACTGTAGAGACCCAAAGCTTGACGTACATGAACATTACATTACTTATGCGGAATACTTACTACATAACAAAAACACACACACAAGGATCGTAATAGTTTAGTGTCTTTGGAAACTCGGAATAAAATCTTCTAATCGTGGTGAAAGATCTTCAACATCTCCCATAAAGATCTTCCTTTTTTTATACCTAAAACCTTTCTTTATATCCTGGGGAAAAGAAAACATAAAATGGTGAGCTCAAATGCTCAGTAAGGGTAAACAAAAGAGATATCAATCACATCATATACATAAGCACATAACTTTTGGAAATCTTAACCTGCAAAAGAGATCATAATTTCATAACATGGGGTAAATCATGGCAGTGAAATGTAATCACAATAATCATAACATAAAACATGAAACTTTGTGGCATTCACACATAATCATGGAAAATCATTTCTTGTTAGTCATGACTCATTTCCAAGAAAATCTTAGTGGACAAAGTCCCTTTCTGAACCGAGTCACCCTCATTCCAGTCCTGTTTCACTGAACCGGTATAACCTACCGTTCCAGCCATGTCTATCTCATGAGATATAAAATCATTACCCAATGCATTGGAGGGAGATATAGGTCCCACCCATCTTATAATGAATCATTTCTTTTGTGTGCCACATAATCATAAACCATACATCATAGCGTAACCCATGTAATAAAAATGGGATTCTTAAACAACATGATATCATAAAACAATTCATATAAGATAAAGGAATTCATAAAAATATTTCCATCACAACATAATCAAATCCATGTAATAATAGGGATAAAAACAGAACCCTTTTATTATCTTAGATGGAAAATAATTTTGATAAAATACTTGAACTTCATTCTTGAGGAAAATATCCTTTCTACTTCAAAAACACTTTTCCTTTCTTAACATGTCATAAAATTATAAACTAAAAGAAGTTGATTAAAAATAAACTTGAAAACTTGTAAAGGAAGATTCTTAGAAATAATGTTTTAAACATCTATTCATGTCGTATAAGTTAAAAAAAACATTCTTCGTACTTTTGTCGGAAAAGTCAAAAAGTACCTCGTACGACAAAATATTCCTTTCATACATATTACTAAAAACTCACCGAAGGGTAAAAATGGATTTTAACAATTGTAAGTGGATGGAAATAATATTACATATTGATGAAACATGGATGTGGATGATAAAATACACCCCAGTAACTAATTACGAATAAACAATCTCGGATAAAAATGAGATTGTGATATTTCCCTTACATTAGGTCTGATTTGCTTCGTATGTGTCCGAACCTCCTCTTCTTTGGAATGCCTCTTTGAATCCTCCACTTAGGGAACTATGATTGGTCTTTGAAGAAGACCAAGTCCTCTAGGATTATTCTAGGGAAGTGGATAAGGGATTTTGGTAGGGGATGGCCGAGATTGAGTGCTCAAATTGTTGTGAGGAGGAGGGGGGAGGAGGTGCCCTTTTATAAGGGAGGAGAGGGGCACCTTAGGAATACCTCAAAATATTATTTTATATTAATGTCAAAATCGTTTTATAATGGTTCCAAAGGGTCTTATTTCGAAGCTAAAGTGGGGATGGGTAGAAATCCTATCATCCAATAGGATTTAGACATGTTTAGGGTATTATTATATCCTTATCAATTATATTTAACTCTAAGTTAAATAATTTAACTTTTACCGTGTCTTTTTGTTTTCTTTCACTATATGGTTAATACACTTACTATAACATGCCAAACGAACCCCAAATTGTTTATTATGAATATATATATCCTTATATAAGTCATTTGGCCTAACCTTAGATTTTTAAGAATAAAATAACAATTAATAATATAATATTTAATTTAAAAAATATTTTGTGGCAATTTTGACACTATTTGATATATGATTTCTGTGAAAGTCATAACAGAATTATATGTTCGAACCAAGTTGATTAAATCAACACTAATATATCATAGTAACCTATAAAATTAGTGGAAATCATAAAAAGTCTCAAATTACATTCATTTGAGCATTTATAACATCAATTATGTTAATATTTCCTTAAAAGGGTAATTACTGCATCATCGTTGTGTCATAAATAAATTATTTTATTTAAAGTCTAAAAATTCTAAATAAAATATCATTATGTAGGAAATCTTGTTAGCTTTATAATGAATACTTATAGTCGAATTTATCTTATGTATAACCCCATATTAAAAATGTTTTAGTTATTAAACATTGATTTTAACTATTTTAACTATTCATTAAATAAAATAATATTAAATGTCATAATCTAATCCAAGTGGACCTAAATGGTCATATTATATTCATAAGGTTGTTTTTGGTCGAATTACACTTATCCAATAGAATTAAGACATGTGTCAGGGTAATAGTAATATCATATTTAACCTTAGTTACCCTATTTACTATTAACCCTGGTAAAAAAAAGTAAAAAGTTACTATTCACCAAAAATTATTTTCATCTCACTGAACCACATTTTAGTCCTTGATATTAACCGTGTCTGTCGGATTTTCGAAATTCCATTCACAGAAGCTGTAAAATTAAGTTTTATGCAAAATTCAGTTTTTAACCTACCAATTAGTGGTTTCACTATTCATCGAAAATTGAAAGTTTTCAGAAAAATACAAAAAATTAGGCCTAAGCTATATTTGATATTATGAACTCAAAAATGATGTCTATTTTACCAAATTCAAAACATATCAGTTGCATTAACTAATTTAAAAATTAATTCTCGTCGTCAAAACAAATAGCGTGTTTTTAAGAGATAATAACTATCAAAAGATTGACACTAGTTTATAACTGGTTTAAATGTGAAATTACATCCAATGACCAACATTGTATTAAATTGTAAAAATATATTATAAATATACTTTAAAACCACTAAAATTAATAATTTATCACTATTAATTATTTCGATAAAAAAGGTTTTTTTTAATTAAAATTTAGTAATTTTCACTATTCATCAGAATATGAATGTTATCCGAAAAGTACCAAAATTTCACCCTAAGCTAATTTTGATATTATGAATCCAAAAATGAATTCCATTTTGAAAAATAAAATTTACAAAATTTCAAAAAGTGGTTATTACTATTCATAACGGCTAGTTTTAATAATATCTTAATAGCATATCGTTGTTTAGCGAAACTCGGTGTTGCGTACAACACACGCTATCGTGGAAGGTCGCAATTGCGTATAATTCAAGGTAGGTCAGAGATGTGTATTGTGAAAGCTCCTTTTGTTGTAGCGTATAACACAAGACATTAATAAAATATTTTTCATAAAATCTCGGGCTGTTACATTCTACCCCCCTTAAAATGAATTTCGCCCTCGAAATTCGTCGGGGTTATAAATGGTTTACTATTCGAAAGTTTCTTTAATAGAAACCCACATCGTAAAAAGGAATACCAAAACTTGGCTTTAAAAACTAAATTTTGAAATGTAACGATTACCCAAATAAACTAATCACTGGGTTTCCACATAGGTGAAAATAAGGATATGGAAGAGAAATCTAACCATCATGTTCTGATGGAGAGTGGTAGAGAACCTGGCTATGGAAAATCCAGTAATCACAAATCCATAAATTTGTGATGATCTAAGGTACCATCTGATTCATCAGGTATAAGATCACTAGGACAACATTTTTGGTTTTCAAGATCATTTCCCTAAAGTTGAAAATTTGAATTAGAATAAATACTTTCTTTATTTTGCTACAATCTCACTGTTGTTCATGCCTTGAACAATTTCCACTTCATCTCTTAAATAAATGAAGTTGAATTTGTTTTTCGTGAATGTTAGCAGATCATGTGATAGAATGACGGGTCATTCCATACATAAGTCGATCTATAGTGAGATTAATCATATATGGTTCCTAAAATGGACTTATACTTCATATATCATACTGCTTAATATAATAAAACTAGTTTCTACTAAACAGGGACTTCCTGTAGGCCAGTGGTAGGCGATAAAGGCCAGTCGCACTTCGGTTGTGGGTTCGATTCCCACAGCCTTGTCCGACGCGATGGGTTGTCGCCCATCCTGCAAGTTGTCCTTTTTCTAAAACTACATTACTATAACATCCCATCAATAATATCAAATAAAAAAAACTTTTATCCTTAAACAATACTCACTTATGTCCAACATAATCCATTTCAATCTTTAGGCTTATCCATAATACTGCAGTCCACTATCATAACATAGTGAAAACGATTACCAAAGATTTAATACCATCGTTGATCCCCATACATCATAAGATATGTTTTGTTGGCCACATTCCAAACATTCAAAGTCCTTAATCATGTATTCTCTTGAATACCTTAGTGAAAACATGAATGCAGTTTAAAGTTAACACTTTCCACATACCAAAATCCTCAAAATTCTATATACTCAAACCATGATATCACGTAGTCCTTATATCAATCATGAGCTCATGAATACTATTAAACATTTCATTTTCTCGTTTTCCCTTCATTATGCTCATATCATCTTATTTCCAAAAAATATCTCAATCACTTTGAATAACACATCAATAAATATTGCAATACTCAATGATACAACATTATTTTGGAATCCCATTACATAAACACTTAATCATTCCACCACATCGTTGTCATATTCAACATTGCCAATAGTGATCGCATGTGACTTCCCTTTGTCCTTTGCCTTCAGTGGTTGATCATGTTGATCATCACTAACCCTTGGATTAGGGCATTTATTAGCATAATGCCCCATTTCCTTGCACTTGAAGCATTGAAGTGTTGGTGGTGCGTTCTCTACAGTGTTTGCTTTATTCACCTCATTAGAAACCCTTTTTCCATTACTTCGACACTCAGCTGCTCGATGACCTTCTTTTCCACACTTAAAATATTTTCTAGTCCCTTTAAGACAATCTCCACCATGCTTCTTTCCACACTTTGTGCATAAGGAAACATTCATCTTCTTTTCACCATTATTCCGAGATTTCTCCTTGAACCCCATCTTTCGTTTCTTGTCAAAACCATGAGATGGATATGTAACACCAACTTCTATTTCTACCTTGATAGCACAACGTACAATTTATTCATAGCTACTGAAGTCTCTTATAGTTAATGCCCTTCGAAGACTTGGTATTAAGCCACTGAAAAATCGATCAACTTTACTTTCAGGTTGGATGATAATACCAGAAGCGTACCTTGCAAGTCTTGTAAAATTTGCTTCGTATATACCAACAGATTCATCATCCTTCTGCTTCAGCTCAAGAAACTCCTTTTCCATCTTTGTTCGAAGAATACGAGGGAAGTACTTACTGAAAAACAAGTTCTTGAACTCGTCCCATTCCATGGACTCAATTTCATCTCTTTGCCTCGTATTCTTGATAAGATTCCACCATTGATCAGCTTCACCTTCCAAACGATATACTTCTAAGATGACTTTATCATGCTCAGAACATTGAAGAACTGAAAATATCTTTTCAGTGGTACTGATCCATTGTTCAGCAACAAGTGGATCAGAAGACCCACTGAAAGAAGGTGGACGTTGCCTCATGAAGGACTCAGTAGAATATTGTTCCCTTCTCTGCTCATTTGGAAGTCCAGAATGATTCATTGCTTGTGTAAGTATAGCAATATGATTTTGCCCTCCATCTCCCATAACATTTTTTTGTTCAGGAGGACAATCATTGCATTGTCCATTGCATTGATCAACACGGTTCCTTCGGGTTCCAGCCATCGTTTAAAACCCAAAAAGAATAGTGTGAGAGGAAAAAATCATGCTAGGGAAAACTACATAATAAAGGGGGAGTACCTTCAATATCTAACATCTTAGGTTTAATTCTATGATCGTTAGCGTAATTCAAGTACTATAACCTATTCGTATACTTAACCTTAGGGACATCCCTATACATACCTTAGAAATATCTCTAGGGATCTCACTAACGTTTTCGCATCCTAGTTTCCAAAGGATGACTAAACCTTTCCTCTGATACCAATTGTAGAGACCCGAAGCTTGACATACATGAACATTACATTACATTTGCGGAATACTTAGTACATAACAAAAACACACACACAAGGATCATAATAGTTTAGTGTCTTTGGAAACTCGGAATAAAATCTTCTAATCGTGGTGAAAGATCTTCAACATCTCCCATAATGATCGTCCTTTTTTTTATACCTAAAACATTTCTTTATATCCTGGGGAAAAGAAAACATAAAAGGGTGATCTCAAATGCTCAGTAAGGGTAAACAAAAGAGATATCAATCACATCATATACATAAGCACATAACTTTTTGAAATCTTAACCTCCAAAAGAGATCATAATTTCATAACATGGGGTAAATCATGGCAGTGAAATATAATCACAATAATCATAACTTAAAACATGAAACATTGTGGCATTCACACATAATCAAGGAAGATCATTTCTTGTTAGTCATGACTCATTTCCAAGACAATCTTAGTGGACAAAGTCCCTTTCTGAACCGAGTCACCCTCGTTCCAGTCCTGTTTCACTGAACCGGTATAACCTACCGTTCCAGCCATGTCTATCTCATGAGATATAAAATCTTTACCCAATGAATTGGAGGGAGATATAGGTCCCACCCATCTTATAATGAATCCTTTCTTATGTGTGCCACATAATCATAAACCATACATCATAGCGTAACCCATGTAATAAAAATGGGATTCTTAAACAACATGACATCATAAAACAATTCATATAAGATAAAGGAATTCATAAAAATATTTCCATCACAACATAATAAAATCCATGTAATAATAGGGATAAAAACAGAACCCTTTTATTATCGTAGATGGAAAATAATTTTGATAAAATACTTGAACTTCATTCTTGAGGAAAATATCCTTTCTACTTCAAAAACACTTTTCCTTTCTTAACATGTCGTAAAATTATAAACTAAAAGAAGTTGATTAAAAATAAACATGAAAACTTGTAAAGGAAGCTTCTTGAAAATAATGTTTTAAAAATCCATTCATGTCGTATAAGTTAAAAAAACATTCTTCATACTTTTGTCGGAAAAGTCAAAAATTACCTCGTACGACAAAATATTCCTTTCATACATATTACTAAAAACTCACCAAAGGGTAAAAATGGATTTTAACAATTGTTGGTGGATGGAAATAATATTACATATTGATGAAACATGTATGTGGATGATAAAATACACCCAATTAAATACTTACGAATAATCAATCTCGGATAAAAATGAGATTGTGATATTTCCCTTACCTTAGGTCTGATTTGCTTCGTATGTGTCCGAACCGCCTCTTCTTTGGAACGCCTCTTTGAATCCTCGACTTAGGGAACTAATATTGGTCTTTGAAAAATACCAAGACCTCTAGGATTATTCTAGGGAAGTGGAGAAGGGATTTTGGCAGGGGTTGGCCGAGCTTGAGTGCTCAAATTGTTGTGAGGAGGAGGGGGGAGGAGGTGCCCTTTTATAAGGGAGGAGAGGTGCACCTTAGGAATACCTCAAAATATTATTTTATATTAATGTCAAAATCGGTTTATAATGGTTCCAAAGGGTCTTATTTCGAAGCTAAAGTGGGAATGGGTCGAAATACTATCATCCAATAGGATTTAGACAAGTTTAGGGTATTATTTTAACATTATCAATTAGATTTAACTCTAAGTTAAATAATTTAACTTTTACCGTGTCTTTTTGTTTTCTTTCACTATATGGTTAATACACTTACTATAACATTCCAAACGAACCCCAAATTGTTTATTATGAATATATATATCCTTATCTAAGTCATTTGGCCGAACCATAGATTTTTAAGAATAAAATAACAATTAATAATATAATATTTGATTTAAAAACTATTTTGTGTCATTTTTGACACTATTTGATATATGATTTTTGTGAAAGACATAACAGAATTATATGTTCGAACCAAGTTGATTAAATCAACACTAATATATAATAGTAACCTAGAAAATTACTGGAATTCATAAAAAGTCTCAAATTACATTCATTTGAGCATTTATAACATCAATTATGTTAATATTTCCTTAAAAGGGTAATTACTGCATCATCGTTGTGTCATAAATAAAATAATTTATTTAAAGTCTAAAAATTATAAATAAAATATCATTATGTAGTAAATCTTGTTATATTTCTAATGAATATTTATAGTCGAATTTATCTTATGTATAACCCCATATTATAAATGTTTTAGTTATTAAACATTGATTTTAACTATTTAAACTATTCATTAAATAAAATAATATTAAATGTCATAATCTAATCCAAGTGGACCTAAATGGTCATATTATATTCATAAGGTTGTTTATGGTCGAATTACACTTATCCAATAGAATTAAGACATGTGTTAGGGTAATAGTAATATCATATTTACCCTTAGTTACCCTATTTACTATTAACCGTGGTAAAAAAAAGTAAAAAGTTACTATTCACCAAAAACTATTTTCATCTCACTGAACCACATTTTAGTCCTTGATATTAACCGTGTCTGTCGGATTTTCGAAATTCCATTCACAGAAGCTTTAAAATTAAGTTTTATGCAAAATTCAGTTTTTAACCTACCACTTAGTGGTTTCACTATTCATCGAAAATTGAATGTTTTCAGAAAAATACCAAAAATTAGGCCTAAGCTATATTTGATATTATGAACTCAAAAATGATGTCTATTTTACCAAATTCAAAACATATCTGTTGCATTAACTAATTTAAAAATTAATTCTCGTCGTCAAAACAAATAGCGTGTTTTTAAGAGATAATAACTATCAAAAGATTGACACTAGTTTATAACTGGTTTAAATGTGAAATTTCATCCAACGACCAACATTATATTAAATTGTAAAAATATATTCTAAATATAATTTAAAACCACTCAAATTAATAATTTATCACTATTAATTATTTCGATAAAAAAAAGTTTTTTTATTTCAAATTTAGTAATTTTCACTATTCATCAGAATATGAAAGTTATCCGAAAAGTACCAAAATTTCACCCTAAGCTAATTTCGATATTATGAATCCAAAAATGAATTCCATTTTGAAAAATAAAATTTACAAAATTTCAAAAAGTGGTTATTACTATTCATAACGGCTAGTTTTAATAATATCTTAATAGCATATCGTTGTTTACCGAAACTCGGTGTTACGTACAACACACGCTATCGTGGAAGGTCGCAATTGCGTATAATTCAAGACAGGTCAGAGATGTGTATTGTGAAAGATCCTTTTGGTGTAGCGTATAACACAAGACATTAATAAAATATTTTTCATAAAATCTCGGGCTGTTACATTTACCCTGATAGTTATTCTTGTATAGAATTTATAATTATTTTTCATTTTTAGAATAGCTTCAAAAGTAATATCAATATCTCATATTACAATTTCTGAGAATTAATCAATCTTATGAGAAGTTATCTGAGTAGAAAAACCTATATTATTGTTTTAACATGATTGACTATTCTATACTCAATTTTATTATGGAGCCATTTTAGAAAAAAAATTCAGAGGAATTTTTATACATTCTTTATTCATCGTCTATAACAACACAAAATCTTATTAATGAAAATTCATCTTGATCTAATTAAATATATAATTATTTAAGATAGTTATATGATGTATTAACATGCATTATTTTATGTTTTTGGATTTTAAATTACCATTATGAATTTTGAATGTGGCTAATATATCCATTGAACATTGATCACCTAATTTGTATAAATATAGGGCTTTAACAAATCCTATTTACTTAGACAATGGAATTGATGGCCTCATAGAGTCGAATTTCCCCTATAAATCCCCATTTTAAGAGCTCTCAAATGAGGGGTAGTCATTGTTCTTCACTCTTGACCAAGCCTAAGACAATCTTTAACATGTTAAGCTCAAACAGAACCGCCTATGGGAGAATTGGTTGTTGATAGAGATTACCACCCACGCGATGTTACCTAAGTCACCCCATGAATCTGTCAAAATCGCACACCCTACCCTTTATAATTATTCTTGTATTATAATGGGTTATGTAACAAGACCTTATAACTATGATTTTGTGCATTATTTTTTATATAATAATCTTTATACATTAATTTTATTATTTATGTTATGTTGTAAACAGTTTTTGAAGCACCAACAGTATTTTGAGTTAATATTCAACGAATAAATATAATTTGATAAATTAATGGATTATTTAATTAAATAATATTTTAATAAAGTATTATTATTATAATTAAAATATATATTATTTAATAGAAATAATCGTATTATTTTAGGAATGAAATTGTAATTTTTATTATGGTTTGAAAGTTGATTTTGTCAAAACCCCAGATTTTTCAATAAACGTCGTTTTTTATTTTAAAAGTGAAAAATCACATATTTAGAAAATTATTCCAAGAAATGGATATTATTTTTTGAATCAAGATGTCAATATTATTTAACAGTTAATTTTTCATATTTTTCTGAGAAAGTTGAATTTTTGGATAAAAAGTAAATACCGTTTAATTATATAATGTGTTTTATGATATCATAATGACTAACACTGATTTAATAAAATACTATAAACACTATGATTGGAAATTATATATTTTACCATTAATATAATGTTATTTATTTATTTAATTTATTTTAAAAAACATTAGTTGACCATCCATGACTTATAAAACATTTTATCTTTTTAAATTGATTTTTTTGAGAGTGTGACTCACCTCCACATAAGAAACCCTATTATTTTAGTAATATCTGCCATTGGCCTTATAAAATATTCTTCTCCACTCCCATATGAAAAAACACATGTGAAAAATCCATGTTAAACAACCATGGGCTGGTTTTTTGTTTGATTTATTTTAATGTGTGGTGACCCAGACCTAAATAATAAAGAATTCACTCTCATTTCCTATATTAACCCACCCAAGATCCCACTTCCTCTTCACTCAAATCCATTTGAGTAAGTCCATCCTCATCCCTCCTTTCTTTATAATCATCCCACGATGCCACAATCTCTCAGGAGGCCTCTCTAAAGTGTCTCTCAAGCACATGGGATCACACTTCCATGTAAGGGATTTCTTCCTTTCACATTTTTTTTCCAAATTTGATTATGTTGTTATTACCTTTTATATTCAATTTAAAATGTTTGGTAATGATTTAAAATCTCCCCAATACTTTCCTATTATTATTTTAATGATTAGAGAAACCTTTTTTCTCTCATTAATGCCTCCCATGTACACCTGTTACCACGCTAAAATTACGTGTGAAATTGTACTATCCTCATTTAAATTCATGCAATTATTTTATATTATGCATCTGTGTTCCATTTAATATGTTGAAATATTATGTACCATGATCCCATTACTATCAATTTATTATATAAATGATTAGATAACACTTTCAGTCTCATCAACCCATTTTATGAATTTCTATTAGACGTCATTATGATGTTGAAAATACACCAATATTTCCATGCCAAAATCATTGTGTCGTGAATACCATAACCACTCATTAATCAAGGGTATTCACATTTATGCATGTGTACTTGTTGATTTAAGACATAAATTTATTAATTACACATTTTTTATTCATGGAATGAATCATGATGTTAATGAATCCATGTTGTATAATCGACGTGCCACACTTATGCATGAAATGAAATGATTATGAAAGGTGATCCATAATCTCTCTCCAATGCATTGGTGAAATTATAGTATAATAATACATCATGTGAAATGGGTTTTAAATCATGCTAATTCATGTGCAATGAGGCTTTACTCAAGATTCATGTGCAGGGTGTGTTTACTCATGATCCATGTGCAATGAGAATTGGATCATGTTAATACCATGTTAAGTGTTTTCGACACATCTCCATGTTATGATTATCACTGTTTATCATTCAATTATGTTCAGGTTTCTCTTGTGATCCATTGATATTCTTATTCTCTAACATGTATTTTATTCCTCATTTTATTCCAGGTTTATTCCTATTTATGGGATTTATAGCCCACCCCTTTCTTATGCATGTCCTCAAGTTATCCTAAGAAATGTAATGTATGACAGAATGTTTTGGTCATGTAAAAGATGTTTAAATAAATTTGTTGTATTTCATGATTTATGTTATTATGTAATTTTCTTATGCCCCAATTACACTAGGCCTCTTAATTCTCTATGTTGTATAAAGTGAAGGTTTTAAGTAATAAATCATTCCTTAATGTGTAAAAAAATCAAGGTTGTTATAGGTGGTATCAGAGAATTTGTTTAGTTATTTTTGGGATTAGGATTAGAAATTCCAAGTGAAAGTTTTGGGGATAAGACGATGAATAGTAAAAACATACATAGGTCGGGGGAGTATCTATTGTGTTTTTTATCAAGAAAATGTATCCTCGTATGGATATGATTTAGTAGAGGTGGCTTTTAAAAAGATGTACCCAAAAGTGAAAAATCTGATAAGGTGTTTCGGGCTTCACCTGGGGTATCATGGTACAATAAAATGGGCATTGATGCACTATTGGCTATGAAACTCCCAACTGATATGTTTTGGAAAATTCCCAAGCTTAGTAGAAACCATTATTAAAATAATTAATACAAATTTATTTCGGAATATATGTGAAATATAGATTATTAATAACATATATTGAAGCCTACATATTAATAAGTTAAGGAAATAAGATGTATTTATAATTCAACTATTTTTTAATTGGATTACAATTTATGTTTTACCACTAAAAATAATTTTCTTCCAACAAATGGCTGGTAATAGGAGGAATCAGGTTATCATCTAATGCGAAGAACAATGTGAGGATTGTTTTAACGAGATGCCCAATCCGGTTTGAGTAAAAATCATGATATTTTTCATGATTCTCTCTTAGTTAACTCTAGTTTAAAATTGAAGTGTGGTTCCAGAGGAATGTTCAACCCCCCCCCCCCAACTAAGAAAAAACTAGTCACAATCGAGATATTCATTAGACAATGGTCTCCTACTTTTAATAGATCATCTGATCCCTCAGTCACCAAAAATGGATCAACAACATTGAAAAGATCTTCTTCATACATCTATGTTACAAATAAGAGTTTATTATCTATGATTTTTATCGTATGGAGGGTGAAGCTGATCAATTGTGTACATTAATAAAAAATACCAAGCCTGTTCGGGAGATCGTGGCGTTGGAATAGAATGATTTCCTGAAAATGTTTTTCAATAAATATTTTCATCACACCCTATGGAAAAATATGGAAACAGACATCCATTACCTATAGAAAAAAGATGATAATTCCATCAGAGCGTATGAGGAAAACTTCACATGGATTTCATGGGACACCCCCATCTTTTTCATTAACCCTAAAGGCATGGTTTACCGCTTCGCTGGTGGGATGAATCCTAGCCTGCGGAAAGACCTGGGGATCCGTGACATCGACACCTATGAGAGAAATTGATCGATGCACCCTCAACATCAAAATGGGGGTTAGTTAATCTTTGGGGTATCATTGAGAGAATATGTATATGGTGGACTTCATTTCTTGAATTCTGATTGATAAATCTATTGTTACTAAGAAAATCCATCACCCCACATTCCAATGGTGCAGAAAGAATCACCCCATAAATTTCCAGAAGGGGATAAAACATGCATTTGGTGTAGAATAGAATGGCACAAAACTATTAACCGCCGATAAGAAAAACCCACTACTGCGATAGAGGAGAGGAACCACACGTTTGACTCTCAATGAATTTTTCATAGCTTCATCTACAAATAATTAGTTCACCATGAAAATCAATTCACTAGGCCAAGGGTTCTTCTAGGAATCCAAAAACCTCCAGGGCAGTAAGGGTGAGCTTTTTCCCTCACTAATGCTAAAGTGAATCCCAATAATGAAGTGGTGACATGTATGCTAGGTTTTCATTCAAGAATAGGTAATGTAATTTTTGATTATGGTTCTATGAATTCTTTTATATCCCGAACGTTTAGTAGTACAATTCCAATACCAACACAAATCATGGAAGTAATGAAATGTATAAGTACAGTTAACAGGGCCATCATTTCGTCTTATGAATATAACTCCACTCCCATCCTAATTTTTGGATTGAATTTTCATGTGAAACTAATCATACTCTCTCTAGTGGAATTCGAGGCAATTCTCCGAATATATTGGTCTTCCTTATATAGAGCAACATAAATTTCTATGAGAGGGAAATCAATCTCCATATGGATAATCACCTCCAAATTCTATACAAATTAGGGAGGAAGATGAATCTTATTTTTCACCATCATCTCCAATTTGGATATTATTGCACTATGAGTATGCACATCTATCCTAGATGATTGCGTTTAAGGAGGAAACCATCCTTGATAACATACTTATTGTGAGGGAATTTGCTAAAGTGTTTCTGGATTAATATCCTAGTCTTCCACCAAGAAGAGATGATGAATTCTTAATTGACCTTATACCAAGGATGTTTTTAATATCCAAAACTCTTTATATAATAGCCATTTTGGAGCTTCAAAAGCTAAAGAAACAACTACATGAGAATCTGGATAAAGGATTTATAAACCCATGTGCTTTTCCATGAGGTGAATCTATCCTCTTTGTCAAGAAGTATGATGGTTCAATGTGGCTTTGCACTGATTATCGTGAGATTAATAAAATAATGATAAGGAACAAGTATCCTCTTCCACAAATTGATGACTTGTTCTATTAGCCATGTGGATCACAATACATCTACATGGTAGATTTGCAGTCGGGATATTATCAAGTAAGGGTGACAAAAGAAGATATCCTCAAGACTGCTTTTTATAGAATATACGGGCACTGTGAATTCATAGTAATGCCTTCCAGACTGACTAATGGTCTATAAAACATCATGGACTTGAGGAATTGTGTCTTTATAGATTACCTCGACAAATTTTTGTTAGTCTTTATGGATGAAATTCAAATATACTCAAATACCAAGGAGGATCATGAGAAGCATCTATGAACAATACTACCGAACATGTGGAAGGAAAATCTCTATGAAATGTACAGAAAGTGTGAGTTTTAGTAGAAGGTGGTCTCATTATTGGGTCATATCATCACAAGAAATGAGATATATATGGATCCCTTCAACACAACTGCAATAGAGGGATGACGAAGGCCAACATCTATAAAAGATATCAGTAGCTTCTTGGGGTTAGCTAGATATTATCATTAATTACTGAGATATTTATCCCATTTGTACAAGCCTCTTACCATGATAACTTGGAAGGTAGTACAGTCTTCTTAGAGTGAAAAATGTGGAGAGGGATTCATGGATTTAAAAAGGAGGCCTATCACTTCACTCACGCTCACTTTACCCACATGTGGAGAACATTTTTTGGTATTTAGTGATGTGTTGAAAAATGGCATGGGTTGTGTGTTGAGGTAAAATGATAATGTTATAGCCTATGCATCAAGGAATCTAAAAATTCATGAGCAAAACTAACCCACATATGATATAGAGTTAGCGGATGTGATCATTGTGTTGAAAATATGGTGGCATTATATATGTGGGTAGATGTGGTGGATAAATTATCCTCATAATACCCTAAATATATATTCACAATAGAAGAGCACAATATGTGCCAATGAAGATGGGTAGAACTCATCACGTATTATGAATGCTCAATCCACTTCTATCTTTTTGATCAAAACAAGGTGGAAAATGCTTTAAGTAGAAATAAACCTTCATCCTTATCAATGATGATAATTGAAAAGGATCCTATATACGTAGATTTGTAGATGATTGAAATGGGAATAATTAAGGTAATAAAATCATCAATCCTATCACAAATGATTTCTCAACCTTACCTCATGGAGAAAAGAATGGATGGTCAAAGAAAGGATGTGGAAATTATGACAGGGTGTAAGCCCTCAAGAAATGGGAAATCATCATAGTCTATTGTAGAGAAGGATGTAATTGTGAGATGTGGGCCAAGATTATGTATACCATCTGATCTAGAAATAAAGAAGGAGCTTTTGAATAATGCACATCACTCAACCTTCTTTAATCACTTATGGAGCACAAAGATGTATTGAGATATACATGAAAACGTTGGTGGGACAATATGAAAATGAGGATTGCTGAATATAACTCAATGTTCTAGGTATGTCAGCAAGTGAAGGCTGAGAGAAAAAAGTCTAAGGGGATGATGCAACTAATACTTTTACCAGCCTAGAAGTGGAAAAAAAATACAATGGAATTTTTTACTATAAAAATAAGGATATCCCAAGGAAAAAATGCAATATGGGTCATTGTGGATCATCTTACAAAGATAGAACACATTATCCCGATTCGAGAAGACTTCACATTTGATCAAATTGCACAGATTTAAATCAAATCTTGTGTAAGGCAGAATGGAGTGCCACTATATATCGTACCAGATCAGGATTCTAGATTCACATTGATATTCTCGAAAAGTCGCCAAAAATATCTATGAACTATAATGAACATCAATACAACCTATCATTATCAAACTAATGGACAATCTGAGAGAACTATTCAGACACTAGATGATATGTTAAGATCATGACCTATTGAATTCAAAGGAGGATGTGACCAAAATCTGACACTAGCCGAATTCTCCCACAATAACAGTTTCCACTCGAGCATCCAAATGGCACCATATAAATCACTTTATGAAAAAGGTGTATAACACCAGCGTGTTGGGATGAGTTTATTGAATTTAGAATTTTACGAACTGAAATGTTCGATGAAATTTTGAGAATTTGAAAACCATTCAACAACATTTCAAGGCATCCCAATGTCTATAGATGTGTTATACAGATAATTGTCAATAATACATTGTGTTAAAAGGTGGAGAAATGGTATTTTTATAAATATCTTCATTGAATAAGGTCATGAGGTTTGGAATGAAAGGGAAGTTAACTCCTAGGTACATCAACCCCTTCATGATTTTTGATCGTGTCGGGGTTATGGCTTATCGACTAGCACTTCCACCTACCATGGCGAATTTACATGATTACTTTCATGTATCCATATAAGAGAAGTACATACCAAAACCTTCATATGAACTCACATCATAGGTAGTACATTTAGAGGATGATCTTTCATATGAGGTGTACCCAGTGGAGAACTTAGATCATTGAGATAATGTTCTTCGAAATAAGAAAATGCTCTCATTAAGGTGTTGTGGTGAAATCACAAGTTTAAGAGAAAAATTGGGAATTAGAGGAAATGATAAATTAGAGTTACTCATATCTGTTTTTGTTTGGGTAAAGGAAATTTCGTGGGTTAAAGTTTTTAAGGGGAAAAGATTCTAACGACCCAGACTTTTATTATTGAAAATTCTTCTTGATCTAATTAAATATACTAATATGAAATATGTTAATGTAATGTATGAGATTCCTTGGTTTTCTGTATATGGATTTTAAAATACCATTCTGAATTGAGATCATTTCTAATAGATTAGGTGAATATTGATCACATGTCTAGTATAAATATAGGGCTTTAAAAATCCAACTTACTCAGACAAAGAAAGTGATGGCCTCATCTAGTATACTTTCCGCATACAAAACCCATTTTTCGGAGCATCTAAAGGAGGTGGTGTCTTTGGGATTTTCTCTTGAGTAGGACCAATCCATGAATCAATATGTCATTCTCGAACGGAATTGCCTATGGGAGATGTGGATGTTATTAGAGATTAACACCTAAGCGATGTTATCTGAGCCACCCCAAGAGTCCATCGTCATCGCACAACTTACCCTTCAGTCTTATGAGGGTGTTATAAGGCATTATGTAACAATACCGTTTCATTATGGTTATGTGCATTATTTTTTGTATATAATATACAATATACGTAAATTTTATTTTTATTGTTACTTTGAAAAAAAATTTAAAGCAAAAATAGTGTTTTTAGTAAATATAGAACAAATAAACCGATTTTTATAAATTAATGTATTTTTTAATAATGTATTATTTTTAAATAATTTTACTTTTATTATTAAATTAATTTTTTTAAATATAAATGTTTGTATGATTTGATGAAGACAATTATAATTTTTATTAATGTTTGAAATATATTTTTTGTCAAAACGCATGATTTTTCGATTAATAACAATATTTATTTTAAAAGTAAAATTTCAAATATTTAGAAAATTATTTAGATAAAATTAATATTATTTTTGGAATTAGGATATCTAAATTATACAAAGGTGAATTATTCATATATTTCTGAGACAATCAAATTTTTTGGTAAAAATTAAATACGGTTTAACTATATAATGTGTTTATGACATCATAATGACCCAATAACAATGTAATAAGATAAGATAAATAATATGTTCGTCCATTATATGTTATAACATTGAAATAATGTGATTTTAGGTTTATTTTATTTATTTTTCAAACCTTTAGTGGACCCTCCAAAACTTATAAAACATTATATATTTTTAAATTGATTTCCTTGTGAGTGTGACTCACACCTACATTTTCAACCCTATTATTTTAAGATGTTCGGAAAATTTTATTATAAAATATTGTTTTCCAGTTACCTTTTTCAAAAACAAAATCGGCAAAAACCATTAGTTGGTTTGTGGTTTGGTTAATTTTAATTTGTGGTGACCCAAACCGAAATAATAAAGAATTCTCTCTCATTTCCTATATAAACCCACCCAATCTCCCACTTACAATTCACTAAAATATTTTGGATTTCTTCCAAACTCTAAAATATTATTTATATAATCCTCCTAATGTTCCCCAATTTCCCAAGAAACCTATATCAATTCATTATCATCCTTTTGGAATACACTTTCAAGTAAAGCATTTCGTCGTTTCTCATTTTTGTCTAAATTTCATTATGTATATATGAATCATTATATTCAATTAAAAATGTGTGGGTATGATTTATAACCACCCCCATACTTCCATATTTATATTTGATAGATGAAAAACCCTTTTATCTCTCATTAATACCTCCCATGTACACCTGTTACCATGCCGAAAATCCATAAGGAATTTCTCTATCGACATTTACATTAAAGAAAATGTTTTATATTATGAATCTAAATTCGTTTCCATAAGTTGGTATATTATGTATCATGATCCCCATACATTCCATATATTTTATAAACTATGAAGGGCCAATTTCACTCTCACCTACCCATTTTATGAATTTTTATTTGACGTCGTTATGCTGCGAAAATTACACAAAAAGATCCATGTCAAAATCATTGTGTAGTTAATACCATTCCCACACCACTATCAAGGGTATTCACATTTATTTAAATTTACTTTTTTATTGAGTAAATAAATTTATGTATTCCACATCACTTATTTTTTGAATGAATTATGATGATAATGAATCCGTGTTGTATGATATATGTGTAAAACTTATGAATGAAATGAAATGATTATGATGGGTTCACCCTAATAGCGCTCCAATGCATTAGGTAATGTATAGTATCATGATAAGTCAGGTAATATGGGTGTTGAATCCTGAAAATTCAAGTGAAATTATGGTTTACTAATGCTTCATGTGCAAGGAGAGTTCACTCAGGCTCTATGAGCAATGTGTCTTGTCTCATTCTAATATAATGTTAAGTGTTGTTTCCACATCTCCATGTTATGACTATCATGAGTTATCATTCCTTTAGGTTCATGTTTCTCTTGTAACCCATTGATAAGCCTATTATCTAACATGTATTTTACTCCTCATTTTATTCCATGTTTATTCCATTTCTCGGCTTTTTAGCTGACCCCTTTCTTATATATGTCCTCAGTTTAACACATGCAATGTTATGTACGAAGGAATTTTTTGGTCATGTAAAAGAATTTTTCAATAAAGATGTTGTATTTCTGGTTTTAATTCATTTTCTAATGTTTTTAATCCCCAAAGACACTAGTCCCCTCAATCTTCTATGTTGTATCTAGTGAAGGCTTGATGTAATAAATCATGTCTAAGTGAGTAATAAAATGCAGGGTTGTTATCCCCCCACTTGAGTACTATAATCCAACCAACATTTGGTATTAGAGGATTTTATTAAGACTATATTGTTTGAACTATTCAACTATTATTTTAGTTGAACATTCATTATTATTAAATTTATATTAATTTAAAATTTCAACATTTTTAATAGTACTACGTTATTATAGATAATAGACTCGAAGGGGATTTAAAAAACGTACCACCATTCATTAATGGATCTAATTATGCCCAATGGATGATTAGACTGAAAATGCATTTATAATGTATGGGATTTTAAATTCGGTCTTCAATTATAGATGAGTATAGTATTCCTTCTTTTAATAGAATTTCGTTGGATGATCAAACCAGGACTTCCTATAATAAAAATTTCAAAGCCATGAATTCTTTAAATTACTCTTTAAAATATGTGGAATATAATAGAATTTCGGAATGTTAAAATACCCATGAAATTTGGGATACCATTTCTGTATCACATGAGAGAACATATAGTGTTATTTAAACGAGACTTAATAATTGTAATATTAGATATGATAACATTAAAATGAAACCTAGTGAGCCTTTTTCTGAAATGTATCTTAAGTTCAATGAAATTTTCAACACAATGATTTCTCTTGGATGCTAAGTTTCTGAAAAAGAAAAAATCAGGAGGATTCTCATATGCCCACCTGATAGATAGAGAGGAACCTCTATCTCTATTAGAGAGTCATGTGACATCATCCTGATACATTAAAAAGAAATAATTGGGAAACTAATTATATATAAAGAGGAGCTGAATGTCAACATGGTAGAAGAGGATGAACCCAAAAGAAATTTTGTTGCATTTATGACCACCACCTCTAATCACAAAGAACAAGGGAAATTTGAAGTCTCTGTAAAAATTTCCAGCAGTGAACAATCACCACCTAATAGTGCTATGGAGATGCCTCAATTAGCTTAAATGATTAAAAAATTTCATGATGAACATATTTTTCATAAATCCTAACTCCAATGGAATATGTGATCCAAATGGAATCTAGAAGAAATATTGGAAAAGAAGTGAACAGTCTACTGAGATAGTATTCTATGAATGCAAGAGAAATGGACATGTAAAGGCTGAATATAGTAGGTTTGAGGCTAAAATGAAATATAAGTACAAAGATAGAAATTATAAAAAGGAAATTAAAGCATCTTTTAGTACTTCTTATGAAATTACATGTGACTCGAAGTCTTCACACGACGAACAGACTAAAAAATCCAACACCTGTTTAATGAAAAACACATATGAGGTAACCCTAGAATCTCTTGTAAATTTTTTTATTTTTCTGGATATGAAAGTGATTCTGAATATATGTATGGAGAAGAAATGTTTTAATATTGAAATATACTTTAGGATATATGTAATGAACTATAATGTAATTACAAGTCTTTAAAGAAATAGCATGCTCTTACAACAATTGTTAAATATGAACATACTGTAGAAAGAGATAAATACAATCAATTACTCAATGAAAAAAATGAACTAATGATATCTAACTAGATAATGAAAAAAGGCCTTGAAATGATTAAAATGGTAAATATACATTGGTACAAATGGAAGGTAAACATATTTCTCTTAAATATACTACAAGTATTGGCTATCAACATAGTAAAAGAAACATTAGAAAACCTATTTTTTTATAAATATTAAACATAAATCTTTACTTCTAGTTCATTAATAAATTCTTCTAGTAAGTTTTAGGATACACACTCAACTGTATCAAGCATTTATGGTCCAAATAGAATTTATTTTTGAATTACTTTACATAATTCTTATATGAAACCTATGAGGAAGATGTGGGTTCCTAAAGTATTAATCTCTAATATTACTGGACCCAAAAAATATGGGTACCAATGTCTATTTTTATTTGAATATTTTTTAGGAAAATTGTTTAGAGAGAACCAATATAAGATTATGGTGCTTGGATAGTGGTTGTTCAAGACACATAACAGTATAATTGTGATGCTTCAAGAACATAATAAAAATCTGATGGTGTACAAGATGCTTTTGATGACAATACGAAAGGAAAAATCAATGGCCTTAGCCAAATATGTAACTCTAACTCAATTTTAATTTCAAAAGATCTTTTTCTAGATGGATTGAAACCTAAAATTCTTAGTATTTCACAACTCTGTGATGATTGATTTCATGATAAATATAACAATTATGGTTGATATTTTTTAATTTTGTAAATGAATTAGTGTATTCTACATTGAGAAATGAAAATGTATACTCTTTTAACATAGATTCTTTAGTTTCTCAAAATTATTCATGTTTAAGTGTATTTTATAATGAGTCTTGAATTTGACATAGAAAACATGGAAACTGTAATATTCACTCCAATAGAAAGCTCACTAGAAAAGGTTTAGTTAAAGACCGACCCAAAAATGTGTTTCCAAAAGACAATGTGTATAATCATTGTCATAAGGGAATGAAACCCAGAATTTCCTTCAAAACGAAGAAATAAATATCAACTACTAAACCTCTCAAACTGGTCCAGAATGATTTTTTGACAATATAGAGTCTCTAGTATAAATGGAAATAATTATGTTTATGTTCTCGGAGATGAATTTTCTAGATATACAAGGAATTTAGTTTTGGATAAAAAAAGTGAATCTTGCTCTCATTTCCCCAAATATGCTAAAACAATAGAAAATATTAGTGGACATATAATTAAGTCCTTAAGAATTTTTCATGGATGAGTGGTTAAAAATTTAGGGTTCACATAATTTTGTTCAAAATATGGATATAGTCATAATTTATCTTCCCCTAAAACACCCCACCAAAATAGAGTTTTAGATATCAGAAATAAAACCATAAAAGAAATTGTTAGAACCATGAATAGTGAATATGACATACATATTTATTTTTTGGATGAATCAATAAATACATCATTATATATTATTAATAGTGTATTGATTAGAACTATTCTCAAAAGAACTCTTTATGAGTTGTAGAACTATAGAAAACCAAATTTAGGTTATATTAATGTTTAATGTTGCAATGTCTATACCCTTAATATTAAAGATAATCTTGGAAAGTTTTCATCCAAGAGTGATGAAGGAATTTTTCTAGGATATTAAATCTCTCATAAATCCTATACATTATTTAACAAAGTAGAAAATATTTGGAAGAATTTATCAATGACATTTTTGATGAGACAGATCCACCTGAGCCTAAGACTACTCTAGAGAACATGGAGTATGATATGTCAAATCTGGGCAGCAATTCTAAATCCTCTAACAATCATGTAAAGGAATATGTAAAAACATCCTATTCTAGAAATTCTACCGATTCAAGTCATAATTAACCCCATCCTACTGATAAACCTAAAATATCTAGTCCCTATTTTTCTAGATCTATTGGATCCATAAAAATAATCCTTTATATGTTGTTTAGGTGATTTAGATAAAAGATCTCAAACTAGATATTCTCTTAGAAATAAGGTTGAAAATCATGTTTTCTTGTCACAAGATGAACCTAAAAACATTAATGATTCTATTATAGAGAAATTTTGGGTGATTCTTATGCAAGATGAACATAATTAGTTTGAATGAAATACTATTTGGAAACTTGTTGACGGACCTAAATAACCATTATCCATACCCACTAAGTGGGTTTTTAGAAATAAGTTACATGAAGCTGTTAATATAGTTAGAAACATGGAAATATTGTTTTCACAAACATATAGTAAAGAAGAAAGATTGACTATGAGTAAACATTTTCACCAGTAAATAGACTTAAATCCATCAGAATCTAACTTTCTTATGACACTAATCTGAATTTAAAACTATATCAAACGGATGTTATGTTTGCAATCTTAAATGGGTATATAGCTGAGGATGTCTTTTTTGATCATCCTCCTGGTTTTATAAATCCTCATTTTCCAAATCATGTTTTTTAATTAGAAAAAGATTTGTATGGATTAAAAAATGCTTTGAGAGCTTGGTAAAATAGATTGAGTACTTTTCTTATTTCAAAATATATTACAAAAAGAGTATTTGACCCTAACCTTGTTTCAAAATGAACTTCCTATGATGTTTTAGTAACTAAAATTTATGTTGATGATATCATATTTGGATTGTCAAAAAATTATTTATGTATTGAATTTCATAAAATGATGAAAAATGTTTTTGAAATGAGTTTAATGGGTAAACTAAAATTCATTAATGGATTTAAAATCATTCAAAAAATATATGGGATTTATTTAAATAAAATAAAACATACTAATGATATTCTAATATTCAATGCTTCGATAGCACCAAATGTAATGACACTCCACTGAGTAATAATAGTAAGATAGATATTGATGATGATGTAAAATTTGTTAATCAAACCACTAATAGAGGAATGATTGGAAGCTTACTCTACATAAATTATACCTGGCCTGATATTATGTTTAGTGTATATATGTGTTCTCATTTTCAATAAAACCCAAAGGAATATTAGTTATATGCTGTTAAATGGGTTTTCAAATACCTCATACATACACCTCATATAGGGTTGTACTATCATAGAGGAAAATCATTTTAGTTAGTCAGTTATTCTTATGTTGATTAATGTGGTTGTGAGTTAGGGAGAAAAATCACCTTTGGAACATTTCACATTTTGGAAAACTCTCTAGTATCATGATGTAGTTTGAAACAAAACTATGTTTCATTATCTACATCCTAATGAGAATACATAGCTAATAGTAGTTGTTGTGCCCATATTTTTAGAGGAAACAAACATTAATAGATTATGGATATCAATTCATGCATATACAAATAAATTTTGAAAATACAAGTGTTATTAAAATATCTTAAATCCCTATTTCACACTCTAGAAAAAACATATTCATTTAAGACATCACTTTTTCAGAGACCATTATTAAATAGGTGATATAATGTTAGAATTAATTGGCATTGAATATCAGTTTCCTAATATATTCACCAAAACATTAAATTATAAAAGAATATATTATATCATACTTGAATTAGGAATGACAAATATTAAATTGAAATTTTACTAGTTTTAAACCATACTGTTTCACAGTTTACTGTATCATAGTTTATAGTTTCATGAGTCACTATCTTAGAAGTACTATCTCAATCTAACAGTTCTAGAAGTTACTATCTTAAATTTGTTGTCTCATTTTTATAGTCTCATGGTTACTGACTCTATTTCTATTTTTCACATACAGTTTCAAACAATAACGTGACACCATTTTTAGGTCACACAGTAGAGATGACATCATGAAAACCTGTTATGGTCTCACCATGACAACCGGTTATAGTCTCACAATAATATCATCTTCCTGTCACACAATAATAATTCATTTTTGTTTTATTTATATATTATAACCCACATCAATGTGATTGATTATTTTATTTTTTTCATTCCTGTATTTTGAATTTGAAACATATGATATCCCTAATTGAAAAAAATAAAGAGGTTTCACTCTTTTCTTCACTCAAGCTCTTTTCTCTCAAACCATATGTCCTCCTTTAACACTTCAGTTCTGTCTTTCTCTCTCTCGAACATTCATTGAATTACCAAAATAAAACTCACATCTTCATCAACTCCTATGAAGTGCATATCAAAGAAAAAAAATAAAAGAGCACCATAGATAGTTCCCAAAGGTCCTTTTAATCTAAATCATGTTGATAGAATAGTAGTACCAGAAAAGAAAATCTTTATTAAGTGTTTGATTTCAAGTAGTTATTTGGTATTAAAAGTATTGAAAGGGAAAATATGGTTGGCCTGGTTCGTAGAAGATAAATGGCCTATTTACCAAAATTATGTTTCTCAGTTATATCAATTTTTTCAATTCTATTTCAATATAGAAAATGAATTTGTTGTAAAAAGTAAGTTCAATGAATATAGATTTTACTTTTCATCAAAGTTATAGGCTACTTTCCTTGGGATATATCCTGAAAGAATTTTTGAGGTCTATCAAAGAGGTCCTACTCCTCCCAGTGATATCATTGTTTTAGTTGAATACTTAGGAAATGTCACTAGAAAAAACAAATGGAAGATATATTTTTACCGAGCATGATTTTAAAACAATATTGTTGTTTATGATTATCCAGAATTTGATTAGTCCAGGAAAAGGAGATTCTCCTACACTCAAGTATCAGGATATATTTTTGGTACATATTACGAATAATAGGAAAAAAATTAACTTTTGCACAAATTTTACACATTATATTTGTGAGCTAATTAAGGAATCCTCAAAGTCTACCTTTTCTTTCTACTCAAGGTTAATATCTAATATTTTTTATGCTAAAATAATGGTTCGATCAAATGAATAAGTCATCATGACTATGAATTATGTTTCTAGAAATTTATCATCTAAAGAATGAAAATTAGTTAGAATCCATGTAGAAAGGCTTCGGTGGAAGATAATGAAATGTTGTATGAAAATTTTATTCGAGATTATCATTCTTCAAAACCAAAGTATATCTCTAATCCTTGTTTGTAAACATATGAAAATGTTGAGAATCCTTTTGATGAAGAATAAGAGGTGGTTGTTTCAACTACAGAGAAAAATGTCAAAGACATGGGAGATAGTAGACCTTATCTTCATGTCATAGTTGATAATGATGTACATATTTCAGATGAAACGATTGATTTGGAAGAAGAACATTCTTTTAGAGAAGGTATGTTTTTAATATAATAGAAATGGCCATTCTGGGAGAGCATCTTGATGAAGATCCTTCTCATGAGAAAGAATCTGATTTTGATGGACACATAGAGAAACAAGTTTATCCAGAGATTATTCTCTCTACTTTGGAAACAATGGAGAATACCTTTTTTTGTCTATAACAGAAATGGGTGATGCTATTGGAGACGAAATTTTTGAAACATATCAAATAACTGAATCACTTAGTCTTATGAGAGATGCAAAAGTTCAGGGGGAGCACCACCCCAGTCTAGAAAGTGTTGAAATTATTATTCTTATTGGTCAAAGAACTTTGGTAACTTGTTACATGATCCCTAGATAATTTTAAGTTAGTGATACCCTGGAATCCTTGGTTAAAGGCATAGACCTATCTATTGTGATTCAATTGAAACTGACATTTCTCTTGACGTAATATTTGAAAATAACAAGATCATGTCTCAACTCTTATTCCTAAACCTTCATAATAGCCTCCTCCTTTCTTGAGTCATAATGATCTGATTGGATTTGGAGGTACATTATTGGAAGGAGTTGAAAAGCTCTGGAAAAATCAACCTACTCCTATAAAAACCTAAGTGAACGAGAAGATTTCCTACTAATGGAAAATATCATAATGAAGATTCATATAAAAATGCATCATGAAATTTAAGTGGTCACAAATGAGAAAAAATAACTATGTGATAAATTGAGGTCTCTCAGAGCTATGGTTGATGATATACATAAAGTGTTGAAATCAGGACCAGATCTTCTATCTAATCCTATTGATGATGTTAGTGGTAAGATTCCACATGATGGTTCCCCTATGATTTAACTGATCCTAACATTTTTAGTAGATAAGGTCACTGAGAGAAACATTTAGATATTTCAAGAAATTCATGAGATTGTTATTGGTCTAAACAAAATGTCTGATGAGTACAAGGAGTCTCTACAAAATGATTTAAATCAGCTCAACTCCCTCTCTATAGCTGTTGTAGCCTCTAATACCTCTGGATAGTCATCTCAACCCTTTGATCGTGATCTTATCAAAACTACTATTTAGTATTAACTTCAATAATTCATATGTGTCTTTGACATGGAGAGTATGTCTATGGTTGTCAAAAATAGAAACTGAGTCCTTGATTTGGTAAGGATTCATTTAAAGATTGGAAATGATACTCATGAATGTATTACTAAGAATGTGGATTTCTACTTCAACAGTATTTTATCCATGCATGATATGACAAACCATTTCAATTACCATGTAAAGAATTTGAAAATTCATCCTATCGCTCAATATTTCAAAACTCATGTTCAAAAGATGAAATATTTCACTTCATTGTTGGATTGGTTCATTGAAAACATAAGTGATTTTTAGAAAGTGATACAGTATGGTGGTGAGATTATTTCTGACATCATCATGTTATTTTGGCCTTATCTTAATGTGCAGAGCACTATTATTTTGGTTCCTGTTGCTTCCCCCTTGCAGCCTGGTTTTCCTAATTCACCATCCACTTCCTTTTCATCTACCTATATGTATATATCTCATGATCTGAGTAAGATCATGCTTGTTATCCTTGACCAACAATTACCACAGTTTTCCACAAAACTGACCTTGCCACCCTCTATTTTTAAAAGGACTCCCACTTCCTTCTCTGATAGTTGGCTCACTCCCTTCTTAATCTTCTACCTCTTCTCCTATGGCTCCTCCTGATGATGCTGTGAAGTGCAATGAGAATATAGCCTGTGCTAAAGAAAATTGATGTCTGTATTTTGATAGTGATATTTTTTATTTTTTGTGTATACTTCTTGTAATGACACATATTTCAACACCTAATGATCTTTGAACTCTTATTGTGTATTACATTATTTAATTTTGTACATTTTTGATAATACAAAAAAGGGGAGATCCACGTACACTAAGGGAGAGACTGCACGATATGAAAAAATATGTCACTCATGTGATTTTTGAACATCAAAAAGGGGGAGGTTTTTTGACACCTCATGTTTTAATCATGTTTTAATGATAAAGAATTATTACTCTTATTCAGTCTATCTTATATCATGTGAAGATATGATTGGGATCTTTATGCAACAAATAAATTTTATCAAGATCTTGATTCCAATAAATCATGAATAATTATTGTAACTAATATTTAACATTGGTCTATATTGATTTATTTTATGAATTATTATGTATATTTCATTAGATGAATATTACTTCTTAAGTATGTATACATATATTTGGCCTTGTCTATGAAACTGTGAGTATTTTAACGGTTATCGTTTTCTAGAAGAGGATCCAGACACTGTGACCCATACACCAGGACCCAGACACCATGACCAAGACACCATTATCTAGACACCATGAACAATACCCTGTTACCCAGACACCATAACTATATTTAGATCTCATGTAGTCTGTGACACTAGTTCCTTGCTAAGACATCCTTCAATGTTTGGAAAAGGACCAAACATTGTGATCCTAACACTGAATCTGGGATACTAGTCTCTGTTCACAACATAATTATGGCATCATAACTTTCTCACTATTCAAAGGAAAAGAAGAAGACATAATTTCGTGGTGACACCATTTCTAGAAAAACTATGACGCTGTTCTTTAATCTTGTTTTCCATTTTCAATTTAATTTCTAAGGGTTGTATTTTAGTATTTTAAATAAACTAACATACATAATATTTCATTGTATACATTTCACATAATAGTATGAGGTATGAGGGGTATTATACATGTATATTTCTTCTCAAACACATTCACTCCATAAATAAAAAGAAAAGAAAGGCCCTTAAACAAGCAATGAGTAGAAGTGTGTAGCAGAAGAGTTTGCATTCGTGAAAAGATTTCCAATAAATGCACCAAGTAACATCTAACGATCACATGAAGAATTATCGAAACAAAACAATATATTACCACTGATCAGATCCAAATATTCTTCGCAATAAGAACTATATGAAGAACACGAGCTAAATCTAACTGGAAACCATAGCACCAGACATGCGATAGTCTATTTCTCATAGGAGGACAAGATAATTGAATTTGATTCTTTCTAGAATAAAAGATTTTCATAGAATAACACTCATAGAACACATAACCTTTTCTCATCATCTTTTCACTATTCTGTTTTTTCTTTATCATTCGAGCAGTGTGTGTGTGGGTCTGTATTAAAAACACACACTATCTCATTCATTAAACTGAATATTACTTGATATCCTTCCTCTAATATCTTTTTACACATGTTTAGTCCCATAGATAAGTGTGGAATAGGTCCTTGTGTTACATGAATGTTTTTCCCCATGATGTACTATGTATGTGGTCGTGTGACCTAGACAGTCCTGTGCACTATTGTTTACCCCGATTCAGGGTGGGAATCATGTTTATTAATATAAACTTCTTGGTGTTAGGTAATCAAAATGATGAGTGGATTAGGTCTCGACTTGATAATGAAACACTTTTTTTATCTAAGGTGTTGTTTAAATTATTTTTTCTCTATTTTACTATATAATTTAGATATCACTAGCTTTACTTTGACAATTAATATTGGATAGAATTTATAATTGTTTTTCCCTATTAGAACAGCTACAAAATTAATACCAATAACTCATGTTTTGATTAATGGGAACTTATTTTAATATTCAAATCTTTATAACTGTATTACCTTGATAGACTGGGTGGTATTCAAATTTAAAGGGCATCATTTTTATAAAAAAAATTAACATAAAATATTATAGACACTCGATTCAACCCCCCCCCCCCCCCCCCCTCGGGAGTACTCTACTCTGACTAACTGAATTTATTGAAATTGGAATATTAGAATCCTTTTAAGAAGGTTTTACATTGATAAAATCCTCTTAGAATAATAATTATGAGTGTATATGATAATATAGGCTGGTGTTTAGTAAAATTAAAGTATGAAATTGATTATAGATGAAATAATTAATGTTGATAGATGTAGATTGAGGATAAATTAATATAAGGATAACTCACATGGGATGATATCCCCCATGATTTATTTTTTTAGATTTGTTATATTGTATGATTAGTTGAATAATAATCATCATCATGGAATACTATTGTTGAATAAATTTCAACATCTGAATGTTATTTCTGATTATTCATAAAAATTTATCATTTTATATAAGGGTAGCATGAAAAGAAAAAAGTGATTGTTGTTAAATGTTTATATGAACCCCAGACGAGTGATTAAGTATTAGAACATTTTAAAAATATAATTTAACCTATATAAATCATTTTTTATATGATTATATGTTCTCAATCATGCATATAGATATGGTTTTCTAGTGGTTTTAATCAATAGATGAAGAGAATGTGTGATATATATAATGTAATAGGGATTGTAATTAAATTACATCTATTGAAATAAAAAAGAGAGAAACAATTTTTACGCAAAAAATTCTTAATATTTATTAGTTATTTTAAAACTGTAAATTATAATGATGTTTTTAGTGTGAAACCATCAAACATTATATGTGTTAATTTTTTTATCTTTTTTTTATTACTCATGAATATAAAAAAGAAAATCTTTTTTTGGAGTATAGTGAATAACAATTTCCACTAGACACTAAATGATGTCATATTATTTGATATTAAAACATCAATTAGATTAAATAAAATTTTATATACATCATTTAAGATTCATTTTCATTTGAAATTTACAAAACTTTATTTCAAAATTATTGTAAATAATCATCATTTATAGAATAATAATTCCATTTTATGTAATGGATGGAAGTGAAAATTATTTAGACATGTTAAAAGTCACTAATTTATATAAAAACTAATATTATTAATGGAGGAATATGGGAAACATAATATAATCATTGATGTTTTGTTAAACAAAAATAATGTACAGAAATTTAAAGAAAGAAAAGAATAAATTTTAGTCAATAAAAATTTATTTTTAATGTATTATACTTACATGCTTAATGATCATTCTTTCAGATAAAATCATTTTATAAAAATATTATTTAGAAAATAAAATGATCTAAAAATAGTTTTTAGGATTTTTCCCCTAAAAATGCTACAGTAATATCAATATTATCCAGATAGTACAAATGAGTTTTCCGAGATGTAATTTATTTGAAATATGAAGAATAAATTCATGTAAGTGTTAAAATGTGATTATATAAATAATTAACTAGCATGGGATTTTTTAGGTCATCATAAACTGCTATGCCTTCATTTTATCACCAGTTTATACTCTCCTTTACCGTGCACAATAACTATTAAATATTATGCATCCCTTGTAAATAATATTTATTATGCTACTATGTTCAACACTCTTATATGTGTTGTATCTTTTCTAAAAATGAGTATAGGGTTTGAGACCCGTTAATATAAGTGTGGCTTTGTTTATTTCCTATTTTAACTATTTTAATCTTATTCATTATTTATGATTTGGGTGTATCATGATGGATTGTCCCAGAAGAAAAAGAGATTGATTTCATGTAGTGGGTATGATCACCACGACCTGGCTCGATGAGAATTGTTTTTTTGGATAGTTATACGGTCCTTGACATCTTCCGAGTTTTTCATATTATGGTAAATTTTTCTCCATATTATGGAAAATGAGAGGTGGTGTTTTTATCACTGCTGTTCGTACAAAATAGAATAAATAATGAATAAAATTTTATTTTTTTGTTTATTTTTTTGAATCTTTTGAATCAAGATATTCTATTCAACATTTCATTAGGTTTTTGTTATAAAATATAATTTATCTTTAAAAATAGTTATTGTTGTTATAAGTAGGTGGCCCATTTGAGACACACATTCAAGGCTATCAAAATAAATATAATGAAATCATTATTCAGGTATCTATTTTCCAAAAATGGTTAGAATTTTGTCTGACTTGATTATTTGAGACAATGATCCCAAAAATCATGATTTATTTACGTTTTAAAAAAATGTTTTTACCTCATGAATTGTGTAGTCTTTGTATATGGAATAAAAACACCAGAAAATATATTTTTGATAACTTCTCTTTAACTATTTAAAAAATGGGGGTACCATGTGACATGCTGTTATTAGTTATAGCTTTCTATATATGCCATTTCACCTCACAGGGGTTTAGAAGCAAGCTCCTTCACTTCCTAGTTGTTCCACTCCTTGATTAATTCAATGGTATACACTAGAAGAGTTTCCATGACCCTACTGCTCATGATGGCCCTGCTCGCCACAACCCCCATCCTAACCTCTCTTATTGAAGCATCCACCATTATATCTCTACATTATGCTCCAACATTATCTATGGAACCCTAGAACTCACTAGTAGTGGTTCTAAAACATGTGAGGATGTGTAATTATTATTTTCCCACCCCAAACCCAATACCCAAACGATGAAAATCTAAAGGATCAATAGTTTTCCATACAAATCATGGATAATAAACCCATTTTATAAGTATTGTGTTATTTGTTCGATGATTTCCATGTATTTATTATTTTGGTTTTATTTTTTTTACTACATAATATATATGTTTTCACCCATTAAAAATAATGAGGGTTAATTGTGGAATGACTTTCCTCTAGTTTCTTATTTTTTATGTATAAAATTATTTTTTCTTTTTTTAATCACTACAACAACTGATGTCTTTAACAATATTATAAAAGGTATTTTTCAATGTAAAAAATTTCTAATAGTCTATTCGATGATCAAATCATGATTCTTTTTTAATTCTAGAAGTAGAAAAGATAATGGCCCATGTAATAAGTGAAAAAGAATGTGAATTTCAAGGCCCACATTATCATTCCTAAAATAATGATATGAAAAAGGGATCCTTTATCAATGTTTTATTTTAGTTATTATAATAATAGAGGGGTTTTGATTAGAGATTTATTTTAGAGTTGATAATGTATTCTATTTTAAGTTCTTTTCTATCACTAATAATGGTGAAATTTATAATCTCTTTTGGTAGCACTGATAATGATCATGAAATTTTTATAAATATGCAATCGCCTAGAATTATCCCTATATCACCAAACCCAATACAAAAATAAATATAATGAAGTAAAAATATACTGAATAGATGATTGCAATAAAATTATAACATTTCACTGCTATTTCAATAACAAATTTTCATACAAAATATGTATATGGATATGTTGAATACAATTAATAAATAATTTACAAACAATATAGAAAATAGTAACTCTTATAAAAGGATTTATGCAAAGATAAAAATCTTTATAGAAGCTTTCACCATTAATAAAATCAATGTTGATTTTAGTAATAGTAATAAAAATGGAAAAAAATTATTTTTAATGGTTTATAATCCACATATGATAGTTTATATTATTAATTAATACATATGTTAACAATATTATAAGTTAATCATGTGTTCTACTAATTTTTATTCATATTATGATAATTTGACAACAATACAAGATTGTTTTCATGGATTTAACAATGGGAAAGACATTTCTAAATAACATGAAACATTTAAATTGAAAACACACATATTGAGTAATACAAACCACATCTTTTGTTGGATTGAAATGTTGTAAATACATACACATCACAAAAAAGTTTTTGATCAATGTTCTAATGTTTGAAAGTAATATGATCTTGTTTTATTTAATTTAAATATGTGAGACTCACATTAATCTATATGTTATATCTATTGAAAACATACACATCAATTCACACTGACCACATCATGTGTTGGATTTATGTGTGGTTTATTCCTAATTTTAAAATTGAATTATGGCGAATTGTATTATTTTTTTAAAAAAAATCTAACCTTGTTTTATTATTTTTGATGTTTTTTTATTTTAAACTAAAATGATACTCAAATATGGAAAACATGTACATCTTTTCTGGTTGACCACATAATATATATTTTGAGTTGATCCCAATTAAAATGAATTGCAAAAAAAGTTATTTATAATTTTATTAATGTTTGAAATCATTTTGAGCTCATTTATTTAGTTTTCGATTTGGAATTAATTTTTAAAATAAATTAAAACATAAATATGTTAACCATTGAATACAAATAATATTGAACACATCATGGGTCATATTGATGTTAAGTCAATTCCTAGATGTTAAAAATTAATTATGAAGAATTTTAGAAATGTTTCATAATAATTCTAAGATCATTTCCAAATTTATGGTCATTGAGGTTCATTTTAAACTAAAATAGAATGTTCATATTAAATACTCACACTTATTGTTATAGTAGTTAAATCATGAATCATATGGATTTGTTGTTAATTCATAGATATCAAAAGTAAATTATGTTTGGTTTTTCTAAATTTTAAAAATAATCCCAACTCATTTTCTTGGTTTTGAAATTTTGATCAGTGTTATTATCTAAAATAGCACTTTTATATTGAAAACACACACATTAAGATATATTAAAATCATAGTGTGTTTTATTGATATGTGGTTGATTTATACATATCAAAATTAAATTATAGATCATTTTAATAATTTTTTAAAATAATACATGATTTGGGAAAAGTACTTAAAGTAATACATGCCACATAATCTTAAATATTGTAATATATTTAGTTCTTATATGTCAGGATTGAATTATGAATCATTTCTCTAATGTATGAATAAAAATTATTTTCTCATTTGTTTAGTTTTGGCAGTGTTACACTTTTTAATCAAAAATGAAAATTTAAAATTGAAAACATTTACATAATGCCATATAAACCCCATCACATGATGGTTTGATATGAAGATTATTCTTATATATCACAATTAAAATATAGATTTTTGTCTAAATTTTTTAAAATAATCCATGATCGTTTTATTGGTTTTGCCTGTGTGACATGTGCTTTAAACTAAAATGGTAATTTTCTATTGAAAACATAAACTTCATGTTATACAAGATGCATCAATTTTTTTATTGATGGGATGAAAATTCTTACATGTAACAAATGAGTGTTGGATTATTTTACTAAAGTATACAAATAATATGAATGTGTCTTCTTGGATTTGAGTGTGTCTTGAATGTTTTTCACAAAAAGGTCAATTTTAATTTTAATAAAACCAGTTCTTGTCAAATAGGTCAAACCATGAATCCAATTGATGTGCAATCAACTCCTACACATTTAAAATAAAATATGTATCGTTTTTTGTAATTTTGGATAACAACATGATATCATTTTAATGTTTTAGGAGATGTGACATGTTTTTATACTAAATGGAACATCTATATTGATAACATGAACTTTTATTTAATTTCAAAAACATCATGTTCCAAATTTACATGCGATCAATTCAAACACATACAAATAAATTATGGATCTTTTTTCTTAGGATTGAAAAAAATTTGAGCTCGTATTCTTAATTTTTTTATGATGATCAATTTAAAAAAAAGGAAACTCATATATTGAATACATTCACATATATTTCTATCAGAAAAATCTTTTTCCATATCGACATGTCGTTGATTCCTAAAAATTATAAATGATTTGTGGATAATTTCTCTAAAAATTGAAAATAATGTGAGTTTTTTTGCTCATTTTTTACTAATGAATTGTCTTTTAATCTTAATCCGCACTTTTATATTTGGATCATTCACATGAATTATTACCAACCACATCATCTATTGGACTGAAGTGAGGTCAATAATTACATGCCTAAAATGAATCATATATTTTTTTGATAATGTTTTAGGACAATATGGGATTTTTAACCTTGTTTTGGATATATAAAACTTGTATTACATGAAAATTACACTTAAAACAAGTACATAGATTCATATCATCCATATCGTGTGTCAGATTTATTTGTAGTAATTTCCTACACCTCAAAAATGAATAATGGATTATTATACATTTGATTGAATAAAATTTGATTTTATTTTCCCATATTTGTCTATGTGTCTCTTGTATTAATCTAAAATGACTGCATTATATTGAAAATAAAAAAATTTCAGTAAAATAGGATACATCATGTGTTAGAGTTATAGGCTGTAAATTCATACATTTCACACATGTAATACGGATCATTATCATGTCATTTAAAAACAATGGGATTTTTTTTCATAGTTGTGGAAATTTGGTGCATGTAATAAATTAAAATGAAACTTTAATATTGAAAACATGAACTCATGTTCATTCCGACCACTTCATTTGTCATATTATTTTCCATTCATTCATATACACAAAAAATTAATTATTTTTCATTTTCTGTAATTTTCAAGACAATATAATCTATTTTTCAAAGTTTTATCTATGTGAAAAATTTATCAATATAAAATTACACTTTTAATGTGAAACACATAATTTGAGTCATATCAGCCAAATAGCATGTCATGTTCATACACGATTGATGCCTTGATGTAAAATATAAACTATGGATCGTTTTATTAAATTTTGAAAACAATATGGTCTTGTTTAATCAGTTTTGACAAATTTTTTTCCATTTTAATATAAAACAACACATTCATATTCATAAAAAATCAGGGATTCATTATGGTTACATCATGTGGAAGATTGATAGTTAGTCCATTCCTACACATAAAAAATCAATTATTTAGTATTTTTATAAATTTTCAATATAATCTAATCTTGAATAATATCTTATATGAATGATTTTTTATATTAAAATTATACTATTAATTTAGAGGCATGTATGGTGAGTCAAACTAGCTAGATCATGGGTTGTATTGATGTCTAGTTGATTCATACCTATCACACATGAATTATGGGTCATTGTAATAAATTTTGAAAACAATATTTTCATTTTTTCATGGTATTTACAATTTGATTAATTTTTTCAACTAAAATAATCCATTTATATTAAAATTAAATACATTAATTCATAACAAAAACATCATTTTTTAGATTTATTTTTATTTAAGTCCTACAACAAAATTAATGATAGATAGAAGTCCGTAATTTTAAAGAAAATCTACACTTATTTGATTATTTTTTATTATGTTACACATTTTTTATTTATAATGGAAGCTTTATTTTGAAAACATTGACATTGAGTCATACCAGAATAAACATATATCATATTTATATCTATTTCTATCCTAAAAATTTTAAATAATATCACTCACACCATTCAAATCCATTGAGGAAATTAAAAACAACCAAATAAGAACTAAAAAATATGGAATAATGAATGATATTAAATTGAAGATACCAATTTAAAAAATTGGTTTTTTTATTTATTTGTCCATGGAATTCAAGGTATGGGTGCATTAATGTTTTAGTTCCCTAAGATCTTGGAAAATAAGGGGGATGGGGTCCACCACCGGTGATATATTTAAAATATTTTGATGGTTTTACCAATGATTTTGAAAAAATATTATAAATACCTATATTTATCAGCACTAAAATAGAAATTAATGATAAACATCGTCTTTAGGAGTTATATCTCTTTTAACTAATAATGGTTAGATTTTATTAGTAGTTTATAGAATGATTTGGTAAAGATTTGTTTTTTATGTACAATTTATTTTTCTGCTGAAAAATATATATATTTATCTTCAATCTTCAGAATGAGCTGATAATGTTATAGATTTATTATCCTAGGAGGTGATGAACTCTAATCCCATACCCCCCCCTATAGAGTTGGAGGGACCTCTATCATTCAACAAGGTAATTATAACTTTCTCTTTCACTCCTTTAGTTTCCTCAATTTTCTTCTATCATTCCCTCAGATCTCACTTATCACAAAAGTTTCATATTTTTTGATGGCATCCCAAAACATTCACTATCATAATCAGTGTTCATTGATTCCTTGTTGCATCTGAACATGATGTTAATATCATGTTTCAAACAACATGATCCATGGTTGGATTCATTTGATTGTTTTTTCCATATATTAGGTACTATATGAATGATTAAATTCAGGTCTTCTCAATAATAGGCACATCATGATTAATTTATCTTCTTATAATGAGTTTTTCTAGACATGACTAGTCCCCCCCCCCAAACATCTGAAAAAGATCTTATTTCACTTTATTATGGTGTACATATGGTTTCAACATGAAAGGAGATTCCCTGACAACAGATATTTTGGTTTGTTTTCTAGACCACCCACATCCTTTTCAAAATCCATCCATTATTTAAATTTTGTATAATTTTGTCGGTAGATATTTATGTTATGATTGTATAAATAAAAATATTTTCCAAACTATTATTTCAAATTAAATTTGTTGATTTTGATATATTAAGAACTCCAGTAGTGAATTTTTGGCTTGTATTTTGGGTATTGTTATGCTACAAGAATCCTATTTCTCTTGAGTCCTAGATTGATTTTTTCTCATCATTTATGAAGACTTTTCACTTGATTGATGTTGATAGGCATGGGTTCATGAATCACTAATAGAAGGTATATACAATATTGGGATGTAGTGGTAAGGGTATAGTGTCCATTTATTGTGTAGGTATAAAGGAACTTGATAAAATTGGTGTTTCTATTGACTGAAGAAGTAACTATGAGGTAGTTATGTTTGGAACACATGGCGGTGGAGAGTTGAATAGAATAGAACTTCATATTGGTCTCACGGACAAACAAATGAATCCTAATGGAATAGAAAAGTTTTTCACCACCCTGAAAGAGGAACATATGTTAATCCCTGATTCTGGATTAGTAGACATATATGGTAGATTGTGATGTGATTCTGAGTTGGTGTGTACAATATGGCCCATGGAAATTACAATAAATGCATCTAAGGAGGAATCCAATGAGTTGGTCGTGAGAATCGGCACTGAAGAAAAAGATAATGCAGATTTATAAGTGGTAGGTGAGGATGATGAAATCGTCTATATATCCGGTATAGGTAGTTGGGGATGGCTGAATGAAATAAGTAAGGAAAGCCCAAGAGAGATTAACTCAACTATTAATATTTTAAATCTCTGATAAGATATGGAGGTTGAATGTTCAATTTAGGGAGAATGGGTAACCACAAAAAAAATAAACGGAATCCAAACACTAATAACAGGGGATAACTTCTCTAATTTCCAAATCATTTTTTGAAAATATAAGGAGGATGAGATATCTAGACAGGTTTTGGTGGAATTTGTCAATGGAGTCCATGTATAAAGCCTATAAATCCCAACAATGATGATGGAGCGAAAATGAAAATTATCTTTATGAAGATGCATTATATTAAAATGAAAGAGGACTAAATAAGGTAAGGACTGCTCTCAGTTACCTAAGACAATGGAAACAAGGTCAACAAAAATTAATATGCTAATAGATATTGAACCCATGTATTTTGTCTAGGATGGAATGAATAATTAAAATATTCCTAGTGGAAATCAGATAATGGAGTGTGGTGAGTCCAAGTCATAAGAATATGATAGTGGTATAATGGAATATCTAATATAAGAACATGAGTTATCTAATAGTATGTTCAGGGTAAAAAATAATGAGGATGGGTAGTACATTAGTCATGGGGGATTATTATTCATTTCAACGAAGATATGATAGAGTAGGCATATGAGACAGATGCTACACAAGAGTATGTCCACATGAAGAATAAAAGGATTATTCAAGTGGATACTAATATGGAATAGTATGTCTGGATTTGTTATCAAGATTTTATTTTGATAAATTGTTTAAAAAAATATTATTATGGAAGATTATATACACACATTGGACAATATTACCTATTATTTTGATGACCTCAACGAGGATGGCCCAGACACGAAGGCATGTGCACTTCAGTGCAGGTTATAATGAGGTAAGGTGTATTTTAGACTTGTACTCAATTTCAATGATTTGGTAATTTATTATCATCTCTTTTGATTTCATGTTCATCACATGAAAGGCTTCCCACTTTTTCCATAAAAGTTATTTTCATAATAAAATAATAATTTTTCGTTAGGAGATAATGATTATATAACATATATAATAAAATATTAAATGATTTTATATTAAAAGTGAATAAATAATGATAATATTAAAAGATAATTAATATTATTAATGAGTCAATAATCATAAATTCATTAATGTAATAAATGGTTGAAATTAAATAAAAAATGAACTGACTTCAAAAATATTGAATTAATGCACGAATATTAGTAATTATAAAAATTATTAAAAATCAAATTTAATATATATTAAAATGAAATGAATACATATTAAATATCTACATTAAAACCATATTAGAAACCTTAATTTCTAAATAATAAATATTTATAAATAAATATTGAAACAAAGATATTACAATAATATTAAGAGAATAAATATTAATACTGAATAAATTATAATTAAATGTTAATAAGAAGTAACATTATTATTGAATAAATATTATAAAATAATATTAATTTAATAAATGTTATAAATAAGTAAAATAGAAAAGATAAATTATCTATAAATTTCAAAAATATGAAAAAATGAATAGTTATTATTAATTATTTAAATTATTTAAAAAAGTAAAAATGGATACATGGTAAAATGGAAATGAATAAATATTAATTATATAAATTTCAAGAATATTAAAATCATCAATTATTAATCAATAAAAATATATAAATAAATATTAAAAGGGATACTATTAGAATCAAAAATTAATAATGAAACATTGAAAATGAATAAAAAACTTAATTAAAAAATTTATGATTATAATTGATTAGTTAATATTGAAAATGAATAAATCAGAAAAAAAAAATTAATTTAATAAATAGTATTAAATAATTATAATATAAAAAATGAATAATATTTATTGATTAAAAACTATATATATATAATATAGTAAGTAAATATAATTCTGAAATAAAATATTAGAATTGAATAAATTAAAGAAATATTATGTGTGTTTACGTTCTATATTAAAATAAATTTATTACATATATATATGTTACAACTTAAATGTAAGACACATTTGATATCTGTTAAATTAAAAAAAATACATTTAATTAAATTCCCAATATATGATACTATTAGTTTATATTTTCAATACATATTAATTCTAAATTATAATCTTTTTTGACCATGTATATGAATTCATTAATGTAAACATAAATATTTGGTATTATATAAATCATATATAAAGAAATATTATATATATTGATATATATATATATATATGAATATATTTAAATTTTAAAAGGATTAAATATATTAATGAATAATTATTTATAAGTAATGTGATGTATATGAAATTATAAAAATATTTAGTTAATAGTATTTAAAAATAATAAATTATAAAAAAGTAAAATAAATTGTTTCTAAAAAAGAACACAACAATTATTAATGAATTATAATATAGAAATAATGTTCATTATTTCAATAATGAGATTTTTGGTTTCTAAAAAACCATAAAACCTTTATCATCATTGATAAAGGTCCCCCATATAAGTGCTGGAAAAGTACACATTTTTTTTCATTTATGTTAGCACTGGAAAAGACCATGATAGCTTGTGAAAAATATATAGTCCTGAACCATCATAATAAAATAAACACATTAGATACACAAAATACAATTGGAATATAGATACTATAGAAAACTATAATTAAATATAAATATTAAATTTCACTATCATTTAAATTCAAAATTATCATTTAATGAATTTTCATTGTAGTGGTATTAAAAATTAATTAATACAAATACTATCCAATAAACAATATCAAAATTTTATTGCATGTTTTTTTCAACAATAAACATCCATAAAAACATAGTATGTCCAATAAAACCATTTTTTCAAACTGTGCATAAATAAATCAACAAATATTTGTTTTAATATAATACATATATGATAAATTTTATTGTTATTTACTATTTATTTCATTGATATCATCAGTTTTACATTTTTTTGTATTGTAATTTTTATATTAGTTATTATTTATTAAATATACCATCAATTAATAATAATATTATAAATTTTTAATGATTTTGTTAATTACTAATCAAAATAAATTATTTTTTTATTTACATATTATTTTAATGGTATTATCAGTTACTAAATATATTAATTAGATATTATTTTTAAAAAAAATCATTAAAACAATTAGCATTTTTTAATTGAAAATTTTTCAGTTTAATATAATCATTCACATTGTGTGTCAGAATGATTCACGATCAATCATAACATGTAAATAATTAATTATGAATCATTGTCCTAATGTTTGAAAATAATATGATCTCATTTGATCTATTTTGACAATGTGGCACATGTTTCGAACTTAAATTAATATTTTATATTGAAAAAACCTAGTTGATGTCATATTGGACAAATCATATGTCAAATTGATATATAGTTGATTCCTATATGTCATAATAGAATTATGGACCTTATGGCTATTTTTATAAAATAATTGGATTTCATTTACATTATTTTAGTTTTTTTATCCTCGTTTTAAACTAAAAGAAATTGTTAATATTTAATACACACACATTGAGTCATACTGACAACAACATGTATCAGAATTACATGAGGTTTATTCCATTATAATAATAATGAATTGTTGACCATCATTATACTTTTTAAAAATAATATGAGTTTTTCTACTTGGTATCAGATATGTGATATATGATTTAGTAAAACATTAATGGTTGAAATCCAAAACAAAAATATTGAGTCATACAATCCACATTGTATTTTTGATTAATGTGTAATCATTTACTAAAATCCTAAATTATGTATGGATAATTTTACTAATGTTAAAATACATTTAATGATGTTTTATCCTGATTTTTGAAATTTCATGTAACCTTTAAACTAAAATTCCACTTTTATATTGAAATAACTAAATTAGATTCATACCTGACACATCATGTGATAGAATGACAAATGTTTTATTCCACCATGTCATGTAAGAATTTAGGATTGTTTTCTTAATGCTTAAAAATCATCAATGGTAAATTGCACAATTTTAGCTATATAAAATGTGTTTTAAACTAAAATGACACTTTTATATTGAAAACATGCTTATTTAGTCACAAATACCATAACACGACTTTGATTAACATGTAACCCATTACTATGGATCTAATGTGTTTTCTAATTTTTTAACTATTGTTTGAATATAACCGGTGATATTTTCTTTTTTTTAGCTATGTGACATGTATTGTAAACTAAAATGACACATTCATATTTAAAACACACAATTTGAAACATATCAAGAATATAATTTTGTAATTGAAGTGTAGTCAACTCCAACTCATCAGAAATGAATTTTTGGTCATTTTATAATTTTTTTCTAAAAAATACAATCGCAATTTATTTTTTTTGAAAACATGACACACATTTTAATATTAATTGAATCTTTTATATTGAATGCATTACCTTTAATTCAAACTGACCAAATTGTGTGTTAGAATTATGTGTATTCAATTTCCACAAATCAATAATAAATTATGGACCATTTTACTAATATTTTAATAAAATCATAGTTTATTGGTAAATTGTTTATATGTGAAATGATTATTAAACATAAATGAAACTATTATATTTAAAAATTGAACTTTGAATCATATCAGTCTCATTGTGCATTTGATTAACATTAAATTGATTCATAGATTTCAAAAATAAATTACGGATCTTTTTCAAAATGTTTGAAAACAACCTGATATCATTTTCTAATTTTTGGCTATGTGACATGAGTTTTAAACTAAAATTACACATTTATATTGAAACCACCAACTATATATCATACCAACCACATCATGTGTTAGGTTGAAATGAGGTCAATTTCAATATTTATTAGATGAATTTTGGATCAATTTTATAATATTATATATCAAACATATCTTTTTTTCTCTATTTGGGATATGTGAAACTTGTTTTTTCACTAAATAACAATTTTAAATTTAAAACATAATTTTTTAGTCATAAAAAATATATAATGTGTTTGATTGATTTTTAGTCAATTCCTAGACAAAGAACATGAATTATTTTTCATTTCTCTATTTTTTGATAATAATTTGAGGTTACATCCACAGTTTTCACATTGCGATGAGAATTTTAAAAAAATCAAACATTTTAGCTGAAAACCCGCATTTGAATTCATACTTGAAAAATTATGTGTTATATTAATATGTGATCCATTATTATGAGTCAAAAATAAATGATAGACCATTTTCCAAAAATTTCAATACAATATGAACATTTGTATATATATTTTTCTATGTGTTGTGTGTGTTGTATTTAAATGACACTTAAAAATGAAATTTCTGTAATACAAGACACATTATATGAAAAATTTATTTGTAGTCATTTATTACAAATCACAATGTCATTATTGATGATTTCTATAATTTTTTTAAATAATCAGATATTAATTTCTTAGTTTGTCTATGTAGTGTGTCATCTAAACCAAAACGACACTTTTATATTGAAAATGCTTAATTATAGTCAAACTGGACATATCATGTGTTAGCTCCACAATTAGTTAATTTATATATATCAAACAAGATATATTTATTATAATCATAAGTATTAAAAACAATTGTAGATTTTCCCTTGGTTTTGGATAATTGTTAATGTTTTCAAAATAAATTCCACTTTTATATTGGAAACACACACATTAAGTCATTCTAAAAACATCATGTATTCGATTGAAATTCGGTTAGTTCATACACAAAAAATTAATTATCGATCATTTTAATGAATTTTCAGTAAAATAAAAAAACATACACTCATCTTTTTCTATTATATGTGTTTTTTAAACTTAAATGACCCCGTTAATGTGAAAAAGATTCACATTGAGTCATACCATTCACATCATGTGTGATATTTATGTGAGATAAAATCCTATATATCAAAAATTTATTATTGATAATTTTAATAAATATTGTAAAAAATTTGAGACCATTTAATCAATTTTTACAATATTATTTGTGTTTTATATAAAATGACACTTTTATATTGAAAACACACACATAGAATCATTTAGGTCACATCATGTGTCAGATGGACCTTTGGTCAGTTCCTATACATAAAAAATTAAATATTTATTATTTTATTAATGATTTTTTATATATTTTTTCATTTATGTTGTTTTTATTTGTGAAAATGTGAAAATGACACATTTAATGTGGAGATGTGAACTTTTCTTCATAATGGCCTCATCATCTATTTTCTTGATTAGTAGTTGATTCATACACATCCCATATGAATTATCCATCATTTTTGTAAATTTTGAAAACAATAAAATATTGTATTCATGGTATTGATAATGTGATTTTCATTTTTAACTAAAATGAAAAATATATATTCAAAACACACACATTGATTCAAACCAATCACATTGTGTGTCATATTGATTTTCGTTAAATATCTAATTTTCAAAAAAGAATTTTGGATTTTTTTTTCTAGAATTTTGAAAATAATATGACCATGTTTATTAATTTTTGACAATGCGACATGTATTTTAAACTAAAATGAACCTTCTATATTGAAAACATTATCTTTGAAGCATTATGGCTATATCGAATGTAATATAGATATGTGATATGACTGGAAATTAAAACATTTTTTTTATTAAAATTGAAAATGCAACATATAATAAAATGTCTATGGGGGAAAAAAGTGATGAAGCATGAGGGTATCCTCTAGATAAATCATGGAACTATAAATTTGAAGAGAACTAGTAGAATAAAAAAACATAAACCTATTAGCATGTTTCCCATTGGATGTTAGAAGACTTGGAAGGATTTACACTCCTGATAAGTATATAGAACATATATACTTTGAATAATAAAATCCATATAAGCATGTATTAGTTGAATAATATTCCATGGGGAATTAATATGACATTTCAAGGCATTAATGACAATAAAAGAATCTGATTAAGTAATAGTTTGCTGCATATCTGTTTCTTTACATAATCTGATTCCTTGAAGCATCGTGGATGCCTCTACCAACATTGAAGTACCATACCCATAGAAATACCAAAAATCAATAATAACTTATCCTTTAACATAATAAATTACACCAACTCCACACTTGATCCCTTTTAATCAAGAACCATCAACATTTAGTTTAATCCCATATGTTGGATGTCGCTATATAACCCAAAAACCTAGAGACCTCCACCCAGAAACAACATCGTTGATCGAACAACTAGGTGACAGAAATGATTTCCAATCCAAGGAGATGTAAATTTTTTACATTGCTTCAAAAATGAAGGGAGAGTATCCAGAAACATTCACTTAATATAACTTTTATTAGATCTAAAACATTTATGATTTACGATGTTATGAATTTCCCATAAAATATAACATGTGATGGAGATAACAAGGGACCATCCTTTGGATTGTTCCCCATACGATTATTATCTATCCCAATATATATCTAACAAATAATCCATAGATGTTACTCATTCAATGAAATGTGGAAATCCATCAAAATGAACCCAAAAATTTGTAGCACTATCAATTTTACAAAATAGTCGAACATAAGATTCATATTAACTATTAGCATAACATTTCAATTTCAGTGAAATAGTAATACTAATTTATTATTACTTATCATGTGTAGGAATTGAAAAATGCCTATTTCTCCAATAATGAAAAAGGAATTTTAGTGAAAAATATTTTCATCACTTTCTACTGCTCATATTTTCCAATTTAGAACCCAAATGAATCATGGCACAAAAATCATAGAAATATAATTAAATATATTTATATATATACACCAGATCGATTCCAACACCTCATAAACAAACTATTGATCATTGCACTAAATTTTGAATACAATCCATGTTATTTTTTTTTTCAAATTTGAAATGTGTTTTAAAAGAAATTACTTTATAAAGATCTATATTCTATACAATAGTTTCAACACCCAACCCTTGTTAAATTTCTATCAGATATAATTAAATGATTCTACTTTGAGTAGAGAATTAAAATATCATAGGGGAATCACTAATAGTACTTAATTTATCATTTATTAGAATGTCTTTGGGTGAATAAAATGTGAATGTGAATGAAATCACCATGAATTTAAATCCTTGATATGGAGGTGATTATAACAGTGCCAAGGCACATTTTATATACTCATAATAAGACAGAAAGAAAATAAATGAATTTGATAATTCAATGATCATGGATGTACCTTCCCTATCATTTGGTAATATGACATTGTATTTGTGGGTAATTGGATCCTTTTCCCATTTCCCTCTTCTAATTATATTTATTATACCCTCATTTTACTATCTCTCGTGAAAAGAACTAGCATCATGCATGTTACTAGATTAACCAAAATTTGAATAGTGTAACCATCCATGATACATCTCTTCAAGAATCACTCAAATCAGCCATTCTTTTAAACCTCATCACTAATGATTTTTTCAGATTAATCCAACACAAACAAAAACTTGATGGAAGAAAATTACTGAAAAGTTTAAATGAAATGTATGTCTATTATAGACTGAAAATATACCCTTCATAATCCTTTATTAATGATAGAAAAATAGTATAATTTAATTTATATGAAGTAAGTTTAGTAATCATGTCAGACATGTAGAATTTAAGTGGGAAAACATCTATAGATGCAAATGGATTTGAATGTATCTGAAATTATTTATCAAGATGTTGTGGCCAATTAAAAATATTATTTTTCTTATTCATTTAGGTGCAACGCCATCAATCAATACATTCATAATTTTTTTAATAGGCAGAGGAACCATATGTTGGGGAGTATCATCAACTCTCTAGCCTAACTCAAGAGTTGAAAAATACCTATATAGGGGTTAAAATTTATTTAGAATTATGGGAGGTTCAAATCCTATAAAAATATATTGGTAATTAAAAATTTATTTTTAGAATAAATATATAAATAAAAAACTTCCAATAGTATATGAAATTTATTTTAGGGGAATGAAATTTCTATGTATTTCAATACTGATTATTTAAATCCCAAATCCATTTCAATGTTCATAACATGTACAAGATAACATACATAATTGGACATCACCATAACATGATGTCAAAAATAATTCTAACACCATATACAGAGCCCACTCACATTTGAAAAAATATTTCTTCTTTTAATTATGTATACATTTATGTTATCCTAGTAGTTGAGAGAGAACAGATACAAAAAAATAGAAAAAAAATATATTAATTGAAATTGTAATTACCAAGGAAAGTTACATGTTTGGGGATGCTACTTTATTTATGGTATATAAACCATCAAATTATATACCTTCACAAAGCTCAATTTTTTGACTTTAAATATAGCACTATTATCAACCAATTTAAAATTAATAATATTCAATTGAAATGTTGAATTATATAACACATATATTGGTTCTATTATTCTGATATATGAAATTTTCACATTGATTGGATTTCATTACATAGAATAGAATACATGTATCACTGGATGCATAATCCCAACTGAACTATTTCTCGTCAATCTATGTCCATCGTGTTCTATCATATTGAATTTATAACAATTAATTTCAAAACTAGTATAAGAGATAACATTTACATTTGTTCCCCTAGATAGCCAATGAAGTTGTTCCATAACAGAATTCGGTTTATCATATATCCATTTATTAATATGATCATTGAACTATCATATAAACTATTCATGGAGGGTAATTGATATACATCATTCATCCCTTTTTGGATTCAAATGTCTTAGAATTACTCCATGAGATCCATCATATAGAGGAAACTAAAAACCAATTTTCAAAATCTAAACATGTGTCTACTCATTCTCTTTAATTTAAATTCAAATAACACCACTTCTGAAAATTTCACATCCTATAAGACTTCCACTATGATGAGAGTTTGGAACACCAATTATATCCCCATCTGGGATGTAATCGGCACAGAACTAAACTTCTTTATCAACAATAAATAAATCTTTAATATAACATTCAAACTAACACCAATTCATGATGTGACCCTAAAAAATATTCATATATAATTCAATGGGGTACATTGATCTAAAATGATAATGACCACATAGTTGAATATATCATACATATTGAACTATCAGTTGGAAAATTATATCAATGAATTATAGTTTGATGAATACCTACACTAATCATAATATGATATCAATTTTCATTATTGACAATTCTAAGTATCAAAGGTTCTATTACATTAGTAAATATGGATTTGAAAAGAATGCAATGTTTAGTTAATATATGTTGTAAATTTTTAGACAGAATTCAATGTAATTATTTAAGAATTAAATCGTCATCAAAATATTACAATCATGTTTTTAATTTCCCAGCAACATCAAATTATTTATTTAAATGATATTTTTATATTTCATAGATACCCCTCTGGAAATTTAACAACATTAAGGTAGATTCATATTTGAGATTATTTTAGTCAAGATAAAGTGTTAGCTGGTGGAGGAATAATATTTTTTCTTTTCACCCTTCAGTGCTTTATGCACATCCCTTAAACCCATGTTAGTCATGTCCAACATTTCCATAATTCCATGTTTTAATATCTCTAGTACATTTTTAACGTGACAAAAGAAATATAAATTATATATTTTTTAATTCAATAAATTAACAAAAAATTTGACATAGAAAAAATTATCAAATGCTAATACAAAAAAACATTTATTGTTTCTAACCATATTCTATAAGGTTTTTCAAAAATGGGTTTCTAAAATTAGTGACATTATCTATTAAATTATTTATAAGATTTTCACTATTTAATTTGGATGGTGTTTCAAATATTTCTATATATCCATTGAATGATATCATCCAAATCAGTATTTATGTTTTTAGGGTAAAAAATTTAAAATGTCTTCAAAACCCAGACCTCATGGAATTTTTTAACCTAACTGAGTTTGTACCATCAAAAAATTAGGACACCCATACAATCCATCAATTTTATAGACCAAAAAATTTATATAAGAAGGAATGTAAATTATTATACTATACGACGTGGTTTTCAATCTAAAATCATCATGTTTATGATCCTCATATTATGTAACTCTTTTATCCCACATCAGAATTAGATCATCAATCCCTAAATCCAAATGCATATCAATATAATTATAAGGTTTTTTTGTGTCCAAATATAAACGAACAAAACCAAATTTATTTTTGCATCATGGATGACCATGGTGGAAAGCTATAAATCATCCACATCACTAGCCATGTAATGTTAGCATTTATTTTCACACCTATAAGACTTATTTCATCTGTAGAAAACTCAAGTCAATGGTTTCATGGCATGATTCCAAATTCAAGATACTATTAATCAATTTTCATCAACAATAAAGAGTTCATTGGTTGTTGTATTTTACCATCTCGTATTTTTGTATCTCTGTGCCATGAAAATTTTCTAATGGTTTCCTAATATCCATAAATATTTCTATAAATTTTACAAATAATAAAATACAATAAAAAATATTGTGTACATTATTTTTCATTTATCAAATTTTGCAAAACACATCAGATATTATGATTCATTCATGGTCCGTGAATAAAATATACAATCACATACATATGAAGTTATTTTATCAGAGAGCCTACCCATTGAACAGATATTTCTCTAAGTGTCTTATTTTATAGAAGGAATATCATTTTTTCTAGTAAAATATCAATCACGAGGCAATGTAAATCAGTAAATATGTTGTTACTCCTTCTTCTTCCAACATTAAATGTATTTAACATTAATACAGCAGACATTGTTTTATATTTGGTACACCTGATATACAATGGTGTATTTTCATTGATTTTTACCTTCTCAAACAACCTTGAATAGTCATGAAGGTCATATTCAAATGTAATTTCCATTTTTCAATAATATCTATGTAATAATTTATATTAGAAATAAAATTAACTAATCCATTACTAAAAATACTATACAAGTCTTCATTTATATTAATTTTTTTCCATTTTTTTTCTATCATTTATAGATTCGATCAATTTTGTGAAAAATAAAATGGTATTGTGACTATTATAAGGGTATTCATCTTGAATAACAAAATTTAACCATGGTTAAATGATTTTATATTGGTCCAATGCATGATCTGTTACAATCTTGATGAATATTTTGATGCCTTCTACACGCTCATTTTTAATATGATTAGCTTCCATCAATTATTGATTCATATCCATCAAATTATGTTAAATAAAGTTAATTTTTTAAATAAATAAATAAAGTCACATTAGTTATTAATAATAAAATTATAAAATTATATATTGTTTAATTAACTTTTACAATTTTACTAATTTAAATATTTATACTCACTTTGGACAATCAAAGAAGAAATTAAAAAAACATTTTCATGATAAGATTATAGAATTCATTTAAATTGGATGTTTAGACTCCTTATGTAGCTGTTTCACATTGATAAACCCCAATTAAAAACATTATTTTGAATGGATAAAACAATGTAAGATGGTGTGTCTATCATTAATTTGGGAAATAAATTATGGATGGAAGCTTTGAAGAAATGAGGTTAAGGATGGATAAAATTTCATATGGGGGGAACCCACATGGGATGATTTCCACCATGATGTTATTTCCCACATTGGTAGATTGTAATCTTGATTGTATAAAATGATCAATCTTGAATAATAAACATGAATAAATCTCGAGATGATAGTGTTATTGGTGATGATTCCTAACATGTTATACGTTTATATATTCTTACCATTAAATGAAACAACCAATGGTTGTTGAGGGGTTTTATGTCACCCAATGTATGGAATATGTATTACAACACTATTAAAGAATAATTTAAGATACATGAAGTTATTTATCAAATACACTAAAAGTAAAATTATATTTGTTAACATTATTTTCATCATGATGTATTATGATGTTTCTGGTGATAAAACATCAAACATTACATGTGATAAAATGGTATTTTATTTCTATATAATTGATTGGTGGTGAATATAAACAAATCCATTGGATAATTTATAAAACACCCAAATAAGATCTTAAAATGTTGAAATAATGATAGAGTGTGAAAGGAATATCATTTGTAAAAAAATATGGGTTTTTGAAGTGTGTATTTCGATAATAAGTTCAAGGAAGAGTGGTGAAAATGACTCAGTTCCATAAAACATTTAACAGCATGAGGGATGGATTCCTATGTTGGGATACTATTTAATGATCATAAATGTTTTATTTTTTATATTTAAAAAAAATTGGTAATGAACCATATTTATCAACACTAAAATTGAAATTGTTGATAAAACCATTCCTTTTGTAGTCATAACTCTTAGCATGGAAAAATATTGGATTTTATGAAAACATTCAAGAAAAAGTTTGAAAATATATGTTATTTAATTACATTCTATTTTAGTTCATAAACACTATATGTATCAGAAGTATTTGAAAAGAGCTGATAAAGATCTAGAATACTTTATCTAGGAGGTGATAGCCACTGAGCCTGTCCCTCCCCCTTATGGAGTGGGAGGGACATACATCATTCTTATAGGGAACTCATCCCATATTCTTCTCCTCGTTTTATGTCCATTATTTTCTTCTTTATTTCCCTCAAATACTATTTATCCATAATGTTCCAAATTCTTTTGAGGGATTCCTAAAACATTTCCTCTCATCATCAGAGTTCACTGATGCCTCATTTCTTCTGAACCTGAATAATGATATCATATTTGAAACTACATCTATCATTAGCGGGTTCATTTGACCATTTTGATTTCAGATATTGGGGACACAAGAATGATTAACTGTGGGTATTCTGAACAATAAAAAATAATGATTTGGTTATCATTGGAGATTGACTTGGTCCAGAGATGGTCCAGTTCCTCCTAAATCTACAATGGAATTAGTTTCTCATTATGCCGGTGGATATAGGATTTTCACATGAAACAATATACCCCACCTATGGTGTTTTTTATAGTTTTCTAAAAAACCCTATTTCTTTTCAATATCCTTCCATTATTTGAATTTTATATAATTCATTTGGTAAATATTAAATTTTGATAGTAGATCTAGAATAATTTTTATTCCTATTTCTCTATAATTTTTTTTCAAGTCAATGATTTATAATTGCATGTACTGAACATTTGGATACTCTATTGGGAAGAATTGTACTAATAGAAATCTGTTTCTTTTGATTCGTTGATATATTTTTCCTCTTCATACCAGAAAATGTGTCACTTGATCATAGTACGTTAGAATGGGTGCATAAATCACATTTTGAAGACAAATGCGATATTGGGATGCAATGGTAAGGATATGGTGTCCATTTTTGGTGCAGGTATGAAGAAACATTTTCAAATTGGTTTTTTATTAACTAAAGTTGTAAATTGGAGGTAGTTCACATTGACAACATAAGGGCAGGGAGTATAATGGGATAGAACAGTCTGCTAGCCTCATGGCCAAACTGTTGACACCAAATTTAATTGAAAATCTTGTCATCATCCATAAAAATAAATGATAGTTAATCCTCAATTCTAGAGTAGTGTACATATACTGTATATTAAGATGTGATTTTGAAATGTTATGTCTAACAAGGCCTATTGAATTTAATATAAATGAAACTAAGGAGGAATCAAGTGAGTGGGTAATGAGAATTTGTGATTAATCTGAAAAAGTAGGTATTACAGGTGGTGGGTGACGAAGATGCAATGGTCAATATAACATGTGGAGGTAGCTGGGGATGGGTGAATGAAACAAGTAGAGTGATACCAATAGGGACTTTCTCAAATATTAATATTAGTAATCTTTTTGATGATATAGAGGATTAATGTTCTATTCAGGGACATGGTGATGAAATATAGGAAGGAATGAGAATCCACACCCTAATACAAGTAGTGAACATCTCTAGAGGACAAATCCTTTATGTGACAGATTAGGAGGAAAAGATATCTTGCCATGTTTATGAGGGAAGAATCAATGATGATCATGTAAGAAGCCTTTATAACCCAATGAAACAGAAGGGAAGAAGGGAAAAATGGATTTTGGGATATGTATTATGTTAAAATTAAAGTGGTCTAAAGGATGTAGGGATTAATCTTAGTTGTACGGTCCCATGTAAACATGTTTAGCCTACAAAATAATGTGATGAATAGTGAAACCATATTTCCTGGAGAGGAAGGTACGAAGTGTTCGATGTTTACATTAAAAATCAGATAGTGGGTAGTGGTGATCCCAAGGAACAATAAACAGTTGGTGGTATAACAGAATATTAAATTTAGGAACCAGATGTATCTAATAGTATGGTTAGGGTATCAGATAAAGAGGATTGGAAAAAATAGTTGGCATGAAAGATTATTATTCATATTAATGATGAAATATTAGAGGATACATATGAGGTCAATTTTGTGTAGGAGGTGGTCCACATGATGAATGGGAGGATAATTCAAGTGGACACTAATATGAAAAAGTATGTATAGATCAATAATTAATATTTTATTTTGATATGAGGAATAAATAAAAATAATATTAGTGATGAATAGTACATAAAATAATTGGACAAGACAGTCTGTAATTTTGAAGAACTCATATATGATGACCCAGATATTATGGTCACTACTATTCAATGGTGGTTATTAAAAGGTATGGTTTCTAATTGATATAAACAAAATTTCTATGATTCGGTGATTTTTTTATTTTATATTTTGATTTCATGTTCTAAACATGAATGGTTTTCCACTTTTTCTATGAATGTACTTTGCATAACAAAATATTAAATTTCAGTCAGATTATAAAGACTCTAAAATAAAATATAAAATATAAAATGAAATATATAATGAACTTTTATAATTAAAAAAATGTAAAATTTAATTAACATTATAAATGACTAGATAATCATATATTCATGAATGTGAAAAATGAGCAAAATATAATATGTAAAAATTAATACACTTAAAAATTTTTCTAAAATTGCATGATTTTTAAATAATTATATAAATTACTTATAAATGTAAATGAATATATAATAAAATAAAATGAATGAATATAAAATATATAAATTACTACCATATTAGGAACATTAAATTCTTAACCATATATATGAATATGTGAATGATAAAAATTAAGAAATTACATTAATGTAACAACCAAATAAATTATAAAGAAAAGATAAAAATAAAAAACAATAAAAGTGAATAAATAATAATAAATAACAATAATTGAATGAATGTTAAAAAGAATTTAAATTCAATAATTAAAAATCAATATATTTCATAACTATTAAAAAATGAAAAAGTATTATTAAATGTTAAAATTAATAAAATAAAGTAAAAATTAATATCTGATCAGATGAAAGTGAATAAATATTAATTATATAACTTAAAACCATATTAAAATCATTTAATATTAATTAATAAACATATAAAAATAAATATTAAAAATTAAAAAAAACAATTAAACATTGAAATGTTGAAACTGAATAAATTAAAAAAATTAAAAAATAAGATTATTTTATATTAGAAAATATATAAAATGAATAAATTCAAAAAAAATTAATTAAAGGTAATAAATATTTTATTTTTGAAATTTATAAAAGTAATGAATAATATTTACTAATTGAAATATATATATATAATAGTATCTAAATAAATACTATTCTAAAAAAATATTAGAAATTTTATATATTAAATAAATAATATGGGTATGTACATTCAATATAAAAGTAAATTAATTTCATATATGTATTTTTTAAATTATCTTAACACACATTGGATGTATGTTAAATTGAAAAAACTCACATTTAGTTAAATGTTAATTACATGATAAAATTAATTTATATTTTTGATGAATATTAATTATTAATTATAAACCATTTTTTCACCATGTATATGACATAATTAATTTAAATATACCTATATTATATAATATAAATCAAATAATAGAAAATACTATGTATTTTGATATATATATATATATATATGAATATATTTCAATATTAATAAGATTAAATATATTAATGAACAATAATGTAGGAAAACGTAGATATTAATAAATTAATAAAATATTAAATAAAAAATATTTAACGTCAATAAATTATAAAAAGATGATAAAAAAATATATTTCTAAAAAACGCAAAATAGTTTTTTATGAATCATAATATAGAAAGAAAATTTATTAGGGCTAAAAAGGTCTTTTCATTTTTGGAAAAGCATGAACCCTTTATCATCACAAATAAAAGACCCCTTTATCACCCCCTATAAAGGACCCCTTTATTAGTGCTTATCATAGATATGATAAAGGCCATGAAAACAGTTAAAACATATGCAATTCTGCACCATCTTTATAACATAACCAAAATAAAAACATAATATAAAATTGGAATATAACTATTGTAGAAAACTATAATGAGATATTAATATTAATTTTCACTATCATTTCAACTAAATTTTTACAAACAATATAATTTCATTGATTTTATATTTTAATTCATTAATTAAAAATACAATCCAATATACAAAATCAAAACTCTTATAGTATGATTTTTTGAACAATAATACCCTATAATAACCTTGTCCATATAATAAAACCAATGTTTATTTCTAACCATATATACAACAATAATAAAATTAGTATTTAAATTTTATCCATATATGATAAAATCTATTTTTCATTACTATGAATTAAAATGATATTTTTAGTTATATGATTAATTGAATTATTTGTTGTTTTATTATTAATTTTATATTAGTTAATATTTATTTAATATACCATTAATTAATAATTATATTATGGATTATCAATTACATTGTTTATTAATAATCTAAATAAAATATATTTTTAATTAAATAACATTTTATGTATATTATAACTTATTAAATATTTTAATTAAATAAATTATTGTTCACAATTATAACAATAAAAAAATTATCATTCTTAAATTGATTACATGAAATTTGATAATATAGGGCACATTGTGTGTCAGATTGACATACGATCAATTATTACAGGTCATTAATTATTTAGAGATCATTTTCCTAATGTTTAAAAATAACATGATATCATTTAATTTATATTGATATTGTGATACTAGTTTTAAACATAAATGAATCTTTTGTATTAAAAACCTATGATGGAGTCATATCGGCCACATCATCTGCCATATAGATATGTGGTTGATTCTGACATGTAATAAATGAAATATGAAAAATCATGCAAATTTTTTAAAAAAATTGGAGCTGCATTACTCGATCGTGACAATCTGATGCCCATATTAAACTAAAATCAATCATTTATATTTAAAACACCCAATTTGAGTCATACCAACGACAACATGTGCCATATTGACATGAGGTTGATTCCTATGCGTCATGAATATATAATGGATCATCGTTCTAATGTTTGAAAACAAAACGAGATGGTTTTTTCATTTTTTCAAGTGTGATGTATGTTTTAACAAAAAGATAAAATTTTATATTGAAAACAAACTCAGTGAGTCATAATGACCAAATTGTGTGTCAGATTAATGTACAATTATTTACTATAATCAAAAATAATAATTATGGATGATTTTACTAATTAAAAGAAATTCATTTATTTTTTTCATTATTTTTTCGATGTGACATGCATTTTTATATAAAATGCCACTTTAATATTGAAAGAAATATATTTCAGTCATGGTGGAAACATCATGTGATAGAATTCCCTACGATTGATTCAAACTTGTCATTTATGAATTACAGTTCATTTTCCCATTTTTCAAAAATAATCAAAGGTCATTTTCTCAATTATTCTTATGTGATGCATGTTTTAAACTAAAATGACAGTTTGATATTGAAATCATGCATGTTGATTCATAATGACTATATCATGAGTATTATTGACATGTAGTCTATTATTGTCCATCTTAAATTTATTGTGGTGTGTTTTACTAATGTTTGAAAACGAATAGAGATTTTTTATTGGTTTTTCCTATCAAAAACATGTTTTAAAAAAAAATTTATATTGAAAACATTAAATTTGAATCATATTGAGTACATCATGTTTTGGATTGACATGTGATCAATTATGACTCATTATAAATGAATTATAGAATATTTGGTAAAATTTTCAAAATAATCCAATCGCATTTTCACGATTTTGACAATGTGACTAATATTTTAATATAAATTGATTCATTTATATTGATGACATTACCATTGAGTCATACTAGACATATTATTTTTTGGATTGATGTTTAGTCAATTTTTACAAATGAAAAATTAATTATGGGTCATTTTACTAATTTTCTATGAAATTTATAGCTCATTTGTCAATTTTTTCTATGTCACATGTGTTTTAAACTAAAATTAATATTTTATATTGAAAAAATGAACTTTGAGTCATATTAGCCACATCATGAGTTGGATAATCATGTGATTGATTCATAAATGTTTAAAATGGAATATGGTTATTTTTCCTAATGATTGAAAATAATATAATATCTTTTTCTCTTTTTTTCAATGGAACTTGCATTTTAAGTTAAAATTACACTTTTATATTGAGAACACCCACTTTGAGTCATCCAAACCACATCATGTTTCGGGGTGACATGAAGTTAATTTATATATTTCTTAGATGAATTATGGATCATTTTTTTAATTTTATAAAATAATGATATATTATTTTCTCTATTTTTGAAATAGGTACCATGTTATTGATGAAAATAATAATTCTATATTGATAACACACACATTTATTGATAACAACTACATCCTGTATTTGATTTATGTGGGGTCAATTCGTACATGACAAAAATGAAAATATTTATTTATTTCTAGAATTTTGAATGAAATTTGAGCTCTTTTTCGTAGTTTTCACAATATGATGCATGTTTTTAAATAAATGGCGCATTTCTATTGAAAACATTCACTCCGAGTCATAGCAGACACATCATGTAAAATATTAATATGTGATCCATTAATACATGAAAAAATGAATCTTGGATCATTTTTCTAAATTTTTATGCGAAAATGACAATGTTTGTATAGATTTTTCTATGTTTTCCGTGTGTTATACTTAAATTACACTTAAAAACATGCACTTTTTATAATACTAGACACATCATGTGTTAGATATACATATAGTCAATTATTACATATCATAAATGGGTTATTTATTATTTAAATGAGTATTAAAAATAACTAGAAACTTTTTTCTTAGTTTTTTCTATCTGATGTGCGATATTAACTAAATTGACACTTTTATATTGAAGACCCATACTTTCAATCATACCGGCCAAATCGTGGTTCATATTTAAATGGAGTCAATTCCAATATGTCACACATGAAATATGTATAGTACTCCTATAGTTAGAAAACAATTCATAACTTTTTCCACAATGTTGGATACGCGATGCATGTTTTAAACTAAAATAACACTTTGATAATGAAAACTCACACATTAAGTCATAGTGGACACATCATCTGTTGGATTAAAATTCACTCGATTCAAACACACCAAAAATGACTTAACTATAGTTTTCTTTAATTTTTATGAAAATAAAATATCATAATATAATTTTTGGTATCATATGTTTTTATTAAACTAAAATAAAACTTTAATTTAGAAAAAGTTGCACATTCAGTTATACCATAAACATCGTGTGTCATATTGATATGGAGTAAATTCCTATATCTCAGAAATTAACTGTAGACCATTTTCTAATTGTTTGAAAACAACATGATATCGTTTACTCAATTTTTACAATATTATGTTTATTTTATTATAAAATTATACTTTTATACTGAAAACACACATTGACAGTCATTCAGGTCACATCATGTTTTAGATTGACCTTCAGTCAATTCCAATACATTGAAAATAAATTATGGATTATTTTCATAATGTTTTTGGACATTTTAATCTCATTTAGTTGGTTTTGGATGTGTAATGTTTTTAGAGTAAAATATTAATTTTAATTTAATGATTTGTATTTTGATTCATAAATTCCATATAGTGTTTCATGTTGATTTCTAGTCGATTATTACACATCCTACAAGAATTATCCTTCATTTTTGGAAGGATTGAAAACAATATACGCTCGTTTTATTTTTATTGATAATGTGATTTTAATTTTAACTTAAATGAAAAAGTTATATAGAAAAAAATAATGTTGATTTATATCAACCACATTGTCTGTCAGATTATTGTGAATTAAATTTCTACTTGTCAAAAAATAATTTTGGACTGTATTCTTGAATTTTAAAAACAATATGAACTCATTTATTCATTTTTTATAATTTGACATGTGTTTTAAACTAAAATGAGACTTTTATTTTTAGAACATGATCATTAAATCATTATCCCCATATCATATTTAGGATTGATATGTGTTCAATTCCTACACATTATAAAAAAATTATGTCTCATTCACCTAAATTTTCAAAATATACATAGTCTGTTTTCAATGTTATGACAACGTTAAATGTGTTTTACACTAAATTACCTTATAGAGATCAATAATCCTCAAAAAAAATCATCTTCCAAACCTCTTTAAACATACTTAAAATATTATTCCATGATTCTAATGGTAATATTGGATCATAATATTGAAGGAGAATCATGATTTGTATTCAATGTAATATTCATTGTCATGTCATTGGATGAATAAAAATTGAATATGAAGTAATTCATCTTTTATTTTCATCATGGTTGTAGTGGCGATTAAAACAGTTATTGGACCAATTAAACATAATCATAAATAGATGGTAAGATGCATATTTAGAATGATATTTCTAGGAGTAGGGAAGTACCTTGACTAGTATTTAGTAATATAACATCATATTTGTGGGTAAAAAGAACTTTTACCCATTTCCAACTCTCAATTATTTTTACAACAAACTTAATGTACAATCTCTCCAGAGAAAACGTTTCTTCATGTTTGTTTCTATCATATGAATAATTTTTATAGTGTAACCCTCCATGATTCATCTCCTTGAGAAATCAGGTAAATCATGGTTTTTTCAGCTTCATCAGTAAATTATTTTGTAGTGTCAAACATCCCAAAAAAGCACCTAATGGAATGAAATTAGTGAATAGTAAAAAAGAAATTCATAGTAAATTTGGGATTGATAATATACATTATGGAGTCATTGAGTAATTATATAAATAATGGTGTGATTGATTTTATAAGATGAGATGTGGGATTAGTAAATATATCATACCTGATGAATTGATGTTGTATTGCATCTACAAATGAAAGTGTATTTGAATGTATCAAAAATTATTTCCCATCAAGTTAGGGGCTATTATGAAGGATACTTTTCTTTTTCTCCCAGATGCAACACCCTCGATAAAAACATTCATACTATTTTAATTATGTAAAAGAACCATATGTGGGGGAGTATCATCATATCAATTACCTCACTCAAGAGCAGAAAAATATCTATGGTGGGGTTCAAATATTTTCAGATTTATGGGAGGGTCAAATCATAAAAAATTATTTAATGGTAATAAAATATGTATGTTTATAATTAAGATATAAATAATATATTTCTAATAATATATTAAATTTATTTTAGGGAATGTAATTTCTATGTATTGTGATGATGATGCTTCGAGGACCTAATGTATCTCTAATGTCATAGCATGTACCGGATCACGTACCCTATTGGAAATCATCATCATATGACATCAAAAATCATTCTGACACCATGTACTCTACCCACTCCCCTCAAAAAAATATTTCTCCTTTTCAGTATGTAGAATATAGGTTGTCCTGGTAGTATAAAGAAAATAGAGAAAAAAATATTTAAAATATTGAAATTCTAATTACCTTGGAAAAATAAATTTTAAGGGGATACATTGTTGTTGGTATATAATATCCTTTATAAATATTGAAAAATAAAATAATGATACATTACTGTTATTTTTTTGGATTCTATAAAAAATACCGACCAAAATAAGTAAATAGTATTCAAGTACTTTTTGATGGATAAATATTTCTATATAAACTATAATCGATATCAATTTGAATAAATTATTAGGATAACTATGTATAATTCATGACCATATACCATGATTTAGCTGATATTACTAGATCACCGTTTCATATGAAAATTCTAGTAAAAAATTAAAATGAATAATATGCTTTTTATCACTGAATTATAGATTATTCTACATAAAAAATTCATAGTTGACATCATGTGTGGTTATTTTGATGGAAATCCATTCTTTTTAACTAAAAATGAACATTTTTTGTATCCAATATCATTTATATTATCATTTGTTTCTTTAAGAAAAAATAATTAATGAAATATATGTGTATATATATATTATATGATTATATTATAGAGTTTTAACCCTATATTTTATCCATCAATAGAAGTTTTTCATATATTATTTTCTTTTCAAAACCCATGATTACTTTATAAGTTTTTTTATTAGATTCATCACAATAGAAACCCAATTTCTCAATAGAAATGAAAAATGGATTAATGTTTTCATCTCTTACTTCATATATTTTTCCATTTATATAATATTAATATATAAACTTGTTGAAATTATGAATCATTACAAACATTAATTAAGATCTTATAAAATTTATAGAGAAAAATAATATGAAAATGTACCTAGTTTATATTGGAGTTGGTTTCCAAGGACTAACTATTTGTGAGTTGATTACATGTAAATTAAAATTATTTAATAATAATTAATGATATTATTACATATTGTTCAATATTATGCATGAATATAATGTAATAATATCCATGAGTATTAATTACATTGATAAGGTTATAGTAGTTCATAACTATAATGGGACCTCAATGTGATATGATAGTATCATTAATATGGTTTTTTTGTTGGATAACATACTATAATGGGGAAAAATTTATTTAGACCATCATGTGAGATTACTCGTAAGAAGATGAGGATTATTCTTATGATTTTGGAGATGGGATTCTCCATGATGGTGGATTAAGAAAATAGAACCACTATAGTGACACATACTTTACATACATAGTTATTACTTCAAAATTTAAGCATACTTATTACAACATATAACAAAATCATGAATGGACCGTATAGGTATTGTGTCTTTAGAAACTAGGAAACACAAACAACTGGTTCATAAAGCATATACACTGTCTCCCATTTATTTCATCATATCTATAGTTCCTTTTTTGCATATATTACATAATAACCTTCTTCCTGACCTAGGGAAAGAAATCATACAAAAGGGTGAGCTCAAATTCTCATTAAAGGTAAACAAAAGAAATATCAATCACATCATATTCATAAGAACATATCATTTTGGAAAACATGCCCTACAAAAGAGATCATAATTTCATAACATGGGATAAATCATTGTAGTGAAATGTATTCCCAATAATCATAACATAAATCATGAATCTTTGTGTCATACACACATAATCATATAAAATCATTTCTTATTAGTCATGAATCATTTCCAATACTATCTTAGTGGACAAATTCCTTTTCTGAACTGAGTTCACTCCTCATTTCAGTCATGTTTCACTGAACCGGTTTAACCTTCCATTCCAGCCATGTCTATCTCATGAGGTATAAAATCTTTACCCAATGCATTAGAGGGAGATATAGGTCCCACCCATCTCATAATTATACCATTATTATTTGTTCCATAGGATCATAAACCATACATCATAGCATAACCCATGTAACAAAAATGGGTATCTTAAACATCGTGACATCATAAAACAATTCATATAAGATAAAGGAATTCATAAATATATCTCCATCACAACATAATCAAATCAATGTAATAATAGGGATAGAAACAGAACCCTATATTATCTTATATGGAAAATACTTTTGATAAAACACTTGAACTCCATTCTTTAGGAAAATAACCTTTCTACTTCGAAAACATTTTTCCATTCTTAACATGTCATAAAATTTTAAACTAAAAGAAGTTGATTAAAAATAATTTTGAAAAATTGTAAAGGAATATTCTTGGAAATAATGTTTTAAAAATCCATTCATTCCGTATAAGTTAAAAAAACATTCTTCTCGTACTTTTGTCAGAAATGTCAAAATGTACATCGTATGAAAAATGACAAAAGATTCCTTTTATATCTTTTACTAAAAACGCACTGAAGGATAAATTTGGATTTATAAAATTGTCGGAAGATATAAATAATATTAAATATTGAGGAAACATGGATTTGGATGATAAATATTCCCCAGTAAATTCTGAAGTATAAAAAATATCGGATAAAAATTGAGATTGCGATATTGTCCCTTACTTTAGGTCTGATTTTCTTAGTATGTGTCTGAAACTCCTGTATAATGATTTTAATAATGTTATTGACTTATTCCAGAATCATACATATTGTTATGATATCATATATGGTCATATTCTTAGCTTCTTATTAGTAATATTTCATTTCTACTTGTTATTCGGGTGTTTATTACTTTTTGTTCTTATGCGTGTTTTGACGAATAAATTCTTATTCCTATCTTTAGGTTATAGATACCTCATTTAAAGAATGGTACTAATATACTATATATCATATTTATTCATTCAATTCATTTATATAATCCTTATTCATTGAAGATCATGTAGAACGAATCGCATCACATCATGGACACTGCATTCCGTACGTACGCACGAGCGATGATATCGTTCCCATGATCGTGGAATTCTCTTAGAGTGTATAAATACTATTTCAGAATCAATAAAACCTTAAAATAATCATATATAGTTATTAATTTGCACCATTATACCCATCCATGTACGTTGTTGATGGAAAATAGATTACACCATGGCGTGGAGACGGTATTCCGTACGTACGCACGCGTGGTGATTTCGTTTTCTGTAGGATGGATAGATGGTGAAATAGGGTTGTTTCATACTTATAATAACATATCAGTATATTAGTGATACTGAATTTATTAATTCATAATGAAACAACTAATGAAGAAGAAGTGGAAGAATAAATAAAGTTGAAAGAATCGGTAACAGACATTACCTCTTCTTTGAAGTGCCTCTTTGAGACCTCCTCTTATGGCCCTAAAATTGGTCTTTGAAGAAGACCAGGTCCTATAGGATGTTTCTAGGGAAGTGGGAAAGTTAAATGGGCAGGGTTTGGACCCATTTATTCCAAATATGGAATCCATTTTTCAAAATTCAAAACACATAAGTTGCAGTAATTAAATTAAAATTAATCTGGTTCATAAAAAAATGGGTTTTAGAAGTTAAAACATTGTCAAAGATTGAAATGTTTTTACCTATGAAATCAATGTGAAATTAATGATAATGACATACATTATATTAAATGGTAAAAATATATTTTATTTATACTTTAAAACCATTAAATATTATAATTTACCCATATAAATTATCTCAATGAAAAAAGTAGTTTCGAATTAAAAATTAGAGTATTTTTACTATTCATCAAAATAAGAAAGTTATCAGAAAAATATCAAAAATTTATCCAATATAAATTTTTATGTCCTGATTCAAAAGAAGAATTATATTTTTTCAAATTGATCTTATAAACATGTCAAAAACTATATTTATTGTGGGTGAGACATCAAAAGGCAGCAAAACTACATTTTTTTAAAAATACTTATTTTACCCGAAAAATATATTTTGTTCTCTTACCATGTTCTATAAAATGTGTAAGATGAATAGTAATGTTATAAAATTCAAAATTTAGTTAATATTATTCATAACATCTAGTCCATAATAATATATCGTTGTTTAGTAAAACCAGGTATTGCGTACTACCCACGCTATCGAGGAAGGTCGTGATTGCGTGTAATGCAAGCCAAGTCCGTATTGTGTGCTATGAAAGATTCCTTTGTTGTTGCGTATAAAAAAAATATTTCTCATAAAATCTCAGGGTGTTACATTCTACCCCACTTAAAATGAATATCACCCTCGAAATTCGTCACTTCATTACAAACAGATGAGGATACCACTCCCTCATCATATCCTCATGTTCCCATGTAGCTTCTTATAATGGGTGGTTCCTCCATTAAACATTCACCAAGCGAGTGGTTTTGTTCCGTAGGAATTTTTCACTACGATCCAGAATCTCTACCGGTTGTTCTTAATAAGAAAGATCTTGCTCCAGCGGTACAACTTCTGAGCTGAGTACATGTGAAAGATCATGTATGTACTTTTTCAGGAGAGACACATGGAACTCATCGTGAATTTGAGAGAGATTCGGTGGAAGGGCCAATCAGTAAGCTACCTTCCCAACACGATCCAGAATTTCAAAAAGACTGATATATCTAGGGCTCAACTTTCCCTTCTTTACAAATCTCATGACCCTCTTCCAGTGAGATATTCATAAGAACACTTTATCACCTACTTCAAACTCTATGCATTTTCTTCGGTTGTCGGCATAACTTTTTTGTCGACACTGAGATTCTCTAATTTGTTGTTGAATAGATTTGAACTTTTCTACCATCTCATCAACACGATCAGGTGCTAATAGCTTTCTTCCCCCAACTTCATCCCAACAAGTTGGAGTCCTGCATTTCTTTCCATAGAGAGCTTCATAAAGAGCCATCTGAATACTGGAGTGAAAGCTATTATTATAAGATAATTCCACCAAAGGTACGTGTTGATCCCGACCACTTTTTAAATCCATAGAGCAAGCTCTCAACAAATTTTCTAGAGTTTGAATTGTCCTCTCAGAATGACCGTCTGTCTGAGGATGATAAGCAGTGCTGAAACTCAACTCTGTGTCCAGAGTATGCTGATGACTTTGCCAGAACTTTGAGGTATACCTCAAATCCCAATCAGATATAATAGAAAGTGGTACTACATGCAGTCTTACCACTTCCTTTACATATATCCTGGAAAGCTTATCTAGAGAGAAATCCTCTCTAATAGCAATGAAGTGTGGAGACTTTGTAAGATGATCAACTATGACCCAGATAGCATTATTGCCTTTGGATATTTGAAAAAGTCTAGTGACAAATTCCATAGTGATGTTTCCCATTTCCATTCTGGTATAGGTAATGGTTGTAACATCCCCTTAGACTTCTGTCTCTCAGCTTTAACTTTCTGACAAACGAAGCATCGAGAGACATATTCAGAAAAACCTGTTTTCATACCATCCCACTTGAAGTATTCTTTCAGGTCCCTATACATCTTCGTGCTTCCAGGATGAATTGAGAATGAAGAACAATGAGCCCCATCCAGAATCTCCTTCTTTAATTCGGGGATGGGAGGAACACAAACACGATTCTTGAACTTTATTATCCCATCACAATCAAGGTTTAATTTAGGAACATTTTTTACATTCTTTTGTAAATCGACATCTTCTTTCTGTGACTCTTTAATCTTGACATGTATAGATGGTTGAACATTCATTTGAGAAAGATATGATTTTTCCCCTTTCATTATAATTCCAACATCCATCCTTTTTAAATCCATAAATATTGGATCTTTTGTGATCCTCATCATGGATAAGCTAGCATGGTCTTGTCGACTTAATGCATTTTCCACCTTGTTTTCTTTTCCAGGGTGGTAATGAATTGAGAAGTCGTAATCCTTAATCAGATCCAACCATCTTCTTTGGCTCATATTCATCTCTTTTTGTGTGAAAATATTCTTTAAACTTTTATGATCAGTATAAATTTCACACCTTTATCCATAAAGATAATTCCTCCAAATCATTAATGCAAAGATTACCGTAGCTAACTCCAAATCATGAGTTGGGTAATTTTTCTCAGGGATTTTCAACTGTCTTGAGGCATAAGTGATCACCATATCATTTTGCATAAGAACACACCCCAATCCCTTCTTGAATGAATCACTGTAGATCAAAAACCTTTATCCACTACAAGGCAGTGTGAGCACTAGTTCACTGGATAACCTTCTTTTCAACTCCTTGAAATTCTCTTCACATTACTCCGTCCAAGCAAACTTAACTTCGTTTCGAGTCGACTTGGTGAGTGGATTAGATAATCGTGAAAAATATTTCACAAAACATCAATAATATCCATCCAAACCAAGAAAACTTTAGATCTTGGTTACTGTTGTTGGTATCGACCATCTTTTGGTAACTTATGTTTTTTATGGATCCACAGATACCCCCTCTTTTGAGATTATGTGACCCAAAAATGAAACTTTTTGAAGACAAAATTCACACTTGTTAAATTTGGAATAATGATTCTCCTTTCTTAGGGTCTTTATTATAATTCTCAAGTGATCTTCATGTTCTTCCTTGCTCTTTGAATAGACAAGAATATCATCTATAAAGACTACCACAAACTGATGAAGATAGTCTCTAAAGAATCTATTCATCAGATCCAGGAAGATATAAGGGGCATTAGTAAGACCAAATGGCATCACTATAAATTCATAGTGTCCATACCTTGTACAGAAAGCCGTATTGGGTATATCCTCTATTTTGAACCTTAATTGATGATACCCTGAATGAAGATCAATCTAGGAAAAGTATTGAGTTCCGCGTATTTGGTAAAATAGGTCATCAATGTGTGGGAGAGGATATTTTTTCTTGAAAGTGATCTTGTTAAGTTCTCGATAATCAATGTAGAGTCTCATTGATCCATATTTCTTCTTAACAAATAGAACAGGGGCTCCCCAAGGTGACGCACTAGGGCGTATGAATCCTTTTTCAAGATTCTCTTGGATTTTCTTCATCAATTCCTGCAACTCAATTGGGACCATTCTATAAGGTGTCTTCGAAATAGGCAAAGCACCTGATACGAGTTCTATTTAAAACTCAACATCACGATTTGGTGGAAGACCTGGCAGTTCCTCTGGAAATACATCATCAAATTCTCGTACAATGGGAATATTCTTAATCGTGAGATTCCCTCAAACCATTTGAGATAAATAACCTTAATTTAGTAGAATCAAGACTCATAAGTTAGAAGAAATTTCCGCTGGAAGGTTATGTTCATCCTTGCATCAATAAACGATCATAGATTGATCTGGAATAAGAAATGTGACTTCCATTCTTTGGAAATTCATATGACCTCCATATAAAGAAAGCCAATCCATGCCAAGAATAACATCAATTTCCACTATAATAAGGATCACAAGATTTTCAGGAATCCCTTTCCCATAAACTTCAATTGGAGATGAATTGTAAACTTTTGATGCGACTGTTGTGCCATTAGGAGGTTTCAAAGCCAACTCAACGTCTAATTGTTGAGGTAATAAAACGATACCCTTAGAAATTTATTTATAAATAAAAGAGTGGGTGGATCTAGAATCAAATAAAACATTTTCTACTTTAGAGTGGATGGTAAGTGTACCTCTCACCACATTGTTGTCGTACTCTACATCACCAATAGTAATTTCATGTGACTTTCCATTGACATTGGCCTTAAGAGTTTGTCGATGTCTATCATCATCATCAACCCTTTGATTTGGGTATTGATTTTCTTAATTTTCCATCTCATTACACTTGTACATTGAAGTGTTGTAGGTTCATTCTATGTATCACTTCCTTTTTTTGGATCATTAGACATCTTCTTCCAATTATTTCAACATTCAATTTCCCGATGACCTTATTTTCCACACTTATAACATTTTCTTGTCCCCTTAAGATAATTTTCTCCATGTTTCCTTCCACACTTTGAGCATATGTGAAAACACATATTCTTTTCAGTGTGGTATTTAGATTTTCCTTTGAATTCAATTTTCCTTTTCTTATCAAACCCATGTGACTGATGGGTTACACCAATCTCCATATCAACCTTGAGAGTACATAGAACAATTTCCTTGTATCTTTTGAAGTCCCTTATTCCTAACGCCCTTCGAATACCTAGTTTTAAGCCACTAAAGAATTGATCGATCTTAATCTCAGGTTGGATAATAATTCTGGAAGCATACCTTGCAAGTCTTGTAAAATGTACTTCATAGGTACCAACGAATTCATAATCCTTTTGCTTCAGTTCAAGAAACTCCTTCTCCATCTTTGTTCAAAGAATACAAGGGAAATACTTATTGAAAAATAAGTTCTTGAACTCATCCCATTCCATGGACCCAATTTCATCCCTTTACCTCGTATTCTTAATAACATTCCACCATTGATCAGCATCACCTTCCAAACGATACACTGTTAAGATGACTTTATCATGTTCAGAACATTGAAGAACTGAAAATATATTTTCAGTGTTACTGGTCCATTGTTCAGCCACTAATGGATCAGAAGACCCACTGAATGAAGGTGGACGCTGCATCCTGAAGGATTCAATAGAATGTTCCTCCTTCCGTTTCTCATTTGGAAGTCATGCATGATTCATAGCTTGTGAAAGTTGTGTGAGCATGGATACAAGATTTTTCATTCCATCTCCCATAACGTTTGGTTTCTTAGGGGGACAATCATTGCATTTCCCGTCGCATTCCGCATTAACATGGTTCCTTGGGGTCCAGCCATTGACTAAAACAAAGAAGAATAGTGTGAGAAACACTAATTATAATACGAAAACCACATAATCAAGAATAAAATTTCACACTTAAGGTCTTATCATAGGTTGTTCATGGACGTTTCTAAAACACTAAGATTGTGTTCTATGCTTAGACATATCCTTAGGTTTCTTACTAGGGATTCCACATCCTAGTTTCCAAAGGTTGACTATACCTTTCCTCTGATACCAACTATATTGACCCATACTTTACATACATGGTTAATACTTCAAAATTGAAGCATACTTATTACAACATATAACAAAACCATTAAAGGACCGTATAGGTATAGTGTCTTTAGAAACTGGGAAACATAAACAGCTGGTTCATAAAGCATCTACATTGTCTCCCATTTATTTCATCATATCTATAGTCACTTTTGGCATATCTTACTTAATAACCTTCTTCCTGACCTGGGGAAAGAAGACATACAAAAGGGTGAGCTAAAATGCTCAGTAAGGGTAAACAAAATAAATATCAATTACATAATATTCATAAGAACATAATATTTTAGAAATCTTACCCAGCAAAAGAGATCATAATTTCATAACATGGGATAAATCATGGTAGTGAAATGTAATACCAATAATCATAACATAAAACATTAAACATTGTGGTATATACACATAATCATAGAGAATCATTTATTATTATTCAATACTCATTTCCAAGACTATCTTAGTGGACAAAGTCCTTTTCTGAACCGAGTTCACTCCTCATTTCAGTCCTGTTTCACTGAACCAGTTTAACCGGCCGTTCCAGCCATGTCTATATAATGAGATATAAAATCTTTACCCAATGAATTGTAGGGAGATATAGGTCGCACCCATCTCATAATGATACCATTCTTATGTGTGTCACAAAATCATAAATCATACATCATAGCATAACCCATGTAATAAAAATGGGAATCTTAAACATCGTGACATCATAAAACAAATCATATAAGATAAAGGAATTCATAAAAATATTTACATCACAACATAATCAAATAAATTTAATAAGAGGGATAGAAATAGAACCCTATATTATCATATATGGAAAATAATTTTGATAAAACACTTGAACTCCATTCTTGATGAAAATATCCTTTCTACTTCAAAATCATTTTTCCTTTCTTAACATGTCATATAATTTTAAACTAAAAGAAGTTGATTAAAAATAAACTTGAAAACCTATAAAGTAAGATTCTTGTAAGTATTTTTTAAAAAAATCCATTCATGTCGTATAAGTTAAAAAACATTCTTCTCATACTTTTGTCGGAAAAGTCAAAATGTACCTCGTACGAAAAATGGAAAAAGATTCCTTTCATATCTTTTACTAGAAACTCACCGAAGGGAAAAATTGTATTTAAAAAATTTTAGGAGGATATAAATAATATTACATATTTAGGAGACATGGATTTGGATGATAAATATTCCCCAGTAAAATCTGATGTATAAACAATCTCGGATAAAAATTGAGATTGCGAGATTGTCCCTTACCTTAGGTCCAATTTGCTTCGTAAGTGTCTGAAACTCTTGTATAATGATTTAAATAATGTTATTGACTTATTCAGAATCATAATTATTGTAATTATATCATATATGGTCATATTCTTAGCTTCTTATTAGTAATAATTCATTTATACTTGTTATTCGGGTGTTTATTACATTTTGTTCTTATGCGTGTTTGGACGAATAAATTATTATTCTTCTCTATAGGTTATCGATACCTCATTCCAATAATGGTATTAGTGTACTATATATCATATTTATTGATTATATTCATTTATATAATAATTATGAAATGAATATCATGTAGAACAAATCGCATCACATCATGGAGATGGTATTCCGTACATACGCACGAGCAATGATATCGTTTCCATGATCGTGGAATTGTATTGGAGTGTATGTATACTATTTAAGAATCAATAACACTTTAAAATAATAATATATAGTTATTTATTTGCACCATTATACCCATTCAAGTAAGGTTGTTATGGAAAATCGACTACACCATGGCGTGGAGATGATATTCCGTACGCACACACGCGTGGTGATTTCGTTTTCCGTAGGATGGAGAGATGGTGAAATAGGGTTGTTTCATACTTATAATAACATATACGTAAATGAGTGATACTGATTTTCTTAATTCATAATGAAACAACTAAATAAGAATAAGTGGAAGAAGAAATAAAGTTGAAAGAATCGGTAATGGACATTACCTCTTCTTTGAAGCGCCTCTTTGAGACCTCCTCTTAGGGCACTAAAATTGGTCTTTGAAGAAGACCAGAACCTCTAGAATGTTTCTAGGGAAGTGTGGAAGTAAAATGGTTAGGGGTTGGACGAGCTTGAAGGCTCAAATTGGTGTGAGGTGGAGAGGGAGGAGGTGCCCTTTTATATGGGAGGAGAGGGGCACCTTTGGAAATATAAGAAATATTAGATTATATTAAATCCCAACCCCACATAAAAACATCCAAAATGACTCATATCCAAATATTAGATGAGATAGGGTTGTAATATAATCACCCAATAAAATTTATACATGTTAGGAATTTATTTTAAACATTATCAACTTGATTTATCCTTATTTATCAATTTAATTTTATTTGTGGTAATAATATTCTAAATTTTAAATTATTATAAATAACTACATATTTGTTGTCAATTTTCTATAATTTGACACTTTAGGACAATTATAGACTATATAAATTTTAATTTATAATTTTTAAATATTTTTGTGATTTTTAAACAATTTTATAATATGTTATTTTTATAAAATAACAATATTGTCAATTTTGACACTATTCGTTTATTTGAATTTAAATAAAATATATACAGAAGATATGTTCCAAATAAAAGCTTTAATAGATTCATAAAATGTCATATGTATCTATAGAATTAGTATAGAAAATTAAATAGTTCATATAATATTTATTTTAATATTTCTAAAACCATTTATTTGATAATTTAATTAATAAAATAATTTCAAGATCACTATTGTGTCATAATTAATGATAATATTTTAATCCCTAAAAATTATAAATAAATTACTATAATGTATATAATTGTATTATACTTCTGGGGATTATTATTTTTCTAAGTTTCATTAAGTTTATCACTAAAGTAAAATTATTATACTTATAAGATTTAAGAAAGTGATATATTGTCACATTCGTTGGTTTTAATAATAATTAAATTATTTTCATAGAAAAAAGTTCATTAAATGAATCTAAGCCGACACATAGGTGATATGGGTCGACCTTTAGTCATCCAATAGGATTTTGGAAGGTTTTAGGGTAATTTCATAATCTTATATTTACCCTTAATTACCCGATTTACTTTTAACTATGGTAAATAAAATTTGCCGTAGTTACTATTCATAATGCCCAAAAATAAACAGTAGAATATTAACATAATTTGGACCCAATGATACCAAATATGGAATCCATTTTTCAAAATTATAAATTCATAAGTTGCTGTAATTAATTTAAAATTAACCCCATTGTTAAGAAAACGGGTTTTAGAAGTTAAAACATTGCCAAAGATTGAAATTTTTTTTACTTATGAATTCAATGTGAAATTAATGCTAATGACATATATTATATTAAATGGTAAAAATGTATTCTATTTATACTTTAAAACCATTCAATATTATAATTTAACCATATAAATTACCTCAATGAAAAAAGTTATTTTTAATTAAAAATTAGCATATTTTTACTATTCATCATAATATGAACGTTATCAGAAAAATATCAAATATTTATCCAAAATAAATTATTATATCCTGATTCAAAAGAAGAATTTTATTTTGTCAAATTGAACTTATAAACATGTCAAAAACTAGATTTAATGTGGGTGAGCCATCAAAAGGCGGCAAAACTGCATTTTTTAAAAAATACTTATTTTACCCGAAAAAATTATTTTGTTCTCTTACCATGTTCTAGAAAATGTGTAAGATGAATAATAATGTTATAAAATTGAAAATTTATTTAATACAATTCATAACGGCTAGTCCATAATAATATAGCGTTGTTTAGTGAAACCTGGTATTGTGTACTACACACGCTATCGAGGAAGGTCCTGATTGCATGTAAGGAAAGCCAAGTCCGTATTGTGTGCTATGAAATATTAATTTGGTGTTGCGTATAAAAAAGTATTTCTCATAAAATCTCAGGGTGTTACAACCACAAATTATAATTACACATTTTTTTCATCAAATATTTACATTTTGAAGAACTGTAATGGTCAATGGACATTACAATTATCATTATTTAAATTCATTACTAGTGATCCTAGATTTTCTGGTGTAAATAATTACGACATATGTTCGCATTTAGTTAGGGTATGAAGGGTGCATCACGATTGACATGTCATTAATGGATAAGTCAAGGAAGTATTTTTTACTTCTATCATTATGAATGTTTATATATGGTCCATTTTATTATAATATAATAGTTTTAGTAAATACCACGACCATAATATAAAAACATGTTTATTCCAAATGGAAAGTAAAAGACATATCATACATATAGTTTAGTAACATTACTATACAACCTTATTGACGAGATATTGTGACAAGTAGATTATGTAACACCCTGAGTATTTTTAAACATTTTTTAGAAGAAAATAAAATTTTTATCTTGTAATACACTAAGTCTAAGATTCCTTAAACACTAAAACAACATTTATTATGTCACACATAAAATTGAATTCTCATTTGTTACATGAAACAATGAGTTATTGTATGATACACACGACCCTGAGTTGGTATATGATACACACAACATTGAGTTGGAATATGATAAACGCAATACTAGGTATATAGGAAATATCATTTTTATTAATTAAATAATATAATCATCACCTTTCCATTACAAATAGTTATTTAAATAGTATTAAATACTTTTCAAATATTGTCTATGACAATTTTTTATAAATTGTACATATTGATAATTAATGATATGATTTTTTATAAATTCATTTTAATTTCTAAAAAAATACTATTTTAAATTTACTCATAAAAAATATATCTTAGACACATATATAGATTAAATTTGTTAAAATTTTAAAAAAAATTATTTATATTTTTTGAATTTTCATAGGGCGATATTTTGGGATATTTCTGAAATACTACATTTTTGGATGAAAAATGAATCATACTAGTTTTTAATTCAAATATTTTTATAAATTTAATTTATTAATAAAAATTTCAAGATATTTTAGTTTTATTTAAAAGTTGAAATATATAATAATTTTATCATTAAATTAATTTTGGTCATTGGAACCATCTCAACTTTTAAATTTCACATAAATACTTAACAAATATTTGATCCTCTATAGAATAAAAACTCGTAGTGTTGTCCCGATAGTAAGAATATTTTTTAAATAAATTTATTCTAGTTATGTGATTAGAATTAGTAAAAATAGATTCCATAATAGTATTAATCATATTTTATTTTTTCTAATAAGTTCATCTTAATTTTGTAATAGATATATTAGGGAAGGTGATTAAAATTGTTTACATCGATTAAGAGAAAAATTAGGCTAATAAAGTACTACACTTTAAATTAAAGAAATAAAATGACATGGAAACATGTAAAAACCCAATGTATGTCCATATTTATACCCTAAAATCAATTGGATCGATCTTGGTTCTCCAATGGATCGACATTCAACATGAAAAACGTGGTTGAAATACTATCTTAAAAATATTTAAAAGAGTTCCACCCTCCTACACTATAAACGGCCACCACCTCCAACCATTCCTCAAACCTCTCAAACCATTTATGATCAGACAAGATATGCTCATGTATCCTTCCAAAAATATTCCCTGAGATCATGAAGGAACCCTTTGGCCATAAATATTCTTATGGAATAATTATGGTACAAACCAAAAAAAATTACCTGATTTAGAGTTAACACCTTCTCTCAAACTCTATTCCTTTATATTCTTTATCCACCATCTCCACTATATTTATTACATTATTGTGTGAAAGAATCAGTATCATAAATATACTAGGATGTTTTTATACAATAATTCTATATACAATTATATAAACCTCAATCTAAATGATATTGAACATATTTTTTCTATGCGTGTCGAATTACTACCTCCCAAAATAATGATTGTTCATTTTTAATTTACCACCAAAAAAGGTGGCCATTATGATGAAAAATATATTTATATATTTCTTATATTGTATATATTTTGTATTTAATCTTAATTATTCCATTTAAAACACACATCTCTTTAAATTTAATTTGATGTTAATACGATAATGTTGTTCAAGGAAGAGTGGACAACCACCCCTTGTAGTGGTGTGATTCGTTCAAACACCATAGAAAATGTATTAAGGATGGGTATAGTATAACTATAAGATATATCAGTTTAATTTACTTTACTATAATAATAATAAATATATATACATATATATATATATACAGATTTCATTTACTTACTTTCTTTCAATGTGATAATAAAGATGAAAACAACGTTCATGTGTACATACAACTTAACATCTCCATGAATTGTGTATTCCATTTGGTACACCTATTTTCTATATTTTTTTATAATACACATATATTGTATATACATCATATTTATATCATATTTACAGTATTTAATCATGATATTATTATAAGTAACAATGATATAACCAATTAAAACACATGCGTAGAACAATGTGAATTTTACCTGGAGTGAAACATTAAATAATTAACAATAGATTAATATATATTTATTATGAAGTAATATATGTTATTATGTACAAAAATATTATCCTATAAAATATTTATAATAAACATGTATATGTTATACTAGATTCTCGTGTGATCATGGATAGAGTCAAGGAACAAGGGAAGAGGATTTCATATAAATTTTAATTTCTGTGAGATACAAGCTATGTTCACTACTCATTGTTTTCGTTTGGTGTATGTAATACCCAAGATTTTATTCTATTTATATTTTAATTAATTTTATTGTTACTCACATGCCCATTTTATTATAATTTCTACAGGGGTTTTAAGATTCAAAAGTTACCAAATTGGTAAAACATTTTTGTCTCAATTTAGCTTCATTGATATTCATTTTTCATGCTCCTAAAATCTTTCTAGAGTTGTATATTATTACATTTATCATTATATTTAATGAATATTATTAATTTATTGATGTATTAATTTTCAAGCAATTTAATTTTCATACATGGAGAGCATGATCCCATGCTACCGAGTTATAAGAGTTTATTGAGATAATCTAATTGCTTTCTGATATTATTTATGTTTATGCATCCCTTGATGAAATATTATGATCCATATCTCAATAATATTCATGTGTTCCCTTATCATTTTTTAATTAATCATATAATATATTTTTAGTTACAATTTTTCACTCATTGGTACATAACATAATTTTTTTTATCTAAAATGTGATTGTCTCTCTCTTTTGTCAGAAATCTATTGTATTTAGAAAACCATGTTTTTGAAAATGTTATCAAAATGATTTCACAATATCCTAGTTGATAATTTTAAAGAATAAATTCTTTTAAAAATGTTTTATTCAAATAATCCTTTATATTTTTTTAATAAATTTTCAAAGAAAATGGTTTTAAAAGGTTTTATATTATAAAACAATTTCAATTATGAAATGATATCTTCCATGAGAATTTTTTTAAAGGATCATTAAAAAATTATTTAGCATCTACAATAACATCCATTGTTGATACACATTCCTTTATGGGGGAATTATTCAATTTTTTCATTCATTTTTATTATTATGATGGATTTTTTATGGCACAATGATTATGAAGCCCGTATCTCTTTCACAGGTTATATGCTTTTCAAACACACTTCTTTTCATGGGTTGTGCTTATGATGAAATGATTATGAAACTTGTATATTTCCACATGTTATGATATGATTACATTTTTATGATACCCATTTCAATTCATGGGTTATGATATAATTATTTTCTATCATGTTGCACATGTATGTATGATTTCTATATTTCATGGGTGGGACCAATATCTCCCTCTATTGCATTGGGTAATGATTTATATATCATTAGATAAATTAAAATGATCTTGGAAATGATCATTGACTACTATGATTGTATGGGTATATAACCCATACTACTAATATGGTCTTGGTAGTGATGAATTGGATTCTATATAAATCATTATATTCTTATGTGTTTTACAAACATCAACGATTTATTACTACATTATTCATTCAGGTATTATGCTCTGAATTTTATTATGATTCATGTCTTATGGTCTTTCAATAATTATTCCATGTTATCTATTATGATATTTAATATGTAGAGTGTGATATTCTATTTTAATGACCTTATTCTCATACCCTTAAGCTCAGGTTTATGCTTTATTGTCTCCCTTGTATACCCTTACTGAGCATTTGTGATCACCACTCTTTATGTTTCCTTACCGAAGTTATTAAAATATGTATTGTGTTTGATGATTCTTTAAAGGGTTGTAGTAATGAAGAACCTTATTGGAGATAATTTATCTCATTAATGTAATAGTGTTTATGCTTCTATGTTTTTAAAGGCACATGACTAGTACAATCTTCATGGTTCTGTTTGTGTAATGTTTTTTTGTTTTCCTAAAAAGTTATGTAATGTTAATGTTTGAAAGTCAAGGGTTGCTATAGTTGGTATCGAAGGAAGATAAAAGGTAATCATTTGAAAATTGAATGAGAAAACCTTGGTGGGTACACTAAAGACATGGCTCTAGATAAGTATAGGGATGAGTCAATGTATAGGAAAATTTCCTAGAATTTTGGTGAAGGATAGGGTGGGTTATTTCCTATTAACACATCCATGTATAGAAACTACAAGTGGTAAAAACATACCAAGGGGTAACAGCATTGAAAAGATGTTCTAGTCTTGACTCGCGAGTAATCTGGTAAATGAAAATGGGTCTTACTATATACCCAGTTTAACAGCCTCAGGTATATGATTTGGGAATTACCTAACACATCATGAACCATTATGATGGTTTTAAATATTTTTTGGATATGAATGACCTAATAAAAACCCATGGTGTCATATATTAAAGTAGGTGTCTAAATATTGACATCCTAAAATTGATTTTTCATGATTAGGTTCTTAATCACTATGTTAACTATATCATACTCTATGATTTTGGTTTTAGTCAATGGTTGGAACCAAAATTAACCACATTTAAGGATATTATGATAGAAAATGAAATGAATGTCCTCCTGAATAATTTAATTCTATGGGACCTTGAATTAAAAATCTTATTTCTATGCTCACTCATCTTTCTCATGATTTGAATCATGGTGGACATCTATATGAGAAATGGAGGGAACAATATTATATTGTTTTTTCATGAGGAAATGTCTACCTAATTTTAGATGGTCACTTGATCAACATGTTTCTGTGAAATGAATTAGTACCACTGAAACTATATTATCTATTCATTACTGTTTAGAGCATAAAAAATTCATTCTAGATTTTTATCAGCTATAAGGACAAGTAGATCAATGGTGGAATCTAATCAAGAATATGAGGCACCAGGATGAGATTCAATTCGTGGTTTTGGATTAGTTCAACAACTTTTTTTTCAATAAGTACTTTCATTGAATTCATTTTACCATTATAGAGAGAATTCCTTGATTTGAAGGAATGGGATGATGAGTCCGTTGGTACCGTTGAGGCTAATTTCACAAGACATACGATTTATGCATTAGGAATTGTAATCTAACACGAATATAAAATTGATAGGTCCATTGGTGGATTAATTCCATGTATTATAATGTTGTTACTCTTTAGATAATTTTGTAGCTACAAAGATGTTTTTTTTGTCCAGTAATGGTTGAAATGAAGGTATGAGTCATTTATCAATCTCAAGGCATTATAATGAAGTGGAATAATGAGTATAATGGAAACTCTAATAACCAAGATTAACTGAAGATTAACATTCCTTTATACCCTAATTGTTGGATGAATCAGGGAAGAAATTCCCTTAATGGTTCTAATAAATGTTTTATGTGAGGAAAGGAAGTACATAGGGAAATTGATTGATGAGATAATGGGAATAAGTCAGCATAAAATTCTAATGGGGAAAATCAACAGAGAATTCATTTCCCAGGATTTGGTGTTACAAGTGAAAGTAGAATGGGAATTATAATTACTACTACCCAAACCAAGGGGTTGGTGATGATGATCAATGTCATCATCCTCTTCAGTCGAGGGACAGTGGGGAATCACATAAAATTTCTAAATATAATGAGGGGTGTGATAACTCTGTTATGAAAGGTACACATACCATCCACTCTAGAACTTCTAATGTCAAATTTGATTCTATATCTACCCAATAATTCATATCTAAAACATTTTATATGGCTCCTATGATTCCTCCAAACCAATTAGTGGTGGAATTAGTTGTGAAAACCCAAAATTGTGCGATGATTTCATCTCATGTATATTATTCCTCTTCGATTGATGTCGGTAGGTATGTACTTCCATAAAATAATTTTGTTCTTCCTTTGGTCTTTATTGATGTAATCTTATTAATGGAATGGTTTTCTCTACATAAATCCCCCATTAATTTATATGGAAGGGAAGTTACTTTCAATATTTCAAACCCAACAATTATAATTTATGAATGTGATGATAATTATGAACTTACATTGGATATTTCATCTAGGGTATGGGTATAAATTTCTATTGAAAATGGTTTTATCTCAAATGGTTGGGGAGAAGGTCCATATCAATGATATGAAATCTATATGGGATTTGGTTGATATCCTTCTAGAAGAGTTTCATGGTCTTCCAACAAAAGATGAAGTTGAGTTCTCAATATAAATTATAATTGGTTCGAAACAATTTTCAAATACTCCATATAGAATGATTCTGAATGAGTTTTAGAAATATAATAAGTTACTCTAAGAAAACCATGATAACGGATTAAATCATACATTTCTGTCCCCTTAGGGTAAAATAGTTTATTTGTGAAAAAGAATGATGGTTCACTGTGATTCTTCATAGATTATTAGTAGTTTAATAAGATCCCAATCAATAAATAGAATAATCATCCCCATATTGATGACTTATTTGATCAACTATGTAAATATCAATACATTTCCAGGATTGAAATTCATTCTAGATATAATCAATTCAGGTTCAAGAAGGATTATCTACAGAATAGAGCATTCAATACAAGGTATGGTCGCTATGAAAATATAGTGATATGTTTTGGTCTTTCTAATTCCCTTACTATATTCATGGATTTAATTAATAGAGTTTTTAGAGATTACCTTGACTAGTTTGTGGTAGCCTTAATTAATTATACTATTCTCTTTTAAATGAGTTAGGAAGAGAATGAATATCACAAGATAATTGTACTAAAGACTGTATGGAAGGATTATTTAAATAAAAAATTTTAAAATGTGTAAATTTTTTCTACAAAGGGATCTTTTTTTGTCACATAATATCAAGATAGATCATAAAAAAATATCCATTAATGGTAGAGGCTATTTAATGTTGTTGTAGACCAACCATAATGACTCTGATCCGCAGATTTCTTGGTTTGGTTGGTTATTATTTATGGTTTTTCAGAAATTTTTTCATTAATATCTAATCCTCTGACTGAGTAATCCTGGAAGGGTGTTATGTTCCATTGAATATATGAACCAGAGGAATTTTCAAGGGACAGAAAAGAAGTTTGGTCAGTGCACTAGTGCTTACATTACCCTGTAGTGGAGAGAGGTTATTAACTTCTAGTGATGCATCCAATAAGGTATTGGGATGTGTTCTTATGAAAATTAACATGGTTATAGCCAATTCCTCAAGAAATTTTAATATTTATGAAAAAAATTAACCACCACATGATTTGAAGTTAGTAGTGGTGTTTTTTCCCTTTATGATATGGAGGCATTATCTTTAGGTTGAAAAGGGTTATATATATACCGATCGAAAAAGTTTGAAATAAATGTCACAAAGAAGTATTTGAACATTCTCTGTTGTATATGGTTTGATTTGATAAAGGATTATGAATAAATAATACATTACCACCCTTTTAAAGCATACGTCATTGTAAATACATTGTGTAAAAAAGATCATTCCAGATTATCTAAGATGAGAATACCAAAAGACCAATATTTCTAGATTTGAAAGGGATGGATCTATAAATCCTGATGGAAAGGGAAAAATATTACCTTTCATAGATGATTGATCATCCCGCTATCCAGGTAATGATTAATGAGGCACCAAATAAAGATGAAGAACTAAAAAAGAAGGTTAGAAATGCTCCTGAGTTTAACCATGATTTGAATGGAATGATATAGTCTTGGAACCGTATCTGTGTTCCTTCCATGCTTAATTTGATAATGGAGATGTTAGAACAACCTCATAGTTCTTCATTCTATATTCATCCTTAGAGTATGAATATATATAAGGACATAAATTAATGCTTATTATGGGATGGAATGGAGAAATATATCATGGTGATTGTGTCTTGGTGTTTGGTATTCCAGCATGTTGAGGCTGGAAGAAAAAAGTCTAAAGTGATGTTGAATCCATTACCCATACCATAATAGAAATGGGATAAAATAACTATGTATTTTGACATTGGACTACTAAAACCCTCAATAGGGTTTAATTATAAATGGGTGTCATATGATCACCATACTAAGTAAGAACACATCATTGCTATCAGAGAATATTTCTCCCTTGATCATCTTTTCTGAATATATATTAAGGAAGTGGTAATGATTCATGGAGAACAACATTATATTTTATCAGATCGGGGTCCTAGGATTACATAAATGTTCTAGAAAATTCTTCAAAATAAAATTAATACATAATTGAGTTTTAGATCTTCTTATCATCCTCAATCCGATGACTAGTCTAAAATAAAAATTAAACCGCTAAAGGATATGTTTAGATCATTTTCACTGGACATCAATGGTGGTTTTGATCAATGCCTTATGTTATTTGAGTTTTCGTACAATAATAGTTTTCAGTTAATATTTCAGATGAAACCTTATAAATCCCTCTATGGGAAGCAATTTAGAGCTCCAATTTGCAGGGATGAGGTTATATAATGAATCTTATTAGGACCTGATATCACTGAGGAAATGGTTGAGATGTTTTGATCAATTCAGCAGCATATCTAGAAATCTCAAATTCAGTAGAAACATTATGATGATAACAATTGACATGATATAGATTTAGATGTTTGTGAAAATATGTTTCTATGACTTTCACCCTGGAATTAATTTATGATGTTTTCTAAGAAAATGAAGCTAATCCCAAGGTTTTTTTGGCCCCATTGATATTATTGATCATATCATGATAGTATCCTATCACTTGGCACATCCCCCAAATGTCTCTAAAGTCCATGATGTGTTCTATGTATCACTCCTCAAGAAGAACATATCTGACCCTTCACATGTTGTGAACTCAAAGTTCATACTTATAGTGCATGATTATTCTTACAAAGTGCAACCTAATGAAATTCTTGACCAATTAAAGAATGTTCTATGAAACAAGACCACTCACACGGTCATGGTGTATTTGATAAATCATCATTTATAGCAGTCAACATGGGGACTTGAGGATATGACTAATATTTAGTATCCCCATTTTTTACCATGTTGAGAAATTTCAGGGGATAAATTCATTTTACGAGAGGCAGATTGTAATTCCCCGAGTATTTAGGGCCCTATTTTTCTCAAATAAATTAAAATTTTTGTCTTGAAATGAACTAAGTCCAAGATTAATTCAAACTAAACAAAAATTTTGTACATTACATGCAACATTTACTTGTCTTATGTTACATGAAACACTGATTTTGTGTACGAAACATTCAACACTGAGTCGGCGTACAATGCATGAAACACTACGTTGGTGTACGATACACCTAAAAATGAGTTTCTACAAAACATCATTTTATCATTTAAATAAGATAATCATAAAAAAGATCTTAAAAATAGTAATATGAATATTACTAACTACTTTTCATATATTTTCTACTTTTTTAAATATAAATAAAACATATTGATTATGAATGATTTTATTTTTGGTAATGTCATACTATGTTTAATAATATTATTTTTAATGTCCTTAAAATAAAATTAATTTTAAAAAAATTTAAAAGTTTAATATGATAAAAAATAACACGTTCATTAATTCCCAATTTCAAAATTATCTTACGGTTAAATTTTTGGATTTTTCTAACAAAATTATTCTTTATATTAATAGTGAAAATGCTTTTATTTAATTGAATACAGATTTTGAATTTAATTTATTTATAATGATAAAATATAATTAAATTTTATTTAAAATATTAAATAGATATTTTTTTATCAATTATTTCAATATTGGTCATTGTAACCATTTTCACATTTAAATTTCACATAAATACTTAACAAACATTATATCTTTTTTACTATAAAATCCTACAGTGTCATCCCGATAGTAGGATAATTTTTTAAATTAACATCTTCCACTTCTATTATTAGAAATTGTAAAAATGGATTATATATTATGATTAATAATAATATATATTTTATAATAGGGTGAACATTATTTTTTCCCAAAATGATTTGAGAAATTTATTAAAATTAATTACATCATTTAATAGAAAAAATGTGCTAACAAATTACAAAACCGTAAATTTAATGTAATGTCCCAGATTAATCCTTGTATTTTTTCAATATTATATTGGAATTAATTCGAGACCATGCTCTGAGATGACGTGCAGTTCCGAGGCATCGTGATCTCGGAATAAATGTTTGAATTTAATTTAATAATTAAAAAACGTGTGCATGCAGTTTTCCTAAAAAAGTGTAATAACACCCGAATGGGTGCTCAGATCAAAAATCTGATGGCACCTTTGCATTCAGTGTAGCGGGTTTACCCTAGAGAAGACATAACATTGGCCGACACAGGTCAGTGGTGAAATCTGTTTTTTGGATGCAACCGTAATGAAATATTTTATTAAAAAAAATTATTTAAATAATTGTTGCCATGAAATATCTCTTTTCCTTTTTAAAAATACATTTTGCAAGGGATCGGGGTTAATTTTCTTATAACCCTGAATTCCCTTCAAGGCTATAGAGAGCTATGGAGAAAACCTCCCAACACGGCGATGGTGTTCTTGACGAGCTTCACCGGCGATCATGACGCGACGACATGATCTTTGCCAACGAACGTCGTGAATCCAGGTAGGATGTTTAATTTGTGATTTCTTCCCCGTTCTTGATTTCTACGATGAACTCGGGCTAATCCACGAATAGATTAGTCCGCAGATCGATCATTCTTGTAGGATGGGATTTTGTGGGGTTTTGGGAGATTAAATCCATGTTCATATTTTGTTGTTGTTCGTTTTCTTCCCTGTTTAATCCTAGTAACAGTAGAGGATCAACATCGTGACGAATGACAGCGGTGGTTCATTCCTCAAATATGTTTCATTGGATTTCTCCCCTTTCTCTCCTTTGCGTTCTTCGCATTCTTCAAGGGGCGATGAACAATGGATCGTTGTGCATCCGTTCTGCGACGCAACGATCCGAGATTGTTGATACAACCCCATAGCGGTGTCATGGAGGTGCGATGACTGTTCTTGCAGGCGATTTAGAGTGGATCGAGACATATGGGTTTTCGGGCGTTTTTTATCGGATGCATCGTTCTGGGTTTATGATCCTTTTTAAGAGAAAAAAACACCAGTTATGATGTTCATATGACGAAGCAAACCAGTCCCTGGAGTATCGGGAAGAACAGACAAGAAATCGAGGATCCGGATGTTCAGTCCTGGTACGAGGAAGAAGACGGAATTTATGGAAAAATCCCAACTACATGACGTGTGTTTTGGGCTACATGGAGTGTGTTCGTCGGCGGACCACATGGCGTGTATTCCAGGAGTACACAGACACGGGTTGGGTACAGGGCCATGGACACGGCATGTATACCCTTCCCCAGCCAGACCCGGCCAGATACATGGGATACCCGATGTACTGGTACATGGGTAGGAGACACTGAAAAGGTTGGGTACACGACCAAGGACACGGCGTGTATACCCTTCCCCAGCCAGACTCGACTATATACACGGGATACCCCATGTACTGGTACACGGGCAGGAGACACGGACACAGACAGTGGCCGTGTATGGGCGCATGGCCAGCGTACACTGAGCGAGCCACATGTGCTCGGACACACCATGTGATTCTTCTACACATTGTGTAGATACTCTCTATCCGATAATCCGAATGACACGAGCCTTTTACATGGGTAGTACCTGGAGTCCGGAACACGGCGTGTACTTTTCTGCACGTCATGTAGTTGAGTTTTACATAGCCGGAACGAATGACACGGGGCATTTACACGGGCAGTACTCGGGGTAAAGGAACACGGCGTATAACCATACTACACACCGTGTATAAAATTCTTAAGGCTTGAGCCAGTTGTCTTCTATGACTTGGGTTAGTTTCCTTAGGGTTCGTCCCCTTATTATTTCTCCTGAAGGTTTCTGGTATCATTTCCTACCTAGAGGAGCATAATCCCATCAGCAAGACATTCTATGCAGAGTTATTGGAATCCCTTATGTTAGACTTGGAGTCAGATCCTCTATTCATTTCTGGAAGCCTGGGTATAGTTCTCGGTATCGACGTGGCCAACTTTTCCGAGGCACCGATCCTCTGCTTATCAGATTAGATCAGACTGAGTTGTCAGAATCACCCGATGACATGGTTGTGATCCTCATCTGGGCATCTTGTTCACATCGTACTTGTGGAGTGTGTTCTCCCAGAACGAGTACTTAGTATCTCTCTTTTCAGACCTAGGAGTGTGTTCTCCTTATTACGTGCTTAGTGGAATCTTCAAGATGGATCTTAGTGGTGGTTTTGCGATAGTTTATTGTGTATGAGTATATCTAGATATTATTGTTATATGTTCTGTAGACATATACTATGTTGAGATGACTGTATCTTTCATTTGTGGTATTTTTCCCTTGTTGTATTTCCTTTTTGGTTTCGGGGTGTCCTACTCGGTGTTGTTATACTCATTGCTGCACTGGCCTTGCCCGCACGTGTCGTGTCTTGTGTAGACAAGTGAGCCTTCGACAGAATTCTAGGTGGACTAGGACCGGAAGGTTCTCAGTGAGATCAGGCGGGCTGTTGTGTGTTCCAATGACTACAGATTTCAGTCCCAATACCATTCCTTATAGGCTGGACTTTGTTAGAGAATTTTTTTTGGTGGGCTTGTACTTTTGGCCCAGGGTTTTACACTTGATATATTTTACTTTCTGGTCGTACTCTGTTGGTTGTGGTTTTTAGTGTATCCATGAATTTCCATTTCTAGTAGTTTTCACTTTTCATATTTGTGGGCTTGGAGATGTATGTGCGTGTGTACAGGTTTATAGGCAATGCCTCCCATGTTAGTAGCATGCCTACTCGGTGCTAGTCACTAGCGCCTGGCCTATTGAAGGTGGGCTTGGGGAGTTGTGGCTCGAGCCCCCCTGGAACGGGTCGTAATAGAGTGGTATCAGAGGTGGTCTGTTTTTCCTTAGGACCGAGAGTCTGTGAGTTTGTTGGGGAAACAGTGTTAAGTGTTTTGAGTTCAGCTTTTAGGCCAGGGATCCCAGTGTTGGTTTGATATGCCGACGTATCCATACACCAGGACTCGGATAACTTGCTTTTCGACTTGAAGAATGGGAGCACTAGTTGCAGGGGAAAATAATGGTATGTGCATAATATTGGAAGGGGTTGTGCTTTCCATGTCCTTCTTGAGTCGGCTCCCCAGATATACTCACTAACTGAGATACATCTTGTTTTTTTAACAGGATGCCTCCGCGACGCGTACCCGCTAGGATCCAGCTGCTCGATCATGAGGATGACCCCCTTAGTGATGAAGCTCCAATTAAGGGACCAGATCCCCTAGTTTTACCATCGGGTGGGGTTCCAATTATCCCACCACCTATGGAGCCGTGTTTAGTTCCTGTTGTACCAGTGGAGGAGGAGCGCAGACTAAGCACCCTCCACGAGTTTCAGAGATAGATACCCCTCAGGTTTCGAGACGAGGCAGACCCCCAGCCAGCTAAAGACTGGCTTGAGGCAGTTACTAGAGTCTTCCATTTGGTCAGGACACCAGCAAACCAGATGGTGATCCTGGCAGCAAGCCTCCTGCAGGGCTTGGCAGGGCAATGGTGGAGTTTTGTTATCCAGACCCATGATGAGGTGAATCTTGCATGGTTGGAGTTTGACCATCTCTTCAAAAAGGGGTTTTCACCAATTTCCCTGAAGTCAGTGCGTATATAGGAGCTTCTTCAGCTCCAGCAGGGGACCATGTCGGTGGGTGACTATTCATTGAGGTTTACCGACCTCTCACGGTACTCAATGGATATGGTCAGAGATCAGTACTTTGAAGCTCGTACTTTCGAGTGGGTCTTGCGCAGAGATATCTGAGCTAGCATCATCCCTATGAGCATCCACCCATATGCTGGGGTGCTCGAGCGGGCTTTGGTGGTTGAGAGATTCTTGGAAGAGAAGAGACAACTAGCAGTTGTCAATAGTGGGTGAGCTGGAGCAGAGACCTCGATAGCAGGGAGACGACGTCAGAGACCAAGGCATGGGAGAAGATTTCAGAGGAGATCCCCGGACATGGGATCTGCCTTACAGGGTTTGCAGGGTGCATCTAGCCAGCCTCGATAGAGGCGATGCAATCATGTGATGGAAGGGGACATCTCGCTTGAGATTGTCTGACCCACCGTACTACTAACACGGGAGCAGTGGATGGACCACCGAGGCAGAGGCAATGTGTGGAGCAGACAGATCCGTGAGGCAGCGGCACGGTAGAGGAGCTGGGAGAGCAGCTAGTGGTTGTCGACTTTTTGACCCTTTACCACCACCACCCCCAGGAGGTCCACCCAAGGCTCATGGAGCTGGTGGCCATAGGTAGGGACAACTTCAGGTGGTAGAGTCTTTTGAACCAGGTACTCCCGGAATGATTAGAGGAACAATCTATGACTTTTATACTATGGATTTCGTATTGATAGACAAAGGTATTAGTCATTCCTTTCTAGTTTCTTGTCTTGTTTGAGACCTTGAGATTCCAGTTGAGTCATTTACTCGACCCTTACGCTTAGAAACACGGACTGGAGAAGATTTAGAGATAACACACCTCTGTAGACAGTGTGACCAGACCCTTGGAGGCGGGAGTTTCAGTTGGAACCTCTTCGTGGTAGCATCGAGGCCTTACGATGTCAATAATGGTATGGATTGGCTATCCACAGTTCATGCCTAGATCGGCTGTTTTAGGGGAAGTATGTGGTGTGTCTGCAGTGTTGGAACGTAGATCTATTTTGTCGGTGAAAGAGAGACCCAAGAAGCGCAGGATGGACTCATTCATAGGAGGGCATAGCTAATTTCACATTAGATGGCTTTCCTAGCCCTTGGCACATCAGATGTTACGAGTTTCTAGTTTGCAGTAGTAGTGGCTGAGTACGAGGATGTCGTTCTGGAGGATATCCCCAGACTACCTCCCCGTCGGGAGATATATTTCTGGATTAAGTTGAAACCCGGGACGACACCGATATCAGCATCAGCAAATCGAATGGCTCATACAGAGCATCGTGAGTTGAGAGTGTAGCTCGACGACTTGCAGAAGAAGGGCTATGTGAGACCCAGTGTTTCACCATGGGTAGCCCCAGTACTGATTTCCAAGAAGGCAGACAGGAGCTCGAGGCTATGTGTGGATTATCGGCGCTTGAATCAGGTGATCATGATGAACCGGTATCCACTATCGAGGATCGATGAACTCTTAGACCAGTTGAGAGGAGCACAATGGTTCTCGAAGGTTGATCTACGATCAGGCTATCACAAGTTGCGACTACGGGATGAGGATATACCGAAGACAGCTTTCATATGTCGCTACAGTCACTATGAGTACATGGTGATGCCCTTTCGCATGATGAACGCCCCAACAGTGTTCATGGGACTCATGAACCGGATATTTCTTCCCTATCTAGATTAGTTCGTGGTGGTCTTGATTGATGATATCCTTGTACACTATGCGTCCAAGGAGGAGCATGTGAGACACCTAAGGATGGTCTTAGACACACTCTGAGAGATCAAGTTGTACAAGAAACTCTTGAAGTGCCAATTTTGGATACAGGAGTTCCAAATTTTGGGACACGTTTTCTCAGCAGATGGTGTAGCAGTAGACCTAGCCAATGTGGAGGTAGTACTAGCATGGGAGCCACCCCCGGAGCGTGATGGAGATGAGGAGATTCCTTTGGTTGGCAGGATACCATCAGCGATTCATTCTTGATTTCTCCAGGATTTCTTCACCCATGATTGCTTTGACCCGAAATGGGAAGCCTTTTGTGTGGACCAAGAGATGTCAGCAGGCATCCCAGAAGTTTAGACAGAGTTTTACGAGCACCCTGATCTTGAGATAACTGAAGTAGGGTGTCAAGTACATAGTGTTATGTGACACATCAGGAACTGGGCTTGGTTGTGTCCTAATGAAGTGGCATGCAGTGATTGCCTATCGCTCACATCAGTTGAGGCCACACGAGCATAACTACGTGACCCATGATCTTGAGTTGGCAGCGGTAGTCTCCGCATTGAAGATGTGGTAGCACTACCTGATGGAAAAGCAGTTTACCATCTACTATAATCACAAGAGTCTTAGATATATCTTTTCTTAGAAGGATCTGAATTTGAGACAAAGATGATGGCTTCAGTTCCTCCATGATTATTATTTTGAGATCGTTTACACACCTGGGAAGGGGAACAAAGTAGAAGATGTTCTTACCAGAAAATCCAATTTGTAGTTTCTAGATGAGGCGACGAGGCATTTTGCCTCCTTATAGTTATCATTCGTAGATAGATATGAAGGATCATACCTTCAGTCTATGGTTGTTACCCCTTTACTCCTACAATGAGTCAGGGATGCATAGTGCGAGGATGCTAGCTATGAGACTCTACGTTCTCAGATATCCTCAAGTGTTGCGGCTGATGGATATTCAGAAGGTGGGGAGCACGTTTTTCTTTTCATAGGGCGTACAGTAGTACCAGTGACATTGTGGGAGGATGTTCTTAGGGAGTTACACAAATCCCCTTTGGTGGTGCATCTAAAAGTTGAAAAGATGTATCAGGACCTCCAACGTTAGTTCTAGTGGACAGGAATGAAGAAGTGTGTGGTAGAGTTTGTTTCTCGGTGCCTTACTTGTCATCAAGTAACTTCTGAGTACCAGGTGCTAGCTGACTTAACTCAGCCCCTTGAAGTGCCAGAGTGGAAGTAGGATGGGATATCCATGGACTTCATGATAGGTTTACCACATATGTCTAGGGGACATGATGCGATTTGGTGATCGTTGATCGACTCACCAAGTCGGCCCACTTCCTAGACATATGGGAGAAGAGTTCAGTAGAGAGCATGGGATGCATCTACGTGCATGAGATAGTTCGAATTCATGAAGTGATAACCAAGATCATCTCAGATCGTGATGCTCATTTCACATCCTGGTTGTGGTAGGGATTGCAGGAAGCTTTTGGGACACAATAACATTTGAGAACAGTGTTTCATCCCTAGAATGATAGTCAGACAGAGCGAAACATCCAGGTCATGGAGGATATGCTTCGAACTTGCATACTTGACTATGCTCATAGCTGGTAGGATCACCTACCACTGGTGTAATTTTCTTATAACAAAAATTATCATTCCACTATTGTTATGGCACCATTCGAGGCTTTGTACCGGCGACCTTGCAGGTCACCGCTTTGCTGGACTGACCCAGGAGGGTCAGCACTTATGGGCCCAGAGATGGTGTGATCTACTATAGAGAAGGTGCAGGTCATCCAGGAGAGGATGAAGACTGCACAGAGTCGGAATAATTCTTATGCCGATAGGATGTGGAGGCCCTTGTAGTTCAAGGGGGAGACCATTTGTTCCTTTGGGTCTCAACTCGATGGGGATTTTGGAGATTTGGTTGAGGCGACAAGCTATCTCTGAGGTTCATCAGCCCTTTTCCGTTTCTGAGTAGAGTTGGTGAGGTGTTGTGTCGCATGGCTCTACCTCCTTAGATGGACTGGGTACACAATGTCTTCCATGTGTCGCAGATGTGGAGGTACGTTCCTGATCCATCGCACGATATCGACTTGGGCGAGCTGGACATCGATGATGGAGAGACCTTTGTTGAGTACCCAGTGGAGATCAAGGATTGGCAGGAGAAGATCCTTCTTGGAAGAGCTATTTAATTAGTGCATGTCCGGTGGCAGCACGAGAATCTCCAGGACAACACGTGTGAGCGGGGGCCCAGATTCGCGTGCAATACCCACATATATTTTAGTAGCCTTTTTTTTGGATTTTCGGGTATGTAAAATACCTAAGGTGGGTGTGATTTAATGTCCCAGATTTTTCCATGTATTATTTTAATATTATATCGGAATTAATTAGAGACTAAGCTCTGAGATGACATGCAGTTATGAGGCCCAGTGATCCCAGAACAAATGTTTGAATTTAATTTAATAATTAAATATCACGCACGTGTGGTTTTCATGAAAAAGTGGAATAACTCTAGAACAAGTTCTCGGATAAAAAATACTATTGCACAGTTGCATTTAGATTAGCGGGTTTACCCTATAAAAGACCTAACATCAGTCGGTGCAGGTCGGTGGTGAAATCTGGTTTTTGGATGCAACCATAATAAAATATTTTATTAAACCATTTTATTTAGATCATTTTTTCAGCGAAATATATCATTTCCTTTTTAAAAAGTGATTTCACACGGGGTCAGGGTTACATTTCTCATAACCCTAAAATCCCCTGGAGGCTCTGAAGAGCTTTGGAGAAAACATCCCAACGCGGCGTTGGTGTTATTGACGAGCTTCGCCGTCGACGACGACATGACGATGGGATCTTTGCCAAAGAACACCATGGATCCAGGTAGGAGATTTAATTTGTGATTTCTTCTACGTTCTTGATTTCTACGATGAACACAGGATAATCCATGAACATATTAGTTCGTGAATCGAACATTCTTGCGGGATGAGCTTCTGTGGGGCTTTTGGGAGATTAAATCCATGTTGATCTTTTTTTGTTGACCTTTTTCTTCCCCGTTTAATCATATTAACGGGAACGGATCAACGCCGTGACGAAAAATGGTGGAGGATCGTTCCTCAAACATGTTTTGTTGGATTTCTCCCCTTTCTCTCCTTCGCGTTCTTTGTGTTCTTCACGGGGCATTGAACAACAGATTGTTGCGCATCGGTTCTGCAACGCAACGATATGATATTATGGATCCAACCCGGAGCGGTGTCAGTGAGGTGCGATGACGGTTTTGGCTGTCGATTCAGAGTTGATCGGGAGATAAAAGTTTTTAGGATTTTTTCTTCGGATGGATAGTTCGGGGTTTATGATCTGTTTTAAGAGCCAAAAACACAAATTACGATGTTTATATAACGAAACGAACCAATCAATGGAGTATCAGGATGAATAAACAAGAAACCAAGGATCCGGAGGTTCAGCCGTAGCTTGAGGAAGAAGACGACGTTTCTGGAAAATACCAACTACACACCATGTAGTATGGGATACACATCGTGTTTTAGTCAGTGGACCACCTAACATGTACTATGGGAGTACACGGACATGGGTTGGGTACACAGCCAAGGACACTGTGTGTATACCCTTCCCCGGCCAAATACGCAGGATACCCCATGTACTGGTACACGGGCAGGCGACACTGACATGACTTGGGTACACAGCCAAGGACACGATGTCTATACCCTTCCCTAGCTAGAACCAGCTAGATAGATGGGATACCCCGTGTACTGGTACACAGGTAGGTGACACTGACACAGACAAAGGTCGTGTACGGGCGCATGGCCAGCGTACACGGAGCGAGCCCTAGGTGCTCATACACGGCATGTGATTCTTCTACACACCTTTTAGTTACTTTCTATCTAACAATCATAATGACACTGACCATTTACATGGGCAGTACCCAGAGTTAGGAACAAGGATAGTACTTTTCCACACACCGTGTAGTTGAGTTTTACACAGCCTGAATGGATGACATGGGCCGTTTACACGAGAAGTACCTGGGGTCAAGGAACATGGCATGTAACCATACTACATGCCATGTAATAAATTCTTCAAGGCTTGAGACAGTTTCCTTCTGTGACTTGGGTTAGTTTCTTTGGGGTTCATCCCCTTATTCTTTCTCCTAATGGTTTCTGGTATCATTTCCTATATATAAGAGCATGATCCCTTCATTGGGACATTCTGAATAGAGTTGTTGGAATCCCCTCTGTTAGACATGGAGTTGGATCCTCTATTCATTCTTATAACCCTAGGTAGAGTTCTCGATATCGATGAAACCAACATTACCCGGGCACTGATCCTCTGCTTTGCGGATTAGCACAGACTGAGTTGTCAGAATCACCCCATGAATTGTTTGTGATCCTCATCTGGGCATCTTGTTCTCAATGTACTTGTGGAGTGTGTTCTCCCGGAACGAGTACTTCGTATCTCTCTCTTCAGACCTAGGAGTGTGTTCTCCTTGTTATGTGCTTAGTGGAATATTTTAGCAGGATCTTAGTGGTGGTATTGTGATATTCGATCGTGTATGAGTATGTCTGGATATTCTTGCTATATGTTCTGTAGACATATACTGTGTGGAGATGACTGTATCATTCCATTTTGGTATTTTTCCCATGTTGTATTTTATTTGTGTTTTTGGGGTGTCCTATTGGGTATTGTTATACTCACCCATGCACGTGCCTTGCCCGCATGTGTCGTGTCTTGTGAAGACGATCGAGCCTTCGACAAGATTCTAGGTGGACCAGGACCAGACAGTGCTTAGTGAGAACAAGCGGGCTAAGGTGTGTTCCTATGGCTACAGATTTCAGTACCAGTACATTTCCATATAGGTTGGACTTTGTTACAGAAATTAATTTGGTGGGCTTGTACTTTTAGCCCAGGGTTTTACACTTGTTGTATTTTACTTTCCCGTCGTACTCTGTAGGTTGAGGTTTTTAGTGTATGCATGCATTTCCATTTTTAGTAGTTTTCACTTTTCAACATTGTGGGCTTGGTGATGTGTGTGCGTGTGCACAGGTTTATAGGAATTTCCTCCCATGTTATTAGCATGCCTTCTCGGTGCTAGTCACCAGCCCCTGCCTATTGGAGGCGGGATTGGGGAGTTGCGGCTCCGGCCCCACTGGGATGGTTTGTGACAATTATGACCAAAAAATACCTAGAAACTTGTTCATTACCCATTAAATGTCCATATTTATACCCAATAAATAATTTCTTTGTCCTATTTCTTATTTGGACACACATGTAACATTAAAAACATGGGTGGAATTATCAGATCCAATATTTAAAAGAGTGTCACTCCACTTCCTCTATAAAAGGCCACCACCTATTCCCATTTATCACACCTCTAAATCCTTTTAGGTTCAGCCAATATGTTACCAATTAACATTAAAATTTTCTTCCACTAGACCATGAATCCTATCATATTTCATGAAGACTCTCAAGTAATCCATTTGACACAAACCCAAAAGATTATCCCAATTTAGAGGTAATGTCTTCTCTAAAAAACTTTTCATTATATTCATTATTCACACATCTACTCTCCTTATTCTATTATTGGGTAACTAATCTAGTATCATAAATATAATAAGTTGTTATTAATATAATGTTTCTTTTTAAACTTACACACACATCCATAAAACAAATATAGAATATATTGTTTCTATGTAAGGTGAATTATTGCCTCATAAAATGATGATTGTTCATTTTTAATTTACCACAAATAATGGTGGGAATTATGATGAAAACCATATTATATATGTCATAAATTATAATTATTATGTTTCTATTATTTTTTATTCATTTTAAAACACACATATCGTTACATTTTATTTGTTTTTAATACGATAATTTCATTTGGGAAAGTGTAGACTACCACCCCCTCAAAGTGACATGATTCAATCACACGCCACCTTGACTGTATATAAGATGGTGTAGTAAACATATATGATATATAAGATATATTAATGAAATTGGAATGATGATATATGTATACATAATTATATATATATATACTCATATGTCATTTACTTACTTTCTTTCAACATGATAACAAAGACATACAACTTTCATGCGTACATACGGTTTACTCTCTCCATGAATTGTGTATTCCATTTAATAATTATATATTATATATATTATTATGAAACACATATAATATATATATAACTAATAATTATTTCACGGTTTACACTATGTAATCATGATATAAGAATAAATACCAAATATATAACAAATTAAGACACACTTGAAGAACAAAGCGAATTTTACCCGAAGAGAAATATTATATCATTGACAAGTAGGTAATATAATGTCATAATAAAACCATATATAGTATTAAGTATAAGAATATCATTCTATTAAATATTTATAATAAACTTTTAGTTATTATATTGGAAGCTTGTATGACTATATAGAGAGTCAAGATATATGGTTAGGGGATTTAATCTCACTTTTTATTTCTATGAGATACAGGCTATGCTCGCCACACTTTCCTTTTTTGTGATATATAATCAACCCATGAATTTATTATATGTATCTTTTACATAAACTTATAATTATTCACATGACCATTTGATGATACGTATTTCACGTTGTTTAACATTCAAAAGTAGCCAAATCGATAAAATAGTTTTGCCTCAATTTGGCTTCTTTGGAATCCATGTTTTGTTATGTACATAAACTATTTTTCAAGCTGTAAATACTTAAATTTTACATATAATAAGATGAATTTCATTAATTTCATTATATATTCAGATTAATGTAATTTTATTTACTTACATGAATTTTATGATCCCTTGTTACCGAGTTAGAAGATTTTATTAAGAGAATCATATTGCTTTCTAAGATTGTTTATGGTTATGCTTCCCTTGATGAAATTCAATGATCTATCTCCCAAGAATACTAACAATTTTAATTACACTATATTAATTAATGTTATAACCTATTTTTATTATCATTTTTCAGACTTTGGTACTTAATATAATGTTTTTTATATAAAGTATGTTTGTTCTTCTCTTCGCTCAAAAATCTATTGTATTATAAAAATCATGTTTTTTAAAATGTTTTTAAATTGATGTAAAAACATAATAGAAGATAATTTTGAAGGAAACAGTATTTTAAACAAAATTATTCAATTATTCATTTATAATTATCCAAATATAATTTCAATGTAAATGGTTTTCAAAATGTTTTTGGTTATAAAATGAATTTTTTAAAGATGAAAGGATATTTTCCTCAAGACATATTTTTAAAAGACCATTCAAAATAATTTCCCATATATGATAACATCCATTTGTGTTACTAAATAATTTATGGGGGAATTATTCAATTTATCCATTCATATTCATTCTTGTAATTTATTTTTCTTGAGGGAATCATGTTTATGAGTCTCGTATATCTTTCAAGGGTTATATGCTTTTAAAACCCAATTATTTTCATGAGTTGTTCTTATGATGAAATTATTTTGAAATGTGTCTCTTTACATAGGGTTTAGATGTTTACATGTTTATTATTCCCATTTCATTTCATAGGATATGATATAATTATACCAAGTGATAAAAACTTTATTATATCATTTGATAAAAATAGTTAAAATATGATGAAATGCATTTGGACTATCACATATAGATTTAATTTCAAAATCATTTTCTCTCAAAAATATATATAATTAAATGAAATGTATATTAATGTAATTATAGAAAATCCCATAACAATATCATGTATAAATTATGATATAGAATGTCTCCTACTATGATGAAGCTCAATAAATCAAATAAGATCCCTATATAATTCCAAAACACCAAAAATACCCAAATTAGAATGATACCTAAAACCTATTTTCATCCACATTGCCACTATTGTTTATAGGGATAGGAAAACTAATAATTAATTGGTGTATGGAAGATAATAGACGACGAAAAAGAAGAAAATGGAGATTGACCTTAAGAATCTTCTTAACAGTTACAATTCGAGCAGATAGAGGCGCTACAAAAAACATGATGAACAAAGCATTCCAAAATAATTTGGTGGCCAGGATATCGAAGAATCATATATAAGGATTTCACAAGAGATAGGCTGGGTCACTATTTCCCAAATTAAAAATAGAAGAAAAACATGAAATGGTACTTCATAAAATTAATAAATGATTTATCACGTCGGTTGCTATATAACCGACGTGATAGTATTTTTTTTATTTATGACATCGATTATTTTAGAAATGAAGTCATAAATTCAATTTATCACATATGTTATAAAATAACAAACATTTTAATGTAATATACTTTATTTATCATGATTATTATTTTATAACCAATGTGATAAATCAAGAAAACACATTTTATTATGTTGGTTATAGTATATCTGGTGTGATAAATCCATTTTTCCCAATTTTGAAGTAAGTTATTTATAACTGATGTAATAAATGTTGGTGTGGTAAATACTTTTTTACTAGTTTATATATCCCTCCAATGCTTTGGGAAATGACTTATTTCTCATGAGATAAAATAGGATGTTCTTGAGAGTGATACTTGACTATTATGGTGGCCATGGGAGTGAACCATGACCAATAGGATGGTATGAATACAAAACACATTCTACTATGATGGACATGGGAGTGATCCATGATTACTGTGGTGGTATGGCGAGTGAACCCATACTACAAAGATTGTATTGGTAGAGATTATATGGATATATGGAAATAATTATATTCTTATGTGTTTTCCACATTTCTATGGTTTATTCCGACGTTATTCATTCATGGATTATTATCATTATATCATTATTATTCATGTATTATGAACTAAAAATCTTCATTCCATGATCTCTATAATGATCTTTCATATGTAGGCTATGATCTTGTATTTTCATGATTACATTCTAAAACCCTTATGTTCATGTTTATGCTTACATGTATCCCTTGTATACCCTTACTTATCATTTGAGCTCACCCATTTTTATGTTTCCTTCCCCCAGATATCAAGATATGTATTATATTTTATGTGTCTAAGAAGGGTGCTAGTCATGAAGAATCATGTGGGAGAAAATGTAGCATGTTTAAGTATAAGTTTGTATGTTTCCATGTTTCCAATGGTTGTAGATTAGTACGGGCTTCATCTATCTATTTGTGCAGTGTTTTTTGTTTTCTACAAAAGTAATGTAATGAAAATGTTTAAAAATAGAGGTTCACTGTAGATTATATTACACTGTGATCGTTCATATGTTTCTTTCATCATTGAAAATTCTAGATATTTATCTTGGGTTCCTTGACCCATTGCTAAATATTAATTTTTCACTTTAGCCAATCCAACCTAATGCTATTGAGAATGAATCCTATAGGGTCACACACTATATTTTTTCATTTATCTCAATCAAATTATGTTGGAATTTAATTAATGGAATAAATATTATTATCAAGGATGAGAAATAATTTTTACTCATATTTTATTGATCTCAAAAATTAAATAAATATTTATTCAACGTATTTTGAGAAAAATACCATCATTTAATATATTTAATAATAAATAAATATTTATTTACTAGTTTGTGAATAAAATAATTTCTAAGAGAATAAAATATTTTATTTTGGTATTCAATAAATTCTGGAGGAGTTAAATCTAATTAATACAATGTTCTATGATATAATTAACAACCCGGTTAAACAATACTTGTTATTGTACATGATGGTGTGTGCCAAAAAAATAGTATTATCTATATTTTATTAAGTTTCATGGTTTTTATTAATGTTTTTTAAATAATTTAATGTATGAAAATAATTCAATAATTATTTTTACCTAAACACCTTTATTATAAAAAGAGGATTATCCATGTTGTGTATAGTATCGATTAGTTGAATCGAAATAGATAATCGTTACACACAAATAACTCTCTCACAACTAATCCTTCTATCTACCTCTCAATAATGTGAAATACATGTGATTTTCTCTTTAATAATAATGAACGAGTGGTCCATAAAGAACAAAACAAGGCAATTGATTTTTCCAACTAGCACCTAGATATTGAGTTACATTGTGTAGAGATCATAAAAGAATGTGTGGATCACTGTTAGTGTATAATTAGATTCTCAAAAAATAATGAAGGAATTATATAATGGAATTTTATTATGGTAGACATTAATAAAAAATGAAATATCCTAAACCAAAGTAATAATTTCTTTAGATATTAAATAAATAAATTTTATATTTTATGTGATACATCCTCTCATGGTTTGAAGAAATGATAATATAAATAATTTTTAATTTTTCTCCCACAAATTCCCACTTATACATTATTTGAAACTAACATGTGGTCTCACAATGGTCATATTTAAATTTTTAAATATTTATTTGATTAATAGTCTTTTTAAAACTGTTGTAAGATTTTTATTTCATATTATTCATTAATTAATTCGATTTAAATTAACACAGTTTAACACATATATCATGATTAATTAATTTTTTAGTTTTCATAATTCTTTTATAATAGATGAAAAAAGAAAAATGAATCCACTAGGAAATTTCAAAAAAAATCGTAAGGTAGTGTTATGTGGTGTATACGCTAAATTACACATCGTGTACCAATGGGATTTTCATCTAGATCCACTAAGGGATTTGTAGTGTTTAATGAAGTATTTTTATGTGGTGTATGTTGCATGTGAATAGGACAACCTAGGACAAGGTTATCACATTACATATATGTTTTTGTGTAAACACTGTGTAGTATATACATGTTAGTTATGAAAATCATCCAATCTATATGGTTATTATAATTGTTCAAAACCATTTGATACTGATGACCAAGAGAATTTATGATATTCATGAAATGTATTCGTAGTACACAGTGTTTACGTAATCAATTCCAAATCTGAAACACATGCCAAAGACCCAAGTGTTCATCCCTAACACATCAAATGGGGAAAAAAGAACATGAGGCAGGTATTTACTCGTAATGTTTTTTAGTCGAGGTACACACTATATACTAGGGTGTGTACCCTGGATAGACAAAAACCAAGATACATGTCATGTGATTGTTCCACACATGACATGTTTTCTACAATTAAAGGATGTAATTAAATAGTAAGTTAAATTAATAATAATAGAACATAAACCATATTTTATTTATTGTCACACAAATGTGTGTTTTAAATATTAATAATGTTATTAAAAATAATAAAATGATCAATTAATTTATTTTAACTAATATTTCTTTATTAGTTCTACCATTCATTTTCCATGAGTTCCATAAATTATTAGTATATCTAATTATATACGAATGATCATTATGATGAACGGGTAATTATTAATTATTTCATTAACTAATTAATTCAACTTCATCATTCGTTATAATGAACCGAAAATAATAAAAGGAATTCTTTCTAGTTACTTTTGTATCTTCATGCATGTATTAAAGTTCTTTAGATTAATCAAGACCTATGTATATGTTTGATGATTTAATTTAATTTATTTCATGGGTTTTCTGTAACATCCCAAGTAAGTAATGAATAATAGATATTTTTATCTATGTCTATTAATGATTAAGATAGTGTTATAGAGGCATAAAATGAAAATAAATATAATCTTATGCATGGAATACACTAATATTCTTAAAAGATTGTTTTACTGCCTTTTGATGGCAAACCATTTTTGAATCTATATTTTGAAAATTTTATAAACTAGGTTTGTCAAAATAATATTATTCTTTATGATTGGGACATCAAAATTTACCTTGTGTGAATTTTAGGTATTTTTCAGACAATGTTCATTTTTTTAATGAATAGTGAAAAATACTGCATTTTACATCAAAACTACTTTTTAGCCTAATTTTTTTATATGATTATATTATGTTTTGAATATGTTTTGAAGTGAAATTAGAATATATTTTTACCATTTTATCCAAAGGTGGTCATTGGAATCAATTTCACTTTGAATTTAGACTTAAACTGGTGTCAATCTTTTGATACTTATTGTTTTGTAAAAACACGCTTTTTGCTCTGGCAGCGGGAATTAATTATTAAATTAATTAATGTGACTTATATGATTTGAATTTTGTAAAATAGAATTCATTTTTGAATTCATAATATCAAATATATCTTAGGGTGAATTTTTGGTAATTTTCTGAAAAACTCCAATTTTTGTTGAATAGTGAAACCACTAAGTGGTACTTATAAAGACTGATTTTCCGTTTAAATGAAATTTTGCCATCATTGGGTTTTGAATTTCAAAAACCCAACATACATTGTTTTCATTAAGAAGTAAAATGTTGTTCAATGAGATTATAATAATTTTTCGGTGAATAGTAACTTATTAAGTTCTTAATCGCAATTAGTGGTGATTAGGGTAGTTTAAGGTATAAATAATGCATTAATAATATGAAATGACCTAGACACATGTCCTACCCTAATTGGTTGTGTCATTTCCGACCAATAAAATCCATGGGTCAACTTGGGGACCCCATGGATCCACTTTTGTTGGGAAATGACATAAATAACTTTTTATTAAATGTAAAAGTAAAAATGATACAAAGATAATATGTTTTACGAAAACAATTTTTACATGGGGATATAAAGATCCGATTTTTTATTATAAATTGTCATTGGAAAGATAAAACGATTCCCTACATCATAGTAGTTTTTTTTATAATTTTTAGACATTAAATAAATTTACTTATTTATGACATAATAATGATGCAGCGATGACATCATTATTTGACGATTTAAATAAAATGGAAAGAAAATGTAAAATCTATGAACTACACATGTCCAAAACCAATTGGATGAGTGGATTTCGAACCCTTATCACCTTATCCACGAATTTTATCAATGTGGGACCTTTTAAAACCGAAACAAATTTTCAAATAAAGTATTATTTCTTTACATTCCAAAAGTGCCCCTCCTCTCCTCTTATAAAAGGCCCCCACCTCTACCTCATTTCACACACTCCTAAAGCCTTTGGCTCAGCCAAACCCTGCCCATTTACTCTCTCCACATCCCTCTTTTCATCCTAGATGATTCCCATTGGGAATAATCCTTTCAAAGGAAGCCTTTAGGCTCAAATCAAAAGGAGTTACACTTTTAAAGTTAATTCATTCTCTCATGTTCATTTGTTTTATTTTGCTTCTCCAACCCCCTAAACTCTTTTTATTTACTTCTTTTGTAACAAACCCTGTATATTCAATGTACTAGGATGTTGTTATAAGATTTATTTAAGCTACACTCTCACACAACTACATCAAATGGTTAAAGAACATACGGTTTCCGTGGATGGCGAAATTCTGCCTCCCGAAACGATGATTGTTCAATACTCATTTAACACCTTCAAAGGTGGCCATTATGATGTCAATATTTTTATATATGATATATAATATTTTTATGTTTTCCTTAAGCTTCTGTTTTTTTTCATTTTGGGCATACCTTTATGGTTTCCATTACGGGTAAACACGATATCTTCATTTTAGGAAGTGCAGACTACCGCCCCCTGAAAGTGATTTGATTCGTTAATACCATATGTGGGATGTGTAAAGGATAAAGTTAATGATATTATATATGTTATTATACTGGAATTATAATATACTCTTATATCATTATGATTCCATTCCAGAAAATATTAAATAGAAATGGAAGTAGCGTTCAAGCGTACGTACGGCTTACCGTCTCCATGAACGGTGCTTTTCATTTCTTACCTCTAAATGTGATGTAATATTATAAATACAAGTATATGATGAATATATATGATATATATGTTATCCAAATCATTAATATCATTCTGGATATAACGAACCTATGACCAAATTAACAACATGTAAGTGTAAGAAGTCTATTTTTGACTTAATAACCAAATACCGACAAAATGAACACTGTTAACTTAAATGATTACATGATGTTCATAACATGGTATAAAAGGAATAATGAAATTGAAGAGGGTTCATAAGAAAGTAGAGATTAACTCAAGTTTATTATTCAGGAGATTAAATAATGGTCGGGTCAAGTCAGATACGAGGTATGGGACTTCGTCTCAATCTACTTTCATTGAGGCATATTTTATTTTATACACAACTTTATTTTATACGGTGTATAAACCCCTTTGACTTTTACATTTATTCAAAAGGAATCTTTTTTAAATGAAGCGTTTACTAAACGAAAAAAGGGAATGTTTTTGGCGTACGTATGCGGCGACAATGACTTCTCCGCTTTCGTGACCGTTATTTGAGATTCGGCTTCTTCTACAAGCCATACCATCTTTTTAAAAGAAAAATAAATACCATGTTTTACTTTTCTATTAATTTGGTATTGAAAATGGTTTTCATAATGTTTTTATATCAATGTGTTGTATTGATATCTCATGATTGAAATGTGGAAATTTTATGTTTCCTTTATGCATGTTTTATGTGATATGATTATGTTATGGTTCTTGGGAATTATTATGAAGACGGGTGGTTCCGTGATAGACTAACGGAGGGTGATCCCGTTATAGCTCTCCAATGCATTGGGTAACGTCAAGGAGTGAAATGTTAAGATTTCTCCGAAGAGATTTAGGTAATATACTGTGATGGGTATTCCAAACTTAACCAAGAGGGTTACTCCCTACCTAAGAATGTTATGAATGCCTCAAGTTACCTTTATGTCTTATGATTTCTATGATTTATTCATGATTTTATGAGGTATGTTAAAGTTCCTATGTTTTATGGGTAAAGTATGATTTCATTATTATGTATATATGAACTCATGTTTCATTTCCATGTTTTTTTATAACCCATACTAAGTTTTTATGCTCATCCCAAGTTTTTGAAATGTTTTTCAGATGTCAAGGGAAAGGTAAATGATAAGATGATAGAGTTAAGGATGTGTCAAGAAATAATCCATGTTTTATTTTAAATGTGTTTCCATTGATGGGAATGAAGAATACTATCTTTATGTAACCACTTTGTTTATATGTGGAATGTAATGCAAGTTTTATGATCTAATTCTCTAAAACTCTAAACCCGAAAAGATCCTCAATGTGTAATCTTGTAATAACTCAAGATTAAGTAAGGTTTAAGGCTGGGGCCTTATAGTTGGTATCAGAGGTCGGTTTAGATAACATTAGGAGTTAGAATTCTATTAAATGATTATCCAAAAAAAATTCTTTGAAATGATATAGAATTTGAAGATTACCATGTCACTTCATCTAAGACATGTTTGTTTAGAATGGTTTTCCGCAGAGGAAACAGGGAAGCAGTGCTAGGAAGGCATACAGAAGGAAATAACCTTCCGAATCAGCATCTAGAAATGGTCGGAATTGGAACTGAACAGTTTGTTTCAATAATGGCGTAGTTGACTCAAGCGATAAATGGTGGTGGTATCCATGCACGAGATTAGCCAGATCAACCGTAGAGGAACATGTCAGTGGTGGAACATTTCATGAGGCAACATCCACCATCATTCAGAGGATCATCTGACCCTGTGCTAGCTGAAGGGTGGATTAAAGCACTGGAGAAGATTTTTGATGTCATGGGGTGTTCAGACAATCGAAAGGTTAGTCTTGATATTTACCGTTTGGAGGGTGAAGCAGATCAGTGGTGGTCTATGGTTAAAAATATCAGGGACGCCGATGAGATTGATGCTCTTGACTGGGATGAATTCAAAGGTATGTTTCTTGAGAAGTATTTTCCTAAGGATGTTCGACTTAGGATGGAAAAGCAATTCTTGGAATTGAGGCAGGAGGAAGACTCAGTGGCTACCTATGAAGAAAGGTTCACTCGATTGGAAAGGTATGCTCCAAATTTTAATCGGGACCTTGATAGTAAAATCAATCATTTTTACTCAGGATTAAAGCCAAAAATATCAAAGGGCATTAGCTTCTCGTGAGTTTAAAAGTTATGAAAAGCTTGTTCGATGTGCTGAGAAGGTGGAAATGGAGTTTGCCGATGACCAAGTGTTCTATAACAACCAGTAGAAGAAGAGACCGAGGTGGCAGGAGAAAGGTAAGAATTCTTCAAAAAAGTCTGATGGTAAGAGAACTAAGTTTCCAGTTTGTGATAAATGTGGCAAAAGGCATGCTGGGGAATGTCTTCTGAATTCTGGAAAGTGCTACCGATTGGTAAGATGGGACATAAGGCTCGTGATTGCACTGAAAAGGATCAAGGTGAAGGTAAGAACAAATTTGATTTACAGTTAGTGAAATGTTATAAGTGCAATGAGATGGGTCACTATGCAAACGCGTGTCCGACAAAGAGCTTGAGTGATGTGAAGCAGTTAGACTACAAGCAGAAAGGGGTGGTGAAATCCTTTGCAACTACTTCAGCAGATGTCGGGCCATCAAATGAAGTTGTATCAGGTACTTTGTTTGTTTTTTCAGATTATGCCAGTGTGTTGTTTGATTCGGGGTCTACGCATTCTTTCATCTATGAAACCTTTTCTAGTAAAATGGGAATACCATCTCAAGAAATGACTCCTGCACTTTTGGTAAAAACACCTGGGGGAAATGTTGAGGCAAAAAGAATTTATAAGAATCTTCCTATCCTTGTCTGTGGAAAGAACCTACTTGCAAACCTTATTGTTCTACCTCTAGTAGAGTTTGATGTTATCCTGGGTATGGATTGGCTCTCTATTTACCATGCTAAGATTGACTGTAGAGCTAAAGAAGTTTCTTTTCAGAAAGACTTTCAGTTTGTTTACAGGAATGAACCCTTACTTTTGATAACATATCAAGAGGCCGAGAAACTTGTAAAAGATGGAAATGAATGTTACCTTGCACAAGTCATTGGAAATAAAAGAACTGTTCAGATTAATGATGTGCCAGTGGTAAATGAGTATCCTGATGTTTTTCCTGATGAGTTGCCTGGAATAATACCAGATCGGGAAGTTGAGTTTACTGTTGACTTAGTTCCTGATGCTAAGACAATTTCAACACCCCCTTATCGAATGGCACAAATTGAACTTTTAGAGTTGAAGGAGCAATTGCAAGATTTATTAGAGAAAGGTTTCATTAGACCTAGCACATCACCATGGGGTGCTCCTGTTTTATTTGTTAAAAAGAAAGACGGTTCTATGAGACTTTTCATTGATTTTAGATCCTTGAATAGCATCACTATTAAGAACAAATATCCTTTTACTCATATCGATGATTTCTTTGATCAACTCCAGGGAGCTCAGTTTTTTTCAAAGATTGACCTGAGATCGGGGTACCATCATCTGAAGGTAAAGGAGGCAGATATTCCGAAGACCGCGTTCCGTACGAGATATGGCCATAATGAATTTGTTGTAATGCCTTTTGGGCTAACCAATGCACCTGCTGTATTCATGGATTTAATGAATAGAATTTTCCATGAGTTCTTGGATAAGTTTGTGGTGGTTTTCATTGATGATATTTTGGTGTTTTCTAAAAGTAAAGAGGAGCATGAAAGACATTTAAGGGTTATCTTGCAAACCTTAAAAGAAACGAAACTGTATGGGAAATTCAGCAAGTGTGAGTTTTGGTTGCAACAAATTTCATTCCTTGGCCACATTGTTTCTAAAGATGGAATAATTGTTGATCCTGCAAAAACAAAAGTTGTGGAAGAATGGCCAAGACCCACAAATGTAACCGAGATTCGTAGCTTCCTTGGTTTGGCGGGCTATTACCGAAGGTTTGTAAGAAATTTTTCACTGTTATCTAGTCCAATGACTAAGCTAACTAGCAAGGGTGTTACGTTTATCTGGACAAAAGAATGTGATAATTGTTTTCAGGAATTGAAAAGAAGATTGGTGAATGCTCTAGTTTTGGCACTACCTTCCAGGAATGGTGAGTTTGTTATATACAGTGATGATTCATTGAAAGGACTTGGTTGCGTCCTAATGCAGAATGATCAGGTAATTGCTTATGCTTCACGACAGTTGAAAACTCATGAGGTAAATTACCCTACACATGATTTGGAATTAGCTGCTGGTGTTTTTTCTTTAAAAATTTGGAGGCATCATTTGTATGGAGTAAAGTGTGAAATATATACCGATCACAAAAGTTTAAAGTATATATTCACTCAGAAGGAGTTAAACATGATACAGAGGAGATGGCTAGAATTAATCAAGTATTATGATTGTACAATTAATTAACATCCTGGAAAAGAAAATAAAGTGGCTGATGCTTTGAGTCGAAAAAGTAATGCTTCATTAACAATGTTGCGTTTGGAACGTGATCCTTTGGTTAAGGATTTGATGAACTTTGGCATAGAAGTTGTTGGTGCAGGAAGTCCTTCTACTTTGTTTCAGGTATCAGTGAGATCATATCTATCAGATAGAATCAAGGAAGCACAGAAGCAAGACAGTGAGTTGCAGAAAAATTTAGAGATGGTTCAGAAAGGTAAGTTGTCTGAATTCAACACTGATAATGATTGTGTTTTGAGATTTGGGAAGAGATTTTGTGTGCCTCTTGATTCACATTTGAAGAGAGAGTTGTTATGTGAAACTCATAGTTCTCCGTTTTCAGTTCATTTGGGCAGTACTAAGATGTATAGAGATCTGCGGGAGTATTACTGGTGGGATGGAATGAAAAGAGATATTGCTGATTTTACTGTGAAGTGTTTGACTTGTCAGCAGGTTAAAGCAGAGCGACAGTTACTGAAAGGGATGCTTCAGCCTTTACCAGTTCCAGAGTGGAAATGGGAGAATATATCCATGGACTTTGTTGTTGGATTACCGAAGAAATCTCGAGGTAATAATGCAATCTGGGTTATTGTTGATCGCTTGACCAAATCTGCTCATTTACTTGCTATACGAGATACTTTCTCTCTTGATCAACTTTCCCGTTTGTATCTTAAAGAGATAGTCAGGTTACATGGAGTTCCTCTCTCCATTGTATCAGATCGTGATCCTAGGGTTACTTCTATCTTTTGGAAAGGCCATCAGAAGTCGTTGGGTACTGAATTAAATTTTAGTACAGCTTTTCATCCTCAATCAGATGGGCAGTCAGAACGAACAATTCCGACATTGGAGGATATGCTACGAGCTTGTTCTATGGATTATCAGGGAAGTTGGGACCAACATCTTTCTTTGGTTGAATTTTCATATAATAACAGTTTCCATTCCAGTATACAGATGGCACCATTTCAGGCATTATATGGGAAGCGTGTCGAACTCCAGCTTTCTGGGATGAAGTGGGTGAAAGGAAGTTGATGGGACCAGAATTGGTAGAAGAGATGGCAGAAAAATTTCAGTTGATTCAGAAACACATGAGAACAACTCAGAGCAGGAAGAAGAGTTATGCGGATAACCGGAGGAAGGATCTATCTTTGGAGGTAGGTGATCATGTTTTTCTCAAGGTTTCTTCTTGGAAAAGTGTGATGAGATTTGGTAAGAAAGGAAAGTTGAGTCCAAGGTTCGTTGGACCATACGAAATTCTGGAGAGAGTTGGATCAGTTGCATACCGAGTGGGTTTACCTCCGAGTTTATCTCAGGTACACAATGTTTTTCACGTTTCGATTTTGAGAAAGTATATGCCAGATCCATCTCATGTTTTGAGTCCAGAGGTAGTTCAGCTGGAAGAGAACCTATCTTATGGGGAACAACCGGTCCAGATTCTTGACCACAGGGAGCAAGTTTTACGGAATAAGGTGATTCACCAGGTAAAGGTTTTGTGGAAAAATCACATGATTGAAGAGGCAACATGGGAATCTGAAAATGCAATGAGGGATAAGTACCCCCATTTATTCGATAAGTAGATAAATTGCGGGGACACAATTTTCTAAAGGGGGGAAGGATGTAACATACCAAGTAAGTAATGAATAATAGATATTTTTATCTATGTCTATTAATGATTAAGATAGTGTTATAGAGGCTTAAAATGAAAATAAATACAATCTTACGCATGGAATACACTAATATTCTTAAAAGATTGTTTTACTGCCTTTTGATGGCAAACCATTTTTGAATATATATTTTGACAATTTTATAAACTAGTTTTGTCAAAATAAACTTATTATTTATGATGGGGACATCAAAATTTACCTTGTGTGAATTTTTGGTATTTTTTCTGACAATGTTCATTTTTAATGAATAATGAAAAATACTGCATTTTACAACAAAACTGCTTTTTAACCTAATTTATTTATATGATTAGATTATGTTTTGAATTGGTTTTGAAGTGAAGTTAGAATATATTTTTACCATTTTATCCAATGGTGGTCATTGGAATCAATTTCACTTTGAAATTAGACTCAAACTGGTGTCAATCTTTTGATACTTATTGTTTTGTAAAAACACGCTTTTTGCTCTGGCAGCGGGAATTAATTACTAAATTAATTTATGTGACTTATATGATTTTAATTTTGTAAAATAGACTTCATTTTTGAATTCATAATATCAAATATATCTTAGGGTGAATTATTGGTAATTTTCTGAAAAACTTCAATTTTTGATGAATAGTGAAACCACTAAGTGGTACTTATAAAGACTGATTTTCCGTTTAAATGAAATTTTGCCATCATTGTGTTTTGAATTTCAAAAATCTGACATACATGGTTGTCATTAAGAAGTAAAATGTGGTTCAATGAGATTATAATAATTTTTGGTGAATAGTAACTTATTAAGTTCTTAATCGTGATTAGTGGTAATTAGGGTAGTTTAAGGTATAAATAATGCTTTAATAATATGAAATGACCTAGACACATGTACTACCCTCATTGGTTGTGTGATGGACGACCAAGACAAGCCATGGGTCAACTTGGGGACCTCATGGATCCACTTTTGTTGGGAAATGACATAAATAACTTTTTATTAAATGTAAAAGTAAAAATGACACAAACATAATATGTTTTACGAAAACAATTTTTACATGGGGTTATAAAGATCAGATTTTTTATTATAAATAGTCATTGGAAATCTAAAAAGATTTCCTACATCATAGTAGTTTTTTTATAAATTTTAGACATTAAATAAATTAAATTATTTATGACATTTTAATGATGTAGCGATGACATTATTATTTGATGATTTAAATAAAATGGAAAGATAATGTAAAATCGATGAACTACACATGTCCAAAACCAATTGGATGAGTGGATTTCGAACCCTTATCACCTTGTCCACGAATTTTATCAATGTGGGACCTTTTAAAACCGAATCACATTTTCAAATAAAGTATTATTTCTTTACTTTCCAAAAGAGCCCCTCCTCTCCTCTTATAAAAGGCCCTCACCTCTACCTCATTTCACACACTCCTCAAGCCTTTCGCTCGGCCAACCCCTACCCATTTACTCTCTCCACAGCCCTCTTCTCATCCTAGAGGATTCCCTTTTGGCAGAATCCTTTCAAAGAAATCCTTTAGGCTCAAATCAAAAGGAGTTACACTTTTAAAGGTAATTCATTCTCTCATGTTCATTTGTTTTATTATTCTTCTCCAACCCCCTAAACACTTTTTATTTACTTATTTTGTAACAACACCAGTATCTTCAATGTACTAGGATGTTGTTATAAGATTTATTTGAGCTACACTCTCACACAGCTACATCAAATGGTTAATGAACATACAGTTTCTGTGGATGGCGAAATTCCGCCTCCCGAAACGATGATTGTTCAATACTCATTTAACTCATTCAATGGTGGCCATTATGATGTCACTATTTTTATATATGATATATAATATTTTTATGTTTTCCTTAAGCTTCTGTGTTTTTCATTTTGGGCATACCTTTATGGTTTCCATTATGGGTAAACACAATATCTTCATTTTAGGAAGTGCGGACTACCGCCCCCTGAAAGTGATGTGATTCGTTAATACCATATGTGGGATGTGTAAAGGATAAAGTTAATTATATTATATATGTTATTATACTGGAATTATAATATACTCTTATATCATTATGATTCCATTCCAGAAAATATGAAATAGAAATGGAAGTAGTGTTCATGCGTACGTACGACTTACCGTCTCCATGAACGGTGTATTTCATTTCTTACATCTAAATGTGATGTAATATTATAAATACATGTATATGATGAATATATATGATATATATGTTATCCAAATCATTAATATCATTTTAGGATATAACGAACCTATGTCCAAATTAACAACATGTAAGTTTAAGAAGTCTATTTTTGACTTAAGAACCAAATACTGACAAAATGAACACTATTAACTTAAATGATTACATGATGTTCATAACATGGTATAAAAGGAATAATGAACTTGAAGATGTTTCATAAGAAATTAGAGATTAACTCAATTTTATTATTCAGGAGATTAAAGAACGGTCGGGTTAAGTCGGATACGAGGTATGGGACTTCGTCTCAATCTCCTTTCATTGAGGAATATTTTATTTTATACACAACGTTATTTTATACGGTGTATAAACCCCTTTGAATTTTATGTTTATTCAATAGGAATATTTTTTATATGAAGCGTTTACTAAACGACAAAAGGGAATGTTTTGGCGAACGTATGCGGCGACAAGGACTTCTCCGCCGCCGTGGCTGTTATTTGAGTTTCGGCTTCCTCTACATGCCATACCTTCTTTTTAAAAGAAAAATAAATACCATGTTTTACTTTTCTTTTATTTTGGAATTGAAAATGGTTTTCATAATGTTTTTATATCAATGTTTTGTATTGATATCTCGTGATTGAAATGTGGAAATTTTATGTTTCCTTTATGCATGTTTTATGAGATATGATTATGTTATGGTTCTTGGGAATTATTATGAAGACGGGTGGTTTCGTGATAAACTAAGGGTGGGTGAGCCTGTTATAGCTCTCTAATGCATTGGGTAACGCAAAGGAGTGAAACATTAAGGTTTCTCTAAAGAGATTTACGGAATATACTATGATGGGTATTCCAAACGTAACCAAGAGGGTTACTCCCTATGTAAGAATGTTATGAATGCCTCAAGTTACCTTTCTGTCTTATGATTTATATGATTTATTCATGATTTTATGAGGTATGTTAAAGTGCCTATGTTTTATGGGTAAAGTATGATTTCATTATTATGTATATATGAACTCATGTATCCTTTCCATGTTTTTTTTATAACCCATACTGAGTTTTTATGCTCATCCCATGTTTTTGAAATGTTTTTCGCATGTCATGGGAAAGGTACATGATAAGATGATAGAGTCAAGGATGTGTCAAGAAATAATCCATGTTTTATTTTAAATGTGTTTCCATTGATGGGAATGAAGAATACAATCTTTATGTAACCACTGTGTTTATATGTGGAATGTAATGCATGTTTTATGATCTAATTCTCTAAAACTCTAAACCGGAAAAGATCCTCAATGTGTAATCTTGTAATAACTCAAGATTAAGTAAGGTTTAAAGCTGGGGCCCTATATTTTCAATTATTTATTTTTAAATTAAATATGACGTCCTATGATTCATGCCTCCCTCCATTATTATGTAGGACTCACTTGTCCCTGGATATTTATGTAATTTCCATTTTCATTATCCTTTTGTTCCCCTCACCTACATATGAGTCATAAATTCATGTAATTCATGGAGTATATAAATGCATGTGGATGTTGTTCAAGACAAAACCACTATGTTTCTAACTCTTGTGACGTTGAGGTGGATATATATAATGCATTAACTCATTACATGACTGGAAAAAGGTGAAATTATCTATAGTCTAGAGGTTGATTTAAGGTCTTGTAATTAAATCAACCACTAGATAACGCTCATGAACTGGTAATTTATTAAATATTTTATTTATTTCTGTCTAATTATTTTTTATGGATGTAATGTCATGGTTACATAGATAAATGAATTAATGTGAAATTAAGGAAATTAAAAAAATTAATTAGGTGTAAACATTTTATCCAATATGGTAAATTAATTATGTAACATCCATATATTATAAAAAGGGAATGTAAAGTATAAATAAAGATAAAAATATATTTATAATTAATTAAAATCAAACAATTAAATATTATGTCATCTTTGAACTTCCATTACATGATGAGGAATGTAATTATTGAATGTAACAATTTTATAAACTCTCCTTAGGTTGATTACTTTTAATGTGGAGTTATTACTATGGTTATTAATTGACGTAACCATCTTACATCAAAAAACTTATCCCTCACATGACATGATGTAACATGGAGGCACATGTTGAGGAAATAAAAGTCAAAGTTTCATAATAGAGGATACCACTTAATGGATCTAGGAGCTACAAGCCCATAGATGGCAAAGACATGTCTGCCTAAAAACCTTCATTGTTTCTTGACCATCTCGCATTCATGGTGATTGTATCTTGGTGTTTTGTATTCCAGCAAGTTTGGCTGGAAGAAAAAAGTCTAAAGTGATGTTTAATCCATTACCCATACCATAATAGAAATGGGATAAAATAACTTTGTATTTTGACATTGGACTACCGAAACCCTCAATAGGGTTTAATTATAAATGGGTGTTATATGATCACCATACTATGTAAGAACACATCGTTGCTATCAGATAATATTTCTCCCTTGATCATCTTTTCTGAATATATATTAAGGAAGAGGTAATGATTCATGGAGCACAACATTATATTTTATCATATCGGGGTCCTAGGATTACATAAAAGTTCTAGAATATTCTTCAAAATAAAATTTATACATAATTGAGTGTTAGATCTTCTTGAAATTCATTCTAGATATAATCAATTCAGGTTCAAGAAGGATTATCTACAGAATAGAGCATTCAATACAAGGTATGGTCGCTATGAAAATATAGTGATATGTTTTGGTCTTTCTAATTCCCTTACTATATTCATGGATTTAATTAATAGAGTTTTTAGAGATTACCTTGACTAGTTTGTGGTAGCCTTAATTAATTATACTATTCTCTTTTAAATGAGTTAGGAAGAGAATGAATATCACAAGATAATTGTACTAAAGACTGTATGGAAGGATTATTTAAATAAAAAATTTTAAAATGTGTAAATTTTTTCTACAAAGGGATCTTTTTTTGTCACATAATATCAAGATAGATCATAAAAAAATATCCATTAATGGTAGAGGCTATTTAATGTTGTTGTAGACCAACCATAATGACTCTGATCCGCAGATTTCTTGGTTTGGTTGGTTATTATTTATGGTTTTTCAGAAATTTTTTCATTAATATCTAATCCTCTGACTGAGTAATCCTGGAAGGGTGTTATGTTCCATTGAATATATGAACCAGAGGAATTTTCAAGGGACAGAAAAGAAGTTTGGTCAGTGCACTAGTGCTTACATTACCCTGTAGTGGAGAGAGGTTATTAACTTCTAGTGATGCATCCAATAAGGTATTGGGATGTGTTCTTATGAAAATTAACATGGTTATAGCCAATTCCTCAAGAAATTTTAATATTTATGAAAAAAATTAACCACCACATGATTTGAAGTTAGTAGTGGTGTTTTTTCCCTTTATGATATGGAGGCATTATCTTTAGGTTGAAAAGGGTTATATATATACCGATCGAAAAAGTTTGAAATAAATGTCACAAAGAAGTATTTGAACATTCTCTGTTGTATATGGTTTGATTTGATAAAGGATTATGAATAAATAATACATTACCACCCTTTTAAAGCATACGTCATTGTAAATACATTGTGTAAAAAAGATCATTCCAGATTATCTAAGATGAGAATACCAAAAGACCAATATTTCTAGATTTGAAAGGGATGGATCTATAAATCCTGATGGAAAGGGAAAAATATTACCTTTCATAGATGATTGATCATCCCGCTATCCAGGTAATGATTAATGAGGCACCAAATAAAGATGAAGAACTAAAAAAGAAGGTTAGAAATGCTCCTGAGTTTAACCATGATTTGAATGGAATGATATAGTCTTGGAACCGTATCTGTGTTCCTTCCATGCTTAATTTGATAATGGAGATGTTAGAACAACCTCATAGTTCTTCATTCTATATTCATCCTTAGAGTATGAATATATATAAGGACATAAATTAATGCTTATTATGGGATGGAATGGAGAAATATATCATGGTGATTGTGTCTTGGTGTTTGGTATTCCAGCATGTTGAGGCTGGAAGAAAAAAGTCTAAAGTGATGTTGAATCCATTACCCATACCATAATAGAAATGGGATAAAATAACTATGTATTTTGACATTGGACTACTAAAACCCTCAATAGGGTTTAATTATAAATGGGTGTTATATGATCACCATACTAAGTAAGAACACATCATTGCTATCAGAGAATATTTCTCCCTTGATCATCTTTTCTGAATATATATTAAGGAAGTGGTAATGATTCATGGAGAACAACATTATATTTTATCAGATCGGGGTCCTAGGATTACATAAATGTTCTAGAAAATTCTTCAAAATAAAATTAATACATAATTGAGTTTTAGATCTTCTTATCATCCTCAATCCGATGACTAGTCTAAAATAAAAATTAAACCGCTAAAGGATATGTTTAGATCATTTTCACTGGACATCAATGGTGGTTTTGATCAATGCCTTATGTTATTTGAGTTTTCGTACAATAATAGTTTTCAGTTAATATTTCAGATGAAACCTTATAAATCCCTCTATGGGAAGCAATTTAGAGCTCCAATTTGCAGGGATGAGGTTATATAATGAATCTTATTAGGACCTGATATCACTGAGGAAATGGTTGAGATGTTTTGATCAATTCAGCAGCATATCTAGAAATCTCAAATTCAGTAGAAACATTATGATGATAACAATTGACATGATATAGATTTAGATGTTTGTGAAAATATGTTTCTATGACTTTCACCCTGGAATTAATTTATGATGTTTTCTAAGAAAATGAAGCTAATCCCAAGGTTTTTTTGGCCCCATTGATATTATTGATCATATCATGATAGTATCCTATCACTTGGCACATCCCCCAAATGTCTCTAAAGTCCATGATGTGTTCTATGTATCACTCCTCAAGAAGAACATATCTGACCCTTCACATGTTGTGAACTCAAAGTTCATACTTATAGTGCATGATTATTCTTACAAAGTGCAACCTAATGAAATTCTTGACCAATTAAAGAATGTTCTATGAAATAAGACCACTCACACGGTCATGGTGTATTTGATAAATCATCATTTATAGCAGTCAACATGGGGACTTGAGGATATGACTAATATTTAGTATCCCCATTTTTTACCATGTTGAGAAATTTCAGGGGATAAATTCATTTTACGAGAGGCAGATTGTAATTCCCCGAGTATTTAGGGCCCTATTTTTCTCAAATAAATTAAAATTTTTGTCTTGAAATGAACTAAGTCCAAGATTAATTCAAACTAAACAAAAATTTTGTACATTACATGCAACATTTACTTGTCTTATGTTACATGAAACACTGATTTTGTGTACGAAACATTCAACACTGAGTCGGCGTACAATGCATGAAACACTACGTTGGTGTACGATACACCTAAAAATGAGTTTCTACAAAACATCATTTTATCATTTAAATAAGATAATCATAAAAAAGATCTTAAAAATAGTAATATGAATATTACTAACTACTTTTCATATATTTTCTACTTTTTTAAATATAAATAAAACATATTGATTATGAATGATTTTATTTTTGGTAATGTCATACTATGTTTAATAATATTATTTTTAATGTCCTTAAAATAAAATTAATTTTAAAAAAATTTAAAAGTTTAATATGATAAAAAATAACACGTTCATTAATTCCCAATTTCAAAATTATCTTACGGTTAAATTTTTGGATTTTTCTAACAAAATTATTCTTTATATTAATAGTGAAAATGCTTTTTTTTAATTGAATACAGATTTTGAATTTAATTTATTTATAATGATAAAATATAATTAAATTTTATTTAAAATATTAAATAGATATTTTTTTTATCAATTATTTCAATATTGGTCATTGTAACCATTTTCACATTTAAATTTCACATAAATACTTAACAAACATTATATCTTTTTTACTATAAAATCCTACAGTGTCATCCCGATAGTAGGATAATTTTTTAAATTAACATCTTCCACTTCTATTATTAGAAATTGTAAAAATGGATTATATATTATGATTAATAATAATATATATTTTATAATAGGGTGAACATTATTTTTTCCCAAAATGATTTGAGAAATTGATTAAAATTAATTACATCATTTAATAGAAAAAATGTGCTAACAAATTACAAAACCGTAAATTTAATGTAATGTCCCAGATTAATCCTTGTATTTTTTCAATATTATATTGGAATTAATTCGAGACCATGCTCTGAGATGACGTGCAGTTCCGAGGCATCGTGATCTCGGAATAAATGTTTGAATTTAATTTAATAATTAAAAAACGTGTGCATGCAGTTTTCCTAAAAAAGTGTAATAACACCCGAATGGGTGCTCAGATCAAAAATCTGATGGCACCTTTGCATTCAGTGTAGCGGGTTTACCCTAGAGAAGACATAACATTGGCCGACACAGGTCAGTGGTGAAATCTGTTTTTTGGATGCAACCGTAATGAAATATTTTATTAAAAAAATTATTTAAATAATTGTTGCCATGAAATATCTCTTTTCCTTTTTAAAAATACATTTTGCAAGGGATCGGGGTTAATTTTCTTATAACCCTGAATTCCCTTCAAGGCTATAGAGAGCTATGGAGAAAACCTCCCAACACGGCGATGGTGTTCTTGACGAGCTTCACCGGCGATCATGACGCGACGACATGATCTTTGCCAACGAACGTCGTGAATCCAGGTAGGATGTTTAATTTGTGATTTCTTCCCCGTTCTTGATTTCTACGATGAACTCGGGCTAATCCACGAATAGATTAGTCCACAGATCGATCATTCTTGTAGGATGGGATTTTGTGGGGTTTTGGGAGATTAAATCCATGTTCATATTTTGTTGTTGTTCGTTTTCTTCCCTGTTTAATCCTAGTAACAGTAGAGGATCAACATCGTGACGAATGACAGCGGTGGTTCATTCCTCAAATATGTTTCATTGGATTTCTCCCCTTTCTCTCCTTTGTGTTCTTCGCATTCTTCAAGGGGCGATGAACAATGGATCGTTGTGCATCCGTTCTGCGACGCAACGATCCGAGATTGTTGATACAACCCCATAGCGGTGTCATGGAGGTGTGATGACTGTTCTTGCAGGCGATTTAGAGTGGATCGAGACATATGGGTTTTCGGGCGTTTTTTATCGGATGCATCGTTCTGGGTTTATGATCCTTTTTAAGAGAAAAAAACACCAGTTATGATGTTCATATGACGAAGCAAACCAGTCCCTGGAGTATCGGGAAGAACAGACAAGAAATCGAGGATCCGGATGTTCAGTCCTGGTACGAGGAAGAAGACGGAATTTATGGAAAAATCCCAACTACATGACGTGTGTTTTGGGCTACATGGAGTGTGTTCGTCGGCGGACCACATGGCGTGTATTCCAGGAGTACACAGACACGGGTTGGGTACAGGGCCATGGACACGGCATGTATACCCTTCCCCGGCCAGACCCGGCCAGATACATGGGATACCCGATGTACTGGTACATGGGTAGGAGACACTGAAAAGGTTGGGTACACGACCAAGGACACGGCGTGTATACCCTTCCCCAGCCAGACTCGACTATATACACGGGATACCCCATGTACTGGTACACGGGCAGGAGACACGGACACAGACAGTGGCCGTGTATGGGCGCATGGCCAGCGTACACTGAGCGAGCCACATGTGCTCGGACACACCATGTGATTCTTCTACACATTGTGTAGATACTCTCTATCCGATAATCCGAATGACACGAGCCTTTTACATGGGTAGTACCTGGAGTCCGGAACACGGCGTGTACTTTTCTGCACGTCATGTAGTTGAGTTTTACATAGCCGGAACGAATGACACGGGGCATTTACACGGGCAGTACTCGGGGTAAAGGAACACGGCGTATAACCATACTACACACCGTGTATAAAATTCTTAAGGCTTGAGCCAGTTGTCTTCTATGACTTGGGTTAGTTTCCTTAGGGTTCGTCCCCTTATTATTTCTCCTGAAGGTTTCTGGTATCATTTCCTACCTAGAGGAGCATAATCCCATCAGCAAGACATTCTATGCAGAGTTATTGGAATCCCTTATGTTAGACTTGGAGTCAGATCCTCTATTCATTTCTGGAAGCCTGGGTATAGTTCTCGGTATCGACGTGGCCAACTTTTCCGAGGCACCGATCCTCTGCTTATCAGATTAGATCAGACTGAGTTGTCAGAATCACCCGATGACATGGTTGTGATCCTCATCTGGGCATCTTGTTCACATCGTACTTGTGGAGTGTGTTCTCCCAGAACGAGTACTTAGTATCTCTCTTTTCAGACCTAGGAGTGTGTTCTCCTTATTACGTGCTTAGTGGAATCTTCAAGATGGATCTTAGTGGTGGTTTTGCGATAGTTTATTGTGTATGAGTATATCTAGATATTATTGTTATATGTTCTGTAGACATATACTATGTTGAGATGACTGTATCTTTCATTTGTGGTATTTTTCCCTTGTTGTATTTCCTTTTTGGTTTCGGGGTGTCCTACTCGGTGTTGTTATACTCATTGCTGCACTGGCCTTGCCCGCACGTGTCGTGTCTTGTGTAGACAAGTGAGCCTTTGACAGAATTCTAGGTGGACTAGGACCGGAAGGTTCTCAGTGAGATCAGGCGGGCTGTTGTGTGTTCCAATGACTACAGATTTCAGTCCCAATACCATTCCTTATAGGCTGGACTTTGTTAGAGAATTTTTTTTGGTGGGCTTGTACTTTTGGCCCAGGGTTTTACACATGATATATTTTACTTTCTGGTCGTACTCTGTTGGTTGTGGATTTTAGTGTATCCATGAATTTCCATTTCTAGTAGTTTTCACTTTTCATATTTGTGGGCTTGGAGATGTATGTGTGTGTGTACAGGTTTATAGGCAATGCCTCCCATGTTAGTAGCATGCCTACTCGGTGCTAGTCACTAGCGCCTGGCCTATTGAAGGTGGGCTTGGGGAGTTGCGGCTCGAGCCCCCCTGGAACGGGTCGTAATAGAGTGGTATCAGAGGTGGTCTGTTTTTCCTTAGGACCGAGAGTCTGTGAGTTTGTTGGGGAAACAGTGTTAAGTGTTTTGAGTTCAGCTTTTAGGCCAGGGATCCCAGTGTTGGTTTGATATGCCGACGTATCCATACACCAGGACTCGGATAACTTGCTTTTCGACTTGAAGAATGGGAGCACTAGTTGCAGGGGAAAATAATGGTATGTGCATAATATTGGAAGGGGTTGTGCTTTCCATGTCCTTCTTGAGTCGGCTCCCCAGATATACTCACTAACTGAGATACATCTTGTTTTTTTAACAGGATGCCTCCGCGACGCGTACCCGCTAGGATCCAGCTGCTCGATCATGAGGATGGCCCCCTTAGTGATGAAGCTCCAATTAAGGGACCAGATCCCCTAGTTTTACCATCGGGTGGGGTTCCAATTATCCCACCACCTATGGAGCCGTGTTTAGTTCCTGTTGTACCAGTGGAGGAGGAGCGCAGACTAAGCACCCTCCACGAGTTTCAGAGATAGATACCCCTCAGGTTTCGAGACGAGGCAGACCCCCAGCCAGCTAAAGACTGGCTTGAGGCAGTTACTAGAGTCTTCCATTTGGTCAGGACACCAGCAAACCAGATGGTGATCCTGGCAGCAAGCCTCCTGCAGGGCTTGGCAGGGCAATGGTGGAGTTTTGTTATCCAGACCCATGATGAGGTGAATCTTGCATGGTTGGAGTTTGACCATCTCTTCAAAAAGGGGTTTTCACCAATTTCCCTGAAGTCAGTGCGTATATAGGAGCTTCTTCAGCTCCAGCAGGGGACCATGTCGGTGGGTGACTATTCATTGAGGTTTACCGACCTCTCACGGTACTCAATGGATATGGTCAGAGATCAGTACTTTGAAGCTCGTACTTTCGAGTGGGTCTTGCGCAGAGATATCTGAGCTAGCATCATCCCTATGAGCATCCACCCATATGCTGGGGTGCTCGAGCGGGCTTTGGTGGTTGAGAGATTCTTGGAAGAGAAGAGACAACTAGCAGTTGTCAATAGTGGGTGAGCTGGAGAAGAGACCTCGATAGCAGGGAGACGACGTCAGAGACCAAGGCATGGGAGAAGATTTCAGAGGAGATCCCCGGACATGGGATCTGCCTTACAGGGTTTGCAGGGTGCATCTAGCCAGCCTCGATAGAGGCGATGCAATCATGTGATGGAAGGGGACATCTCGCTTGAGATTGTCTGACCCACCGTACTACTAACACGGGAGCAGTGGATGGACCACCGAGGCAGAGGCAATGTGTGGAGCAGACAGATCCGTGAGGCAGCGGCACGGTAGAGGAGCTGGGAGAGCAGCTAGTGGTTGTCGACTTTTTGACCCTTTACCACCACCACCCCCAGGAGGTCCACCCAAGGCTCATGGAGCTGGTGGCCAGAGGTAGGGACAACTTCAGGTGGTAGAGTCTTTTGAACCAGGTACTCCCGGAATGATTAGAGGAACAATCTATGACTTTTATACTATGGATTTCGTATTGATAGACAAAGGTATTAGTCATTCCTTTCTAGTTTCTTGTCTTGTTTGAGACCTTGAGATTCCAGTTGAGTCATTTACTCGACCCTTATGCTTAGAAACACGGACTGGAGAAGATTTAGAGATAACACACCTCTGTAGACAGTGTGACCAGACCCTTGGAGGCGGGAGTTTCAGTTGGAACCTCTTCGTGGTAGCATCGAGGCCTTACGATGTCAATAATGGTATGGATTGGCTATCCACAGTTCATGCCTAGATCGGCTGTTTTAGGGGAAGTATGTGGTGTGTCTGCAGTGTTGGAACGTAGATCTATTTTGTCGGTGAAAGAGAGACCCAAGAAGCGCAGGATGGACTCATTCATAGGAGGGCATAGCTAATTTCACATTAGATGGCTTTCCTAGCCCTTGGCACATCAGATGTTACGAGTTTCTAGTTTGCAGTAGTAGTGGCTGAGTACGAGGATGTCGTTCTGGAGGATATCCCCAGACTACCTCCCCGTCGGGAGATATATTTCTGGATTAAGTTGAAACCCGGGACGACACCGATATCAGCATCAGCAAATCGAATGGCTCATACAGAGCATCGTGAGTTGAGAGTGTAGCTCGACGACTTGCAGAAGAAGGGCTATGTGAGACCCAGTGTTTCACCATGGGTAGCCCCAGTACTGATTTCCAAGAAGGCAGACAGGAGCTCGAGGCTATGTGTGGATTATCGGCGCTTGAATCAGGTGATCATGATGAACCGGTATCCACTATCGAGGATCGATGAACTCTTAGACCAGTTGAGAGGAGCACAATGGTTCTCGAAGGTTGATCTACGATCAGGCTATCACAAGTTGCGACTACGGGATGAGGATATACCGAAGACAGCTTTCATATGTCGCTACAGTCACTATGAGTACATGGTGATGCCCTTTCGCATGATGAACGCCCCAACAGTGTTCATGGGACTCATGAACCGGATATTTCTTCCCTATCTAGATTAGTTCGTGGTGGTCTTGATTGATGATATCCTTGTACACTATGCGTCCAAGGAGGAGCATGTGAGACACCTAAGGATGGTCTTAGACACACTCTGAGAGATCCAGTTGTACAAGAAACTCTTGAAGTGCCAATTTTGGATACAGGAGTTCCAAATTTTGGGACACGTTTTCTCAGCAGATGGTGTAGCAGTAGACCTAGCCAATGTGGAGGTAGTACTAGCATGGGAGCCACCCCCGGAGCGTGATGGAGATGAGGAGATTCCTTTGGTTGGCAGGATACCATCAGCGATTCATTCTTGATTTCTCCAGGATTTCTTCACCCATGATTGCTTTGACCCGAAATGGGAAGCCTTTTGTGTGGACCAAGAGATGTCAGCAGGCATCCCAGAAGTTTAGACAGAGTTTTACGAGCACCCTGATCTTGAGATAACTGAAGTAGGGTGTCAGGTACATAGTGTTATGTGACACATCAGGAACTGGGCTTGGTTGTGTCCTAATGAAGTGGCATGCAGTGATTGCCTATCGCTCACATCAGTTGAGGCCACACGAGCATAACTACGTGACCCATGATCTTGAGTTGGCAGCGGTAGTCTCCGCATTGAAGATGTGGTAGCACTACCTGATGGAAAAGCAGTTTACCATCTACTATAATCACAAGAGTCTTAGATATATCTTTTCTTAGAAGGATCTGAATTTGAGACAAAGATGATGGCTTCAGTTCCTCCATGATTATTATTTTGAGATCGTTTACACACCTGGGAAGGGGAACAAAGTAGAAGATGTTCTTACCAGAAAATCCAATTTGTAGTTTCTAGATGAGGCGATGAGGCATTTTGCCTCCTTATAGTTATCATTCGTAGATAGAGATGAAGGATCATACCTTCAGTCGATGGTTGTTACCCCTTTACTCCTACAATGAGTCAGGGATGCATAGTGCGAGGATGCTAGCTATGAGACTCTACGTTCTCAGATATCCTCAAGTGTTGCGGCTGATGGATATTCAGAAGGTGGGGAGCACGTTTTTCTTTTCATAGGGCGTACAGTAGTACCAGTGACATTGTGGGAGGATGTTCTTAGGGAGTTACACAAATCCCCTTTGGTGGTGCATCTAAAAGTTGAAAAGATGTATCAGGACCTCCAACGTTAGTTCTAGTGGACAGGAATGAAGAAGTGTGTGGTAGAGTTTGTTTCTCGGTGCCTTACTTGTCATCAAGTAACTTCTGAGTACCAGGTGCTAGCTGACTTAACTCAGCCCGTTGAAGTGCCAGAGTGGAAGTAGGATGGGATATCCATGGACTTCATGATAGGTTTACCACATATGTCTAGGGGACATGATGCGATTTGGTGATCGTTGATCGACTCACCAAGTCGGCCCACTTCCTAGACATATGGGAGCAGAGTTCAGTAGAGAGCATGGGATGCATCTACGTGCATGAGATAGTTCGAATTCATGAAGTGATAACCAAGATCATCTCAGATCGTGATGCTCATTTCACATCATGGTTGTGGTAGGGATTGCAGGAAGCTTTTGGGACACAATAACATTTGAGAACAGTGTTTCATCCCTAGAATGATAGTCAGACAGAGCGAAACATCCAGGTCATGGAGGATATGCTTCGAACTTGCATACTTGACTATGCTCATAGCTGGTAGGATCACCTACCACTGGTGTAATTTTCTTATAACAAAAATTATCATTCCACTATTGTTATGGCACCATTCGAGGCTTTGTACCGGCGACCTTGCAGGTCACCGCTTTGCTGGACTGACCCAGGAGGGTCAGCACTTATGGGCCCAGAGATGGTGTGATCTACTATAGAGAAGGTGCAGGTCATCCAGGAGAGGATGAAGACTGCACAGAGTCGGAATAATTCTTATGCCGATAGGATGTGGAGGCCCTTGTAGTTCAAGGGGGGAGACCATTTGTTCCTTTGGGTCTCAACTCGATGGGGATTTTGGAGATTTGGTTGAGGCGACAAGCTATCTCTGAGGTTCATCAGCCCTTTTCCGTTTCTGAGTAGAGTTGGTGAGGTGTTGTGTCGCATGGCTCTACCTCCTTAGATGGACTGGGTACACAATGTCTTCCATGTGTCGCAGATGTGGAGGTACGTTCCTGATCCATCGCACGATATCGACTTGGGCGAGCTGGACATCGATGATGGAGAGACCTTTGTTGAGTACCCAGTGGAGATCAAGGATTGGCAGGAGAAGATCCTTCTTGGAAGAGCTATTTAATTAGTGCATGTCCGGTGGCAGCACGAGAATCTCCAGGACAACACGTGTGAGCGGGGGCCCAGATTCGCGTGCAATACCCACATATATTTTAGTAGCCTTTTTTTTGGATTTTCGGGTATGTAAAATACTTAAGGTGGGTGTGATTTAATGTCCCAGATTTTTCCATGTATTATTTTAATATTATATCGGAATTAATTAGAGACTAAGCTCTGAGATGACATGCAGTTATGAGGCCCAGTGAGCCCAGAACAAATGTTTGAATTTAATTTAATAATTAAATATCACGCACGTGTGGTTTTCATGAAAAAGTGGAATAACTCTAGAACAAGTTCTCGGATAAAAAATACTATTGCACAGTTGCATTTAGATTAGCAGGTTTACCCTATAAAAGACCTAACATCAGTCGGTGCAGGTCGGTGGTGAAATCTGGTTTTTGGATGCAACCATAATAAAATATTTTATTAAACCATTTTATTTAGATCATTTTTTCAGCGAAATATATCATTTCCTTTTTAAAAAGTGATTTCACACGGGGTCAGGGTTACATTTCTCATAACCCTAAAATCCCCTGGAGGCTCTGAAGAGCTTTGGAGAAAACATCCCAACGCGGCGTTGGTGTTATTGACGAGCTTCGCCGTCGACGACGACATGACGATGGGATCTTTGCCAAAGAACACCATGGATCCAGGTAGGACATTTAATTTGTGATTTCTTCTACGTTCTTGATTTCTACGATGAACACAGGATAATCCATGAACATATTAGTTCGTGAATCGAACATTCTTGCGGGATGAGCTTCTGTGGGGCTTTTGGGAGATTAAATCCATGTTGATCTTTTTTTGTTGACCTTTTTCTTCCCCGTTTAATCATATTAACGGGAACGGATCAACGCCGTGACGAAAAATGGTGGAGGATCGTTCCTCAAACATGTTTTGTTGGATTTCTCCCCTTTCTCTCCTTCGCGTTCTTTGTGTTCTTCACGGGGCATTGAACAACAGATTGTTGCGCATCGGTTCTGCAACGCAACGATATGATATTATGGATCCAACCCGGAGCGGTGTCAGTGAGGTGCGATGACGGTTTTGGCTGTCGATTCAGAGTTGATCGGGAGATAAAAGTTTTTAGGATTTTTTCTTCGGATGGATAGTTCGGGGTTTATGATCTGTTTTAAGAGCCAAAAACACAAATTACGATGTTTATATAACGAAACGAACCAATCAATGGAGTATCAGGATGAATAAACAAGAAACCAAGGATCCGGAGGTTCAGCCGTAGCTTGAGGAAGAAGACGACGTTTCTGGAAAATACCAACTACACACCATGTAGTATGGGATACACATCGTGTTTTAGTCAGTGGACCACCTAACATGTACTATGGGAGTACACGGACATGGGTTGGGTACACAGCCAAGGACACTGCGTGTATACCCTTCCCCGGCCAGATACGCAGGATACCCCATGTACTGGTACACGGGCAGGCGACACTGACATGACTTGGGTACACAGCCAAGGACACGATGTCTATACCCTTCCCTAGCTAGAACCAGCTAGATAGATGGGATACCCCGTGTACTGGTACACAGGTAGGTGACACTGACACAGACAAAGGTCGTGTACGGGCGCATGGCCAGCGTACACGGAGCGAGCCCTAGGTGCTCGTACACGGCATGTGATTCTTCTACACACCTTTTAGTTACTTTCTATCTAACAATCATAATGACACTGACCATTTACATGGGCAGTACCCAGAGTTAGGAACAAGGATAGTACTTTTCCACACACCGTGTAGTTGAGTTTTACACAGCCTGAATGGATGACATGGGCCGTTTACACGAGAAGTACCTGGGGTCAAGGAACATGGCATGTAACCATACTACATGCCATGTAATAAATTCTTCAAGGCTTGAGACAGTTTCCTTCTGTGACTTGGGTTAGTTTCTTTGGGGTTCATCCCCTTATTCTTTCTCCTAATGGTTTCTGGTACCATTTCCTATATATAAGAGCATGATCCCTTCATTGGGACATTCTGAATAGAGTTGTTGGAATCCCCTCTGTTAGACATGGAGTTGGATCCTCTATTCATTCTTATAACCCTAGGTAGAGTTCTCGATATCGATGAAACCAACATTACCCGGGCACTGATCCTCTGCTTTGCGGATTAGCACAGACTGAGTTGTCAGAATCACCCCATGAATTGTTTGTGATCCTCATCTGGGCATCTTGTTCTCAATGTACTTGTGGAGTGTGTTCTCCCGGAACGAGTACTTCGTATCTCTCTCTTCAGACCTAGGAGTGTGTTCTCCTTGTTATGTGCTTAGTGGAATCTTTTAGCAGGATCTTAGTGGTGGTATTGTGATATTCGATCGTGTATGAGTATGTCTGGATATTCTTGCTATATGTTCTGTAGACATATACTGTGTGGAGATGACTGTATCATTCCATTTTGGTATTTTTCCCATGTTGTATTTTATTTGTGTTTTTGGGGTGTCCTATTGGGTATTGTTATACTCACCCATGCACGTGCCTTGCCCGCATGTGTCGTGTCTTGTGAAGACGATCGAGCCTTCGACAAGATTCTAGGTGGACCAGGACCAGACAGTGCTTAGTGAGAACAAGCGGGCTAAGGTGTGTTCCTATGGCTACAGATTTCAGTACCAGTACATTTCCATATAGGTTGGACTTTGTTACAGAAATTAATTTGGTGGGCTTGTACTTTTAGCCCAGGGTTTTACACTTGTTGTATTTTACTTTCCCGTCGTACTCTGTAGGTTGAGGTTTTTAGTGTATGCATGCATTTCCATTTTTAGTAGTTTTCACTTTTCAACATTGTGGGCTTGGTGATGTGTGTGCGTGTGCACAGGTTTATAGGAATTTCCTCCCATGTTATTAGCATGCCTTCTCGGTGCTAGTCACCAGCCCCTGCCTATTGGAGGCGGGATTGGGGAGTTGCGGCTCCGGCCCCACTGGGATGGTTTGTGACAATTATGACCAAAAAATACCTAGAAACTTGTTCATTACCCATTAAATGTCCATATTTATACCCAATAAATAATTTCTTTGTCCTATTTCTTATTTGGACACACATGTAACATTAAAAACATGGGTGGAATTATCAGATCCAATATTTAAAAGAGTGTCACTCCACTTCCTCTATAAAAGGCCACCACCTATTCCCATTTATCACACCTCTAAATCCTTTTAGGTTCAGCCAATATGTTACCAATTAACATTAAAATTTTCTTCCATTAGACCATGAATCCTATCATATTTCATGAAGACTCTCAATTAATCCATTTGACACAAACCCAAAAGATTATCCCAATTTAGAGGTAATGTCTTCTCTAAAAAACTTTTCATTATATTCATTATTCACACATCTACTCTCCTTATTCTATTATTGGGTAACTAATCTAGTATCATAAATATAATAAGTTGTTATTAATATAATGTTTCTTTTTAAACTTACACACACATCCATAAAACAAATATAGAATATATTGTTTCTATGTAAGGTGAATTATTGCCTCATAAAATGATGATTGTTCATTTTTAATTTACCACAAATAATGGTGGGAATTATGATGAAAACCATATTATATATGTCATAAATTATAATTATTATGTTTCTATTATTTTTTATTCATTTTAAAACACACATATCGTTACATTTTATTTGTTTTTAATACGATAATTTCATTTGGGAAAGTGTAGACTACCACCCCCTCAAAGTGACATGATTCAATCACACGCCACCTTGACTGTATATAAGATGGTGTAGTAAACATATATGATATATAAGATATATTAATGAAATTGGAATGATGATATATCTATACATAATTATATATATATATACTCATATGTCATTTACTTACTTTCTTTCAATATGATAACAAAGACATACAACTTTCATGCGTACATACGGTTTACTCTCTCCATGAATTGTGTATTCCATTTAATAATTATATATTATATATATTATTATGAAACACATATAATATATATATAACTAATAATTATTTCACGGTTTACACTATGTAATCATGATATAAGAATAAATACCAAATATATAACAAATTAAGACACACTTGAAGAACAAAGCGAATTTTACCCGAAGAGAAATATTATATCATTGACAAGTAGGTAATATAATGTCATAATAAAACCATATATAGTATTAAGTATAAGAATATCATTCTATTAAATATTTATAATAAACTTTTAGTTATTATATTGGAAGCTTGTATGACTATATAGAGAGTCAAGATATATGGTTAGGGGATTTAATCTCACTTTTTATTTCTATGAGATACAGGCTATGCTCGCCACACTTTCCTTTTTTGTGATATATAATCAACCCATGAATTTATTATATGTATCTTTTACATAAACTTATAATTATTCACATGACCATTTGATGATACGTATTTCACGTTGTTTAACATTCAAAAGTAGCCAAATCGATAAAATAGTTTTGCCTCAATTTGGCTTCTTTGGAATCCATGTTTTGTTATGTACATAAACTATTTTTCAAGCTGTAAATACTTAAATTTTACATATAATAAGATGAATTTCATTAATTTCATTATATATTCAGATTAATGTAATTTTATTTACTTACATGAATTTTATGATCCCTTGTTACCGAGTTAGAAGATTTTATTAAGAGAATCATATTGCTTTCTAAGATTGTTTATGGTTATGCTTCCCTTGATGAAATTCAATGATCTATCTCCCAAGAATACTAACAATTTTAATTACACTATATTAATTAATGGTATAACCTATTTTTATTATCATTTTTCACACTTTGGTACTTAATATAATGTTTTTTATATAAAGTATGTTTGTTCTTCTCTTCGCTCAAAAATCTATTGTATTATAAAAATCATGTTTTTTAAAATGTTTTTAAATTGATGTAAAAACATAATAGAAGATAATTTTGAAGGAAACAGTATTTTAAACAAAATTATTCAATTATTCATTTATAATTATCCAAATATAATTTCAATGTAAATGGTTTTCAAAATGTTTTTGGTTATAAAATGAATTTTTTAAAGATGAAAGGATATTTTCCTCAAGACATATTTTTAAAAGACCATTCAAAATAATTTCCCATATATGATAACATCCATTTGTGTTACTAAATAATTTATGGGGGAATTATTCAATTTATCCATTCATATTCATTCTTGTAATTTATTTTTCTTGAGGGAATCATGTTTATGAGTCTCGTATATCTTTCAAGGGTTATATGCTTTTAAAACCCAATTATTTTCATGAGTTGTTCTTATGATGAAATTATTTTGAAATGTGTCTCTTTACATAGGGTTTAGATGTTTACATGTTTATTATTCCCATTTCATTTCATAGGATATGATATAATTATACCAAGTGATAAAAACTTTATTATATCATTTGATAAAAATAGTTAAAATATGATGAAATGCATTTGGACTATCACATATAGATTTAATTTCAAAATCATTTTCTCTCAAAAATATATATAATTAAATGAAATGTATATTAATGTAATTATAGAAAATCCCATAACAATATCATGTATAAATTATGATATAGAATGTCTCCTACTATGATGAAGCTCAATAAATCAAATAAGATCCCTATATAATTCCAAAACACCAAAAATACCCAAATTAGAATGATACCTAAAACCTATTTTCATCCACATTGCCACTATTGTTTATAGGGATAGGAAAACTAATAATTAATTGGTGTATGGAAGATAATAGACGACGAAAAAGAAGAAAATGGAGATTGACCTTAAGAATCTTCTTAACAGTTACAATTCGAGCAGATAGAGGCGCTACAAAAAACATGATGAACAAAGCATTCCAAAATAATTTGGTGGCCAGGATATCGAAGAATCATATATAAGGATTTCACAAGAGATAGGCTGGGTCACTATTTCCCAAATTAAAAATAGAAGAAAAACATGAAATGGTACTTCATAAAATTAATAAATGATTTATCACGTCGGTTGCTATATAACCGACGTGATAGTATTTTTTTTATTTATGACATAGATTATTTTAGAAATGAAGTCATAAATTCAATTTATCACATATGTTATAAAATAACAAACATTTTAATGTAATATACTTTATTTATCATGATTATTATTTTATAACCAATGTGATAAATCAAGAAAACACATTTTATTATGTTGGCTATAGTATATCCGGTGTGATAAATCCATTTTTCCCAATTTTGAAGTAAGTTATTTATAACTGATGTAATAAATGTTGGTGTGGTAAATACTTTTTTACTAGTTTATATATCCCTCCAATGCTTTGGGAAATGAATTATTTCTCATGAGATAAAATAGGATGTTCTTGAGAGTGATACTTGACTATTATGGTGGCCATGGGAGTGAACCATGACCAATAGGATGGTATGAATACAAAACACATTCTACTATGATGGACATGGGAGTGATCCATGATTACTGTGGTGGTATGGCGAGTGAACCCATACTACAAAGATTGTATTGGTAGAGATTATATGGATATATGGAAATAATTATATTCTTATGTGTTTTCCACATTTCTATGGTTTATTCCGACGTTATTCATTCATGGATTATTATCATTATATCATTATTATTCATGTATTATGAACTAAAAATCTTCATTCCATGATCTCTATAATGATCTTTCATATGTAGGCTATGATCTTGTATTTTCATGATTACATTCTAAAACCCTTATGTTCATGTTTATGCTTACATGTATCCCTTGTATACCCTTACTTATCATTTGAGCTCACCCATTTTTATGTTTCCTTCCCCCAGATATCAAGATCTGTATTATATTTTATGTGTCTAAGAAGGGTTCTAGTCATGAAGAATCATGTGGGAGAAAATGTAGCATGTTTAAGTATAAGTTTGTATGTTTCCATGTTTCCAATGGTTGTAGATTAGTACGGGCTTCATCTATCTATTTGTGCAGTGTTTTTTGTTTTCTACAAAAGTAATGTAATGAAAATGTTTAAAAATAGAGGTTCACTGTAGATTATATTACACTGTGATCATTCATATGTTTCTTTCATCATTGAAAATTCTAGATATTTATCTTGGGTTCCTTGACCCATTGCTAAATATTAATTTTTCACTTTAGCCAATCCAACCTAATGCTATTGAGAATGAATCCTATAGGGTCACACACTATATTTTTTCATTTATCTCAATCAAATTATGTTGGAATTTAATTAATGGAATAAATATTATTATCAAGGATGAGAAATAATTTTTACTCATATTTTATTGATCTCAAAAATTAAATAAATATTTATTCAACGTATTTTGAGAAAAATACCATCATTTAATATATTTAATAATAAATAAATATTTATTTACTAGTTTGTGAATAAAATAATTTCTAAGAGAATAAAATATTTTATTTTGGTATTCAATAAATTCTGGAGGAGTTAAATCTAATTAATACAATGTTCTATGATATAATTAACAACCCGGTTAAACAATACTTGTTATTGTACATGATGGTGTGTGCCAAAAAATAGTATTATCTATATTTTATTAAGTTTCATGGTTTTTATTAATGTTTTTTAAATAATTTAATGTATGAAAATAATTCAATAATTATTTTTACCTAAACACCTTTATTATAAAAAGAGGATTATCCATGTTGTGTATAGTATCGATTAGTTGAATCGAAATAGATAATCGTTACACACAAATAACTCTCTCACAACTAATCCTTCTATCTACCTCTCAATAATGTGAAATACATGTGATTTTCTCTTTAATAATAATGAACGAGTGGTCCATAAAGAACAAAACAAGGCAATTGATTTTTCCAACTAGCACCTAGATATTGAGTTACATTGTGTAGAGATCATAAAAGAATGTGTGGATCACTGTTAGTGTATAATTAGATTCTCAAAAAATAATGAAGGAATTATATAAAGGAATTTTATTATGGTAGACATTAATAAAAAATGAAATATCCTAAACCAAAGTAATAATTTCTTTAGATATTAAATAAATAAATTTTATATTTTATGTGATACATCCTCTCGTGGTTTGAAGAAATGATAATATAAATAATTTTTAATTTTTATCCCACAAATTCCCACTTATACATTATTTGAAACTAACATGTGGTCTCACAATGGTCATATTTAAATTTTTAAATATTTATTTGATTAATAGTCTTTTTAAAACTGTTGTAAGATTTTTATTTCATATTATTCATTAATTAATTCGATTTAAATTAACACAGTTTAACACATATATCATGATTAATTAATTTTTTAGTTTTCATAATTCTTTTATAATAGATGAAAAAAGAAAAATGAATCCACTAGGAAATTTCAAAAAAAATCGTAAGGTAGTGTTATGTGGTGTATACGCTAAATTACACATCGTGTACCAATGGGATTTTCATCTAGATCCACTAAGGGATTTGTAGTGTTTAATGAAGTATTTTTATGTGGTGTATGTTGCATGTGAATAGGACAACCTAGGACAAGGTTATCACATTACATATATGTTTTTGTGTAAACACTGTGTAGTATATACATGTTAGTTATGAAAATCATCCAATCTATATGGTTATTATAATTGTTCAAAACCATTTGATACTGATGACCAAGAGAATTTATGATATTCATGAAATGTATTCGTAGTACACAGTGTTTACGTAATCAATTCCAAATCTGAAACACATGCCAAAGACCCAAGTGTTCATCCCTAACACATCAAATGGGGAAAAAAGAACATGAGGCAGGTATTTACTCGTAATGTTTTTTAGTCGAGGTACACACTATATACTGGGGTGTGTACCCTGGATAGACAAAAACCAAGATACATGTCATGTGATTGTTCCACACATGACATGTTTTCTACAATTAAAGGATGTAATTAAATAGTAAGTTAAATTAATAATAATAGAACATAAACCATATTTTATTTATTGTCACACAAATGTGTGTTTTAAATATTAATAATGTTATTAAAAATAATAAAATGATCAATTAATTTATTTTAACTAATATTTCTTTATTAGTTCTACCATTCATTTTCCATGAGTTCCATAAATTATTAGTATATCTAATTATATACGAATGATCATTATGATGAACGGGTAATTATTAATTATTTCATTAACTAATTAATTCAACTTCATCATTCGTTATAATGAACCGAAAATAATAAAAGGAATTCTTTCTAGTTACTTTTGTATCTTCATGCATGTATTAAAGTTCTTTAGATTAATCAAGACCTATGTATATGTTTGATGATTTAATTTAATTTATTTCATGGGTTTTCTGTAACATCCCAAGTAAGTAATGAATAATAGATATTTTTATCTATGTCTATTAATGATTAAGATAGTGTTATAGAGGCATAAAATGAAAATAAATATAATCTTATGCATGGAATACACTAATATTCTTAAAAGATTGTTTTACTGCCTTTTGATGGCAAACCATTTTTGAATCTATATTTTGAAAATTTTATAAACTAGGTTTGTCAAAATAATATTATTCTTTATGATTGGGACATCAAAATTTACCTTGTGTGAATTTTAGGTATTTTTCAGACAATGTTCATTTTTTTAATGAATAGTGAAAAATACTGCATTTTACATCAAAACTACTTTTTAGCCTAATTTATTTATATGATTATATTATGTTTTGAATATGTTTTGAAGTGAAATTAGAATATATTTTTACCATTTTATCCAAAGGTGGTCATTGGAATCAATTTCACTTTGAAATTAGACTTAAACTGGTGTCAATCTTTTGATACTTATTGTTTTGTAAAAACACGCTTTTTGCTCTGGCAGCGGGAATTAATTATTAAATTAATTAATGTGACTTATATGATTTGAATTTTGTAAAATAGAATTCATTTTTGAATTCATAATATCAAATATATCTTAGGGTGAATTTTTGGTAATTTTCTGAAAAACTCCAATTTTTGTTGAATAGTGAAACCACTAAGTGGTACTTATAAAGACTGATTTTCCGTTTAAATGAAATTTTGCCATCATTGGGTTTTGAATTTCAAAAACCCAACATACATTGTTTTCATTAAGAAGTAAAATGTTGTTCAATGAGATTATAATAATTTTTCGGTGAATAGTAACTTATTAAGTTCTTAATCGCAATTAGTGGTGATTAGGGTAGTTTAAGGTATAAATAATGCATTAATAATATGAAATGACCTAGACACATGTCCTACCCTAATTGGTTGTGTCATTTCCGACCAATAAAATCCATGGGTCAACTTGGGGACCCCATGGATCCACTTTTGTTGGGAAATGACATAAATAACTTTTTATTAAATGTAAAAGTAAAAATGATACAAAGATAATATGTTTTACGAAAACAATTTTTACATGGGGATATAAAGATCCGATTTTTTATTATAAATTGTCATTGGAAAGATAAAACGATTCCCTACATCATAGTAGTTTTTTTTATAATTTTTAGACATTAAATAAATTTACTTATTTATGACATAATAATGATGCAGCGATGACATCATTATTTGACGATTTAAATAAAATGGAAAGAAAATGTAAAATCTATGAACTACACATGTCCAAAACCAATTGGATGAGAGGATTTCGAACCCTTATCACCTTATCCACGAATGTTATCAATGTGGGACCTTTTAAAACCGAAACAAATTTTCAAATAAAGTATTATTTCTTTACATTCCAAAAGTGCCCCTCCTCTCCTCTTATAAAAGGCCCCCACCTCTACCTCATTTCACACACTCCTAAAGCCTTTGGCTCAGCCAAACCCTGCCCATTTACTCTCTCCACATCCCTCTTTTCATCCTAGATGATTCCCATTGGGAATAATCCTTTCAAAGGAAGCCTTTAGGCTCAAATCAAAAGGAGTTACACTTTTAAAGTTAATTCATTCTCTCATGTTCATTTGTTTTATTTTGCTTCTCCAACCCCCTAAACTCTTTTTATTTACTTCTTTTGTAACAAACCCTGTATATTCAATGTACTAGGATGTTGTTATAAGATTTATTTAAGCTACACTCTCACACAACTACATCAAATGGTTAAAGAACATACGGTTTCCGTGGATGGCGAAATTCTGCCTCCCGAAACGATGATTGTTCAATACTCATTTAACACCTTCAAAGGTGGCCATTATGATGTCAATATTTTTATATATGATATATAATATTTTTATGTTTTCCTTAAGCTTCTGTTTTTTTTCATTTTGGGCATACCTTTATGGTTTCCATTACGGGTAAACACGATATCTTCATTTTAGGAAGTGCAGACTACCGCCCCCTGAAAGTGATTTGATTCGTTAATACCATATGTGGGATGTGTAAAGGATAAAGTTAATGATATTATATATGTTATTATACTGGAATTATAATATACTCTTATATCATTATGATTCCATTCCAGAAAATATGAAATAGAAATGGAAGTAGCGTTCAAGCGTACGTACGGCTTACCGTCTCCATGAATGGTGCTTTTCATTTCTTACCTCTAAATGTGATGTAATATTATAAATACAAGTATATGATGAATATATATGATATATATGTTATCCAAATCATTAATATCATTCTGGATATAACGAACCTATGACCAAATTAACAACATGTAAGTGTAAGAAGTCTATTTTTGACTTAATAACCAAATACCGACAAAATGAACACTGTTAACTTAAATGATTACATGATGTTCATAACATGGTATAAAAGGAATAATGAAATTGAAGAGGGTTCATAAGAAAGTAGAGATTAACTCAAGTTTATTATTCAGGAGATTAAATAATGGTCGGGTCAAGTCAGATACGAGGTATGGGACTTCGTCTCAATCTACTTTCATTGAGGCATATTTTATTTTATACACAACTTTATTTTATACGGTGTATAAACCCCTTTGACTTTTACATTTATTCAAAAGGAATCTTTTTTAAATGAAGCGTTTACTAAACGAAAAAAGGGAATGTTTTTGGCGTACGTATGCGGCGACAATGACTTCTCCGCTTTCGTGACCGTTATTTGAGATTCGGCTTCTTCTACAAGCCATACCATCTTTTTAAAAGAAAAATAAATACCATGTTTTACTTTTCTATTAATTTGGTATTGAAAATGGTTTTCATAATGTTTTTATATCAATGTGTTGTATTGATATCTCATGATTGAAATGTGGAAATTTTATGTTTCCTTTATGCATGTTTTATGTGATATGATTATGTTATGGTTCTTGGGAATTATTATGAAGACGGGTGGTTCCGTGATAGACTAACGGAGGGTGATCCCGTTATAGCTCTCCAATGCATTGGGTAACGTCAAGGAGTGAAATGTTAAGATTTCTCCGAAGAGATTTAGGTAATATACTGTGATGGGTATTCCAAACTTAACCAAGAGGGTTTCTCCCTACCTAAGAATGTTATGAATGCCTCAAGTTACCTTTATGTCTTATGATTTCTATGATTTATTCATGATTTTATGAGGTATGTTAAAGTTCCTATGTTTTATGGGTAAAGTATGATTTCATAATTATGTATATATGAACTCATGTTTCATTTCCATGTTTTTTTATAACCCATACTAAGTTTTTATGCTCATCCCAAGTTTTTGAAATGTTTTTCAGAGGTCAAGGGAAAGGTAAATGATAAGATGATAGAGTTAAGGATGTGTCAAGAAATAATCCATGTTTTATTTTAAATGTGTTTCCATTGATGGGAATGAAGAATACTATCTTTATGTAACCACTTTGTTTATATGTGGAATGTAATGCAAGTTTTATGATCTAATTCTCTAAAACTCTAAACCCGAAAAGATCCTCAATGTGTAATCTTGTAATAACTCAAGATTAAGTAAGGTTTAAGGCTGGGGCCTTATAGTTGGTATCAGAGGTCGGTTTAGATAACATTAGGAGTTAGAATTCTATTAAATGATTATCCAAAAAAAATTCTTTGAAATGATATAGAATTTGAAGATTACCATGTCACTTCATCTAAGACATGTTTGTTTAGAATGGTTTTCCGCAGAGGAAACAGGGAAGCAGTGCTAGGAAGGCATACAGAAGGAAATAACCTTCCGAATCAGCATCTAGAAATGGTCGGAATTGGAACTGAACAGTTTGTTTCAATAATGGCGTAGTTGACTCAAGCGATAAATGGTGGTGGTATCCATGCACGAGATTAGCCAGATCAACCGTAGAGGAACATGTCAGTGGTGGAACATTTCATGAGGCAACATCCACCATCATTCAGAGGATCATCTGACCCTGTGCTAGCTGAAGGGTGGATTAAAGCACTGGAGAAGATTTTTGATGTCATGGGGTGTTCAGACAATCGAAAGGTTAGTCTTGATATTTACCGTTTGGAGGGTGAAGCAGATCAGTGGTGGTCTATGGTTAAAAATATCAGGGACGCCGATGAGATTGATGCTCTTGACTGGGATGAATTCAAAGGTATGTTTCTTGAGAAGTATTTTCCTAAGGATGTTCGACTTAGGATGGAAAAGCAATTCTTGGAATTGAGGCAGGAGGAAGACTCAGTGGCTACCTATGAAGAAAGGTTCACTCGATTGGAAAGGTATGCTCCAAATTTTAATCGGGACCTTGATAGTAAAATCAATCATTTTTACTCAGGATTAAAGCCAAAAATATCAAAGGGCATTAGCTTCTCGTGAGTTTAAAAGTTATGAAAAGCTTGTTCGATGTGCTGAGAAGGTGGAAATGGAGTTTGCCGATGACCAAGTGTTCTATAACAACCAGTAGAAGAAGAGACCGAGGTGGCAGGAGAAAGGTAAGAATTCTTCAAAAAAGTCTGATGGTAAGAGAACTAAGTTTCCAGTTTGTGATAAATGTGGCAAAAGGCATGCTGGGGAATGTCTTCTGAATTCTGGAAAGTGCTACCGATTGGTAAGATGGGACATAAGGCTCGTGATTGCACTGAAAAGGATCAAGGTGAAGGTAAGAACAAATTTGATTTACAGTTAGTGAAATGTTATAAGTGCAATGAGATGGGTCACTATGCAAACGCGTGTCCGACAAAGAGCTTGAGTGATGTGAAGCAGTTAGACTACAAGCAGAAAGGGGTGGTGAAATCCTTTGAAACTACTTCAGCAGATGTCGGGCCATCAAATGAAGTTGTATCAGGTACTTTGTTTGTTTTTTCAGATTATGCCAGTGTGTTGTTTGATTCGGGGTCTACGCATTCTTTCATCTATGAAACCTTTTCTAGTAAAATGGGAATACCATCTCAAGAAATGACTCCTGCACTTTTGGTAAAAACACCTGGGGGAAATGTTGAGGCAAAAAGAATTTATAAGAATCTTCCTATCCTTGTCTGTGGAAAGAACCTACTTGCAAACCTTATTGTTCTACCTCTAGTAGAGTTTGATGTTATCCTGGGTATGGATTGGCTCTCTATTTACCATGCTAAGATTGACTGTAGAGCTAAAGAAGTTTCTTTTCAGAAAGACTTTCAGTTTGTTTACAGGAATGAACCCTTACTTTTGATAACATATCAAGAGGCCGAGAAACTTGTAAAAGATGGAAATGAATGTTACCTTGCACAAGTCATTGGAAATAAAAGAACTGTTCAGATTAATGATGTGCCAGTGGTAAATGAGTATCCTGATGTTTTTCCTGATGAGTTGCCTGGAATAATACCAGATCGGGAAGTTGAGTTTACTGTTGACTTAGTTCCTGATGCTAAGACAATTTCAACACCCCCTTATCGAATGGCACAAATTGAACTTTTAGAGTTGAAGGAGCAATTGCAAGATTTATTAGAGAAAGGTTTCATTAGACCTAGCACATCACCATGGGGTGCTCCTGTTTTATTTGTTAAAAAGAAAGACGGTTCTATGAGACTTTTCATTGATTTTAGATCCTTGAATAGCATCACTATTAAGAACAAATATCCTTTTACTCATATCGATGATTTCTTTGATCAACTCCAGGGAGCTCAGTTTTTTTCAAAGATTGACCTGAGATCGGGGTACCATCATCTGAAGGTAAAGGAGGCAGATATTCCGAAGACCGCGTTCCGTACGAGATATGGCCATAATGAATTTGTTGTAATGCCTTTTGGGCTAACCAATGCACCTGCTGTATTCATGGATTTAATGAATAGAATTTTCCATGAGTTCTTGGATAAGTTTGTGGTGGTTTTCATTGATGATATTTTGGTGTTTTCTAAAAGTAAAGAGGAGCATGAAAGACATTTAAGGGTTATCTTGCAAACCTTAAAAGAAACGAAACTGTATGGGAAATTCAGCAAGTGTGAGTTTTGGTTGCAACAAATTTCATTCCTTGGCCACATTGTTTCTAAAGATGGAATAATTGTTGATCCTGCAAAAACAAAAGTTGTGGAAGAATGGCCAAGACCCACAAATGTAACCGAGATTCGTAGCTTCCTTGGTTTGGCGGGCTATTACCGAAGGTTTGTAAGAAATTTTTCACTGTTATCTAGTCCAATGACTAAGCTAACTAGCAAGGGTGTTACGTTTATCTGGACAAAAGAATGTGATGATTGTTTTCAGGAATTGAAAAGAAGATTGGTGAATGCTCTAGTTTTGGCACTACCTTCCAGGAATGGTGAGTTTGTTATATACAGTGATGATTCATTGAAAGGACTTGGTTGCGTCCTAATGCAGAATGATCAGGTAATTGCTTATGCTTCACGACAGTTGAAAACTCATGAGGTAAATTACCCTACACATGATTTGGAATTAGCTGCTGGTGTTTTTTCTTTAAAAATTTGGAGGCATCATTTGTATGGAGTAAAGTGTGAAATATATACCGATCACAAAAGTTTAAAGTATATATTCACTCAGAAGGAGTTAAACATGAGATAGAGGAGATGGCTAGAATTAATCAAGTATTATGATTGTACAATTAATTAACATCCTGGAAAAGAAAATAAAGTGGCTGATGCTTTGAGTCGAAAAAGTAATGCTTCATTAACAATGTTGCGTTTGGAACGTGATCCTTTGGTTAAGGATTTGATGAACTTTGGCATAGAAGTTGTTGGTGCAGGAAGTCCTTCTACTTTGTTTCAGGTATCAGTGAGATCATATCTATCAGATAGAATCAAGGAAGCACAGAAGCAAGACAGTGAGTTGCAGAAAAATTTAGAGATGGTTCAGAAAGGTAAGTTGTCTGAATTCAACACTGATAATGATTGTGTTTTGAGATTTGGGAAGAGATTTTGTGTGCCTCTTGATTCACATTTGAAGAGAGAGTTGTTATGTGAAACTCATAGTTCTCCGTTTTCAGTTCATTTGGGCAGTACTAAGATGTATAGAGATCTGCGGGAGTATTACTGGTGGGATGGAATGAAAAGAGATATTGCTGATTTTACTGTGAAGTGTTTGACTTGTCAGCAGGTTAAAGCAGAGCGACAGTTACTGAAAGGGATGCTTCAGCCTTTACCAGTTCCAGAGTGGAAATGGGAGAATATATCCATGGACTTTGTTGTTGGATTACCGAAGAAATCTCGAGGTAATAATGCAATCTGGGTTATTGTTGATCGCTTGACCAAATCTGCTCATTTACTTGCTATACGAGATACTTTCTCTCTTGATCAACTTTCCCGTTTGTATCTTAAAGAGATAGTCAGGTTACATGGAGTTCCTCTCTCCATTGTATCAGATCGTGATCCTAGGGTTACTTCTATCTTTTGGAAAGGCCATCAGAAGTCGTTGGGTACTGAATTAAATTTTAGTACAGCTTTTCATCCTCAATCAGATGGGCAGTCAGAACGAACAATTCCGACATTGGAGGATATGCTACGAGCTTGTTCTATGGATTATCAGGGAAGTTGGGACCAACATCTTTCTTTGGTTGAATTTTCATATAATAACAGTTTCCATTCCAGTATACAGATGGCACCATTTCAGGCATTATATGGGAAGCGTGTCGAACTCCAGCTTTCTGGGATGAAGTGGGTGAAAGGAAGTTGATGGGACCAGAATTGGTAGAAGAGATGGCAGAAAAATTTCAGTTGATTCAGAAACACATGAGAACAACTCAGAGCAGGAAGAAGAGTTATGCGGATAACCGGAGGAAGGATCTATCTTTGGAGGTAGGTGATCATGTTTTTCTCAAGGTTTCTTCTTGGAAAAGTGTGATGAGATTTGGTAAGAAAGGAAAGTTGAGTCCAAGGTTCGTTGGACCATACGAAATTCTGGAGAGAGTTGGATCAGTTGCATACCGAGTGGGTTTACCTCCGAGTTTATCTCAGGTACACAATGTTTTTCACGTTTCGATTTTGAGAAAGTATATGCCAGATCCATCTCATGTTTTGAGTCCAGAGGTAGTTCAGCTGGAAGAGAACCTATCTTATGGGGAACAACCGGTCCAGATTCTTGACCACAGGGAGCAAGTTTTACGGAATAAGGTGATTCACCAGGTAAAGGTTTTGTGGAAAATCACATGATTGAAGAGGCAACATGGGAATCTGAAAATGCAATGAGGGATAAGTACCCCCATTTATTCGATAAGTAGATAAATTGCGGGGACACAATTTTCTAAAGGGGGGAAGGATGTAACATACCAAGTAAGTAATGAATAATAGATATTTTTATCTATGTCTATTAATGATTAAGATAGTGTTATAGAGGCTTAAAATGAAAATAAATACAATCTTACGCATGGAATACACTAATATTCTTAAAAGATTGTTTTACTGCCTTTTGATGGCAAACCATTTTTGAATATATATTTTGACAATTTTATAAACTAGTTTTGTCAAAATAAACTTATTATTTATGATGGGGACATCAAAATTTACCTTGTGTGAATTTTTGGTATTTTTTCTGACAATGTTCATTTTTAATGAATAATGAAAAATACTGCATTTTACAACAAAACTGCTTTTTAACCTAATTTATTTATATGATTAGATTATGTTTTGAATTGGTTTTGAAGTGAAGTTAGAATATATTTTTACCATTTTATCCAATGGTGGTCATTGGAATCAATTTCACTTTGAAATTAGACTCAAACTGGTGTCAATCTTTTGATACTTATTGTTTTGTAAAAACACGCTTTTTGCTCTGGCAGCGGGAATTAATTACTAAATTAATTTATGTGACTTATATGATTTTAATTTTGTAAAATAGACTTCATTTTTGAATTCATAATATCAAATATATCTTAGGGTGAATTATTGGTAATTTTCTGAAAAACTTCAATTTTTGATGAATAGTGAAACCACTAAGTGGTACTTATAAAGACTGATTTTCCGGTTAAATGAAATTTTGCCATCATTGTGTTTTGAATTTCAAAAATCTGACATACATGGTTGTCATTAAGAAGTAAAATGTGGTTCAATGAGATTATAATAATTTTTGGTGAATAGTAACTTATTAAGTTCTTAATCGTGATTAGTGGTAATTAGGGTAGTTTAAGGTATAAATAATGCCTTAATAATATGAAATGACCTAGACACATGTCCTACCCTCATTGGTTGTGTGATGGACGACCAAGAAAAGCCATGGGTCAACTTGGGGACCTCATGGATCCACTTTTGTTGGGAAATGACATAAATAACTTTTTATTAAATGTAAAAGTAAAAATGACACAAACATAATATGTTTTACGAAAACAATTTTTACATGGGGTTATAAAGATCAGATTTTTTATTATAAATAGTCATTGGAAATCTAAAAAGATTTCCTACATCATAGTAGTTTTTTTATAAATTTTAGACATTAAATAAATTAAATTATTTATGACATTTTAATGATGTAGCGATGACATTATTATTTGACGATTTAAATAAAATGGAAAGATAATGTAAAATCGATGAACTACACATGTCCAAAACCAATTGGATGAGTGGATTTCGAACCCTTATCACCTTGTCCACGAATTTTATCAATGTGGGACCTTTTAAAACCGAATCACATTTTCAAATAAAGTATTATTTCTTTACTTTCCAAAAGAGCCCCTCCTCTCCTCTTATAAAAGGCCCTCACCTCTACCTCATTTCACACACTCCTCAAGCCTTTCGCTCGGCCAACCCCTACCCATTTACTCTCTCCACAGCCCTCTTCTCATCCTAGAGGATTCCCTTTTGGCAGAATCCTTTCAAAGAAATCCTTTAGGCTCAAATCAAAAGGAGTTACACTTTTAAAGGTAATTCATTCTCTCATGTTCATTTGTTTTATTATTCTTCTCCAACCCCCTAAACACTTTTTATTTACTTCTTTTGTAACAACACCAGTATCTTCAATGTACTAGGATGTTGTTATAAGATTTATTTGAGCTACACTCTCACACAGCTACATCAAATGGTTAATGAACATACAGTTTCTGTGGATGGCGAAATTCCGCCTCCCGAAACGATGATTGTTCAATACTCATTTAACACATTCAATGGTGGCCATTATGATGTCACTATTTTTATATATGATATATAATATTTTTATGTTTTCCTTAAGCTTCTGTTTTTTTCATTTTGGGCATACCTTTATGGTTTCCATTATGGGTAAACACAATATCTTCATTTTAGGAAGTGCGGACTACCGCCCCCTGAAAGTGATGTGATTCGTTAATACCATATGTGGGATGTGTAAAGGATAAAGTTAATTATATTATATATGTTATTATACTGGAATTATAATATACTCTTATATCATTATGATTCCATTCCAGAAAATATGAAATAGAAATGGAAGTAGTGTTCATGCGTACGTACGACTTACCGTCTCCATGAACGGTGTATTTCATTTCTTACATCTAAATGTGATGTAATATTATAAATACATGTATATGATGAATATATATGATATATATGTTATCCAAATAATTAATATCATTTTAGGATATAACGAACCTATGTCCAAATTAACAACATGTAAGTTTAAGAAGTCTATTTTTGACTTAAGAACCAAATACTGACAAAATGAACACTATTAACTTAAATGATTACATGATGTTCATAACATGGTATAAAAGGAATAATGAACTTGAAGATGTTTCATAAGAAATTAGAGATTAACTCAATTTTATTATTCAGGAGATTAAAGAACGGTCGGGTTAAGTCGGATACGAGGTATGGGACTTCGTCTCAATCTCCTTTCATTGAGGAATATTTTATTTTATACACAACGTTATTTTATACGGTGTATAAACCCCTTTGACTTTTATGTTTATTCAATAGGAATCTTTTTTATATGAAGCGTTTACTAAACGACAAAAGGGAATGTTTTGGCGAACGTATGCGGCGACAAGGACTTCTCCGCCGCCGTGGCTGTTATTTGAGTTTCGGCTTCCTCTACATGCCATACCTTCTTTCTAAAAGAAAAATAAATACCATGTTTTACTTTTCTTTTATTTTGGTATTGAAAATGGTTTTCATAATGTTTTTATATCAATGTTTTGTATTGATATCTCGTGATTGAAATGTGGAAATTTTATGTTTCCTTTATGCATGTTTTATGAGATATGATTATGTTATGGTTCTTGGGCATTATTATGAAGACGGGTGGTTTCGTGATAAACTAAGGGTGGGTGAGCCTGTTATAGCTCTCTAATGCATTGGGTAACGCAAAGGAGTGAAACATTAAGGTTTCTCTAAAGAGATTTACGGAATATACTATGATGGGTATTCCAAACGTAACCAAGAGGGTTACTCCCTATGTAAGAATGTTATGAATGCCTCAAGTTACCTTTCTGTCTTATGATTTATATGATTTATTCATGATTTTATGAGGTATGTTAAAGTGCCTATGTTTTATGGGTAAAGTATGATTTCATTATTATGTATATATGAACTCATGTATCCTTTCCATGTTTTTTTTATAACCCATACTGAGTTTTTATGCTCATCCCATGTTTTTGAAATGTTTTTCGCATGTCAAGGGAAAGGTACATGATAAGATGATAGAGTCAAGGATGTGTCAAGAAATAATCCATGTTTTATTTTAAATGTGTTTCCATTGATGGGAATGAAGAATACAATCTTTATGTAACCACTGTGTTTATATGTGGAATGTAATGCATGTTTTATGATCTAATTCTCTAAAACTCTAAACCGGAAAAGATCCTCAATGTGTAATCTTGTAATAACTCAAGATTAAGTAAGGTTTAAAGCTGGGGCCCTATATTTTCAATTATTTATTTTTAAATTAAATATGACGTCCTATGATTCATGCCTCCCTCCATTATTATGTAGGACTCACTTGTCCCTGGATATTTATGTAATTTCCATTTTCATTATCCTTTTGTTCCCCTCACCTACATATGAGTCATAAATTCATGTAATTCATGGAGTATATAAATGCATGTGGATGTTGTTCAAGACAAAACCACTATGTTTCTAACTCTTGTGACGTTGAGGTGGATATATATAATGCATTAACTCATTACATGACTGGAAAAAGGTGAAATTATCTATAGTCTAGAGGTTGATTTAAGGTCTTGTAATTAAATCAACCACTAGATAACGCTCATGAACTGGTAATTTATTAAATATTTTATTTATTTCTGTCTAATTATTTTTTATGGATGTAATGTCATGGTTACATAGATAAATGAATTAATGTGAAATTAAGGAAATTAAAAAAATTAATTAGGTGTAAACATTTTATCCAATATGGTAAATTAATTATGTAACATCCATATATTATAAAAAGGGAATGTAAAGTATAAATAAAGATAAAAATATATTTATAATTAATTAAAATCAAACAATTAAATATTATGTCATCTTTGAACTTCCATTACATGATGAGGAATGTAATTATTGAATGTAACAATTTTATAAACTCTCCTTAGGTTGATTACTTTTAATGTGGAGTTATTACTATGGTTATTAATTGACGTAACCATCTTACATCAAAAAACTTATCCCTCACATGACATGATGTAACATGGAGGCACATGTTGAGGAAATAAAAGTCAAAGTTTCATAATAGAGGATACCACTTAATGGATCTAGGAGCTACAAGCCCATAGATGGCAAAGACATGTCTGCCTAAAAACCTTCATTGTTTCTTGACCATCTCGCATTCATGGTGATTGTATCTTGGTGTTTTGTATTCCAGCAAGTTTGGCTGGAAGAAAAAAGTCTAAAGTGATGTTTAATCCATTACCCATACCATAATAGAAATGGGATAAAATAACTTTGTATTTTGACATTGGACTACCGAAACCCTCAATAGGGTTTAATTATAAATGGGTGTTATATGATCACCATACTATGTAAGAACACATCGTTGCTATCAGATAATATTTCTCCCTTGATCATCTTTTCTGAATATATATTAAGGAAGAGGTAATGATTCATGGAGCACAACATTATATTTTATCATATCGGGGTCCTAGGATTACATAAAAGTTCTAGAATATTCTTCAAAATAAAATTTATACATAATTGAGTGTTAGATCTTCTTATAATTTTCAATCTGATGACTAGTCTAAAATAAATATTAAACCCCTAAAGGATATGTTTAGATCATTTTCACTGGAAAACAATGGTGTTTTTGATGAACACCTTATGCTATTAGAGTTTTCATACAATAATAGTATTCAGTTAATATTTCAGATGAAACCTTATAAAGACCTCTATGGGAAGTAATTTAGAGCTCCAATTTGCAGGGATGAGGTTATATAATGAATCTTATTAGGACTTGATATCACTGAGGAAATTGTTGATATGTTTTGATCAATTCAGTAGCATATCTAGAAATCTCAAATTCAGTAGAAACATTATGATGATAACCATTGACATGATATATAATTAGATGTTTGTGAAAATATGTTTCTATGACTTTCACCCTGGAATTAATTTATGATGTTTTCTAAGAAAAGTAAGCTAATCCCAAGGTTTTTTGGCCCCTTTGATATTCTTGATCATATCAGGATTGTATCCTATCACTTGGCACATCCTCCAAATGTCTCTAAAGTCCATGATGTGTTCTATGGATCACTATGAAGAACATATCTAACCCTTCACATGTTTTGAACTCAAAGTTCATACTTATAGTGCACGATTATTCTTACAAAGTGCAACCTAATGAAATTCTTGACCAATTAGAGAATGTTCTATGAAACAAGACCACTCACTCGGTCATGGTGTATTTGATAAATAATCATTTATAGCAGTCAACATGGGGACTTGAGGATATGACTAATATTTAGTATCCCCTTTTTTTACCATGTTGAGAAATTTCATGGGATAAATTCATTTTACGAGAGGCAGATTGTAATTCCTCGAGTATTTAGGGCCCAATTTTTCTCAAATAAATTAAAATTTTTGTCTTGAAATGAACTAAGTCCAAGATTAATTGAAACTAAACCAAAATTTTTTACATTACATGCAACATTTACTTGTCTTATGTTACATGAAACACTGATTTTGTGTACGAAACATTCAACACTGAGTCAGCATACAATGCATGAAACACTATGTTGGTGTACGATACACCTAAATCTGAGTTTCTACAAAACATCATTTTATCATTTAAATAAGATAATCATAAAAAATATCTTAAAAATAGTAATATGAATAGTACTATCTACTTTTCAAATATTTTCTACTTTTTTATAAATAAATAAAACATTTTGATAATGAATGATTTGATTTTTGGTAAAATCATACTGTGTTTAATAATATTATTTCTAATATCCTTAAAATAAAATTAATTTTAAAAAATTTTAGAAGTTTAATATGACAAAAAATAACACGTTCTTTAATTCCCAACTTCAAAATTATCTTACGGTTAAATTTTTGGATTTTTCTAACAAAATTATTTTTTATATTAATAGTGAAAAATACTTTATTTTAATTCAATACAGATTTTCAATTTAATTTATTTATGAAGATAAAATATAATTAAATTTTATTTAAAATATTAAATAGACAATGTTTTTATCAATTATATCAATATTGGTCATTGTAACCATTTTCACATTTAAATTTCACATAAAGACTTAACAAACATTATATCTTTTTTACTATAAAACCCTACAGTGTCATCCTGATAGCAGGATTATTTTTTAAATTAACATCTTCTACTTATATTATTAGAAATTGTAAAAATGGATTATATATTATGATTAATAATAATATACAGTTTATAATAGGGTGAACATTGTTTTTTTCCAAAATGATTTGAGAAATTGATTAAAATTAATTACATCATTTAATAGAAAAAATGTGCTAACAAATTACAAAACCAAAAATTTAATTTAATGTCCCAGATTATTCCATGTATTTTTTTAATATTATATGGGAATTAATTCGAGACCATGCTCTGAGATGACGTGCAGTTCTGAGGCATCGTGATCTCGGAATAAATGTTTAAATTTAATTTAATAATTAAAAAACGTGTGTGTGCGGTTTTCCTGAAAAAGTGGAATAACACCCGAACGGGTGCTATGATCGAAAATCTGATGGCACCTTTGCATTCAGTGCAGCGGGTTTACCCTAGAGAAGACATAACATTGGCCGATGCAGGTCGATGGTGAAATCTGGTTTTTGGATGCAACCATAATAAAATATTTTATTTAAAAAAATTATTTAAATATTTGTTTCCGTGAAATATCATTTTTTTCCTTTTTAAAAATAGATTTTGTAGGGGATCAGGGTTAATTTTCTTATAACCCTAAATTTCCCTCGAGGCTCTAGAGAGCTCTGGAGAAAACCTCCCAACACGGCGATGGTGTTCATGACGAGCTTCGCTGGCGACGATGACGCGTCAACGTGATCTTCGCCAACGAACGTCGCGAATCCAGGTAGGATGTTTAATTTGTGATTTCTTCCCCATTCTTGATTTCTACGATGAACTCGGGATAATCCACGAACATATTAGTCCACAGATCGATCATTCTTGTAAAATGGGATTTTGCGGGGATTTGGGAGATTAAATCCATGTTCATCTTTTGTTGTTGTTCGTTTTCTTCCCTGTTTAATCCTATTAACACTACTGGATCAACTTCATGATGAATGACGGCGGTGGTTCGTTCCTCAAATATGTTTCATTGGATTTCTCCCCTTTCTCCCCTTTGCGTTCTTCACATTCATCAAGGGGCGATGAACAACAGATCATTGTGCATCTGTTCTGCGATGCAACGATCCGAGATTGTGGATACAACCCCGAAGCGGTGTCATGGAGGTGTGATGACAGTTTCTGCAGGTGATTTAGAGCGAATCGAGACATATGGGTTTTCAGGCGTTTTTCATCGGATGGATCGTTCTGTGTTTATGATCCTTTTTAAGAGACAAAAACACCAGTTATGATGTTCATATGACAAAACAAACCAATCCCTGGAGTATCGGGACGAACAGACAAGAAACTGAGGATCCGGAGGTTCAGTCGTGACACGAGGAAGAAGGAGGCATTTTTGGAAAAATCCCAACTACATGACGTGTAGTTTGGGCTAAATGGAGTGTGTTCGTCGGCGGACCACCTGGAGTGTATTCCAGGAGTACACAGACACGGGTTGGGTACAGGGCCAAGGACACGACATGTATACCCTTCCTCGGCCAGACCCGGCTAGATACATGGGATACCCCATGTACTGGTACATGGGTAGGAGACACGGAAACGGGTTGGGTACACAACCAAGGACACAACGTGTGTACCCTTCCCCAGCCAGACTGGACTATATACACAGGATACCCCGTGTACTGGTACACGAGCATGAGACACGGACACAGACAGTGGCCGTGTATGGGCGCATGGCCAGCGTACACTGAGTGAGCCACATGTGCTCGGACACACCATGTGATTTTTCTACACATTCTGTAGTTACTATATATCTGATAAGCCGAATGACACGGTCCATTTACATGGGCAGTACCTGGAGTCCGGAACACGGTGTGTACTTTTCTGCACGTCATGTAGTTGAGTTTTACATAGCCGGAACGGATGACACGGGGTGTTTACACGGGCGGTACCTCGAGTAAAGGAACACGTCGTATAACCATAATACACACCATGTAAAAAATTCATAAGGATTGAGCCAGTTGTCTTCTATGACTTCGGTTAGTTTCCTTAGGGTTCGTCCCCTTATTATTTCTCCTGAAGGTTTCTGGTATCATTTCCTACATAGAGGAGCATAATCCCCTCAGAAAGACTTTCTATGTAGAGTTATTGGAATACCTTATGTTAGACTTGGAGTCGGACCCTATATTCATTTCTGGAACCCTGGGTATAGTTCTCGGTATCGACGTGGCCAACTTTACCTAGGCACCGATCCACTGCTTAGCAGATTAGATCAAACTGAGTTGTCAGAATCACCCGATGACTTGGTTGTGATCCTCATCTGGGCATCTTGTTCACATCGTACTTGTGGAGTGTGTTCTCCCAGAACGATTACTTAGTATCTCTCTCTTCAGACCTAGGAGTGTGTTCTCCCTGTTACCTGCTTAGTGGAATCTTCGAGATAGATCTTAGTGGTGGTTTTGCGATAGTCGATTGTGTATGAGTATATCTAGATATTATTGTTATATGTTATGTAGACATATACTATGTTGAGATGACTGTATCTTTCATTTGTGGTATTTTTACCTTTTTGTATTTCCTTTTTGCTTTCAGGGTGTCCTACTCGGTGTTGTTATACTCATTGCTGCACGGGCCTTGCCCGCATGTGTCGTGTCTTGTGTAGACGAGCGAGCCTTCGACAGAATTCTAGGTGGACTTGGACCGGACGGTTCTTAGTGAGATTAGGCGGGCTGATGTGTGTTCCTAAGACTACATATTTCAGTCCCAGTACCATTCCTTATAGGCTGGACTTTGTTACAGAATTTCTTTTGGTGGGCATATACTTTTGGCCCAGGGTTTTACACTTGATGTATTTTACTTTCCGGACGTACTCTGTTGGTTGTGGTTTTTAGTGTATCCATGCATTTCCATTTCTAATAGTTTTCACTTTTCATATTTGTGGGCTTGGAGATGTGTGTGCGTGTGTACAAGTTTATAGGCAATGCCTCCCATGTTAGTAGTAGGCCTACTCGGTGCTAGTCACCAGCCCCTGGCCTATTGAAGGTGGGCTTGGGGAGTTGCGGCTCAGGCCCCCCTAGAACGGGTCGTAATAGAGTGGTATCAGAGGTGGTCAGTTCTTCCTTAGGGCCGAGAGTCTGTGAGTTGGTTGGGGAAACAGTGTTAAGTGTTTTGAGTTCAGCTTTCAGGCCAGGGATCCCAATGTTGGTACGAGATGCCGACGTATCCATACACCGGGACTCGGATAACTTGCTTTTAGACTTGGATCATGGGACCACTAGTTGAAGGGGAAAATAATGGTATGTGCATAATATAGGAATGGGTTGTGCTTTCCATGTCCTTCTTGAGTCTTCTCTCCATATATACTCACTGACTGAGATACATCTTGTTTTTTTAACAGGATGCCTCCGCGACGCGTACCCGCTAGGATCTAGCTGCTCGTTCATGAGGATGACCCCCTTAGTGATGAAGCTTCAATTAAGGGACCAGATCCCCTAGTTTTACCATTGGGTGGTGTTCTAATTAACCCACCACCTATGGGGTCGTGTTTAGTTCCTGTTGTACCAGTGGAGGAGGAGCGCAGACTAAGCACCCTCAACGAGTTTCAGAGATAGAGACCCCTCAGGTTTTGAGAAGAGAAAGACCCCCAGCCTGCTAAAGACTGGCTTGAGGCAGTTACTAGATTCTTCCATTTGGTCAGGACACCGGAAAACCAGATGGTGATCCTAGAAGCGAGCCTCCTGCAGGTCTTGGCAGGGCAATGGTGGAGTTTGGTTATCCAGACCCATGATGAGGTGACTCTTGCATGGTTGGAGTTTGTTCATCTCTTAAAAAAGGGGTTTTCACCAGTTTCCCTCAAGTCAGTGCGTATATAACAGCTTCTTCAGCTCCAGCAGTGGACTATGTCGGTGGGTGACTATTCATCGAGGTTTACCGACCTCTCACAGTACTCGATGGATATGGTCAGAGATCAGTACTTTAAAGCTCTTACTTTCGAGTGGGGCTAGCGCAGAGATATCTGAGATAGCATCATCCCTATGAGCATTCCCACATATGCTGGGGTGCTCGAGCGGGCTTTGGTGGTTCAGAGATTCATGGAATAGAAGAGACAACTAGAAGTTGTCAATAGTGGGTGAGCTGGAGCAGAGACCTCGACAGCAGGGAGACGACGTTAGAGTCCAAGGTGTGGGAGACGTTTTTAGAGGAGATCCCAGGACATGGGATCTACCATACAGGGTTCGCAGGGTGCATCTAGCCAGCCTCGAGAGAGGCGATGCAATCATGTGATGGAAGGGGACATCTCACATGAGATTGTCTGACCCACCGTACTACTAACACAGGAGTAGTGGATGGACCACTCAGGCAGAGGCAATGTGTGGAGCAGATAGATCCGCGAGGCAGCGGGCACGGTAGAGGAGCTGGGAGAGAAGCTAGTGGTTGTCAACGTTTTGACCCCTTACCACCACCACCCCCAAGAGGTCCACCCAAGGCTCATGGAGCTGGTGGATAGAGGTAGGGACAACTGCATGTGGTAGAGCCTTTTGAACCAGATACTCCCTGAATGATTAGAGGTACAATCTATGTCTTTTCTACTATAGATGTCGTATTGATAGACAAAGGTATTAGTCATTCCTTTCTAGTTTCTTATCTTGTCTGAGAACTTGAGATTCCAGGTGAGTCGTTTACTCAACCCTTACGCTTAGAAACACGGACTGGAGAAGATTCAGAGATAACACACCTCTGTAGACAGTGTGACCAGACCCTTGGAGGTGAGAGTTTCGGTTGGATCCTCTTGGTGGTAGAATTGAGGCCTTACAATGTCATTCATGGTATGGATTGGCTATCCACAGTTCATGCCTAGATCGACTGTTTTAGGGGAAGGATGTGGTGTGTCTGCATTGATGGAACGTGGATCTATTTTGTCGGTGAAAGAGAGACCCAAGAAGCACAGGATGGACTCATGCATAGGAGGGCATAGCTAATTTCACATTAGATGGCTATCCTATCCCTTGGCACATCAGATGTTACGAGTTTCCAGTTTGCAGTAGAAGTGGATGAGTATGAGGATGTCGTTCTGGAGGATATCCCCAGACTACCTCCCCATCGGGAGATATATTTCTGCATTAAGTTGCAACCTGGGACGACACCGATATCAGTATCAGCAAATCGAATGGCTCCTGCAGAGCTTCGTGATTTGAGAGTGCAGTTGGACGACTTGCAGAATAAGGGCTATGTGAGACCCAGCATTTCACCATGGGCAGCCCCAGTACTGATTTCCAAGAATGCAGGCGGGATCCTGAGGCTATGTGTGTATTATCGGCGCTGGAATCAGGTGATCGTGAAGAACTGGTATCCACTATTGAGTATCGATGAACTCTTAGACCAGTTGATAGGAGAAAAATGGTTCTCGAAGGTTGATCTACGATCAGGCTATCAGAATTTGCGAGTACGGGATGAAGATGTACCGAAGACAGCATTCATATGTTGCTACAGTCACTATGAGTACTTGGTGATGTCCTTCCGCATGATGAACACCCCAACAGTGTTCATGGAACTCATGAACCGGATATTTCTGCCCTATCTAGATTAGTTCGTGGTGGTCTTGATAGATGATATCCTTGTCCACACTGCGTCCAAGGAGGAGCACATGACACACCTAAGGATGGTCTTAGACACACTCTGAGAGCACCAGTTGTACAAGAAACTCTTGAAGTGCCAATTTTGGATATAGGAGGTCCAAATTTTGGGACACGTTTTCTCAGCAGATGGTGTAGCAGTAGACCTAGCCAAGGTGGAGGAAGTACTAGCATGGGAGCCACCCCGGAGCGTGATGGAGACGAGGAGATTCCTTGGGTTGGCACGATACCATCAAGGATTCATTCTTTATTTCTCCAGGATTTCATCGCCCATGATAGATTTGACCCGAAAGGGGAAGCCTTTTTGTGGACCAAGAGTTGTCAGCAGGCATCCCAGTAGTTTAGACAGAGTTTGATGAGCACCATGATCTTGAGATAACTGAAGGAGGGTTTCAAGTACGTAGTGTTATGTGACGCATCAGGAACTGGGCTTGGTTGTGTCCTAATGCAGAGGGATGCAGTGATTGCCTATGTCTCACATCAGTTGAGGCCACACGAGCATAACTACGCGACCCATGATCTTGAGTTGGCAGTGGTAGTCTTCGCATTGAAGATGTGGAAGCACTACCTGATGGACAAGCGGTTTACCATCTACTCTAATCACAAGATTCTTAGATATATCTTTTCTCAGAAGGATCTGAATTTGAGACAAAGATGATGGCTTGAGTTCCTCCATGATTATGATTTTGAGATCGTTTACACACCTGGGAAGGGGAACATAGTGGAAGATGCTCTCAGCAGAAAATCCATTTGTAGTTGCTGTATGAGGTGACGAGGCATTTGACCTCCTTACAGTTATCATTCATTGATAGAGATGAAAGAGCATACCTTCAGTCGATGGTTGTTACCCCTTCACTCCTACATTGAGTCAGGGAAGCATAGTGCGAGGATGCTAGCTATGAGACTCTACGTTCTCAGATATCCTCAGGTGTTGCGGCTGATGGATACTCAGAAGGTGGGGAGCACTTTGTTCTTTTTAGAGGGAGTACAGTAGTACCAGTGACGTTATGGGAGGAGGTTCTAAGGGAGTTCCATAAATCCCCTTTGGTGGTGCATCTAAGTGTGGAAAAGATGTATCAGGACCTCCGACGTTAGTTCTGGTGGCCAGGAATGAAGAAGTGTGTGTTATAGTTTGTTTCTCGTTGCCTTACTTGTCATCAAGTAAAGTCTGAGCACTAGGTGCCAGCAGGCTTAACTCAGCCCCTTCAAGTGCCAGAGTGGAAGTGGGATGTGATATCCATGGACTTCATGACAGGTTTACCACATACGTCTAGGGGACACGATGCGATCTGGGTGATCATAGATCGACTCAACATGTCGGCCCATATCCTAGCCGTATTGGAGCAGAGTTCAGTAGAGAGCATGGGATGCCTCTACCTGCAGGAGATAGTTTGAATTCATGAATTGAAAACCATGATCATCTCAGATCGTGATGCTCACTTCACATCCAGGTTGTGGATGGGATTGCAGGAAGCTTTTGGGACACAATAACATTTGAGCACAAAGTTTCATCCCCAGAATGATAGTCAGACAGAGCGAAACATACAGGTCATGGAGGATATGCTTCGAACTTGCATACTTGACTATTCTCATAGCTGGTAGGATCACCTACCACTGGAGGAATTTTCTTATAACAACAGTTATCATTACACTATTGTTATGGCACCATTCGAGGCTTTGTACGGGCGACCTTACAGGTCACCGCTCTGCTGGACTGACCCAGGCGGGTCATCACTTATGGGACCAAAGATGGTGAGATCTACTATAGAGAAGGTTCAGGTCATCCAGGAGAGGATGAAGACTGCACAGAGTCAGAATAATTCTTATGCCGATAGGATGCGGAGGCCCTTGTAGTTCAAGGAGGGAGACCATTTGTTCCTATGGGTCTCACCTCGATGGGGATTTTAGATATTTGGTAGAGGTGACAAGCTATCTCTGAGGTTCATCTTCGCTTTTCCATTTCTGAGTAGAGTTGGTGAGGTGTCGTGTCACATGGCTCTACCTCCTCAGATGGACTGGGTACACAAAGTCTTCCTTGTGTCGCAGCTGTGGAGGTATGTTCCTGATCCATCGCACGTTATCGACTTGGGAGAGATGGACATCGATGATGGAGAGACCTTTGCTGAGTACCCAGTGGAGATCAAGGATTGGCAGGAGAAGATCCTTCTTGGGAGAGCTATTTAATTAGTGTGTGTCTGGTGGCAGCACGAGAATCTCCAGGATAGCACGTCGGAGCGGGGGCCCAGATTCGTGTGTAATACCCACATTTTTTTAGTAGCCTTTGTTTTGGATTTTCGGGGAAGTAAAATCCCTAAGGTGGGTGTGTTGTAATGTCCCCTATTTTTTCATGTATTATTTTATTATTATATCGGAATTAATTAGAGACTAGGCTCTGTGATGACATGCAGTTCTGAGGCCCAATGAGCCCAGAACAAATTTTTGAATTTAATTTAATAATTATATATCACGCACGTGTGGTTTTCCTGAAAAAGTGGAATAACTCTAGAACAGGTGTTCGGATAAATAATACTATTGAACAGTTTCATTTAGAGTAGCGGGTTTACCCTATAAAAGACATAACATCAGTCGGTGCAGGTCGGTTGTGAAATCTGGTTTTTGGATGCAACCATAATAAAATATTTAATTAAAATATTTAATTTAGATCTTTGTTGCAGCGAAATATATCATTTCCTTTTTAAAAAGTGATTTCACACGGGGTCAGGGTTACATTTCTCATAACCCTGAAATCCCATGGAGGCTCTGAAGATCTTTGGAAAAAACCTCCCAATGCGGCAATGGTGTTATTGACGAGTTTCGCCGTCAATGACGACGCGGTGATGGGTTCTTTTCCAATGATCACCGTGGATCCATGTGGGATGTTTAATTTGTGATTTCTTCCACGTTCTTGATTTCTACGATGAACACAGGCTAATCCACGAACATATTAGTTCGCGAATCGAACATTCTTGTGGGATGAGCTTCTGTGGGGCTTCTGGGAGATTAAATCCATGTTGATCTTTTCTTGTTGACCATTTTCTTCCCCGTTTAATCATATTAACGGGAATGGATCAACGCCGTGACGAAAAATGGTGGAGGTTCATTCCTCAAACTTGTTTCGTTGGATTTCTCCCCTTTCTCTCCTTCACGTTCTATGTGTTCTTCACGGGGCGTTGAACAACGGATTTTTGCGCATCCGTTCTGCGATGCAATGATCTGATATTCTGGATCCAACCTCGGAGCGGTGTCATGGAGGTGCGATGACGGTTTTGGCTGTCGATCCAGAGTTGATCGAGAGATACAAGTTTTTAGGATTTTTTCTTCGGATGGATAGTTCGTGGTTTATGATCCGTTTTAAGAGACAAAAACACATATTACGATGTTTATATGATGGAACTAACCAATCCATGGAGTATCAGGACGAAAAAACAAGAAACCAAGGATCTAGAGGTTCAGCCGTAGCGTGAGGAAGAAGACGACGTTTCTAGAAAATCCCGACTACACACCATGTAGTATGGGATACACGGCGTGTGTTAGTCAGTGGACCACCTAACATGTACTCTGGGAGTACACGGACATGGGTTGGGTACACAGCCAAGGACACTGCGTGTATACCATCCCCCGGCCAGATATGCAGCATACCCCATGTACTAGTACACGGGCAGGCGACACTGACACGACTTGGGTACATGGCCAAGGACACAATGTGTATACCCTTCCCTAGCTAGAACCAGCTAGATAGACGGGATACCCCGTGTACTGGTACATAGGTAGGCGACACTGACACGGACAGAGGCCGTGTACGGGCGCATGGCCAGCGTACACGGAGTGAGCCCTAGGTGCTCAGACATGGCATGTGATTCTTCTACATGCCTTGTAGTTACTTTATATCTAACAAGCATAATGACACTGACCATTTACATGGGCAGTACCCAGAGTTGGGAACACGGTGAGTACTTTTCCACACACTGTGTAGTTGAGTTTTACACAGCCTGAATGGATGACATGGGCCGTTTACATGAGAAGTACCTGGGGTCAAGGAACATGGCGTGTAACCATACTAGATGCCATGCAATAAATTCTTTATGGCTTGAGACAGTTTCTTTCTGTGACTTGGGTTAGTTTCCTTAGGGTTCGTCCCCTTATTCTTTCTCCTAATGGTTTCTGGTATCATTTCTTATATATAAGAGCATGATCCCTTCATTGGGACATTCTTAATAGAGTTGTTGGAATCCCCTCTGTTAGACATGGAGCTGGATCCTCTATTAATTCTTATAAACCTAGGTAGAGTTCTCGATATTGATACATCCAACATTACCCGGGCACCGATCCTCTGCTTTGCGGATTAGGTCAGACTGAGTTGTCAGAATCACCCCATGAATTGGTTGTGATCCTCATCTGGGAATCTTGTTCTTAATGTACTTGTGGAGTGTGTTATCCTGGAACGAGTACTTCGTATATCTCTCTTCATACCGAGGAGTGTGTTCTCCTTGTTACGTGCTTAGTGGAATCTTTTAGTAGGATCTTAGTGGTGGTTTTTTGATAGTCGATCGTGTATGAGTATATCTGGATATTCTTGCTATATGTTCTGTAGACATATGTTGTGTGGAGTTGACTGTATCATTCCTTTGTGGTATTTTTCCCATGTTGTATTTGCTTTGTGGTTTCAGGGTGTCCTATTGGGTATTGTTATACTCACCCCTGCACGTGCCTTGCCCGCATGTGTCATGTGTTGTGCAGACGAGCGAGCCTTCGACAAGATTCTAGGTGGACCAGGACCAGACAGTGCTTAGTGAGAACAAGTGGGATAAGGTGTGTTCCTACGGCTACAGATTGTAGTACCAGTACATTTCCTTATAGGTTGGACTTTGTTACAGAAATTCTTTTGGTGGGCTTGTACTTTTAGCCCAGGGTTTTACACTTTTTGTATTTTACTTTCCGGTCGTACTCTGCAGGTTGAGGTTTTTAGTGTATGCATGCATTTCCATTTTTAGTAGTTTTCACTTTTCAACTTTGTGGGCTTGGTGATGTGTGTGCATGTGTACAGGTTTATAGGCATTTCCTCCCATGTTAGTAGCATGCCTACTCGGTGCTAGTGACCATCCCCTACCTATTGGAGGCGGGATTGGGGAGTTGCGGCTCGGGCCCCACTGGGATGGTTCGTGACATTTAAGACAAAAAAAGACCTAGAAACTTGTTCATTATCCATTAAATGTCCATATTTATACCCAATAAATAATTTCATTGTCCTTTTTCTTATTTGGACACACATGTAACATTAAAAACGTGGGTGGAATTATCAGATCCAATATTTACAAGACTGTCACTCCTCTTCCTCTATAAAAGGCCACCACCTATACCCATTTATCACACCTCTAAATCCGTTTAGGTTCATCCAATATGTAACCAATTAACCTTCAAAATTTCTTCCATTAGACCATGAATCCTTTCATATTTCATAAAGACTCTCATGTAATCCATTTGAAACAAACCCAAAATATTATCCCAATTTAGAGGTAATGTCTTCTCTAAAAAACTTTTCATTATATTCATTATTCACACATCTACTCTCTTTATTTTATTATTGGGTAAATAATCTAGTATAATAAATATAATAAGTTGTTATTAATATAATGTTTCTTTTTACACTTACACACACATCCATAAAAGAAATATAGAATATACAGTTTCTATGTAAGGTGAATTATTGCCTCATAAAACGATATTGTTCATTTTTAATTTACCGCAAATAATGGCGGGAATTATGAAGAAAACCAAATTATATATGTCATACATTTTAATTATTATGTATCTATGATTTTTTATTCATTTTAAAACACACATATCATTACATTTTATTTGTTGTTAATACGATAATTTCATTTGGGAAAGTGTGGACTACCACCCCCTCAAATTGATGTGATTCATTCACACGCCACCTTGACTGTATATAAGATGGTGTAGTAAACATATATGATATATAGGATATATTAATGAAATTGGAATAATGATATATGTATACATAATTATATATATATATACTCATATGTCATTTACATACTTTCTTTCAACATGATAACAAAGACAAACAACTTTCATGGGTACATACGGTTTACTCTCTCCATGAATTCTGTATTCCATTTAATACTTATATATTATAAATATTATTATGAAACACATATAATATATATATAACTAATAATTATTTCATGGTTTACACTATGTAATCATGATATAAGAATAAATACCAAAGATATGACAAATTAAGACACAGTTGAAGAACAAAGCGAATTTTACTCGAAGGGAAATATTATATCATTGACAAGTAGGTAATATAATGTCATAAAAAACCATATATAGTATTAAGTATATGAATATAATTCTATTAGATATTTATAATAAACTTTTAGTTATTATATTGGAAGCTTGTATGACTATATAGAGAGTCAAGATAGATGGTTAGGGGATTTCATCTCACATTTTATTTCTATGAGATAGAAGCTATGCTCGCCACACTTTCCTTTTTTGTGATATATAATCAACCCATGAATTTATTATATGTATCTTTTACATAAAAATATAATTATTCACATGACCCTTTGATGATACTTATTTCATGTTGTTTAACATTCAATAGTATCCAAATCGATAAAATAGTTTTGCCTCAATTTGGCTTCTTTATAATCCATGTTTTGTTATGTACCTAAACTAATTTTCAATCTGTAAATACTTCAATTTTACATAAAATAACATGAATATCATTAATTTCATTATATATTCAGATTAATGTAATTTTATTTACTTACATGGATTGTATGATCCCTTGTTACCGAGTTAGAAGAATTTATTAAGAGAATCATATTGCTTTCTAAGATTGTTTATTGTTATGCTTCCCTTGATGAAATTCAATGATCTATCTCACAAGAATAATAACAATTTTAATTACACTATATTAATTAATCGTATAACCTATTTTTATTATAATTTTTCACACTTTGTTACTTAATATAATGTTTTTTATATAAAATATGTTTGTCCTTCTCTTCGCTCAAAAATCTATTGAATTAAAAAAATCATGGTTTTTAAAATGTTTTTAAATTGATGTAAAAACATAATAGAAGATAATTTTGAAGGAAACAATATTTTAAACAAAATTATTCAAATATTCATTTATAATTATCCAAATATAATTTCAATGTAAATGTTTTTCAAAATGTTTTTGGTTATAAAATGAATTTTTTTAAGAAGATAGGATATTTTCCTCGAGATATATTTTTAAAAAACCATTCAAAATAATTTTCCATGTATGATAACATCCATTTGTGTTACTAAATAATTTATTGGGGAATTATTCAATTTTTCCATTCATATTCATTCTTGTAATTTTTTTTTCTTGAGGGAATGATGTTTATGAGTCTCGTATATCTTTCAAGGGTTATATGCTTTTGAAACCCACTTATTTTCATGAGTTGTTCTTATGATGAAATTATTTTGAAATGTGTCTCTTTACATAGGGTTTAGATGTTTACATGTTTATTATTCCCATTTCATTTCATAGGATATGATATAATTATACCAAGTGATAAAAACTTTATTATATCATTTGATAAAAATAGTAAAAATATGATGAAATGCATTTGGACTATCACATATAGATTTAATTTGAAAATCATTTTATCTCAAAAAAATATATAATTAAATGAAATGTAAATTAATGTAATTATAGAAAATCCCATAACAATATCATATATAAATTATGATATAGAATGTCTCCTACTATGATGAAGCTCAATAAATCAAATAAGATTTCTATATAATTCCAAAACACCAAAAATACCAAAATTGGAATGATACCTAAAACCTATTTTCATCCACATTGCCACTATTGTTTATAGGGATAGGCAAACTAATAATTAATGGGTGTATGGATGATAATAGACGACGAAAAAGAAAAAAATGGATATTGACCTTAAGAATCTTCTTAACAGTTACAATTCGAGCAGATAGAGGCGCTATAAAAAAGATGATGAACAAAGCATTCCAAACTAATTTGGAGGCCAGGATATCGAAGAATCATATATAAGGATTTCACAAGAGATAGACTGAGTCACTATTACCCAAATGAAAAATAGAAGAAAAACATGAAATGGTACTTCATAAAATTTATAAATGATTTATCACGCCGGTTTCTATATAACCGATGTGATAGTGTTTTTTTCATTTATGACATCGATTATTTTAGAAACGAAGTCCTAAATTCAATTTATCACATATGTTATAAAATAACCAACATTGTAATGTAATATACTTTATTTATCATTATGATTATTTTATAACCAATGTGACAAATCAAGAAAACACATTTTATTATGTTGGTTATAGTATATCTGGTGTGATAAATCCATTTTTCCCAATTTTGAAGTAAGTTATTTATAACTGATGTAATAAATGTTGGTGTGGTAAATACTTTTTTACTAGTTTATATATCCCTCTAATGCATTGGGAAATGACTTATTTCTCATGAGATAAAATAGGATGTTCTTGGGAGTGATACTTGACTATTATGGTGGCCATGGGAGTAAACCATGACCAATAGGATGGTATTAATACAAAACACATTCTACTATGATGGACATGGGAGTGATCCATGATTACTATGGTGGTATGGCGAGTGAACCCATACTAAAATGATTGTATTGGAATAGATTATAGGGATATATGGAAATCATTATATTCTTATGAGTTTTCCACATTTCTATGTTTTATTCCAACGTTATTCATTCATGGATTATTATCATTATATCATTATTATTTATGTATTATGAACTAAAAATGATAATTCCATGATCTCTATAATGATCTTTCATATGTAGGCTATGATCTTGTATTTTCATGATTACATTCTCAAACCCTTATGTTCATGTTTATGCTTACATGTATCCCTTGTATACACTTACTTATCATTTGAGCTCACCCATTTTTATGTTTCCCTCCCCCGAATATCAAGATATTTATTATATTTTATGTGTCTAAGAAGGGTTCTAGTCATGAAGAATCATGTGAGAGAAAATGTAGCATGTTTAAGTATAAGATTGTATGTTTCCATGTTTCCAATGGTTGTAGACTAGTACGGTCTTCATCTATCTATTTGTGCAGTGTTTTTTGTTTTCTACAAAAGTAATGTAATGAAAATGATTAAAAATAGAGGGTCACTGTAGATTATATTACACAGTGATCGTTCATATGTTTCTTTCATCATTGAAAATTCATGATATTTATCTTGGGTTCCTTGACCCATTGCTAAATATTAATTTTTGACTTTAGCCAATCCAACCTAATGCTATTGAGAATTAATCCTATAGGGTCACACACTATATTTTTTCATTTATATCAATCAAATTATGTTGGAATTTAATTAATGGAATAAATATTATTATCAAGGATGAGAAATAATTTTTACTCATATTTTATTGATCTCAAAAATTAAATAAACATTTATTCAACGTATTTTGAGAAAAATATCATCATTTAATATATTTAATAATAAATAAATATTTATTTACTAGTTTGTGAATAAAATAATTTCTAAGAGAATAAAATATTTTATTTTGGTATTCAATAAAATCTAGAGGAGTTAAATCTAATTAAGACAATGTTCTATGATATAATTAACAACCCAGTTAAACAATACTTGTTATTGTACATGATGGTGTGTGCCAAAAAATAGTATTATCTATATTTTATTAAGTTTCATGGTTTTTATTAATGTTTATTAAATATTTTAATGTATGAAAATAATTCAATAATTATTTTTACCTAAACCACTATATTATAAAAAGACGATTATCCCTGTTGTGTATAGTATCGATTAGTTTAATTGAAATAGATAATCGTTGCAAACAAATAACTCTATCACAACTAATCCTTCTATCTACCTCTCAATAATGTGAAATACATGTGATTTTCTCTTCAATAATAATGAATGAGTGGTCTATAAAGAACAAAACAAGGCAATTTATTTGTCCTACTAGCACCTAGATATTGAGTTACATTGTGCGGAGATCATAAAAGAATGTGTGGATCACTGTTATTGTATAATTAGATCCTAGAAAAACAATGAAGGAATTATATAAGGGAATTTTATTATGGTAGACATTAATAAAAAATGAAATATCCTAAACCAAAGTAATAATTTCTTTAGATATTGAATAAATAAATTTTAAATTTTATGTTATACATCCTCTCTCGTGGTTTGAAGAAATGATAATATAAATAATTTTTAATTTTTCTTCCACAAATTCCCACTTATACATTATTTGAAACTAAAATGTGGTCTCACAATGGTCATATTTAAATTTGTAAATATTTATTTGATTAATGGTCTTTTTAAAACTGCTGTAAGATTTTAATTTCATATTATTCATTAATTAATTATATTTAAATTAACACATTTTAACATATATATCATGATTAATTAATTTTTTATTTTTCATAATGGTTTTATAATAGATGAAAAAATAAAATTGAATCCACTGGGAAATTTCAAAAAAATTGTAAGGTAGTGTTATGTGGTGTATACTCTAAATTACACATCATGTACCAATGTGAGTTTCATCTGGATCCACTAAGGGATTTGTAGTGTTTAATGAAGTATTTTTATGTGGTTTATGTTGCATGTGGGTAGGACAACCTAGGACAAGGTTATCATATTACATATATGGTTTTGTGTAAACACTATGTAGTATATACATGTTAGTTATGTAAATCAACCTATCTATGTGGTCATTTTAATTGTTGAAAACCATTTGATACTGATGACCAAGAGAATTTCTGATATTCATGAAATGTATTCATAGTACACCATGTTTACTTAATCAATTCCAAATCTGAAACACATTCCAAAGACCGAAGTGTTCATCCCTAACACATCAAATGGGGAAAACAGAACATGAGGCAGGTATTTACTCGTCATGTTTTTAGTCGAGGTACACACTATATACCAGGGTGTGTACCCTGGATAGACAAAAACCAAGATACATGTCATGTGTTTGTTCCACACAAGAAATGTTTTCTATAATTAAATGATGTAATTAAATATTAAGTTAAATTAATAATAATAGAACATAAACTATATTTTATTTATTGTCACACAAATGTGTGTTTTAAATATTAATAATATTATTAAAAATAATAAAATGACCAATTAATCTATTTTAATTAATATTTCATTATTAGTTCTACCATTCATTTTCCATGAGTTCCATAAATTATTAGTATATATAATTATATTCGAATGATCAATATGATGAAAGGGTAATTATTAATTATTTCATTAATTAATTAATGCAACTTCATCATTCGTTATAATGAACTAAAAATAATAAAATGAATTCTTTCTAGTTACTTTTGTATCTTCATGCTTGTATTAAAGTTATTGAGATTAATCAGGACCTATGTATATGTTTGATGTTTTAATTTAATTTATTTCATGGGTTTGCAATTATTTATTTTTAAATTAAATATGATGTCCTATGATTCATCCCTCCCTCCATTATTATGTAGGACTCACATGTCCATGGATATTTATGTAATTTCCATTTTAATTATCCTTTTGTTCCCCTCACCAACATATGAGTCATAAATACATGTAATTCAGGGAGTATATAAATACATGTGGATGTTGTTTAAGACAAAACCACTATGTTTCTAACTCTTGTGACGTTGAGGTGGATATATATAATGCATTAACTCATTGCATGACTGGAAGCAAATGAAATTATCTATAGTCTAGAGGTTGATTTAAGGTCTTGTAATTAAATCAACCACCAGATAATTCTCATGAACTGGTAATTTATTTAATATTTTATTTATTTCTATCCAATTATTTTTTATGGATGCAATGTCATGGTCACATAGATAAATGAATTAATGTGAAATTAAGGAAATTAAAAAAAATGAATTAGGTGTAAACATTTTATCCAACATGGTAAATTAATTATGTAACATCCACATAATATAAAAATGGAATGTAAAGTATAAATCAATATAAAAATATATTTATAATTAATTAAAATCAAACAATTAAATATCATGTCATCATTGGACTTCCATTACATGATTAGGAATGTAATTATTGAATGTTATAATTTTATAAACTCTCCTTAGGTTGATTACTTTTAATGTGGAGTTATTACTATGGTTATTAATTGACTTAACCATCTCACATCAAAAAAATTATCCCTCACATGACAGGATGTAACATGGAGGCACGTGTTGAGGAAATAAAAGTCAAAGTTTCATAATAGAGGATACCACTTAATGGATCTAGGAGCTACAAGCCCATAGATGGAAAAGACCTGTCTACCTAAAAACCTTCATTGTTTCTTGACCATCTTGCATTCCGGTTATATGAAGGGTCATATGAAAAATTTCCACTAGAATGTTATAAAAACTAGTCATTTCATGTTTACTGGTGATGGCTATTGGGATATGATAAAATAGTTATAAATTTAATAAAAATTATAGAAAATAAAATTAATTGATTATATCACACATAATTTATAATCATGAAATTTATAATAATATTTTCTTTTAATTTTAGAAAAAAATTGTAAGCTCATTATCCATATTATTCGTACAATCAACATTTTAGAAATAAAACCACCTCACAAATAGTAAAATCCAAGAGTGTTTTAGATGCCTCTAGGTTATTATACACCACGAATAGAAATTATACATTCTAGAATCTTCAATTCCTAGTCATCCTGATAACTAGGTGAGTGATAAAGAGTTCATGGTCTATAAATAATTGAAAGATGTGGTTGATGTTCTGTGTTGGATGATTTCATATATGCCTAGTGAACTCATGAATTCTAATAAAATGTGTATTCATAAAAAAATTTGATAACCTATATAGTATTTACCTTGATAGAGACATAAATGAACTATTTGATATATCCAATGTATTCATTCCTAGAATGTTTTTATAGGGTTTCCCAGCTGGGCCACACATAACTTATCTCTTTGGTTACACTGTGCCCCTTGAGTTTTGAGGGTTTAAAATATCTGAATAATTGGTCACCATAATCATTATCCCATAACTCCCTCATAGGTTCTGTATGTTTTTTGTAAATTTAATATGAAAAAATAGTTATAAGAATCTTCCAAATCATTCTATCTCATTTTCATGATGTCAATAAAGATACGAAGAACGAAAATACTTTCATCCTTATGGTGAAAGAACTAAATGGGAATTGGGAGATATTTGATTCCAAATCATCTTAAAACAAATAAATTATAATAATATCAATGGGGAAAGAAAGGGAATATGTTGTTTCCAATTTTCCATGTGGTAATAAGGACCACAAAAAGAATAACAGTACACAAACAAAGAAAAAAATCAGAATCTTCATTTGTGTTTGTTATCAAGTGAAATTTTTATATTTCTTGAAACATGGTATTGGATACATCTTTTGGTGCTCACATATGTATTCAAATAATGTTACTAAGTAGTTTCAATAAGATTGAATGAGGGGAAGATGATACAAGAGTTTCTAATAGCTCTAATCCTTATATTGTAGCTATTAGTGACTACAATCTCACATTTCCAAATGGTACGATCATAGTATTAATGATTTTTTATTATGTGACTTTATTTACCAAAAACATTATATCAGTATCCAGACCAGAATTTGATGGTTTTTTGTTAAAATTATGAAATAATTGTTTTATTATTTTAAAAAATAATACGTTTTATGTAAGGAAAAAATAAGTAATTGTATTCATGTTCTAGACTACACAAACCCAGTAATTTAAATACTTAAATAAACTAACTCATATGACCCAGGCCACCCCCAATATTGGCATCAGCGACTTAGTCATTTAAATGAAATGTTCTTGACTAGGCTACATCAAGTGGAATATTTAGATTATTTTAAACTAAAACCACTTGTTTAATATCACTCCGGTTTAAAAGGTTAAATGAACAAAGCCACATTTTGTGGGAAATGTTAATGGTCTAAAGAGATTCATGAATTAGTCCTTACCAATGTGTGTCGACAATTTTCTTTTGAAGAATGGGTTGATTACTCATAAATCAAAAAAACTATTGATTTTAGTTGATATGTATTTATCTACATAATGATTTATATGTTTAATTATGTTAATAATATGAAGGAATACATGAATGATGTTCAGAACAATCTTGGTTATAATATAAAAGATCCATAGAGAACATGTTGGAGAATATCTTAATTAGGACTTCGTTGATCCTTTATGGGAAATATAGATACTATCTCAGCATAATATTCTTTATATGCCTCATTGGAATGGGGTAAGATAATTGAGGAAGTACGCCATTTTGGAAATGGTGAGATCGAGGAAGATCCATCCGAGTCATACATGATCCTTTTGCAGATACACTTTACAAACCATAGTAAAAATACTAAAACCATGTTCCAACTTACGGGGAAGATGGTATACCCTACAAATTATGGAGTGGAACGAAACATGTGTTTGTCATGGATTCATGTGTGGGGTTGTGAAGAATTATTTAGAGCCTCTTTAGGTAAAATATGTGGTCCATATGGCACAAAGTATATCTTAATTGGATATCCTAAGAAATAATGGGATATTATCTATTCAGACCCTTAGACAAAAATGTTTTAGTTACAAGACAAACCTTACTACTTGAGTGGGAGAACATCTCTAGAATATATAATACGAGTGCGAAGGAATTGTATTAATCTAAGGATCAAGGTATATAAGATTTTGCACAAGAATATATTACACAATGACTAGTGAATGTAGAAAATTTTTCTTGATACACAAGTAATGTGCAGGTGTAAAATAGAGGTTATAGAACTGGAATGTTTTGTATTTCATGTCATTGAGGATGGTGACTCAATATTAGTTGATAATAATGATCCTCTCTCATATAATAAAGAATTAATTGTGACATAAGATTCCACATGGAAATAATCCATGAATTTTATAACAGATTCCATGTACCAAAAAGAATCTACATTTTGGTCGATCCTGAAGAGGATACAAGACATATAGGATGTAAATGGCTATTCAAGAAGAAACTGTACCTAGAAGGACACGTTAGTACCTATAAATAATGACTTATTGCAAAAGGGTTGAAATATTGTCAATTCATTGAATTCAATGAATCCATTATACTAGTTTCAATAAAAATCCATCAGAATTATACTTGACATTATATCATATAATAACTATGATCTTTGGAAAATAGATAAACAAAATTCCCTAAGGGGAATCTTCATAATGATGTCTATATTAAAAAAACTAAAGGGATTGGGACGCCAAATTATGCAAGTATGAAATGAAAATTAAAAAAATATTGTATTGTTTAAAAAAAGAATCTCAGTCATTGAACATTTATTTTGATGAATCAAAAATAGAATTTGAATTTATGATGAATGAGTGTGATTCTTGAATCTACAAACTATTTAGTTTGAGTGCTGTATTTTTTTAATAGTATATGTTGATAACATATTAATAATTGGAATTGAAATACTTTTCTTATAGTCTATTAAATCTTTGTTTAATTTATTATTTTCTATGAAGAACTGGACAGATTCGGCATATATACATTGGATTAGGATCCATCTTGATCGATCCATTTGGTTTCCCTACCTAATTAAAATTATATAAAATAACAAGATAATAAAGTTATTCAATACGGAATAATCTAATAGTTTATTGTTACTAGAAAAAAATGTCATTCATCATACTAGTAAATATGTCCTCATGCACATGGGGAAAGAAATAGAGTGATTAGTTTTCCATATGCATCCTTAATTGAGTCATTCATGTATGTTATAATATTTACTAAGATAGTTGTTTTCTATAAATTAAGTGTTGTGGGATTACATTAAAGTAATCCAGGTTACCTCTATTGGATATAGATCAAGACTATAAATATATGTCTCCGACATATTAGGAATATGTTCATGGTTTATAGATGCGATCAGGAACAAGTCTTTTTAGTATATGAAGATTCTAGTTTCCAAAACGATCAAGGTGGCATGATTTCATGAATGGGATAACTCCAAATCCTTTTTTTTATTTTCATCATAAACCAATTTATGGTCGATTGGGAACCTAACAATACAAGATAAAAATTACCAAATTTTAAAAAATACTAACATAAATGGCATAAAAGCATAAAATATACTGATAACATTAAAATTCAACATCAAATTTCAAATTCAAACACACATTTAAAAAAACAGACACATCAACACCTCATGGCATGTATACCTTGAGACACATTTCATGAATGATCACAATGATTTTCAATCAATGAATTTTTAAAATCAATATCTTTGTATATTATATTCCATCACATAATATCATCATCATCATTATTAAAAACAGAAGACCTTTCTGATATGTAGGGGACATATCACATGAACCAACAAACATATCATTTGATAACCAGAAAAAAATAATATTACCATCACCTAGAACTGTTACCTTATGTAATCACATAAACCATTTGAACTCACCTCCCAAGTCACCTTAAAATCCACTACACAAATATGACTTGGAGGAGAGTAGAATAATCGTGGAGCACAAGCAGAGTATGAACAAACGTTCTCGAATAGTTTCACCAACACTGAAAACCTCTCTTGTCATCGAGGATGAAATCCATGAAATAATCTATAAAATCATGGTTCTGAAACTAAATAAGGTCCCAAAAACACCACCCAGATTGAAATATCTCTAAAAAGAAGAAAAAAACAAAATGAAACTAATTAAGGCGACTAGAAACCTATGATAGGAGAGAACCAACACGAATCAGGGAACATGGAAAATTGATATCTCGTAACTAACACATCACAAAAATCCACACAAGAGTCACTTATATAAACTAAAATAGAGTCTAGTAAAATATATTTGGGATTATGATCATAGATAGAAATGAATAATGCATCAAAAGTGAGCCAAGATCCTAGAGAGGTAGAATCGCCCAAATGAGATGGATAGAAATAGAGAAGAAGAGATCTACGAAGGAATGACAAAGAGAGAAACCCTAGAGAAAAATAATTTCATTGAAGGAGAGAAACACTTTCATGAAATTGAATAAATAATTTAATTATAAATCATGGAAATGAAACAAATAGGTTGGTAACTAGATGAATAAAAAGTAGCATCTGAAGTCCGAAGATGACATACCATCTCTATCTGAAGAAACCCTAGATGAAGGAGAGGTGTGGGATGCTTAGAAGACATAAAAGTAGGATTTAGTTATAGATTCTATAGTAGAGTCCAAGTATATTATCGATACTATGTTCTCTAATGAAATAGTGTTTTTGTACAACATCATGGTACCTAGAAGTAAATATCCTATCAAAATTTAATATGATAATAATGCATTGGTGGATCATGCAAAAGAGCCAGGGTCACATCATCGAACAAAGAACATACATTGAAAGTATCATATCATGATAGATTTTTCTAATAGAGTCTGGGTTTTACTGAGAATTATTTACATGGAATAAAACATGGTGGTCCCCTATAATAAATCCTTAACTTAGAAGAAACATGATTATCATGTGAGGTCAAGTGAATTGAAATGTATAAAATGTTAGCTCTAATCAATGTGGGGTTTTCATGGAGTTTTTATACTAGGAACAACTATTTTTTCATTGATTACATATATATTATATTTACTTAATATTAATTAAACATATTATACCTTATTATTTTATGTTCAACATCTATTTATTCTAAAAATGTATGAGTGTATTTTGTTTACCTTGATATGATCGTAGAAGTTCCCTCCTATTGTCATTATTCAGGAGTGCTATAAAAATATTATTAATATAGATATATAGTTTTATAAGGTATTTTAATGAGAAATATAGTATTTATATTATTCGGTACGGGGAATCATATGCAGGTGAGGATTCTTCTCATGAAGTTCTCACATTGTAATCTCCAAGAAGATGGATTACGAAAACATAACATCCAACAAGAATTATGCATGTCTTGGTGTCATTGGGTATTCCAATTAGCGTGCATGTGTAATGGTACATGGTATTTAGTATTATCATTAATTCATTTATTACTTCCAAAAATATATTTTATGATGAAAATAATGATGACATATTTTCTCAGTGGGGTAGGGTGAACTAGGGGAATCACAATTGACATGCGATTAATGGGTATGTTAAGGAAGAAATTGTCACTTCTATAATTATGGAAGCTATTATATTCAGCCTTTTATTGGAATAGAACTATATCACTAATTTCCATGGCCATGGTGTAAAAACATCTTTATTCGAGATAGTCAAATAAAGATGCATCAAGAATATATGTTAGTGACAAGGATGTGCATCTTACTTGGTGAGATATTGTAAAAAAATGGTTATATTACAAAGTGGTAAATTTTATATGGTTTTCATCATTGTTATATTACATTCCTTCTCTATGGTGTCTTGACCCATTGCAAGATAGTAATCTTGGAAATTAACTCAGCCTCCTTAATGCCAATGGGAAATAATCTTACAGGGTCACACACATTGCCTTTTCATTAATCCCTATTATATTTTATTGGAATTTAATTAATTTAATAAATATTATTATCAAGAACATGGAATAATTTTTATTCATTTTTTATTAATTTAATAAATTAAATTAGTATTTATTCACAAGATTGGGAATAAAATATATTCATTTATTTTAATGAATATTTAATAAATTTTTATTTACTAATTTATTATTAATTTAACATCCCATGTAAATAAAGAATATGAAATTTTTATATTTTTCTTTATTTGTGAATAAAATGTTAATATTAATTTAAATGGAATGCTATGCTCGATGGCTTACCCAATACGCAACAACGAGTTCCATTGAAATCTTATGTTGTACTCTAATAATAAAATAATTTTATTTTAAATTATATTTAACACCTAGCCGTTGTAATGATGGGAATGAATAGAACTAACTACAAAATGATTATATGTTTGTAAAATATTTTTACTTTTTACAAAAAATGTTAGAGGATTAAAAATGCGAATGAATCCAATTTTAAGCGTAAACATTCTAATATTCTTTAAAGGGTCGATTAACCGCCTTTTGTTGGAGAACCTCTTTTAAATCTGCTTTTTGACAATTTTATGTGTTATGTTTGAAAAAATAAAATTCTTCTTTATAATCGGGACATCAAAATTTACTTTGTGCAAATTTTTGGTATTTTTCTGATAAAGTTCATTTTTTAAAGAATAGTGAAAACTATTGAATTTTAATTCAAAACCTCTTTCTAATCTATTTTATTTATATGATTAGATTATATTTTGAATTGGTTTTAAATTAAAATTAGAATAGATTTTTACCATTTAATAGTGGTCATTGGAATTAATTTCACTTTGAAATTGGACTTAAACTAGTGTCAATCTTTTGATATATATTGTTTCATAAAAACACGCTATTTGTTCTGACATCGGGAAATAATTATTAAATTAATTAATGTAACTTATATGTTTTGAATTTTTTAAAATAGCCATCATTTTTGAATTTGGAATATCAAATATAGCTTAGGGTGAATTTTTTGTATTTTTCTGAAAACATCAATTTTTGATGAATAGTGAAACCACTAAGCGGTACTTCAAAAAACAGATTTTTCATTTAAATGAAATTTTACCACCTCTGTGTTTTGAATTTCAAATATCCGACATACATGGTTTTCATTATTAAGTAAAATGTGGTTCAATGGGATTAAAATTATTTTTTGGTGAATAGTAACTTTTATGTTTTTAAACGCGATTAGAGGAAATTAGTGTAATTTAATGTATAAATAATGTTTTAATATTATGAAATGACCATGAATCTTTTCCTAACCCTATTTGATGAGTCATATTCGACCATGAAAACCCATGGGTCTATTTTTGGGACCCCATGGAGCCACTTGGGTAAGATAATGACATTACTATCTTTTATTAAAAGTAAAAGTAAAAATGACACAAACATGTATTATTTTACTAAAAAAAATTCACATGGGGTTATACAAGTCAGATTTTCAAATATAAATAGTCATTGGAAAGATAAAAATATTTCCTACATCATAGTATTTTTTATAATTTTTAGACATTAAATAAATTAAATATTTGATGACACCATGATGATGCCGCGATTACCTCATTAATTAACGATTTAAATAGAATGAAAAGATAATGTAACATATAAGACATAAACATGTGAAAAACCTATTGTATGGGTGGATTTTGAACTCTTATCACCTTATCCTCGAAATAAATCAATGTGGGACCTTTAAAATCTGAAACAAATTTCAAAATAAAGGTTCATTTTATACCTTTCCAAGAGTGCCGCTCCTCTATTCTTATAAAAGGCCCCCACCTCTACCTCATTACCCACACATCTAAAGCATTTGGCTTGGCCATGCTCTGATACTTTTGTCTCTCCACATCCCTCTTCTAATCCTAGAAGCCTTACCTTAGGTAGTAAGATCTTCAAGAAACCCTTTTGGTTCAAACCAAAGGGAGTTACCCAATTTTAAGGTAATGTCTTCACTTGTGTTATTTTGTTTTATTTTGCTTCTCCAACCCCCTAAAATCTTTTTATTAATTTCTTTTGTAACAACTCTATTATCATAAATATAATTGGATGTTGTTATAATAAGGATTATAGCTATACATATACACTCCTATATCTAATGGTTAAAGAACATATAGTTTATGTGGATGGTGAATTTCTGCCTCACGAAACGATGATTGTTCGATATTCTTTTAACACCTTCAAAGGTGGACATTAATATGTCACTATATTTATATATGATATATAATATGTTTATGTTTTCCTTAATCTTCTATATTTTTCATTTATGATATACCATTATGGTTTTGATTATGGGTAAAAGTGATATCTTCATTTTAGGAAGTGCGGACTACTGCCCCTTCAAAGTGATTTGATTCGTTAATACCATATGTGGAATGTATAAAGGATGGATTTAATGATATTATATATGATACCATAATGGAATTATAATACTATTATGTATCATTATGTTTTAATTCCATTAAATATGAAATATAAATTGAAGTAGCGTTCATGCGTATGAACGGCTTACCCTCTCCAATAATAGTGCATTTCATTTCTTACCTCTAAATTTTATGTAATATTATAAATGCATGTATATAATGGATATATATGATATATATTATTTCTACATAATGAATATTATTCTGGATATAATTGATATTTTACCCCATGAACAAACTTGTAATTATAAAGAGTTTATTTTTGACTCAAGTAACAATGATCGACAAAACGACCATTATTAACTTAAATAATTACATAGTGTTCATAACATTGTAATAAGTGATATAAAAGGAATAATGAACTTGATAAAGGTTCTTAATCAAGTAGAAATTAACTCAAGTTTATTATTCAGGAGTTTAATGAATGATCGAGTCAAGTCGGACCCGAGGTAAGGGATCATACCCCTCTCTTTCATTTTATGTATACTCTTTTATGTTATTACTTTTATGCTAATCTTTATAATGATTGGTATTTTCTTTAATATTACTCTTACTATAATTTTTTATATTCATATGATGAGAGACCTTATTTTCTCTCATCAATCCATTTTGGAATTTTTGAGTGGCGCTATTAGGATACCAAATTTTCGTAAGAGATCCAACCTCTCTTTCTTTTTGAGTACTCCCATTATGTCACTTCTTTTAATATCCACTTTTTTATGTTGGGGGATGTTATTTTATATTCCTATTTTTGGAAATTTCATTTTAATATTATGAGATACCCTCTTTTATCTCATCAATCCATTTTTGTAAGTTTTATGTGGCGCCGTTAGGTTGCCGAGTTTTCGTAAGGGATTTTTCATCTCACTTTTATTCCCGTGAGATTTATGCTACATTTTCCACCATTTCCTTTTAGTGGTATATGTAATTCCGATTATTCTATTATTTGTGTAATACACTTTTGTTTATGAGTATTTACATCAATTTTGTATTCTCCTTATTTCATGGGGTGTATGTTTCGAAAGATACCCAAGTCGGTAAGGGATCCTTTCACCCTCCTCTTTTTAAAAGACTTATTTTGTTGGGTATTTGAATTTACATATTGTAATGTTGGGATATGTTCTTATATATCCTTATTGATGTAAATTTTATTTCCATGTTATGAGATACCCTATTAATCTCTTATGAACTCATTTTCTGAAGTTGGAAGTGACGTCGTAAGGCTGTCAAATTTTTGCAATGGAATTTCTTAACCCAATTTTGATTCTTTTGGATAAACTTGTACTCCTTGAATATGTCATTCTATGAATATGTGTGAATTACCTCTGATTGTTTTACACTTAATATCCACTTATATTTGGTGTATTCGGTTGTCACACATAATTATGTAATTGATTTATCCTTAATCCAAGGATACCGTCTTTGTAAGGGACTTCGTCTCAATCTCCATTCATTGAGGAATATTTTGTTTTATACACAGCATTCTTTTATACGGTGTATAAACCCCTTTGACATTTATGATTAATCAAAAGGAATCTTTTTTTATACAAAGCGTTTTACTAAACGACAAAAGGAATGTTTTTTTGTCATACGTATGTGGCGACAACGACTTCTCTACCAACGGGACCACTATTTGAGTTTCAGCTTCCTCTATAAGCCAAACCTAACTTTTATTTAAAATGAAAAAATACAATGTATTACTTTTATTTTATTCTGTTATTGAAAATGGTTTTCGTAATGTTTTTATTATATCATTGTGATGTATTGATCTCTTGTGATTGAAATGTGGAAATGTTATTTTTCCTTTATGCATGTTTTATGTGGTACAATTATGTTATGGTTCTTTGGAATTGTTATGAAGATGGGTGGTTTCGTGATAAACAAAGGGAAAGTGAGCCAGTTATTGCTCTCTGATGCATTGGGTAACATGAAGGAGTTAAACGTTAAGGTTTCTCCGAAGATATTTAAGGAATATATTGTGATGGGTATTCCAAACGTATCCAAGAGGGTTACTCCCTACGTAAGAATGTTATGAATGCCTCAAGTTACCTTTATGTCTTATGATTTCTATGATTTATTTGATGAGGTATGTTAAAGTGGTTATGTTTTATGAGTAAACTATGACTTCATACATGGACTAATGTTTTCATTTCATACTTTTACACCCCTTATTGAGATTTTTTTGCTCATCCCAAGTTTTTGAGATATTTTTCACTGGTCAATGGAATGGTACATGATGTGATTAAAGGGTCATGTATGTGTCATGAAGAAATCCATGTTTTATTTTAAATATGTTTCCACCGATGGTAAAAATGAATACTATCTTTTATGTAACCACTTTGTTTAAATATGGAATGTAATGCATGTTTTATGATCTAATTCTCTAAAACTATAAACCTGAAAAGATCCTCTATGTGAATTATTCATATAATTCAATAATAAGTAATGTTTAAGGATGAGTCCTTATAGTTGGTATCAGAGGTCGGTTTAGAAAACTTTACAGATTAAGAGTTTTTGTTATACACATGGTTAGTCCCTATATCTATTATTTCAGTTAAACCCTTGTTTTATGACTATTTTTTAGGTCCAGTAAAGTCGGTTACGAATTGAAGGGGGGGATCTCAAATGACATTCTTATCTCTTCTTGATTCCATGATTGCAATAATTATTGCAATGTCATGTTTGGATGATTGTGGAACTTTTTCTAGCATTCAACTCACTTGAAAGAAGTGGTTTGGGATACCAAACACCTCCACAGTACCTCGTTATCATCGTGGATCATGGGTTGTATTTAGGAAAATACTATTTTCACAATATTCTAATATTTTCAAGAAAGGTAAATATTATCAAGGTATTTTCAAATATTTAACCTTATCAGAAGAATTTGAAGTATATCATGATTTTAGAAATGGTGCTGAGGAAGGAGACCCTTACACAATCAATTTATATTTTCTTTTAAAATATAATCTCTAAGCACATACTTATGGTATTTTAAAAGGACCAATAATATAAATTCTCAACACAAATTATGTCAGAATATTTTATAGAAATCATGTTTTATCAGATGTTTTGGAATTATATATCATACATGATTATTTTCCAAAAATATTTTTCTGTGAACACCCATATGACCCATGTTGTACAAGGTGTATTTGGATAGAGGGAGGTCATGATTTTGAAGGATCTTTAAATCATTGTTGTAATGCATGGGACTTCTACCTACGTGAATAAGATGACGATGAAACCGAGTGGACTCCATGAATAGAGTATGCTGTTTTTCTTTTTGGGAATAGTTTTATTTTATGGTGGTGTGATAAGACTTCAAGAATTAAGAAGTTGAGATTGTAATGAATTTGGATGAAAATGAGAGGTATAAGGAATCTATTGAGGTTTAAACATGTTAGGGTTATTTTTGGAGTTTTATAAAAAGGACCACACGAAGACCGTGTGACAACCCATTGCGTCAGACAAAGCTGTAGGAATCGAACCCACAACCAAAGTGCGACTGGTATTTATCACCTACCACTGGAATACGTGAATTACCTGGTTAGTATGACTTATTCTTTTTAGTTAGATGATTTTATGAATTAAGAGTAAGTTGATTTTGGGTTATCTGTGGAAATTATTGACCTATCATGGAGGATATTTGATTAGGTTAATTACTTTTCAATATAAGACTTTTAGAGAAACTGATGTTATTTGGAGATAAGTGTTAATTTGTACCTTGGAAGACTATGTGACTAAATCCTTCAAATATTTGGGTTTTGATCATAGTTTGGTTTTCTTTGAAGAATTTTATGGACAGGTTTTTTATCGAATGGTCCTCGTTGAACTTTTGGTTTTGTTGGACAAATTTTGGAGATTAAGAATAGATTTTCTTTTTATAAAGGGTAATCCTTTTATAGATTATCTGATCATGTTCAAACAATTTTGGTTTTTGTAAGGGTTTAAAGACATGGGAAATATGTAGTTCTCTTTTGTAGATTAGGTGATTCTCAAGAAGTTGATTTTAGTACTCTTAATGTGAACAAGACTTCCTAAATACTCATCATTTGGGGAAAGTATGAGTTTGTGTAAGAAATATAGTAAAAGTTGAAAGTCAACATGAAAAGTAAGTATGTTTCCTTAAGTTCAATAATAAATTCCTCAATTAAAATTAACTTAATACAAAAATGTTGTCTATTAACTTTTCCTACTGTGGAATCGAATACTGTTTAACCCACCACATGTTTGTGATTTTCTTGTGGTTAACTTTCTCCAAAAAAAATTCAATCACTCTCCCTCAGAACATGACCCTTTTATTTTTCTTCCATATCCATGTTATCCTACATCGAAACCTAGTATCGGTTAAATCGGGTGACCTCTGTACTTCTCTTACTTTCTTTTAAAGTGATTATTTTACCGACTCTTGCTCTGATATGGGACTTTCAATGATGTTTTCGAGCCCAATTTTAAAATTGTGAGGACGCAATTCCCAAAATGGGGGAAGGATGTAACATACCAGGTAAATAAAGAATATTACATTTTTATATTTATCCCTATTTCTGAATAAAATGTTAATATTAATTTAAAGGGAACGCTATGCTCGATGGCTTAACCAATACGCAAAAACAAGTTCCTTTGAAATCATAATTTGCACTCTAATAATAAAATAATGTTATTATAAATGATGGTTAACACCTAGCGGTTGTAATGATGGGAATGAACATAACTGACTACAAAATGATTATATATGTTTGTCAGATATTTTTACTTTTTGTAATAAATGTTCGAGGATTAAAAATGCGAATGAATCCAATTTTAGAAGTAAACATTCTAATATTATTTAAAGGGTCAATTAACCGCTTTTTGTTGGCCAACCGCTTTTAAATCCACTTTTTGACAATTTTATGTGTTATGTTCGACAAAATATTATTCTTCTTTATAATCGGGACATCAAAATTTACTTTGTGTATATTTTATGTAATTTTCCGATAAAGATCATTTTTTAATGAATAGTGAAAAAATTTGTATTTCAATTCAAAACAACATTCTAATATAATTTATTTATAAGATTAGATTGTTTTTTGAATTTTTTTAAAGTAAATTTAGAATATATTTTTACAATTTAATCTAATAGTGGTCACTGAATTAATTTTACTTTGAAATTGGACTTAAACTAGTGTCAATCTTTTGATATATATTGTTTCATAAAAACACGCTATTTGTTCTAATAGTGAGAATTGAATATTAAATTAATTAAAGTAACTTATATTTTATGAATTTTGTAAAATAGACATCATATTTTAATTTGGAATATCAAAGATAGCTTAGGATGAATTTTTGTTATTTTTCTGAAAACTTCAATTTTTTATGAATAGTGAAACCACTAAGTTATACTTAAAAAAACTAATTTTTCATTTAAATGAAATTTTACCACCTCTGTGTTTTGAATTTCAAAAATCCGACATACATGGTTTTCATTAGGAAGTAAAATGTGGTTCAATGGGATTAAAATTATTTTTTGGTCAATAGTAACTTTTAAGTTTTTAATCGCGATTAGAGGTAGTTAGTGTAATGTAAGGTAAAAATAATGTTTTATTATTTTGAAATGACCTTGAAACTTGTCATAACCATACTGGATGAGTCATGGACGACCAAGAAAACCCATTGGTCGATTTTTGGGACACCATTGAGCCACATGGGTAAGATAATGACATTAATGTCTTTTATTTAAAGTAAAAGTAAAAATGACACAAACATGTATTGTTTTACTAAAAAAAATTTAAATGGGGTTATACAAGCCATATTTTTGACAATAAATAGTCATTGTAAATCTAAATAGATTTCCTACATCATAGTATTTTTTTATATTTTTTAGACATTAAATGAATTAAATTTTGATGACACCATGATGATGCAGTGATTACCTCATTAAATAACGATTTAAAGAAAATGAAAATATAATGTAAAATCTAAGACCTAAACATGTGATAAACCTATTGGATGAGTGGATTTAGAACAATAATCTCCCTATACGCTAAATGAATCAATGTGGGACATTTAAAATCCGAAACACACTTGAAAATGAAGTAACATTTTATACCTTTCCAAGAGTGCCCCTCCTCTCCTCTTATAAAAGGTACCCACCTATACCTCCTTACCCACAACTCTAAAGCCTTTGGATTGACCAATCTCTGATCATTTTATCTCCCCACATCCCTCTCCCCATCTTAGAAGCCTTACCTTAGGCAAGAAGCTCTTCAAGAAACCCTTTTGGTTCAATCCAAAGAGAGCTACATAATATTAAGGTAATGTCTTCACTTGTGTTCTATTGTTTTATTTTTCTTCTCCAACCCCCTAAACTATTTTTATTCATTTAATTTGTAACAACTACAATATATTCAATATACTATGATGTTTTTATAATAAGGATTCGAGACACACATACACACACCTACATCTTATGGTTTAAGAACTTACTGTTACTATGGATGGTGAATTTTTGCCTCCCGAAATGATGATTGTTCAATATTCTTTTAACACCTTAAAAGGGGAAATTAATATGTCACTATATTTATATATGGTATATAATATGTTTATTTTTTCCTTAAGCTTCTGTATTTTTCATTTATGGCATACCATTATATCTTCCATTATGGGTAAACGCGATATCTTCATTTTAGGAAGTGCAGACTACTGCCCCCTCAAAGTGATTTGATTCATTAATACCATATGTGGTATGTATAAAGGATAGATTTAATGATATTATATATGATACCATACTTTAATTATAATACTACTATTTATCATTATGTTTTAATTCCATTAAATATGAAATATAAATGGATGTAGCGTTCATGTGTACGTACGGCTTACCGTCTCCATGAACGGTGCATTTCATTTCTTACCTCTAAATGTGATGTAATATTATAAATTCATGTATATAATGGATATATATTATATATTCGATATCTAAATAATGAATATAATTCTATATATAATGGATATTTTACCCCAGGAACAAACTTGTAATTATAAAGAGTTAATTTTTTACTCTAGTGGAAATGATCGACAAAATGACCATTATTAACATAAATAATTACATAGTGTTCATTACATGGTTATAAGTAATATAAAAGGAATAATGAACTTGAAAAATGATCTTAAGCAAGTATAAATTAACTCAAGTTTATTATTCAGGAGGTTAAATAAAGATCGAGTCAAGTCGGACCCGAGGTAAGGGATCCTACCCCTCTCTTTCTTTTTATGTATACTCTTTTAAGTCATTCCTTTTAAGATCATATTTCTAATGATTGGGATGCTATTTTATATTACTCTTACTGTACTTTTTTATGTTCATATGATGAGAGACCTTATTTTCTCTCCTCAATCCATTTTGGAAGTTTTGAGTGGCGCCGTTAGGCTGTTGAATTTTCGCAAGAGATCCAAACTCTCTCTTTCTTTTTAAGTACTCTCCTTTATGTCACATAGTTTAAGATCCTCTTTGTTATGTTGGGGGATGTTATTTTATATTCCTCTTGCTGTAAATTTTATTTTAATATGATGATAGACCCTATTTGATCTCATCAATCCAATTTTGGAATTTTTAAGTGGCGTCGTTAGGCTGCCGAGTTTTCGTAAGGGATTTTTCATCTCACTTTTATTCCCATGAGATTTATGCTACATTTTCCACCATTTCCTTTTAGTGGTATATGTACTACCCATTATTCTAATATTTGTGTAATATAATTTCATTTATGAGTATTTACATCAATGTTGTATTGTCCTTCTTTCATGGGGTGTATGTTTCGAAAGATACCAATGTCGGTAAGGGAACCTTTCACCCTCTTATTTTTATAAGACCTCTTTTGTTGGGTCTTTTAATTTACATATTGAAATGTTGGGATATGTTCTTCTATATCCTTATTGATGTAAATTTTATTTCCATGTGATGAGATACCCTTTTAGTCTCTTATCAACTCATTTTCTGAAGTTGGAAGTGACGCCGTTAGGATGTCGAATTTTTGCAAAGGAACTTCTTAACCTAATTTGGATTATTTGGGTTAAACTTGTACTCCATGAATATGTCATTCAATGAATTTGTGTGAATGAACACTGATTTTTTTACACTTAATATCCACTTATATTTGGTGTATTCGATTTTTACACATAATTATGTAATGAATTTATCCTTAATCCAAGGATACAGTCTTTGTAAGGGACTTTGTCTCAATCTCCATCCATTGAGGAATATTTTGTTTTATACGAAACATTATTTTATACAGTGTATAAACCTCTATGAATTTTAATATTACTCAAAATGAATCTTTTTTATAAGATTCATTTTACTAAACAATAAAAGAAATGTTTTTTTGTCGTACGTATGTGGCGACAACGACTTCTCCGCCGCCGTGACCACTATTTGAGTTTCGGCTTCCTCTACAAGCCATAACCTAACTTTTTTTAAAAATAAAATAATATACCATTTATTACTTTTCTTTTATTCTGGTATGAAAATGGTTTTCATAATGTTTTTTATTATATCAATGTGTTGTATTGATATCTTTTGATTGAAAGGTGGAAATGTTATGTTTCCTTTATGCATATTTTACATGATACGATTATGTTATGGTTCTTGGGAATTGTTATGAAGACGGGTGGTTCAGTGATAAACTAAGTGCGGGTGAGCCCGATATAGCTCTCCAATTAATTGGGTAATGCAAAGTATTTAAACATTAAGGTTTCTCCGAAGAGATTTTGGGAATATACTGTGATTGGTATTCCTAACGTAACCAAGAGGGTTACTCCCTACATAAGAATATTATGAATGCCTCAAGTTACCTTTATGTCTTATGATTTCTATGATTTATTTGATGAGGTATGTTAAAGTTGTTATGTTTTATGAGTAATGTATGATTTCATTCATGGACTAATGTTTTCATTTCGTACTTTAACATCCCTTATTGAGCTTTTTATGCTCATCCCATGTTTTTGAAATGTTTTTCACAGGTCAAGGGAAAGGTACATGATGTGATGATAGGGTCAAGGAAGTGTCATGAAGGAATCCATGTTTTATTTCAAATATGTTTCCATCTATGGGATAAAATTAATACTATCTTTTATGTAACCACTTTGTTTAAATATGGAATGTAATGCATGTTTTATGATCTAATTTTCTAAAACTCTAAACCTGAAAAGATCCTCTATATGAATTATTCATTTAATTCAATAATATGTAATGTTTAAGACTGGGTCCTTATAAAAAATATATTTATTTAATAAAATAAAATATAATATTTGGTTATTCAATAAATTCTGGATGATTTTGAGTGTACCAAGACAACGTCGACTGATAAATATTAATCAACAAGATGATTAAATAAGATATGTAATTTTTCAAGTTAGAGTGAACCAAAAATTAATATTCATATTATTTTATTATGTGGAATGGGGTAATTTAATGTTTATTATGTTATTTAATGGTCGGAATGCATTAAATGGTTTTTTATGCTAAACCCTAGATCTATCAATAAACAGTTTTGTATATTGTTTTGACTATTGATCGATGCAATCAAAATAGAGAATATTTTCTTATAATTAATTCTCTCTCCACTCTTTTTCCCCCTTCATTTTAATAATGACAAATGTAATAGATAATTATTCATGTCTAAATAATTATAAAAGAATAGCGAACAACACCATGCACTTGACTCACAATGTCTGCACCGGATGATCATGTGGTATTGCTCAAGGATCAAAGTTGCACATGTGGATCACCACTAGAAAGATATGATTATTGGATCCTCAAAGTGAAATAAATGAAATCTGAAAGGCTGCTTTTAAATGATCAACATTTGAAAATAATGAAATATCATAATTATAGTTTATTATTTTTTTGATAATAAATCAATAAAATATAATTTTGATGTCTAAGATCTCCACTACTGGATTCAGGGAACAATAATTAAAATAAATTTTAATTTATCACCCACTACTACATACAACCACAACACCCATAACTAGAAATGTATGTATCCCTAACTGAGACTCATACCCATTAAAACAACATAACTTCATTTATAATATTAAGACAAACAAAAATTTTACATTCCTCTATACATATTTATTCTTTATATCTGTAATAGGATATAATTTAACCACAAAATTTTGTATCTTCAAGAAATATTAATGTTAATTTATGTTGAAGTGTAACTAGTGGGGTAAATGTCCTCTCAAAATGTATTTTTCATTTCATGGTTGATTTAAGAGATTATCTTAATCTGAATATTTTTCTCCCCTTCGTTTTCTCTATCTATAATACCAAAACCCATTTAAAACCTTTTTCATTTGTTTTTAAATGGTATTCATTAAATAACCCCATTAATGGAAAAATTAATTTTCATTATAATATTTCATGGCCATTCTATAAATGTCCCAACAATATTATCAACCATTGTAACATATATATCCAAAATTGGAATAGGAAACTCAATTTTGGGCTCATATGAGATTCAAATATACACTCTCAAGTTATATTTTTTTGAGTTTTTATTATATTTTATATTTCAGGGGATACTTTACACCATACACCATGATACATGGTGATGTGTGGGTGTTGATAGATAAAAATCTCATAAAATTTCACCCTATAGAGTTTTAGTAATATAATATTTTCTTATGTTATTTGATTACGTTTAGAGGATATTTTTATGATAATATTAATTATTTTAGTTATGGAATATAGTTAATGGGAATGGCTAGCCTTATAACTAGTGGGTACCCGTTTCTCTTCATTAACTATTCATTATTCTACAATTAGTTCACATTGATCCTTTTTGATATTTTAGTCTCCAAAAAAAACTGAAATATATTATATTTTAAAGTGTCTATTTGGTCCTACATTCCATTCAACATCTAATATATATCTCCTTGTGGCTTTATATACTTGAAATATGTAAGTGGTGACACTCCAAAACCAAACCATTATTGTGACCATATTATAATAAATAATTTAACTCTACATAAATTAGTTTTTCTTTTTGTATGATAAATTTCAACAATTTTTTATAAATCATAAAAAAAATAATAAATGTATATTTTTATGTATTACTAATATAACGCTCAAAAAATTCATATTATGTCATACATACACATGATTCTCATTCTTCTTATGCGTTTTCATCTATTAGTTTTCCTTCTATTTATAATAGGATCCTCCCATTATACAAAATGTGGTATGAGTGTGTCTTCGATGTTGGATTCGTCAGTTTTCATGTAAAAAAAGCTGCTTATATTGTTATATATCACAAAAATATTTTTCTTTAGATTTAGAATACAAACACATTCCTTTTTGAGTAAATTTTAGGACATCCTTTTATACAGTAAGGGTGTAATGGTTTTTATTCACATTACTTATTTCTTGAACTCCCTTGTTGTTTAATAAATTATCATTCTGATTCAAATTATATAATAAAAATACTTCCAAATAAAATATCCTCAACTACAATACATGAAAAATGATTCCTCATCATAGAGAATAATGAATTATTTCAATGTTTCATGTTTTATGATTTGGTCACACATATCTAGTGTGTGGGTTTTAATTTCTCCAAAACATCTATATGATTATGTTTTGTTAGATTTTTCAAGAAGGATCTAGAATATTTTCTAGTGCCCATTATGAAAAATGTCGTATGGAAATCATAAAAATAAATGAAATATTCAAGGGATTATAAAAATTAATTCAATGTTTCATTTTAATTATTTGAGGAAAAATAAATAATGAATATCATTTTGTTTCTCTAATATCATACCACATGGTTATCTTCACTGAAATCATGACATTATTCCACAAATATGTTACTATTAGAACATATATTATTTTTGTAACCCCAAAATAACTAATAAAAATTGAATTATTGGGTTAAAATATTTTGTAATGTGGATTCCATCCAACCAGACATTTTAAAATGCTTATTATTTCATGGATAGTTTTATTTAGATTAGTGACTCTATGTTGGTTTTTTTTAATCCAAAATATTTTGATCCCCTAATAATTTCATAGATTCAGTATCAATTGTGTGTTCTACCTAAGCTGTAGTGACATCAGATTCATTATCTATGAGGGTAGTTTATAATTTTATTTATATTATGTAATTTGATTATATAACACCTAATATTATAATGAAACTCATATTATATTAAAAACCATTATTTTATTCATCAAACTGTCTTTCTTTTCATTTAAAATTATTATTATTTTGATCATTTATTAATTATCTGAATCCCATATGTGGGTTCCCATTTAACTTATAAGACAATATCTACATATTTACATTAAAAATATTATTTTTATCAACCAATTAATGGTTTATATTCAATTAAATTTTATAAAGACCATGTTGTGGTCATAGTTTCCCATAAAATGAGAAATTCCCTTTTACTATATCTAAGACTTATAATACATTCACTGCTTGTTAATTATTTATGAATGGTTCTTTCTTATACCCTTCCACACTAAAATTAATCATCACAAATGTCAATTTGTTGACATTAACTATAAAAATGTTTTCAACCAATGTTCAATTAAAATTATTCACATGAAATGGTGTATCATCAAACTCTTATATTTTTTCAATTAGGATGATGTATTATATGTTAACATAAATTGGATTTCAATCCTTGGAAATGAATATGTGCATCACATACTATATATATCAAAATCAAATATTTCTCATCATACTATGATCGTCATGTTCTTTCATATAGAATGTATTACTATTAATTATAAAAATTGTCTGAGATATAACTTTTACATTTATTACCCCAGATGTCCAATGAAGTTGTTCAGCAATTGAATTGGGATTGCAAGATAACTCTGTATAAAAATGATCTTATAACCATCGTATATACTATTTATTTTGTGTAATTGAAATCCATATTCCCACCCTTGATAGATTCAAATGTCTAATAATTACTCTATGGGATTCTTGATAAGGAGGAAACTCTAAAATGTTACTTAAAATGTAATGGTGGGTCTGATAATTACTCTTTGGGCATATTCTTTCTGACTATAATCTGAATAAATTCTGCTCATTCTGTAATGTTAAAGGCCATGATGATATACACTGCCGAAGGAGAGGAAAGGATCAGGGGAAGGTCGAGGCTGCAGCTGTTAAGGATGATCTTCCGAAGCCCACAGAGAATTCCAGTGATGACAGTGATGAGCATAACGCGCTGGAGCCTTTAAATGACAGGAAGGATGAGGAGCATTAGTGTAAAACTGCTGAGGGTGTGACCCATAATGTCAATTAACATCTTATTGTGGTCAATATCAGTGATTCAGGCACTCAAGATGTTTTGAGTGCACAGGACTCACCAAAGGGTAACGAAATTCAGGCGGGCAATGGATCACCTGTTGAAGGTGTGACACAAAATGTAAATGAGAATCTCACTTTGGTCAATAGCAGTGTTCCTGTCATTCAAGCTGCATCTAGTGCACAGGACTCACCAAAAATATCTGGAACTCAGGCTGACAGTGGTCCATCTGCTGTGAATGTTGGAGCCTCCATGGGGAATCAGGAACAGATTGAAGTGGCCACTGGTAAAGCACAGGGAAGTGTGAAGGAAGAGGAGTTTTCCCTAGTGCATACTTCGAAGGATGCAAGGAGGAAACTCCCTTCCACCCTAACTAAACTAGTTAATTCAGATAATCAGTATGCAGCCTTGTCTGATGATGATGAAGGTGATCAGGAAGCGGATGAAGCATCTCCAAATGGATCAATGGAGGAAAATCATAAAGTGGAAGACGTAGCACCTGGCTATGCTAGTCCATGCACCAGGCAGCGAGCCTCCAATCAATGAAAGTTTTATTCTGGAATTGCCAGGGTCTTGGGAACTCTCCCACGGTCAAAGCCTTGAAGCATATTATCTTGACCAATAAACCAATACTAATTGGAATTGCTGAGCCTAGAATGAAGTTTTCCAACTGGATGGATTTCAAGTGGTCTGTCTTAGGGTACTCCTTCATTGCAGCCAATCAGCTTGGTAATGATAAAGAGTCCTTATGGGTTTAAAGTCATAATTCTGTCATGATTTAATCTTTTCAAAGCGAGCAGCAATCAGTATCCTTGAACTGCTACTTTCAGTAAACTCTGTTCTGCGTCACCTTTGTTTATGCACTTAATCAATATGTTAGGAGAAGGAATTTATGGCGTAACCTAGTGCGCATGGCTGAAAACATGGACAGAAGGTGGATTGTGCTTGGTGATTTCAACACAGTTTTATGGCCAGAGGAAAAGACAGGGAACAACTTCTATCGTGCATCAGCCAGGGAGTTCTCCTCCTGTATTGACCATTGCAGAATGATTGAAGTGCCTGTTGTGGGGACTGATTTTACCTGGAACAGATTTACTCTGAATGGAAGGCAGGGAAGCAGGCTTGACAGATGTCTGGTCCAAATTGATGAGCAAAGTGAGGGATTTGAAATATCTGGAATGACCCTGTCCAGATTGCATTCTGACCATCACCCTATCCTGATTGACATCTGTTTTAGCAACTTTAGATCAGTCCCTCTGCCTTTCAGATTTAATAACGCATGGCTGGTCGTTCCTGGGTACAGAGAAAGGGTCATTGATGCATGGAAGGAGGTTGTGCAAGGTAGTTCTCTCCACATTCTCCAATGCAAGCTGAGGGCTGTGAAAGCTATAATTGGGGAATGGAGTAAGCATGCCTTTTCCAATATGGAGCTTGATATCGAAGCGGCTGATGCACACTTGTTAGAGTGTCAACAAGACAATATCCTTTGTGATCTTCCTTCTCAGGAGGAGTTCCAGGCTACCTCTAAGCTTGACAAGCTGTTATCTCTCAAGGAAAACTTGCTCCGGAATCAGTTCAATGCTAGGTGGCTGAAAGAGGGGGATAGAAATTCAAGACTCTTCCATTGCATGCACAGGGAGAAAAAAGTACGAAATAGCCTTAAAACCTTGACTATTGATGGTAACACGTTCACCTCCGAGGATGATATTGCTAGGTCTGTGACAGGAAACTTTGAGAAGCTCTACTCTGAATCAGGGGGGGACAACATAGATAGTATCATTAGATGCATTGATCCGAGTCTAGAAGAGGCATAGAATAAAATACTTATTGATATCCCCACCTCAAAGGAGGTGCATGATGCTCTCTTTTCTCTGAACATGGACAGTGTTGCTGGGCCGGATGGGTTTTCAAATAAATTCTTCATGTTTTACTGGGACATCCTCCACAAGGAAGTGACTGAAGCCGTGAGGGAATTCTTCTACCACTCCTACATGCCATATGGGATGAATTCGAATTTTATTGAACTAATTCCCAAGAAGGATAATGCTCTGGACATCAAGGACTTTAGACCTGTGGCGATTGGGAATTCTATACCAAAGTTCATCATTAAAATTCTGGCTATAAGGCTTGGTGAGATTGCAAAGTCCCTCATTTCCCATAATCAGTTTGGCTTTGTGCCTGGTAGGAACATTCAGAATTGCCACTTCACTGCCTCAGAGTGTGTCAACATTATGCGGACCAAGGTCAAGAATGGAAATATGGCACTAAAGATTGACATTTCGAAGGCCTTTGACACCATCAGATGGGTATTCATTTTCAATGTTTTGAGCATGCATGCATTTTCAATTAAATTCATTGGTCTGGTGCACTCCATTTTATAAAGTGCTTACCTGTCTATTCTGGTCAATGGTTCACCCAGAGGATTCTTTCAATGCTCTAGAGGTGTTAGACAAGGTGATCCACTATCTGGCTTGCTCTTCTCTCTGGCTGAGGACTACCTTAGCACCTGCCTCAATGACCGTGTCAATTCTTGGATTTACCAAAGGATGACCTATGGGAGGAATCGTTTCACTCCTTCTCATTAATTCTACGTTGATGATATTCTTATCTTTTCCAAAGCTGATAGGAGGACTATTTCTTGTATTAAGGTCATCTTCAATCACTATGAAGATGTTGCAGGCCAGGCCATAAGTTGGAAGAAGTCCTTTGTGATTTTTGGTGAGGGTGTCCGAATTGGGAAGCAAGTTAGAATTGCCAGACACCTTGGGGTAAAGAGGGGGACACTGCCTTTTATTTATCTTGGCTTGCCCCTGTTCTGGGAAAGAGTGAAACGTGTCCACTTAGAGGGCATTGCACTCAAAATCAGTAATCAACTTGCTAGATGGAAAGGGAAGACAATGTCTCAAGAAGGCCGGATCTGTCTTGTGAACTCGGTTATCACTTGGATGTTTTTCCATTCCTTCTCACTTTATAAATGGAAAGCTAACATGATCAAGAGTCTTTGTGGAATGATCCGGAATTTTCTTTGGACTGGTTCTACACAACAGCAGAAGCTTGTCACTGTAAAATGGGTTGATTGTATTAAACAAGTTTCAAAGGGAGGAGTGGGGGTTAAGGATGCAAAGGTCATTCACGACTCCTTGCTTCAAAATTTTACCTGGAGACTTTTGTCTGGTGGTGATCCCTCTTTGGAATTCCTCAATGAAAGATTTGTTGATAGGCTTCTCAAGAGACATAAGGTGTATTTGTAGTCCTCTGTCTGGACATCAATAAGGAACTCTTGCTCTTACATTATGTCAAATTCCAAGTGGCTGGTCTGCAAGAATTCGCATATGAACTGCTGGACGACACAGTGGCTTAATAATCCAATCGAACAATGCATTAATGTTCCTTTGCTGCTGAGGAACCTATCGATTTCTGATTTGCAGGACAATGCACAGGCTCTTGCGATAATTCCAGCTCACCTTCGGAGTGAGATTGATGCATATGAGTATGTTGATTCCAATATCTTGATCTAGAAGCTGTCACTGAATGGAGTTTTCTCCAGCCGGGATGCTTATATGACCCAATGTGGCACGGCATGTGGAGTTCCTGCTTGGGTTATGGGGGCTAGGATTTCTTTTATTGCACCATCCAAGGCCCTTCTTATTTGGCGGATCTGGAAGCAGCGGCTACCCCTGCAATCGGCCTTGCAGCGGACAGGTTTGTGCATCGCCTTTGTGTGCTACTTTTGCTTAAATGCTGATGAAAATGAAGACCATATATTCATTCACCGCACCTTTTCTGGGCGATTCTGGAATTACCTGAAGGATTTGTTCCATTGTGACTTGGCATTCTGCTCGATTAGTACACTTCTGGCTTCGGTTTTCCAGGCTGATTGCAGTGACCAGGTTAAGTCCCTGCTTACCACTGCTGCCATCTCGGCTATTACTTATCTGTGGAGGGCTCGGAACGCTATTTCCTTTAATAAGGGCTGTAGGTCTTTCAAGGAGGGTATTATGATGATTCACCGGAGTATTAGTCTTGCCGCGGTGAATCAAACTGGCTCAATGAACAATGATTTGTCTGATTTTCTGTTGCTAAGGACTCTTGGTGTAAGTGGCAGGGAAAGGCAGCCCAGGATGATGAAGTATATACGATGGATCCCACCGATCTCTGGATGGCTCAAGGTTAACGTTGACGGGGCCGCCTCTGGTGCACCTGGACCAGCTGGATGTGGTGGGGTGTTCAGGACCTATAGGGGCTTCGTCAAAGGTTGATTCTTCCACTATATTGGCAGCGAGCATGTAATTGAGGCTGAGTTGTGGGCCATGATAAAGGCGATAAGGTATGCTGATAGGTATGGCTGGCGAAAGCTCTGGATCGAGTCGGATTCTTCTGTGGCGGTGCAGATTCTTAAGGAGCGCTCCAGGAACGTTCCTTGGAGGATGATCCCTGCTTGGATTGGTGCCTTGAAGGCTACTGAGCTGCTCTCCCTGGAGGTTTCGCATGTGTATAGAGAAGCAAAACAAGTTGCGGACATGCTGTCCAAAAGAGCAATCACGGAGGCAAGCTCCAACTGGTCTTTTGTACTTCCTGACTACTGCGGTAATCTTTCCCTTAGTGATAGGAATGGGGTTGTGTATTCAAGGTTATGTAAGGTCACTTCATCCTGAGTTGCTTTGTACTATTTATGTTTTTATATATCTTTTTGGGAGCAGGCTTTCACCTGGCTCTCGGATTTTTTGGTATGAATTTATTCTTATATAAGGTTTCCTCTATGTTGATATTTTAGGAGACCGACGTTATCATCATTTTTGATGTAATTGGTAAAAATATGATAGATTCATTAAAAAAATACCTTTTCAATACAACCTCTAAACTAAAATATATTCATGATATAACCCTTCAAAATGTTCATATATAATTTAGAGGGGTACTAACACTAACTGAGTTCATGACCAAATTTTTGAATATATCTAACCTAGTGAACCATTATGTGGACAACTATATCAATTAATTATGGTTGTAAGAATTGGTACAATTATAATACTATGAAATAAATTTCATTATTCATGATTGGAAACATCATAGGGTATATTAATTTAATACACGTTGATGTGAAAAGAAAGAAAATTTTGGTTAATATATGTTGTCTATTTTCAGACAGAATGCAATGTAATTCTATAATAATTATATCTTCATCAAAACATGACTACCGTGTTATTGTAGTCTAGGTAACATCAGTATATGAAATTCAGGGAAGTGCCAATTATTTAGAGGTATAAATACTCAAAATTTTATTTGTGGATTATAATTATTATTGAATGATTGTGGTAAAAAAGAATCATTCATTGATATTTTGTTAGACCAAAACAATTAACAACTATTTTAAGATGGAAATGTAAAAAAAACATCTATTAAGGAAAAAATGGGTAGTAGACTTCCACATATGATTATAACATTATTCAAATAAAATCTATTTATAAAAAATATTCAATAATTAAATAAACCAATCAAAAAATAGTTTTTAGGATGTTGTTGTGTAAAAAAATGTTCCAACATCATGATTATCTAAATAGTTCCAAAAAGACTTTTGGAATGGATATTAATGAAAATTGAGTGAATCATGTATTTTATGTTTCACAATGTGATTATGTTAAAAATATATTAAAGTGTATCTATTTGAATATCTCAAAAAATTTAGATATACTTAATGTCACTGATTCAATATAATGGTTACCCTATTGTCTATCTATTAAAATTTTGATGATTTTATGAATATTATTCCTTATGCCAATAAAGAACATAAGAGGTGGTGTTCTTGAAGTTGGTGTAGATCCAAATCAAGAAAAAGGATGTTAAATAATTCAGATCCTTCTCTTAGATATCTAGATCGTTTGAGTTGAGACATCAAAATCATATTTTTTCTATTTTTATAATCAAATTTAATTTATCATTTCTTATTGTAGTGGTGGTAATAAGTAGGTCTCTACATTTAATACACTATTGCAAAGATAACTACAAGAAACACGCAGGCAAATATTTTTTTTCCCAAGATGGTAGGACCTATCATTGAATGGGAAATTTGAGGGAATGATCCCACAAATCCAGCATTTTTAAAAAAAATATATGTATTGACCTTGTGGCTTGTGTAGTTTGGTTCTATGGAATGGAGACAAGGAAAAACTCAAATTTGTGAGGACTTTTCAACAACTATTTAAAAATGGTAGTGTCGTGTGGAATACTTATATAGGTGATTGATTCCAATATAATCCTATCAAAACCTATTAGAGATTTGAAGCACACTCACCCACTCTTTAGTTTTCCCCTTCTGGGAATCAAAATTAATTGAAGTACACGATTTCCATTTTTTCTTCCATAGCACAAGACTGTTAGTTTTTATATTTTTTTAATTATTATTATTATTTTTCATTCATTATTTTCTTATGTTGTTGTATATATATACGTTAATATCATAATTAATTTTATGTATTATATATTATATAGTATATATAATTAGTAATAATTCATATTTGATTATTAAGAATAATGAATAAATAAAAAAAAGTAAGTAATTGTATTTCAAAATTGAAAACAATTTACTAAAAAAATATTTAAATAATGAATAATAATTTATTTAATAATATCAATTATATTAATCTGATTTAATCGTGTTGGGTACCGTTTAAAAATGTACACATTGTTTGTGTTATGATTGATTGGTGAAGACATCATTAGTTAATATATGTCTTGTATGATTATTTTGGACAACAAAATACCCCAAATTAGTGATTGAATTTTAATATTAATGTTGGATATTTGTAGTCTCTCAATTCATAATTTTTAAAAACGACTACAAAAAGAAGTTCATTCATTATCCTTAAAAAGCACCCCTTTATATTGGCAGAGATAATACTTATTGATGGTTTTCAAAGTCAATATTCATGTAACATCCTAGAAATTCGATGTATTTTTCTTAAATTATATGGAATTATTTTGAGACTAGATGCTTTGACGACAATTGATTTTGATGTCTAGTGACCCTAGAATGGATTTCGGACCTTTTATAGTTCATTTAAATAAACATGTGAGTTGGTTTTTCTATCATTTAAACAATTTCTTAGATCATATATCAAATGGTACCATTGAACTCAAAAAATTAGGATTCAAATAGAATGGACCAATATTCAATATGAAAGGGTTAACGAAAAAAGATATTTTTATGACTTTTTAGAGAAAAAACTATTACTTAAAAATTTATTTTAATTGTATTTCCAACATTTGAGTTGTGGCACTGTGGTGCTATGGTGCGACAAAAAAGAGACAACAAGTCAGATAAATTGATTCTCATCAATGTCTTGTAAACATGAAGTGTAACCGTGAATTAAATGATGTGTAAAAAATATTTTGTTTTATACATGAAACAACGTAACGATGCGATGAAGTATCATTATATAAAACACTACGACATGCTTTATTTAAATGGGTTAACTCATTTGAGAAATTAAGATCAAAGGGTGGAATTTCTCTAAGGAACCAATGGTGATAATTCTCTCAAATGATTAATGATAAATTCCCAAGAATCTTGAGAGACATCTACACACCTCTAAGTATGAAAATAGAGTGTGTTGAACACCAAAAAAACATGAATCCCCGCTGAATAATCAGTTCATAAATGAACTCCAAGAAGGAAGGTGTTTGTTTTTTTTAATTATCCCCATTCCTTATACTAAAATGATGAACACGGATCAACCCATGAATAGGTTGATCTGTAGATCACCTGTTCTATTAGAGGGTTTTTTATGTGGTGTTGCACCGGGATTATTTATTATTGGTTTGATGGAAATTAAATCCCAAAACTCCCATTTTTAAACTCTAATTCAGAGTTTCTGGACCAACCCAAACAAAGGCACTTGCACCTACCCCTTGTGAATTTTACATGACCAAACATCTATTTGATAGAAATGTAGTTTCAAGGCCTTCATCTAAAGGTAGAGACCCACAAAGACCGAAGGTGCAGATGACCTAAATAACAGACCACTGAGTGGATCTGATGGTATTCAGATGAACCTGTCAACATGCTGGTGTAAGAGGCAGTGCTACAAATCGTCACCAGTGGATCACGGTAGCGGCCATAGGCAGGTGGTCGCGTGCCTTGATGGAATGACGAAGGAAGCAGCCGCGACCATCTCGGGGATGTAGGGGGTGACACGGACGTGGCCCCTCGGCCATGTCAATGGAGAAGTCCACATCCATGGCTAGTGGTTCCATGTTGCTCATGTACCTCTGACCGTGGGAAAAAAACATAAGTGGTTAGGTATGAATGGTCATGTGATGCCTTGCCTCAAACACGCGTTGCACCCGTGCTGGGGAGGAAACTAGTTCACCTATGGAAGACGTGGCAGGGAATATGCCACACCAGCAGGCTAGAACCACCCCATTGGGATGAGCCGGACCAGGACAAATGAAGGTTGGGCTGGATTTGGGTGGGTTGGCAGACCCGGATCGGGTCGGGTAGGGACAGTACGGACTCCGATCCAACTGAACTCTTTTAAAATATATATATATCTTTTAAACTGGGAATCCAATTGATGAGTTTTTCTCAGTGTTTCAATGCTCACAACAAGTTATATTCTTTATCATACTCTAAATATACTTTCACATAAGTAGAAATATTACTAATGGTGTGAGTAGAGGTTATCCAATAACCACATACACTGCGTGTGGAGATCTTGTGGCTGATTGATACCTGAGGAAACTAGAAAAGTGACCCTATGTGGATTGGATATGATGGCCCAATGGGAAGAAGCTCAATGTGACCCGACATTCCCATAGTGGGAAGAATCTATATGTGTCCTGATAGTCCCACGGTACTCAACACTGAGGAGTAACATAGTTTTATGGCCATGATGGAATGCAGCTCTATGTGACCATGCATGCCCATGGTGAGGAGCTGCTCTGTGTGGCCCAACATACCCACGATACTAATTAGGGGTAAGTACCACAACTGTCCAAGGTTAAGGGGAATCATCTCTATGCGCTCCAGCATACCGATGATGTGGATAGGCTTTGTGTGACCCAGCATACCGACGGTACTCATTCGGGAGGAGTACTCTTATAGCCCAAGGTGTTCAGTGATATGACTGATAGTCATACCTTTCTTACTCAATATTATTCCCGGTGTGATCTATCATGCTTCATGATCATGAAATATGGTTTTCTTGTGGATTGATTTTTTGTCATCCATTATTGATTTTTGGTCCCTATGTATTCTTTTACCCACCCATTCAAGGGCTTCTCCTGAACGGGTTATGTCGAGGGCAGATGACTAATGAATTGACGTAGGACTAGGTGGCCTAGGACATGGTGATGCCCAATGATATCAGGTAGGAATGACGTGCTTCTATGGCTTTTAGATGCTACTCTATACATACCCATTAGGTGGGGATTTCAACAGATGTCTGGCTATTGGCCTTGTTCTATCTCTTGTGGTATTTGTCTATTATTGGGTCTATATTCTATCCCATGTACTTTTAGTGGTACCATTACACTCTATGGTTGTTTAATAACATCTATGTTATTGTTTCTAATTTTCTTGGAACATGGTTGTATGTGTGAATAACAGTACTCATGAAAATTCTACCCACATGTAGCTTGATGCATTTGATGCTATTAAACAACTCACAACCTTTAAGAGGTGGGATTCGGGGAGTAACTACATAGGCCCTGGGGGACGGGTCATGAAAAAGTGGTATCAGAGGTGGTCAATTCTATCTGAAAGACCCAAAGTCCATAGTTTTTTGGATGGGAAATTGTTTTAAATGATTTGAGTTTGACCATAAGATTTGGAAAGTCCAATGTTGGTGCGGAGTCCGACGTATCCATACACAAGGACAATTCATTCTTCTTTTCGACTCTATAAATAAAAACACTTCTTTCCAGAATCGTTTAGGAATTGAGTGTTTTCTCATTTTATTCATAAATTAGAGTTAGCTCACCAGGTAAACCTATTGACCTTGGTAAATATTGTTCTTTTTTCAAGACTCCTCCACATGGACAGCCTATTAGGATTATGATGCATGAATCTGTCACTAGTCTTCCTATTAATTAGGCATCAGTTCAGGGATTGGTGCTACAGATGGCCCCATCAGGTGGTGCTCCCTGGTTACCTATTCCATTGTTTGGCATTTTCTACAATCATTACCAGTAGAGGATACATGACGGCTATGTGTCTTGAACGAGTTCTATAGGCTGATCCCTCCCATGTTTAGGAGAGCGACAGACCCTCGGGTCGCTAAGGATATGATGGAGGTGGTGATTTGGGTCTTACACTTAGTGAGGAAGCCGCTTGATCAGATGGTGATCTTATTTACAGGACTTATTTGTGGATCGGTAGGGAGATGGTGTAGATTGACCATCTAGATTCATGATGAGGCAAACCTAACCGTGACATAAATCAATCGTCTTTTCTAGGAGGAGTTCTTCATCATCACCTTGAGCTCAGTGTGCATGCAGGAGATGCTTCTCCTTTATTATGGAACCATGTCTGTTGATGAGTACTCTACAATGTTCAAAGACCTCTCACACTAAGATATAAAATATGGTGTGGGACACTTTATTCAGGGCCCGAACCATTGAGTTAGGACTCATATAAAAGATTATGGCATCAATGATTTCTCTCATCATCCCCACTCATACTGGAGTTCTAATATGAGTTTTACTGAAATAGATCATATTCTCTGAGAAGGCACCAATGGTGGGAGCTTCTATTGTTCAATATATATTGTAATCTTAATTAGTTAGAATTAGGTAGTAGGAATGGTGGACAAAGTGGGGCAAATAATTCGGGGGACGACCCCAGGACTTGGGGTCAGTAGTGCAGGGCTCCTAGAGCAGAGAGAGTCACCACGGAGCTTGGTTTTTCTTCACGTGCATCAGGCAAGGACACATGTCTCATCACATCTCAACCTTCCACACAGATGATCAAAAAATGGTCTAGTGACCATCGAGGAAGAGGTAGTGGTTTGATCGATGAGGCATTTCGGGTTTCGGTTGTGTCAGGGGATCCGGACAAGATGTGGGTGGTGGGAGAGGGTTCAAGGTACTACCCCCACCACCCCCAGGTGGTCCACCCCAACCATAGGGAGCATGTGTATATGGGAGAGCTTAGCTTCAGGTAGTGGAGGTCTATTACAATGGTAATTTAAAGAATATTATAGGTATATTTGATGAATTTTGCATCTAGCTACATTTATTATATACACAGGTGCCAGTCACTATTTTCATTCTAAAGACCACGTCCGAGGCCCAGTGATTCTGGTAGAGACATTAGCTCAATCCTTAAATTTATAAAATCATGTGGGAGGGGATTTTATGATTACACACTGGTGCCAACTATGTGAGCTTACACATGGAGGAAAGATATTCGATTAGGATCTCATAGTAGAGGAGTCTAGGCCATACAATTTCATCTTAGGCAAAAAATGGTTATCCATAGTTCATGCTTAGATCTACAGTTTTAGGCGTAGGATGTGTAGTGTCTGTGACAATGGGACCAGGTATTCCTTCACCGATAGGAAGGGACCTCTTGCAGCATATGAAAAACATTCTTAGGGGGGGTGTAGTCGATCAGTCACCAATTGTCCAGCGTCACCCTCAGTGTGGTGGATGAGAAGAGTCTAACATTTTTTGTAGTGGTTGATGAATATTAGGAATTCATTTATAAGGATATTTTGAGAGTACCTCCTCGTAGGAAGTTAGACATCGACATCGACCGATACACTGGGATGGAACTGAGGTACACACTAGAAAATTGTATGGCTCCCGTAAAGCTTTGTGAATTGAGGGAACATGTAGAGGACTTGTTGGAATATAGATTTGTGAGGCCCAATGATTCACCATGGGCATACCTATTGTTTTTTTCCAAGAATTTAGATGGGATATGGATATTTTTCATGGACTTCCAATGCCAGAACATGGTGACCATGAATAACAAGTATCCACTACTGAGGATTGATGGCCTCTTCGATCAGCTAATGGGAGTGATGTAGTTCTCAAAGACATACCTCAAATCAGGAAATAATAAGCTTCAGGTACGAGATGAGGACATACCAAAGACATACTATAGATGTTGTTATAGACACTGAGTTTTCAATCATGTCGTTTGGCATGACTAATTCCAAAGTAGTTCTCACAGGAGTCATGAACAGAATCTTACATCCTTTCCATGACATGTTTTTCGTAGTCCTCATTAATGACATCTTGGTGTACTCGGCGTTAGAGGAGGAGCACCCTACACACCTTCAGATAGTATTGGATAAAAAATGAGAGCACTACCTTTATGGTAATCTCTCAAAGTTCCATTTTTCAATTTTACACTTCCACATTTTAGGCACATTATCTCGGAGATAGTAGTTGCAATAAATCCGGAAAAGATAAAAGTTTTGCTAGCATGGGAGCCACACAATAGTGTGACTCATGGGTGGTGTTTCTTGGGTTTGTATAGATACTACCGGAGGATAATACCCAACAATTAAAAAGTAGAAGAACCTTTATCAGCCTTTTCATTGAAGGAAACAACCTTCATGTGGATTTATAAATGATAGTTGTGTTTTTCAGAGTTGACTCAAATACCGATGAGTGACCGTATCTTTGGACAAAGAGAGGAGGGCGTTGGGTTTTTCGTATTCGGTGACATATCATGGACTAGACAAGGTTTTTTCCTGATGTTGGATTAATTATTGATCACCTACATACCATGGTAGTTGAGAAAGCATGAGAAGAACTAGGTGACCCATGACTTGGAGTTTGTTGTGGTGGTCTTTCCCTTGAATATAAGGGGTCACTACATGATTAGCGAGTGGTTTAACATATAATACAACCACAATAGTATCAGGTATATATTCTCCCATAATGACATGAACATGAGGTAGTGGCAATTGTTAGAGTTCCTCCATGACAACAACTTTGAGATCGTATACACTCTTGGGAAATAGAACGTGGTGGTCGATGCGCTCAACATGAGGTCTAGTTTACATCTTCTGAGTGAGGAAACATAGCAGTTATCTTTGATAAAGATATCATTCGTGGTTGATGATGAAGTATCTTACCTTCAGTATTTGACCTTCACTCCTCTACTCTTACAGTGAGTCCAGGATGTAATCATTTTTCATGTTGATTGTGAGGCATTACATTTTCAATTATCATAAGTACTGGCTCCTGGTATATTTTCAAATGGCGGGGAGTGTGTCATCCTTTTCATAGGATGAAAAGTATTACCATTGACATTGTGGGAGTAGGTGTAGGGGGATTTCCATATATCCCCATTGGTCGAACATCACTGTGTTGAAAAGATTTACAAAGACCACCAAAGTCAGTAATGGTGGCCAGATATGAATAATGTGGTGGAAGAGTTTGTTTCATGATGCCTCACTTGTCATCAAGTGAAGGTTGAGAATCCGTTTTTATCATCCTTGTCCCAGAAAATTGAGGTGCCTGACTGGAAATGGTATAGTATCTTAATGGACAATGTGACGGGGTTACCACACACGTCCAAAAGCCACAATTATATATGGGTGATCATTGACAGACTAACTATGTTGGCTCATTTCCTACGCATTTGGGAGCAGGGATCTGTAGAGGGCTTGGGATGCCTATACATCCTATAGATAATGAATATCCACATGGTGCCTTCAATGATCATCTCAGAATATGATGAATGCCATATATCCTGGTTGTGGAAGGGATTGCAGGAGATGTTCAGGACTCAACTGCGCTTGGGCATAGCCTTTCACCCTCATATATATGGTCAGACATAGCATGACATATAGGTATTGGACGATGTTCTTCTTGCTTGTGTCCTTTATTCGATTCATAGTTAGGAGGACCACCTTCCATTTGTGGAGTTTTCATACTTAAAGGTTATTGATCATCCATTGAAATGGAACTGTCTGAGGCCTTGTATTGGCTGCCACATAGATCACCTCTAATATGGGAAGACCCCAGGGATTCAGCACTCATGGGACCATAATTCGTGTGGGATACCATTGGGAAGTTGCAGACCATCCGGAGTAGATGAGGACAACACAATGAAGGAGAAAATCTTGTGCTAAGAGGAGACAGTAGCCCATTGTGTTCGATGAGGTGGACCATGTTTTCCATTGGGTATCACCCAGTTGGAGATTGTGGATATTTAAACAGGCAATAAAGTTATCTCCAAGGTTTATCAAACCATTTCAGATTCTGAGCGGTGTTGGAAATTTGATGTACCACAAATCTCTCCACCCCCAAATTCACTAGATGCACAATGATTCTTAGGTATAGAAGCTAAATAGGTATGTTTTTGATCCATACCATGTCATCGACTGGGTAGAACTAGACATTGACGATGGGAAAAAATTTGTAGAGTTCTCATTTGAGACAGAGGATAGACATGAGTGGGTGCTTCATGCACATTTGATTCCTCTAAATCTCATTCAAAGGAATCACGGAAATATCTATGAGAGACATGGGTGTGGGATGCTCAAATTTGTGCTATGTACCCACATTTGTTTTTTTAGACTTGTTTTGGTTTACAAGGATATGAATCCCAAAATGTGGGGAGTAATTTAATGACCTGAAAATTCCAGGTAAATTTTTTAAAAAACTATAGATAGAATTATTTTAAGAACAGAGAGTCTGACGTCACCTAATTCTGACGCCCGTTGAGGATAAAAATGAATTTTGAACATTTTTTAGTTCATTTAATTAAATGTGCATGTGGTTTTTTCTAAATTTTATACTAGTTCTTAGATCAACAATTTTAGGTCACCATTGAAATAATAAGGGTGATATTTTCATTAAATAGAACTAAATTCGATCAACAAGGGTCGATCAGAAATGATAGCTTTTTGACTATTCGAAGAAAAATAAAATAACATAAAAATACATTTTATATGTTTTTCCCAGATGTTGGGAGGTGCAACTATGGAACTACGATGAAGTGAAAAAGCGATGATGAGTCACATAAAATGAAGATCAATAATGGCTTGTAAACGTGTACTATAATGATGCATTAAATAAAGCATAACAGATTCATATACAGTGTAACGACATGATGAAACAACATAACAGAAATGATGTGATGTGTTTTACTTTTTTGGGATAACTTAATAGAGAAATTCAGATCAAAGGGTAGAATTTATCTATAAAAAAAGGGTATGAATTCTAGACAACAAAAAATGATGAATGTTGGGGACTCACCAGAAACATCGACACACGTTGAAGAATGGGACAAGGGAGGGTTGAATGCCCACAAAACGTGAATCCCTAGGGACAAATCACAACAAATACAAACTCCAATGTGGTAGGGGTTTGTATTTTGTTATGTTTCTTTATTCATTATTCTAAAATGACAAACATTGATCATCCGATGAACATGTAGATCATCAAATTTCTTGTACATGCAGGAGGGTAATTTTCTTGGGGTTTTGCACTGGGATTATTAATTATTTGTTTGATAGAACTTCAATTTGAAAGATACCCCTTTTTAAACACTAATGTGGAAGGAATAGGAAGTCCTGAACAAGGACCAAGCCCCTTCTACTTATGTTTTCATCATGGAAATACAATTATGTGATGTAAAAGAAACTCTGAGGCTTTAGTATGAAAGGTGGTGACAAATGGAGGCTGAAGGCGTAGACGCCAAAATGAACATACCACTAGAGAGGACCCTATTGTCTGATAAAAAACATGTCGGTCTGCCTGAAATATTAGTGATTGGAGTTGGTGTCCTATGGCGGTGCACCGTACTAGTGTGTATGAGGTGAAATATGCCACCATATTGGGCCACGATAAAATGTTAGGAGCCTCCATCGGTCAGTCCAGTAGCTAGATGTAGGGACGTGGCCCCTCAGATAAGTTGGTGGAGAGGCCCGTATCCATGGGCCGCAGTTATTCTTTCCACGCGGTCCCCTGACCATGTGCGGAAAACCCTGTAAACCAAGTTAGACTGGTCATGGGATGGAGCGCCTTGGAGGTTCTACATATTCTAGCTAGAGGAGGAAACAGGTGCACCTATGAAGGACAGTCCAAGGCACAGGCCTCCCTAGGTGGCCTGACCCACTCCAAACTGGAAGGACCCCCCCCCCCCCATTAGGTCAGGCTAGATCTGGGTCAGGTAGGAAGACTCGGGTTGGTTTGGTGGTCCCTGGTACATGTCAGAATAGACACAAATGACCCCTTTTCTAAAAAATAGTTATATCTTCAAAATGAGATTCCATTTGATGAGCTGTTTGAGGTGTTTGAACCCTCACGGTGTGGTACATATTTTAGAATAATCAACAGAGGCCTTAACTGATGTTGTAATATGATAAATGGATTGAGGTGCAGTTCTCTCAAAACCAAGTGCACTATGTGCAGATATCCTTTGGTTGACAGAGACTCGAAAACTGCTGACAAATGATCATATGTGGATCAGCTATGATGGCCCAGTGAAAAGCAGCTCTATGTGACCCGAGAGGCCCATGATGTGGAGCAACTCTATGTGACACAACAATACCACAATAATTTATGGGGAGTATTATCTCATTATGATTGACAAGGTGGGAAGTTACTATGTGTGACTCGGTATTCCCACTTTGGGAAGCATCACTCTGTGACCCAACATACCCATGGTACTCATCTAGGTTAATTACCACTATAGTATGTGGATAAGGGGAAGCAGTTATGTGATACCCTAAAGTCCCATAGTGGGGAGTGGCTCTAAATCACCCATAAAACCCATGGTAATCATTGGGAAGAGTTCTGCAGAAGTCCAAGGTGTTCAGGGATAAGACTGATAGTCTTACATTCCATACACTAGATTATGTGTTTTAAGCTATCTTGATTCGTGATCATTCATCTTGGTCTGCTTCTGGATCTCATTGTGGTATTTCCTTGTTATTTTGGGGTCCCTAATGATTATTCTGTAACTCAGCCCTGTATGGGCTTTGCCCGCACATGTTCTATCTGGTGCAGACGACTGATGACTTGATGCAGGTCTTGGTGTCCTATGACCAAGCAATGCCAATTTATATTAAATAGGCATGAAATTTTTCTAAGGATTCTGACAACTACTCTACACATACCAATCATGTGGGGTTTTGAGCGGACATCCTCCATCTATCATGTATTTTCTCTTGATGCATTTTTAATTTTTTGACTTTTTATTCATTCACATTAACTTTCATTTGTACCATTACACTCATTGATTGATAAGTATCATATATTTTCTCTATTCTAATTTTCATGGGATGTGATTATATGTGCATGTGTACAACTACATAGGAAAATGCCTCCCAGATATAGGTTGAGACATTTGGTGATAGTCCCCAACCCCTAGTACTCAAGAGGTGTGCTTTGGGGTGTCACAAAATTTGAATTACGGGACAGGTCTTGACACTTTTGATGGGATAGTCCTTCTTGGGTTTCTTTTGTTTGGGCACACCTAAGCATTCCTAGGCTAGGATTTGATTTAGTGGTGCTATGATGATTCATATTCCTTATCCCTCCACCAAAATTTGTCTATTCATTCCCCGTTTTTCTCTAGGTTATGATGGAAAAATCATCCATTTACACCAACATTGACAATGACCCCTTATTAGTTCATAGGATATCTTTTTTAACAGTGTTTAATCTCATTGAAAATAGGCCATTTAACCTGAATGTGATAGAAACATGCTACCATCTTTTTAATTCCTGGAAGAAGGCATGTCGACAAGGGTAGTATGACTAGTACACTTGTTATTCAAATTATTCTATGAAAATGAAAATAAAAAGGTTCTATTCGAAAGACCAAAGTCATTTGAAAATCACCTATCCCTAATGGAGGACCTAAATATGACATTAATTTCTAGAGTATCGTCTTCACAAAGAAGTCATATGGGTTTTTAAAAGAATCGATTTATGTGGAATATCACAAAAGAAATTCATAATATCGATAACCACATAAAATGTGTTATTAATTGGGATCTCTCAGATTGAATCCTCTGGGGGCCATACATTAATATCATTGAATGTGTCAATGTGGAAAAACCTATTATGAGGTGGGAATTTCTTTCCATTTAGGATCAAAAAATATGGATCTAACTCAAATGGAAAATACTGCATAACATCTTCTTCCTTTTGGATAGATTTAAAATTAGGAAAATGAGTTCATATCCAGTGAAGTTGATTTTGAATATAACATTATTTTCTCGAATGGATTGGTCCTACATTAAAATGATACAATAATTCCCTTGATTTTATATGAAAAAAAAATCTTAGATAGGATAAATTTTTCTAAGCCCTTATGTGTTGAAATTTGATAATTAAATTCAACACCCATCGAGTTCATGACACATTGGTTGGTCGATAAAAAAAGGATGTGTGGGTTTTCTGTCTCCCCATGATGACCTACAGATAGTGGTGCTGCTAAAGATGACTCATTGACTGATTTCGGGATCATATGGAGAAATTTTAAAGACTCCATTTAATTTTTCTCCTCCACTCTAACAATAAATATATTAGTTCTATTGTGTAGTGTATATTATAAAAATAGGTAATATGTAATATGTGTATTCTTGTTTGAATATGAGTATCAACTACCCTCCCTGTGGATGTAGCTCATCTGACTGAACCACATAAATAATTTTTCTGATCATTTCATTTTGTTTTGTTTCCCTATTACTATGTGCGGTTCATGAGTGGGTGAGAATTTGTATTACAATGTTATATCAGATGGTGTTCGATTAACAGGGAATGGTCTAATTAAGTCACTTCCTATGAGAACCTGAACCCACTGGGGTTTTTGATTCATGTTAGAGGTTTTTTTCCACCCATATGCAACCGATAATTTTGATCTGCCCCTATCCACACATCTAAACCCACATAGTTTAGGCACCTCTGACCTCTCACCCCAGTGTCTACATCACTGTAGATATTTTAGAACCATTTTCCACACATTGTAGTTCTTTGGTTTGATCATTTTTCATTATCCCATCACCTCTATTTTTATGTCCAATAATCCTTTATTTTTAAATAATGAAAACCGAGTGGTTCACATATAAAGGGGGAGAGGAGAGGATTTTTGTTTTGTGTTGGAGAAAAAAAGTAATTTTTTGGGTTTTTTCAAGTGTATGTGAAGAAAATATTAGGAAAAGTGGTTATGAGAATGTGGCATATAGAAAGAATAAAATGTGCGTTTTTTTTATTTTGTCTTTGTTTTGTTTTGGGATAATTGTGAATGTGAATGTAAAAAATTAGAAATGATATTTAGTATAAAAAAATATGATTAGGGTGGCATGAGAAAAAAGGCCTTTGTATTTGTTTAAAAAATTTATTTTTGTATTTTTTGTATTTGTTTGAAAAAAAATTCTAGGATGAAAATTCAAATGTTATTTGACCTCTCATTTGAGAAATTAAATGGCTGATTTTAGAATTTTAGACTATTTTGGATTCATAATTTCTGTCAATATTCAGTAGTTATAATCTATTTTTTGTGATAGAGAATCCCCAAGCCAAAAGTAGTATGATACTACCCTATGAGTCAATTTCAGATACAGATACCAATATTGACTGTACACATGGACATTAATGTATGGTTTGACACACCAAATTTTAGATAGAAAAATTTTATTGGATGAAAAACATCAACATGTGGCTATGGGATGTTTTGAATATTCCAAATCTTCAAGAAGTATATATCACCTTAAAGAAGAATCCACCAACATCTGCGATGGTGGATGGAAGATACTCAACAATCAGGACTATAGTACTATCCCTCTTTGATTAGTTAAATTGTATAAATATAGTATGATGTGAGAAACCACTGCAAAAAATATTGTGGAATATTTTCCAAAAAATCTATATTGTTAAAAGAATTGAAAATCATCTACTCCTAAAAAAGGAATTATTCATTTTTTAGTACAAGAATGGTATGACTTTTATTGAGAAACATGACTATTTAAATAATATCTCATTAGATTTTCATGGTTTGGAAGTAACAAGTAGTGATGAAGATATGGTTTTATTGTTGTTGTACTCTCTACTTCTGACTTGTGATCACGTTATTATAATGATGTTGTATGGTAAGTATGTGGTAAAATATGTTGATGTTTTAAATTATTTTGTTAAAAATGATTATATGTAGAAGGACTAGTATGACCATTAGGATTCTATATCAGAGTAAGTAATGGAATCTAGTGGAAGATAATATTGTAGGATGTCTAGGAAACTTAGTAGAGATTACTCACAATTGTCGTCAAAAGGAAAGTCTAACATTAGATTTCCAATAAAATATGGGTGTGCCTAATGTCATCAAAAAGGGAACTGGAAGAATGATTGTCCATAAAATGGTGAATTGAAAGAAAAATTTGTACAGAGAAATGACGATATTGAATATACATTCTTCATTACCTTGATGATCAACCATTCAGAAGGTTGGATTCTTGATCCCGTTTGTTAATTCCATATATGTAGGAATAGATATTGTTTTTCAAAAATCATGTAGTCAGATGATGGTGAAGTTCTTATGAGAAGTAAACACTCTTTCCTAACCATAAGTATTGGAATGATACGATTGATGAAACAAAAATGTAAAAATTGACGCTATATATTTTTAAAATAAGTAGATTAATCGGAGAAGAACCATATATCGCTTTATATTTTGGAAAAATGTGGTTACCAGATAACCATGGAAGAGGGATTCATGAACGTTATCTTTGGTGCACTCTTTGTGATGAATGGTATGTTAATAGGTGTTGTGTATTATTTGAATGCTGATAGTATTATAGGTGAAACAATGATATCAAATATGAGTATCACCACTTGTAGAACATGAAGTATCATAGAGAGTTATGCTCTTTCTATAGTTGAATATGGTGTTATAGATAGCAATCATGTTGTTTTTTATTGGAATGAAATGAACCTGTTGAGGTATATTATATAAGAAGAATTAAATTCTCTCCATCAGAATAGGACATGGAGCCTTCTTCCTACTCTGATGTACAAGAAGCCTAGTATAGGAATCATGATCCAAAATTGTTTGGACATGATAAATATGCCCAAGACATGGTATGCCTATAAGAAATTGAGAAGGCATCATCAAACAAAATTCTATAGCATGATGTTTTTATTTATCTAGAACATGGTGACATATTTGTCAAGTTGTAGATTGTTGAAAGTGGAAAAATGAATTCAACAAGCACAAAATTGGTGATGTGGTTTATTTCTAATAAAAAGAAGGTTTCATGGGTTTGGTGTTCCCTTGTGATGACCTATAGATAGTGGTCCCTCCGATGAAGACTTGTAGAAATATTTAGTGACTTCCTGAAGAATTTTCGAATTATCCATTTGAATATTATCCCCCACTCTACCTATTAATATTTGTGTTCAAATTTTTAGGATATATGAAAAATGAAGGGAATTTTTAATATGTGCATTCCCATTTGAATAAGAGTATCTTCTGTCCTCTCCATGGATGTAGGTCACCCTACCTAACAATATAAATATTTGTTTCTCCTTTTCCTTCTATTTGGTTTCCATAGTTTAGTATGGTATTTTTGAGAGGGTGAGAATTTACGCATAATATTTAGTTTGCAATCAAACCCATCTCTCGGGTTGTTGAAGTTGAAGGTTACATCAACCATCAGTATGTCTTGTGCCTCCGTGTGAATACATAAATGATTCCCTTATTTATATAAGTATATAGTCAATTGTATGGATAAAATATCTCCAAGTCTTTTAGTTTTCAATTATAATCTAATCTCTAAAAATATTTCATTCCAGTTACTCGGCTTACAATCATAGATCAATGGTACCGTGATCACCAGAAAATACCTATATCAAAAAAAACTAACTTCATGACTAAAATCATAGAGATGACACATGGTCACATCGATAAATCTTCATCAATGAATTCTACCATCTTAATTGATCCCACAACTAAAAAATGTCACCCCATGCCACCACCTTGCCCAAAACCAATTCAGGAGTAACCATCGAACCCACACAATATTCCCCACTAATACTTCCACCTTTTTCAACCCAGTGTTCTTTCTATAATACCATTTGATCGGACTAAAATATCCTTCAGAACCACTGTCCATGGAGGTGTAAACATAATGTTGAATATGAAATGGACCTCCCTATGTTGGATCCCAGTGACTCCAAAATAACCTTGAGTCTTTACATGTATGGAAATGACTATAATGAAATGGAAGATAGTGGAGGATGGTTATTTAATATAATACGCATAGGTTGATGTTTTCTTGATCCATCCCCTTCTATCTTAATTAATATATTATTATTGAATTTCAATGAGAATTATAACCTACAGATAGTTCGAATGTTTCAGTACCAGAGCCATAAAAGAGTCCCTAGCATGCTTTTCTCTTCGAATCCTTGCTAAATAATAAGGACATGTGTGGAATTAATTTCAATTAGGGTTCATAAGGATTTTTTTAAATCGAATTCTAATGATACACTGAAATAACCTTCCTTGTATGGAAGGAGAAGGATATTAGGATTACAACCTTCACTCTAAACAATATTTTCACCTCTATCCTCTATCTTGGTGCACCACATAATAATTTGTGGGTTTCCTTCAGTGACCCTAAAAAAGAAGACAATATAATGTACTGGTACATCCAATGGTCAATTAAAATTTTTATTTTGGGGTCTCCCCTCATGGTATGGGATGAAAATGACATTATGGTTTGTAGAGAAAAGATAGGGGGTTTATGTAGATCCTTTGCTTTTATTAGTTACATATTCTAGGTTGTTCAAGTCACATGTCTCTCTTAGATAAGACATTATGGTATCCCTTTCACATGGTTTCATGGGTGCTTGGTGAACACTAAAATTGTAGAAAAGTTTCATATATACTTAGATTCTTCTAATTAGGTCACCATCTTCAACCACTTCCATGTTTCTCATCTTACCCCAACCATATGGGCTACTGACCTATTCTCATAAACCATAATACTGACTACAATAATATAAGACAGAAGAGGATGTTTAGATAAAAAAATACATGATTATGGAAAGAGATTGAGATGATGATATTAAATCAGTATAGAATATAGAAGGTCCTCGTGTAAAAAATAAAATCCACTAGGTATCCTCTAACCTTTGGTACTAGAAACACAGTCAGTTTCACCCACTAGATCATCAATGATTTTCTATCGATTGAAGTATCAAAAATATTTACACCCTTCCTACCTCATTTGCAACCTTATCTATAATACCATGCCTAAAAAATTATCTCAATAATTGTCTCAAAATGAAAAATTCATCTGGATAATGTGGGTGTGAGAAATCCACATTAAAGAAGGGTGACACAAATACACATTATTTTCATAAAAAATTGTCCGGGAGGTGATATAACTACATCATTTCATCCCTGAATTCTCCAGAAAAGAATATCATCTCAATGTTGGTTGATATTCATGACTTATCTTTCCCCTTTCTTGGATCTCTACTATAATGACTTGAACTATTATAAATAATATTCCCCATTCATTTTAATCAAATGTCTTGTTTTATACAATGGACATAGAAAACAAATGAACTTATTTGGTTCTATTTTATCATATTATATTTAAATGAATAGAAAGATTCCTTAAACTTTTTAATACAGTCTTTGATCATTGATCATATGATTAGTGTAAATATATTGTTCTGATAAATCCAATTGAAAAAAACATAGGATTTTACGACATCATCCATCAGGATCATACCATATGAAACCAAAATATAATAGCGTTTGGTGGAGATGGAATCTCTAGGATATTACCTAGACCACCCCCAATATGATATCCAATAACGTAATCATGGTCAACACAATTTTTGGGAGACGTTCAAGCTCATTGATATCACGTCCAAAACCATTTATGTCGAACCACCCAATGAAAGTCTCATCATTGTGCACTTTACCCATATGGAATTTGATTGTGTATTAAATGAATTAGTATCAAGGATATAAAAATATATATAATTATATTTTATTTCTAATTGAATTATACAAATATTTTCTACTTAACATTACATTAAAAAGGATTTTCATTTTTATGCACTAAAGCATAAATTGTATTGTTAATTTGTATCAAATTTCAAACAACATTTGTATTTTGTGGAATTAATGATTTTTTAAATAAATAAGAAAATATTAATTTTAAATTATTTTTATTAAATATAAATCCTCATTTAATTTATATGAATTCTAATGTAATTATTGAAATGGTTTGAAAACTATTTTAATCAAAAAAATCCCTATAATTCTCAATAAATGTTAATTTTATTTTAAAAGTAAAATTCACATATATAGAAAAATATTTTTCTAAAATAAATATTATTTTTGGAATTACATATCTAAAATTATCAAATAGTGAATTTTTTTAATGTCATTAAATAGTCAAATTTTCAGGAAAAAATTAAACCTCGTATGAATATACAGTGTATATTCTAACATCATAATGACCCAAAACTGATATAACACAAACTGTAAATGGACTCAGTGGTTAAATATTTTTTTTAAATTTAAAATAATGTGAATATATTTTTTATTGATAAATTTTATAAATCATTTATGAATCCTCCAAGATATTAAAATATTTTATGGTTTCAAAATTATTTCTTCAAGTGCTTGACTCACTTCCACAAAAACAAGGTTATTATTTTATAAATTTAGGCCCTAGGAATTATATGATAATGAAAACCAATCCTATTTTTAAAAAAATATTGTCTAAAACACTAATATGGTTTGTGGTTTTGGTTAATTTATTACATAGAGTCCAAAACATATGTTTGATAAATAATAAAGAATTCTCCACTCATTCTCTATACAGACCCACACAAATATCCAACGTATCTTTTATGAATGTACATTTTTCACATCCTTTCTCTTCATTATACTCATTAATGTCATCCTAATGTGCCCCAATCTCTCAACAATCCCATTCCAATCATTTGGAGTCACACTCTCAAGGTAATTGTTATTTCCCTTCTACTATTAATTCATGTTTATTCATTAACTTATACATCTTCTCACCCTTTTATAACATTATATTGTGTTATTACATATCAACCTTAATTACCTTTTGATTTATAAATTATGATAGTCCCCTTAATCTCTCGTTAATTCATCCAATAAACATTTATACACCCCCGTTATGATGCCAAATTTTCATCTTGATTTTTCATGTAAAACAAAACTATAGTGAATAACAATACCCATTTCCTTACAAGGGTGTTTAGATTTATGAAAATATTCTTATTGATTAGGGGATTATATGTATTAATTATACACACCATTGTTGTGGAATAAAATATTATGATGAATAAATCCTTATTTTATGAACAATGTGACACACTTATGTATGATAATGAAATAAAAGTGACATGTGCGCCCAAAATTATATATCTCTCTAGTGCATTGGTTAATGTTTATTCTCACGAGGCATCTTGTTGGTAAATGGAGTAAATATTGTCCCTTCATGTTAATTATTCCATCATTATGTCTTGGAATTTATCCATGGCCTATGTTTATGATGTAGTGTTTTAAGTTGTTTCCTCATTTCCAATGTTCCCTTTATGATTATCATGCAATATCAAGTCTCATTGATCATGTTAATGATTCATACTCCTTTTATACCCCATTAATAAGTGTATGGTCAAACATGAATTATTCTATTCATGTTATGACATGTTTATCCACTTACATGGATTTATAGCTCATCCCTTTTTATGTATGTTCCTAGTTTATCCCATTAAGTTTTAAGTATGAGCATGTTAAGAAAGTTTTCAATAAAGATGATGTATTTGTTATTTTATATTGTTATATAGTGTCACCAATTCCCAAAGAAACTAGACATACCAATATGTTGGTTTGTATAATGTTTAATTTTATCCAATAAACCATGTATCAATTTGAAATAAATATCAATGTTTCCATAGTTTCAATCAAAGAAAACTTTTATTTATTTTATGGATTTGGATTAGAAAACTATAAACAATGCATTAATGAAATGACTATGTATGATATCACAAAACTAAAAATTTTCTATCAGCTATAATAAATTTTTTACTAAGAAAATACATCCATTTATGGATACTACATATGGATGGGGATCTGGAGTAGATGTATAGAGCAGTAAATCCCAAAAACACAATATTGTGCTAGAATCAATTGGTAAATGGTTTACAAAAAAAGCCTTGAAACACACCTATTTTAACACTATTGGTGGATATACATTTTATAATTCATCATCTCATTAGAAACTATTATTAACAAGAAATATACCCATAACAATATATGATTGTAAATAGATTATGGATAACATAAATTGAAGCCTAAATTTTCATAAGTCATGGAAATTCATGTAATTTATATGTTATTTCTATAGTATCATTGGATTCTTGGTAATATGATTAATATATTAAAAACAGTCATCCCTAATTTTCTCTTTGTTCTATCCAATGTACATTACAATGAAGAATTAGGAAAAAATCAATGTCATGGGAAATGTGATGATTTATCTATTTATTTTCCCAACTAGATGGGGGTGGTAATCGTGAAATTTGTGAAGATATTGTCACAAATGACTGAGGTTCTAAATAGAAACTTGGATCAGGAGGAGCACCCAAACAATTATAATAAAGAACAATAAGCAATTGAGTGATTTATATGACAAAGGCCTCAGATATTCAATAGACCATCTAATCCATTAATTATGGTACATTGTATAAACACCATTGATAAGATCATGTACATCCTTTAGTGATCTATTGATAAAAAGGTTTTATTGGTTATTTACCATATAGGGGGAGAAGATGATCAGTGGTGGACATTGACGAATAATAAAAATCCTGAGAAAGTGATAAAATTAGTGATATAGAATGAATATCTGAAGATTTCTTTTAAATGAATTTTCTTCATAATCTATGAATTAAAATAGAAAGCTCTTTCCTTTCCCTTATGAAAAATGTTGAGGAAACTCTCGGGGCATATATAAAAAACATAACAAGACATTCATGATACACCTCCTACATTTTACCCCGTGAATGAGTCATTTATAACTACTTTAGTTGGTAAAATTCTATTCTATAGAAATCCCTATTAATATATGCTAGTGATATCTATGTGGAAATGGTGTGATGTTCCCTCAAAGATGGAATGGAGATCTACGAATCTCAAGGGCATCACAGGGAAAAGTAGAAATATTGATATTTAATTGTAATGATCTGATGGATAAATATAATTTTGCTATAAATTTTCACATCCCACTATACAAATATGTAGAATAAAGAACCTTGAATAATGCCTAAGGGGTGGGGAAATGATTTAGGTTCGGTAAATAAGGGCACCTAGCTAGTGATTTCCAATTGGAGAATCCCACTAATTTGATGGTGGAATCAAATCTTGTAGTCATTCCTATACGCATTTGTCATTACACAAACAACAAGTAACCATGGAACTTTTCAAACTAGTTCACTAAGCCATGAGTATTCAGAGACAACCAACAATCTCTAAGGTAGAAAGGAAGACCTTTTTTCACCACAATGGATTCTTAAAATAAATTAGTGAGTGGTATATTAGTTATTCATTAAATAATAGTGAGCATAAATTTTTATTCTAGTTCTATGAATAACTTCATATCATGAAATGTTAGTAGAACTATTCAAACACCACAAAAAACCATGGATGTTGATATGTTGGTAAAAACAAAAAATTGGGAAATTATTCCATACTTAGTGTATAATTCCACTCCTATCAATTTCTTCTGAATTAACATCCCATAAATACTTTTCATACTACTTTTAGTGTAATTTTTTTATCTATGTGTATGGGTTTTCATTCTACTTTTATAGCCAACATAAATTTACCCAAGAAGGGAATCACTCTCAATATCAAATATCGTCCTCCAATTTTTTACAAGTGAATGGAGGATGATGAATATTATTTAGAACCCACATCTTAAGAATTTATATTATTTCCAAATGAGTAATAATAACTATATAAAATGATTTAATATAAGGAATTAATAATCATTTAATCCATTCCCATTGTGTGGGAATACACCAATTTTTTTCTCGAGAAATTTGGTTGTCTTCCTCATAGCCAAGATGGTAAATTTTCAATCGAGCTTATACATGGTCTGAAACAATTATCAAAGAATCTATATAGAATGAATATTATGGAACTTGAAGTTATAAAAATTAATAGCATATGAATCTAGAAAGTGGTTTCATACACCAAAGTGCTTCATAATGGGGTGCACCAGCCCACTTCATTAGGAAGAAGAATGGGTGAATGTAGCATTTCATTGATTATCATGATCTCAAAAAGGTCAAAATAAATAACAAGTATCCTATTCCATGCATATATGACATGTTAAATCATCTATATAGAGGATTATACCTCACCATGTTGGATTGTTAGTTGTTGAATGACCATGTTTCGGTGATGAAGGTTGATATCCTCGAGATTTCTTTTCACACAAGGTACTATAACTATGAGTTCATAGTAATGCCATTTAGACTCCCTAATGCTACCTAAATCTTCATGGACATGATTAATAGTATATCTGTGGATTAAATGGAAAAACTAATGGTATTATTTATAGATGATATTTCAATATACTAAAAATGAATGGTTGATCGTGATGATATTCTGAGAACTAGGATAAAGACCTTGATAATACTAATGCAAGGTAAAGAAATTGTGATTTCATATCAAAGGAAGTATCATTATTGTTTTATATTTTCAAAAGAAAAGACATATCCATAAAAAATTAAAAATTAAAAATAATATAATGAAGGATGATCCCATCCTCTGTGTTAGATATACATAGTTTCTTTGGATTATATGGGTATTATCATCAAATTGTGAGAATTTTATCATGGTTATCAAACACTATAACAAATTTAACTCAGAAGGGGGTCATTTTTTCTTTTAATGATGAATGTGAAGAGAGCTTCATGGAGTTTATAAATAGGTTTATTAGTAAACTATACTCACACTACCCATAATTGGAGAAGTTTTTGTGGTATTAAATGATTCTTTGAGAAAGGGATTAGAAGATGTGTTAATGAAATATGAATTGGTGATAGCCTATGCATCATAAAAGTTTCAATTTAATTAATAGAACTACCTAATGAATGATATTTAATTGGATGAAGTGATATTCACTTTAAAAATATAGTGTAATAATATTTTTGTATGTAATTTTGAAATATATACAGATCTCCAAAGCCTAAATTATATATTCACATATAATGATATTAATATGTTCTAATGAATATGGTTAAAGTTTATTCAAAACATTTATGGCTCAATTCACTACCGAATTGTGAATGAAAATAAATTAGGATAATTTTTATGTAGAAAGGATCAATAAATTCTATCATTGATGACAATTGAGATGGATTTAATCTTATTAGATTTGAAAATTATGGAAATTGGAATCACAATGGAATGGAACTCATCAATCATTTTTGAAATTATTTCTCAATAGCCATATCTAGATAAGAAAAAATTTGGATCAAAGGGATGATGTGGGAATTCAAAAAAATCAGAAGATATATGAAAATGGAAATTCTTATAAATTAATATTAATGTATAAGGAGTTTTCATATTTGGGTCATGGATATGTGTACCATAAAATAACATTTTATAGAAGGATCTATTAGATGATTTACATAGTTCGAAGATCTCCATTCATCCATGAATCACAAAATGTATTGTGATCTCTTAGATAACTATTGGTGGGACAACATGAAGAAGGAGATCATGGAATATACATCAAGATGTCTGGTATCAAATAAAGTGAAATATGAAAGGAAAAATTACTTGGTGATGATGAAACCATTAACCATTCCTACATGTAAATGGGAAAATATAACCCCGGACATTGTCACTGGTCTTCTAAAGAAATAAAAGGAAAATAATGCTATCTGGGTTATAATCGATCATCTTATAAATACTAAAAATTTCATTTCAATTCAAGTGTAATAAAGTCTCGATCATTATGAATTTATATATATTATAGATTTAGTGACACAACATGGAACACCGATATTCATTGTATCTGATCGAGACCCACGATTTACCTCTTTGTTCTATAAGAGTCTAGAAAATGTTCTAAATAAAGAGTTGAACATCAATATGGATTTTCACCCTCAAAATGAGGTCCAATATGAGTATCCTATTCAAAAACATTTTAACATGTTGAGAGGATGCTCAATTGTTATCAAAGGAGGATTGGACCACCAATTTCCTATGGTCAAATCATTATAAAATAATAGTTTCCACTCAAGAATCTAAATTTCTCAATATGAATCCCTTTATGGGAAGAGATGAATAGCACCTATAAGATTTTATGCCTTTTGGGAACAAAATCTACTAGGTTCTTCAATAGTCGGGGAAATTTTGGAAAAGGTTATTACCATTCAACAATGCATCAGGGCCAGTGAGAGTCAACAAAAAATAAATGTTGAAAATCATTGATGAGACCTTGATTTTGATGCTTGAAACATGGTATTCATATACATATCTCCATTGAATAAATTCATGATATATTAGAAGAAGTTAAATCTTTTTCAAAATACATCAACCCCTATGAGAACCTTTATCGCATTATGGTACTGGATTGTCAATAAGAACTCCCACCTAACCAATCTATAGTACATGATGTATTCCTTGTATCCATCTTGAAGAAGTGAATACCAAAAACATCACATGTATTCAATCAATAGGTGGAACCATTGGGGAATTATCTCTTATGTGATGAGAAACGAGTGAAGATTGTAGATTATAAGGACAATGTTCTATTAAATAAGGCAATTCACTTTGTCAAACTATTGTGAAGACACTAAAAATTTGATGATGAGATGGGAAAACTAGGAGAAGCGATGGAACAAAGATAATTCTAATTTTTTTTTTTGAGAGTAGAAAAATTCACGTTGGAAATTTTTTAAGGGGGGGGGGAGATTGTAATGACCCGAAATTTTATAAATAAAATTACCCTTTAATTTTAATAAAATGCCTATATATTATTGATATATAATACACATGAGCTTATATAGTTTTATTATATCCCATCATATTTAATTAATATTATAAATATTTATCATTGATAATATATCCATTGATAAATTATCTTATGATTAGTATAAATATAGGGATTTTATAAATCCAATTATCAAATAAAAAGGATATGATGGCCTTAACTAATTGAGTCAGACCCTATGAATCCCTTTTATTAGAGACTGAAATGGAGATACAATCTCTGTTATTTTCCTTGGACCAATCCCATTCCATGATCCAACAACTTAAGAATGATAGAATCTTCTTATCGGAGATGTTCAATCACATTGAGATCACAACAAAAATCATGTATGCAGAACCACCCCATGAAACTATCACCATTGTGCGTCATACCCATAGAGAGGTTTTTCTGATTTAAAAGGATATGTATCAAGGCCATAATAATAATAATAGGAATATTTTATTTTAAAATATAATAATGTTCATGTTTTCTTCTTATCATTAATTTATATTTAATTTTAATTTTATACAACCAAACACAAATTATATATCTGATTAGTATTAAATTTCATATAAGAAGATTTTTTTCATTAATTAATGGATGTTTTAAATAAATAATATAATTTATTTTTTAAATAATGGTTACTTGTAACAACCCAACCCAAAAATCCCAGATTCTCTTAATTATTTTAATACATTGGACTGATTACAAGGAATCATGTCTCGAAAGACCGATCAGTTTAGCTGTCTTGAAAAATAGATTACATACATGGACGTTACATTACATATTAGAAAATAAAACAAAACATAAATTATCCATTGATAAATCCCTTAATCCCATATCATATCCCTTATTATCAATCCCAATACACTTCTTCAAATACTAGGATAATAAAACATAAGAAAAGGGCGAGTTCAAATGCTTAGTATGAATAATAATATAGCCGAAAATTTTACAAATAATTATAAAATTTTAAGGAAATGTATAAGACTAAAATAGAAGCCTTTTAAACATAAACATCATCATAATATGGAATAGATAAATCAAATAATTCCATTTACTTATTCCCATAGATATTCTACTAGTCAAGTAATTACATTTTGTATCAATAGAAAATTTCATAATGATAGAATCCATAATTCCAGACTTCATAACAACATTGCCAAGGCCTTATGCCGTAAATACAAATATTATTTTTTTCCAGGCGTTCTGCCAAGACACAATTATTTCCCATGAGACCTACCAATTCATCTAAGAGCTATAGTGGGCTCCACCCATCACATACAATGTTTAATGAATACCTCATATGAAAAGGTTTAAACATAACATAAACATTCGTATTAAAAATAGAATTAAAAATTTTAATACGTTAACCGTAAACAATGAATGGTATAAAAATATCACATCCATAGTCAAACATATAATAAAACCATTAATACAATACAGAATATTTATATCATAATTAATAAATTTAAAACAAGTTTAAATTCCATCAAAGGATGTTGACAGATATGAAATTAAAACTTTTTATGTGAAATATCTCTTTCTTTTTTTAATTAATTTTAATGTCACATAATTTGTAAAGGAAGACATTTAGAGAAATTTGGAATCAAATTTTCCCATACTACATTGAAACATTTTAATGGAATTAACATTTTAAAACGTTCATGCCCATTTAAATACATCCTTAAAACCATTTTGAAAACATATACATTAATTAGAAAGGCTTAGAAGAATAAATATTTAAAACATTTAAAATGACGTTTTAGGAAAATGTCCCTTAAAAATAATCCCTTTCAAAACTCTTTTATTAAACGTGGACATGGATAATAAATATGTCCCAGTAGATACTTACATAAAAACAACCTTGGATATAAAGAGATTGTGAAATTAACCCTTACCTTGCATTTTCCTTTGGTAGAGGGTACTTTTATCCTCTTTTATAATGACCATAGTATTTTATTAAAATATTCCAAATCATATTCATATTTATTATATCATACATGATTTATTTATGACTTTATACTACCCATTTAATAATGATTTCCATGTTAAATTAACATTTCAGGTAATATTCCCTTTCTTTACTATACGTGTTTTAACATGTTATTCTTAATTGTACCATTTAGATCATGATATAAAAAATTCCATAATATGAAACATGATTTATATGTCATACATATTTATAATATAAATATGCATAACAGATAGATATATGAAATGGAAAACACTGTTTATGGAGATAGTAGGTCGTACGTACGCATAAACGTTGTTTCTGTTTTCATATCTTATTAAACGGAACTAAGTGAAGAAGATATTTTTTAATATATATATATATATTTGTGTGTGTGTTTTCAGTAGCATTATTATGTCAAATATTTCATAATTATTAATAATATATATTTTTATAATCATCATTGAATGGTGAATGTGGAAATAAATCGCATCGCATTGTGGAGACGATAATCCTTACGTACGCACGAGTTACAATATCAAAAAATTGATGGTGAAATAATATGTGATTTGATGGTATATCATATATATATACGGAATAATTAAATGTTATATTTTTTATTTACATTAGTTATACTCATTATTACACCCATCAAAATAATTAAGTGGTTGAATAACAAACTACACCACGATGTGGAGACGGTAAGCCGTACGTACGCACACATTGTGACTTTGAAATTTATAGGATGTATAGAATAATGAATATGGTTGTACCATTTTTATAATAAAATTACAATAATATAGAAGATACTGGAGCAATTATTTTATAATGGAAACAATATTGAAATAGGAACTAGAAGTAGAAAAAAACTTCAAATAGGTGATGAAATATTAACATATTCTTCGGGTATTTCTTTTTGATTTGATCTAAAGGGATCCATAGGATAAATTTCTGACCAAAATAAGGACACTAAGATTAAGGGAGAGAAGTTGGGAGGATATTTATGTAGGGTTTGGCTGATCCAAATGGCAATGGAGGTGTGAAACTAAGAGAAGGGGAAGTACCCTTTTATAAGAGAGGTGAGAGTCACTTTACAAAAATCAAGAAATATTATATTATAATAAAATAATTTTCAGTTTATAATGGCTCAAAAATGAATTATTTAGAGTATATGGTGGGTATGTGTTGAAAACCTCTCAACCAATAGGTTTTTGACGGGTTTAGGTCATTATATTAACTTTATCTTTTAGATTTAACTCTTAGTTAAATGGTTTGTCATTTACCACGTCTCTTTGAATTTTTATATTATATGATAAATAAACATAATATAATAACCAAGTGAACCCCATTCTGTTCATTATTAATATATATAACCATATGTAAGCTTTTTTTCCGAACCTTATAATTTTTAAAATATTATATCAATTAATAATATAATATTTGTTTTAAAAACTCAATTATGTCAATTTTGACACTATTTATTATTTGGTTTTTGTAAAGGTCATCACAACATGATTACCTAGAAAAAATTTATTTAATAAACCCTAAAATGTCATATTAAACTATAAAATTAGTGTAATTAATCCATAGTCTCAAATAACATTTATTTGGATATTTATAATAACTATTATTTTAATCATTCATTAGTAATGTAATTACTGCATCATCATTGTGTCATAAATAAATTAAATTATATAATGAAAAAAAATTATAAATAAAATACCATTGTGGAGGAAATATTTTTTTCTTTCAAATGAATATTTACAGTCGAATTTATCTTATGTGTATCCCTATATTAATAATGGTTTAGTGATTAATCATTCAATTTAACACTTTTTACTCTTCTTTAAATAAAATATTAATAAATGTCTTAATCTAATACAAGTGAACCTAAAGGATCGTATATTATTTATAATATTGGTTTTGGTCAAAATATACTTATCCAATAGAATTAGGACATGTGTTAGGGTAATTATAATATCATTTTTACCATTAATTACCTTATTTACTTTTAACCATGGTAAATAAAACCCAAAAGATACTATTCACCAAAAATTATTTTCATCTTATTGAACCAAATTTTACATACTGATGTTAATTGTTTCATTCAGAGTTTTGAAATTCTACTCACAAAAGTGGTAAAAAAAATTTATGCAAATTTGAAAATGCTCTTAAATGGTGGGTAAAAACGGTAAAAAGTTCAATAAAATTTTATATATCTAAACTTTTTATAAAATGAATCTAATAAATTACATTGAACATATATAAGTATTATATATCAATTTTTACATAAAATAAATTTAAGTATATTAAATAATTATATATATAAAAACTCAGTTTTAAACAATAATAGAGTGTTTTTCACTATTCATAAAAAATTGAATGATTTCAGAAAAATTCCAAAATTTCACCCTATGATAATTTTGATCCTCTAAATTCATAAATGAAGTATATTTTACGAAATTAAAAATATATAAGTTTCATTTATTAATTTAATATTAATTCTCATTGTCAAAACCAATAGAGGGTTTTTTTTCAAAAGTAAAAACTATAAAAAGAGTGACATGTGTTTATTTCAAATTTAAATGGGAATTTACTTATAATTACCAACATTGTATTAAATAAAAAATAATAATATAATTATTCTAAAACATTGAATTTCATAATTTATCAGTATAAATTATTTTGATTAAAAAATTTGTTTTCGATTAACACATGGTATTTTTCACTATTCATAAAAATATGAAAGTTATTAGAAAAGTACAAAAATTTTATCCATAATAAATTTTATTGTCCCGATTTTAAAGATTAATTTAATTTCATTAAATTTAATATATAAAATTATCACATATTTGTTTAAAAAATAATTTTCCAATAAATAGGCGGAAATTTTTTTTTTTTGAAAAATACATCTTTAATCTAAAAATTGAATTTTTCCTTAAATTAAATCTAAGAAACACAAAATATAATTGCTAAAATTATATAGGATATATATAAAATTCAAAATATAGTTAAAAATATTCATAACATCTATTTTAATAGCTAGTTCAGTAAGTCATGGTGTGATCAAACTAATTGTTGTGTGTAGACTATGTTGTTGAATTATTGTGAAGAGATAAAATTCTATGAAATATTGGGGTGTTACATTCTCCCCTCCTTCAATAATTTGTGTCCTCGCAATTTGAAACTATTCTTTGAAAATAAAAGGCTAAAATTTGAAAAATACCTTTGTGGAAAACCAACATAAAAAATTGTATAATAAAATTTACCCCTAAGAAGAGGGATCATGAAATGAAAAAGTCACCACCAAATTATGTTCTCAATTAAGAGAACATTGGTGAAATTAGAGACATATAATTGGAGGAAAAACGAAAATTGTTATATGGAGTGATTGAGGTCATCAATCACTGACAAGTGTAAATTTTTTTACATTAAATCCATTAATCTAGGATAATGTAAAATATCATCTATTCAACAAAACATAAGGTGTTAGGATAACACATTTTTTTTTAAGATGCATTAACTAAAGTTAATGAAATAATTTTTTCATAGAATAAGAGAAAAAAATATAATTGACAAATTCAATTTCATCCTTCAACTAATTCGTACCACAATCTCATCTTTCACTTCAAATGATAATATAATTAAAAAGTATTTTATTTATCCTAATACTATAGTGTTACAAAAATAATGATTTTATAATTCATTTTTAAGACTATTTAAAAAACTACATTATAAAATCTATGACATCACGTAGGATACTGGTTGGTGATGCACCCATATCACCCTTCGGTTTTGGGTTCAAGTCTCGCGGACTTTTCAGACGCGACAGGTTGTCACCCGACCTCTGGGATGTCCTTTTTATGAAAATAAAGAAATAATCTCAAGAAATGATTTAACCATAACAATAGTATTCAATGTCAAGATTAATCGATTCTGACCTTTATACTTATCAAAAATACTTCTGTTCAAACTCACAGTGTAAAATTTATAAGGAAGGTAAAAACAATGGAGATCTTTTTTCCATGCAATAACATGTGAATACCATCATCAAGTATTCTTTTAAATCACAGTAACACCCTTAATTATCATATAACCATATTTATTACATTTATGCTCCCTTATTCCTAATAGAACACTGGATATAGTCCTTATATTAAAAAATGTTGTAAACTCCAACAATGATGGAATATACAAATCATTAATAAGTATCAAGGTAGTAAAAAATATCCAATATAATTTATCCAAATATATGATATCTTATTCCAAAGTCACTACCTCCATATCAGAATTATATTAAGGTTTATCTTTCTCTCAACCGAAAGTTTTTTAAAAATTTAACCTGCCATTGCATTTCATGGTTCACACAATCTCAATTTTTTACTGAAATATTAATGCACCATAATCCTTATATAGTCTAAAATTATTATAACATGTACATAATTAATACAATACAAAAATGGTACAATACATTAATATCAAATTAATTACTATTAGTCTTTCCTCTTCATCTTCAGTAGTATCCTAATTTTATTTTTATCCAATAGCAGCATTTGGGGTATACTTTGATGATTTAGACATTGATTCGTGCAGTGTCCCAACTCCTTGCAGATGAAGCATCGTACATTTGAATCCTTTTTCTTACCCTTTCAATTACGTAATTTGTGTCATTTTTCTCCACACTTATAACAAACATCCATTCCCTTCAAGCATTTACCATGGTGATTCTTTCCACAATGATCACATATGGTAAAATCCTTCTTTCCGCTCTTCCCTTTATCCACCTTTCTCTCTTCCGTCCTTTTCTTCTCTTGATTCCCTTCAAAGCCATAGGACTCAGATAATTCATTACATATCTTATTGAGACATGATATTAATTTTTTATATAATGAGAATACGTGCGAGATTATTTCCATTTTAAATATTGGCTCAATACTATAAAATATTGGATCCTTCTTAATCATTCGATCATGTGTATTGCTGTAATTCTCATTCATTCTACTAGGCGTCGTTTCTTAAAAATGACATAAACTAGGTTAGATTATGAAACACAATGCATAATTCCAAACGTTTAATATACCTAATATAAATTGAAAATTTTATGCATATAATATATAATCATAGAATCTTTTCATTGAGGAATTATTTACTCATAAATCGTTCATAATGGATTGGAATTAAAATGTGGATTATCCTAATCATATACCACAACTATGTCATAAGAAAGAGTGCAGAAATCCCCATTGTCATGCACCAGGATACCATGGGTCAAGCCCGAAACTCTTTGTCAGAGTTTTCACACCTAGGTACATCTGTTTTACAGCTGCCTCTACCTGCTCGTATCTAGAGAGATATGTATTGCATAGAAAATACACAAAATCTCTACATTACCAAAATTCTAGAAATTTCATCTATAATAATCTTCAAAGACTATATAAAGGTAATGTTATGTAATCAATGTTTAAATAATTCTATTTTTAAGTTTGTTTCTAAAATTCCTATGATACAAACTGTAACACCCTGAACCTAGAACCCCAGAGTCGGTGTATTATTTTAATACATTGGCATGATTATAAAGACTCATGTCCCGAAATACCGACCAGTTTATATGTATTGGAAAATAGATTACATACATGAACATTACATTTCCATTAGAAAATAAAGCATAACATAATTGATTCTTTGAGAACTCCATTAATCTCCTAGATTAACCCTTCTTATCAATCATAATATGCTTCTTGAATCTTGGGATAATAAAACATATGGAAGGGGTGAACTCAAATTCTTAGTAATATTAACAATATCGCAGAACTTTCACAAATACGTATAAAAATTTATGCAAATGTATAAGACTATAAAACAATACTTTTAAACATAAACATCATCATAATACAGAAAATATAAATCAAATAATGACATTTACTTATTCAAATTGATAATCTACAAGTCAAATAATCACACGTAATATCAATATCCAATTTCATAATGATGGAATGCATAATGATAGACTTCATAACTACATAGTCAAGGCCTTGTTCTAAGACTACAAATATGATTTTTTCAAGGACATGTGCCACGACACTAGTTTTTCTCATAAGACCAACGATGCATTGAGGATCTATAGAGGGAACCACCAGTTATTTACTATGTCCAATGCATTCCTCATATATAATTATTTTAAACATAACATTAACATTTGTATTATAACTAGCATTAAAAATGTTAATACTTTCACCATAAACCATGATTGGTATAAAAATAACACATCCATAGTCATACATATAGCAAAACCATCAATACAATTTGAAATATTTGTATCATAATGAATCAACTTCAAACAAGTGTAATATCCAACAAAAGATATTTACATAAATGAAATCAAAACTATTTGAGAGAAACATCTCTTTCTTTTTTTATGAAATCATTTAAAAGTCACATATTTAAGAAACTATGATATTTAAAGAAATTTTTAATCATAGTGTCCCATTCCACATTGAATCTTCTGAAAGGAATTAATATTTTAACAAATTCATTTTTGTTTAAATAAATCCATAAAATATTTTTGAAAACATGGACATTAATGAGAAAGCATTAGAAGAAAAAATATTTTAAACATTTAAAATAATGTTTTAGTAAAAAAGCACCTTAAAAATAATTCCTTTTAAAACTCATTTATGAAATAGGGACATCGATAATAAATATTTCCTAGTAGATACTTATGTAAAAACATACTTGGATAATAATTAGATTGTAAAATTAACCCTTACCTTGCACTTTCCTTTTGGTCCAGGGTAGGTTTAACCTCCTGTTTAATGACCATAGTATGTACATAAATTATTTTAGAATCATATTCATATTTATTTTATCATACATGATTCATTTATGACTTTATAATAAAATTATAATAATGATTTCCATTTTAAATTAACATTTTGGGAAATAATCATCTTTTTTATCGTAGATGTTTTAACTTGTTATTATTGATCGTTTCATTTAGATCATGATTTAAATAATTCCAAAATATTACATTTGATTTATATATAAAATATATTTAGAATATAAATATGTATAATAAGTAGATATATGAAATGGAAAACAATGTTTATAGAGATGGTAGGCCATACGTACGCATAAATGGTGTTTTCGTTTTTATATCGTATTGAACGGAACTAAGTGAATAAGATATATTTAAATACATATATATATATATATATATATATATATCTGTGCGTGTGTATTTGTTTTCAGTAACATTATTATGTCATATATTTTATACTTATTAATAATATATATTTTTATAATCATCGTTGAATTGTGAATATGGAAATGAATCCCATCGCGTCGTTGAGACGGTAATCCATACGTACGAACGAGCGATAAAAAAATTATATTGAAGGTGAAATCGTATGTAATTGGATGGTATAACATATATACAGAATCATTAAAATTTTATATTCATTATTTAAATTAGTTATATTCATTATTACACCCATCTAAATAATGAAGTGTTTGATTGACAAGCTACACCATGACACGGAGACGGTAAGCCGTAGCTACGTAGATATGGTGACATTTTCATTTATAGGATGTATATAATAATGAATATGGTTGTAAAATACTTATAATGACATTTTAGTATATGAAATATAATGGATTTATTATTTTATAATGGAAACAACAATGAAATAGGAAGTGGAAGAAGAAAAGAACATGAAAGAGGTGATGAAATATTTACCTCTTCTTCAAGTTTTTCCTGTTGATTTGATCAAAAGGGGTCCATAAGATGGATTTAATACCAATGAAACCCCTCTAGGATAAAGGGAGGAATATTTGGAGGATATTTGGGTATGGTTTTTCCAGCCAAATGGCTTTGGACATGTGAAATTAATATAAGAGGAATTACCCTTTTACAATAGATATGAGAGTCACTTTAGAAAAATCGTGAAATAGTATATTACAATAAAATAATTTTCATATTATATTAGCTCAAAAATGAATTATTTAAATAAAAATGTGGTGAAGGGTCGATGTCATTTCAATAAATTGGTTTTATACAGGTTTATCTTATCATATTAACCATATCTTTTAGATTTAACTCTTAGTTAAATAGTTTGACATTTATCGTGTCTCCTTGTATTTTTATATTATATGGTTAATAAACATACAATATCAAGACAAGATGACCCAATGTAGTTCATTATTAATATATATAACCTTATCTATGTCTTTTTTCAAATCCTTATATATTTAGAAATATTATATCAATTAATAATAAAATATTTGTCTTAAAAACTCAATTATGTCAATTTTGACACTATTTAGTATTTGGTTTTAGTGAAAGGCATCACAACATGTTTAATTCGAAAACAAATTATTTAATAAACCCTAACATGAAATATTAACCTATAAAATTAGTGTAATTTTTCAAAAGTCTTAAATTAATAATATTTGGATATTTATAATATCAATTATTTTAATCTTTCATTAATAAGGTAATTATTGCATCATCATTGTGTCATGAATAAATTTAAATATTTAATGACTAAAAATTATAAATAAAATACCATTATGTAGGAAAATTGTTTTATCATTCTAAATAATTTTTATAGTCTAATTTTTCTTATGTGTCACCATATATTAAAAATGGTTTAGTTATTTAACATTGTATTTAACACTTTTGACCCTTCTTTAAATAAAATAATTATAAATGTACTATTGTAAAAAAGTGGAAATAAAGGATCAATTTTTATTCCTAAAGTTATTTTTTGTCGAAATAAAATTGTCCAATAGAATTAGGACATGTGTTAGGGTAATTATAATATCAATTTTACCCTTAATTTCCCTATTTACTATTATCCATGGTAAATAAATGTAAAAAGATACTATTCACCAAAAATTATTTTCATCTTATTGGACCTCATTTTACTTACTGATATTAACCATCTATCTTGGATTTTTTAATTTCAAATCACAGAAATGGTAAAATTAAGTATCATGAAAAAATTTAAATTCTTGTAGAAGGTGGGTAAAAAATGGTAAAATGATAAATACAATTTTAGAAATCTAAACATTTTATAAAATGAATCCAATGAATTAAGTTGGACATATATAATTATTATATATCTATTTTTTATAAAAATAAGTTTATGTAAAATAAATATTTATTTAAATAAAAATCAGTTTTTAATAATAAAGATGTGTTTTTCACTATTCATCAAAAAATGAATGTTTTCAGAAAAATACCAATAATTCACACTATGCTAATTTTCATATACTGAATTAAAAAATAAATACTATTTTAAAAAATTAAAAATATATATTTTTCGTTTATTAATTTCAAATTATTTCCCATTGTCTAAACCGAAAAGCGGGTTTCTTAAAAAGTAAAAACTATCAAATGAATGACATGTATTTATGTCGATTTTAAATGTGATATTACTTATAATAACCTACATTGTATTAAATGATAAAAATATAATCAAATTATACTTTAAAAAAATTCAAATTCATAATTTTACACTACAAATTATTTCGATTGAATAAGTTGTTTTCAATTAAAAAAATAGTATTTTTCACTATTCATCCAAATATGATAGTTATTAGAAAAGTACCAAAAAATTATCAAAAATAATTTTTTATGTCTTGATTCTAAAGAGGAATTTAGTTCCATTAAATTTAATATATAAAAGTTTCAAATATCTGTTTTAAAAAGTATTTTCCATTAAATTGTCGATAAAATTGCATTTTTTTTTAAAAAAACTTCTTTTATTTAAAACTTGAATATTTTATTATATTATGTCCAAGAATTAAAAAATATGAATGTTAAAATTATACAGGATATATGTAAAATTCAAAATGCAGTTAATATTATTCCTAACCACTTTTTCATAGGATAGTTTAGAAAGTCGTGGTGTACTCGAACTCGTTGTTGTGTGTAACGTATGTTATTGAATTTCATTGAAGATATAACATACTCTGAAATCTTGGGGTGTTAAATTATCCCCTCCTTCAATAAATTCTATCCTCTCAATTTGAAATTGTTCTTCAAAAATAAAAGGTTAAAAATAGAAAAATACCTTTGTTGAAAACCCACATCGAAAATTTATTTAATAAAATTTACTCTTAATAAGAAGAAAATGGAAATGAAAAATTCACCCCAAAATTATGATATCTATTATGAGAACATTGGTGAAATTAGATACACATAATTAGAGAAAAATGTAAATATTTATACTGAGCGATTGAGGTCATCAATCACAAACAAGTGAAAAATTGAGGGCCTCAAATCCATTAATCTAAGATAATGTAAAATATCATCGGTTCAACAAAAAATAAGGTGTTAGGATAACGCATTTTTGGTTTAGAATTCATTCCCTAAAGTTTAAGAATTAATTTATTCATAGAATAAGTGTAAAAAAATATACATGACATGTAGAGTTTCATCCTTCAACTAATTCTTACCACAAACTCATATTTCACTACAAAAGATAATATAATTCAAAAGTATCTATTTATCCTAATTGTATAGGGTTCCAAAAATAATGATTTTATAATTAATTTGTCAGTATATTTAAAAAAACAACATTATACAATCTAGGACAAAACATAGGCTAGTGTTAGATGATATTCCCTTGTCACTCTTCGGTTGTGGGTTCTAATATTGTGGCCTTGCCGGATGCGATGAGTTGTCGCCCAACCTCCGGGTTGTTCTTTTTATGAAATCCAAAAATAATCTCAAGAAATGATTGAACCATAATTATATTATCCAATGAAAAACACAATCGATTCCAACCATTAGATTTATCCAAAATACTTCTGTCCAAACTCATAGTCCAAAATTTATAAGGAAGGTAAACACAATTAATATACATTTTTCCCTATAATTACATGTGAATATCTTCATTATATATTCTTTTAGAACATGATAACACACTAAATTATCATAAAACCACACCGATTACATTCATGCCCCCTCTATTCCTTATATAATACTGGATATACTCCTTATAACAAAAAATTTTGTAAATTCCAACAATGATGGAATATACAAATCATTAATCAGTTTCAAGGTAGACAATAATATACAATATAATTTATCAAATCAATAATACCTTATTCCAAAATCACTACCTTAGTATCAAAATCATATTAAGGTTTATATTTCTCTGAACCAAATATTTTCTTAAAATTTAACCTTCCATGGAGTCACTTTTCTTGGTTCCACACAATCTTAAGTCGTTAATGAAATAGTACTTTCGTACAATCCTTATATACACTATGATTCTTATAAAATGTACATCATTAATACAATACTTAAATGGCCCAATACTTTAATACCAACATATAAAATGTTAATTAATTCTATTCATCTTCGGTATTATCATAACTTGATTATTAACCAATAGAAGCATTTGGGGTATACTCTGATGATTTTTACATTGATTCCCATAGTGTACCAACTCCATATAGATGAAGCATTGTAAATTTAAATCCTTCTTCTTACACTTGCAATCACGTACTTGGTGTCCTTTTTCTCTACACTTTTAAAAACTCTCATTCCCTTAAATCATTTACCATGGTGATTCTTTCCATAGTTACCACATATGAAAAAATCAATCTTTCCCCTTTCTCATTATCCAACTTTCTCTCTTACATCCTTTTCTTTTCTTGCATCCCTTCAAAGAAAAATGACTAAGAGAATACTTTACTTATTTTATTAACACATGATACTATTTCTCAATATGATGAGAATACATTGGGTGAATTTTTCTATTTTAAATATTGTCTTAATACCATGAATAATATGATCCTTCTAAATCTTTTGATCTTGCATATTGCTTGAATTATCATTCCATCTACTAGGCACCATTTCTAAACAATTTCATACAATATGTTATTTTATGAATTACAATGCATAATTCCAAAATTGTAAAATACCTAACATAAATTGAAACAATTATCCGTTTAATCTATAATCCTAAAATAGGTCCTTTGAGTAATTATTTACATATAAATCCTTCGTAATGGATTATAATGAAAATGTGAATTATCCTAAGCATATCCCCTGGGAGTGTCATAACCAAGAGTACAGTAAGGCCCATTGTCGTACACTAGGAAACCGAGGGTCAAGCCTGAAAATCCATGTCAGATTTTTCACTCCAAGGTATATATGTTCTAGATCCGCCTCTACTCGCTCCAACCTAGATAGGGATGTATATCTTGGAAAATACAAAAAACCTCTACATTACAAAAATTCTAGGAGGTTCTTCTATAATAATCCTTAAAGATTACGTTAGGGTAATGTTCTATAATAAGAGTTTATCTAAATCTATTTCAAAGGTTGTTGATAAACATCTTCTGATATCAACTATAACACCCTAACCCCTTCAAGCCCAAAGTCGGTGCATTATTTTAATACATTGTAATTATTACATGGAATCAAGTCTTGAAAGACTGATCAGATTAGCAGTCTTGGAAAATTTATTACATACATGAACATTATATTACACATTAGAAAATAAAACAAAATATAAATTATCCTTTGAGAATTCGATTAATCCCCTAGCTTAACCATTTTTATCAATCATAATACACTTCTTGGAATCCTAGTATAATAAAACAAAATAAATGGGTGAGATCAAATGCTCAGTAAGGAAACAATATAGCGGAAACATTCAAAAATAAGTACAAACATTTAAGGAAATGTATATGACTAAAAAATTTCCTTTTAAACTTAAATATCATCATAATATGAAAACTATAAATCAAATAATTCCATTTACTTATTCATATGGATATTCTACTGGTCTAATAATCACATGTTATATCAATAGCCAATTTCATAATGATGGAATGCATAGTGCCAGAATTCATAAACACAAAGTCAACGCCTTGTGCCAAGACACCAAATAAGATTTCTTCAAGGCCTTGTGCCAAGACAATAGTTTGTATCGTGAGACCTATCGATACATCAATGAGCTATAGTGGGATCCACCTATCACTTACTAAGTTCAATGCATTCCTCATATAAAAAGGATTAAACAAAACATCATCATTCATTTTACAATTATCATATGAAATGTTAATACTTTAACCATAAACCATCAATGGTATAAAAATAAAAAATCCACAGTCAAACATATAACCAAACCTTCAATAAAATAGCAAATATTTGTATCATAATGAATCAACATCAAACATGTGTAAAATACATCAATGGATGTTGACATATAAGAAATCGAAACGATTTGAGGGAAATATTTCTTTCTTTTTTTTAAATATTTTAAAAGTCACCTAATTTTTAAAGGAAGAAAATTAAAGAAATTTTGATTCAAATTGTCCAAGACCACTTTGAAACATTTGAAATTAATTAACTTTTTAAAACATTAATTTCTATTTAAATAAATTATTACATCCATTTTGAAATCATGGACATTAATAAGAATGGTTTAGAAGAATAAATATTTAAAACATTTGAAATGATGTTTTACTAAAAATTTCCCTTAAAAATAATTGCTTTGAAAAATATTTTTTTGAAACATGTACATGGATAATAGATATATCCCCGTAGATACTTACGTAAAAACATCTTCATATAATAAAGAGATTGTGAAATTAACCCTTACCCTGCACGTTCCATTGGTCGAGGGTACGTTTAACCGCTTGTATAATGACCATAATATGATATTAAATTATTATAGAATCATATTAATATTTATTATATCATAAATGATTGATTTATGACATTATACAACCCATTTAATAATGATTTACATGTTAAATTAACATATTGGGTAATAATTTCTTTATTTATCGTACGTGTTTTGACTTGTTATTTTTGACCGTATCATTTAGATTATGATTTAAAATTTTCCAAAATATAACACATGATTTATATATCATAAATATTTATAATATAAATATGTATAATATATATATATATATTTATTAAATGGAAAACACCATTTAGGGAGATGGTAGGTCGTACATACGCTTAAACGCTGTTTCCGTTTTCGTATGGTATTGAACGTATCTAAGTGAATAAGATATATTCCAATATATATATATATATATATATGTTTTCAGTAGCATTATTATGTCATATATTTTATACTTATTAAAAATATATATTTTTATAATCATTGTTGAATGGTGAATCTGGAAAAGAATCTCATCGTGTCGTGGAGACGGCAATCCTTGCGTATGTATGAGTGACAATATCATTATATTAAAGGTGAAATCATATATATTTGGATGGTATATTATATATACAAAATAATTAACCTATTATATTTATTATTTAAATTATTTATAATCATTATTATACCCATCCAAATAATTAAGTGTTTGAATAACAAACTACACCACGACGTGGAGACGGTAAGCTGTACGTACGCACGTATGGTGACTTTTTCATTTATAGTATCGATAGATTAATGAATATGGTTGTATCATTTTTTTAATAAAATCACAGTATATATAAGATACAAGAGATATTATTTTAGAATATAAACTATGAATAAATAGGAATTGGATGATGAAAAGAACATGAAAGAGGTGATGAAATATTTACCTCTTCTTTGGGTTTTTCCTTTTGATTTGATCAAAAGGGCTCTATATGAAGGATTTATGACCAAAGGACGGCCTCTAGGAGAAAGGGAGGAGATTTGGAGGATATTCGGGCTTATTTTGGCGCAGCCAAATGGCATTGGAAGAGTGAAATTAAGTGAAGGGGAAGTACCCTTTTATAAGAGAGGTGAGAGTCGCATTAAGAAAAAGTTGAAATATTATATTACAATAAAATCATTTTCAGTTTATAATGGCACAAAAATGAAATATTTAAAGACTAAAGTGGGTATGGGTATAAAAATTCTCAACCAACTAGTTTTAGATATGTTTAGGTCATCATATTATCCTTATAATTTAGATTTAACTCTTAGTTAAATATTTGACATTTACCATGTCTCATTGTATTTTTATATTATATGGTTAATAAACATACTATATTAAGCTAAGAGAACCCCATGTGGTTTATTATTAATATATATAACCTTATATAAGTCTTTTTAATGAACCTTAGATTTTTGAAATATTATATCAATTAATAATATAGTATTTCAAAAAAAATCAATTATGTCAATTTTGACACTATTTAGTATTAGGTTATTTTGAATGTCATCACAACAAGATTATATTGAAAAAATATATTTAATCAACTATAAAAAGTAATATTAACCTCTAAAATTTGTGGAATTCGTCAAAAGATTCAAATTAAATTTATTTGGATATGTAAATTATCCATTATTTCAATGATTCATTAATAAGGTAATTAAGGCATCATCATTGTGTCATAAATAAATTTATTTATTTAATGTCTATAAATTATAAATAATATACCATTAAGTAAGAAAAAAATTAATATTTCTAACGAATATTTATAGTCTAATTTATCTTATTTTTAACCCTATATTAAAAATGGTTTAGTTGTTAAACATTGAATTTAACAATTATGACTCTTCTTTAAATAAAATAATATTAAATGTCCTAATCCAATCCAAGTGGACCTAAAGAATCATATTATATTCCTAAGGTTTTTTATGGACTAAATACACTTATCCAATAGAATTAGGACAAGTGTTAGGGTAATTATAATATCATTTTTACTCTTAATTACTCTATATACTTTTAACTATAGTAAATAAAAGTCAAAAAGTAACTATTTAAAAATAATAATTTAATCTTATTGAACCTCATTTTACTTACTAATATTAACAGTGTTTCTCAAATTTTTAAAATTAATCTCACAAAATTGGTAAATTTATTTTTTATGGAAAATTTCCAATGTTGTTAGAATGTGGGTAAAAACGGTTAAAAGATCAATAATATTTTATATATCTAAATATTTTATAAAATTACTCCAATGAATTACATTGAACAAATATAGGTATTATATATCTATTTTAACTTAAAATAAATTTATGTAAAATAAATAATTAATTACATAAAAATGCAGTTTTAAACAATAACGTAGTGTTTTTCACTATTCATAAAAAATTTAATGTTTTAAAAAAATACCAAAAATTCACCCTATATTAATTTTGATATTATGAATTCAAAAATAAATCCTATTTTACCAAATTTTAAATATAAATGCTTCATTTATTAATTTAAAATTGATTCCCTTTGTTAAAACCAAATGCAGTTTTTTTAAAAAGTAAAAATTATCCAAAGATTGACATGTGTTCATGTCATATAAAAATGTGAAATTACTTATAAAGACCTACAGTGTATTAAATGTTTAAAATATAATCTAATTCTACTTAAAATAATTTCAATTTCACAATTTTACACAATAAAATACTTCGATTAAAAAAATTTCAATTAAATCATATTATTTTTCACTAATCATCAAAATATGAATGTTATTAGAAAAGTACCAAAAATTTATCCAAACTAAATTTTATGTCCCAATTTTAATGGAAAATTTAATTTCATTAAATTTAATGAATAAAATTATCAAATTTGTTTTTTTAAATGGTTCTCCATTAAATATGCGGTAAAATTGCATATTTGGAAAAGTAATTCTTTTATCTGAAAATTGAATTTGCCTTTATATTCTGTCTAGGAAACACAAAATATAAATGTTAAAATAATATAGGATATATAAAAAATTCATAATTCCGTTAATACTATTCATAACCTCCTTTTAAACGGCTTGTTTAGTAAGTCATAGTGTGCTCGAACTCATTGTTGCGTGTAACATATGTTATTGAATTACATTGAATAGATAACATACAATGATATCTTGGTGTGTTACATTACTAATTAATAATAGTCTTATATTTTCTATGAATTGAAAAAAAATTATATGGGTTCGCAATATTTTTTTAAAATAAGCAAGTATTTCTCAAAAAATAGCGATAATATTTTTAAAAAAATTAAAATATTTATAAAAAAATTTGGTTAACATAAATATTAGATTTGAAATTCAAATTTGAAAATTGTCGAATGGTGTATTTCTAATAATTTTTTAGGATAGTCAAATTTTCAAATAAAAAATAAATTATGTGTAACGACCCGAATCTGGAACCACTCAACTAGTGCCCCATACCCAGTTTTCCACATGACCTCTTGTGAATTTCTCCAAATGCCAGAGGCTACTGACTAGCAGCGAGGACCTTGGTGAGACATTGGGGAATCGATGCCCTCATTTGGTAAGGTATACAAGGGAATGGAAATAAAAGTCAATAGCGAAGGCATTAAACATCATAAAACAGCTGAAACTAAATAGCGGACCAATGAATATAGAGTATGGATGATAATCATGAAATAGGTACAAGTATCTAAGGAAAGTAGCAAACACAACAACGTGATAAAATACAACTGAGAATCAAAGTAATAAAAGTAATCTGCAACTCCAACATTATTGCAAGCCTAAGCTCGGTCTTATGCTCTCCAACTCCCACCAACTATCATGTACCTAAAGTAGAGGGGACACATTCCCTATCCACACCTGCAACCATATAACCTGTTTGGTCTAAAAAGAAGTACCCAAATAGGGTGTGAGACTAATCCCATTATGCAACCACCACAAGAATTGTGCTCTACTGTCTTTGAGAAATATAAAAAAAGTAAAGGGAATAAATTCAGAAGAGAAACAAGAGTACACTAAAGTAAACAATCCTAAAAAACTCCATTTACATCTTTTTACTTAATTTAATTATTTAGTTATCAACCAAGGAATCTAGCAAACAATTCTATAATCCCAAATCATAGTAACACACTAGGTATCTTAACAGAATACCTAATCACAAGTATTACAAAACCCATGATTATTCTTTGGCATGGTGGACTCGTCAATACAAACCAAAAAATATTCACATTAACTCTCTGGGTGGCTCATACTAGCAGACCACTAGAGTCAAATAATCATACATGGCACAAACACTCTGTGAAGCTCTAACCATCAATTCCCTTATGGTCTGGCAACGATAGCTATAGACTCTCGGAGGAAGAACTTACGTCTAATTCCCCATTTAGTCTCGATACATAACAAAGGACACTCTGAGGAAGTAGAAAGTCCAATTCTTGTCAGTCCTGTGAACGATACAAATTTATAACTGACTCTCTAGAGAAGCTCTGAACTGCCAATTCCCTCTTTAATCGACTGCACCAGGTTCCCATAACCCTGAGCAGTCTAGTTAGGTGTAAACGACTTTTAGCAGTCCAAATTAAGTTCAAAAACTACTTGGATAATAGCTACAATGCATCAAAAAGCATATAAATAGTAGGTAATACATGTGATCAGTCATAACAAGAAAACTAGCAATAGTAATAGGGTCCGCCTTGTAGGAAAACTGATCCAGATAGTGATAAATATCCAAACAGCGATAACACCCATGAGGTGATCCTAAAACATGAAAACATGCATATATCATTATCAATTAAACTTAAGTTAACATGAAATATATGACAATTAAACAATAGGACAGAAAACCCCTAACCCGAGACACCTGAAACATGGGAATCTGGTACTTTTGCACAAAAACCCAAAGACATTCAACGTAGGGCAACAAACCACCTAATTAGATCCAAAGTGATCAATATTTTTAAACCTCAGCCCGTGAATCGGCCTAGAATGGATTATATCTGCAAAAAAATGTCTTAAACATTCAACTTACGATAACTCTTATAAGAGAAAGAATCAATAAATGTGGCCAAAGAAGAACCAAGAACTCACCGCTACGATTCTATTGCAACTGATGGCATTTGATTTGGGTAACTTGTGATGGATCAGTGGATTGGAGAAGATCTACGACTACACCATCACTCTCGGTCGAAGAAGCTGGAGAAGAATGTGTTTTGGGGGTTAAGACGCGACCCCGGTCTGTTTAACGAAAAAAAGAAAGTACATGGAATTTACTTTTGGAGTACAAGGCGTGTACTAGGATTTTCCGTACTGCACATTAAGTGGCCTCCACATCACCCCTACATGGTCGTGTGTGTTTCCATGACACGGGCAGCACACGGCCTCAAGCGGCATCAAAGTACACAGCGTGTACACAACGTGTACTTATAAAGTACACGATGTGTACATTGAAAATTTCTAGATTCTCCTATTTTTCCCTAAAATGACCAAAAAATGAAAAACATACCTGAAAAGAAGATCAGGGTTCTTAAAAACATCCCCCCTTAAAGAAATTCATCACCAAATTTTCTTAACAAGGTGGCGAAGAAGAAATAATGAACAACTCTGGCCACTGTGATCACATATCAGCCTCCCTCTCCCATGGCTCATCCTGTACACGCTCATGCTGCCATAGCAAGCGTACTAGAGGAACAAACCGGCCATAGAGTACCTTTTCACTAGGATCTACAATCCTAATAGGATGCTCCTCAAAAGATACATCCTGCTCCAGCTCAAACTCCTCGGGTTGAAAACATGAGACGGGTATGAGAAATATCGTCGAAGTTGAGAAACGTGGAAGACTTTTTCCATAGCCTGGTACCTCTTAGGTAACTGCAACTTATAAGAAAACAGCCCGACTCACTCCAGAACCTCTAAGGGCCCGACGTACCTTGGTGAAAGCTTACCATGTCTCCTGATCCTCTTGTGTCCCATCCTCATGGTAACACATAGAAAAACCTGATCTCCAACCTTGAACTCCAAAGGTCATCTCCACTGATCAGCATAATATTTTTTCCAAGAATGTGTAGTATCCATCCTTTTCTGAATCAACCCCACCTATTTTGTTGTCTCCTGAACAAGTTGAAGGCCCAACATAGCTTCCTCTACTGCCTCCAGCCAACACAAGGGTGATCAGCACGACCTACTGTAAAAAGCCTCGTAAGGTGCCATCTGAATAGTTTCTTGAAAACTATTATTGTAGGAAAAATCCAATAGAGGAATATGCTTCTCTCAAGAAGCTCCAAAATCAAGGACGCATTCTCGTATCATGTCCTCTAGCACCTGAATTGTGCGCTCTGACTGGCCATCTCTCTAGGGATGGTAAGTTGTACTCAGAAGTACTTGTGTACCCAAATCCCTATATATCCCTTTCTAAAAATGTGACGTAAAGAAGACATCCCTATCTGAATTGATAGCACTTAGAACCCCATGCAAGCGTATAACCTCACAGATGTACAACCATCCAAGCTCATCAACATCGAAAGTATCCTTAATTGGCAGGAAGTGAGCAACCTTCATGAGATTTTCAATGACAACTCATACCATGTCATTCCATCAAGGCGATCTTGGTAACCCGATCACGAAGTCAATCGTGACATCATTCCACTTCCACTCGGTAATGGGGAGATTCTGTAAAATCAATGCTGGTCGCTGGTACTCTGTCATCACCTGCTGACAGGTGGAACACCTCATGAAATAACCAGCAACAACTCTCTTTATACCTTGCCACCAATACTGGCTGTGTAGATCATGATACATTTTGGTGATTCCAGGATGAACAACCCAAACTGAGGAATGAATGTCTCGCATCAACTCCTCTCATATATCTTCTAGCACACATATGTGTCCCCAGAAATGCAAGATCTCACCCTCACCTATGGTCCATTCGGGAAGAGGGATATCTCCTGAAATGCTTTCTTCTTAGACTAGGCCTTCAGAATCATAGATATTCTTCATTCGAACTCAGTAAATAATGGTAGAGGTAACATCTATAGTAGAAAGAAATGTCTGAACATGTCTATCGTGCACACCCAAATGCATTTCAGAGAACAGAGCAATGAGCTGCCACTCACTGCTAGCCTCTTGAAATCCATGTATATGAGTGCTCCTACTCAGTGTGTCTGCCACATAGTTTCCTTTCCCATATGTATAATAAAGCTCAAAATCGAAATAATGTAGGTACTCAACCCACCTATGTTGTCTCAGATTCAAGTCACGCTACGTGAAGATATACTTGAGGCTCTTGTGGTTAGTATATACCACAAAATGCTATCCCAGAAAATAATTTCTCCAAGAAAGAAAAGCATGAACAACTGCAGCCAACTCCAGGTCGTGCATAGGATAGTTCCTCTCATGTGGCCTCAACTACCGAGATCTATATGCAACAACACAATCCTCCCGCATAAGCACTGCTCCAAGACCGATGCCATATGCATCACAGAAAATGGTATAACTCTTGCCCGACTCTGGAAAAACTACAATCGGTGCTGAAGTAAATCACCACAATAGCTCATGAAAGGCTAAATCGCAGGCTTCTGACCAAACATACTTGATTCCGTTCTTATTCAAGCCCATCAACGACACTTCCAGGCATGAGAATTCATGTATAAACTGCCTATAATAAGCTGCCATCCCTATGAAACTTCGTACCTCGAAGATATTCTTCATCTACTCCTAGGTAACTACTGCTCTAACCACTTCTGGGTCTAACGATACTCTTGTCTCTAAAATAACATGACCCAGGATGTGAATCTCGTCCATCCAGACGTGGAACTTTGAGAGCTTAGCATACAACTAATGCTCCCTCAGTGAAATAAAAATGATCTCAAGAAGGGTAGCATGGTCGTGTCGAGTATGGGAGTACACCAAGATATCATCCACAAAAACCACTATGAAAGAATACAAGTAAGGATGGAAAACTCGGTTCATCAGCACCATGAAAAATACTGGCGTGTTCGTGAGACCGAACGACATAACAAAATACTCATACAGACCATACGTGCTCCGAAAGGTTGTAAGAGGTATATAAGATGGTCTGACATGCAACTTATGATATCCGAATCTCAAGTAGATCTTTGAGAACACTCTGGCTCCTCGAAGCTGATCAAAGAGATAAACTATCAGTTGACAAGGAAATCAGTTCTTGACCGTCAACTAGTTTAGCTTCTGATAATCCACACAAAGCCGTAAAGTACCATCCGCCTTCTTTGCAAACAGAACGGGTGAACCCCATGGAGAAGTACTGGGTCAGATGAAACCCTTTGCCTGTAACTCCTCTGACTCCTTCATGAGCTCCTGCAACTCAGGTGTAGCCATACTATAAGGAGGAATGGACACCAGTGTCACTCCTGGAACAAGCTCAATATAAAATTCTACCTCACACTCTAGTGGAAAACCAGAAAAGATATCTAGGAAGAATTCCCTAAAATGATCCACCAATGGAGGAAAGTATTTCTGTGATGTCGCCTAGTCATCCAGATACAGACTGGAAATTTGAGCTATAAATCTGCTTAACCCCTGATGCTCTGTTCCAGCTCTGCCCACGTAGACATCCCATTCACCCTTATAATGGAACGATCTTCCCTCCGGTGATGTAAATCTCATTCTCTGGTGATAACAGTCATTTACTACCCAAAAGGGAACAAGCTAGTCTATTCCAAGAATGACATCACAGCCTGTCATCATTATGACATAGAGGTCCTATAGAAATTGATTCCCAGAAACCTCTAGAGGGAACTCCTTTCACTGATATACACTAGCCTTTCTAGACCCCAACGGCGTGTCTAGTGTCAACATGTCCTCAGAAGTATAAATAGTAAGTATAAGGATTTCCATGGTATGCAAAGAAATCAATCTATGAGAAGCTCCCATATCGAAATGTGTAGTGGATAAAATTGAGGATACTAAAATCGTAACTCTAACTATAGAAGGTCCCTGATCCTACTCCTGATGAATCTTCTCTGCTACAAATGTCTGGCCTACACTACGACCTTATGTTGAAGTCTGAGATCTATGAGATGACCCTATCTGAACCTTACCACTGTGTCCATGGCCTCTACCCTAGATTGAATGACCAAAAGAACTACATCCCCCATCTTGATGCAGAACTGATAATCGTTCTCCTGTACACAGAGTCGAAAATGATCCTCCTTCACTAGCTGCGGATAGGAGAATCCCACAGAAACACTACAGATGACCCATCTTGTTGCAATATCGGCACTCCACGAGGTAATTAGGGAAATGAGGCTTCTTATTCATTCTTTTTACTCACTGATAGAAAACCACTTGGTTTCTAGAAGGAATGTATCATCTACGAGAAGGAATACCTCAGTTCCTCAGGTCACCTTGTGTAGACTCTTGGTGGAACTTCTTGCTATCTATTTGAAATGAATTAGCCCTGGATGTTGAACCGCCCTGGTCTACAGCTTCATTCTCCCTCAGATTCCTCTCTCTAATATGCACCTTGTTGACTATCATAGTAATAGATGTAAATATAAAGATGGTCACCTGCGATCTGATGTCTGTTCTGGGGCCTTCCTCAAACATCCTCTCTAAAAATAGATGGTCATTTCCCAGAACGGGAGTGAATCTCCTTAACTCTGTGCAGCGAGAAGAATACTCTATAATAGTGAGATTACCCTTCTATAGTTTCATGAACTCTCTGGCTCTGTCATCCCTCAGCATCGCCGAGTAAAAGTAGTCGTAGAATGTATACTGAAACTCATCCCAAGCCATAGCTTGTTAGCATCCTGCCTACGAAACCACATCCCCCATATCTTGGAGGATTCTCACAGTGTATAAGTCACGAGCTTCACTCTCCTCTATAGAGGTGTCTCCAGATGCTCGGTGATGGATAGCGTGGCTTCTATCCATTACGTCACAGCCGACAGTTCTCCATCCCCTAGGAAAGTGGGAGGATGCTACTGCTGAATGACTCACGTACACTCTTCCATTGACATGGAAGGATACTGAGCTCCCTGGAAGGTCTTCATGAGTCTCATGAAACCCTCTCTAAAATGAGCGTTATCACCAGTGTCTGGAATCACTATAGGTGCCATGTCCGTAACGATAGTTGGAACTAGTGGTAGTCCTTGATCTGCTGTATCAGGCGTACGGTTACTGCCTGGTTACTGACGTGAAACAGGAGGATGTCTCAGTGTTATAGATCTGAAAGGTCAAAAACACACCTAAAATTCAGGATTAACCAAGATAGGAAAAATAAATGAAAAATATTGAACAGGGAAAAGAAGGCGTTCAAGTTATACAAAACATGACTACGCGGAATGTTCTTTCACTACTCGGTGTGTTCACATATGTCATTTACATGGACGTGAAATCTTGCCTAAACTAGTCATGTTTCACCCCAAATACGCGGCGTGTTGTCCCACCCCACGACATGTACATGAATCCTATTCCCTGCCTGAGTCCCACAACAAGGTTAAGCCACACATCTCTCCTAAGAGAAAACTACACAGTGTGTTTAAATTATACATGGTGTGTACTTAACAGGCTTCACCTGGCCCATGTTGTTAGTGACACGACCTATGTACCCAGGTCACACTACATGGCGTATTCTAGAAGGAAACGACATGTACAAAGATGTTCTAAAAGACCATGTTGGTTAGCTACATGGCCGGATACACGGTTGACACCACACGACATGTTTTGGGAGAAAACGGTGTCGAAGAAAAAGTATGACAATGACCCATGTTGTTCGTGACACGGTCGGGCACCTAGATCAAACTACATAGTGTGTGCAACTAGTACAGGGTGTGTTCAAGAGGGATTTTCCATAAACTCGTGCCCTTGCTCACATGGTCAGTGATACGTCTATATACTATATAGCATGTACTTATAATGTACATGTCTTGTATTCTTGTTTTTTCTGGACACTAGAGTCAGAAACTTCTCTAGAGCCTAGATAACACAGAAAACAAGAGTTAAGGTGCCAAATTTCTATCCATGAGGGCCCATACTCCCCATGAATCAAATATTGGCAACATAACAGGACATATAACAAGTAAACAGTATAACAACTCACAAACCACCAAATTCCGATCCTTGAGGGCCCATAACACCTCTATGAATAAAGTTTCATGTCCGTGATAAAGAAGCTCTAAACAAACGATACCCTATCAATATAGAAGGTATTCTATCATAGCAGTTATCACAACAGTATGCAATTTATAATGCAATTTAGATTTCATGAAAAAATTCATGACATTTGATTTTCAAAAAAATTTATATATGATGCATGAGATGGCATACCCAAATCTCATTGGGTTGCAACAAAATGAAACCACAATCATATAAACAGTAAGATCACAAAATAAGTACACCACCTAAGGGTGAAATCAATTAAATTGTATAATTTGAAAAACTAAAATTTTTTCTATATTTGAGGTAACCTAGATTTTTCCCTGTACACAGGTTCTAGAACTCCTAGGCACATCTATTTACCATTTACCTATTCCATCCAATCTCTGTCTAATGTATCTAAATAGTAATTAAATAGAAATAAAAGAAAAGAACCTTCCTCGCATACCACTTTGTAACGACCCGAATCTGGAGACACTCAACTCGTGCCCTGTACCTGGTTCGCCACATGACCTCAAGCACATTTCCCCAAACGGTAGAGGCTGCTGACTAGTAGTGAGGGCCTTGGTGAGTCATTGTGGAAACTATGCCCTCATTTGGTAAGTTATACAATGGGAATGGAAATAAATGTCAATTTCAGACACAGTAAACAGCATACAACAACTAAAACTAAATAGCAGAGTAATGAATATAGAGTAATGATGATAATGATGTAGCAGGTAAAAGTATCTAAGGAAAGAAGAAAACACAACAACGTGCTAAAATACAATTGAAAATCAAACTAATAAAAGTAAACAACAACTCCAGTAGCATCGCAAGCCTATGCTCGGTCATATGCTCTCCATATCTAACCAGATATCATGTACCAGAAGTAGAGGGGCCACAGCCGCTATCCACACCTGCAACCATATAACCTATTTGGGTGGAAAAGTAGGGCCCAAACAGGGTGTGAGACTAATCCTAGTAGGAAACAACCACAATATTGGTGCCCTATTGTATGTGAGAAATATGGAAAAATTAAAGGAAATAAATGCAGAAAACAAACAAGAGTACACTAAAGTATAAATTCCTACAAATATCCATTCACATTTATTATTTACATACTTTAATCATTTAGTTATCAACCAAGGAATCTAGAAAAAAGATCTATAATCCCAATGAATAATAATACAACTGGTATCTCAACAGACTACCTAATCAAAAGCAGTACAAAACCCAAGCTTGTTCTTTGGCTTGGTGGACTCATCACTACTGACCATACAATATTCGCACTGACTCTCTAGGTGGCTCATACTAGCAGACCCCTCTAGTCAAATAATCATACAAGGCACAGACACTATAGGAAGCTCTCACCATCAATTCCCTTATGGTCTTGAAATGATAGTTAGAGACTCTCTGAAGAAACACTTATGTCTAATTCCACCTGTAATATGGATACGTAACTAAGTACACTCTGAGGAAGCATGATTTCCATTTCCCATCGGTCCTGAGAATGATATAAATTTATAACTATCTCTCTGGGGAATCTCTTAATTATCAATTCACTCTTTAGTCTATCACACCATGTTCACACAGCCCTGAGCAGTCTAGTCGTGTGAAAATGACTGTTAACAGCCCTAAGTAAGTTCAAAAACTACATGGATAATAGATTAAATTCATCAAAAAGCATATAAATAGTAGGCAATACATTGAATCAGTCATAATAAGCATACTTGAAATAGTAGGCAAACTGAGCCAAACGTTGATAAACAACCAAATAGGGATAACACCCATGAGGTGATCCTAAAACATGAAAACAAGCATATATAATTATCAATTAACCCTATACGAACAATAAATATAATGCAATTAAACAATAGGACCCAAAATCCCAAACCTGAGACACCTGAAACATGGGAATAGAGTGCTTTTTCACAAAAACCCAAATACATTCAACGAAGGTCAACAAACCACCTAACATGATCCTAAGAGGTCAATATAACTAAACCTCGACCCATGAATTGGCCTTGAACAGAGTATATAGTCAAAAATGTTTTAAAAGTTCAACCTACAGTAACTATCGTAAGACAAAGAATAGGGAAACATGGCCAAAGAAGAACCAAGAACTCATCGCTATGATTCCATTGCAACCGACGACATTCAATATGGATTATTGGTGACGGATCGATGGCTCAGAGAAGACCCATGGTCGTACCCTCTCTCTCTGTCGAAGAAGCATGAGAATAATGTGTTTTAGGGCTTATGACGCGACCCTGGTCAATTTAACGAAAAAAAGAATGTACAAAGAATGTAATTTTGGAGTACATGATGTGTACTAGGCTTTTTCGTAGTCTATATTGAGAGGCCTCCACATCACCCCTAAATGGTCGTGTGTGTGGCCATGACATGACCATCACATAACCTCGATCGACATCAAAGTTCACAGCGTGTACTTATAAAGTACACGACATGTACATAGAAAATTTCTAGATTCATCTGTTTTTTCCAAAAATGACTAGAAAAGGAAAGACATACCAGAAAAGAAGCTCTGGGTTCTTACATACTGTATAAATATGTTGTGTGTGTTATAGAATCATAATAACCCAAAAGGGTTATAATAAATAAAATAAATATTATCCAAGACCAAGCTTATGTTTTCATTTAAAATAATGTTCTTATATGTTTATATTATTAGTTTTATTAAGCCTTTATAAATTGTTTAAAACCATTAATGTATATAATGTGTTTAAAATCATTTCTTTAAGAATATGAATCATTTCCAAATAAAAAAGCGGTATTATTTTTTTATTTTCTTCCCATAGCCTTATTATATAATTAAAACCACTCCCCTTTGGAAGAAATCATGGAAAAAATGTCATGCTTTTTGTTTTTGGTTATATTTATTGAAAAATATCCAAATCCCAAGTTGGAGAAATAATAAAGGATTCCCTCACTCATTTCCTATTTATTACCACCCATTCTCCCATTTCTATTAAGTAAAAATCCTCAGATAAATTAATTACTCTTCTCTACCATCTCTAAAGTCTACCCAAGGTGTCTGTGGCTCTCCAGTATCACCTCCCATGCATTTGGATTCAAACTCTCTAGGTGAGGTGTTTTTTCTTTCACTTCTTTATTCAAGTATATTCATTAACTTATGCTTTCTATACCATTTAAATGAATTGGGATATATTATTCCATCTACACCTTAAAATACTTATGATTTATAAATAATGATATAACCATTTCTATCTTATTATCCATTCCCATGAAAATTTATAATCCCTCATTATGCTGATGAAATGTCACAATGATTTTTTATGCCAAACTATTTTTTTATGAATACTCATACCCATTAACTATCATTATAATTAACATTTATGTACTTAAACATATTAAATAGGGGATTGGATTTATTTATTCCAATATCCCTAAAAATGTAATAATATATTATGATGAATTAATCCATATTTTATGATTTATGTGGCACACATAAGCGTGAGAATTAAATGAATGTGTTGGGTGTGCACTTATTTATATAGCACAATACTGGATGGGGTAATGTTTAGTCTCATGATACATCATGTTGGGATAGTGAGTAATCCATATTCCTTTATTGGACTTTTTCCATCATTAATTATTGTAATTTATCCATGACCTATGTTTATGATGTAGTGTTTTATGTTTTCCCATATTTACCATGTTTCCTTCATTATTCCCATGTTATATCAGGTTTCATTATTCATGTTTATGATTCATAATCCTTTTATACATCATTGATTTTCTTATTTTCTAAAAAAATTATCTTTTTTCTACACCATGTGTATTCCCTTACCGGTCCTTATATCTCACCCCTTTTGTATGTATGTACCCAGGTTATCCAATGCATTTTTAAATATTAACATGATAAATATGTTTTCAATAAATATGATTTATTCCTTATTTTATGTTTTTATATAACGTAACTAATTCCCAATGACACTTTACATATCTATCTTCCATATTGAATTAGTTTTGAATTTATGTAATAAATGATGTCTTAATGTAAAATAAAGATAAGGGTTGTTATATCTACTCGGTTGGAGAATCTTGCATCCTCACATAGATTTCTACATGTATCAAGAAAATAGTGATGAAATTTATATCCTCATTCTCACTCTAGATATCATATATTTATGAATCCATATTACACTCTATAAAATCCATTCCACCCATTCCTATTACCCTGATGGCTTCCAAACCCCCTTCATTAAAAAACTCTAGCATCTTGTAGGACCAAATATTCTGAGCCTGATGGATGACTTCTGACATATAAAAAATAACCTATCCTCCATCAATGAAACAATCATTAATATCATTCACAATTTCCAATGACCCACTTTAGTATCTTATTTTTTTCTAGTATGTGTTTTCAATGTTACCAAAAAAATATTCTCAAATATTCTAGTAAACATATTGTGTCTATGGATACCTCCCATTATCTCCAAAAACAAAATAGCTTTCATCCCCATGAAGATTATATTAGTATTTAAAATTACTTATAATGAGACCATTAATTCCATGAAGACATACAGCACATCCAAAAGGGGAATCATGGTATAGAAACTAGAAAAGAAAGAAAAATTCATTGACATAGTTGAAAGGACCTTTCTAGAGTTTTTGCTGGTAAATATGGGAATATTCTCTAGATGGGTTCATGGGGTTATTCAATGTGTCTCTTATGTCTCCTTCTAAATACAAATCAATAGAAGAATCACATTGAGATTCTCTACCACTGGGGGGCCTTCCATAAGGATACCCCATTTCCTATCCCCTCTTCATTTTAATGGATGACGTGCTTCCTATTATAATTTCAACATAAGAGAAGGATAATCTCATTCATAGGGTGAAGGAATATCTCTACAGGACTCTCATATCTTGCCTCTTCTTCATCGATAATTGTATAATATTTCCTAGATCAAATTTAAAAGAATTAAATGATTGTAATCTTCTATTTTTTTTATGAGAATGTATTTGGGTAATAGGTCAGTCACACTATAGAAATAACCAACAACACTTGAATACTCTCTTGTAGGAAGAAAAACTCTAACATCCATTTGATATTCAGATTGTCAAAAAACATAAGATTTTTTTTTAGAGTAGGAATGATTTTTGGATGCTCAAAAATAATTTATTCTATTGAATCAATGAATTATTGAAAAAGAAATTAATGAATGGAATTTTAAAATTGTCTCCAATATTAGGGAAATAAAATTAAAGAAATCACTAAGTCTATCCCCAAAAATTTTATGACCATCTTCATATACCACAATATAATCCCTGAACAAATCCATGCTTGTATCATCATCTACATGGTGGTCAGGTTGGTGGCTCAACAGTAGGGTAATAAATTATCATGGGATAGGGGGAATATCTGTAAACTCAAACAGTATGTGGAAATGGGGATTAGGTATCTACATAACATTAATGATTCATCATGTTGGGATCGATAGGCCCCCAACCATTCTTTTTCAATCATAGACTATGGGGTTCTCATGAACTCATTATGAGAGGGTTTACTAGAGAATAGGATATGGGTAATTATATATGTTTCATAACGACCTATGGATACTCAACGAAAATGGATTCAATGATTCATACCATACACCTGAAGGCCTAGAAGATGAAGTCGTCCTATGTTTACTCAATGTGGCCCATTACAATTGGTGCACTAAGAAAATATTCTCATATATTAACGATAGGGAGAAGAATATTATCCATATATTCATAATTGTGAGAGATATAAGACTTTATCACATTTGATGATGTAGGGAAATAACATTAACCTATAATGTAAAATCATGTTATTCTCTAGAAATTAGTGCATCTTTTTTAAAGGTAAATGTTATTTGGAAAAACATCAGCAACCTCAGGATCCCACCCAAAGCAAGTTATTTCTGGTGGAATTTTATCTTTATAAGACTCTTTCTTATAAGGAGTTCCTTTAATTTCACCATGAAATGTATCACACAATGTGTTCAATATTAATGAACACAGATAAATCCTAAATGGATTCCAACTTTTACAATCCTGGAAATTGGACATCCATCATGCCTAAAATCCTTGTGTTGATCACCTACTATATGTTTCCCCAAGCATTAGTTATCTTATCCCAAAATGGTTATAACATCTCCAAATTGATGACTTAATTTCCATTTTCCCAAAAGAATGGATTATTTGGGTTTCAAAGATTGACTTTATCTATAACTAGGTCTCATACCACGATCCTTGTGGAATGAAAATACTACCCAATGGTTATTCATCTGGACCCATAATTATCATCAACTTGATAACCTTATAGTCATGTTTGATCCATGCACATGGAACCCTACTATAATAGGCATCCACGAAATTAACATTTACACATATCCAATATACAATGGCATAACCCATTTTAATGTAGTTTTCTATGACTCTTCTGGAATGAATGATGCTAAATCCCACATTATTTCATGGCTTACTTATCACTATTTATGATGGAAGTAGCAGAAATCATAATAGGTATGTAATTTTTTATTGTGTGTTGGCGGGATTATATCACCCATGAGTGAGGCTTCCCTAAAATTATTAATTATTTCCTTTTTCTTGAGGTCATAATACAGCCATTTTATCCATTTGTCTGGAATATCCATTCCCTACATTGTTTCTTCTCATATTCCTCCATTATTTTCATGAAAAGTAATAGTAATAAAGTGGTTAATCATCTAGCTACCAAATTCTTGCAGATGATCCTCAGGTTAGGTTTTATCTTTTCCTTAGTTGGTTAACATACCATGGTTTACATAAACTATGATCTATTAATATATGAGTACGAATTTCTATTCATATAAATAAATGATAATTTACTTGTTAAAAAATATGAAATCCAACATTAACCATAAAATCGAACCACATTGTAAACAAAAAATCATATTTTAATATAAATATTATAGAAAATAATAATTAAATAATAATAATACATTCAAAATATAACATTAATTCAATATTTCCCTAATAGATATTATCATTGAAGTGATATTTTCAATTAATTGAAAAAATTACAATCAATTATAAAAAACACTTATAACAAGATTTTTTTCTACAATTAGCCTGCATACAAAAGCATGTCCATTTAATAAAACTAGTGGTTTTTGGTAACAATACATTTAAAAATAAAACAAATTATATTATTTAAATATTATAAATAATATTTTCAATTACCAAATATTATAATTATTCCCCACCATTAGTAGTGTTTGGTAAGGGTTGGGGTAGAAGGGAATATCGTGAGGTGAGGTCCATGAGATTGCTTGTTTATAGTGATTTTATTTTATACATTCTGTTCTTTGGTGGGGAATGTAATCGATGGATTATGATAAAATTTAATGGATATTTTATGTTATTATTTTAATCGAATTATTATTTTTTATATTGTTAATTTTATATTAAATATTTATTGTCAATTAAAAAATAAATTATTAATTATATTATGACTTATTAAAGAAATTTTTAGTTAGTAATCTCTATAAGTTATATATTTATAAATGATTATGTCAATGAAATTATCAATAATTAATAATTTTGTGTGCATAAATAGTTTCCAATAATTATATGATTAAACTAAATGACTTATTTATATTGAGAATGAACACTTTGAGTCATATCGGGCATATCATGTGTCAGATTGAGGTGTGATAGATTCTGACCAAGCATAAATGAAATTTAGACTGTTAACATAATATTTAAAAACAATATGATCTAGTTTAATTCGTTTTGACTATATGACATTTGTTTTAAACAAAAATGAAACTATAATATTGATAAAATGTACCTAGAGTCATACTGACAACTTCAATGAATAAATTGATTTGTGTTCGATTCCTATACTTCACAAATTAATTAGGGATAGTTGTACAAATTTTTAAAAATAATCAGAGATCATTTACAATATTTTGATAATGTGATTATCATTTTGAACTAAATTAAAACATTTATATTGAAAATAGACACTTTTATTCCTACTAACCACATCATGTGTCAACTTGACTTGTGTTTGATTCCTATAAATCAAAAATATATTATGGATCATTAGCTTACTGTTTGGAAAATTGGAATTTCTTTTCTCATTTTTGACTATGTGATGCACATTTTAAACTAAAATTCACATTTATATTGAAATCACACTCTTTGTGTCAAACTAAAATAATTGTGTGTTAAATTTGTGTGATGTTGATTCCCAGATATCCAAAATTTATAATGGATTGTTTTCCAAATGTTTAAATAAATCATGAGCTTGTTCTCTCAATTTTGTCAATGTGATGTATGTTTTAGAATAAAATAAAACATTAAAAATGAAAAAAATGCACTTATAGTCACATCTAAAACATAATGTGCAGGATTTAAATGCATATAATTCTAATATTTCTCAAAAGAATAAGATATTATGGTTCTAAATTTGGAATACAGTTGAATCACACTTATTGGGGTTTGATAATGTGACATTTGTTTGAAACTAAAATGACAATTTTATATTGAAAACACACACTTAGAGTGTTTTTGACCACATCATTAATCCTATTATAATGTATTAGATTACTAAACCTAAAAAATAAATTATGTGTAATCAATATAATTTTTAAAAAAATTAGTGTTTTTTCATTATGTTTACTATGTGATCCCTGTTTTATGATAATAATTACACTTTTTTATTGAAAAACACACTTTGATTCATACCGACCACATAATGTTTCAAATTGATGTGTGGTAGATTCATATAAATAAAAAATTAAATATGAATCATTTTATTATAGTTAATTATTAATCTGAGATCATTTTATTTATTTTTTTCTATGTGAGATATGTTTTAAAACAAAATTACACTTTTAAATTGAAAATGCATGTTGGAAGTCATACTAACCACATCGTGTGTCAGATTTACATGAGGTGAATTAATGGCTACCAAAAATAAGTTATGTAACGTTTCCATGATTTTTAAAAGTAATAAAACATCATTTTAATTATATTTATAATTTAATATTTACTTTAAACTAAAATTAATCATTAATATTGAAAACACACGCTTTGAGTCATACTGGCCCCATCATGTGTCAGATTGATGTGTGGTCTATTACTACAAAAAATGAAATATGTAATGTTTTAATAATTTTATTAATATAATTTGATGTATTTTATAAAATTTTCTAATGAAACAAGTGTTTTTATCTAAAATGATACATTCATTTTGTAAACATGCACCATGAGTCATAACGACCACATCGTGAGTGAGATTTTCATAATGTCAATTTCTATAAACCCCAAATAAATTATAAATACAGTAATAATGTTAGAAAACAATATTATATTGTTTTTTATTTTTTCTATGTGACACATGTTTTGAAAATAATGTCACTTTTATATTGAAAACACGCACATTCATTCATACTTGTTGCATCATGTTTTTTTATTAATGTGTGGTTGATTCTAACAGAAAATAAAATGTATTAAGTATCATTTTCATAATTTTTTAAAATAATTAATGTTTTATATTGGTTTTGGATTTGCGGCTCTTACTTTATACTAAAATTCCAATTTATATTGGAAACATACACTTTGAGTCTTACTGGCCACATTGTTTCTCATATTGATCTTTGGTCTATTCCTATATGTCAACAATGAAGTGTTGATCTTTTTCCTAATGTTTGAGAAAAATATGATCCCATTTTATTGGTATGGTAAGTGTGATGTGTTCTTTATATGAAAAAACACTTTTATATTGAATATACATACATTTAGTTATACTGACCATATAGTGCTTCATATTGACATGAAGTTGATAATTATCTATGTAAAATGAATTAGAACTATTTTTCTATTTTTAGAAGACAATATGAGCCTTTTGTCTCTATTTTATTTTTTTTGACATGTATAATAAACAAAAATGAAACCTTCATATTAAAAACGTGCAATTTTATTTCTAATGATCACAATGATTATTAGATTGATGTAAGGTCAATTTATAAACATAAAAATTGAATTGCTAATCAGTATCATAATGTTTTAAAACAATATAAGCTTCATTTACTACTTCATTAGCATGACAAGTGTTTTGAACTAAAATTTTACTTTTATATTCAAATCACACACTTTGAATCTTATCATCCGCGTCATGTATTGGATTCATGTGCGATCAATTGTTATATTCCTAAAAATAAATTATTAAACATTTTCATAAAGATTCAAGACAATTTAAGATTATTTAATTAGTTATGTTCATGTGAAATACTTTTTACACTAATTTGAAAATTGGAAATACACACTGAGATATAATGGCCACATAATGTGTCACATTTACGGTATTTCAGTTCCTATATCTCAAAAAAAAATTGTTAGGTCATTTTCAGAGGGATTGAAAACAATAAAATCTTGTTTCATTAGTTTTGTCTAAGTGAGCCTTTTTTATACTAAATTGACACTATAATATTTAAAACATGAACTTTTATTCATAATATTCTCATCATGTGTATAAATGAATTATTTTTTATTCTTACATGTTATATAAGAATTATGGATCATTTTCCCATGTTTTGAAAATAATTCACATTTATTTTCATGGTTTTGTGTTTATGTTGTGATATTATAACTAAAATGAAACTATTATTTTGAAAACATTAACATTCCATCATATAAATAATATCATGTGTCAAATTGACGTGATGTGGACTCCGATATTTAAAAAATGAAAATTTCATAATTTTCCAATTATTTGACAAAATAACGATCTTGCATTCTTGGTTTGGTCTCTATGAAGTTTGATTTAAAAAAATAGACACATTCATACTGAAAACAAAATTGAGTTATAAAGACCCCATTGGGTTTTATATTGTAAATAATTTCATAAATCAATGTATCTAATAAATTATGAATCATCTTACCTATGTTTGAAAACAATCTGATCTTGTTTTTCTTATTCTTGAAATGTGAAATGAGTTTTAAACTAAAAAGAAAATTTTATAATGAAATCATGAAATTTGATTTATATTGATCAAATCATGTGGTAGATTGATATGAGGTCAGTTTCTATACATCAAAAATAAATCATGGATCATTTTCTTAGTGTTTTAAAATAATATAAGTTCATTTTATCTATTTATTTAATTATGACCCATGTTTTAAACTAAGATTAAACATTCGTAATAAAACACACACTTGGAGTCATACCATATAGATCATTTGTTTTCTTGATGTAAATTCATTTCTAAAATCAAAAAATGAACTATGGATCATTTTACAAAATATTTAAGATAATTTGAGCACATTTTACCTGTATTGGCTATGTAACCTTTCTGTTAAACTAATTTGACAGTTGAAACATGCACAATGAGTAATAATGGACACATCATGTGTTGAATTTACATGCATTCCATTACTACATATAAAAAATATTTTTGGACTATTTCACTAATTATTGAAAATAATCAGTGGCCAATTTTATGGTTTTTTCTATGTGATGAATGTTTTTAGCAAAAAACGACACTTTTATATTGAAAATATTCACTTTCAATCATATTTTATAAATCATATAATCTATTTATGTGTTGTCTATTCATAAAATTAACATATTAATTGTTCTTTTTTTAGGTTTTTATACAATTCATGCTCATTTTATCGGTTTTGGAAAAGTGACATATGTTGTAAACAAAAATGATAGTTTTTTATTGAAAACGTGCACATTGAGTAATATCAGCTACATCATGTGTTGGATTGATGTGTGTTCAATTATTACACACCAATTATAAATAATAGATAATTTTATTAAATTATTAATACAATAAAATATTATTTATTGTGTTTTGGATATGTAATGCATTTTTAAAACTAAAATTAATCTTTTTTTATAAAAAACCCACACATTAGGTTATACGATCCATGACAAGTGTCAGATTGATGCATGATCAATTCTTATATGTCAAAAATGAAATAAGGATCATTATGAAAATTTTGAAAAAAATGTAATCCATTTAAAATGATTTTAAAATTTTGACATGCATTTTAAACTATAATTAAACATTTATATTAAAAACATTCACTTTGAGTCATTCTAGTCATATTTTGGGTCATATTGACACTTGGTTGATTCATACATATAAAAAATGAGTTATGGAATATTTTCAAAGAGTTTTTAGGAAATGTTTTCTTATTTTCTATATTATAGATATGTGATATTTCTTTTAGTGTAAAGTGATACTTTTAATGTGGTGTCATGAACATTGAGTCCTAAAAACAACATCATGTTCTGAATTGATGTGAAATCAATAACAACCCATCTCAAAAGAACTATGGATTTTTGACATAACGTTTCAAATTAATATGATATCATTTTTTTATATTGACAATGTGATGCAAATTTTAGACTAAAATGACACATTTATATTAAAAACATACAAATTGAGTCATAATTACGGCATCATGTGCCGGATTTATGGGAAGATGTTTCATAGACATCCAAAATTAATTAAGGATCATTCTTTATAATTTTATAAAAATGATGAACTTATTTTATTATTTTTGAGATTGTGATGTGTGTTTTAAACTAAAAATGTAGTTTTATATTAAAAACATGAACATTTAATTATACTAGACACAAAAAATGTTGTATTGATGTCTCGATGATCCATATACTTAACAAATGAATTATGGATCATTGTCCAAAATTTTAAAAAAATGATCTCATTTGATCAGTTTTGAAATTGTGATAAATTGTTTAAACAAAATTTCAATGTAACGATCAACTGACTACTCAACATTTTAAACTTCCATCCTTAGTTTTACTTCTATCATAAATAATATATAACATATTATTATTTCATTGTATTAGGATTTCAATTAAGAATCATTATTAGTATTTATAGTACAAATAATTTCCTTTCTTTGTTGAATCAAACCGAATGAAAAGAAATTCAAAAATCATCTTAATCAAATAAATGGAAGTAATTATCAAAGGATCATGCCCATTTTTTAAAATCACATCAAAATATATAAAGAAAAAAAATTACGAGGCTTTGTTTAGGGATGTATCTTCTAGAAAATATTGTAATATATCTTTATATATGTGGGTAGAAGGATCCTTGAACCATTTTACTCTCACCATTATCTCAGTTGTAGACTTAAATACCAATATCTCATGAGCTCTAGTATCTTTAGACATGTTACAAGCTCTAACTAAATCTATAGATCATAACCCTACATGATGCATCTCATTGAGAAATTTCTCAAACATTTATTTATTAACAAGTCATCAATAATGAATTATTTAGGATCTACCAACTCATATGAACTCCAAAAAGAAGGAAATTACTTAAAATCATAAAATAATTCATGGTTACTTGAGGAATGATAATATATGACTTTAAAGAATTTAAATTTCATAAAAATAGTAAAATAAATCTCATTAGACAAGATGGACATTTAGTAAATGTGCGAAACATGATGAATTGAACATAGACTACTTCCATTTATGTAGGTTGGTTGGAAAGTATCTGAAATAATTTACCATCATGATGATGATTTTAATGACATTCTTCTTCTATTTCTCCATGATAAAAACCCTCAATAAAATATTTTATATTATTTTTATCATGAAGGGGAACTAATATTTTGGAATAAAACAAAATTTATATCCTTTCTTGAGAGGGGAAAAATATATGGTTGTGTTCATGTTTACTTGGATTGTTGGGGGATCAAATATAATAAAAATGTACTATAATTAAAAACTTATACTTATATTAAAAATATAACTAAAATATTTTAAATAATACATGTATTTTATTTCCAGAAAAATAATATCTATGCACTTGATGTTAATGCTTCACATCCCAAATGTATCTCCAATGACATATCCTTTACTAGATAATAAACAAATTTTCTAATCACTAAAACATAATGTAAGTAATCATTCTGACATTTGTTTCACTTCCTAATAATATCTATATAATTTCTTCTTGTTTTGAGTACATATTCATATGAACATCCTGGTCGTACATAAAAAATGTTGACAAACAAATTATTAAAAATATTATAATTGAAATTGTAATTACCTTTGTTAATTACATTATTTGGATAATAATATGTTGTTGGTACATAATATCCATTATAAAGTTGGAAATGTAATTTCCAAAATCATTATAATTATTTTGTTTCAAACACTGAAGAAACATTGACAAAAATAAGTAAAAAAATTTAAATATATAATGATCATTAAATAATACTATATATAGGATAATATATTTCATTTTGAAGTAATCCGTAGGCTTCATATCTTTAGTCATCAACCTCAAACTATAGTTTAGCTAGTATTTATATACAACACTTTCATCAAAAAATTCTTTTTAGAAAATTAAAAATATTTGAATAATATGAATTTTATGAGTAATATATTGATTGTAGTGCATTAAAGGGTCACAATTATTATAATGTGTGGTCAATTTTGTAGAAATACATTTGTTGGATCCAAAAAATGAAAAAGATTATATTTAGATTGTTTATGATCAGCATTAAGGGATTTATTAAAAATAAATAAGTACTGTAAAAATGAAAATATATATTTTTTATGATTAGATTTTATAGATTTACACCTCCATTTTTTCCACCAAGAAAAGTCTTCCATTTATTATTGTATTTTAAAATTCAATTATTAGGTCATATTTTATCATATTATTTTTTCATATTCGGATCATACATTAACTATAGAGATGATAGAGTGTTTAATGAGTCAAAATCATTCTTCATGGTGTTTTACATTAATATATTAGTAATATATAAACCTATAGAAAATATGAACTGTAATTAATTATAATTCATATATTAGATGTATCTTTTTATAGGGAATTTTTTTTAAAATGTAACTCATGTAGGTATTCACAACTAATATTCCTAGCCATTCATAAATTATATTTTCATTTATACGCTGAGACAACCCATGTCTATAAAGTCCTATCGAAATATTTATTCTTCATATACAATGTAGGAAAAAATTTCATCTTTAAATGTTTTATATGTATAAATTTCTGATGTTAATACATGATTTAGTGAATCTGGTGGGTTGAATGTTATCTCAAAAGTTCCATTCATTTTTTTGTTCGATATACTACATTTTCTTATCTAAACTTCCATTTCACATTGATTTTGTGCATTTATAATAGTAAAGCTAATTTCATAAATTTTTATATCAATTTATAAATGTTCTTTATTAGAAATTTTAAAAGTACATATATCATGTATATTTATAATATTAAATGAACATTAAATGAAAGTTATAATTGAATTATCAACCATGTTAACATAAATGACATCTATCTGAATAGGAAACCCTTTCTTTAACCCATCATCTACATGAATCCACAATAACATGTAATATTTTGGATTTTTATAATGTATCATGTATCCTAGGATATTATACACTATTCACTTCACAATAGAGAACGGTGTGTGTGGTTATTGATATAAATCACATAAAATTTCACGATATGTATTTTTAGTAATATAAAGCTATTATAAGTTATTATATTCTCATATAGGAAAAATATTTAGGATTAAATTTGTTACCTTAGGTAGGGTAGATTGTTGGGGGATTGGAGAGCCTCAAATCGTGTGAGGTTATATGGATCTGCATGTACTAATCATTATTCTATTATGGGTTCATATTTTTCTTTTTATATATATTGTTCTATAAAAAAAGACTAGATAATAATATATTTTGAATAATATATATTTTACCACATTACTTTCATCATCTAATATGTATCTCTTATAGGCATTATATTCTAAAAATATGTTTTAGGTGACACTACAATGCATGCACCTCTAAATGTCCAATAATGTTCTCTATGATTCAAATATATTGAAAGCATTTTTTATTCAGGTAGAATCATTACATATAATGTGTATAAAAAAAATAAATAAATAAGAATGTTAATATATAATATTATGTAATACTATTTTAATTAATAAAAAATTATTATCATTCCATACATAATCATAATTCCTATACTACATGTGGTTTTTATTATATTAGATATTCCTCTTAAATTATATGATCCTCATTCAAAAAATCTATATATGGGATGGAACTTTTTTCTATTTATGATTCACCAATATAAATTTAAATAAATAAACCTATATTTTCTAATGTTACATCAAACATTTACTATATATTTAAAATAAATACTATTTTCTTCAATTGAAGAATACCCCATCCTTGCATTAAAGAATGGGTATATTAGTTCTTTTTCACATCCACTTGTTGTTGATCCAAAAATAATTCCATAGTTTTACCATTGAAATCGTGTTATTTGTTAATATTGGTAACATAATATTGTGGATAAGCCATTATATGTATGAATAGTTAAATTTTTTTTTTAGATTTTGTAATGTTAGTAGTGATCACATAATCTGATGAGGAAAATGTATTATATTAAATAGACTTTAACATATTCATTGAACTCTCTTTATTTTATTTAAAGGGTGAACAGATTTGTCTCTTCCCTTTAGTATAAAAATATTCTCTTTATGATCCACTTTAATGTACATGTCAATGATTACATTAGGACCACTGTCAAATGATTTTGATGTCCCAATGAAAGTTTTGTCCTAAAAATGATCATTATTATGAAATTTTAGTTGTTTAATTATCCAAATGAACAGTTTTTTAATTTTTATTTTTGAGATATGGGATATAAAATAATTTAACTAATTTTAATTTCATTATGATAATGTTTTACTTATACCCTTCCACATTGAAATTCACTTTCATGGAGACCAGTTTATCAACATTAACTACACTAATATTATCAAAACATATGAAATTGAAAATAAAAACATTAAGTGTTTTATAATATACCACATATATTTTTTCTATTATGCTAAGGTTCTATATATTTGGATATATTTTATTTCTATCCATGGAACCAGATACATTCATCACTTCCTTAATAATACTAAATCCAATGTTTTCATCATAAAATTTTCATTTAATTTATTCTAATAGAAATCATTACCATTAATCACAAAATTAGTATTAGAGATAACATTTATATTTTCCCCCTAGATATCCATCAAATTCCTTTGGTAATTGAAATAAAATTTGTAGATAATTATTTATAAATATGATCTTAGAATCATCTTATAAACTATTGATTATAGTATTTGGTAAACATCATTCATCCCTTGATGAATTCAAATGTATATGAATTACATTTTTGAAGAAAACATATGTAGAAACCATTATAATATTATGTAAAATTTAATGTTTATATGCATCATGCACAATAATGGTAATTGTAACAACATCTCTTCTAGAAATTACTTTTTCTATTAGGATTATTCTATGAAGAGATTTTGGGATAGAAATTATCTCAACATCTAATAGGTAATTGGTATATAATTTAATAAATTCTTCAATAACATATCCCTCTAAAATTAATCCTTATGGATTTATTTGATTCAAGATATTCCCTTTCAAAATATTCAGATATCATTCATTGATGAACTTCTATATTTAATAGACTATTTTATAAGTAAATTATGGTGTTAATAATATCTCTAAATAACATAATATAACTAAAATTACATTATCTGTGATTGAAAACATTGTGTCGACTATAACATTATTGTGTACCACATTTAAAAAGCATCAAAGTATTATTAATGTATTTCGTGTATTATTAGGAAGAGTCCAACATAATTCTAAAAGAATTAAAACCTACCTTAATACATTAATATAATGTTATTTTAGTCCTATTTTCTTCAAATTAGAAATTAAATTGATATTCTTGATATTATATGAATACCCCACTAAGTGTTTTACACCATTAAAAATGTTATATAAATAAAATTTGTATTCTCATAATACATTATACGATACTAGAAGAAGATAAGTACATTTGTCACTATTCACTGAGTCAAACTCTCCCCTTATTTACATGTCAATAATGTCCATCATTTTCTTTATTCCACATTTTATTATCTCTGGAAAATTTGTTAACCAGTTAATAATATTAGCACATATATATTTTTCTTATGTACATGACATGATTAAAACATCTAATTAAGAGATAATTCAAATATGTTCATTAAAATAAAAATAGTCACTTTTTTAACTAAATTTCATAAGGTTTTTTTATAATTTTTTCCAGAATAAGTGTCAATAATTTTTATTTTCATGAATAGTTTATCAACCATTAATTGAGATGGATTTTTACTTTATTTTGTTTTTCCATTGGATGATGTCATCTATGGTCAATATTTTTTTCCATAGTAGAAAATTTAGATGACTATAAAACAATGTCTTCAAAAAATAATTCATCCTATATTACTCATTAATATCATAAAAAAATGGGATACCACAGCATTGTATTAATTGTTTTACTAAAAATGATAAATAAGAAGAAAATTCATTTATCATCCAATAAAATATGGCTCTCAGTGTGAATTCTTCACATCAATGATCCTCACACAATGTACCAATTTTTCCCCACATAAATTTCATATCATAAATGAATGGGTCCAAATATAGATAAGTATCCTTATCCGGTGGTTTTGGATTAGATATATGTAAGAACATGGAACTTAATTTTAAGTATGTCTTTCCTTTTTTGGAGTTATTGAGTTTTTTTGGAGTTTCTGGAAATTTTTGAAGTACACGCCGTGTACTCTTTTCCCCTCTCGAAGTTGTGTACTGGCCGTGTCTGGGCCACACACATGTAGTGTAGTGGTGATGTGGATGCCGATTTTGTCGGAATACTGAAAAACCCACTACACGTCATGTACATTAAAAATACATGTCGTGTACTTTTCTTTTTTTTCACTAAACGGACTTGTGTCGCGCCTAATCACCATATTTGTCTTCTTATAGGTCTAGTTCAACCGAGAGACGCCATACGGCCGTGAAAATTCTCCGGATTCTAGAGCCTCCATATGTTCTCTGATTCGAGCTCTGTCAGTTGCTTTGGAAGCACAACGGTGAGTTCTTCCTCCTACATGAGCCTTGTTTTTCAATTTTTCCTCCTTCACAAGTTATATACGGTTAAATGTTTTGTGCGTTTTCTCAGATCTACGATGTTCTAGGTAGTATCAGTCATCGTGGTCCAAGTATACTGATCTCCTAGGATCGAGGTAGGTGGTTTGTGCCTTACCATTCAAAGTATCTGAGTTTATGTGTGAGTTTCCATCGATTCCTGTGAATGGGGTATTGCGTGTTACCCCTTATTACCCTCATTGTTTTCCTGCCATGCTTGTATGCTTGTGTAGAGGTAACATGGAAATGTTATAGGATATTTTGTTGTGTGTGGATGTTTTTCCCTTGATTTTGATCTATTATGACCTTTGGGTCTCATTGTCTTCGGCTGCTACACCTTTTTTCATTCCTCGCGGTTATAGGTTGAAGTGGAATTCATGACATGCTTGTTGCCTTGTAGACTGTTTAGCTAAGTAACCCTATAGGTGTGCTTTGGTTATCCAGGTAGCTATATAGGTGTAATTTTACCTTATAGCATTATTATGCACTAACTGGCATGAGACTAAGAGAACCTGGTGCTATAGACTTTAAGGGATAGACTTAGTGACCTTCTCAAAGAGTCTTAGATATTACAAACTACAGAGGGGATGGACCAAGTGAGCTCCCAAAGAGTGTTGGTTTTTATAGACTGCATGAGGGTAGACCGAGTGATCTTCTTCAGAGAGTCTTACCTTATTTGAATCTATTTACGAACCATCCCAGGCTAGAGGAGGAATTGACCAAATGAGCTTCCTTAGAGAGTCTGTGGTATACCTGAGGCTATAGGAAGAATTGACCAAGATAGATTCCTTAGAGAGTCTCTAGACCTTGGGTCTATGAGGGTTAGACTGCATGATCTTCCTTAAGAGAGTCCCTGACTACCCTAAACTATAAGGGGAATTAACTGAGTGAGCTTCCCCAGAGAGTCTAATAAATTCGCATGACCAAGACATAGGGGTTAGGCTGAGTGCACTGCCCATAGGGTTGTGGTACTTCATGGATAGGACCAGAGGGGATGGATTATAGTACTTCCCATGTGGTGTCTGGATTTTAGCTGTTTGTTTCACTGCTGTTTTTGTGTGTGGATTGATTGCTTCTATGTATCATCCTAATTTACCGCTTACTTTTTACTGCCTACTGCATGCTGTTACTGTTTACTACTTATTGTACTTTTACCTACCATATACTCAAGGACTATTGGGAACAGATCTTCAGGTGGTTTCCTACTGGGATTTTATCTCACAACCTCTTTGGGCCATGCTTTTGGGCCCAAGCAGACTATGTTGTTGCAGCTATAGACAAGGGAAAGTGCCCTTCGACTTCTGGAACATGATTGCTTGGAGCAGGAGAGCATGAGACCAAGCATTGGCTTGCGATGCTGAGGAGATTTTTACTTTTCTTTTGTAATTATTTTGGTATTGTCTTGTTTTCCATTATTGTGACTTGTTTGGCTACTTTCCTAGTTATGTATCATGCATCATTTCATATATACATATGTGCTCCAGTTTGTTGATTTAGTCTTCCGCTGATGTATTGTTGGTTATTAGTTCTTCTGCTATTTCATGATTATTTTTCTTCCACTGTATACTCTACTAATGAGGGTATAGTTTCCCCACAATCACATCTATGGTCATCACTTCTAGTCAGTAGCCTCTGGTGTTTGGAGAAATGTGCTTGAGGCCATGTGACCAACCGGGTACGAGGCTCTCAGGGAGGCTTCAAGAACCCGGATGTTACAAAGTGGTATCAGAGGAATTCTTTTCTCTTGCATTACTGTTTGGAGACTTAGCCAGGTATTGGATGGATTCATTACAAGGTAATAAGTAGTTCCCAGGAGTAGCTAACCCATGTACATGGAAGATCCATACTACCTCTTTTATTGCAGTTTTCTGGTCTGGAGATGTTACGGTTGATACGACTTCACCTGGATTGATTCACATGCTTTGTACTATTATTGTTTTGATATTACAGTTCTATTTCTATCGCAACCCGATGAGAAGAGGGTATTCCATCTCATGCATCATATTGGAACTTGTAGAAATCACATTCCATGCATTATTTCCATGTCATTTAGGGTGCATTAGTGATTGCATGTTGTTGTGATAGACTTTGTGTAGATTATGAATTCTGTTGTGATAGATGATTGGTAGAATATTTTCTTCCTTGTTAGAGGATTTTTTTATTGTACCCTATTTAAATGAATTCCATGTTTTTATTTTTGAGGTGTTATGGGCCCTCTTGAATCGGAAATTGGTGGATCATGATCCTATTTTTCCTTATGCATGACTTTAGGGGATGCCAAGATTTGATTCGCAGGGAGTATGAGCCCTCGCGGATAGGAATTTGGAACCTCTTTGATTTGTTTCTCGTGTTTCTGGGCTTCTATGCAGTTCCTGAGCTACAGCCCAAAAAAACCCAGAATACACGATGTGTACTTTCTGGTTACATACCGTGTAGTTTTTAGGCCATGTTACTGACTGTGTGTGCAGGAACACGGTGTAGTGAAAATTACATCAGGAACACGCCGTGTACGGTATGTACATGTTGTGTAGTGTAGAGCCTTTTACCTAGCCGTGTCACTAACAACAAGGGTCGGTGAAGATCGAGTAGAACACATCGTGTTGTAAAGGAACACGTCATGTAGTTCTATCTAGGAATCTGGTCATGTTGCGAATAACACTGGTCGGCGTGACCTTCTATAAAAGATGTCATGTTGCTTCGGAACATGCCGTGTAGTCTTTCCCATGTACCCGGTCATGTTACGAACAACACGAGATGATGTCACCTTCTCTTATACACGCCGTGTTTGTTCGGAACACACCATGGAAGGTCTAGCCGTGTAGACAGCCGTGTAACTAACAACATGGGCCGCCGAGGTAGTGTCTAGTACACGTCGTGTCCCTAGGGAACACGTCGTGTAGTCTGGTGTTAAATTAAGCTATGTGGGTTAGCCATGTAAGGAGAATCTGGCAGGGTTTTAGAGTTCAAGTACCCGCCATGTGTGGGAACAATATGCCGTGTAGTTTGGGGTGTTACACGACCATTCGGGCAAGGGTACACGCCAATGTTAATGGCTTATGTAGACAAGTCGTGTAGTTTTATACACGTCGTGTTGTCATGTTCTGTAAAAATTGATAGTTTCATCCTCTTGTTCCCGTTTTGTACTCCTGTGTTTTCAATCTTTGTTAATACAAATATATGGTGTACTTTTGATCTTTCAAAGATATTCCTCTGAGCCATCCTCTGGTCATGCGTCAGTTGCCAGACGGTGACCAGACACTGGATATCGCTGACCCCAGACCTACTGCAGATCCTCCTACTGTGCCAGCATTGGCAACAATAGTTATACCCATTGCTAGAACTGTTACACAGTTCAGGGAGGATTTCCTCAGGATGATGTAGACCTTTCAGGGAGCACTGCCTCCAGCCCCATCGATGACTGAGTTGACGCGGGTTTTCCAATAGCAGCACCCTCCTACTTTTTCAGGGGATAGAGGACCCTAGGCTGCAGAGTCGTGGATAGAGGACACAGTGACCATCATTGAGCACCTAGAGATCCCTTTTGGGAACAGGGTAAAGATGGCTACTTATATGCTCCGGGACACCACCAAGAGGTGGTGGGAGTTGATCTCACGGTCAGGTTGTCAGCAGGATATGTCTTGGGACGAGTTTCGACAGACCTTCTATGACTACTTCTATCCGGAGACCCTGAGGGCTGATCGAGCCCGGGATTTTATGAGACTGTAGCAGGGTACTCTTTCTGTTATGAAGTACTCATCTTGTTTCACTGAGCTGTAGATTTTCACATCGATCCCAGTAGGTGATGATTTAATTCTTGCTAGGAATTTGAGGACTGTCTCATGTAGGAGATCCACTCCAAGGTGAATATCTTCTAGCCGACTTCGCTATCCTCTACCATCAACCAAGCACTAATCACTGAGCACAATCTGAGGAATTATGGACCAGTGAGCTAGGGCGGTTCATTATCCATAGCTGGTGTTCCTCTTACGGATAGTTTGAAGCGTCATAGAGAATCTTCTCGAGGAGATCGAGGAATGCGGGATGCGTCTTCTGTCATTCAGGTCATGTGCTACCAGTGTAGTAAGAGTGGGAATACAAGGCCTCAGTTCCAGAGAAATCTGATAGAGTGCCGGTCATACAGCAAGATGGGCCTTCTTTAGCGTTTCTATCACATATTGTTACCTTAAGCTGGTGGTAGGGGTTCTTCTATGTCCCCACATTCCAGATATGCTTCCCCAGTTTCCCACCAGTCTAGGGACTGCAGTTCTTCTATCCGCTCAGGCTGAGGTGGAGGTTGCAACCATGGTGGTCAGTCACCAGGTCATCAGCGACAGTAGAGTGGATCAGCTCAGAGTGGTCAGCTAGGGGCACAGGGCCGCGGTGCATGCCAGTCATTCACCATAGAGAAGACCGTTCAAGAGCAGGATCCCAAAACTTCTACAGTTCGATGTATGATCTTAGTAGCCTCATTTTTATCTTCATCCCTTTTCGATACTGGTGCTTCCCATAGATTTATCTCTGTTGCTTTCATGGAGAGCCTTGGGTTGTGTATCTTTTCATCTGCCGACTTGTTTACTCTTGACACACCTTTGGGAATAAAGACACCTAGCGTGCGTTAGTTCAGAGTGTGTCCTATTGAGGTTTCGGGTTGTAATTCCTTATGGGACCTCTATGTCCTAGAGATAACAGGCTATGACGTCATTCTCGGGATGGACTGGTTAGTTCCTTTCCAGGAAATCATCAATTGCTATTGCCGTAGGGTGAGTTTCATATCACCTGAGGGCAGATCCTTCCTTCAAAGCAGTGAGTGGGAAGTACAGACGGTTAGAGCTGGACCAGAGCATCTTGGGCTAGGGAGAGTTATAGCCCAGATTTCTAGTCTTTATCTGGATTACTAGGGGATTCACAGTTAGATTTTCCTCCAGTGGTGGATAATTTCAGGGAAGTCTTTCCAAAAGAATTTTCATGCTTACCTCCGGAGCGTGAGTTAGACTTCTCGATTGATATTGTGCCAGGAGTGGCACCGGTATCCATTCCTCCTTATAGGATGGCTACATGAGAGTTGCAGGAGCTCATGAAGCAGTTGGAGGAGTTGTAGGAAAAGGGTTTCATCTAAACCAACACCTCTCCTTGGGGTCCTCCTGTCCTATTCGAGAAGATGGCAGATGGTGCCCTTCGTCTTTGTCTGGATTATCGGAATATGAAACAGTTAACACTCAAAACCCGATATCCCTTGTCGAGGATCGATGACCTCCTTGATCAGCTCCAAGGAGCCTGGGTGTTCTCGAATATCAACTTGAGGTCCAGTTATCATTAGTTGCATGTTAGACCATCAGATATACCTATGACAGCTTTCAAGAGCAGGTATGGTCTCTTCGAGTATACAGTCATTTTGTTCGGTCTCACGAACACCCCTCCAGTTTTCATGTAACTGATGAACTGAGTGCTCTATCCATAATTGGATGCTTTTTTCATGGTCATCGTGGACAATATCTTGGTGTAATCTCACACTCAACATGACTATGGCACACATCATGAGATTGTTCTGAATACACTGAGAGAGCATCGACTGTACGCTAAACTCTTGAAGTGCCACTTTTGGATGGATCATATTCACTTATTGGGTCACGTCATCTCAAAGGATGGAGTATCTGTGGATCCAGAGAAATTGAGAGTTGTAGTTTCCTGGGAGCAGCTGAAGAACGTTTTTGAGTTGCGGTGTTTTCTAGGTCCGGTTGGGTACTATAGACACTTTATATAGGACTTCTCTTGCCTAGATGCATCGTTGATTGGTCTGACCAAGAAGGGGGCGAAGTGTTTATGGTCAGATTCTTGTTAGTCATCCTTTCAAGAGGTGAAGGTGAGGATGACATCAGCACTGATACTAGTCTTTCCAGAGATGGGAAAGGGCTACAATGTTTACTGTGATGCTTCAGGTATCGGGCCAGGAGTTGTGTTTATGCAGGGAGATAGGGTCGTTGCTTACTGGTCTAGGCAGTTGAGTTCACATGAGAGAAACTACCTGACACACTATCTGGAGTTGGCATCAGTTTTTCATGCCTTAAACTATTGGAGACACTATCTTCTGGGAGAGCACTTTGTGGTTTTTACCATCCACAAGAGTCTAAAGTATATCTTCACTCATCGTGATTTGAATCTAAGATAGTGTATGTGGGTTGAGTATCTTCAGTCCTTTGACTTCGAGCTCACCTATACGCTGGGAAAGGGAAAAGCAGTGGATGATGCTTTGAGTAGGAGAACTCATATTCAGGAAGTTCAGGAGGCCAATAGTGAGTGGAAGCTTATGGATCTGTTCTTTGAGATGCATTTGGAGGTGCACGACAGGCAGGGACAAACCATTCATTCATCTGTGACGGTTACCTCTACACTTCTTGATCGGGTACGAATGAGGCAGCTATCAGATTCGGAGGACTTAGTCCTGTGGGAGAGTGTGTCAGGAGGGGACCCTCTTCCTGGATGGAAAGTGGGTGAGGATGAGATCTTGTGTTTCCGGGGACACGTATGGGTTTTAGTAGATATATGTGAGGAGCTGATAGAGGATTTTCATTCCTCAGTTTGGGAAGTTCATCCTGGCAACACCAAGATGTATTGGGATCTTCATTGCCAGTATTGGTGGTCAGGTATGAAGAGAGATGTTTCTAGTTTTTTCATGAGATGTTCTACATTTCAGTAGGGGAAAGCATCACATCAGCGACCAGGAGGGAATCTACAGCAGTTACCCATTCCGGAGTGGAAGTGGAATGATGTTGTGATGGACTTCGTGACCAGGTTACCAAGGTCACATCGGGGAAGTGATGTTGTTTGGGTCATTGTCGACAGGCTTACAAAGGAATCACACTTATTGTCTATCAAGGAAACCTTCAATGTTGACGATCTAGGAAAACTGTATATCCTAGATATTGTACTTCTACATGGAGTTCCAAACTCCATTGTTTCATAAAGGGATGCACGCTTTACCTCTCGGTTCTGGAAGAGACTTCAGAAGGCCTTGGGTACACATGTACATTTGAGTATAGCATACCATCCCTAGAGTGATGGCCAGTCCGAGCGCACGATCTAGGTGTTTGAGGATATGACACGAGCTTTCATTATAGACCTTGACGGTTCTTGGGAGAAGCATATACCTTTTGTCGAGTTCACCTACAACAATAGTTATCAGGAGACCATCCAGATGGAACCATACGAGGCCTTGTACGGTAGGCCATTCCAATCACCCTTATGCTGGCTGGAGGCAGGAGAGGCAGTTTTTCTAGGACCTCGTCTTGTTCAGGATACCTTAGAGCATATAGAGTTCATTTGGAAGAGGATGGATACAGAAAAGTCTCGACAGAAGTCTAATGATGATCAGCGGAGATGACCTCTAGAGTTCGAGGTCGGATATTAGGTTTTCTGGTGTGTCACACCGAGGTTGGGACACAAGAGGATTCAAAGACAGGTAAGCTTTCACCGTGGTACATCAGACCATTTGAGGTACTGTAGAGAGTTGTTCCGGTTGTGTATCGGTTGAAACTACCTCATAGGTACCGGGCTATGCATGAAGTCTTCCACATCTCTCAGCTCCGACATTACTTTTCAGACATGTCTCATGTATTTCAGCCTGAGGAGGTTGAACTCGAAGCAAATGCATCGTTTGAAGAGCATCCTATCCAGATTGTCGATCGCAGTACAATGGTTCTCCAAGGCCGGTCTGTTCCTCTGTTGCAAGTGCTATGGCCGCACGGGCGAGTACAGGACTATACATGGGAGAGGGAGGCAGAGGTTCGATCGTAGTGGCTGGAGCTATTCGAGGTTTCTTCTTCTACGCCCATCTAGGGAAATTCGGGGGCGAATTTCATTAAGGGGTGAATTTTTTAAGAAGCAAGAACTTCATTTCAGGTATGTCTTTCCTTTTTTGGAGTTTTTTATATTTTTTGGAGTTTTTGGAAATTTTTGAAGTACACACCATGTAATTTCTGAGTACACACTGTGTACTTTCTGAGTACACGTTGTGTACTCTTTTCCCGCTCGAAGCCTTGTGCTGGCCATGTTCGGGCCACACACATGGTGTGTAGGGGTGATGTGGAGGCCGATTTTGGTGGAGTATGGAAAAACCCACTACACACCATGTACTTCAAAAATACACACAGTGTACTTTTCTTTTTTTATCACTAAATGGACTGGGGTCACGCCTAATCGCCATATTCATCTTCTTCTAGGTCTGGTTCGACTGAGATATGTCGTACGGCAGAGATACTTCTCCAGATTACCGACCCTCCATGAGTTCTCTGATTCGAGCTCTGTCGATTGTGTTGGAAGTGCATCGGTGAGTTCTTCCTTCTTCCTGATCCTTGTTTTTCAATTATTCCTCCTTCTCACGTTATCTAAGGATGAACATTTTGTGTTTTTTTTCATATATACAACGTTCTAGGGAGAATTCGCCATCATGGTTCAAGTATATCAATCTTCTAGGATTGAGGTAGGTGTTTTGTGCCTTACCGTTCATATTCTCTGAGTATATGTGATAATTTCCCCTGATACCCATGAATGGGGTGTTGCGTGTTACCCCTTGTTTCCCTCGTTGTTTTCCTGCCTTGCATGTATGCTTGTGTAGAGGTAATTTTTCCATGTTAGAGGATATTTTGTTGTGCATGGATTTTTTTTCCTTTTCTTTGTTCTGTTACAACCTTTGGGTCTCTTTGCCTTTGGCTGCTACAACTTTTTTCATGCCTCACGGTTATAGGTTTAAGTTGAACTCATGACATGCTTGTTTCCTTGTAGATTGTTTATCTAAGTAGCTCTGTAGGTGTGATTTGGTAAGCCAGGTAGCTCTATAGGTGTACTTTGGCCTTATAGAATTATTATGCACTGACTGGCCCGAGACTATGAGAACCTGCTGCTATAGACTATAAGGGATAGACCAACTGAGCTTTCTAGAGATTCTTAGATATTACAGACTATAGAGGGGATGGACCGAGTGAGCTCTCAAAGAGTATTGATTTTTAAAGACTACAGGAGGGTAGACCGAGTGAGCTTCCTCAGAGAGTATTACCTTGTTTGAATCTCTTTATGAACCTACCCAGGCTAGAAGAGGAATTGACCGAGTGAGCTTCCTCAGAGAGTCTGTGGTATACCTGAGGCTATAGGAGGAATTGACCAAGATAGCTTCCTCAGAGAGTCTCTAGACCTTGGGGTAATAGGGTTAGACCGCGTGATCTTCCTCAAGAGTGTCCCTGACTACCGTATACTATAAGGGGAATTAACCGAGTGATCTTCCCCATATATTCTCATAAATTCGTATGACCAAGCTAGAGGGTTTAGGCTGAGTGCGCTGCCCAGATTGTTGTGGTACATCTTGGATAGGACATGAGGGGATGGCTGCGAGTCCATCCTAGGGGGTTTCCGGCTTTTAGCTATTTGTTTCACTTTTGTTGTTTTGTTTGGATTGATTGTTGCAATGTATCATCCAATTTTACCACTTACTGTTTCCTGCCTACTACTTGCTGTTACTATTTACTGCATATTGTACTTTCACCTACCATATACACAACAACTGTTAGGCACAGAGCTTCAGGTGGTTGCCTACTAGGATTTTTTCTCACACCCTTTTTGGTCCATGATTTTGGGCCCAAGAAGACTATTTTGTTGCAGGTATAGACAAGGGAAAGCGCCCTTCGACTTTTGGAACTTGAATACATGGAGCAGGAGAGCATGGGACCAAGCTTTGGCTTGCGATGATGGGGAGCTATTTCTTTTTATTTTGTACTTGTTTTGGTACTGTCGTGTTTTCCAGAATTGTGACTTGTTTTTCTACTTTCCTAGTTATGTATCATGTGTCATTTAATATATACATATGTTCTCCAGTTTGTTGATTTAGTCTTCCACTGATGTATTGTTAGTTATTACTGCTTCCTCTATTGCATTTTTATTTTTCTTCCACTGTGTACTATGCCAATGAGGGCATGGTTTCCCCACTATCACACCCAAGGCCCTCACTGCTAGTCAGTAGCCTCTGATGTTTTTGGAAATCCACAAGAGGCCATGTGACCAACCAGGTATAGGGCTCCTCTGGGTGGCATCCGGAACCGGTACATTACAATATATGTAATGAAAACATAATGTACTTTCACTTCATGTAAAAACATGATGGAATGTTATAAATTACCATCGAAACTGGATATTACCATGTGTACTAATATTTACACAAAAAGTATTTATTATATATATTTATAACACAAAAAAATTGGTCTCGTGTATTGTTTTTAAATTTAGGATACTAAAAATAAAGATAAACTACTGAGGAGAGTTTATTGGTTGATGTATATTACCATATTAGATTATTATATATGTGTTCCATGAAATTTTTTTAAATAAATTCTAGACATACAAATAGTCATCTATACATTTTAATGATAGTAAAGATCCATAAAAATTTTAAAGAAATCGATTCAACTTTTTTATATCGAACTATAAAAAACCTACGGAATTTTTTAATTGATTCATATCACATGATCCATAAATAATAGTATCATCCTAGTCAATTTGTACATCTGATTTGTTTCCATCATTTTGTATATCATTTATTTATTCAATCTATTCTATGAAAAATAAATTTTTTATTAAAACTATTTGGGATGAATTCAACTTGATAAATACCAAAATTTATACTGAGAAAATTGATTTGGGAAGGGACATATGCAAGATCTATTGCAAGCCCGATAAACTCCTCAAATCCATCATCATACTCCACACTCATATTATTAACATCTAATTTTTTTTATTAATATCCTTCCTTTTAGTTTTAATAATTTTAATTTTTCAAATAAATAAATAAATACGCATATAGGATGAATTATCGATGAAGAAACATATATATATATTTAGTAACTTTAATTATTTTCCTAATAAACAATTCATACCCACATTGGAAACATAAAGAATCAATAAAAAAAATGTTTTAAAATTAAAATGGATATAATTTAGTGAAATTTTAATATTAGACACCTTACAAGATAGATTACCATTGATAAACTTCTCATAAAAAATAATATTGTGTGTCTATGAAAAAATATGATGTTGTTTGGTATCATTAAATTATGCAATTGATTATGAATGAAATCATTAATGTCGAAAGATCAAGACTGAGGATAAATTTCAATAATTGGAACCCACATGGAATGATATCCAACATGATTATTTTTTCACTTTTGGAATATTCTAATCTTAATTGAATAAAAATGATCACCTTGGAATACTATAGATGAATGAATGCCAACATCAAAATTTCATTGCTCGTGATTTTTAAAAAGTTAACATTTTACAATGGGGTAACATGAAAAGAATCAACTAATAGGGGTTGAAGGGGTATCTTTATCCCAATAGAGTGATTGCGAATTTGGATATTTTAAAAGAATAAATTAACATACATAATTTAATTTATATATGTTAATAAGTTCCTAATAATGCATATTTTTTTTTAGTGGTGGTAATTGTTATAGGATGTGATTGTGTGATATATATAATGTTATAATGATTATAATTAAACTTCATCTTATTCAATACATAAGGAAAAACAATGGACACTAGCCAAATTATTAATGATAATCATTTAGGATGAAATTGTAAAGCATAATACTGTTTTTGGTGAGAATCCTTTAAACAAAATCTATTATAAAATGAAAATATATTTATATATAATCAATTTTTGATTACTATAAAAATGTTAACACATTTTTGTGTAGTATAGTGAATTAAAATTACCACTAAACACTAAATTATTCCATCTTATTCAAGATTAAATAACCTATTAGATCTATGGATATTTCATTTACATCATGTGTGATGAATTATACATAAGAAATTTATGAAAATTGTATTATAAATTGGTAGATAACATCATCATTTTTAGAATAATCATTCCATTTTTTGTTATTCAAGGAATATGATATTATTTGGAGATGTTAATACTAAATATGTTATACACGTATTTATATTATTACTCGAGGAATCTAGGAAACATGAAATAATCATTTATGTTTTGTTTGAAAAAAATGTAAACTGATATACAAAGGTAATACAATTAATAATAAAATTTATTTGTGTAAGAGACATACATATTTCATGATCTAATTGTTAAAATAATATACTTGTATAGAGAAATTATTTAGAATATAACATCCTCTAAAATAGTTTCTAGGATGTTTTTTATTCAAAAAATTGGACCAATATCAATTTTATATTGATAGAAAAAAAGGATATTAGGAATGTGTTTTATTTCAAATAATTATACAAAACTCATGTATGTGTTAAAATGTGAGTATGATAATAATTTATTAACATGGATTTTTGGGGGAATCATTAACTTTTACGCATTCCTTTTGTTCACCAATATAATCCTTCCTTTATACTATATGATTAATATTTAATCTGATATAGACCTTATGAATATAATTTATTATGCCTATATTTTTGACACTCGTAGGTGTGTTTTATTTTTCCATGAAATATGTGTTGGTATTGAGAACAGATATTGTTTGTGTGTTATTCCCTTTTATAAGTTCTTTCTATTGTAGTCATCTGTTTGATTTATTTTTTGGGTTCATTTTTTTGTTTTGTACTAGAAGATTGGGAGGTCAATTACTTATAGTGGGTTTGATCACCAAGACCTAGCTCAATGAGGATGGTTTCTTTAGATATCTTATCTAGTAATTTTTTTTGGGTTTCTTATATACTGGTTATTTTATATTTCTTAATAAATAATATAATATGTGGTGTTATTATCATTGGAGTAGTTCAAAATATGACTAAGTGCATTAAATACATTCTTTCCTTATTTTGTTTTTCTGAAGCCTGTGAATCGTGATATTTCAGTCAACATTCCATTATGTTTTTTTATAAAATAAGATTTTTTTAAAATATTAATGGTTGTTATAATTAAATGGATCTATGGTGCACACCCAATCATTGATATCCATTAAATCATTATTTATGTTTTTTTTCATAATTGGGAAGAAATTTTTTATTACGTGAATATGTTAGAAAATGATCCCTCAAATCATAATTTATTTACTATTGAAAAAATATATATATTTTGACCCCATGAATCATTTATTATTGGTATATAGAATAGAAACAACAAGAAAAATTTATATCTTCTCTGTAACTATTTATAAAATGGAGTGATACCCATTATACTACTATAGGGGGTGTATTCCTATAGAAGACATTTTACCCCCACTAGGGTTTAGTAACACACTCACCCACTTCCTAGTTGTTCTAATCCTTGATTCATTCAATGATGTATGTTGTATGAGTTTCAATGCCCATATTACTCATGATAGACCTCCTCGCCACAACCCCAATCCAAACCTTGCTTGAAAAAGAATCCATCACTACAACCCATCATGATGCTTTAGTATATGATATGTATCCTTAAAACTCACTAGTAGGGGTTCCACATCGAGAGATTAGGTAAAATTACTAATTTCCCACACCCACATTGGTACCGAAACCATAAAAATATAATGTTTAGATTGTTCCCTATGCATCTTCTAGCTAATCATCCAAATTTCCATGTCCCATGTTGGTTATTCTATATTTTACATGTATTAATTATTTTGGTTTTGCTTATTTCCACACCTCATGTCTCCATTTTCTCCCCTCCCAAACAATGAAAACATAAATGTAGATTTCTTTTCTGCAATATATTTTTTCTATTTGTATATTGAAATATTCTTCCTTTTCTTATCACTACTATAACTGGTGTTATTAATAGTACTAGAATGAATAATTTTCAATGAAAAAATTTGGGAAAATTCTAATCTAGGATAAATTCAGGAAAACTTTTTAGAGAACGAAACATCACTGATAAATGTTCAATTTATAAGCACAATATGAATGTGATGATGAAGGACCACTTTATCTGTGCTAAAGTAAAATCATCATAAAGTGGTCTTTTATAAACATTTTATCTTAGTGCTAGTAATGGGGGTGTTTATCAATTATTTATTTCAAAATTTATAAAGGGTTACTTTTTAATTTATTTACTATAACTGATAAAGGTGAATTTATCAATGCTTTTGGTAGCACTGATAAAAATCATGCAACTATTGTATTGCTGTAATAGACTTTCATAAGCCTTATAATAAAAAACCCTACCAGAAACAAAATAGGTAGAAGTAAAAATATATTAAAATTTTGATTGAAATAAAAATAATACATTTTACTATCATTTCAATCAAATATTTCCATAAACAATATTTATAGTGATTCATTGTATTTTATTAATCGGAAAAATTAAAAGAAATATACAATATAGAAACTATTATAGCAAGCTTCCTCCAAAGATCACACTCTATACAGAAGCTTCCCCTATAATAAAATCAATATTAATCATAGTAATAGTAAATAAAAAAATTAATTTTATTGATTTATAATCCACATATGATAAATTATATTGTTAAATAATCATTATATATTAACAATATTATTAGTTAATTGTCACGCCCCCCTCCCACCAAAGATGCCCATCCTAAGCAGGCAATGACGAAAGGGAGGTAATGACCCCCAAGTCCTGCCTCCAGTAGGCCCCAGGTTGGCGACTAGCACCAAGGGTATGAGTTTTCACAAATATGGTAGGCATTACACTTTTTATTATTATTAGGATCGGGAAATAGGACAAGTCAACAACCCAAAAAAAGAAAAGAACATGTGTATATAAATAAACCCAAACCAAGCCCACATGCATTTTTAAACAATTTTATAACAAGGTAGAAGTACAAGGAAGCTCAAAAGTACAATACCAAAGAAAACAAGAGAACCTAAACTGCAAGAACCCCAATTGCCCGACTAGTAGGGCCCCACACTGCCCTGGTAGTCCTCCTGAAAACCTGAAAGTAAACATAGGGTGATCATACAAGTATACTCTGTAGGGAAACCTAAAGCTCTCGTGCACAATTGGGGAGACATCGTAATGTCCTGTGAGAACAACAGAAGAAACCTAACCAGGAAAACTATTCACCCAATCTCACCAGCCACACTCACCGAAACACAATCACAGCAGGTAGTAGTAGTATAAGAACAAGAGCATTGGGTACCCCACACCATTTCCCATTAGTTAGCTGAACGTCCTGACGATGTCACACTCTCCCCGCCCGCACACACCTGGGTCTCACAACCACGTATCCCACCCACACACACCTGTGCCTCACCCCCACGTATCCCGCCCACACACACCTGGGCCTCACCACCAAGTATCCCGCCCGCACACACCTGGGCCTCACCACCACGTATCCCGCCCGCACACACCGGGGCCTCACCACCACGTATCCCGCCCGCACAAACCTGGGCCTCACAACCACAACCACATCCCCACCCGAAGTCACCTGGGCCTCATCCTGAAGATTCTTGGGAATAGTAATAGTAATAGAACTCTCGCCTGAAGACACCTGGGCCTAAAATCGAAACCTACTTGAAGAGTCTTAGGTGTAAGGTCTCCTCAAGCCATTATAGCCTATAAGCCTGCCTAAAGAGTCTTGGGAATAATCACCCCAATCGAAACCTACCCAAAGGGTCTTGAGTGTAAGGTCGCCTCAAGCCATCATAACTTAGGGGAGAAGGAACAGAAAGGATCTAGTAACTATGGTAAAACACCCTCTCCCATGAAATGGGAGTGTTCGCCACTAAGTGCTCAACATGGGTGCGGTGCGATAAAACACAAAAGATACAGAGATATATATATATATATATATATAGCAACCACTCTGCCCAACCTATGGCTTCTAAAAAGAGAAACTGAGAACGTTCCTCGGCACTGCTACCACGAAGCATGCATAAAACAAACAAACCCAACCCCCTTTAGGTTTTCACATTTTAGTAGAAATAGTTATTTAGTTTCTTAACCACTGGGAAAATATCCACAACTAAGCACACCAATCGTTGGAAAAAAATATCCCTGCCATCCAAAAAACAAGTTAGGAAAAACATAAGCTACAAAACAAAGTCCCTCTTATCAACCAACCAACCCCATTGATTATTATTTACATTTCATTACCATTCCCCACCATTCATTAACTCTTGCACTTTTATTTATTAATCACAGCCCATAACCCGTTCACATTAAAACCCAACCCTGCAGCCCCTCTACCAACCGTCATAACCACAACCGCACCGAAACCCATACATAAATATCCCATTAATACCATTTATTTCAGCCCCACTGTCCGTTACCAACACAACATTCACATCAACCCACAACCAAGTCAACTGCAACCCCGCTGCTCACCCGATCAACCAAAACCCACAAAACACCCCCAACACAGGCCACGTAACCAAGACAACGCCTACAGTTCATTATTGCATTTTGTTTAACTGGGGTGATCACACAAGGGTTCCGGATCTTCATTTAAATAGCCAACTTTACGTGATTAACCAATTTCCACATTCAACAATGTTCCATTTACAAAAATGGTCTAAAAGATAGGGAAACATTTTATTGCGCAAGCAAAGACCCCAATGGCGTGTAGTTTAGACACATGGCGTGTACTCATTTATTGCACACGGCAAGGACACGGCCTTCACCCGGCACACGGCTGATGACTGGTCATCACACGGTAACACGTAAGTGGGGAGGTACTACACGGCGTGTAGTACTGGACACACGGTGTGTACCCATTTTCTTCACGTGGAAAAGACATGGCCATCCACACGGGGTATACCCGGCAAGAGGGTATACGGCGTGTACTCAGACTACACGGTGTGTAGTTTCAAAGTTCTGGAAAGTGTGGAAAAAGTCCATTTTACCCCCCAGAACACTTCTTGACCTTATTTTTAGCAAAGGAATGGGCCGAAGTGGTCCGGGCCATTACATTAGATTACTCTTAAAAAATTCTCCTCCCCGAGAATTAAAAATCCAACACAAAGGAACCCAACAAGATACCTCTTAGGTTTCTCGTTATTACAGTAACCCAACTAACAACCCTAATCATATGTGTTAGGAATTCCTACTCCTATGTCGAGATATTATCCGCTTTAGGTGTCACTGACTCACCTGCACGGGTTTAATCGCATCCGCATTAATGTGTCTCGATTAAGGGTCATGTTTTCCCCCTTCCCACACATCCGGACATGTTACACATTACCAGGGAACAAGGAAACAAAAGGCCTCACAACTGACAAGACAAGCATTCCATATATCAATGGTACAGAGTACAACATCAACACAATGCTCAGAAGAACAAGGGAAAACACAGGTCAAAACAACTCCGGGTACTAATCGTGCTTCTGGGTCTCCCACTCCCAAGTGCTCTCCTCGAGGCCATCATGCCTCCACAACACATGAACCAACGGAATGGTTCATCCACAGAGCACCATCTCTTTACGATCTTCGATTCTGACTGGTCATTCCTCGAAGGTCGCGTCGTCTCCCATATCTAACTCTCCATAGTCGATAACGTGGGAGTCATCGTGTAAGTACCAACGAAGCTGGGAGACGTGGAAGACATCATGAACTTTCTCCAACTGAGGTGGCAGGGCCAGCTGATATGCCACCTCACCGACTCGCCTCAGCACCTCAAAAGGTCCGATGAAACTACGTGAGAGCTTGCTCCACTTCCCAAACCTTTGCTGCCCCCGTCGAGGGGATACCTTTAAGAACACATGGTCTCCCACCTCGAACTCCATGGGCCTCATCCGATGATCAGCATAAGACTTCTGTTGGTCCTGAGCCGCCTTAATCCTCACATGTACAAGCTGGACTTTCTCCGTGGTGCTCTGCACTACCTCTGGCCCAAGAGCACCTGTCTCACCAACCTCTGCCAAGAAAATGGGTGAATGACATGGCCTTCCATACAAAGCCTCAAACGGTGCCATGGAAATAGTAGAGTGGAAGCAGTTGTTGTAGGAAAACTCTAATAAAGGCAAGTGTCGTACCCATGATCCTCCGAAATCTAGAACACATGCTCGCAGCATGTCCTCTAATGTCTGGATAGTTCGCTCCGTCTGCCCATCGGTCTGGGGGTGGAAAGCAGTGCTAAGGCATAGCTGGGTGCCAAAAGCATGTTATAGCCCCTCCAGATTCGTGAGGTAAACTGAGTATCCCAATCTGAGACGATAGTCCTCGGAACTCCATGAAAACGCACCACCTCGTCTACGTACCTCTGTGCTAAGGTAATCACCGGGCCCGACTCCTTCATTGTTAAGAAGTGAGCTGATTTCATCAGATGATCCACCACTACCCAGATAGTATCATAACCACCCTGAGCTCTGGGTAGTCATGTGACGAAGCCCATTGAGATGTCATCCCACTTCCACTCGGGGACATCTAAAGGATGCAAAAACCCACCGGGAACACGGTGTTCAGCCTTCACATGCTGACACACTAGGCACTTAGCCACAAACTCCGCCACTGCCTGTTTCACCCCGGGCCACCAAACCTGATCCCTCAGGCCTCAGTACATTTTTGAAACTCCTGTATATACCGCCAAGGCAAAGATATGGAACTCACGGAGAACTCCCTCACACATTGCCTCCGGAACAAACATCCTTCCATGGAAAAGCATCTGATGTTGGCTGTCCTCTGACCATACCTTTGGAGCATTCCCCTGATTGACATGACCCTACATCACCTTTACCTCAGATTCCCCCCACTGAGACTCTTCCACCTACTGCAACATGGAGGACTGCACTGTCATCTGGAACAAACAACCTCTAACACCTTCTTCCCTTGCATCTAAGTGCAGGGCAGCCAATTCTCACATCGCCTTCCAAGCATCAGCGGATTCCCGAACCACTTCCTTATGTGACTTCCTCTTTAGGGAATCAGCCACAACGTTGCCCTTACCTTTAGTGTAAGAGATCTCAATGTAATAGTCTTGGAGAAACTCGACCCATCTCCGCTGCCGTAAGTTCAGGTCGCGCTGGGAGAAGATATAACGCAGGATCTTGAGATCTGAGAAGACCACAAAGCGCTCCCCAAAGAGGTAATGTCGCCACAACTTCAATGCGAACACTACTGCTGCAAGCACCAGGTCATGGGTGGCATAGTTACGATCATGAGGGCGCAACTACCTAGACCCATAACAAATCACACCCTTCTTCTACATCAGCACACACCCCAGACCAGGTCTAGAAGCATCAAAAAACACTTCACACAACAACCCTTCCTCTGGCAACCTGAGCATGGGAGCACTAACCAACTTCTCCTTCAGGTAGTCGAAAGATTTCTGGCACTGATCGCTCCATATGAAGACCTGATTCTTCCTAGTCAAAGCTGTCAATAGAGCAGCAACTCGAGAGAAGTCTGAAACGAACCTCCGATAGTAACCTGCTAACCCCAGAAAACTATGAACTTCTGCCACGCTCTTGGGTTCTTCCCAAGAAAAAACTTCTTCCACCTTTTACGGGTCCACCGACACTCCATGCTAAGACGCCAAGTGCCCAAGGAAGTGTACTTCTTGTGTCAAGAACTTACACTTCAACAATTTCTCGTAAATCGGGTGGTGTCGAAGGACTTTCAAGACTGCCCTGAGATGCTCAATGTGCTCCTTCTCTGATCTTGAGTAGATCAGGATGTCATCGATAAACACAACGATGAACTGGTCCATAAACTCTCTGAAGACAAAGTTCATAAGTCCCATGAATAGAGATGGTGCATTCGTAACTCCAAACGACATCACTACAAACTCGAATTTCCCTTACATTCACCTGGAAGCTGTATTCGAGATGTCACTGTCCTTCACCCTCAGCTGATGATATCCCAATCGTACATCAATCTTAGAAAACCAACCTGCTCCCCTAAGCTGGTCGAAGAGATCATCTACCCTTGGAAGGTGGTAACGGGTCTTGGTCGTTACTTGGTTTAGCCTTCGGTAGTCTATGCATTGCCTGAGACCACCACCTGCCTTCTTCACGAACAAAACTAGAGCACCCCATGACGACATGTTGGGTCGAACAAAACTCTTCTCCATCAGATCATCAATCTGAATCCACAACTCCCGCAACTCCGAAGGTGCCATCCGATAAGGGGCCATCGAAATCAGACAGGAACTAGGATGTAAGTCTATCCCGAACTCAATGTCATGTCGGGGGGGGGGGGGGGGGTAGAGTCACAACTTCCTCAGGAAAATCATCTAGGAACTCCCCAACAACCTCTGGGAAATCCATCATCTTTGTATGAACTGGAACCACTGATAACCCGCCCAATAAGGAAAGGAGAGGCTCCACACGCCGACTTCCCCCGGATAGCTCCTCTCACCAACAAAAGATACGCACTGCCCATCCACATCAGAGAACACAACTCTTATTCAGAAGCAGTAGATAACAACACTAATCGAAAACAACCAGTCAATGCCGAGGATGACATCGTATGGCTGCATCTATAACAGAAGAAGGTCCCCACTAGATCGATGTGGTCCCAACTTTAACCCACATCCCCGGAAAACAAAAGATATGCCGGTTTGGCCTCTAACTGGTGTACTTATCTCCAGTGGTACGGAAAGTCTCTCTACGTCTAGTCCCAAAGCATGGGCTACACCAGGTGCAACAAAGGAGTGTGATGCTCCCGAATCAAACAAAGAAGGAACAAGAGTGCTGAACAAACAAATCGTACCTTGCGCCTCCTCTGGTCCTGCTGGAGATGCCAAATCTGATGCGTGCAACTGCCCACGCCCAGCTCCTCTACCTCTCTGATGCCATCCACTTCCCCGACCACGCCCTGGTCGAGATCCCTGAGGAGCACCCTGAGGTCGGCCTCCTCCTGCAAAGTCTTCCCTCGGAGGAGCATGGTCCTGCTGCTGCTGGAAGGGCCTCGCCGGCAACTGGTGCTGCTGAGGTGGGCGCTGAACCTTCCCACCTCCACCGTACAGAGCTCGGGTCCGGCACCAACTCTGAATGTTCCTAAAACCTCCCCAAGAAAAACACCTCGGTCCTGGGCTCGTGGAAAAGGTACGAGGACCCAAAGATCTGAACTGGAACTGCTGGGGCCTGCTCCCCACTGGCCTGAACCTGGAAGGTCCTGTTGCAAGAGACATGCTGCTGACTGCCTTCCCCTTCAATGAACCTGGCTGAAACACCTCACGCGGTGCACCTCCCAGTGAGTGAATCTTCTCTACGACCACTGCCTTCTTCTGCACTGCCAAGTACGTCGAAATGGTGAAGGGGGTGACATCATACTGGATCGAAGGACCAAGTGCTTCCTCCAAACGTCTCGCCCGAGACTCCTCATCCGGAAAGAGATCCGGAGCAAAGTGTAGGAGATCTTTGAACATGATCCCCAGCTCTCGTACTGACATACTCCCATGCTGAAGGGATAGTAACTCATGCCGCTTCTCCGCCTTGATCATGGAAGAAAGGAATTCCTCTCGAAATTCCTTCTCAAAGTCAGCCCACGGAACCTCTGCCTCTGTCCTCTCTCTGAGGTAGAGTGTCCACCACTGTCGCACTGCACCTCTTAGCTGACTGACTGCTAGGGGAGCCCAGTACTCCCTCAGAGCACGGATCAAGGTAAAAGCAATCCCTAGCTCATCAGGCCACCCCTCCGTGTCCATATCTGAAGTACTACCCTAGTACTTCTTGAGGGTATACCGCTGGAATGAAGGGAGAGTCTTCTGCCACTGGATATCTTCCTCCTCTCAGTCAATCCTCAACTGATTGACCGCCTGAACCTGTTGGGCCTCGGCCGTCTGAGCCACCTGGGTACGACGACCAGGTGCCATAGCTGTACGGTAATCAAGTATCGCCTAAGCCCAAGTAGTAAGGAATTTTCTCAATGTTTTAATTATCATTTTATTTTAATTTCTTTCCAAAACACCCAAATCAAGTAAAAAACAATCATGATGATGCATGTACCTTCCCTAGGGTCTCTACCCTGCAATCAATGTAGTCTCACTTGGTCGTTGTGTAGGCTTAGAGTCCTTGCATCGGATCACGGGGGGGCCCTAAAATCCTGTGTCCTAGATGGTCTTCCTTGGCCTATGTCATGCACCAAGGGTAACTAACACTGTTTCCCTACCATCCCATGCAATCCTCACTCTGTCTAACTCCAGAATCCATCCTATCTCTCAACCATCACCTTTGATACCATTTTGTCACGACCCCCTCCAAACAAAGATGACTCTACTAAGCTGGCAATGGAGAAAGGGAGATAATGACCCCCGAGTCTCGCCTCTAGTAGGCCCCAGGTTGGCGACTAGCACCAAGGGTATGAGTTTTCACAAACATGGGAGGCATTACCCTTTTTATTATTTAGGATCGGTAAATAGGACAAGTCAACCACCAAAAAAAGAAAAGAACAAGTGTATATAAATAAACCCAAACCATGCCCACATGCATGTTTAAACTATTTTATAACAAGGTACAAGTACAAGGAAGATCAAAAGTACAATACCAAAGAAAACAAGAGAACAACAACTGCAACAACTCCAACTGCCCGACTAGTAGGGTCCCGCACGGCCCTGGTAGTCCTCCTGGAAACCTGAAAGTAAACGTAGGGTGAGCATATAGGTATACTCAGTAGGGAAACCTAATGCTCTCGTACACATGTGGGGAGACGTCCTAATGTTTTGTGAGAACAACAGAAGAAACCTAACAAGGAAAATTATTCACCCAATATCACCATACACACTCACCAAAAAACAATCACAGCAGGTAGTAGTAGTATAAGAACAAGAGCATTGGGTACCCCGCACCATTTCCCATTAGTTAGCTGAACGTCCTAACGCTGTCACACTCTCCCCGCCCGCACACACCTGGGCCTCACAACAACGTATCCCCAGTGCACACACCTGGGCCTCACCACCATGTATCCCACCCGCACACACCTGGGACTCACCACCACGTATCCCACCCGCACACACATGGGCCTCACAACCACAACCACATCCTTGCCCGAAGACACCTGGCCCTCATCCCGAAGATTCTTGGGAACAATAATAGTAACAAAACTCTCACCCAAAGACACCTAGGCCTGAAATAGAAACCTACCTGAAGTGTCTTAGGTGTAAGTTCACCTCAAGCCATTATAGCCTATATGCCTGCCCGAAGAGTCTTGGGCCTAATCACCCCAATCGAAACCTACCCTAAGGGTCTTGGGAGTAAGTTCGCCTCAAGCCATCACAGCCTAGTGGAGAAGGAACATGAATGAGCTAGTAACTATGGGAAAACACCCTCTCCCATGAAATGGAAGTGTTAGGCACTAAGTTCTCAACATGGGTGCGGTGAAATAAAACACAAAAGATACATATATATATACAGCAACCACTCTGCCCAACCTATGTCTTCTAAAAAGAGAAACTGAGAACGTTCCTCGACACTGCTACCACGATGCATGCATACAACAAACAAACTAATCCCCCCTTTAGGTTTTCACATTTCAGTAGAAATATTTATTTAGTTCCTTAACTACTGGGCCACTATCCACAACTAACCACACCAATCCTTCATAAAACATATCCCTATCATCCACAAAACAAGTTAGGAAAAACATAAGCAGCACAAAAAAGTCCCTCTTATCAACCAACCAAACCCATTGATTATTATTTCCATTTCATTACCACAACCTACCATTCATTAACTATTAAACTTTTATTTATTAATCACAACCCATAACCCGTTCACATTAAAACCCAACCCTGCAGCCCCTCTACCATCCGCCATAACCACAACCTCACTGAAACCCGTACATAAATATCTCATTAATACCATTTATTGCAGCCCCACTGTCCATTACCAACACAACATTCACAGCAACCCACAACCAAGTCAACTGCAGCCCCACTGCTCACCCGATCCACAACAAACCACAAAAACACCCCCAACACACGCCATGTAACCAAGCCAACACCCACATGTTCATTATTCCATTTTTTTAATCGGGGTGATCACACAAGGGTTCCAGATTTTCATTTAAACAGCCAACTTTACGTGATTAAGCAATTTCCACATTCAACAAGGTTCCATTTACAAAAACGGTCTAGAAGATAGGAAAACATTTAATTGCACAAGCAAAGGCCCCCAACGACCGTTATTTTCAGTAGGCATAATCCTGTTCATTTCACAACATAATATCACAGGATATAAAGTAACAGCAATCACAAGCTTCCAAAACCTGTTATATAAGCCGGTTATTATCTTTATTAAATCGGTCCAAAAGTGTCTCACGTAAACAAGAGAACACCCACCCCACATGATGCTAAAACTTGAGAGACGAAGGTAAGATCCCTATCTCAACAGGTTCTTGATTGTAACGCTCCCTGGATCAACTTTAGAAGTCATTCGTTTGTGTCCTGACAAAACCTCCATGGGTGGAAAGGAAGAGATGAAGGAAAGACAATAGATCTATGCTTGGATGTTCCGCCTCGTCGTTACGATCCTGTGGCCGCTGACGGATTGTAAATCAGAGCTCGGACAAAAAAGTTATGGAAGAGAGAGTCTTCGAGTCTCTTGAGAGAGCTCTCCTCAAAGGATAAGGGAGGAGAGGTGTGAGTTGAAGGGCGGAGGGGACCCCTCCTTTTATAGCCATGAAAAGAAAAAGTACACGACATGTACTTATGGTACACGGTGTGTACTCGGCCGTTTTCACATGGTCAACACACGGCCTCCAACGCGGCTCCGCGGCCATTGACTGGTCATCACCCGGTCTGAAGGTAATGCATACGCGGGGAAGGACTACACGGCGTGTAGTTTAGACCCACGGAGTGTACTCATTTATTGCACACGGTAAGGACATGGCCTTCACACGACACACGGCTGACGACTGGTCAACACACGGTAACACGTACGCGGGGTGGGACTACACGGCCTGTAGTACTGGACACATGGTGTGTACCCATTTTCTTCACGCAGCAAAGACACGGCCATCCACAAGGGGTATACCTGGAAAAAGGGTACACAGCGTGTACTCAGACTACACGGCGTGTAGTTTCAAAATTCTGGAAAGTGTGGAAAAAGTCCATTTTACCCTTCAGAACACTTCTTGACCTTCTTTTTGACAAAAGGAATGGTCTGGAGAGGTCTAGGCCATTACATTAATCATGAAATAGATCGATATGTATTAAATTTATACACATCACAAATTAATTATTTTTCATTTTAAGAAATTTTGAAAACAATACGAGCATTTTTCATTTATTTTGAAATGTTATATTTATTTCAAACTAAAATGAAACATTAATATTGAAAACAAGCCCATTGTGTCAAACCATCCACATCATGTGTTGAATTTAAAAGTTGTCAAATCATATGCATCACAAATGAATTATTGATCAAAGCCATAATGTTTGAAAACAATGTGATCTTGTTTTATTTTTTTAAACAATGTGACACATTATTTAATATAATATGAGTTTTCAAATGAAAAAATACACATTGAGTCATACCTACCACATCATGTGATGGATTTATGTTTGGTCGATTTATAAATTTCAAAATTGAATTATGGATCCTTCCATTAATGTTAGATGAAAATCTACGCATGTTTTCTAATTTTTGTCACATGCTGATCATTTTAAACTAAAATGCAACTATAATATTAAAAATTTATACATAAATTCTTTTAGAAGAAATCATGCATGAAATAGGAATGACCCAATCCATACACATTGAAAATGAATTATTTATATTTTTAAAATGTTTTAATATAAATTGACCTTTCTTATTGGTTTTTCGATTGTGTTTCATGTTTTAAAATAAACTGTAACTTATATATTAAAAACATGAACTTCAAGTAATACTGATCACATCATGTGTCATATTAATGTTAATTCAATTTCTACCCATCATAAATGAATAATAATTAAATTTACTAAGGTTTGAAAAAAGGCAGAGATAATTTTCTAATTTTAGTTTAATGAGGTGAATTTTGAACTAAAATGATTATTTTATAATTAATACATGCACTTTATGTTAATGTAGTGACATCATTCATCTTATTGATAGTGGTTAATTCCTATAAATAATTCATGAATTATGGATTGTATTCATTAATTTCGGTAAATATTTTGAGCTCATTTTCTAGGTTTTTTGCATTGTGAGGAGCGTTGTAATCTAAAATGAAACATTAATATTGAAAGCACGCACTTTGAGTCATAACAAACAAATATTATTTTTATTGATGTGTGGTTTTTTACTACATTTCACAATTAAATTATGAATAGTTTTCATAATTTTTTAAAATAGTACAACAATATTTGCATGGTTTTTTCTATTTGATGTGTATCCTATACAATAATGTCTCCTTTATATTGAAAACATTCCCTTAAATTAATATTAAATAAATATGTTTCCATAATAATGCGTTTTCATTTAAAATATGTTAAAAATGAATTATTGGTCTTTGGTATCCTACCTTCTTTGTTATATAAATTTTCATTACATTTTACAAATAGAGTATCTTTTAACGTTTAGTGTCTCAAAAATCCGGAAAACAAATACATGAAAACATTAAAAATTATTATAATAAATCTTTAATGATTTGTCATTGGATCATCTTAAGTATGATTACTTTATCTTTTATCCTAGAGACATACATTAAATGAAATGGTGAGAAGAAGGCCAAGAAAAGAAAACTAGTGAAATAGTTTACATGTGAACTTGATCGATATCAATAAAAATATGAGGGATATAATAAAAAATGATAAATTGGCATATAATAACAATAATAATTTTAAATATCACATAAAAATGTGGCAGGATCATTTAATTTATACATTAATTATTATATCACAATGGTATATCCTGAAGGTGTCCTAATCAATTGCCACTGTTATTCACCAATGTATCTTAAAACATACCATCCCTAGAGATTAAATTTCATACCCAATGCATTGGCACACTATCATGGTGAACCATTAATATGTCTTTAGTTTTATGTAAGACACATAGATCATAATCATACATTTCATAAATAACCCAAATGAGAGTAAAAGAAATAGGGTTCACTTTAAAATCGTGACATTTTAGAAGTGCTTAAAAATAAAATCATTATGTAATTTATATACCATGGAAAGGGAGTGAGCATTATATGTATGGTAATTACAAAATAAAATAGATCAATTTTATTTCAAGATGAATACCCCCATAAATAAAATAGGTTTGAGGAGTCATATAAATGAAATAAGAGAATTTCTTGAGATAAAGAGAAAAATTTTGAGACTCAATTTCGGCAGCATAACTACTACATAACATGGTTTTAGAAAACAGTAATTAGAGAAGGAAAAAGGGTGTCCCATCCATAAATTAATCATTTTACATAATTGGGAAATAGTGAAACAAAAATAATATCATAGTATGGATATTTGAAAATCATGACACATGAAAATGAAACTTGAAAATAAATAGAGAAAATGTGATTTTTTACGAATTTTCTGCAGCCTAATGGAGTGAATACAAAATTTAGAAAATAAATTGATGAGAGAAGAAAGGTTCTCTCATTATTTGGATATTAAATTTATAGTAATATGAATATATAATAACTTACCCCACAAAATAATATGGAAACTATAAGACAAAACATAAAGGATGTCATGGATTAAAAGAGGAGGGTGAGGGGTTCCCATACCTTGATGAGTAACAAAAAACTATTGGGTTTGGACCATGGGATATTGGGGGATCCTTGGGAGGACTTTTTGGGAGGTAAAAACACCAGATATTCATTGAGCATAATTTTTAATTACCTGAATGTAGGAATGTCCTGGTATTTTATCGAAATTGAGGGAATATATAATTAATTTTCAAGGGACACCTCAGCGGTTATATTTGAAAAGCCATGGACATTCCCATGGTATTTTCATATGGAATTGGCCATGTGGGACACCTCATAATGTATCATACAATTAAAAGTAGACCGGATTTAGTATATCATTATTACACCATCAATGATGTCATTAATCACAGTGAAACTCAAAACTATATTTTAACAATTAACCAAAAAACAAGACATTTTATAAAAATATCATAAATTTACCCCACCCTAATATCGATTCTCTGAATTCAAAAATAACTCAATATTACTAATATAATTTTATAAATAATTTTTATTAAATTTTCAAATAAAATTATTATTTATTCCAAAAAAAAGAACATTAAATCTATAACTCATTTTGTAACCCCTTGATAAATTAATCAAGTTCCCATAAAATTGTTGTATAACAATAATATAATAAAGTAAAAATTTATGATTAGATTTTATGATTTAAAATAATTCATTTTAAATTATTAAATTAATCATAAAATTTTAAATACAATATTTATGACATACAAAAATATGATTACTTATACTATGATCGTTTTATCACTTTTAAGAGGTCTGAATTGTATTTATACATTCATGGGTTATGGTTCAATTTTTTTTGGCCAATTTAGTATTCATTATTATTCATAAGGGTATGTTATGATTCACCAAAAAATTGATCTTATTTAACGACTTTTTTTCCTCAATTACAACCATGTATGAAAAATTTTCTAAAATCATTTCACGGAAAAAGATATTTAATAATATAATATTTTTTTACTATTCATAAAAAACACTATTCATAAAATACCATTCTTCAAAAAAGTATTCATAAAATACTATTCAATAAACTGAAACATTCATTGATAACTTTTAAAAATTCTTCCTAGGTTAATATGGATATTTGTAATCCAAAAAATATGTTTATTTAACAATAATGTTTTTTCAAGTATGAGAAATTTAACTTCTAAAATATAAAAAACCTTTTTCATTAAAAATAACAGTGTATATAAAATTTATGGTGAAATTGAATAGTGAAATTTATAAGACAAAAAATAAAATTATTTGATCATTTATATAAGGACCTGACCTTAAAATATGACCTAATCTTAAATTTATTGAATAATTCACATTGAAGATCTTGTCAAGTTAGAGTTTTAGAGAATTAGGCCATAACTATTACATCTCAAAAGTTACAAAGTAGACACTTCTACACAATTTTCATTTTTCATAAAATAAAATCTCTTGAAATAAAAATTCATGTCCAATTCCATGTTTTAGAGAGCATTACTTTCCATGATCCCATTCTTGACCCTATTCCACATTATGTCATGTGAAAAACATTTCAAAAACATTGAATGTGAATAAAAAGCTCAGTAAGGAATACACAAAGAAGCAAACAGTAAGTTTTTCAAATAAAAAATTAAACCATGAATACCTTATCATAAGTAATACATTTCAACTATATGAAGTAGTAAATAACATTCACAAAATAAAATATCATTTCTTACCTTTTTGTGACAAAAATATCCCCATAAACCCCATATAAAGAGCATATAATATATAAAGGTAACATGGAACATAAACATACATAAATTTAATTACCATACTATCTACTTCCACACATGTAACTAAATGGAATATCCATATAGTTAACTTCCATACCCAATTCATTGGAGTTTATAACGTAACCACCCGTCCTGGTATTCACGGTACCACCCATCATTTCGTTTATCACGTAACCACCCGTCAAGTGTACATGTACAATTATAAAATCATAAGACATAAAACAAATATAAAGGAAAGAAAACATTTCCAAATTTCAATCACAATATATCACATAAATATATTGAAATAACAAATCCATTATCAAAACCATTTTCAATACCAAATTACATAAAAGAGTATATGGTATTTATTCTCTTTTAAAAACGTAATGTCTTGTTGAGGAAACCAATGATCAAATAATACTCACAGCGGCGGAAAGGTTGTTGTCACCACATACGTTAAAAGAAACATTAATTTTTGTCTTTTAGTAAAACACTTTGTAGAAAATGTTTCCCTTTTAATGAAATGAAAATTCAAAGGTGTTTATACAGCGTATAAAAGAAAGTATTTCATTAAAACAAAATATGCCTCAATAAGAGGAGATCGAGACGAAGTACCTTACCTCGTGTCCAACTAGACTTGATCCCTCTTTAATCTCCTGAATAATAAAATAAATTTAATTTCTACTTGGTTAAGAACATTTTCAAGTTTATTATTCCTTTTATATCACTTATTACAATGTTATAAACATTATGTAATCATTTAAGTAAATAATGTTCGTTTTGTCGATATTTTGTACTTGATTCAAAAAATAGACTTATTATAATTACATGTTGTTCATGTGGTAAAAGGTTAATTATATCCAGAATGATATTAATGATTTGGATATCATATATATCATATATATCGATCATATACATGTATTTATAATAGTATATAACATTTAGAAGAATGAAATGAAATGCACCGTTCTTGGAGATGGTAAGTCGTACGTACGCATGAATGATACTTCACATTCAATATTATATTTAATGGAATTAAAACATAATGATACATAGTATTATTATAAATCCATTATTTTATCATATATAATATCATTAAAACTATCTATTATACATACCACATATGGTATGAACGAGTCATATCACTTTGAGAGGGCGGTAGTACGCACTTCCTCAAATGAAATTATCACGTTTAACCATAATGGAAACCATAAAGGTATTATATAAATGATAAATATATAATCATAAGGAAAACATAAAAATAATATATAAGATATATAAATACAGTGACATCTTAATGGCCATCATGAGAGGCGGTAGAAGATAATTGAACAATCATCATTTCATGAGGCAGTAGTTTGCCGTCCACAGAAACTATATATTCTTCACCCATTAGATGGTGCTGTGTGTAAGTGTAGCTGAAATAAATCTCATAATAACGTCCTAGTATATTTTATATATTGGTGTTGTTACAAATGAAAATAATATAAAGAGTTTAAACGGTTGTAGAAGAAAAATAAAACAATAGAACATAAGAGAAGACAATACCTTTAAATCGGGTAACTCCCTTTGGTTTGTACCAAAAGGGTTTCATGAAGAGATTTTCGCATATGTTAATGATTTTATGATGTTGATAGGGATATTGGGAGATTATATGAGTAGAGTTTGAATGAGACAAATGGATTTAGAAATTTGTGAAATGGATTGGAAATGGGGTCTTTTTATAAGGGAGAGGAGGGGCTCTTTTGGAAAGCTTGAAAATTTTATTTTATAATATTATGCTTTTCGGTTTCTAAATGTCAAAAAATAATTGAAGACTAAGATAAGGTGTCCAATGATAGAAATAAAATCATAAAATAATAATTTTACAAGTTCTGGATATTATTTTAAACATTAGATTATTATTTATTTAAATCATTCATTAATGGAGTAATGACTGCATCATCGTTGTGTCATAATGAAATTTTTTTTAGGTCTAAAAATTATAAGAAAATTACCATGATTTAGGAAATATTTTTACCATTATAATTAATATTTATAGTCAAAAATATAACTTATATAACCCCATGTAGAAATTGTTTTAGTAAAACAATACATGTTTGTGACATTTTTATTTTTACTTTAAATAAAAGGTATTAATGTCATTATCTTACCCCAGTGGCTCCATGGTGTCCCAAAATTGACCCATGGATTTTATTGGACAGCCATAACTCATCCAATAAACTTAGGACATGTGTCAAGTTAATTTTATAGTATTATAAAAATATTTTTACCTTAAATTACACTAATTACCTTTAATCGCAATTAATAAAACATAAAAGATACTATTCACTAAAAAATATTTTCATCCCCTTGAACCACATTTTACATAATAATGACAACCATGTATGTCGGATTTTTGGAATTAAATTCATTGAAGTGGTAATTTTTTGTTTAATTAAAAATTTAGTTTTTTAACTACCACTTAGTGGTTTCACTATTCATCAAAAAATGAACTTTTTCAGAAGAATACAAAACATTCACCCTAAGATATATTTGATATTCCAAATTTAAAAATTATTTTTATTTTACTAATCTCAAAATATATATTTTGTATGAATTAATTTTATAATTAATTTAAATTCCCAAAACAAATAGCGTGTTTTTAAGAAACAATATCTATCAAAAGACTGACACTTGTTTATATCCAATTTCAAAGTGAAATTAATTCCAATGAACACCATTAGATTAAATTATAAAAAAAATATTCTAATTACACATTAAAATAAATTAAAAATATAATATAACCATATAAGTAACTTAGATTAAAAGGTGGTTCGGACTTAAAATACTACATTTTCACTATTCATTAAAAAATGGACTTTATCGGAAAAATACCAAAAAATTACACAATGTAAATTTTGATGTCCTGATTTTAAATAAGAATTTTATTTTGTACAATATAATGTATAATAGTGGCAAAAAAATATATGTAAAGAGCGTTCACCATCAAAAGGTGATAAATTGACCTTTTAGTGAATATTGGGCTATTTATGCATAAAATTGGATTCATTTGCATTTTACGAATCTAGAATTTATTGTATAAATGTAGAAAAATTAAAAAACATATATAATCATATTTTAGTTATTACTATTCATTCCCACCAATACAACGACTACGTGTTAACTACTATTTCAAACAATATTATTATATTATTAGCATGCAACGTAAGATTTTAATTAAACTCGTTATTGCATATCAGGTACGCCATCGAACATAGAAACCTCATTAAAGTAAAATAAATATTTAATTAAAAAATATTAATAAATTTGAAAATGTGTTAATATTTATTTACTTGGGATGTTACATCCTTCCCCCTTTTTGGGAATTGCGTCCTCACAATTTTATTCACTTATAAAATAAATGGTGGTATTTATCCCTCAAAGCATTTTAAGATTCCCCCGTTGCCTCTTCAACCATATTGTTTTTCCACAAAACCTTCACTAATGAATCACCTTATTCTGCAACAAATTCAATCTACAGTCAAGACTCTGGACTGGCTGTTCCTCATAGGAGAGATTCATTTCAAACTGAATGACTTCTCAGCTAAAAACATGAGATAGATCTGGAATATACTTTCTCAACATTGAAACATGAAAAACATTTTGTACCTGGGACAAACATGATGGTAATTCCACTCTGTATACAACTGATCCAAATTTCTCTAGGATTTCATAAGGTCCAATGATCCTCGGACTCATCTTTCCATTCTTTCCAAAACATGTCATGCTTTTCCATGGAGAATCTTTGAGAAAAACAAGATCAACTACCTTAAAAGAAAGATCCCTCCTCCGGTTATCCGCATAACTTTTCTGTCGACTCTAAGCTGTTCTCATGTGCTTCTGAATCAACTGAACTTTTTCTGCCATCTCTTCTACCAATTCTGGTCCCATCAGCTTTATTTCCCCAAATTCATCCCAAAAAGCTGTAGTTCGACACCGTTTACCATATAATGCCTCAAACGGAGCCAACTATATAGTAGAATGAAAATTGTTATTATAAGAAAATTCAACCAGAGAAATATGTTGGTCCCAACTTCCCTCGTAATCCATCATCCCAGCATGTAACATATCCTCTATGGTTTGAATTTTTTATTCTGAGTGGCCATCTAATTGCGGATAAAATTTTTACTAAAATTTAATTCCGTACCCAACGACATCTGAAGGCCTTTCCAAAAGTTAGAAGTAAACATTGGATCACGATCAGATACAATGAAGAGGATAAATCCATGTAACTTGACTATCTCTTTAACATAAAACCGAGAAAGTTGATCTAGATCAAATGTATCTCAAATAGGAAGGAAATGAGCAGATTTAATCAATCGGTCAACAAAAACCCTGATTTCATTATTACCTTGAGATGTATTTGGAAATCCCACAACGAAGTCCATGGATATATTTTCCCATTTCCACTCTGGAACCGGTAGACAATAAAGTATCCTTTTTTATTACTGTCGCTCTTCTTTAACCTTCTGACAAGCCGAACACTTCACAGTAAAATTAGCAATATCTCTTTTCATTCCATCCCACCAGTAATAGTCCCACATATCTCTGTACATCTTAGTAATGCTAGGTTGAACTGAAAATGTGGAACTATGAGCCTCACATAGTAACTCATTCTTCAACTGTGAATCACAAGGCACAAATAATCTCTTCCCAAACCTCAAAACACAATCATTATCAATGTTGAATTCAGGAAACCTACCCTTCTGAACCAGATCTACCTTTTTATGCAACTCACTATCTTTATTCTACACTTGCTTAATTCTATATGATAATGATGATCTCACTGACACCTAAAACAAAACAGAAGAACTTCCTGCACCAACAACTTCTATGCCAATGTTCAAAAAATAAAAAAACGAAAGGATCTCGTTCCAAACGTATCATGGTTATTGAATCATTACTTTTACGACTCAAAGCATCAGCCAATTTATTTTCTTTTCTCGGATGGTAATGAGTTGTACAATCGTAATCCATGATTATTTCCATTCATCTCCTCTGTCTCATGTTAAAATCTTTGTGAGTGAATATATACTTTAAACTTTTGTGATTGATATATATTTCACACTTTACTCCATACAAATGATGCCTCCAAATTTTTAATGAAAAAATAAAGGTAGCTACTTACAAATCATGTGTAGGGTAATTTAACTCATGAGTTTTCAACTGAAGTGAAGCATAAGAAATTAACTGATCATTCTGCATAAGGACACAACCAAGTCCTTTCAATGAAAAATCACTGTAGATAACAAACTCACCATTTCGGGAAGGCAGTTCCAAAACTGGAGCATTCACCAAACTTCTTTTCAATTCCTGAAAACAATAATCACATTCTTTTGTCCAAATGAACATAACACCTTTTTGAGTTAACTTATTCATTGGACTAGATAAACGTGTAATCATTTCAACAAACCTTTGGGAATAATCTCCCAAACCAAGAAAACTACAAATCTCGGATATATTGGTGGGTCTTGGAAATCTTCAACAACTTTTGTTTTTGATGGATCAATAGTTATGCCATTTTTGAATTAATGTGACCATGGAATGAAATTTGTTGTAACCAAAACTCACACATGCTGAATTTTCCATATGGTTTTCAAGACAACCCATAAATGACTCTCATGTTCCTATTTACTTTTGGAATAATCCAAAATATCATCAATGAACACAACCATAAACTTATCCAATAAGTCACAAGAAATTCTATTCATTAGATCCATGAATACAGCATGTGCATTAGTTAACCCAAAATGCATAACTACAAATTCGTAATGGACATATCTAGAATGAAACGTGGCAGTCAGAACGTATTCTTCTTTTACATTAAACTGATGGTACCCCGACCTCAGGAAAATCTTCCAAAAACACTGATCTCCCTAGAGTTGATCAAACAGATCATCGATATGAGGAACATGACACTTGTTCTTAATAATGATGTTATTGAATGCTCTATAATCAATGAAAATTCTCATTGAACCATCTTTCTTTTTGACAAGAAATATAAGATCACTTCGTGGTGTTGTTCTAGGTCATATGAAACCTTTATCTAACAACTCCCGCAATTTCTTATTTAACTCAAAAAGTTCAACTTGACCCATTCGATAAGGGGGTTTTGAAATTGGCTTATATTTAGGAACTATGTCAACAGTAAATTCATCTTCCCAATCATGTATAATACCAAGAAACTCATCAAGAAAAACATCAAGATACTCAATTACCAAAAGAACATCATTTATCTGAACAGTTCCTTTGTTTTCAACAATATGTGCAAGGTAACATTCATTTCCATAATTTACTAGTTTCTCAGCATCCTGATATGTTATCAAAAGTAAAGGTTCATTCTTGTACACAATCTGAAAATATTTCAGAAAATAACCTCTATAGCTCTACAGTCAATCTTAGCATGATAAAAAGAAATCCAATCCATGCCCAAAATAACATCTAACTCTACTAGAGGCAAAACAACAATGTTTTCTTGTAGATTCTTTCCACACACAAGGATATGAATGTTCTTATAATTTCTTTTTATCTCAACAATTCCCCCTAGTGTTTTTAGAATAATTTCATGATTCATATCTTGAGATGGAATTCCCAATTTACTAGAAAACTTCTCATAAATGAATGAATGTGTAGACCCTGAATCAAAAAACACATTGGAAAAATCTGAACAAAAAAACAGTGTACCTGATACTACTTCATTCGATGGCCCAACATTTGTTGAAGTAGTTACAGAGGATTTCACCACACCATTCTGCATGTAGTCTGGCTACTTTCCCTCGGTTGAGTTCTTTGTTATACACTCATTTTCATTATGACCCATTTCATTACACTTAAAACATCTTACCGCTAGATTTTAATTGCCTTCTTGACCATCTTCCATACAGTTACGAGCAATATGACCAAACTTACCACACTGAAAGCACTTTCCAGACTTAGATAAAAACTATCCAGGATGCATTTTACCACACTTCTCACAGGATGGATATCTGTTTTTCTTACCTCCAGGCTTCTTTGATGAATTCATTCACATTTCCTTCCAACTGGACCTCTTATTCTGTTGTTTGTCAAAGAACACCTGGTCATCAGAAAAATCCATTTTCACATTCTCCGCACATTGAATAAGTTTTTCATAACATTTGAACTCACGAGAAGATAATGACCTTAGATACTTTGGATTTAACCCTGAGTAAAAATGGTTGATTTTACTATCAAGAACTCGTGTGAAATTTGGAGCATAGCTTGCTAGTCGAGTGGACTTTGCTTCATAACCAGCCAATGAGGCATGGTCCTGCCTCAATTCTAGGAATTGTTTTCCATCCTAAGATGAACCCCCTTATGAAAATATTTCTCAAGAAACATACCTTTGAATTCATCCCAGTCAAAATCATTAACATCTTTACCATCCCTGATATTTTTCACCATCGACCACCACTGATTAGATTCACCATCAAAATGGTAAATAGCGAGACTATCCTTTTGATGTTCTGAACATCCCCATGACATTAAAAATATTCCCTAGTGCTTTAATCCACCATTATTTTAGCACAAGGTCAGATGATCCTCTGAATGAAGGGGGATGTTGCCTCATAAAATGCTCCACTACTGACATGTTCCTCTATGGTTGATAAGGATGATCTCGTGTATGGATACCACCACCATTTATAGTCTGATTCAACTGTGCCCTCACTGCAACAAACTGTTCTGTTCCGATTTCGACCATCTCATGGTGCTGATTTTGAAGGTTGTTTTCCTCCGGATATCGTCCCAACAGAGCTGCCTTGTTTCCTCTGTGGTAAACCATTCTGAACACAGAAACATCTTAGGTGAAGAATCATGGTAATCGTTAAATACTATATCACTACAATCATACAATAAATTAATTTTTGGACATGAATTTAACAATATTATAACTCCTAATTTTGTGTAAACCAAACATTGATACCAGCTATAAGGAACCAGCCTTAAAACATGACTTAATCATGAATTAAATGAATAATTCATATTGAGAATATTTTCAGGTTTATAGTTTTATAGAATTATGCCATAACTATTACATCTCAAAAGTTATAGAGTAGACACTTCTACCCAGTTTCCTTTTTTCATAAAATAAAATATCCTAATAAACAAGGTGATGTCCCGTTCCATGTTTTAGAAAGCAAGACTTTCCTTGATCCCATCTTTGACTCTATTCCACATTATGTCCTGTGAAAAAATTTTCAAATACTTGGGATGAGCATAAATATCTCAGTAATGAATACACAAAGAAAGAATCTGCTAGTTTTTCAAAACAACTAGTAAACCATGAATACCTAATCACAAGTAATACTTTTTACCTATATGAAGTAGTAAATAACATTCACTGAATAAAATATCATTGGTTACCCTTTTGTAACCAAAATATAACCATAAAACCCATATAAAGAGCACATAATATATAAAGGTAACTTGGAACATAAACATACTTAAATGGAATAACCAAACAGCCGAATTCCACGCTTGTCACTAAAAGGAATAGCCAAATGGCTTACTTACAAACCCAATGAATTGGAGGTTATAACTTCACCACCCATCCTGGTATTCAGAGCACCACCCATCATTTGGTTTATCATGTAACCACCCATCAAATTTCCAAGTACCGTTATAAAATCATAAGACATAAAAAAATTATAATGAAAAGAAAGAATTTCCACATTTCAATCACAATATGTAACTTAAATATATTGACATAAAAAATCCCTTATCAAAATAAATTTCAAAACCAAAATGCAAAAATGAGTATATGGTATTTATTCTCTTTTAAAAACATTACGGCTTGTTGAGGAATCTAAAGATCAAATAATACTTGCGTCGGTGGAAATGTCATTGTCACCGTGTACGTTAAAAGAAACATTACTTTTTGTCATTTAGTAAAATAAATCATAGAAAATGATTCTTTTTGAATGAAATTAATACTCAAATGTGTTTATACAGCATATAAAACATGCCTTGCATTAAAACAAAATACGCCTCAATGAAAGGAGATTGAGGTGAAGTCCCTTACCTCATGTCCGACTTGACTCGGTCATTCCTTAATCACCTGAATAATTAACTAAAGTTAATTTATACTTGATTAAGAACCTTTTCATGTTTATTATTCCTTTTATATCACTTATTACCATGTTATAAACAATATTTAATCATTTATGCTAATAATGTACATTTTGTTGATATTTGGTACTTGAGTCAAAAAAGGACTTCTTAAAATTATATGTTGTTCATGTGGTTAAAGGTTCATTATATATAGAATGATAATAATTATTTTGATATCATATATATCTTATATATCCTGCATATACATGTATTTCTATTATTACATAACCTTTAGTGGTAAGAAATGAAATACACAGTTCATTGAGACGGTAAGTCGTACGTACACATGAATGCTACTTCCATTTCAATTTCATATTTAATGGAATTAAAACATAACAATACATATTAGTATTATAATTCCAGTATTTTATAATATATAATATCATTAAAACTATCCTTTATACATACCACATATGGTATGAACGATTCATATCACTTTGAGGGGGCGGTAGTCCGCATTTCCTCAAATTTAATTATAACGGTTATCCATAACTGAAACCATAAAAGTATGATATAAATAAGAAATAAAGAAGAATAAGAAAAACATTAACATAGTATATAACATATATAAATATATTTACATCTTAATGGCCACCATGAGAGGTGGTAGGAGATAATTGAACAATCATTGTTTCCTATGGTAGTAGTTCACCGTCCACCGAAACAGTATATTCTTCACCGATTAGATGGAGGTGTATGTATGTGTAGATAGAATAAATCTCATAACAACATCCTAGTATATTTTAGATACTTGTTTTGTTAACAACGAAAGGAATAAAAAGAGGTTAAGGGGTTGGAGAAGCAAAATAAAGAAAAAGAACATAAGAGATGACATTACATTTAAATCGGGTAACTCTCCTTGGTTTGAACCAAAAGGGTTTATTGAAGAGCTTTATGCCTAAGTTAAGACTTATATGATGATGATAGGGATATCTGGAGCTTATTTTAGTAGAGGTTGGATGAGCCAAAGGGCTTTAGATGTCCGTGAAATGGGTAGGAAATGGGGTTATTTTATATGTGAGAGGAGGGGATCTTTTAGAATGCTTGAAAATATTATTTTATTATATAAGGCTTTTCGGTTTCTAAACGTCCAAAAATCATTATAGTAGAATATAAAGTGTCCACTGTTCGAAATAAATTAATAAAATAAGAATTGTACAAGTGTTGGATATTATTTTAAACATTTTCTTCTTATTTATTTAAATCATTCATTAATGACGTAAACATTGCATCATCATTGTGTCATGAATAATTTTATTTTTTTAATGTATAAAAATTATAAAACAATTACCATGATGTAGTAAATTTATTTATATTTCTAATTAATATTTATAGTCAAAAATATAACTTATATAACCCCATGTAATTTTTTTTAGTAAAACAATACATGTTTGTGACATTTTTATTTTTACTTTAAATAAAATGTGTTAATGTTATTATCTTACCCAAGTGGCTCCATGGGGTCTCAAAATTGATCCATTTATTTTCTTGGTTGGAAATGACTCATCCAATAATTTTAGGACATTTTTCAAGGTAATTTCTTATCGTTATAACATTATTTTTACCTTAAATTCCACTAATTACCTTTAATTGTGATTAATAAAACTTAAAAGTTTCTATTCACCAAAAATAATTTTCATCCCATTAAACCAAATTTTACATACTAATGAAAAAACTTTATGCCGAATTTTTTAAATTCAATTCACAGAAGCGGGAACATTTCGTTTAATGAAAAATTCAGTTTTTTAATTACCACTTAGTGGTTTCACTATACATCAAGAAATGATGTTTTTCAGAAAAATACCAAAAATTCACCATAGGATATATTTGATATTCCTAATTCAAAAATTATTTTTATTTTAATAAATTCAAAACATATAAGGTGCGTTAATTAATTTTATAATTAATTTCCATTTTCGAAACAAATAGCGTGTTTTTAAGAAACAATATCTATCAAAAGACTAACACTTGTTTATGTCTGATTTAAAAGTGAAATTAATTCCAATGAACACCATCAGATTAAATGGTGAAAATATATTCTAATTAGACATTAAAAAAAATTAAAAAGATAATCTAAACATATAAAAAATTTAGATTAAAATGAGGTTTTGACAAAAAATACAACATTTTTCACTGTTAATTAAAAAATGAACATTATCTAAAAAATACCAAAAATTTACACAAAGTAAATTTTGATTTCCTGATTCTAAAGAAGAATTTTATTTTTTCCAAAATAATTTACATGAGTGGAAAAAAATATATTTAATAAGGTTTCACCATTAAAAGGTGATAAATCGACCTTTTAATGAATATTAGAGTATTTATACTTAAAATTGGATTCATTCACATTTTATGCCTCTAACATTTCTTGGATAAATGTGAAAACATTTAAAAAACATATATAATCATATTTCAATTATTTTTATTCATTCCCGGAAATACATAGGCTACGTGTTAACTACCATTTGAAATAATATTATTATATTATTAGCGTTCAAGGTATTATTTCAAAGAAATATGTTATTGCGTATCGGGTATGCCATCGAACATAGAAACCCCATTAAAGTAAAATTAATATTTAATTCAAAAATATTAATAAATATGAATATTTATTAATCTTTATTTACCTGGGATGTTACAAATTACATATAAAAGGGTAGTTTTAATCATACAATTCAATTAAATTAATAATTATTACATATAACTTAATTTTTTATAATAATTATATCATTTCTAAAAACTAAAATTTGGTTATGAAGTAATTCGATGTGCTTCTATTGAAATATATAAATAAAATTAATTAGGAGGAAAAGGATCCAAAAATAAAAGAAGTACATTTTTTGTGTTTTTACATTCTTCCCCCTTAATGAAATTTCTTCCTCACAATTTTTTCTTGTTAGCAATTTCTTACTACTAGGAAACATAAAATTGTATAGTAATTTTGTGTCTTAAATGATATTTTTCTTTACCAACAATTACTATTTTTTAATATACATCTAATTGATTCATAAAATTATTGTGATTAACCAAAAATATCCCCCGAGAGGGTCAAACCATGGGTGCAACAACGCCCATTATCGTGTATCAGGATACCCCGGGTCTAGCTCGAAACTCCTTGTTAGAGTTTTTACTCCTCGATACATATGTTCTTGAGCCACTTCCACTTGTTTGTATCCAGACATGGATTTATTTATTCTTAAACCATATACTTTTTATTTCACAAAAATACTAGGATGTTTTCTTAATTTTAAAATTTTCTATACGGTTATTCCTAAATTTTTCATATCCTAACTTCCAAAAATAACTAAACTATAATTTGATACCATCTATGGAATCCATCATTTTTTGTTAAATTACATTTCATTGCATTTTATAAAGAGTGAACCATTAAATGTTTAGTGTCTTGGAAATCAAGAACAAAAATACATGAATAAATTAAATATTATTATAATCCACATGTAAGGCTTCATCATAGGTTCATCCTATGTACCCATATTGCAACTCATAACCTGGAGACACACATCAGAGGAAAGGGTTAGCATAAGGCCCAGTAAAGAAAACAAGTGAAACAGTTTACATGTGAATTTGAGCGATATCAATAAAAACTTGATGGATACCATAAAGGAATGAAAACGAGGCATATCAAAAAAATAATAACATGATACTTGACATGATAATTTGGCAACAACATTTAATTTAGATATCATTAACACCTCACCAATGAATATCCCACAGTTTTCATAAGAAATTACCAAGGTTATTCACCAAGGTATCATAAAACTTATCATCTATAGTGATTAAATTCCATACCCAATGCATTGGAGAACATCCAGGGGAACCATTAATATGTATTTATTTTCATGTCAACCACATAAATCATAATCATACATTTCATAAATAACCCAAAAAGCGTAAAAGAAATGGGTTTCACTTCAAAATTGTGATGTTTAAGAAGTGCTTAAAAATAAGATCATTATGTCATTTATATCCCAAGGAGACGTAATAAGGGTTATATTTATTTTAATTCCAAAATATAATTGATATATTTTATTTCTCGATTAATACTTCTAGAAATAAAATAGTTTTTTTATTCACATAAAAGAAATGAAATAATTTCTTGAGAGAAAAAGAGAAATTTTGAGAGAAATTTATACCGCATAATGACTATATTTACATTGTTTTATAGAACAATAAATATAAAGAGGAAAAGTGTATACCCTACAAAATTGAATCATTGTATATTATATGGAAGGAATATAATAAAAATAAGATCATGGTGTGTATATTTGAATAACATACCACTCGAAAAAAAACATGAAAAAAAACAAATTGTGATTTCTTTTACCAAAATTTGGCATCATAACGACTTCAATTAAAATTTCAGAAAATAAATTTATGAGATAATAAAGGGTCTCCAATTATTTGAACATGAAAGGTAATGTCATAAAAAAACATATAAGAGCTTACCCCCACATAAAAAGTAGGAAACTAGAAGACATAACATTAAAGATGCCATGACTTAAATGAGGAGGGTTAGAGGTTCCATTACCATGAAGAGTACCTTCAAAAACTAAATGGTTGGGGCATTTAGAGCTTGTGGGAACCTATGGGGGACTCCATGGGAGTTAAGAATACCATAGATTCATTGAGAATGATTTTTGGAATGAATGGAATGAGTGAATGGCTTAGTATTTATTGCAAAAGTGAGGGAATATTTAATTAATTTCCAAGGGACACCTCATCAGTGGTATTGAAAAAACCATGGGCTTTCCCATGGTATTATCCAATTGCAACACCAAATAACATATCATAAAATTCACTAGTTGACCATATTTATTACATCATAATTACATCATCAATGTTGTCATTAATGGCACCGAAACTCAAAACTATATTTTAACTATTCATTTAAAAACAAAAAAATTTATAAAAATTTCATAATGTCACCCTAAACTAAAATCAATGCTATAAATTAAAAAATGAACTCCATTTTATAAAAATAATATTCCAAATATTTTTAATTTATTTTTTAAATAAAATTATTATATATTCCAGAAAACAACTTTAAAACTATAACTCATTTTGTAACACCTTGAAAAGTAATCAAGGTCCCATTAAATTAGCATATAACCATAATATAATAAATAAAATGATTATTAGTACATTTAATACATTTCCATTTTAAATTATTAAATTATTATTAAAATTCTAAAAAAAATATTTATGACCTACAAAAATACCAATACTTATATTATGATTGTCTTTTCACTTTTAAGATTTCTAAATTCTATTTATACATTCATGGGTGATGTCTCTATTTTTTTGATCAATTTACTATTAATTACTATTCATAATGATATGTTACTTTTCACAAAAAAATTTATCTTATTTAACCAAATTTTGTCACCCCGATTACACCCATGTATGATGGATTTTTTAAAATCATTTCACAAAAATAGTTATTTATTAATAATATTTATTTGTTATTTATCAAAAAACACTATTTATTAAATACTATTCATCGAAATAACACTTTTCATAAAATACTATTCATCAAATTGAATCATTATTTGGAAACTTCTAAAAATTCATCATAGGATAATTTTGATATTTGGAATTATAAAATAATGTTTATTTGATCGTATAAATTCTCTAAGTATGTGAAATTTTAATTATAAAATATAAAAATCATCATTATTTAAAAATAATAGCAGATAGAAAATGAATAGTGAAATTGCGTTGTGAAATTTCTAATAAAAAAAATTTATCATTTACATTATAAATGGGAGTTTTAATCAAAATATTTAATTAAAATATTCATTATTCCATATACCTAAATTTTTTATAATAATTATATCATTTCTGAAAACTAAGATTTGGGTCTGAAGTAATTCGATGAGCTTCTATTGAAAAAAATAAATAACAGTAATTTTTTGGAAAGAGATCCATAAATAAAAGAAGTAATTTTTTTCTGGTCATTGCATGGTAACATTCTTAATGATTGACGACAATCTCAGATCTATTCTCGTGTTTTCCTATGAGATGAATTTTCTATCCTAAAATGTAACATGTATATTGAAAATAAGCACATCAAGTCACACCATTCACATCATCTTTCATATTAAAATATGTTCGGTTCCTACATGTTTGAAATGAATTATAGATCATTTTACTAATGTTTGAAAATAATATTATCATCTTTTCTAGGATTTGGATATGTGGATAATTTTTATCTAAAATGAAAATTTTATATTGAAAACATTTACTTCAATTCATACGTACAACATTGTGTGTTATTTTGATGTGTGGATGATTCCAATATATCACAAAGGATATGTGGATTATTTTTATAGTGACTGAAAAAAATCCAAGAATTTTTTGTTAGTTCTTTCCATTTGAAGTGAATTTAAATCCTAATGGGTACTTTTATATTTAAATTAGGAACTTCATGTCATACCAGATAAATAATTTTTTGGATTTATGGGAGGTCAATTCATACATGTCACAAATGAATTATATTATTGTTTAATAATGTATCCAAAAAAATGAATGTTTCTTTTTAACTAAAATGTCAATTATAAGTTGAAAAAATACATTTCATGTAATATTGGTCATACCATATGTCAAATTGATGTGAAATCAACTCATTAATGTAAAAAATTAAATATGTATCATTTTTTAATGATTGAAAACAACATGAGCTAATTTTCAGGGTTTTGGCGATGTGAAATGAATTTTTAACATAAATGAAGCTTCTAAAATGAAAACTCAAACCTAAATTTTATACTAGGTACATAGTATGCCAACTTTACATGCTATCAATTTAAACACATAAAAATGAATTATGGTACATTTTTATAAGGTTTTAAACAAAATTGAGCATATATTAACATTTAATTCCAATTATTCTCATTTTCGACTAAAATAAAACATAAATATTGAAAAAAATCACGCAACATCATACCAAAAACATCGAATTCTAGATAGATATACAGTCAATTCCTATACATTATTAATAAATTATGGATATTTTACAAAAATTTTTTTTTTATAATTTCAGTTTTTTTCTTTGTTTTTTCTGGTGAAATATATTTTTAATATTAAATGGAACTATTATATTTTGAACACAGACATGGAGTAGTACCAAACACATCATGTGTTGGATTGATGTGATATCAATTATTACATGAAGAAAATGAATCATTGATAGTTTCCTAAAGGTTTAGAAACATTTGACATTTTTTACTTAGTTTTGGATATATGACACATGTGTTATTGGATAATGACACCAAAATACTTTCAATTTGATCCATATCAGCCACATAATGTGTTAGATTTATTTGTGGTCATTTCCTACACATCGAAAAATGAAATATAGATAATTTTACTAAGGGTTGAACAAAATTAGAGATCCTTTTATCAATTTTTTCTATGCGATGAATGTTTTAATATATAATGACAATTTCATATTGAAAAAATATCATTTTGTAATACTGGACACATCATGTGTCATAGTGACATCTGGTAGATTCATACATTCCGCACATGTAATATAGTTCATTATCATATGTTTTTAGAACAATGGGAATTTTTCTATTATGTTGGCTATGTGGAATGTGTTTTAAAATATAATGAAAAATATATATTGATAATATAATATTTATATCATTTTTTCCACATCATTTGTCAGATTATTGTGTAGTCGATTCATACAAACACAAAATGATTTATAGATTGTCATATGGAATTTTCAAGCCAATATGAGCTCTGTTTCTCAATTTTATCTATTTGAAACAGTTTATAAATTAAAATGAATCTATTAATGTTAAAAATATGACCTTCAGGTCATTTTAGAAAAATAGTTGTTAGAGTGATACCCGACTAATATTTATATGTCAAAAAATTGATTATGGATCATTTTCTAAAAATTTGAAAAAAATGAGTTATTTTTATCATTTTCTAAAATATGTTCTACATTTTTATATAAAATGAAATAATCATTTTAAAAAAACACATTGATTCATTATGGTCATATCATTTTATAGATTGATGTTTAGTCAATTCCAACACAAAAATTGAAATATGTAGAATTTTTCTAAATTTTAAGGACAATCGGATCTCATATAATCACTTTTTATAAGTACTTTTTTTTATTAATATTATTATTTTAATATGAATACATGAATTTTGATTCATACTAGCTAGATCATGTTTATATTGATGAGTAATGGAATCTTACCCATCACATATGAATTATAGATCACTATCAATAAGTTTGAAAAAAAAATATGATATTGTATTCATTGTATTTTGATTCATGTTTTAAACTAAAATAAAAAAAATTATATTGAAAAAAATTACATTAATTCATACCTAAAGCATCATGTTTCATATTGATTATTATTCCATTCGTACGCATAAAAACTCAATTATGGATAAAACACCACAATTTAGAAAAACATATAAACTTATTTGATTATTTTTGACAATTTTACACATCTTCGTAACAAAAATAGAACTTTTATATTGAAATCATGAACATAGAGGAATACCAGAAACAACGTACGTAATATTTATATCTCTTTGAATCTTACATATCAAAAATAATATCACTCACGCAATACAATTCCTTTTGGAATATTAAAAATAGCCAAATAATAAATAAATTTTTTAAAATAATTAAAGTGATTGAATAGAAGATCAAAAGTTAATAATTTGGGTTTCTAAAGTGTTAATTTTTCCAGGGATTTCGTGGTATAAAAGTGTAATATTTACAGTTTCATCAGATCTTGAACGACACAACGGATGGGTTGTTTTTCTTGGGTTCTATATAGAATATTGTAAAGGTTTTATCTATGAATTTTGAAAAACATTAATAAATACCCCAATTTATTAGCACTAAAATATAATTTTATGATAAAACCAGCCTTTATATGTTCTAAATCTTATCACGGATATATATGTGATTTTGATGAGTACATTACAAAAAATACATATATGGATTTTTTTGTAGTTACATTATATTTTAGTGCTCAAGAAACATATATATACCCATAATATGTGGAAAGAGTTGAAATAATTATATATTTCTTGACTTGGGAGGTGATGGTCGGTGAGCCCATACATAGACATATAGAGTTATAGGGGCCTCTATCATCCTTTTAGGAAACCTATCCCATATCCTTCTCTCCCTTTCTATCCACAATTTTATTCCTTCTTTCCCTCAGATCTCACTTATCCCTAAGGTTTCATATTTGATTGATGGAATCAAAATCATTCTATCTCATCCTTAGAGTTCACTAATGACTCATTTCTTCTATAACTAATGTTAAAAATATTCTTAAAATAGTATTGCCCATCATTGGATTCACTTTACTAGTCTGTTTTTATATAATTTGGACAACCATAATGATTAACCATGGTACTAATCAACAATAGGCACATCAGGCCTCAGTTATCATCAAATAATGATTTTTTCCAAACCTGGAATAATGCCCCCCACATCTGTAAAAGATCCTTTATGTCTTTATTTTGATTGAATTATGATTTCCACAAGAAAAAAGATACCCTAAATATGGTGATTTGGGTTAGTTTTCATGACATCCCTTTTCCTATTTACAATCCTTCCATTATTTGAATGGTAGGTAATTTGGTTGGTAGATATTTATATTCAGATAGTATAACTAATACTATTTTCCATTCTATTTCTCCAAAAAAGTTCATTGAAGATGATGTTTTAAGAACACTAGAAGAGAATATATGGATTGCAGTTCTGGAATAGTTCCACAACCAAAAACATGTTTTTTTAGTCGGTGATTTATTTTTCTCTCTACATTCAAGAAAATGTGTCACTAGATGGTAGTGCATGGGTATGGGTGCATGAGTCAGTACTATAAGAAGGATGCAATATTGTGATGCATTTGTAGGGGTGTAGTTTTAATTTATGGTGAAGGTCTAATGGATCATTCTCAAATTGGTTTTTATTGACCAAAGCAGTAATTTTAAGGTAGTTCACCTTTGATCACATAAGGGTGGGATATGAATGGTAGAGAACTACCTGCTATTCCAATGAATATATAGTTTACTATGAATAGAACCAAAAATAATGTCACCTTTAAGATGGAGTCATGGTTATTAATCAATAATTCAATAGTAATAGTAATATCTGGTTAATTGATATGCAATTTTTAGATGAGGTGTGAAACAGGGCTTGTGGGAATTAAAAAAAATTAGCTAAGGAGGCATCTAATGTGTATAAAGTGATAATTGGTGATGAATCTAAAATTAATGAGGAATTATAGGAGGTATGTGATGAAGATGAAACAGTTTATATAACTAGTAGAGGGAGATAGGGCTGGGTGAATGCCACAATGTGGGAGAGGCTCATAGGTACTACCACGAATATTAATGTTAGTAATCACATTGAACATATGAAGGATGAATGTACGGTTCTGAGACAAGAGGATAAAGAAAATTAATAATGAACATCTAACCACCAACACCATCTGATAACTTCACTAATCGCCAATGCCTTTATGGTATATATTAGGAGGATGAAATATTTATCCATGTTTCATTGGACACCATCGATTGAGTCATGTAATTAACATATAATACCCATGGAGAAAGAAGCAAATGAATGGAAAAAGGGTTTTTGGAGATGCATTATGTTCAATGGAAATAGTTTTACAAGACATAAGAACTACTCTAAATTACCTAAGTCCATGGAAAAATTTCAACGAAAAAAATAAGTTTATGGATAGGGAAACCATGTCTCATGGTTATGAAGGAATGAAGAGTTAAAAACATCATTGTGAAAATCAGATAATGGTGTATGGTTAGTCCAAGGAAGAAGATTTGTGTGCTGGTATAATGGAAGATCAGATTTAGGAATTTAAGGTATCTAAAAGTATGGTATGGGTAGTATATAAGAAGGATGGGGAAAAGGGTAGTCCTGGTAGATTGTTATTCCTTTAAATGAAGAAATGTAAGAGGTGGTATCTGAGATCAATGATACACAGGGAGAAGGAGAGGATGACTGAAGTGGACACTCATTAGGAACAGTGTATATGAAACAATAATCGAAGTTTTATTATTATATGTGGCTAAAAAATATGATGATGAACGTTGAAGAGTATGTCCAAACATTGGAAAAATGGCCTAAAATTTTGAAGGCCTCATCGAGGATCACCTGAACACAAAGGCCACTGCTCATCAATGGAGGTTATACAAAGGTATGGCTTATAATAAACATAAACATGATTATATTTATTCAGTGAATTATTTTGGTAGATATCGATTGCATGTTCAGAACATTAATTATGTCCCACTTTTTTAATAGAGGTTCATTTCATTATAAAAAGATAATTTTCTGCCAGCTAATAATGGCTGTATAAGATAAATTATAACATATTAAAAGAATATATATTAAAAATCAATAAATTATAAAAATAGTAGAAATTAATTAACATTATTAATGAAAATATAATCTTAAATGAATGAATGTAATAAATGAGTTATAATTTATTAATAAAAATGAATATACATCAAAATTATTAAAACAATGCATTAGTTTTATAAATTATAAAAATAATTAAAAAATAAAAATTAATATATATTAAATTAAAATGAATAAATATTAAATATGTACATTAATATAATATTAAAACCATTAATGATAATAAATAAATATGTGTAAAAAATATTAAAATAAATAAATTGTAATTATATTAAAATAATAAATATTAAAATCGAATAAATTATAAAGTTAAAAATACGTAAAATTAGTTTTGAATAAATAAATCTAGATAATATTAATTGAAATAATTTTAAAAAATAATGAAATTAAATAATTAAAAAATCATTAGGTTGTAAAAATATTAAAAAAAATAAACAAGTATTTATTTGTGTGTACATTCTATATTAAAATGAATTATTTACACATATATTTGTTTCAAATTAATATAATACACATTTGTTATTTATTAAATAAAAAACCCACATTAAATTTAATGTCCATTACTTGATACAATTATTTTATATTTATAATTAATATGAATTGTTAATTATAAACCATTTTCAATATTTAGAAGACTTATTTAATGTAAATATTCATTTTTTGTATTATTAAAATAATATATATGGAAATATTATATATATTGATATATATATATAGTTATATTTAAATATTAATAATATTAAATATATTAATGAACCACAATTTAAAAGGAATGTAAATACTAATAAATTAAAAAAACTAAATAAAAATATTTAAAAGAAATAAAATTTAAAAATTTAAAAAACATTATTTTTTAAAAAATGAAACCTTTATTTATGAATACTAAATTAGAAATAAAATTCATTAGTTATGAAATGATCTTTTTCATTTCTGAAAAAGAATGCAACCTTTATCCTCATAGATTAAGGTCCCTTTAATCAACAATGATAAAGGTCCCCTTTATCAATACTGATAATGGTCCCCTTTAGAAGCACTGATAAGGACCCCCATTGATGGTTATTCAGTTAGCAATGGAAAAGGCCATGGAAGATGTTGAAAGATATACATTTTTCACCATCACTATAAAATAACCATATTAAAAACATAAAATAAAATTCAAATATAAATATTATAGAGAACCTTAATGAAATATAAATATTACATTGCACAATCATTTAAATTCAAAATTTACATACATGATATTTTCATTGATGTTATATTTACAATTTATTAAATAAAATTAAAATCTAATAGAAAATATTTAAAAATTTATAGCATGATATTTTCCATAATCAAACTACATAAAAAACTCGTCTGTGTTATAAAACTAATGTTTTTTTTGGTAACCATATATAAAAAATAATCAAACAATGATTTTAATATAATATATATATGATAAATTATGTTTTTGATCCCTATGTATGTCAAAGACACCATCAGCATAAATATTTAATATATTATTAATTATTTTACTATTCATTTTATATTAGTGAATATTTAAAAAATAATCCATTAATTAATTATTATTTTTTGAATTTTTATTTACATTGTTAAGTAATAATATAAATAAATTATATTGTTAATTACATAATATGATAATTATATTTTCAATTACCAATTTTTTTTATCATATTAATATTTGTTTAAAATTATATTTTTAAACACTATTGACATTTATAAATTGAAAACATCCACTTTGACAATATTAGGTACGTTTTTTCAGATTTATGTATAGTCGATTCGTTTATATCATTTATTATTTATGGATCTTTTTCCTAATGTTTTAAAATAATATGAGATCATTTACTCTATTTTGACATTGCGGCACATGTTTTAAACAGAAATAAATATTTCATATTTAAAACACTTAGTTGTAGTTATACTAGAAATATCATATGTCGGATTGATGTGTAGTTTATTAATACATGTGATAAATGAATTATAGACCATCTTGCTAAATTTTTAAAATAATTGGAGCACATTTACTTGAATTTCATAATATGATGCTAATATTAAACTAAAATAAAACATTTATATTTAAAACACACGCTTTTTTTCAAAACAACAACAAAATTTATCTTATTGACTGGAGGATGATTCCTATACAATAAAAATTAATTATGGATCACCGTCCTAATGAATGAAATCAATTTGAGTTTTTTCTCAGTTTGGGCTACGTGATGTATGTCTAAAAATAAAAGTACACTTTTTTTAAAACAAACTACTTGATCCATATTGATCACAATGTGTGTTGGATTAAAGTGAAATCAATTACTATAATCAAAAATATATTATGGATCATTTTACAAATGAAAAAAAATATTTAGTGCTTTGTGTCATGGTTTTGGCTCTGTGATGCGCATTTTAAACTATAATTCAACTTTTTATTGAAATAAATAAATTAGAGTCATGCTTGACAGATCGTGTGAAATATTGACAAGAAATTGATTCCATTATGTCATGTATGAATTATGGATTTTATCCTAATGTTTAGAAATAATCAAAGGTAATTTTTTCAATTTTGTCTATGTGATGTGTGTTTTAAACAAGAATGACACGTTTACATCAAAATCATAAATTTCGAGTCATAAATACTGTATCATGAGTCTAATTGACATGGAGTTCATTATTATGCACCTTAAATGAATTGTGGTTTTTTATATATGGTTGAAAACATTCAGATATTTTTCCCTTGTGTTAGAAATGGGAGATGTGTTTTAAACTAAAATGACACTTTTATATTGAAAACACAACATTTTAATCATATGGATCATATCATGTTTTGGATTGATGTGTGGTCAATTACAACTCATCAAAAAATAATTGTGGATCATTTTTTTAAATATTGAAAACAATCCAATCTCGTTTTCATGGGATTGACAATGTGACACACCTTTTAAGATAAAATTACTTGTTTATATTGAATACATTCCATTGGATTAATATTGTCCAAATAGTGTGTTGGAATGATGTGTAATCGTTTTATAAACATCAAAAATGAATTATGGATCATAATACTAATTTCATTAATAAAATTAGTGGTAATTTGTCTTTTTTTCTGTATGACATTTGTTTTAAACTAAAATGAAACCTTTATACTGAAAAAATGAATATTGAGTAATATCGACCACATCTCATGTTTGATTAAAATCAGATTTATTCATAAATTTTACAATGTAAATATTGATTTAGTTTGGATTTTTTGAATACAACCTTAGATAATTTTCTCATTTTTGACTACATTATGTTAGTTTTAAACTAAAATTACAATTTTATATTCAAAACACACACTATGAATCACAAAAACCACATCATGTATTTGGTTTAAATAAGTCCATTTCAAAATTTCATAGATGAATTATTGTTCATTTTTATAATGTTATAAAATAAACATTGATTTCTTCTCTATTGTTTATATGTGAAACTTTTTTTAACTAAAATAACAATTTTATATTGAAAATTGGTACTTGGAGTCATACCAACTACATCATCTGTTGGATTGATGTGTGGTAAATTCCTACACAACAAAAATGAATTATTTATTATTTTCCAAATGTTTGAAAACAATTTGAGAATGTTTTTTGAGTTTTTATAGTGTTATGAGCATTTAAAAAAATGGCACATCTCTATTTAAATCACGCATCTTGAGTCAAACCAGACACATAGTCTATTATATTAAAATGAGATCTACTTTTACATGAAAAAAAATAAATAAACTAAAAGTTTCATAAAGTTTCAATACAATATGATTTTCTATATATAGTTTTGTCAATGTGATGTTTCTGTTACACTAAAATGACACTAAAAAACACGCACTTCATGTAACACTAGAGACATCATGTTTCAGATTATTTTGCAGTCAATTATTACATGTCACAAATGAATTATGGATAATTTAAATATGGATTGAAAATAATTAGAAAATGTTTTTTGTTTTTTTTTGTGTTATGATATCAAAACTAAAATTACACTTTTATATTGAAAACACATACTTTTTTTCATACATATTTCATCATGTGTTGGCATAACATGTAGTTAATATGTGGATGTAAAACATGAAATATGTATTATAATCATAATGCTTTAAAAATGATAGATATTTTCACATGCTTTTGGATAATTGATCACATTTTAATATAAAAAGAAACTTTTATACTGAAAACTATAAATTTTTTTTTATACATGAATATCATGTTTTTGGATTGAAATTGAGTCGATTCATACACAAAAAATTGAATTATATATCATTTTTTGGAGTTGTCAGAAACATATAAGATCATATTATCATTTTCTATAGGATATGTATTTTTTAAAGTAAAAATACACTTTTAATTAGATATATATTTACATTGAGACGTACCATCCACATCATGTGTCAAATTGATGTTTAGTCAATTCCAATATGTTAAAAATAATATATGGATCATTTTTCTAAATTTTGAAAATAATATGATATATTTTACTCTATTTTTATAAAATTATGTGTGTTTTAGTATAAAATGAAACATTTATATTGAAAACACGTACATGAATTCATTCGGGTCTCATTTTGTGTCAGATGGACCTTATTATCCACTTATATACATAAAAAACTAATTATAGATTATTTTCATTATGTTTTTATATATTCTAATCTAATTTTCTTGGTTTTTTGCATGTGGTTTTTTTGATTAAAATGACACTTTTAATGTGAAGATGTGCACTTTGATTCCTAATGGTGACATCGTGTGTCAGGTTGATTGAAAAATGATTCCTGCACATCCCACATGAGTTATTGATCATTTTCCTAATTTGTGAAAATAATATATGTTTTTTCACTTGTTATTTAATCGATAATTTTCATTTTGAAAAAAAATGAAAAATTATATTTAAAATAGGTAAGTTGATTCATACCAACTACATCCTGATTCAGATTGATTTTCAATAAATTCATCCTTTTAAAAATTACTTATTGATTGTTTTCCAGAATTTTAAAAACATTATGATCTCATTTGTTCAGTTTTAAATACTTTATAATTATTTTAAATTAAAGTAACACTTTTATATTGAAACTAGATTTTTGAATCATTCTATGGACATCATCAGTACGATTGATATGTGATCATTTCCTACACATCATAAATAATGTATGGATTATATTCCTATATTTTGAAAAAAATCCAAGTTAATTTTATATTTTTTTGATAATGTGACATGTGTTGTAAACTAAATATCATTTTTGGGATCTATCTTCTAAACAAAAGTTATAACATACAACCCTCAATCAATTTCTATCGCATAAAATTCAATGATTCTAATTTTAGAATTAGATTAGAATATAATAGTGTAATCACTATTAGTATTTAATTTATATTTAATTTTCATTCATTTAAGTAAATAAAATCTGAATGTGAAGGAATTCATCTTAAATTTTAATCATGGATGTTGAGGTTAATATTACAGAGTAGATATCCATTTTACATACTCATAAAAATACATCCAAACACAAAATGAAATTGATAAATCTAGAATCATGGAAGTGACATCCTTATCTATATGTAATATGACCTTAGATTTGGGGGTAAATGGATTCATTGCACATTTCTCTCTCACAATTATATTTACTATAACCTCATTGTACAATCTCTCATGAGTCAAACTAGCTCCATGCATGTCACTGGCTCTACCAAAAATTTTATAGTGAAACCCTCAATGATACAACACCTTGGGAAATTAATAAAATCATTATTTCTTCATAGAATCATTACTAATGCATTTTTTAGTTTCAAACAACTCAAACTAACACCTAAATAAAGGAAATTAGTGAAATGGTGAAAATAAATTCATGTCCAATTTGGGAATTATAATATATCCTTTTTAATCATTAATTAATTATATTAACAATAGTGTGATTCAATCTATCACTTGAAATGAATATTTAGTAAATATATAATACATGTTGAATAAATGTTGGAATGCATCTATATATGTATAGGGATTTAAATGTATATGAAATTATTTTCCACCATGTTAGGGACTTTTTTAAATATTAATTTTCTATTTCTCCTAGATAAAACACCCTTAATCAAAATAATCTCACTATTTTAATTTTGAGGAGGAACATATGTTTTGGAGGATCATCAACTCTATAGCCTCACTCAATAGTGAAGAAAATATCTATGGTTGGGATCTAATTTGTTTGAAATAATACTGTGGTCAAACCATAATAAAAGTTATCTATGGTAATTAAATAAGTATATTTACATAAAATATATAACTAAAACATGTTTTGGGATTATTTGTTGTTGATGGAATATAAGCCATAAAATTATTCACCTTCAAGAAGCTCAAATTTTTTACTTTAACTATTGATATATTGATAACCAATTTGAAATTTATAATATTCACTTAAAATTTCAAATTATATAACATGTAAATTTGTTCAATTATGATAATGTATGAAATATACACATAAAATTTATTTATATCCTCATAACTGAATATGGGCATTAATTCCTCTGTAATAATAACTTAACTTTTTATCATCATACTATGTTCATTTTGTTCCTTCATGTATAATGTATTACCATTAATTACCAAAACAATAAAAGAGAAAACATTTACATTTGGTCCCCTAGATAGGTAATAAAGTTTTTCAACAAAAGAATTGGGATTTTCAGATAAATCTTTATAAATATGATATTTTAACCATCTTATAAATATTTGATTATAGGAAATTGATATCCATCATTAATCCTTTGATGGATTCATATGTCTAAGAATTATTCAATTGGATTCCTCATAAAGAGGAAATTATAAACTATTATTTAAAATGTAAATGTGAGTATGCTCGTGCTCTGCAATTGTAATTCTATCAACACCTCTTCTATAAATTTTGTATCCCATAAGTCTTCCACTATGATGAGATTTTATGAGACCAATTATATCAACATTTGGGAGGTAGTTTTTATATAATTAAATTGATTCATTAATAAAAAATAAATCTTTAATTAAACACTCTAACTAACTTAAATTCTAGTATGTGACCCTTCCAAATATTTATACATCATTTAGTGGGGTACATCCATCATCAATTTTCATGACCACATAGATGAATCTATCTAACTCTGTAAACCATCATAAGGAAATTATATCAATGAATTTGGGTTTCAATAATGTTCCACTTATCATAATATGTTAAACTTTTCATTGTTAATTATTAGAAACTTCATGCGGTCTATTATTTTACATCATATATTAATAAAAAGTAATAAATGTTTGTTAATAAATGTTGTACATTTTTCAGTGGAATTTAATGTATTTTTATAAGAATTATATCTTCATCAAACCATGACTATCATGTTATTATAATCCTAGTAAAATTAAATTATTCATTTAAATATCATTCTTGATATTTAATAGAATACATTGAGGAATTTTACAATATTAAGGGAGTTTCATAATTAAAATTATTCTTTTCATGACAGAGTGCAAGCAAGTGGAGGAATAATAGTTTTACTTTAACAATTCACTGGTGCCAACATATCCTTTATCTACCATGTAGGTCATGTCCAACATTTCCCTAATTCAATAAATTTTTATCAATAGTATATTTTCTAACATGAAAATAACAACATCACTTATATATTTAACTATATTCCTAACATCAAAAAATATCTAACTTTTATAAAAGTATAGTATAGTAAATCAATGGAAAATCTTCTATTTTTTCCAATAATATTTTGTTTGGTTTTCCAAAAAAAATTCAATAATTAATTTAATTTTCTTATAATTTTCTTAGAATTTAATCGCTCATTAATTGAGATGGTGTAATTCATAGTGCTGTATTTATTTTGAATGATGTTGTCAATGATTGGTTTTTATTTCATTCGGTTAGAAATTTACAATGTCCTAAAAAACCAATCTTCGAGGAATGTTTAAACGTACCCTAGTGTATACCATCAACCAAAATGGGTCACCAAAAAATTCAATTACAGATATAGCCTAAATAATTTCCATAAAAAGGAAATTCAACTATCAACCTATAAAATATAGTTCTCAATCTGAAATCATTATTTCATTGAGCCACATAAAATGTAACACTTTCATCCTAAATAAATTTTATATCTTCAATTGTTGAAACCAAATGAATATCAATATCATTACCATGTTGTTTGTGTTGAGATATAAACAAAGAATACATAATCTAGTTGTGCTTCATGTATGCAAATGGGGAAGAACTATATATTACCAACATACTTATCATGGTAATGTGGGTACTACTTGGAACTCCAAGAGGACATTATTACTTATTTAGATAAATATAATAAATGGTTTCATGGCATGATTCTAAATTTAGGATACTCATAATCAATATTAATTGACTAATGAGTTTTTTTGGGTGTCATATTTTACCATCTTGAATTACTCTAGCTAAATTTCCCGAAAATTTCTAGTAGCATATTGATATCCATAGATATGTCTAATCATTGTAATGATAGTAAAATAACATGCACATTTTGATATATATTATTTTGTTTTCTTATATTGATTTGTGAAAAAACCCTACAGATGTTATGAGTGATTTATGGTGTTTTCAAAAAAAATACAATCATTTGGACATGCATGTATATTCTCATGTAAATTAGTAAAGATTATGTCACCCATTTTTATGTGAACGTGAAAATTATATAACATTAATACAACTGAAAATGTTTTATATTTTGCATAATGAGTATACAAAAGTTTTTTCATTGATATTTAACATATCAAAAAACAATTTTCAATCAAAAAGGAAATCTTGAATTTTTATTTGGATCTCTTTCATATGATCCACATCATTATTTATATTTCCATTCATATCAACTGATACATAAATGAAAATATCATACCAGTTAGTATGTACATTATTTTTTCTTGATTTTTAGTCCATGATTTATAGATTAGACCTATTTTGTGACAAATAAAAAATTATTGAAACTCTTATGAGTTAATCCATATTAAACAAAATCAATATAAACACAGATAAATGATTTCATAAGGGTAATTTTAATTTATTATTGCAATTCAAATTGACATTTTGTCACTATATTCATACTCATTTCTCATACGATTATAATCCATCATATTTTTTATTAATATCCATCCAATTATGATCAATAATATTCATTTTTTCCAAATATAAATAAACATGTGTAAGGTATTTTTAATCAAAGGAGAAAGATGTCGATAATTTGAAGAAATTTGATAATTTTCCTATTAAAAAATCATTTATACTCACATTGGACACTCAATGAAGAAACAAAAAATGATATAAGGATAAGTTGATAGAATTCATTGAAATTTGAATATTATACTCCTTATGATAATGTGTCACAGTGATAACCACCAATTAAAATAAATAATTTTATTGTCATAAATAATGTTGGATGGTGTGTGTAGCATTAATTCCTGAAATTTATGATTGATAAATGAATTGATGCAAAGAGGTCAAAGTTAATGATAAATTACAATAAGGGGAACCCAAATGGGATTATTTTCACCATTATATTGGTTTCCCCTTTGGTAGAATACAATCTGGATTGTATAATAATGATCATAGTGGACTAATAATATTGAAAGAATCTCAACATGCAGATGTTATAGGTGATGATTCCTAACATGTTATATTTTTACCAAATGGTAAAATTTAATGAAACAACCTATAGAATTTGAAGCATTGTATGTTACTTGATAGATCGAATACATATTAGAACACTCATAACGAATTATTTAAGATACATGATGTTATTATTCTATGATAATAAGAGTAGAAATATGTGTATTGAGATTTGTTTATTGTGGAAATCATTTATAAGTGGGGGTTTTTTATATCTATAAATTTACAAAGAGTATAATTAATCAACTGAAACATAAAAATATCAGCAATTTTCAGTAAAAAAATTATCAATGGTAATTAGTTAATATAAAATTATGATGGATTATGATGTGTGTGGTGAAAAACATTAATGTGTTATATGTGATAAAAATTAATTTTATTTATCTATAATTGATCGATGGTTATTATAATCAAATGCCTTTAGAAAATTAAAAACACCCATAGCAGAACATAAAATGTTGAAATAATTAAACTACTAGAATGGAAGATGACATGTAAAAAAATTTCAGTATACATGTTGATTTTTTCAAATAGTTCAAGGGAAATGAGAGACAAAATTACAGTTCCAGTATAGTTTGAATGACATGAAGGTTGGGGTACTCTACTGGGGTTCTATTTAAAATAATTCAAATGTTTTATCAATGTTTTTAAAAAATGATATATATCTATATTTATCACCACTAAAATATATATTTATGATATATATAATATCTATGATTCATTACTATTTGAACTAATAATGATGGGATGTTATCAGTACTTTCTAGAAAATGATTATAATTATAGGTTTTGTAACTAATTTCTATTTTAATTTTCTTGAAAACAATATTCAGCGTTAATATTGAAATATATTTAATAATGTTGTATATATCTTGACCTAGGAGGTTATGTTCACTAAGCTCTTCCCTCCCCCAATGGATTGGGAGGGACCACTATCATCCTTCGAGGGAACTCACCTAATCTACATATCTCCCTTTTTTGTCCTTGATGTTAATCTTTCTTTTCCTAAAAAATTACTTATCCCAAAAGGTCAATATTTTTTTGATAGATTCCTGATACATTTTATCTCATCCATGAGGATCGTTGATGCCTCACTTATTGGGAAAAAATTGGTTGGTGGAATGTTTCAAACAATTTCATCCATCAGTGGATTCATTTCATCATTTTTATGATATTGTAGACTATAGGAACGATTAACTATAAGACATACTAGCAAACAAGAACATTGTGAATCAGTTCTCTTAAGAGAGTGACTTTTTCAAACTTTGGTCTAGTGCAACCTGCATCTACAATGGATATTTTTCTCTTTATTTGCATTGACTTTTTACTTCCACATTAAACAAGATACACAAACTATGGTGATTCTTGTTTGTTTTCTAGATCACCATCATTCTTTTCAGAATCCTTCCATTATTTGAATTCTATATAATGTGTTTGGTAGATATTTATGTTCATATAGTAGAACTAGAACTATTTTCCATCATATTTTACTATAATTTTTATTGAAGTATTTGTTTTAAAAACATTTGTGAAAAATGATTGAATGGATAGATTTTTCTTCTTAATTCACAAACATGTTTCACTTGATGGAAGAGCATAGGAATGGGTGCATAAATCACATGTAGAAAACAAATATAGTATTTGGATATTGTGGTAAATGTATGGTTTCAATTTTTTGTGAATGTCCAAAGGGACATGATCCCATTAGTGTTTTTAATGACTGAAGAAATAATTCTGATGTATTACACATTGGTTCACTCGAGGGAAAGGAGTTGAATGGGACAATAATACTTGCTGGCCACACATCCAATCAATAGTCTCTGAAAAATATAGAAATGGTTGTAACTGTCTAGAAAGATTAACATCTATTAATTATTGATTCATGAATAATGTATATCTATGGTAGATTGATATGTGATTTTTAGGGGGCATGAGAAACATGGCCAATGGAAATTAAAATAAATGCATCTATGAGGGCATCTGATGAAGAGGTAGTGAGAATTGGTGATGAAGATAAACACAAGGAGGTTTTATAGGAGGATGGTATGGAATATTCAATGGTTTGTATAAATAGTGGATGAAGCAAGGGCTGGGGGAATGAAAAAAGATGGGTGAGGATGAGAATGAATATCATTACTATTAAAATTTGTAATATGTTTTAAGATTTATAGTTGAATGTATACTTTATAGAAAAGGTGATGAAATACAAAAATTAATGGGAATCCATACCCCAATACTGGAAAGGAAATTATCTGATAGCCAAATACCGTATGGAAAATATTAGGGGTATGAGAAACCTAGACATGTATTTGTTGGCAGTGTCGATGGAGTTCATGTATGAAGCTTATACAACCCATGGAGGAGGAATGGGTAGAATGGAAAAATGGGATTTATAGATACTGTTAATGATAAATGGAATGAGGTCTAAATGATTTAAGGACTAATCTCTATTACATATAATTCAATAGAAATAAGGTCCTCTAAAAATAAAAGTCAATGTATAGTGACCCCATGTCTCATGGCCATGAATGAAATAAGGGTATGAATCTTGACAGTGAAAATCAGATAGTGGGATGTGGTAACCCTGTGAAGAAAAATATGGTGGTTGAATATTGGATGATCCAATTGAGGAACATGGGGTATGTAATACTATGGTCGGGGTAGCAGATAAAGAGGATGAGGAAAAGTGGAGGAAAGAGAGCTTATTATTCGTTTGAATAAATAAATTATAGTGGAGGAATCTGATATCAGTCTTACATAAGAGGAGGTCCCTTGGGTGAATGAGAGGTTGATTAAAGTGCACACTAATAAGGAACAATGTGTATGTGTTAATAATAAAGATTTTATTTTTATATGTCACTTCAACAAAAGTAAGGATTGTGTGGAAGAGTATATCCAATCTTTGGGCAAGACCACCTAATGTTTTGAAGATCTCATCAATGTTTCCTATGATCGGAAGGTCACTACTCTTCAATAAATTTTATACAGAGGTAATATTTCTTATAAAGAGAAAATTGATTTCAATTATTTAGTGATTTCATATGGGGTTTGATGATAGCATGTTCTGAACATGAACAGTTTCCAACATTTTCCATAAAAGTGCTTTGCATAATAATAATTTAATTTTCAATCAGCTTCTAAGAACTATATATAATAAATTAATAAATATTAAATGAATATACATTAAATCTGTATAATTAATAAAACGGTAAAAATTAATTTATCTTATTAGTGAACAAATATTCTTAATTGCATAAATTATATAAATGAGTAATCTTTAATAAATAAAAAGAAATAGACTTCAGAATTATTCAAAAAATGTATTCGTTTTATTAATTATATAAATTATTAAAAATTAAAATAATTATATATTTAAATGAAATTATTAAATATGAAATATTAACATTAGAACCATATTAGAAACCTTATATTCTAAAGAATAAATATATATAAATAAATATTAAAAAAATAACAATAATATTAAAATAGAATAAATTAAAAGAAGAAGTTAAAAATAAGTAACATTAGTAGTGAATAAATAATAATAAATAATATTAACTAGATAAATGTTAAAAAAGTGTGAAATTCAATAATAAAAAATCTGTTGATTGGAGAAATATATAAAAATTACTAAGTATTATTAATTATTTAAATTTAAAAAACATTAAAAAAGAATATATGATAAAATAAAAATGAATAAATATTAATTATATAAATTAAAACATATTTAAATAATTTAATATTAAGTAATAAAAATATATAAATAAATATTACAAATGGATAAAATGACAAAAAATAACAAAGAAACCTTAAAAATGAATAAATTATTAAAAAATTATAAATTAAAATTATTATTGATTAGATAATATATACCATGAATAAATTAGAAAAAAACCATTTAAAATTAAATTATTGTATATTTTTAATATTAATATAAAGATTGAATAATATTTACTATTTAGAAATATTTTATAATTATATATAGAGTATATTAATAAAAATAATTTTAATATAAATATTTATAATTGAATAAAAAATATAAATATTATGTGTGTATACATTCTATATAAAATTAATTAATTAAATATATTTTTGTGTCAGAGTAATGTAATACATGTTTGATATATATTAAATTGAAAAAATAAATCACATTTATATAAATTTATATTACTGGATAAAACTATTTTATATTAGTAATTAATATTTATTGTTAATTATGAAGAAAATTTCCATAATTATATGACTGATTTTACAAAAATATACATATTCTGTATTATATAAATCATATATAATGAAATATTTTATAAATATATATTTGTGTGTGTGTGTGAATACATTTCAATATTAAAAAGATTATATATATTATTTTACAGTTACGCCTAATAAAGTAAATATTAATAGATCACAAAAATATAAAGTGAAAAATATTTAAATTCAATAATCCATAAAAAACTAAATAAAATGTAATTATTATTGCAAAAATAACACACCTTTTATATCTAAAGTGTAATATAGAAAGCACATCCATTAGGGAAAAATTGACTTTTCATTTATAGAAATTCATGAAACCATTAGCATCACAAAAGAGGACCCCTTTATCAGTGCTAATAAAAGAATACTTTACTGGCGCTTTTATTAGCATTGGTAAAGGCCATTAGAACTAGTGAAAAATATGTAGTCCTACACAATCCCATTCACATAACCATATTAGAAACATAAAATAAAATAGGAATATAAGAATTATATAATCCCAAATGAAATATAAATATTATGGTGCACAATCATTTCAATTCAAAATATAGATACAAAATATTTTCATTGATGTGATCTTTATATTTAATTAAATAAAATTCCAATACAATATCCAAAATCGAAACTTTTATTGAAAACCTTTTTCAACAATCATCCCCTATATAAACCTAGTACCTACAATAACACCTATTTTTTAGTCATTTTACATGAAATAAAAAAAACCTATGATTTTAATATAATCCACAGATGATAAATTATATTTTTAATTACTATATATGTGAATGAAAATAACAGTTATATGATTAATTGTATAAATATTTCATTTATTTTTATTTCAATATTAGGTAATATTTATTAAATTTACCATTAATTAATAATTATATTATGAATTATAAATTAAGTTTTTTATTAATAATATAAATAAATTATTCTTGAATTATATAATATTATAATGATATAATCAGTTATTAAAAATATTAATTACCAAATTTGATGTCAAAAAATATATAATTAAAAAATTAACATTTTTAAATTTAAAAACATCTACATTGATATTACCAGAAACATTGTGTGTCATATTGATGTTCGATCAATTCTACTAGGTCATTTATTATTTACAGATCATTAACCTAACGTTTGAAAATAATATAAGCTCATTCACTCAATTTTGATAATGTGACACAAGTTTTAAAGTTAAATGAATCTTATATATTGAAACCAGCCAGTTGGAGCCATAATATCCACATCAAATTTCATATTGATAGGTAGTTGATTCATACATGTCATAAATGAATTAATGAACATGTTTTAAAAATTTTCATATAATCAGAGCTCATTTACACAATTATGATAATATGACCCCATTTTAAAATAAAATAAAACTTTTTTATTTAAAAAACACACTTTGAGTCATACAGATAACAAAATGTGTCAGATTGACATGAGGTTTATTTATATACATCAAAGAATGATCTATAAATCATTGTCCTAATGTTTGAAATCAATACGATTTTGTTTTCTCATTTTTGTCTATGTGATATATGTTCTAATCTAAAATTACCCATTTAAATTAAAAATAAACACAATGAGACTCATAGGCCACATTGTGTTATATTAACATAAATTCTTTTCCTATAATAAAAAATAAATTAAGGATATTTTTACCAATGTTAAAAAAACTATTCAATGATTTTTTTCATGGTTTTGGATCTGTCAAGACCATTTTAAACTATATTTCCACTTATATATTAAAATCACTAATATATAGTTATGATGGAAATATAATGTGATGTATTGGCATGCGGTTTATTTAAACATGTCATGTATGAATTATGGATCATTTTCATAATTTTTAAAAACAATTGAAAGACATTTTCTCAATTTTAGTAGTGTGACCCGTGTTTTAAAATATAATGAAACTTTAATATTTAAAAAATTCATGTTGAGTTATAAAGACCACATCATGAGTCTAGTTTAAATGCAATCCATTACTATAAATCATAAATTTATTATGGTTTCTTTTACTAATGATTGAAAACAATTAGAGATTTTTTCATGGTTTTGGCTATGTGAAATGATTTTTTAACTAAAATAAATCTTTTGAATTAAAAACACACAATTTTATTCATATCAAGCATGTCATGTTTCATATTGACATGTGGTCAATTCCAATTATTCAAAAGTAAATTATGGAATTTTTTTAAAAATTATAAAAATAGCTCAGTATCGTATTTTTGGTCTTGATAATTTGACTCATTTTTTAATCTTAAAATAACTATTTAATAATGAATACATGACCTTAGACTCATACTTGAGATATCATGAGTCATAATGATATTTATTAAATTTATCCCCAACAAAAATAAATTTTTTCTAATTGTACTAATGTTTTCAAAAAATAATATCTCATTTTTCTATTTCTTATATGTGACATGTGTATTAATCAAAAATGGAACTTTTATATTAAAAAGATATCCTTGAGTTATATTAGCCACATCTTGTGTTGGATTAATCTGTGATTGATTCCTAAATGTCCCAAATAAAATATTGAAATTTTACTTAATTATTGAAAAAAAGCCGATATCATTTTCTCATTTTTGGATATCTGACGTGAGTTTTAAACTAAAATTATACTTTTATATTTAAAACACACACTATGAGTCATACAAAAATCACCATTTGTTGGTTTGACGTAAATTCAATTTCTATTTTTCTTAGAATAATTATGGATCATTTTTAGAATGTTATAAAACAATCATAGATAGCTTATTCTTTCTTGTTTTTTATTGTGAGATGAAATCTATAACAATAGTTGAGGACAGTGACCACCTTGGCTAGTGTTGATGATTGACGATGACTTCCCCCCACCATTTCCTAGAGTTGGAAGGTGGTAGGATGGCTAGGCTATTCCACCTCTAGTTCTTAGGAAATCCCTTTCCCCTTTTTCCTACCATAATCACCACCTTCACTTCCGGGAGATCTCTCTATGTTAAATAGTTATAGATATGCATTTTGGTGTTCCTATGCTCTTGATTTCTACCTTGTAGATCAATGAAGCATCAAGCCTCTTAAAGATGACCCTTATGGCTCGATTCAATCCTTGGAGTCCCTTGGTGGATGATTTTTCACTATTTTTCTTTGATAATTGGGGATTATGTGATAGCACGGTCACTGGCCTCCGTGATAAAAATAAAATAACGATTCTCTTCACATCAGAAGAGGACCTAATCTACGTGTGGTCCAAGGCTACGCGAAGATATATTGGTTATAAATTTTTCTTCGTCCACTGGTCAAATTATCTCTATATGAACTAGGATTCATCCCTCCCAGTAAAACGGGTATGTTTCAATCAGCTTCCCATTTTGTTTTCAAAACAATGCTATTTTTCAAATATTGGGAAATATGGTTGGTCGCTACCTCTGTTTGGATAGTAGACCTTCATCGGTGTCCCAAAAAATTAATATGATGATCTTTGATGAGGTGTATTTCTCAAATATTCCAATTGAGTGGGTTTGGATCACGGTTGGTAAAGATATTTGATGCAAGATTGTTGTCCTTTTTAAATCCAAGGTTGATTAGTGCTTGGAATATCATCGGTTGGTTCATGGGGATTTTGTTTTTCATCGTGCCAAGCATGGAAGACCCTCTGGAATGGAAGAGAATATCATGGATTCTGGTCCTGATCTTGGTGCACTAGGGTTGTAGAAACCTATATGCATTCCACCTCCAAAATTAAATATCGGTGAAGTGTTCGGAAGGTTGATGTGTTATCTTTAATTTGCTATTCCTATAATATAACATGTTTTGGCTAAAGTGGGTGGTCCTTTAGATGTAAAAGATGATGGATGGATGCTTAATGATGCTGCTTTACCAAATGTGGACTTGTAGGTACGATCTTCTATGGAGTCCTTGGGAGAAGGATGTGTTGGTGGTGGAAAATTGGTAGTATTTAAGACAGGTGGAGATCATTTGTCTACATCATCTATTTTTGAGGTATTTAAGGTTGGAAGGGGTGGCCAAAGGATTGGACAACCATCAGAACCTATAGGTTCTAATTCTCCAAACTATTTTTGGGTGATAAAATAGTCTCATGTTCCAAATGTGTATGAGCTAGTGTCCTAGGTGGCTCATTTTCACAAGGCTACAAAGCCGACTGAGGTGAATAATCGGTCCCCCCTATTGGATGAGGTAGGGAAAGAAAATGAGGATCCCTAAGGATAAAATATCGACACTCCTTGGTGGTAACATAAGCAGGGTGGGAGTAGACAATCAGAAGAGGAATAATTAAGTGACTAAGATGGGGCCTCAAGCGACCAAGAGGGGGTCTGTAAGACTTGTATGGATTATGAACAAGAGGAATTGGTTTGATATTATTCAAGGAAATCAAAACAAGGAAACCTCCAAACTAGAATTCATTTAGATCCCAATGGGGGGAAGAAATAAATACCACACAAAGACTATTCAGGCACACCAAAGACAATAGTTTCTATATCGGCAAGCAATGTTAAGTGTAATGTCACAGAGGCTATTTAGGGGGTTTTTTATTTGAACAAGGATGGGTCTCAATTTCTGGTAACAACCCTATGAAGACTACTTAAATGGTCATTCTATCTTTATTTCATGAAGCATAGAATATGGAAAGTGGATTGGTGGATCCTTCCATGATGAGGAAGGGAGATCTTTTGGAAGCAGTACGGGAGGATTTTGCAGTTGAAGTAGCTGCAGAAAACTCATGGGACCTCCACAATTCCTCTAAGGAAGAGATGATGGAGGTGGTTCTAAACATTCAGGCCTAAAATGAGGACGTAGAAAGGATGAGTGGAAGACCAGTTCAAGTTTGTGTATTAATATAGAAGGCCTCTTGGATTGACAAACAATACCTAATTTTGACGAGAGACTTCAATAAAATTAATATTACAGTAGAAGAGTTCTTACAATCCTAAGATGATTTGACCACTCATTTTTAAGTGATCATCAGTGATGAGCCAGATAATAAGGTAAAAGACCTGTCTTTGAAATTATTCAGGGCAGTCACATCTAATATTTTCATGTTGATCTCCTATAGTTATGATTTTAACATTTGTGTTTGATGTGCTATTGACTGCTGGTTTCTCACTTTTTTCCATAAAAGTGCGTCTTAATAAAAAAAATTTACATGGACGGATGGAAAAAACAATCATAGCTTGTTTTCTCAATTTTGGATAAGTGATTATTGTTTTTAAATAAGACAAAAATATAATACTAAAAATTCACACATTGTTTCATAGTAAGTACATTATGTTTTATATTGATGTGTAGTCAATTCCCTCAAAAAATATTTATTTATCAATTTCATACAATATTTAAAAAAATCGCTCTTGTTTTCTCAGTTTTTAGAGGGTGATGCGAATTCTAAACAAAAATGACGTATTCTTATTGAAAACATACACCTAGAGTCATACGAAACACATCATGTTTTATACTCATATGTGATATATTATTACATGATGAAAATGAATCATAGATTATTATCCTAATGTTTCATGACATTACGATCTTCTTCATATATTTCTGTCTATGTGATGTGATTCTTACACTTAAATGACACACAAAAAAATCACTTTGTGTAATAACTGAAACATCGTGTGTCAAATTTATATGAAATCAATTATTACATGTCACAAAAAATTATTTATCATTTCTATAATGTTTGAAAATAATCATATAAAATTTGCATAGTTTTTTCTATGTGATGTTTGATCATAACTAAAATGACACTTTTATATTGGAAACACATACATTCATTCATGTCAACCACATCTTTTATTATCATGAAATGTATCTGATTCTTATTTTCCATACATTAAATATGAATTGTAATCAGAAGGTTTGAAATAAATGAAATATTTTTTTTCATGGTTTTGGTTATGTGATAGATGTTTTGATCTAAAATGACACCTTAATAATTAAAAGACACCCAATAAGTCCTCATATATAGATAGTGTGCTGAATTGAAATTCAGTCAATTCATAAAAACCAAAAATGAATTATATATTTTTTCAATAATTATGAAGAAATATAAGATCATGTTATAATTTTTGGCGATGATAAGTGTTTTTTCAACTAAAATGACTATTTTATTAGGAAAAATGCACTTGGACTCATATTATCCACAATCTGTGTCAGATTGATGGAAAATCAATTATTTTAAGTCAAAAGATTAATTATAGATCATTTTCTAATGTTTAAAAACAATATGATATTGTTTTATAAATTTTTAAAATTTTATATGTGTTTCAATCTAAAATTCTGCTTTTATATTGAAAACACATAGATTGATTCATTAGGTTTTCATCATTTTTCAGGATTACATTTAGTCAAATCTTATCCAACAAAAAATAATACAGGATTATTTTCATATTTTTTGGTATGTTTGATCTCATTTACATGTTTTTGGATATGTTAATTTTTAGATTAAAATGATACTTTTAATGTGATGATGTTCTCATTTATTAATAATGGGCACATCATGTGTCTGATATATTTACAGCTGATTCCGACACACCCCACATAAAATATCAATCGTTTTCCTAATGTTTAAAAAAATAATCGCATTTTATTGGTATTGATAAAATTATTTACATTTTAAAATAAAATGAATATGTTATATTGAAAAAATATACTTTGAGTCATACCAACCAAATTTTTTGCCTGATTGACATGAATTAAATTTATACTTACCAAAAATTCATAATGGATTGTTTTTAAAAAAGTTATAAGACAATATGAACTCATCTATTCAGTTTTAAAAATGTGGTGATCATTTTAAAATAAAGTGACACTTTTATATTGAAAACATGATCTTTGAATAATTCTATTTACATTATATGTAAGATTGATATGTGATTGATTCATATACAACTTATATAAGTTATTGATTATTTCCTTAAATTTAGAAAACAATCCATGTCTGTTTTCTATGTTTTGACAATGTAACATGTGTTTTATACTAAATTACATTTTAGAGATGTATCATCCACACACAAAAATTCTCTTCTAACCCTCATTAAACTTCCTTCACATATAATTCAATGAATCTACATTGTATATTAGATCGGAATATTAGATAACAATCGCTATTTTTATTTACATTAACTTTCATTGGAACATATTTTCTTAAATAAAATTTTAATGTGAAGTAATTCATTTTTCATTACCATCTTGGTTATGGAAGTGATTATGAAAAAACTAGGACCCTTATTATATACTCATAAAATGTCAACACGACACAAAATAAAAATGATATGTCTAGGATAATGGATGTATGTTCTCTAGATTTTTGTAATAATATTTAATATTTATAGGTAAACCTATCATTTTCCAATTTCCCTCTCATAATTATGTTTAATACATCTTAAATGTGTAATATATATTTAGAAAAAGTATCTTCATGAAAATTACTAGATAAAAAAATTAATAATGTAACCATGCATGAAACATCTCTTTAAAAAATCACTCAAATCATTCTTTCATTACAGCTTCACCACTAAATCATTTATCAGTGTCGACCAACTCAAACTAACACCTAAAGGATGAAAATTAGTGAAATGTTGAAAACAAATTAATTTCCAATTAGGGAAAGATAACATTACTTTTAGAATAATTATAGAATTATAGCAATAGTGGTATGATTGAATTTATCACATGATATGAAGGTTTAGTAGATATACCATACATGATGAATTAATTTTTGACTAAAACTATAGATACATGTGGATTTAAATGTATCAAAAATTATTTCACATAAAGTTGTGGCCTATTATAAATTATCTTTTTTTATTTCTGTATGACACAACACCCTTAATCAAAACAATCATACTGTTTTCTTTGCATAGGGGAACCATATATTGGAAAGGATCATCAACTCTATATCCTCACTCGATATTGGAAAAATATCTATGGTGTGTTTCAAATTTGTTTGGAATTATTGGAAGTTCAAATCAAATAAAATATGGAAATTAAAATTGTATGTTTAGAATAAATATATTACTAAAATATATCAAATATTATAAGAAATTTATATTTGGAAAAATAATTTATATTTATTAAGATGATGATTCCTCAAATCCCAAATGTATCTCCAAGGTCATAGGATGTTTAATATCAACTAAATAATTATAAATAACCTCATCATGATGTTGAAAATCATTTTGACACCATGTACTCTTCCCACTGACCTATAAAAAATAATTTTTTTTCTTTTTTAGAAAGTACACTTCAGTTTATCCTAGTAGTATTGGGAAAATATAGACAAAATACTATCCAAAATATTTTTATTGATATATTAATTACCTTAGATAATTACTTATTTGGGAATGTGATTATTTAATGGTATATAATATCCTTTATAAAATTTCACAAATAATATCAACAAACACTTTTGTTATTTTGTTTTGGATGCTATAGAAACATTGACCGAATTAATTAAATAGTTCCCAAATATGTTTTAGTAGATTAATATTACTAAATAAGCCATAATCTATTTCCATTTGAATAAATACATAGGAATCATATGTTTACTTTATGACAACATACCCTTATATTTCTGATAATTCTAGATCACCCTATCAAAAATACTTCTAGTAAAAACAAAAAAATGAATAATTTGAATTTTATCGATAAAATATTGATTGTATAGCATTACAAATTCATAATTTACATCATGTGTGGTTATTTTTTTGGAAATCCATGCATTATATCTATAAATTAAACATTCAACATATACAATTTTATTTATATTACCATCCATTGATTCTTAAAAAAATTAAAGAAATATAGGTGTATATATATTTTATATAATTATATTGTATATTTTTACCCCTTTATTTTATTCATCAAATGATGTTCATCATCTGTTATTTTCCTGCCAAACACCGTGATTAGTTCTTCATTTTTTTGTTAGTTTCTTTTTATTACAATTTTTCAATATGAATGCTGGAAGGATTAATGAATTCAACTCTTCTTCGAAAATTTTTCCATTTATATAATAGTAATATATAGATATATTGAAAATATAAATAGTTATTAACTATAATAAATATAGTATATCATTTTTTAGAAAGAAATAATTTGAAAATGTTAAGCATCTATAATAGAGTTGGTGAACTAGGACAAACTGTTTATACTTTTATTACATATACATTCAATGTATTTAATTTTAATTAAATATCTTATTACATGTTTTACAATATTATAGTGTATTTAATGTAATAATATACAAGATTATATGTCACATGTATAATGTCATAATATTTCCCCACAATGTTTAGAACCTTGATGTGATATGATAGTATTCTTAATATAGTTTTGGGGTTAGATGACATACTGTGATGTGATACATAGTATTTAGACTGTTAAGTGTGAATACTCGTTAGAGGAAGGGGATTATTCTGATAAATTTCAGACATGGTAATCTCCAAGATGGTATATTATGAAAACAGAACCACCAATCATAATTTCACTTGTTTTGGAGTCATCAAATATTCTAATTTTTTTAGAGTATGTAATAGTCCATTGATATTAATATTATCATTAATGTATTTCATGATGAACCCACAACAATTTGCTGATGAAAATACTGACACCATATGTTCACAATGAGGTAAGTTATGTTATGTGAATCATGATTGAGATGTCATTAATGGATAAATAAATGGATTACATTAACCATCCATATTTTTTTATTATTGTATATGGGCCCTTTGATTAGAATATAAAAATTTTCTTAAATTCCATGTTAATGGTGTAACGACATGTTTATTCCAAATGGGAAAAAAAATACATATCAAGCATATAGTTTGGGGACATTGATGTGTATCCATATGGATGTGACATTTTGAAAAGGGGGTTATATTACACAGTGATAATTATTATTTTATTTATATAATTGAGAATTTTAATTATTTATAATGGGTTCATTAGCCCATTTTTGGAAATTTTTTTTGGACTTTTGGAAAGCCTACCAAATTTGAAGGAGAAAAAATTCTACGAGGTCACACACTATGTTATTTCATTGATCTTGATTAAATTATATTTTAATTTAATTAAGTGAAAATATTATTATCAAGATAGATGAATAGTTTTTATTCACATTTTATTTATTATATTAATTAAATATATATTTATTCACTGAATTGTGAAAAAAATTCTCAATATTTATTTTAATTAATATTTTTTTACTAGTTTGTGAAGAATATATTTATCTAAGAGAATGAATGATTTTTTTAGTATTCAATAAATTCTATAAGAGTTCAAATAAATGACGACTGTGTTCGGAGAAAAATATCAATTAACAAGATGGTTAAATAATACATGTTATTTTGCAAGATGACATCCAGAACAAAATATTAATATTTTTTTCATAATGGTGTTTATTTAATTTTATTAAAGAATAGATTTTTTGAAAAGAATTGAATAATTATTTTAACTTAATCCCTTTCATTTTATATTGATTTATATGCCTATTGTTTATAATATTGATTATTGTAATTGAAATAGATAATTTTTCCACACAACTAATTCTCCTTCAACTCATCCTTCTATATCCATCTCAATATGGAAATATTCAAGTGATATTTCATTCAATACTAGTGAATGAGTGGTCAAGAACAAACAACACATGATATTTGATTAACTATACATGCACCCCATGATGATGTGGCATTGCGTTGAGATCATAAGAAAACGTGTGGATCACCATTAGAGTATCCTTAGATCCTCAATGTGAAATGGAGAAAATATAGAAGGGTCCTTTCAGAAGATCAATATTAATCGATGAATGAAACTAAACCTAGTTATTAATTAATAAAAATGTTAACTAAATTATTAATAAATTTTATGTGAAATATTTTTTCTCATTGTTTCAATAAATGATCATTAGAAATTTTAAATAATTGGCCAATATTTCAAGATTTTACTACATCAAGAAATAACAAGTGGTATAAGAGTGGTCACATTTAAATTTATAATAATTTATTTTTTCGTTTATTAATGTATAATATTGGTTAGATTTTCATTTCATATTATTTATTCTTTAATTATATTTAAATTAACACAATTCAACATATATATCATGATTATTTCACTGCTTCATTTTCATAAAAGTTTATAATAGATAACAAATGAAACCAGATTTTATCGGGGAAATGCTATTTTTTCAGTAAGACATGGTTACACGACATGTAATAGTAATTAAACATCATGCACCTTAAGGAGTTTCATATGGAATCCTTCATGGATTCATAGTGTGTCATGAATTAATTACTCGTGATCTATTCTTCATGTTGATTGTCCTAGAAAGGACATAGTTGTTGGATTACAAAACATTTATCAGTGTATACAACATGTAGTATACATGATTTAGCGGTGTAGATCATTCAATCTATTTTTTATTATTCATGATCCAAACCATGTGATACAAAAAATAGATATAATTTATTATATCCACATCATGTATGTTGTGTACACAATGTTTAGTTCATAAATTCCAAAATTTAAAACCCATTACAATGACCGAAGTGTGCCTTCTACACACATGGAACGTGGAACACATAATGTGTAGCAACTATGTACATGTCGTGTTTTTCATCTAAGGTACACAATATAGACATGTGTGTGTACCCTGGGTACACAGTAGCCAAGATGCATGTTGTGTGGATGGGTTGTATATGCCATGTACTCTATAGGTAAATGAAATAATTAAATGTTACATTAAATATATAATTATATTATTAAAACCATATTTACTTGATTGTAACACCAATGTGTGTTTGAAAATATAATAATGGTTTTCAAAATATAAAATGAACAATTTTTTTATTGTAATTAATCTATCATTATTAGTTTCTTCATTTATTTTTCATGAGTTCCATTAATTATGGGTATCTCTAATTATGTTCGGATGATCATTAATATGAAATGGGACTTAATAATTATTTCATTTATTAATTAATTCAAGTGAATTCACCTTTTAAATAAATAGAGAATTATAAAATAAATTCTCACCAATTACTTTTGTGTATTCATTACATTTATGACCACTCACGAGCTCAACCAAGACTTGTGTGTGTGTCCGATTTTTTAATTTCATTTATTTGATGAGTTTTTAATTATTTATCATTAAATTAAATATGATGGCCTATTATTCATCCCACAACCCATTATTATCTAAGATATGTGTGTCTAAAGAAAATTTTGTAATCCCCTATTATCTTAGCCTTGGGTTCCTCCCACCTACATATGAGTAATAAATACATAAAATTGATGGAGTATCAAAAGGAATGTCGAGGCTGTTCAAGATATAACTATTATATTACAAATACTACTGATAAATAGGTGAAAATGTTGAATGAAATAACTCATTCCATGACCAGAAAATGATGATTTTTCCCTATGTCAGGGGTTGATTTAATGTGTTCTCATTAAATCAACCGCTGGTTAAATCTCTTGAACATGTAATTTTATTATTTTTTTAAGTTATAGCTAATTTTTTATTTTATTGATGCAAGGTCATGATCAAATAAATAAATTAAATATTTTTAAAATATAGAAATTTAATAAATGAATTAAGACTAAATGTTTTACCCATCATGGTTTATTAATTAACTAAAAAACATATTGTTAACTAGACATGTAAATTATAAATTGAAATAAATCATTATTCATAACTAAATAAAATCAGTTAATTATATATTATTTCATACATGGACTTCCATTAATTGATTAAGAATGAAATTGTTGAAACTAAGTGTTCTAACAACCCTCATGAGGATACTTAATTTTAATGTGGATTTCTTAGGTAGTTTATGGGATTACATGACAATATCACATAAGTATTAGTAGCCCTCACCATACTTTATGTAACATAAGTGGAAGTATTGAGAAAATCGAAGTCAAAATTTTATGATAGAGGAGTGCATTAAATGGATCAGGGAACTGTAAGCCCTTAGTTATGAAAAAATTAGCAACATATAATCAATCAAGTAGCATGACCATCCCATGTTGGGGTTATCTGAATGGTTTTAATGATCCTTTCCAATAGAATTTCATTGAATCTTTACATTCATATTTAATGGTGATGGATATTGGGACTTCATAAAATAGTGTGAGATTTAATAAAAATTATTAAATTCAATTAGTTTATTATTTCACACATAATTTGTAATCTAGAAAGGTAATAATAATGTTCACATTTAATTGTATAATAAATGGGTAATCTCATCATCCAAATTACAACCACAATAAATATTTGATAAATAAAACAAACTCACTTACAGTAACATCTAATATTTTTTTATATGCCTTCGAGTTATGCTACACCATGAATAGAAAACATACATTCTAGAATTCTCAATGATTGATCCACCTGTGAAATAAGTTGGTGATTAAGACTTCTTGTATATAAAATACATTTGAGGTACATGTTGTATGTTATATGTTTTGTGATTTATTATATTTCTAGTTAACTCATGAAGTCTTATTAAAATATGTATCTAAAAAATCTTGATAACCTCTATAGTCTTTAACCTGAGAGATATAAAATGGAATGGTTTGAGATATCCAAGGTACGTTTTCCCAAAAGTCATGGAGAGGTTTCCCTATCTGGGCCTTGAATAGTCAATGTCATTGTCTACATTGATTCTCCTAGAATTCCTTTTGTTTAAACTCTCTTAAGAAATGGGCACCAATATAATTCTTGAATCACTCCTTTAGAGTTCTTTTTATTTTGAAAATTTTAATATGGACAATATTGATAGGTATCTACTAGATCAACTAACTCTTATTTTCTAAGTCAATAAGAATAAAAATAAATACAATCCTTCCATACATATTATGAAAAAAACAAGAAATGCAAGATCATTAAATCTAATTCTTCATTATACCATTAAACGAATAATAATATCTAAGGGAACCAAAAAACATGATGTTTCATATTTATCATGTGGAAAAAGGCCCACTATATGAAAATCAGAACCAAAAAAATTAAGAAATCGAATGTTTCAGGTGTAATTTTTATTAATTGAAATCTTTATATTTCTAAAAATTTGCTATTATATACATCTTGTAGTGATCACATATATATTCAAATATAAAAAATAATTAGATTCAGGATGATTGATTAATGGATGGATGATCTATGAGCCACCAATAGAGCTAAACATGATTTTGTAGCTATCAGTGACTACCACCTCACATTTCGAAATGGGATGATCATGTTATTAATGAGTTTTTATTATTTGACTTTAGTTAATAACGAAAATATATCAGTACCAATTCTAGATGTATAAATTTTTAATTTCAAAATAGGTAATAATTTTTCTTCTTTTATAAAAAATTTTGTTATGGAGCAATTAAATAACAGTCTTTATGTTTTAGACTACACAAACCATTTAATTTTAATAGATAAATAAACTCACTCACGTGACTTAGACCACACCCTACATTGCCATCACTGGCTAGGTCATGTAAATCAAAAGTAATCGACTAAACTACATCAAGATGCATGTTTAGACTCTTTTGAAAAAAACAACTTTTGGTATATAACTCATGTTTATATGGTAAAATGACCAAATCCCCATTTAGTGGAAAATGTGAATTAACAAAATATACTCATGAATTAGTTCATACCGATGTGTGTGGACCATTTCTTGTTGAGGAAATAGGTGATTAATAATACACCATTAATTTTACTAATGATATTAGTAGGTACAGATATTTCTATATAATGAGTTATAAGTCACATTCGATTAATAAATTGAAGGAATACAAGAATTAATTTGATAAACATTATGGTGAGAAGAATAAAAAACACCACTCAACCCGTGGTGGCGAATATATAATTCAAGATTTAATTGATTATTTATATAAGTTCGAGATACTACCTCAACTCACTCCTCCTTATAGGCCTTAGTGAAATGGTGCATGAAAAAGGAGTAACTACACATTGTTGGAATTAGTGAGATAAATGAAGATCCATGATATTCTTCCATTATCCTTTTGGGGATACACATTTCAAATAGTGGTACAAATAATAAAACTATGTTCCAACTAAATCGAAAGATGGTATACCATAGCAATTATCGAATTGAATGAAACTCATATTGTCATACATGCCTCTGTGGGGTTGTGAATTATTATTTATGGACATTTTAGGTAACAAATACTTACTATATGTCACAAAATAGAACTTTATATATATGATATGTTAAAGACATAAGGATATATTACTGATGTGACCCCTCAAACAAAACTATTATATTGAAAATATAGACCTTATTTTTTCATAGGGACCACATATCTATAAGATAAAATATGACCAAAATAGACATTGATAAATCTGTTATCGAGGTATAAAAGATTTGGTACAAGAATATATTATAAAAATACGAGCAGAAGAAGAAATTGTTTCAGAAACACAGGTATGCCTATGAGTAAAATATAGGTTAGAGAACTACAACATTGTGTTTTTCATGAAACTGAGGATAATGACTCATTATTAGTTAACAATTATTACCCTATAACCTAACACGAATAATTGAGAGGAACATTTCATTCCATGTGGAAAGAATAAATCAATAATAAAATGGATTCCTTGTTCTGAAACCAAATCAAGATTTTGGTAGATCATCGGATGGATTTACGGAACGTTGGATGAAAATGGGTACTCAAGAAGAAGCTAGACATGGAATGAGAAGATAGTATTTATAATGAATTACACGCTGAAAAGAGATTAAATAGTGTCAAATCATTTACAATAAAGAATATTTTTCAATATTTTATATTAAAAATCCATCAGAATAATATTCAAAATTGTGTCATACAATGACTATGTGATTTGGAAAATAGATACTAAAACATCATTCATTAAGGGGATCCTTCAATAAGTTGTATGTATGAAAATACAGAAGAATTTTTGACTCCCATGTATTCATGTAAGATATGATAATTGGAAAAAATTTATGGATTAGATAAATAATATAATTTGTGAACATTCATTTTGATGAATCCATAAAAAATTATGTTTTGTAATGAATGAGTTTGAGTCTAGTATCTACAAATGATTTAGTTGTAGTAAATTCATTTTGTTAATAGTGTATGTTGATATCATATTAATAATTGGAATCAAAATACTTGTCATATTGTCTTTTAAATAATGGATGAATAAATATTTCTCTATGGTGGGAATGGGAGTGGAAACATTTTTACTTGGGATCAGGATCCATCATGATAGATCTAATAGGTTTCTTAGTATAATTCATTATATACACAATTACAATATACTAATGAGCATTAGTATAGAACAATACAAGAGGGGATTGTCTCTAGCATCAAATGAAATTAATATTTACAGGAAAATTGTCCTTATACACATTGGGAATGAAATAGAATGTAATCAATTCAAATTCATCAATGATTAGGCAATTCACATATGAAATGTTATAAACTACTCTAGATGTTTACTTCACATTAAATGTTTTATGAATTTACCAAGTTAATCTAGGTTAATTTCATTATGTGGAAGTCGAGAATATCATTTAGTGCCTTTGAAATATTAAAGATATGTTCCTCGTTTATAGATGAGTTGAGTAACTTGTCATTAGAGGATTTGAAAATTCTAGTTTCTAAACTGATCTAGGAGACATAATGTCACAAATGGAATAACTCTGAGTCCTTTTTTTCTTTTTTTGGAAAAACCATTTAATGTTTGACTACAAACTTTACAATAAAATATATCTAATACCAAATTTCAAAAACCACAATTATAAATGTAATAGTTGTTTCAAAATCAACCGAAAACATCAAAATTCATCATTAGATTTTAAATTCATACACACATTCAAAAAACACACACATCAGCACCTCATCCCATGTCCTCCATGAGACACTATACCTAAATCATCACCTATATATGATATAAAACCATCGTCGTAATCAATATCACTGTAAATCAGATTCCATCTGAGTATATCATCATTGAAATTATAAATAACCGAATACCTTTGTGATATATAGGGGACATCTTCCCCAAACTGACAAATAGAACATCAGATAACCATCAAAATATAAAATCAACACCACATGTCACTTCTATATCATGGAATTTTATTCAAAATTCATATTCACCTCCCAAGAAAGAATGAAAACCTCCATCAATATCTGACTGGGTGGATAGTGTAGGAATCCTAGAGAACGAGCACAGTTGGAACATGCGTTGTCAAACAGAAACAAAAACATGAAAAGAATCATTTTTTTCATTGAGTATAAAAGATACAAAAAATTCCTAAACATAACAAGTTCAAAAATAAATCATCCTAGAAATCCAAAACATGATCAAAATACCTAAAAATAATATAAGGGACCGAAATACAATCAAATAAGGGGAGTAAAACCCTAATTTGGGAGAGAACCAGCATGAATTTTGGGTTCTATAAAACATATTACTCTCAATAAAATCATCCCAAAACCCCCCAAGAGAGTCACTGCATCATACCAAAATATAGTATAGTGAAATAGATTTGGATTTAATATAATATATTGAGATGAAAAAGACCTAAATTGTGAGCCATGATTGTGGAGAGACAGAAACATCTCATCATGATGGATGGAAAGATAGCAAAAGCGGGCAGTGATGGAAAGCTAAAAAGAGAAAACCGGGATAAAAACTATCTTGTTGAAGGATATAAATCTATATGAGGAATTTAATCAGAACAAAAGGATAAATCTAGAAAAAAACATAGATTTGGGGAACCCGATGGTGGAAAATGAAACATCTAAAGTTGGAAGAGGATGGACCATCGCTAGAAGATGAAATCTTATATAAAGTAGAGGTGTAGTGTGTTTACTATAGCTCAATGAAGTATGTATACATAGAGAATATATTATTGTACAAGTATATAATGGACATGAGTTTTTAAAAATAATCAATTTTGATTTAAAAAATCATCTACGATTGTGGTGTGGAACCTATATGTAACGATCTTACCACTCTCTACTATGATAATAATTTAGTTGTGGATATTAAAATAGAACTAACATAACATCATCAGACAAAGAACAGAATTTGTAAGTATCATATCTTAATATATATTTCTATGTGAGTTTAGGTTTATTGAGAAGTATTTCCATGGAAGAAAACATGGAATACCCCTTGAATAAAGCCTTGACTTAGTGGAAATATGATTATTATGGGAGTTATAGAAGAATAAAATTTATTGGTAGTTAGATCTAGTCCATGGTAGGGTTTTTTGGACTTTTTCACTACTAATAACTAGGTGTAAATTGATTACATGTATATTTTATTTATTGAATATTAATTAAACCTATTATTAATAAACTAATAGGTTTGAAATCTATTTAATTTAATACTTCCCATGATCATTTTTCAAATTTATACAGTCATAGTAGTTCCCCACTATGATGATACACATGAAGTGATATTCAAATATTATTAATATAGTTATATGGGTGGATAATTTACTACGATAAGAAACGTAGTATTTAGGTTTTCAGGTACGAGAACTCATAAGAGGTTGTTTCTTCTTATCATGAAGTTATCACTTCGTAATCTCCAAGAAGGGAGATTATGATAACATAACCGCCAACATGAATTATGCATGTTTAAGTGTCATTGGGTGTTAATATTAATGAGAATGTTAAATTGTACATAGAAATTCGGAATATAAATAAATCATGTCATTACTTTTGTAATTAAATATTATGATAAAAATGAGATGACATATATTCACGCTAAGGTTGGATGTGTTGGGTGAATCATGATTGGAATGTCATTAATGGATATGTCAATGATGAATTTTTCACTTCCATATTTACAGAATTTCATTTCTCGAACCTTTTATTGGAAGAGAACAATCTCCCTAAATTCCATGGCCAGGGTGTAACGACATGATTTTTCCAGACAGTCAAAGAATGGATTATTAAGAATATAGGTTTTTGACATGGTTGTAAAACCTTCTTTATGGGACATTGTGAAAAATGTGATTATATTACACAGTGATAATTTTTATGTGTTTTTCATCATTTAAAAATTATGTTCTTTCTCTAGGGTGTCTTTAACCATTTCTAAACATGAATCATAGACTTTAAGAAAGTTGTCTTAATGCCAATAGGAAACAATCCCGTATTGTAAAATTATATTTTATTATAATATAATTAATGGGATAAATATTATTTTCAAGACCAAATATTAATTTCTATTCTTGTTTTATTGATTGAAAAAGTTGAATACATATTTATTTACTCGATTTATGAATAAAATATATTCATTTATTTTAATAAATATTTATTAAATATTTATTTACTAGATTATGAGTAAAATATTTATTTAAGTGAATAAAATATTTTATTTTGGTACTCAATAAATTCAAGAGGAGTTTTAAAGGACTAAGACCGCAACCAATGAAAAATATTAATTAAGAAGTCGATCAAATAATACATGTTATTTCCCAAGTTTCATGCACGAAAAATTAATATAATTATTATTTTATTATGTGGATTGGGGTTTATTAAAAGTTAGTATATTATTTAAAAGATGGTATTAATTAAATAGTTAATTTATCTTAATCCCTATATCTATAAATAGAAGATTATGTCAATTGTGTAGAGTATTTATCAGTGAAATCAGAATAGAGAATTTTTGTACAAAATGAATTCTCTCTTGAATTATTCTATATCACTATAATGAACTAGGAATTTAAGAGAAAATTATTCAAGACCAAATAATTAGATATCAATATAATATCATGAAACCCATTTGATTCACCATGATTGCACGACGAGATCGTGTGTCATCGCTTCATGAAAACAAGGGAACATGTGGATCACCACTAGAAGGATTAGATCCTTGGATCCTCACAGTGAAATGAATGAAATATAGAAGCATATTTTCAGATATTCAACATTAATCAATGATGAAATATCAAAATTATATGTATTTATTTCTTTAGATAGGAAATAAAAAATTAACTTACAATATCCTCATTCATGGTTTTAGGAATGATGAATTAATAGAAATATTAATTTATCTCCCACCACCACATGAATCCACATCCCCTGAAATAGACAAAGTATGTATCCATAACTGAGAATCCTAGCCATTCAAATATTATAATGTCATTTATAATCTTGATAACATCCAAATTTGAAATGGAATATCAAAATATTTATTCTTCATATTAAATATAGGACCTAATTTCACCATTTAATGTTGTATCTTCATGAAATTTTAATGTTAATATACTCTTATGTGGACCTATTGGGGTGAATGTACTCATAGAAGGTATTTTTCATTTCTTATTTGATTTACATGATTATCTTGATCCAAACTTCTTTTTCCCCATCATTTATCTTGTATATAATACAATAAATCATTTCATAATATTTCCATAAATTTTAAAATGTTTTTATTGGATTTTAAAAAAAAAACATTAACCATGTATCGTTATAAGATTACATGACCATGCTAGATATGTCCCAATAATATTACCTACCATTGTATCATCTATATAATTGAGAGGAATATGAATCTCAATGCTTGATACATGTGATACATATATCCAAATTATCATGTGATATTTTGGGAGTTTTTTAAATTTCATATCTCTTGGGATACTTTACACCACACACCATGCAAAAAAGTGATATGTTGGTGTTGATAGATATAAAAATCATAAAATATTTCATTATGGAATTTTAGAAATATAAAGTTATCTTGTTTCGGTGCGGATGTGTGTCGGGTTACGCTGTTCCGCCAGGACGCGTTCGCGCGTGCACCTGTCAACCCGAGGGGATGGGCGCGCGGCTTGTGGTCTCGCAGTCCCGCTTTCCAAGGGCGGGCGGCATTCGTCCCTTATTCAGGGGCGTCTGCTCCTTGATCGAAACCGGGATGATGGGATGTCGGCTCCTCCTTCCTTGGACGTCTCCTCGGAACTCGTCGCCTAATACGGGTCTCCCTCATAGACTTAAGAATGTTCGTGAATCTCGTTCCTGGCGCCATATCTTCATGGACACCGGTTAATTACACTGCTTCCGCCCGGACGCTCCAAGGAGTCTGGGCGGGGCAGCAACCTGCAGTGAGAAGGCCGGGTGGCTCTGGGTGCTGGGGGCATGTCGTAACACTGCGGCTCTGCACGTCTGTCTTCCGTCCCTAATAGGGCTTCTCGAAGGCATGATGGCCTGAGGCATCCCGTACTGGGTGCGGGGAACTGTGTCACCTGAGGTTTTCCTCAGCTTCCCATGTTTAACACGGGGTATGCCGCGAGTTTAACGTCCAGCGGGGACGGCATCGGACTGATCAACACGAAGAGTGGATCAGATGACAGAACCCCTTGCGGGGAACCTCCGACGCTGGGGCCAACACATGGGCGGCTTCCCAAGTGATATGGAGTGGAGTGAAGTGGCATGACCCCACCGGGATGTGGCGGCCCTGGTAAGGATCAGGATGGATGATGGAGTGAAGAGCTTGGACCCCGTAGGGGCTTCCTACGTACCGCGCGTTAGCATGGATCAAAGTCGACGTAGTTCGGGTATACAGTTTAACGTCATGCTGGACGTCGGCAAGCCGACTCACGAAGGGGTCGAGGCCGCTGGGCGGAGGATTGAACCGAACCACCTCACACAGAGGGGGATGGAACGGCCGGGTGGATCACAGTTTCACGTCATGCTGGACGATAAAAGGAGAAATGGAAAAGGGGGGCTGTGGGGTGGCACCGTGGAGATACACACGGGCAGTCTCCCACAGGGGCGGATTCATAGGTGAATCGACGCAAGCGTGAACCCTGGAGGGGTCCACTGATGGACGAACCGACGTAAATACGACCGGGACGACCAGGTGGCGGGCTTGGACCTCAAGAAGGCTTCCTACGTACCCTGTTTAGAAGACAGGGATCAAAGTCCACGTAGTTCATTCTGTCAGGACTTACGCACTTGAGGCAGCCCGGATGCGGAAAAACTCAGTTGGAAGGGACTTGGACCGAAAGCAGAAGACACCTCGATCCCAGTCACACCCTCTACTGGCTTCGGCAGTGGGGAGGCGCAATGGAGATACATATGTGCAGCCTCCCACGAGAAACTAGGGGTTTGTAATACCCTGCCCCCGTAGGGAAAAGCCACTCCCATTAAATCGTCCCAAAAGCGGGACAATCCCGACATCCCTGCAGAGACGAGCGGGTGGGGGCCATGTCCAAACCGGGGGAGACCCTGCGTGCAGAGCACGGGATCGGATGATGCGGACGGTTTAGCGTCTTGCCAGACGAAGTACAGTTTAACGTCGTGTGTTGAGGACGAAGCGGACGGTTTAACGTCTTGCCGGACGAGGCACAGTTTAACGTCGTGTGTTGAGGACGAAGCGGACGGTTTAACGTATTGCCGGAAGAAGCACAGTTTAACGTCGTGTGTTGAGGACGAAACACTTGGCAGTATAACATCTTGCAGCGTGGACGATGGGGGCTAGGCAGTTTAGCGTCGTGCAGCTTGGACGGATGTGCAGTTTAACGTCATGCTGGACGTATGGGCAGTTTAACGTCATGCGGGACGAATGCGCAGTTTAACGTCATGCTGGACATATATGCAGTTTAACGTCATGCTGAACATTGTGCAGTTTAACGTCATGCAGGACGAATATGCAGTTTAACGTCATGCTGGACGAATATGCAGTTTAACGTCATGCTGGACGAATATGCAGTTTAACGTCATGCTGGACGAATATGCAGTTTAACGTCATGCTGGACGAATGATTGCCGCCGATGGGTCCGTGTCACTTCGCACGAGCCTGGAAGGCTGCACGGGAAGACAGCGCACGGTTCGGGCACCCAGGATGAGGATCATCGGGCGCCACGCAGGCGGGTACCCTCAGGGGGTCAAGGGAGGCGACCCTGGCGGATTGCGCGCAAAACCGCGGATCGGCGCGCAAAATGGCGGGCTGGCGAGCAATTGGGCCAGCGCTTCGCGCGCGGATGATTGGGATTGCGCGCACCGGGCTTCGGGTAGCGCACGGGGGCAACGGCTCATTCTCTAACGAATGGCCACTTTGAAAATGGGGGGTGCGCGCAATCGGGCTGGATTGCGCGCACCCGGGGGGCAATTGCGCGCAAGAGGCTTCTTTTGCGCGCAAAGGCCTTCGGGTTGAAATTTATTCAAAGGAAATGAGCCAAGGGGATTGCGCGCGAAGGCGGACCCCAAGGCTCTATTGCGCGAAAGAAAGGAGGTTACCTGAAAATCGGCATTGCGCGCGGAAGGGGTTGGATTGCGCGAACGAGCGATGCTTCGGATTCCGGCAACCTTCAAAACGTCGGGGGTCGCCTTATATTTATAGGCAACCCCGGGCGCGGAATCCGGTCTCGGGCGCGCAATTCGCTTCGCGGGCGCGGAATCAGGACCCAGCGCGCAAAGACGCCGCGCAGGCCGCGGGGCGCGCAAAATAGCGCGCCGGCCCAGCGCCTTGCGCGCATCCCGGGAGGATTGCGCGCCGCGACTCAACTTTGCGCGCGAGCCTCTGAAATTTCGCGCAAGCCCTCCGGGCCCTCCGGAACGTGCCTCTGACTCCAAATATCACTTCGCTTTCCGCATCCGGAGCTTCGTTTGGGAACAACGGACTTTTCTGGCGTCTACAAAAGCCCCCCCTCGGAATCTGGTCGGCGAGAGGTCGCAATGATCGGGTTCCGAGGGAGACGCCGGAATGCCGAAGTCCTGGGCGGCGCGGGACTTAGGCGCGCAAAAAGGGGCGCCGGGCACGAAATTCGCCGCTGCGGTCGCGCAAAGCGCTTTCCGCGCAGCGCGGACCCTGGCCTCGCCTATAAATAGGGGCCCTGGGTCCAGCGTTCCGTACTCAGGCCTTCCGCGCGATAGGCTCCAACGCTCTCGTGCGCGAAATTTCCTTTTCCGGCGCGAAATTCGCCCGATCGGCGCGCAAAACCGTCCGGAATTCGCCTGTCTTTGCGCGAAAACCCGGAACTTTGCGCGACATTCTTCCCAATTGCGCGTCGTCCACTTGGATTGCGCGCCACCCTTCAAACATCTCTACCAGCCTCGTCCGATCCCGCACGCTTCATCCCTTAACCCGTACGACTCCCGAAACTTCTGAGATGGCCGCGCACAGAGGAAATGAGGGGGATGCCGCCACTCGCAGGGCTGAGATGGCGACGAACGAGGAGGTTTACGGAGCCAAGGAGATTGTTTCCAACAATCAACCCTTGTTCGACTTACTAACGCCGGCCCAGAAGACATATCCACTGTCGGACAACCTGCCGCTCTGGAACTTCGGCATCCTCGATGAGGTTCCGGTGCCAGGGTTCGAGGTTGATGCGCCACGGACCTGGGTGACTCGGGAGGACGAGCTTCACCGCTATAACATCACCAACAATGGGCATCCTGCCAGGGAAACCAGGCACTTGGATGTCTACGTCCTGAACCCGAGGACGCGGACCATTGACGGGGGTGAGCCTACTGCGGAGAATTCTCCAGCCCTCTACTCGAGCACATATCGCCAGAGTGTCACTGACGACACCAAGGGCTGGCTGAAGGACTGGGACTTACGGTCTGGGGGCAATTTCAACAGTGAGTGGGCCTGGGCGTTCTGGGTACGCCACACTTGCGATCACTTCGTAGAGGAGCTGCGGTACATCGGCCTGTTCGAGGCGGTGTGGACGTCGCAGTTCCACTTCTACCAGCAGTCCGAGCTCGGGCCGGAGCTGTTCACCCGCTGGTCTCCGGATACCAACACCTTCCATCTTCACCATGGGGAGGTCGGCATCGGTCTCTGGGACATCCACTGCATCGGAGGTATCCCGCTGGAGGGCTACCAATACGATGAGTTCCTGCCACCGAAGAACATCTGGGAGGACAGGTCACGGACTCCCATTCTGACCTGGCATCTGCTTTACCTGGCTACGCAGCGGCTCGGGATCAAGGACTTCCAGAAGGACATAGCCTACAAGGAGTGGTTCGGCCAGTTCTTGGAGCATGACCCAGCGGTCAAGATGCCAGGTAGGGGGAAGCGGTGCCCGACCGCAGCTCAGAGGAGCCGGAACGGGTCGTACTGGCGGGTCCTGGAGACGGGCGACTACCGCTCATGGGGGGTACCGCGTCATCGAGGCCCGGGACCCAAATGTCCGGTACGCGGCGTTCCTGGCCGCCTTTCTGAGTGGGTGGCTCCTGCCAGTGCGGGACGCGAGAATGGGCGTTCGCCCGGCGACACTGGCGATGGCGGGCGCTATGGCCGCCAACAAGAGATACAACCTCGGGGTCCCAGTGTTGGCGAGGTTGTATGCCATCCTGGGACGCATCTCACGAGGGGGGTCGCCACGAAGGATCTGTGGGCCCTTTCAGTTCTTCCACGGCTGGGTGGCTGCTCACCTCGGTGGGTACACGTTTCCGAACGCCATCATTCCTCCGGGCAACGGCCTGCGACCCTCCCTGCTGAACATCGCGGGGGTCGCTCCGATGACCCTAAGTGAGGAGGGCGTGCGGATCCGGATTGGCAATCATGCCAACTTCAACTTCAGTCCATTCCCCACTCCCGTCGGCGAGATGATCGACAATGGGCAGGGTCCGCTGGAGCAGCATGAATACTTCCTGAACATGCGGGGCGGGGTGCCCGTGGCTCGGATCGACGGGAAGGTGATCTGCGAGCCTTACGTGCCGACCCGGTTCGCCAGGCAGTTCGGGTGCCTTCAACGGATGCCGAAGAGGGTATTCACTGCTGTCCGGGAGGAGACGAACCCTGGCGTCCTTCGCCAGATGTGGCTGATGTTTGCCGCTTTCGGCTCTGGTGACGTCATCACTCTCCCTCCTACCGGAGTTGACGCAGGCTTGGCAACCGAGTACGCCGAACACTGGGCCATCGCGTACCCCGAGGGGCTTTTGCGGAAGCTAGTTCGGCGGCTCGAGGTTACCCGTGCGGAGACCGGGCGTCAAGGAAGGAGGCGAGGCGCCGCCACACGGGGGAGAACGGAGGCGCGCCAAACAGCGGAGCCGGCGCGGGTAGGGACTTCGGCGGCAGGCACATCGCGAGCTGCCGCCACGACCTCAGCGCCCAGAGAGGGGGCACGTGCGGTGGTCTACGAGCGGCCCGGGAAGCAGGTGAGACGTCTGCTCGAACCTTCCCATGATGCGGTCTTCCCGGCGCTGTGGTCGGCCTGGATGACTCTGCGGCAGTCACTGGGGACCGACGCCATCTGGAGAAAGATACTCAGAGAAGGAATCTATCTGCCAGAGGTCGGGCGCCTCCAGATTGCCGACAGAGTGGACTTCAACCGGTAGTATGCGTATCTGACGGCCATGGACGAGTACGTGCGCCAACGTGGTCAGCGCGCGGAGCCATCCCTTCTGGTGAAGGTGATGCTCGGTCTCGAGCCCGCTCCAGAACAGATGCCGCCGGAAGAAGATGACAGTAGCAGCGACTCCGAAGAAGAGGAGGAAATGGGGGAGGATGAAGGCTCCGAGGGAAGATCCCATCAGGGGAGCCCACGGGAGAGCGGCGAGGTGGCCGGCTCTGACAACGTTGATGTCACTGAGCTCCTCGAGGTCCGCTTCTATCCCTACTCAATCTGCTTCATCCACTCTCTTATGCAGCTTCTAACCCATTTCTCCATCTTTCTCAGGAGCACACGGATGTCGGTCAGGCGTCCTCAGTGGGAGTAGGAGAGGCGCCAGCAGGACAAGGTGGGGGCCAGGCACCCATTATCGAACTGACAAGCGCTAAGGGGTCCCCTGCTGCAACTGTTCCTGCGGCGACCGGGATAGAGGAAGATGACGCTCCGAATTCCCGTAAGTCTCCCTACTTTACTGCTGGTGCTTGCCGTTGACGATCCGTGACTAACCATGGCATGCCCTGCGCAGTGATCTCAACACTGGAGGCTCATCGGGTTGCCGAACCCGGGCCCTCCACAAGTGGACCGGTGGCAGACATGCCGCCTGCTCCGGAACAGACTTCCCAAACCGAGCCGGCCCCACCAACTGCTGATCAAGGGGCTGCGGACGTCGACGGTGCTGCCATCGGAGAGAGGTTGGGGGCTGACGAGGGTGTCAGCGCCGCTGGGGAGAGAGAAGAAGGTCGCCCGGATGTTGGGGAACCTATCCCTCGTGAGGACCTCCCAGGGGCGGACCCTGCAGCAGACCTGCTGGCTGCCTTCCCTGCCTACCGGCCTGCCGATCCCGAGGAGATGGACGACTCAGACACGGAGGTGGTCGAGGAGAGCCGGATAACGCGCCGTAGGGGGTGGAAGTGCATCCAGCGCTTCCTCAAGCGAGACCCGTTGGAGTGGCTGGGGCGCATGGGATCACTTCAAACCTGGCTGCGCTTTCTGTGTGCCGGGGGAGCTGATGCTCAACGCCTCCATCTAACGGTCCGTGATTTCATGGCCGAAAAGATGCGCGAGAGCTGCCGGCGTGCCGACGTCACACAAAGTCGGGACATGTCGGAGAGCACGCGGGCGCTCCTCGCGGCGGAGCAGGAAGTCCGGCGCCTCGAAGGGCAGGCGGCAGAGAAGGAGGCCTTCGTCGCAACGTGTACCGAGCTTGTGGAGCAACTAGCAGCCCAGCTGGTTGACGCCCAGGTACAGCTGACGGAGGCGAGACAACAGATGGTCACAATTCAGGTCGAGCGGGAGCGTGCACAGGCCAGAATCGACGAATTGCGCGCTGCGACCGCCGACGAAGAGAGGGCACGCAGAGAGCGAGAAGCAGCTCTGGAGGCCACCAGCCAAAGGGTAGCGGTATTAGAAAGACTCATTCAGCACGCTAATCCCTAAGGGCTTTGTTTTTCCATTCCCAAAACATTTTCTTCCGCTACTTTGATCCATCTGTATGAATCAATATATTTATCTGCATCTTTTGGTTTAACATGCTCAACCACAATTCGTTGTCTTGCGGGAGTGTTAACCAAGCATCAGGCATCCATAATTGGGCCTGGATTTCTGGAGAAAAGAGGGAGGTCATTCCTAGGAAAGGAGACCTCAGACCTAATCAATGTACCATCCCCCCAACCTGTTCCAACACACGAGCGGGACAATGCTAGGGGCGTTGAGATTTTATCCGAACATAGGGAAATGAGAAAGGGTGAATCGCGCGTCCCGAATCCAGACATCCACAACGGTCGGCCTTCCAGGAAATGCCCAAGACGGTAGGCGGACAGTGGATCGACCATAACAACTGCAATAGACGGACCGAAAAAGGCCATCATTCATATTGCAGGAGGCGGACCACATGTCATCATGAATACCACTTTGGGGTTCCTTCAGACACAAGGGTGGAAATCCAGATCAACAGGGCATGCGAAGCGTGGGGAAAAGTGACGATTTGTTCGGACAGAATCCAACGCTCTCAAAATTGCGCCACCGTGGGGAAAGCGTATTAGGCGGATGCACTAATCTGGCCGTGAGTCACCTCAATTCTCAGACAGCACCTCTCTGACGAGGAAACCGTCGCTTCCCATCCTTGCGATGGGGCATCCCGAGCTGAATCGGGGAGAATATCACAACTGCACCACTCTACCCGAAGTCAGGCCAGACGGCCGGCGACGAGGAGGGGTGGGACTTAACGATCCCTGAGGCTGGACCCGAGTCGGAATGCCCGGGCGTTCCTACGTACTCCATCAGGCTGGAGATCAAGCCACACGTAGTTCTGAGAGTGCAGTTTAACGTCATGCAGGACGTAAGACCCCATTTGGGGAGATCTTAGTTTAGGGTCGTAGAGCTCAGACCATAGGGGTTAGATCTTAGTTTAAGGTCTTAGAGCTCGGACCATAAGGGCTAGATCTTAGTTTAAGGTCTTAGAGCTCGGACCATAAGGGGAGATCTTAGTTTAAGGTCTTAGAGCTCGGACCATAAGGAGAGATCTTAGTTTAAGGTCTCAGAGCTCGGACCATAAGGAGAGATCTTAGTTTGAGGTATTAGAGCTCGGATCATAAGGACCTCAAAGCACGCCACATCGTGGTCATATCCCCTGGATATGCGAAGATGCACTGAGGGATAGTGTCAAGAGTGTCGAGGTTTCGCCTGGACGGAATGGGAGGTGGAAAATGTGAATCATGCGGCCATTCATTCAAGGACTGGGGGCACCGGCGTAACGATATGGGAGTACTACCGACCGTGGCAGAAAAGCAGCATCAATATCGCACTAACCGTTGGTGGAATGAGGCAGCAAACGAGCATCGACCGCTCAATCGCAGGATTCATATCGATTTGCTGCCGGAGGCCATTGGGGGTACCGGCCCGAGTCGGTGGGAGAGCACTGAGGCATTGTGTCCGAACCGTTCACGGGGGCTCCACCTAGGGCGTGGACGATGGGTCCGAATGAAAGGGAGCACGAAGCCTGAAAAGCGGAGGAAACCTGACCAAGCGGATCCTGACCCTCCTGGCAATAAACCAGAGTACTCTTGACACCGGTGGACCACTGCAAGGGGTCGGGGAACACGCCTTGAGGGTGACCTGAAGGCGGCGGATTCCCCAGAGAAGGGGGAATCTCTAAGAGGTGGGGGGCTGGACCCGAAGTTTCAAACATCCGGGCGTTCCTACGTATCCCATAAGGATGGGAATCAAGCCGCACGTAGTTCTTGAAGCGCGGCGCAACACAATCGGGCACCAGCACGGGGAAGAGTGCGGGTCTGACCCTCGCACACAGAAGGAGCGGCATTTGATATTTCTTGTTTGTCCTTAAAGATGAATGGTTTTTCTTTGTGCGGCGACGCACCTGGGATTGAGAAATCTCTGGCATCGCCACAATAATCAAGCCATGGAAGGCATTGATGAATGGCGTGGTTATTAACCAGCGCCCAACATGAGTGTCCCCCGAGGAGAACATCACGATGCAGTGCCGTTTCTCGTCGGGCGGCCAAGACGATCACAGTTTAGGGTCATGTGGTAGGACCAGACAACACAGTTTAAGGTCGTGTGGTTCGGACCATGGAGGAATCCGCTTATTGCGGTACGGCAGACACGGCGGAGGTGGGAACATACCCAGCCCTGCGGTCACGCACGATTCCCGGAGAAGAGTCTTGGGACAGGGGTTTGCATATGTCCATCACCCGAGGGGCAGAGATGCTAGCCTCCAGATATACTGGGCCCAGAACGCGATTGTTCAGGCGACTCCCTCCTCCTTATAGGGACGAGGGTCCAGCTACGCATGGCCCTTAGGGAGGATATCCGGATATATCCCTGGTGCTCAGATCATGGGAGCCTCGAACGACATCATTACCCTGGTTGGTCTGCCTAACGTGTAGAGGTGTACTGGAGGTCAGTATGAAGAGAGTGTCGAGATTCCACTACAACGCACAAAGGCGGAGTGTGATGAGGACTGCGCAATCCAATGTTCAGAGCCTGAAAGATCTGACATGGCGATCAAGGACGTTGCTGACCATATTCGCAACACAACATCTGATCGCGTCAGCCTAAGACGGGGCAAGCAAACGAGCATCAACCGCTCAATCGCAGGATTCATATCGATTTGCGGCCCAGGACTCGCCGGTAAATCGACCCAGAGCGGTAGGAGAGCACTGAGGCATCGTACCCAAACCACCAACGAGGATCCCTTTGAGTGAAGGCTCGAACAAGAGGAAGCGCGAGGCCTGACAAGCAACACAGGACTTGTCGGGATTGAATCTGACACTACGAGTCCTAGACCGAAGTACCCAAAACATGTTAACAGATCACCGGAAAGGGTCGGAGGACTCACCCTGAGAGCAACCAAAAGAGGGAAGATCCCCGTGATCAACCAGGAGACGGGGCTGGACCTGAAACATCAGCATCCAGGCGGTCCTACGTATCCCATAAGGATGGGAATCAAGCCATACGTAGTTCTGGAGAGGCAGTTTAACGTCATGCAGGACGATGAGGGGTGTGAGGTAGTCCCACACATGGGGGAGGCGTACGGCGCGACCTAGTAGACCGACGTGAATGAGGACATAATCCCCCGCTCACGCGATACGCCTCGCACAAAAAGGAGGGGAACTGGGGCCAGAGGCCCAACGCGGGATAGAGATTCCCGGGAAATGGGGCTGGGCCTGAAACATGAATGTCCAGGCGGTCCTACGTATCCCATAAGGATGGGAATCAAGCCATACGTAGTTCTTTGAGAGGCAGTTTAACGTCATGCAGGACGATGAGGGAAAAAGAAGGGGGGAGCAGAAGGCATCCCCAAATGTGGGGGGCGTACAGCGTGGCGAGAAGACCGACGTTAATGAGGACATAATCCCCCGCGCACGCGATACGCCACATACCCAGAGGCAACTGGACCAAGGGCCCGGGATGGGATGGAAATTCCCGAAGGATGGGGCTGGGCCTGAAACATGAATGTTCAGGCGGTCCTACGTATCCCATAAGGATGGGAATCAAGCCGCACGTAGTTCTTGAGGGGCAGTTTTACGTCATGCAGGACGAATGCTGAACAGTTTAACGTCTTGTAGCTCGGACGTAGTGCAGTTTAGCGTCATGCAGGACGAAGCACTTGGCAGTTTAACATCTTGCAGCGCGGACGAATGCTGAACAGTTTAACGTCTTGTAGCCTGGACGAATGCAGTTTAACGTCGTGCAGGACGTGGGCACACTCAGACAAAGTACTGCTTGAGGAACCTTGCATTGGTGGGAGGAGTGACACGCTCACCATCCATAGTCGCTAGGGAGTACGTGCCATTGGGATAGACCTTGTGGACAACAAAAGGTCCCTCCCACTTGGGCTCCAACATGGGCGGCTTCCTGCCGGGGATCATCGTCGCTCTTAGGGCTAGCACTAGATCACCCTGCAGGAAGGAGCGGAGGCGAACCTTCTTATTGAAAGCTCGAGCCATTCTGCTTTGATGCCTCTCTAAGTTGTGCAAAGCGCGAAGTCTATTCTCATCCAGTGCTTCCAACTCGACTAGACGGGCTTCAGCAACTCTGTCCAGCGCTTGTTGGTCGTAGACCGCAGTGCGCAAGGACGGCAACTGGATCTCGATGGGCAGGACGGCCTCAGCTCCATACACCAGGGAATAAGGGGTCATCTGGGTGGAATTGCGAGTCGTCGTCCGATAAGCCCAGAGGGCGTTGGGGAGCTTGTCCGGCCAACTCTTCTTGTTCTGACCAACCATCTTTTGCAGAATGTTAGAGAGGGTTTTGTTGAACGCCTCGATCTGTCCATTCGCCTGCGCATGATAGCGAGATGTATGGTTCGAGCGAATGTTATACTTGGCGTACAACTTCTTCAACTCAGCTGCTCGGAAATTGGTTCCGTTATCCGTGAGGACAGCGTGAGGCACTCCAAATCGATAGATTATGTTGGAGGTCACGAAGTCAGCGATCGAACAGGATTTGACCTCTCTGAGCGGAATTGCATCTGCCCATTTGGAGAAGAAGTCCGTGGCGGTCAGAATGAACCGGCACTGGCGAGCTGTTGTCGGCGGGTAAGGTCCCACAACGTCCAGTCCCCAGACTGCAAAGGGCCAGGAATACCTTGTGGTATGGAGAGGCTCCGGCGGCCGATGCACAAAGTTCGCATGAACCTGGCACGCATGGCACCTCCTGGCATACTCGATGCAGTCATGGATCATAGAGGGCCAGAAGTATCCCAACCTCCGAATCTGGTGGGACAGCTTCGGCCCAGTCTGGTGGGCGCCACATGAACCAGCATGAACCTCTTGCATGACTCGTGGGATCTCAACTCCCTGAAGGCAACGGAGGAGAACACCATCAAATCCGCGTTTGTAGAGGATCTGCTCCAGGCCGGGACTGCTCTGGAGGACGAACTGCGATGCGCGGCGTCGAACTCGCTCGCACTCGGCCTGATCCGATGGAAGAATGCCATGTTGGAGGTACTCAACCAAAGGCGTCCTCCAATCAGGGGCTGATCCGACTGTCATATCTGGGGTACTCGGGGCTCCGGGCATAGGGGCAACCGTGGTGAGGTTACTTACCAACGGGCCGCGATCTTCTTCCGGGATAACGGGAGCGATGAGCCTGCGGCGCGTCACGCGGACGATCAGGTTGTCCTGTTCAGGCTCCGCAAGTGACGCAGCGAGGCTGGCCAAAGCATCTGCTCGACCGTTCTGCGACCGGGGAACATGGACAATTTCCGGCTGAGAAGGGAACCGGGCCATCAGAAGGAGGGTGCACTCCAACAATGGCACAAGTTCCGGCTTCCTGACAACGTAGTCGCCATTGATCTGCTTAACGACCAGCTCGGAGTCCCCTTTCACGCACAGACGGGGCACGTCGATCTCGAGAGCCAACTCGAGGCCGGTGATGAGGGCATGGTATTCCGCCTCATTGTTGGTACAGCCCTCTGACAACAGGAAAGAGTATGGCAGCACGACTCGCTCCGGGGTAATGAAGACGATGCCCAAGCCCACTCTGTTGAGCATAGGATTATCGAGTCTTCTACCGGTGGGGCTCCGGGATGCACCGTCAATGTGCATCTGCCAGCATGGATCGGCTCAATCAACCGAGAGAATGGCCTCATCAGGAAAGCCTAGATCCAGCGGCTGATCCGCGGAGGTCGGGTGAGCTGCCAGAAAGTCTGCCAATGCTTGCCCTTTGATGGCCTTCTGAGACACATACCTGATGTCGAACTGCTGGAGAATCACAGCCCACCGCGCTAGGCGGCCAGTCAACATAGGCCGGCTCAGGATATATTTCAACGGGTCTACCCGAGAAACCAACTGTACCTCATGGTGCTGCAAGTAGTGCCATAATTTCTGTACGGCAAATACGAGCGCCAGGCAGCTCTTCTCGATGGGGGAATACCTAACTTCCGCATCGAGGAGCATGCGACTGAGGTAATAGAGGCTATTCTCCGTTCCCTCGTTGTTCTTCTGGGCGAGAAGGGCACCCAGGGACCGTTCCAGGGCGGTCACATAAAGGACCAGCGGCTTTCCGGATACGGGTGGCATCAGGACCGGAGGTTGAAGCAGGTACTGCTTGATTTCCTCGAAAGCGGTCTGACACTCTTTATCCCATACATAGGTGGCACCTTTCTTCATGAGCCGAGAAAAGGGCTTACACTTGCCGGCCAGATTCGCGATGAATCAGCGTATATAGGCTAAGTGGCCTTGGAACCCTTGCAGTTCCCGGACGGTACCTGGGGGAGGCATCTGGCTAATCGCCCTGATTTTCTCTGGGTCGATCTCAATACCCCGGTATCTTACCACAAATCCAAGGAACTTTCCGGAGGTGACCCCAAAGGCACACTTCAACGGGTTCATCTTCAGGCAGCGAGACCGGAGGAAGCTGAACACTTTCTCAAGAACTTTGAGATGGTCCTAACGCTGGCGCGATTTGACAACCAAGTCGTCGACGTAGCATTCCACCAGTGTGCCGAGGATTGGCTTGAATATGCGGTGCATCGCCCGTTGATAGGTGGCACCTACATTCTTCAGGCCGAAGGGCATGACCCGGTAGCAAAAGGTACCTTGGGGGGCCCTGAAGGCAGTGAACTCCTCATCCTCAGGGGCCATCCGAATTTGGTTGTATCCGGAGTATCCATCCATGAAGGAGAGGGCTTGGAACCCTGCCATGGCATCAATCAACAGCTCTGTCACTGGAAGGGGAAAATCATCCTTTGGACAGTGGCGGTTGAGATCGCGGAAGTCGATGCAGACTCTAATCTGCTCGTTCTTCTTCCTGACCGGCACAATGTTGGCCAGCCATTTGGGGAACTGAACTTCCCTCACGAAGTTGGCTTTGATAAGCTTGTCAACTTCGGCCTCAACCATGGCACCGTGGGATGGGTGCATCTTCCTGGGAGGCTGCTTGAACCCGCGATGGTTTGCCGGGAGACCAAGGCGGTGGACGGCTACCTGAGGATCTAGCCCCGGCATCTCGTCATAGCCCCAAGCGAACACATCACGGTGCTGCCTGAGAAAGTCCACGTACTGCTGCCGCTCCTCAGAGGGCATGGCGGCACTAACCAATGTGGGTCTTGGATCGGCCTCGGTTCCAAGGTTCACCTGTATTAACTCATCGACCGTGGCGGGGACGCCCTCCTCAAAGGCTGGGGGTGCGTCTTCCATATCCTCTCCGCTCGGGGAGGGATCGTCCACGGGAGAGACTGCGTTGGAAACTGCATTGGGGCTACCAGATCCTGCTGGGCCACTGGTGCTGGCGCGGGCGGTCGCGACCATCTCATCAGGAGACTCGCGGACCGTCAAGACCATGGCGACGTCCAACCGGTGAATCGGGAGGACGTAACCGTCATCCAGACTTGCCCAGGGATCGCTTGCAACAGCGACAGGCTCAACCTCACCTGCCAGGATCTGCTTATCCTTGCTCTTGTAATAGTCCGCGTCTAGATAGCGGGCTTCACATGAGGCAAAAGGAGAGGCATCTCCTTGAAGCACGCCGACTCGACCATTAAGGGAGTATTTGAGGCATTGGTGGTATGACGAGGGAACCGCCGCGGGAAGGTGAAGCCATGGCCTGCCCATCAATGCGTTATACGCAGTGTCCTGAGAGACTACCATGAATTCGGTGTTGGCAACCAAGTCACCGAACTGGGTCTTCAAATGTATCTTGCCGACCGGGGTTTGCTCGGTGCGGTCGTACCCCTGGATCCTGAGGTCGGAGGGAATCAAGTCATCCTCAGACAACCCCAATCTCCGAAGCGTCCGAGTTGGAATCAGGTTAATCCCGGACCCTGTGTCGACAAGACAGCACCGGACTTCAAGGCCATTGAACTGGCCAGTGACATACGGCGGACGGATATGTCCCTGTATAGGAGGGTCTTCATCCTTACCAGAGAACGAGATAACTGCCTGACATTCGGCGTCCTCGATCTTTTAGGCGTGAAAGGCCTCTGCAGCCGCAACCTCTGTCTCAAACTGGAGGGGGCTTTTCAGGGCTTCAGCGAGTGCCTCGCGCATCTCAGATGACATGCGCAGAGCCTCAAGGATGGAGAGCCTTGCTGGGATGTCGGCCAAGTGCTTCAGGACATCATACTTTTTGGCCAAGCGCGAGCCCCTGGTTGCAGGAGGTTGCTCTGCGGTTGGTGGCATGACGGGCCTTGCCGGTTGGATCGGCGGCCGACTGGTACTTGGCGCATCTCGCTGTTCACTGGTCGCAGTCCGGGAAATGGTCACCGTACTGGAGTCAGGAGGCCGGGATGGACTCGTGGCAGGGCGGAGCTGGTCGCGACGCGGCTGAGGCGGTTCTGCCTGGTCCCACACCACAAACAGTGGCGGAGGCGAATCCGTCATCCCCGGATGGGGGGGCTGCGCGCACTGAGCTCGGTTTTGAGCCTGCTGCCTAGTCTCAGTGGCGTGCACAGCCTGGCTGGAGGTACCAACGGCTGTGCCCCGGCGACTCTTGTTGCTGCGGTTCTTCCGACGGTAGCGACGACCGGGGACACTAGGGAGGTCCACCTGGTGTTCTTCAACGTCGGGAACTGAAAAGGGATTTACCAGCTCGACGGTGTTAACCGAAGCGTACCCAATACCGTCATCGGACGAATCATCCATCACCGGGCGGATCCGAGGAGGGACCCCCATCTCCGGGGGCATGAAATCGCCGAGAGTGCGGGATAGTGGCGGAACCGGCGGGGCGCGCTCTTCCTTCTTGCGCTGTCGCCGTTTGCTCCTCTTGGAAGAGGCAGGCTGGGACGACGATGCCGAAGCAGCACCCGCAGATTCTGGGGGCTCAGGCTGATTCAAGCACGCACGGATGATTCCGTGGGCGCGAATGGTCGTCTTGCGGGCCATCCAGTTATTATACTTCTGGGATCCGCGGTTGGAGACCAGCTGCCATTTGTCCTCGCTGCCACTATCGTCATCTGATCCCACGAACACGCCCGCCACTTGTGCTGGAGCTGGGCCCAACCTGATTACATTGTTGTTAATCTGGTCTTGGAGCCAATCCTTAAACACATAGCACCGCTGGATGGTGTGCCCCAGGGCCCGATGGTAGGGGCAGTAGAGGGGGTTATTCGTAAGATGTGCCTCCTCTGGCTTCCAACACTCAGGCAGTCGCACAATCCTCTGCTCCAGGGCGCTCCGGAAATAACCGGGGACCTGATCCTCGTGGAATGAGTAAGTCAGGTGTCGCGGGCCCCTGGGAGCGTGGTCTTGACGAGGGGCTGGAGGGGCCGGCCGAGGAGGTGGACCCTGATTATCTCGCCTGGGTTGCGGCGGTACATTACGCGGAGGGGCCGGCCGGTTCTGAGGCTGCCGCTGCTGGGCCGGGAACTGAGCCCGTGGAGGCGGGTTCCTGTGAGGCTGTGGAGCTGGCCTCACCGGCAGCAGCTCCAATGGCCTGGGGGCCTCTATCTGGGCAACAGCAGCGGGCTCAGCCCTGCTGACTCTCCTTGCAGGAATCATAGGAGACAGCGGGTGTGCCTGGCTGGCCTGTTGCAGGGCTTCCTCAAGACGATGAGCTTTGTCTGAGAAGTCCCTGAACCCTCCGGGGTAATTTTGAGTGATCAGGGAAGGGACCAGCTCGGTCTTGACGTTCCCGACGCACATTGTCAGCAACTGCTCCTGAGTCAATGGCATGTCAAGGGAATACGTGAGACCCTTCCATCGGGCGACGAAGTCCGCGACTCGCTCATTAGGCCTCTGCTTGCACTTGAAGAGGTCTGCGATACTTGTCTTCCGGGTCGTGGAACTGAACTGGTAGAGGAACTATCTACGGAGGTCCTCCCAGCTGGTTACCGACCCGACGGGGAGCTGGCTGTACCAGACAAATGCTGGCCCTTCCAGGGTCTGAACAAAGCAGCGAAGCTTAGCGGCCTCCTGCTGCGCCGGAGTCCCCAACATAGGCCCGCACCTCGAGTTGAAGTGGGCTAAATGCTGTGGCGGATCTCCAGTTCCGTTGAAGGGGGAGAAAGTGGGATTCCCGAATCCCGGAGGCGCCGGCATGTCATCCACCCATGCTGGGTAGGGCTTGCCGTCCGGTGGGATCGCCACCTGCCGAGTCTCCAAGGCTTCCAAGCGGGCAATGAGTGCCGCCATCGGATCGTCCGAACATGGGTTCCAGTCCTGGCGAGGATCTCTAACCACGAGCGCATTGCATGGCCCTTCAATCGGGTCGTCGACCGGGTCGTCGAACTCGGCAGCTCGTGGGATGGCGGGCGGAGCGGCCCTTGGGGCAGCGGGAGGAATCCGAGCGGGATCTCTCAGGTAGTCACGCCGCTCGGGAGGGTGTGGCGAAACATACCGCGCCCTCTTGCCGTAGGCAATGGCATCTCTCCTGTCGGCGAACACAGCGTAATCACGGTTGCCCGGGAGAGTCTCATCGAGGAGCGGTTGTTCCGGTCCCTGCGGTCCTGGCTTGGGATCACCGTAGTCAGGCCGCTGTTCTGCAACGCGCTCGGTGAGGAGCTGGTCAACCAGCTTCTTCTGTTCGGCGAGCTGCTGACGTAGCGTAGCCTTCTCGGGATCCTCCTCTGCCCTCTGCATGGAGGCAGATGGGTCGGCGGGCTTTATAGCCTCGCTGTGCTCTTTTCCTTTGCTGACGTTTCGGCTCAACGTCAGTGCTTCAGTGGGTGTGGGGAGCCCCAGGAGGTTCCTCTGATGACGAGTAACTCTCACCGATGGCTCTAACGACGGCTTGTCTTCGGGGGGGAAGCCCCCGTCGAGAAGTTCCAAGTCGTTCCCCTCTCCCGACAGGTCAGCCATATTGACTGTCTCCGTCCCTGTGGATATACCCTCAGGGCCGCCCAGTGAATCAGGCTGTCGGCGAATCACACTGAAGCGTAGGGCAGCGTACTGCCCCCATCCATGGATATACACGTGGGGAGTGGCTTCCCCGATAACTTTGCGGAGTACCTGAAAACACTCAACGCATCGTTGTTGGAGGGCCTCGTGGTGCCCAAATGACCCGGGGTGCTGAACCGCGGGGAGCATGGCCAGGTCAATTTGACGGCACTGCTCACCAATATCCTCCAGGTGCGATTGACTCCCGGGGTATGGCATTTGTAGGCGGCGAAGACAGGAGCGAGTCTCCTGGAGAGTTCGGCGGAAGCATTCGAACTCATCCGGGGTGAGCGATTCGGGTGCATCAAAGCCCGGTCCTGCGACTGGCCAAAACTTCTCAGGGAAGTGGCCCTCTGCAAGGACGGTCCAGAAGCTCCACGACTCAAACTCGGGACCCAGATCTCCTTGGTCCTCTTCCATGGCTGGGAACGGACGGGGAACTGGTAGTGGTGCCGAGGCGGGCCGCCGGGCTGACGGGCTGGCCGGCGGTGAATACGGCGAGCAGGCCGATTGGCCTCCATATCCCGGGCCGCCCTCTGAGGGTGGCGGTGCCCTGGCTACCACATCACGATAGGACGGGCCAGCGAGCGAACATCCTGCCGTAGCATCGGTGCTCGCCGAGGGCGCACCAAATCGTGGTTCGACCGTCGGTCCCCAGAAAAAGTCTCCGGCTTCTCCGATCGAGACGGAAGGCACTTCCGGAGGGGCCGGTACCAACCGCAAGCTTGATCCTTGGGGGTCTACCAGGCCCTCGTTACTCCGGATATACCTTCGGAGAGAAGCGGGGATCACATCGATCTCGCTCTCGGGGAGCACGAGGCTGACGTGCCGCATTCCTACCCCTGCCCTTGACTGGCGGGATTGGGGAAGGGGCTCTGTCGCCGAATCGTACTCCGCCTCTGAGTCAGAGAAGCAAACCGGTCGGATCTCTGTCCGGAATTCCGTAACATTCTTCCCTCGGCGTCGATGCCTTGCCTTCCTGCCCCTGGGTGGTTTTTCGGGGCAGGGCTGATCTCTGTCCTGGTGTCCTCCGGCCGCACTGGTGCTGGGGCCAAGAGGACTGGGAACCAAGGTGCGAGGGGCACCGGGACAGATATCAAAGGGGACGCGGGGAGAGATGATTCCGGGCAGGCCTCCGGGCCGGGATCGGAAGGTGGGATGACCCATGCCTCCTGGATCGGCCACACAGAGTAGATCCTGCCGGTGAATAGCGCTACCGCGAGGTGGTCCGCGGTGGCTACTGCCAGTGCCAGCAACCAGGAGAGTCGACCCAACCTGCCTTTGGGGCGGTCGGGGCCTCGATCCAGGTCGGACATAGGAGTTCCCCTGCTCAGGATGCGCAGAGGCCTGGCGACTGGAGCCAGCAGTGGCTTGGGCCAATGCGGCCGCTGTTGCTAGAGCCCCAAGGTGGGCATCCTCTTCCGCTCGTGCCCGACGTTGGCGTCGAGACAGACGAGTCGGGATGAGCGGCGCGGGAAGGTGGAGAGCCCGCTCTTCGACTGGAGAGGCCTGGCGGCGGTGTCGTCGTGGCCTGGCGGGAGTCCTTACTGTAGATCCCTGGAGCGAATCCCGGATAGGGTGATCCCGGGCATCTTCCACCTCATCCGCATAGGGAAGGGAACTGTCAGAGCGCTCCGGGGATAAACTCCCGAAGCCATTGGACATTGAGGTAGGCAGCGGTGCCTCCCTGCGCGGCCCTCGGGGGCGGCGGTGGTGGCGAGGCGCAGCCTCCTCAAGGTCTAGGCGAGCCATTTCCCTAGTGGGGATGACTCCCTCTTCCTCGTATCTCCGCACCAGGGTGTTGATCACCCTTCTCTGGATGACCTCCGAGGGGGAGAGAGGGCATGGTCGTCCCGCAATTGCGGCTGCTGGGACGACTGTGGAACGGGCAGGACCGCGCAGAGTAGCCGCGTCGGTGTTTCCCCTATCCCTACGCCAGTGGGCGGGTGGCGATCGGGCACTGGATCGGGCGACCTGATTTCTGAAAGTAGGGAGAATAACCCATTAACACTGACAGGAAAAAGGAATCGACAACCAACCATTAGCGCCACGACGCCTTCCGTGGGGGGAACCCAGGCCCTCGACGTTGCGAGACGGAGTGCCCGATTTCACTTCCCCAGCCCCTGGCGGGTAAGACTGAATGCTTGGCCGGGCAACATGCCGGTCTTCCAACACCTCTGAAAGCCATCGGTCTTCGTATCGAGGAGAAGAGATTCACGTCGGGTTCACCATTTTTCTGTTTCGGTGCGGATGTGCGTCGGGTTACGCTGTTCCGCCAGGACGCGTTCGCGCGTGCACCCGTCAACCCGAGGGGATGGGCGCGCGGCTTGTGGTCCCGCAGTCCCGCTTTCCAAGGGCGGGCGGCATTCGTCCCTTATTCAGGGGCGTCTGCTCCTTGATCGAAACCGGGATGATGGGATGTCGGCTCCTCCTTCTTTGGACGTCTCCTCGGAACTCGTCGCCTAATCCTGGTCTCCCTCATAGACTTAAGAATGTTCGTGAATCTCGTTCCCGGCGCCATATCTTCATGGACACCGGTTAATTACACTGCTTCCGCCCGGACGCTCCAAGGAGTCTGGGCGGGGCAGCAACCTGCAGTGAGAAGGCCGGGTGGCTCTGGGTGCTGGGGGCGTGTCGTAACACTGCGGCTCTGCACGTCTGTCTTTCGTCCCTAATAGGGCTTCTCGAAGGCATGATGGCCTGAGGCATCCCGTACTGGGTGCGGGGAACTGTGTCACCTGAGGTTTTCCTCAGCTTCCCATGTTTAACACGGGGTATGCCGCGAGTTTAACGTCCAGCGGGGACGGCATCGGACCGATCAACACGAAGAGTGGATCAGATGACAGAACCCCTTGCGGGGAACCTCCAACGCTGGGGCCAACACATGGGCGGCTTCCCAAGTGATATGGAGTGGAGTGAAGTGGCATGACCCCACCGGGATGTGGCGGCCCGGGTAAGGATCAGGATGGATGATGGAGTGAAGAGCTTGGACCCCGTAGGGGCTTCCTACGTACCGCGCGTTAGCACGGATCAAAGTCGATGTAGTTCGGGTATACAGTTTAACGTCATGCTGGACGTCGGCAAGCCGACTCACGAAGGGGTCGAGGCCGCCGGGCGGAGGATTGAACCGAACCACCTCGCACAGAGGGGGATGGAACGGCCGGGTGGATCACAGTTTCACGTCATGCTGGACGATAAAAGGAGAAATGGAAAAGGGGGGGCTGTGGGGTGGCACCGTGGAGATACACACGGGTAGTCTCCCACAGGGGCGGATTCATAGGTGAATCGACGCAAGCGTGAACCCTGGAGGGGTCCACTGATGGACGAACCGACGTAAATATGACCGGGACGACCAGGTGGCGGGCTTGGACCTCAAGAAGGCTTCCTACGTACCTTGTTTAGAAGACAGGGATCAAAGTCCACGTAGTTCATTCTGTCAGGACTTACGCACTTGAGGCAGCCCGGATAAGGCAAAACTCAGTTGGAAGGGACTTGGACCGAAAGCAGAAGACACCTCGATCCCAGTCACACCCTCTACTGGCTTCGGCAGTGGGGAGGCGCAATGGAGATACACATGTGCAGCCTCCCACGAGAAACTAGGGGTTTGTAATACCCTGCCCCCGTAGGGAAAAGCCACTCCCATTAAATCGTCCCAAAAGCGGGACAATCCCGACATCCCTGCAGAGACGAGCGGGTGGGGGCCACGTCCAAACCGGGGGAGACCCTGCGTGCAGAGCACGGGATCAGATGATGCGGACGGTTTAGCGTCTTGCCAGACGAAGTACAGTTTAACGTCGTGTGTTGAGGACGAAGCGGACGGTTTAACGTCTTGCCGGACGAGGCACAGTTTAACGTCGTGTGTTGAGGACGAAGCGGACGGTTTAACGTCTTGCCGGACGAAGCACAGTTTAACGTCGTGTGTTGAGGACGAAACACTTGGCAGTTTAACGTCTTGCAACGCGGACGATGGGGGCTAGGCAGTTTAGCATTGTGCAGCTTGGACGGATGTGCAGTTTAACGTCATGCTGGACGTATGGGCAGTTTAACGTCATGCGGGACGAATGCGCAGTTTAACGTCATGCTGGACATATATGCAGTTTAACGTCATGCTGGACATTGTGCAGTTTAACGTCATGCAGGACGAATATGCAGTTTAACGTCATGCTGGACGAATATGCAGTTTAACGTCATGCTGGACGAATATGCAGTTTAACGTCATGCTGGACGAATATGCAGTTTAACGTCATGCTGGACGAATGATTGCCGCCGATGGGTCCGTGTCACATCGCACGAGCCTGGAAGGCTGCACGGGAAGACAGCGCACGGTTCGGGCACCCAGGATGAGGATCATCGGGCGCCACGCAGGCGGGTACCCTCAGGGGGTCAAGGGAGGCGACCCTGGCGGATTGCGCGCAAAAGAGGAGCTTTGCGCGCAAAACCGCGGATCGGCGCGCAAAATGGCGGGCTGGCGCGCAATTGGGCCAGCGCTTCGCGCGCGGATGATTGGGATTGCGCGCACCGGGCTTCGGGTAGCGCGCGGGGGAAACGGCTCATTCTCTAACGAATGGCCACTTTGAAAATGGGGGGTGCGCGCAATCGGGCTGGATTGCACGCACCCGGGGGGCAATTGCGCGCAAGAGGCTTCTTTTGCGCGCAAAGGCCTTCGGGTTGAAATTTATTAAAAGGAAATGAGCCAAGGGGATTGCGCGCGAAGGCGGACCCCAAGGCTCTATTGCGCGAAAGAAAGGAGGTTACCTGAAGATCGGCATTGCGCGCGGAAGGGGTTGGATTGCGCGAACGAGCGACGCTTCGGATTCCGGCAACCTTCAAAACGTCGGGGGTCGCCTTATATTTATAGGCAACCCCGGGCGCGGAATCCGGTCTCGGGCGCGCAATTCGCTTCGCGGGCGCAGAATCAGGACCCAGCGCGCAAAGACGCCGCGCAGGCCGCGGGCGCGCAAAATAGCGCGCCGGCCCAGCGCATTGCGCGCATCCCGGGAGGATTGCGCGCCGCGACTCAACTTTGCGCGCGAGCCTCTGAAATTTCGCGCAAGTCCTCCGGGCCCTCCGGAACGTGCCTCTGACTCCAAATATCACTTCGCTTTCCGCATCCGGAGCTTCGTTTGGGAACAACGGACTTTTCCGGCGTCTACATATCTCTTGTTTATTTATTCAAATTTAGTAGAAAGTGGTATGATAAAATTCCTTATCTCAATTAGGGAATGTAGTTGATTTGAATGCCTCACCATAAATCCAGTCAGGTCACGTGGCTCTTCATGATCGAATCATTACTCTACTATTAGTTCACTTTAATCCATTTTCATATACTAGTCTGGAAAAACTAAAATGAACTATAATATATTTTAATGTATCTATATATTCCTACATCCCATTCATCATCTCATTTTTATATCCTTGTGTCTTTATATTCTTTAAATGTGTAAGAGGTGAAACTCCAAAATCCACACCATTAACGCGACCATATTGTCTTAGCCGATTTGAAGCTAGTATAATTAATTTTTATATTGGTATAATAAATTTTGAAAATTGGGAACAAATATTATGAAATCAATATGATCATAAATGTATATTTTTCTATAGTACTACTATATATCACAAAAATATTATTTTAATGTTATACTTACAAAAGATACTCATACTTCTTGAAGATTTTTGTCTACAAATTTTCCCTCAATTTATTTTATCCTCCATTTATGACACACAATGTGGGATGGACGTTTTCTCAGAGATAGATTCATCAATCTTCATATTGACAAAGAATCCTATGTTTTCTATATCATGTAAATATTTTTATAAAGATATAAAATACATACTATTTTCATTTTTTGTAATTTTTACCCCTTATATATTTTACGATAGGGGTATAATGGTTTTGATTTACAATACATATATTTAGAACTCCCTTTATTCATAAATTATCATTTTTTTTAAATAGATAAAATTAATATTTTCAAATAAAATATTCTTGATAACACTACACAAAATATTATTCCTCCACACAGTGAATAATGAATGATTTCAATGTTTTGTGGTTTATAATGTGTTAATACATATATAGTGGGTGGTGTTCACTTTTACCTTAACAACCACATGATTTTGTTTTGTTAGATGTGTCCGGAAAGCTCAATTATCTTTTCTAATGACCATTATGAAAAATATCATATGGAGATTATAAAAAATAAATTTATTCTATAAGGGATAATAGAAATTAATTAAATGCTTCAATATATATATATATATTGGTAAAATAGATTATTTATATCATAATGTTTATCTAATATCATCCCACATGGTTATATTCAATGAAATCGTGGAATTGTTCCACATATTTATGAAAATAATAACATTTATTCTTCTTATAATACCAAATTATCTAATAAGTACTGAATATTTTTGGTCAAAAGGTTGGCCATGTTGATTCCATCTAACCTAAAATTATAAACCTTTTATTCTTACCATTATAACTTCTATTAACATGGCGATTCTATGTTGCTCTTGTTTTTATATCCACATTCTATTGATCCCCTAAAAGCTCAACTGTTTTAGCATCAACGGTGTGTTCGTCCATAGGATAGGCAACATTGGAATGTGGAGAATACATTTTTTGGGTAGTTAAAAATTTAATTTTGGTTATATAAATGTATTAGATGAAACATAAAATTATAAAGAAAAATCATAGTATATTAAAAAACACATTATCGTTTTCATTGAATTCTATTTATTTTCTTCAATGATTTATAGGATTTGGATCATCTATTGAGTTTCCAAATAACATCATTGTGTTTCCATTTAATTATTAAGAAACACTCTACATTGGGACCTTCTGGAATTGATTATGATCTCCCAAAAATGGGTTATCATCAATTAAATTTTAATCATACCCAATAGTAATTTTACGTGAAAGAAGACAAATTCCCTTTTACAAGATCTAGGAAATATAATACTTGCATTTCTTTTAATATCATTTTGAATGGTTCATGCCTATACCATTACACACAAAAATACACCCTCTTAAATACCAATTTGTTGACAATAAAAATAGTTATACTGTCAACCCATTTGCAATAAAAAACATTCACTCAAAATAACGTATTATTTAACTCATATACTTTTTTCAATTATTCTGAAAGATGAAATATTCACATAAATTGGATTTCTATCCATAGAAATGAATATATGCTTCACTTCCTCCGTAATCATAACTCAAATATTTTTAATCACAAATATTTCATTTTATCCTTCATATAGAATTTATGACCACTAATTTCAAGAAAAAAATGTGTAAGAGATAACATTTAAATTTTTTCCCCTTGACAGCCAATGATGTTTTCCAGCAATAAAATAGGGTTGTATAAAAACTCTTTATAAAAATGATCCTTGAACAATCATATAAACTATTGATTATATTTTAGTCCATGATGATCTCAAATGTCTAATAATTACTCTATGGGATTCAACAAATGGTGAAACTCTAAACAATTATCAAAAATGTAATGGTGAGCATGCTCGTTCTCTATAAATGTCATTCTAACAACACTATATCCAAATTTTTTTCTCACTTTAGTTTTCTACTATTATGGGATTTTGGGAGACCAATTCTATCAATATCTGGGAGGTAATTTCTACAGATTTCAAAAGCTTCGTCGTCAAGAAATCTCTCTTCCATACAACCGTCTATATTACTCTGATTCATGATGTACCACTTAAAAATATTCTTATATCATTCGGTGGGATACATCCATCAAATATGATCACGACCACATAGTTGAATCTACCTATCCTAGTGAACCATCATATGGAAAATTATATCAATGAATTATTATTGGAATAATTTCTCCATGTATCATTATATAATATCCATTTACTTCTTCATGATTGGAAACTCATTGGGTATATTACATTCCTACATATGTATTTGAAGAGGAAGAAATGTTTGGTCAATATATGTTGTACATTTTTATACCGAATGAAACATAATTCAATAAGAATTATATCATCATCAAAACATGCCTATCATGTGATTATAGTCCCTGTAACATCAAATTATTCATTAAAATGATATTATTGATAATTTATGGATACCCCTATGTAAATTTTACACTATTAAGGTATTTCATAATTTAAATTTTTATTTTCAAGATAGACTGTATGCTGGTGGAAGAATAATATCTTTCATTTCACCCTTCACTGGTGCCAACACCTCCCCTATCCCCATTTTATTCAGGTAAAAAATTTCTTTAATTCAATCATTTATTATCTCTAATACTTTTTGTAACATAGAAATATCAATATAACGTATATATTTTTCTATTTTTATAAAATCAAAAAAATATTTCACATATAAACAATTTTAGTATGGTAATTCAAAGAAAATATTTCTATTTTTTCCCACTATATTTTGAAATGTTTTTCAAAAATAGTTTTCCAAAATTATTGTCATTATATTTTGTATTTTTGAGAAGTTAATCACTCATTATCTTGGATGGTATGGTACATTGGTATGTATTTCCATCGACTAATGTCGTCTAAAATCAATATTTATTGCTTTAAGATAAAACATTACAATTCCATAAAAACAAAGTCACTAAGGAACGTTTCTACCTCATGCAGTCTGTACCATCTACACAAATGGGGCACCCAAAACAATCCATTGATGTTATAACCTAATTAATTTCTATAAGAACGAACCTCAATTATCAACCTATAAAAAATATCTCTCAATATAAAATATTTAATTCAATGAGCCTCATAAAATGTAACACTCTTATCCCAAATTAATTTTGGATCATCAATCAATGATGCCAAATAGATATCAATATCATTACCTAGTTCATTTTATAAATATATAAATATAGACAAAATATTGTATTTTCTATTCATTATTGACCATAGTGAGAAGCTATAAATTACCAACATAACATTCCATGTATGTGAGTACTAATTTGGACACCAATATTACATATTCCATCTATGGATAACACAAGAAAATGTTTTCTTGGGTTGTTTACAAATTCAGGATAATCATAATCAATTTCTATCCACCGAGAAGTGTTTGTTGGGTGTCAAATTATAACATATTTAATTTCCTATATCTACATGCCATATATTTTTTTAATAGTTTCCTAACATCCATAGACATGGATGGTCTTTCTGATGATAGGAAATTACTAACACATTTTGAACTACTTTATTTATTTCTCATGCATCAATCTATACAAAATCAATCAGATGTTAGGAGTGATTCATGGTCCCTGTAAAAAAAATATGTAATCAATGGGACTTACATGTACTAATTCAAATATCATATCCATTGAATATAGAATTATCTTAGTTAAATCTATTCTACAAGGAAGAATGGTTTCTTCTAGTAACAAATAAATCAATATATATGGTTTCCTTCATTCCGCTACCAATAATCAAATTATATAACACTAATACAGCTGATAATGTTTTATATATATTAAAATTGGTATACAATGATTTATTTTCAGATATATTTAACTTCTTAAACATCATTGTAAAATCCTGAAGGCCATATTGAATTTTCATTTTTATTTCTTCCATAAATCTCTATCATTTTTTACATTGTCAACATTGTCAATGGATCCATAAATAAAAAAATCATTCCAGTAAGTATGTTCATTCTTTTTTCCCAGATGCTTAGTCCAATATGTATTTGTTCCACCTATATCATGGAATATATAATTTTATTAGAACAATTATAATATAATTTACCTTCAATAAGAACAATGTAAACATGGATAACCGATTTTAGAAGGATCAAATGCATTCTCTATTTCAATATTGATGGAATATTTTAGGCCATCCTCATAATCCTTTCTTCATAAAATTAGAATTCATCCACTTTTAATTAATATCCATCATATTATGATGAATAATATTCATTTTCTACAGAAATAAATAAATACACATAAGGTATTAATAATCAAAGGATAATGTTTTTAACACATTGAAATAATTAGATAATTTTCATAATAACTTTTTTACTCACATTGGACACCAATTAAAGAAAAAAAATGATAAAATGATAAAAATAATTTAAATTAGAATATTAGAATCCTTATGAGAATGTTTCAAAATGATAAATAGCAATTAAAACACGAATTTTTAGTGTCTAATACTATATAGGATGTTGTTTGTAGCATTAATGTAGGAAATTGATGATAGATGAAAGCTTCTATGTAAATTGGTAAAGGTTATGATAAATTCAAATAAGGGGTACCCACATGGGACGATATCCCCCATAATGTAGTTTCCCCTTTGGAAGATTGTGTTACTGATTATATAATAATGATCATATTGTACTACTAATGTATAATGATTCTCAACATTCCAATATTATTAGTGATGATTCCTAACAAGTTATATTTTCAGACAATGGTAACCTGAAAAGAAACATCTTATGATGGTTTAATGGTTATATGTTCCCCAATAAATAGAATTGCTATTAGAATAATCATAAATATTGATTTAAGAAACATGAAGTTATTATTCTAAGATAATAAGAGCTGAATTATTTGTATTGATTATTTTAGGTAGTGGTGGAAAACATTTATGGAAGGGAATGGGTTATATAAAAAAATTAAGAAGAGTATAATTATGTTTTAACATATTTATAATTATATAGATCAAAAAAATTCACTATCCAAATTTTTAATGATTATTAGTCATTTTGAAATTGTGGAGGATGATGATTTTTTTGGTGAGAAACCTTAATAAAATATATATTCTAAAATCAATTTTTTTATATAATCAATTGATGGTTACAATAAACATAAAAATCAATTTTTGAGGAGTATAATGAATTAAAATTTCAACTAGACACAACTTGATGTTAACATGTTTGTTTATAAAACACCTATTGGATTTAAGAAACGTTTATGTAAGATATTTAATATGAATTACTCATGAATGATTTACAAATTCTGGGAACAAAATTGATATGGTTCATTGTCATTTTTAGTAGGATCGTTACATTATATGTAATGCGAGTAAGTAACAATTATTTAAAACTAGAAAAAATCAATAATTTATTCATGGATTGTTTTTATTAGTGGATGAATATAGAAACCAAGAAGCATTAACCAATGTTTTGTTAGACCAAAAACAATGTACATCGATATAATGATAGAAAATAAAAAAATCAGCCAATAAGAAAATTTATTTGGGTTGTAGAATACCATATTTGAGGATCAATTTATACAAATAAAATTCTATTATAAGAAACATTCAATTAGAAAAAAACATAATTAAAAAATAGATTTAGGATATTGTTTCCTAGTAGTACTACACCAACACCAACAGTACCTCAATAGTGAAAAAAAGTTATTTGGAATGGATAATATTGGAAATTGGGATACTAAAGTCATTTATGTGTCAAAATGTGATTATGTCAATAATGTATGAAATTGGTATTTGTTTAAACATCTCAAACATATAAGCATTTCTTTATGTCACTACGTTAATCTATCTATTAACCTATCCTTTAACTATGAATTTCATGTAGCCTTTATGAATTCAATTTATTATGCCAATAAAAAACATTGGTTGTGGTGTTATTATGGTCATTGTAGGAACAAATTAGGATAAAGGATGTTAAATACATTGGTTCCTCTACTTATGTTTCTGGACCTTATGAATGGTGATACTTTTTAGAATTTTAATTGTGTTCATATAATCAGATAAGATTTTTCATTTAAATTTTAATAATTTTTATAACTAGGTGGATTTTTAGCACATCCATGCAATGATTTTCACAAAAACAATCTATGTTTTCTCACCCTAGCAAATGACTATTTTTAATTTATTTTTTTAATTCTTATTGTTTTTTATTATTGTTTTTTTTGTTATTTCAGTGTACATATTAATGTTAATAACCTAATTAACATTAAATATTAAATATTATATGTTATATATAATTAGTAATAATTCATATTGACTTATTATTAAAAAAATATATCTAATTGAAATAAATAGTATTTAAAAATTAATATTAATTTATTAATAATATATTTAAATAAGGAATAATAATATATTTAACAATTTCATTAATATTAATATTATTTAATCGAGTGGGGTACCCTTTAAATAAGTACCCACTATTAGTGTTACTTTCGATTGATAAATACATCATTAGTCGACTGATGTTTTGTTTGTTTATATTAAATATTTCAATACCCCGTATTACTTATTGAATTTAAATTTCAATAATGGATATTTTAAATTTATAAATATTATATCTATGAACATTTAAATAGAAAGAACCTTTATCAGGGTATGAATGAGCATTTTCAACAATAAAAAATATACGCCCTTTATTTGGAGAAAAACACCCATTTAATGTTAGAGCAGATAAAGTTAAAGATGGGTGTTCGTAGTCTATTTTTTAGTAAGAGGGTGATCCTAGGGTTTCTATGGTTTGGGAACTCATAGATTTTCTTGGGTTGGGTTTTTTAGAGTGTTGTTTTGGTGTTTCACCTTCCCTATCCATCCTCATACATTAGGGTTTTCAGTCCTGGTTTCCACCTATGTTTTGGTGAAAACATTTCCCATTAACACCAACAAAGAATATAAACCCTTATTAGTTCATAGGATATATTTCTAAATGGTAGGTAAAACCATTAAAAAAATATCATTTGACCTAAATGTTTGAAAAACATGCTAACATCTGTTTTTCACCATGAAGAAGGTGTGGTCATGAGAGAAGTAGGATAAGATCACCATATCATCGAATTCATTAGTGAAAAATATAAGCCAACGGTTCAACTTGAAAGACCTTGGTCATTCACCAATAACCTAATCATAATGGAGTACATAAAAAGAAAGTCGATTTATAGAGTAACACTTTAAAAAATCATTTTTATGGGCCATCCTTAAAAACATCCCATTCGCTAGAATATCAAATCAAACTATTAATTATATTGGTTGTCGTATCAAAATTTTTACTAATTAGAATTTCTCTAACCTAATCCACAAGGGGATATAATTGCAGATAAAAGTACTCAATTATGTGAGACAAAATCATATGAGGGTTCCATTTCATTCCATGTAATATTATTGGATATGAATCTCATTCAAATATAAAAAACATTATATATTTTATTTTTTATATGGATTGACCAAACATATAGAAAAAGAGTGCATCTTCATGGAAGAATATACTAAAGGTAACATCGTCCTCTAGTATGACCCATGGATTCTTGCGAATAAAGAACATATTTACTTTGTCCCATAAGCTGAAAGAAGAATGGTTGAGGAAATTATTTCCAAGGCCTTTAGTTTTCAATTTTCTCTATCTTTAGGGTAGTAGATGCTGAATGTAACATCACTCTTTAGTATGGTATGTAAACCTGTGTGAATGAATAAATGATTCCCTATGTTCTAGAAGAATAATGAAAACTATATAGAGAAAATATTTCTATGGCCGTTATTTTGAAATCATATTTGAATCTGAGAAAATATTTCATTCTTGGTTATCTACATGCTATCAGATATCAAATCTACATTGATTTCCCAAAAATAACAATATCAAAATAACCAAACCCATGAATTAAATCTTATATATACCACATAATCTCATAAAAATACATTCATCAAGAACTACCACCCTTATAACTAAGTCCCCCAACTAAAAAATGTCCCCATTTACCCCTATCCAAACCAAAACCCATTCATTATGAACAGTCATACCACCCCCCTTGGAATTCCCTACTAATACTTCCACTTATCACACACACTGTTCTTAATAAAATCCCACTCAAACTGACTAAAATGTTTCAAAAATCATTGACCATGGAGGATTAAATTTAATGTTGAATAGGACATCAATCTTCATGTGATGAAACATAGTGAATCCAAAAGGGCACCAAGATATCACTTTCATTATAATGATTACCAAATTGATATAAGATGACTGAGGATAGTTATTTTGTCAAATAAGGATAGATTGATATTATCTTGATCCATCCCTACATATATTAATAAAAATATTGTAATGTAATTTCAATGGGCATTGAATCCTACAAACTGTTTTAATACCTCAGCCCCATAGTGGAAAAACTGTCCCTAGTATGGTTTTTCTATCCGAATACATTCGAAATAAAAAGGAAATGTGTGGAATCTCTTCCACTGAGGGTTATCAAGGTTATTTCCTATTTATTCACCAAGTCCACTATGAAATCCTATTACTATTATAAAATTAGGATGATATTAGGATTAAAATCCTTACTCTGATCAATATTGTTACATGTATCCAATGGTCCGACATACCCATCAGGGATGTTTTGGGATTTCGTAGGTGGACCTAAAAAATCACAATATAACCTCATGAGATCTCCAATGGTGGATTATTATTGTAATTTTTTCGTCTTCTCATTTCATGGGACTCCAATGAATTATGTTTCATAGGGAAAATAGAGGGGTGTCATGCATATCCTCCACTCATATGAGTGAATTAATATAGGAAGTTAAAGTCAAGGGTATCTCTATAATGAGATATGATGGTATCCATTTCACATAGTTCCATCGGTTCTCAAATAACACCCTCATTGTATATTGTTTGTATATATTATTGGCTTAATCTAAATAAATCCCCATCTTGATCCTCTTTCTTATTTCTCATCTTAACTTATCCATGTGGTCCACTAACCTATTCTCACCAACCATATTACTAACCATGGCAATATAAACCAACAAAATAAATTTATATTTGAATTATTAGGGATAATTTATGCATATTTTGATGATGTGAATAAATCACAATGGAATTTGGAACACCCTGATGTTCACAATAAAATTTAACATGACCCCACTATCCTTAATTAGTGGATTTAAAGTTGGATTCCATAACATGATAATTAATGCATTGATATAGATAGAAGGATCCGGAATCTTAACTCACTTCATCCCTCATGTGAAACAATATATAAAATACCATCTTTAGAAAATTGTCTTAATAATTCTCTAAATAAATCTACTTGATAATATGTGTGTTAAACATTCACATTATAGACAATGTAACCATTGCACATTATGCCCATAAAAATAACTTAGGAGGCAATGTAAGAACTTTATTTTTTCTCTAAGATCTCCATAAGGGAATATCATCTTGAAAAAGGATGATATACATTGGCATATATTTCACTTTTTCTAGGATCTCTACATTAATGACCTTAACATTTATATAAAAAAATACCCCTTTCATTTCAGTAAAATGTATTATTATATATTATTTATATAGAAAACAAATGAACTAAATTGGTTTTTTAGACTATCATATTTAAATGAACATTAATAATATTTAGATATGATAATATATATATTTAATATTGATCATATGATATGTATAAATATATGGTTTTGATAACTCCCAATTGACATAGACAATGGATGTGATGGCCTCAACCAGTAGGATCGTTCCACCTAAAGTCCAATTCTTAGATATATTAAGGGATATGGAAGATATGGGATTTCCCCTTGACCATACCCATGTTGATATCCAACAAATTAATCATAATCAAAATATATTATGGGAGAAGTTTAAGATCATCAAAATCATATCTCAAACCATGAATGTCGAAACACCCCATGAAAGTCTCATCATCTCGAACTAAACCCTTAGGGATTTTTTAAGTATACTAAAGCTAAATGTATTAAGACCATAATAATATGAATCTATAAGTTTTATTTTTAAGTGAATAATGTTCATATCTTCTTTTTATCAATAAATTATAAATGATTTTTATTTTTATACAATAAGACACAAATTGTATTATTAATTTGTATTCAATTTCAAATATGACATTATTTATTATTTATTAATTTATTTTTTAAATAAATAATAAAATATTATTTTTAAATATTTTTTATTTAATATAAATGATATTATAATTTTTATTAATTTAGATTATAATTTTTTAGGGGTTCAGAAACTATTATTGTCAAAAAAAAACCCACAATTTACCTATTAATATCAATTTTAATTTAGAGTTGAAAAATCTCATTTTTAATCATTGAGTTTCTAAAAATAAATATTATTTTTGAAATTAATACATTGAAATTATCCAATGGTGAATTATTCATAATTTCATGAGACATTTAAATTTTCTTGTAAAAATTAAATCTCGTATAAATATACGGTGTGTATTATAACATCATAATGAACCAAAAGTGATGTAATAAATATTATTAATGGTATAAATGGAGAATTATATTTTTTACCTTTATAAAAATTTTATTTTATTTTTATTAGATTGATTTTATAAAGCCTTCAAGAATCCTTGAAAAACATTAATATATTTTAAGGTTTCAAAATAATTTATTTAACAGTATGATCCACTTCCACATATGAAATGGAATTATATTATAAAGATGGGCCTTTGAACTTAAAGGATAATGAAACATAATCTTATATGGTAGAAACAATGGGAAAACCATGATAAGGTTTCTCTTTTTGGTTATTTTATTACAATGATTCTAAAACCATTGATTGAGAAATAATAAATAATTCCTCACTCATATAATTTATAAACCCACCCAATATTCCATTAATAATCAATCAAAATTCATGGAGGATGTCCTTAATTATCCATCCCCTCTCTAGTGTCCTCCCATGGTTCCCTTATCTATCAAGAACACCCTCCCAATCAATTAGATTCACACAATCAAGGTAAGGGTTCTTTTTCTCTTCTTTATTCAAATATCTTAATTATCTTATGCCTCTTATCTCCAATTTATAACATTAATATATATTATTAGATATCCCCCTTACATTAAATATGATTTATAAATACTGATAGGCCCCTTATTATCCCATTAATCACTCAAATGATCATTTATATTCACCTATTATGATTCCAAAATTTCACCATGTTTTTTCATGCCAAATAATTATCTAGTGAATAATCATACCCATTTCATATCAAGGGTGTTAATCTTTATGAACCTATAATTAATGATTGTGGACTTACATTTAAATATTATACACACTCAAACTATCGAATATTATATGATTATTAATTAATCCTTATTGTATGATCTATGTAGCACAATTAAGTACGAGAATGAAATGAAAGTGACTGGTACTCCTAGAATTGTATAGTTCCCCAATGCAATGGGTAATGTGTATTCTCAATATACATCATGTTGGGAAAGGGTGTAAACATTATTACTTTATTGGAATTTTTCCATCATTATGTCAAAGTAGTTATCCTTGAACTATGATTATGATGCATCATTTTTGTTGTTTCCACATTTCCCATGTTCTATTTATGATTATCATGCTCTATCATGTTCAATTGTTCATGCTTATTATTCTTACACCTTTTTTGACCCATTGATATGAAGATGGTATAACATTATTTTTCACTTCATCTTACTCCATTTTTTATCCATTTTTAGACATTATAGGTCAGCCATTTCTTATGTATATCCCAATAATATCCCATGATATTTTCAGTATGAGCATGTTAAGGATGTTTTCAATATAAATGATTTATCACTTGTTCTATGTTGATATATAATTCTACTAATTCTCCAAGACACATGACATTCAAATCTTATTTTTTTATTATGTTTAATTTTATTAATGAGTCATGTATCAATTTGAAATAAAGACTGTGGTTGTCATAGTTTCCATTAATGGAAAAATTTACTTATTTTTTGGAATAAGAAAAGAAAACACTAGAAAACCCCATTGGGATAATAATAAGTATAAGATAAAAAACAAATTTTTTAACAATAAAGAAAGTATTTTATCATTAAAATACATCCCTCTTTGGATATACATGTGGATGAGGCCCTGGCATAGATTTCTCTAGGGGTAAAACCCAAAAACACTACATTGAGCTAGACTAGACTGATAACGGTTTCATGACAACAGGTTGTGTTGCATACCTGGTTCAACACTCTCGATGGATATGATAGTATTAATTCATAATTTCATTAAAACCCATTATTATTGGAAAAATTACCTATAATTATATATATTAGGTAATATATCATGAATAATATTGATTGAATCACAGAAAGTCATAAGTTATGAATATGCATGTAATTAATAAGTTATCTCATTAACATCATGGGATTAGCTTTTATATTCTTAAACGTTTAAAAAAATACGTCCCTAATTTTATCTGTATTATATACAATTACCTGAAATAGTAGGAATTATGTAAAATAAATTTTATGGGAAATGTGATGACTTCCCCAATGATATTCCCAATTTGATGGGAGAGGGAATCATGATTATTATGATGATATTATCTACGCAGAATCAATTTATAAAATATGACCAATATTAGGTGAGAAACCAATATACTCCTAAGAAATAACAAGAAGAAATTGGGAGCTTTATGCAACAAAGGAACCCAACATTAAAAGGATAATATGTACTATTAATCATGGAACAATCGATAAACTCTCTTGAAAAGATATTCTCCATCCTTTAATGATTTAAGAAAGAGATGTTTTCTGTGAGTTTATCATATAGTGCGGGGATCTGATATGTGGTGGACATTTATCAATAAAACAAAAAATGTGGAATATATAAAAGTGTTGGGTTTAATGTAACTATAGAATATGTTTTTGATTAATATTTTCCTCACACTCTCTGACTAAAAATGGAAAGGGATTTATATTCCCTCAAGAAAAAATGTTGAAAAATATATTGGGTTGTGTGCGGAAAACATCACTAGACGTTCATGATATGACTATAGATTTTTTTTCCTTGAATGAACCTTCCAACACTTATTTTATGCGTTAAAACATTTTCTATGCAAATCCCTACTAATCTAAGACATTGATAGCTATGATGAGATTGTTAGAGGTTCCCTCCAAGTCAAAATAGAGATCTATGAATATCAATGGAATCACAGTGATAAGAAGTTGAAGGTGGAGTTTAATTCTAGATACATTATGGAGAAATCTAATAGTTCCATGAAATATCAACATCCCACATTCAAAATGTGTAGAAGGAAGGACCACAAAATTTTAATATGGGGGACGAGGAAATAATTTACGTGTAGGGTGGAAGAGAACCTAGCTAGAGATTTCTGATAATTGTAACCCACCAATGTGATTGTAGAATGTCATCATCTGGTCAACCCATAGTGAATTTTTCATTACATCCACTACAAGGAACCAAAGAACTCTAAAAACAAGATCACTAATCCAATGTTATTGAAAGACAACAAAAACCTCATAGTCATTAAGGGATATCTTTTTCCATCACAACCAATGAGGTGGATCTCATCAAGGATGTGATGATAGGTACACTGGTTATTCATTAAATAATGTGAACACTATTTTTATTCTGTTTTGTTCATTCTTTCATGTCATGAAATTTTAGTATAACAACTCAAACACCCCCAAAAAGAAGGAAAGTAGAGTTGTCAGTGAAAATAGAAATAGGGGAAATTATTTCATCCAAAGCATATAAATCCTCCTCTATATTATTTTTCGGGATGAACTACCTAGTGAACGTTATCATAATACCTTTGGTAGAATTTGATTCAATTTTGGGTATGGATTTTTATCCCACATATAGATCCAAAATAAAATTTCTCAAGAAAGAAATTTCTCTCTATATCATGAATCATCCTCTTAATATATTTTGGTGAAAAGAAGGAGGATAAATATTATTTTTCCCCAAAATATCAAGAATTATTATTATTTCCCTATGGGAAAGCATATACGTCTCAAATTATTAATTCTATGGAAGGAATCATCCGTGAAATCAAGCCTATTGTGAGGGAATACACAGGTGTGTTTCCTAAGGATTTGTCGGGTCTTCCTCTTAGCTGGAGGTTTAATTTTCTATAATGTTCATACATTGGTTGTTACCATTATCCAAGAATCTATATAGAATGTCAATTTTTTAAATTGAAGTTATTATGAATTAACCATATAAGAATATGGATGAAGGTTTCATACACCCATGTTCTTCACCATGGGGTGCATCAGTCCACTTCATCAAGAAGAAGGATTGGTATATGTGGCTTTTCATTGATTATAGTGATCCCAACAAGATAAAAGTAAAGAAAAAGTATCATCTGCAATGAATTTATGACTTGTTCTATCAGTTGTGTGGATTTCAAAACTTTTCAAAGGTGGATCCTCAGTTAGGGTGTTGCCAAGTATGGTTCAAGAAAGAGCATATCCCCAAGACTTCTTCTCACACAATTTTCATCCACTATGAGTTCATAATAATTACATTAGGAATCAATAATTCAACATATATCATCATTAAATTGATTAATAATTTTTTTTAGGTTTTAGAAAAACAAATTTATATTTGTCCTTTTTTATGATATTCTAATATACTACAAAAGAAAAGAGGGACATGGTGAGTATCTAGGCACTGTGTAAAATACCTTGGAATTATTTGTGAAATTTAGAGAAAATGTGTTTTATTCATGAAGGATTTCTCATACGTGGTGAAAATAATCATAAGAAATGGGATATTTTTTCCCTTCAATGGAAGAAGTAATTTATTTATTGTTGATTCCATAATCTATGTCATATATACATAGTTTGCTTGGATTAGATCGGTACTATCATTGATTTTTGAGCAATTTCTCATTATTTTCAAAACCTCTAGCTAAGATAACTTGGAAGGGAGTAGGGTTTTCATTAATGATTAATGGGAAGATATCTTCAAAGAGTTAAAAATAAGGCTTATCATTTCACATGTACTCACATTATCGACATATGGAGAGATTTTTGTCGAATTCAATGATGATTTGAAGATGGGGTTAGGGTGTGGGTTAAATAAAAATGAAAAAGTGATAGAATATGCTTCATGGAAGTTGGAATTTCACAAATAAAACTACCCAATGCATGATCTTGAGTATGAAATAGTGACCTTCACTTTGAAAATATGGAAGAATTGTCTCATTGGATATATTTTTGAAAAATATTTTGATCCCCAAAGCCTGAAATATATATTCACATAAATATAGAGGAATATACTTCAATGAATATGGATAGAGTTGATCAAGGAATATCACTGCACAATTCACTCCCATCATGGGAAAATAATAAGGTAGAAGGTGTTCTAATAAAAATTGATCTAGTACTTCTATCATTGATGAATATTGAGAATGATCTTATCTTCTCGTAGTTGAAAATGATAGACATGAAAATCATAAAGGAAAGAACATCATAAATCCAATGAAAAATTATTTCTTAATTGTTACTTATAGACAAGAAAAAGGAGAATCAAAGGGATGATTTGTGAATTTAGAAAACAGTTCAAGCTATTTGAAATGTAAAATTGTCAGAATTCAATATTAGTGAATAAGGAGGTGTATGATTTGGGTCTTGTCTCTATGTACCATAAAATTAGGAGTTAAAGAAGGAGATGTTGGATGATGTGTGTAGTTTGACATTATTTATCCATCTGTGAAGAATGAATATTTATTAAGATATCTGAGATCCTTATTGGTGGGAAAACATGAAGATGAAGATAACAAAATATACATCAATATGTCTTTTATGTCAGAATAATAAGGATTAAAAAATGAATAAATTGGGATTATGAAACCATTACACATTCCTATATTGAAATGAGGAAACATAACTATAGACATTGTCACTTGTCTTTCGAAGACACAAAGATTAAATAATGATATCTGTGTTTTGGTGGACCATCTGAAAAATATTTCACACTTCATACAATTCAATAAAACTTCTCACTCAATTAACCTGAAATGATATACATTATAGAAGTCGTGAGGCTGCATGGAACAACAAAATTGATTGTATCTAATAGTGACCCATGATTTAAATATATATTATAGAAGACTCTCCATAATTATCTAAATATATAGTTGAACTTCAGCATAGATTATCAACGTCAAACTAATGTCCAATCTACGGTGACTATTCATACAGTTGTGGACATATTGAGATGATGCTCAATTGAATTCAAAGGAAAATGAGACCAAAATCTTCCTATGGTTGAGTTTCCATGAAATAAGTTTTTCTACTCAAGCATAGAAGTGGCACTATATGAACCCCATTGTGGTAAGATGTGAGGAAAACCAATCTAATGGGATGATTTGGAGGAATGAAAACCCGTAGGTCCTAAAATGGCCAAGAAAATGGTAGAAAATGTTAAGACCATTCAACAAAAAATCAAGTGTCCTCAATTTCAAACAAGAATATATAATTAAAAAAATTTATTAGAAATAGATAATTATGTTAGAAACATGGTATTCCTCTACATCTCTCCATGGAGTACATTCAGTATAATTTGGAAGAAATAAAATCATATTTCAAGATACCTCAGCCCCATTGAGTTCCCTGGTCACATTGGAATGATGGATTACCTGCTGGAACTCACACCTAACCTATTAGAAGTACATGATGTATTTAATGTATCCGTATTGATTAATTAGGTACTAGAATGACCACATGTACTCAATATAGTGGTGTTACTGTTGGATAATAATCTCTCATATCAGGATCAACCTGCGAAGATCATAAATTATAGTGACAAATAACTGTGAAAAAAAGATAATTCTATTTTTTAAAAGTGTTGTGGGGAGACCACAAGTTTGATGAAGCATTGTAGGGACCAAAGTATGTGATGAATCAAAATTACCAAAAAAATAAATTAGTGTGGGGAAAAATTTTCTACGGGAAAAGTTCTAAAGGAGTGAAGATTGTATGGCCCTAACTTTTATAAATAAAATTCCCCTTTCATTTAAATCAAATTTCTTATGATACATTATGGATATAGAAAACACATTCACTTATATAATTTCTTTATATGAAATCAGATTTAAAATACCATTATGAAACATTACCATTGATAATATATTAGTTGAATAGTGATCATATGATTATTATAAATATAGGGTTTTTATAAATTCAATTTTCACGGACAAAGGATGTGATGGCCTCAACCAATAGGATTGTACCCTTTTAATACCATTTATACGATATTATAAGAGAGATAAAATCTCTAGTATTTTCCCATGACTAATATCCTTATTAGATCCAACAACTTAACAATGATATAAACTCTTTATTATAGAAGATCAATCTCAATGAGATCAAGACCAAAACTATGTATGTCGAACCCCACCATGAAAATATCACCATCATGAACCATACCATTACGAGTTTTCTGAAGTATTAAATTGATATTTATCAATTCCATAATAATATGAATATCTATATTGTATTTTTAATTGATTAAAGGTCATAATTTCTTCTTATCGTTACATTATAAATGATTTTCATTTTTAAACAATAAATCATAAATTTTATTGTAAATTAGTATTAAATTTCACATTAGAAGATTATTTTGATGAATTGATGGATTTATGAAATAAAAAAAAATTCTTTTTAATAAATTTTTATAAAATATAAATTATTGTATAATTTTTTCAAAGTCAAATGGAAATTTTATAAGGGTTCAGAAATTGTTATTGTCAAAAACAACCCACCATTTCTCAATAAATACTGATTTTATTTTATAAGGGAAAATTAAAATATTTATAAAATTATTTTGATAAAAAAATATATTATTTTTTTGGATTCAAATTCATAAATATCTAATAGTGAATTTTTCATTCTTTTCATAGATAGTCCAATTTTTGGGTAAAAACTAAATACCTTATAAATATACAGTGGTAATTATGACATATAATGACAAAAAATCATTGTACTAAATAATATAAAGTGTATAAAATAACAAATATATGTTATAAATTTAAAATAATTTTATTTTATATTTATTTTATTATGTTTATAATGCCTTTATGAATCTTATAAAACCATTAATATATTTTATGGTTTTAAAATAATTTCATTAAGAGTATAACTAACATCCCCATCATTAAAGGTATTATTTTTTTATGTTCATACCCTGCCCTAATTAAAAAATGAAAACCAATTCCCTTGGTAAGAAACCATGGATAAATACGATGGAATGTTTTGTGAATTTGGTTACTTTAATATATAGAGTCCAAAACCTTTGTTGATGAAATGATAAATAATTCGCATCTCCTTTCATATATATACCACCCATGTATCCATTTCTATTAACTAAAAAAATTTTAGAATATAATTAATCTTTTCTACCCTAACTATAGTCCTCTCAAGGTGCCTCTTTCTCTCCAGAATCCCCTCCAAATCATTTAAATTCAAACTCTCATGGTTAGGGTTCTTTTCATTCTCTTTTTTATTCATGTATCTTCAATTTATTCTGCTGCTAATATACATTTTATAGCTTTGAGATATGTTTTTCCATATCCCCCTTACTAGACTTATTATTTATAAATAATGATAGACCCATTTCTCTCTCATTAATTCCCTCATGAACATTCATAATCCCCTGTTATACTGTTGAAATTTTTCTTCTTGTTTTCCATGCAAAACAATTATATAGTGAATAACCATACTCATTTCTAATCATGTATGTTCATCTATATGCACGTATACTTATTGAATTTGAATATAATTTTATGTGTTCCACTCTCCTTCTTCATGGAATAATATACGATGATTAATGAATCCATGTTGTCAGATCTATATGGCACCCTTAATCATGTGAAAGGAATGAAAGTGTTGGGTTTACCCAGAATTATATTTCACTTTAATGAATTGGGTTATGTTTAGTCGCATGATACATCATGTTGGGATATGGAGTAAACCTTATTCCTTTCTGGTAATTTTTTCATCATGATTTCTTTCCAGTTATCAATGACCTATGTTTATGATGTTTTGGTTTAAGTTGTTTCCAAATTTCCAATGTTTCATTTATGATTATCAGGTTATATCATGTCTCATTGTTCATTTTTATGATTCCAAATCCTTTTATAACATATTGATATAACTATTTTATAACTTTAATTAATTTCTTTTTTCACTGTTGTTATTCATTTACAAGGATATATAATTGACCCCTTTCTTATGTTTGTTTCCATGTTTTCCGGTTTAGTTTTTTGTATGATCATTTTATGGATGTTTTCAATAAAAAAGATGTATTTATTATTATATGTAGTTATGTAATTTAACTAATTCAAAAATACACAATAGTTGTAGATATTCTGTTTTTTATTAAATGTAATTATATTCTATAAATTGTGTATTGATGTTATTTAAAGATAATGGTCATTATATCTACATAGTTGGTGAATATTTCATCCCCACATAGATTTCCTAATATATCAAGACATTAGTGAACAAATATATGATCCTCAAGATCACCCTCGACATCATAGATTCATAATTCATTTTTACACTCATAAAAATCAATTTCAATAAATCCTCAGTACCTTATGAATATGTTGCCATATTAATTAAAATTTTATAGTATATCATTGGACTACATATATCAAGTCAGATAAGACACCTACGGAATAGAAAAGATACTCTCTACTCCATCAATGAAACACTCATTGCTATCATTTCCATGTTCCAAAATCCCACTATAGTTTCTGATTTTAGGCCAATTTTTCTTTTCAATGAATCCTCCTAAATATTCTCAAATATTATAATAATCATCTAGGGACTCCGGATCCCATCCATTTTCTCCGTAAACCAAAGCGCTTTTCCCCCAATAAGATTATTTCATAAATTAAATTTTATTACATTGAAAAATTTCATTATATTAAAACCTACAATACAACTAAAACGGGTTTCGTGGTGTAGAATGTAGACAAGAAAAATTACTTTGAAAGAGTTGAATAGACCTTCCTTGGGTCTGTTTTGATCATGATTAGAATCTTCTCTAGATGGGTTTATATGGTTATTAAATTTATATCATCTATCTCCATAAAAATCCCCATAAATTGTAGAATAAAGTGGATATTCTCTCCCCTAGAGGGATTTAACCATAAAACCCCCTTTCCCCTTCCATCATTATTTTAATAGATGGGGTGTTCTCAATATGAATTTCAACAGAAGCAAAGGAAAATCTAATTCATGGGGTGATGGAATGTCTTCATGGGCATCCCATCTCTCACTTATTATTTTTCAATGATTTCATACTCTTCCCTAGATTTAAATTTGTATAAAAAAGGATAGATACCTTCTAATTATCTTTTATGAGAATGTGTTGGGGTAAGCATTCAATCTCTCTATGGAAATAACCTTCAGCACCGGAATTCACTATTGTATGAAGAGATACATAAACATGTGCTATGTATTAATATTGTAAAAAAAACACCAAAAATATAAAGACCCGGAAATCCTATGGGAAATTTTTTTCATAAATACATGTGTATTTTACGAGTCTTCAATTTCTGACGGCACCTGATTCTGTGGCCCGGTATGCCCAGAATCAATTTCTGATGTTTTGTTCGGGTACATCCAGTGAACGTACCTGCATGATTTAATATCTTTTGAACAGATGCTCGGAATTAAAATAAGAGGGCACTGATGAACTCGCAGTGCCAATAATCGCTTTAGGATTCCTTCAATGTAGTTGCGTTTTGTCGGGAGTGGAAGATAATTTTTGGGGGTTTTCTAAATTTAATAAAAAATATGTGTAGAATATTTTTTTAAATGTGTGGTGGTTAATTTCATGAAAGGGAAGTTGGAGGTGGGGCCCTCCACCCACATAACCTCCAATGGGAGGATATTATGCGGCGGGGCCCACATGAGCACGTAACCCGTCAACTCCCCTTGAACCCCTTTAACTTCCCTTGAATTTATTAAAGCCACCTCTCTTCATTTAGTTTGGGTGAACTCTCCACCTTCCTTCTCTCATTAAGTGTGCCAACCATCTAATTAATGAATTGAACATTTTCAATTCCATTAATTCTAGACTTTGAATTATGAAAAATCATTTTAAAAATAAAATAATAGGAGATCCTAGTATTTTATTTTGGGTGTGGAACTTTGAGAGGAATTGAGAGGAACTCTTGGATAAATAATATTCTCTCGACGAAGAAAGCTATTCTTCAATGAAGAACACTCCACATCTCGAATAACGTGAAGCAACACCTTCTAACTTCTTCCACCATAGCAAGGAAGGGAAGCACAACCACCCACGAAGTACACCGATGGTGTCGACTCGACTCAAGTACAACATGCTCTACTCTTTACGAGGTAGATTGAATGACGCCCATCTTCCATGACGTCTGTTTTCTATGACTCGTCAATGGTCAATGACAATCGAGGTAGGGTTTTTAATTCATGTTTGAATTCCTTTCTTTTAAGTTCTTCTTTTCCCTTGGATAAAACAACAACCGCGGATCGAACCCCAAACATGTTGATTTGCAGAACGAATGTTGATTGAGAAATGGGTTAGAGATTATGTTGGGGTTTGTTTTTGGTTCTATTATATGCCGGATTACTGTTTCAGCCTCTAATGTAGAGGGCAAGGGCTAATGAAATAGTCTGTACCCTACGCCAATTCGCTCTTGATGCGTGGTTTGATGGGTGATGGATGAACAGAATGGAAACCCTGATTTGAGGCCGTCGTAGTGATGAACAAGACCCGGGGAGGCTGTAGGCACAGACGAGAGACAAAAAAGACCACCAGAATGACTTCTGTGGCCCGTGGAGAAGTGTGGCGGTGTGGGTCACCAGCGTGGTAGCACCGGCGATCAGAGGGGGTGGATGGCACCAGTTGGCCGCCTGGGGGCGGGGCACCCCTCATACGACACCGGCATAAGGCCGCCGCGGCACTGGCAATGGCGATGGAGTGGAACCCGCATCCGTGGGTTCTGGAAAGGACGGGTGGTGCCAGCTAGCATCCAAATTATTGGACATCGAGGCCCCCCCCAACTCCACGCACCTAGCGCGTAACGCGCTCGGCCATCTGGGTGAGAAACGGCTGGACGTGCGGGCCGGGCCGCCTGCCACACGGGCCCGGCCGCCTGCCGCGTGTGCTAGCCGCCCTCACTCAGGTCGGGCCGCAGCCGCTGGGCCAGTCTGTGCCTGCCAGTCCAGGCCCTGTCCTACCATTCCGGACCTAGATCAAGGCCGGGTCGACCCGGTTCGGCCCGACCCTGGGCAGGTTGGGCCGGGTCGGACCGGGCCCAAACCCCCCTCTTCGGACAACTTTTGGGTTTTCGCCCATAACATAAGATAACGAACTCTGATCGATGCACCAACAGTTGTGTAAGATTACATTGATCTAGATGATCATTTTGGTATATCATGCTAAAGGTTTTGTCGATGTTTAGGTACGGCTGGGTTGGTTCGAACCCAAAACCTACCAGGCCCTCTTAGTGGAAACACTTATAACATAAGGACCAGACGTCCGATTGAAATGCCGTCAACTATTATGGATTTATTTTGATGAGACAGTCCATTTTTAATACTCCACACATAATTCAAATGAGGTTGGAGTATTTCCACACATAATTCAAATGAGGTTGGAGTATGTCTGGGTTTGATTGTACCTGAAATCCAATTGGCCCCTTGGAATGGAAATGCCAATAACTCTCAGACCGGGTGTCCGATTGATGCACCATCTATCGTGTTGGGTTCTTTATGATGAGGTAGAACTACGAGATACATAAACTCATGAAGTCGTGATAGTTTATGTTTCGACAATTGGATCGAGGAGCCGACCCAACCAGAATCGAGCATGCTATGTGTGGGAACCCTAGGGCTGGCTGCGATTGATATGACGGAATCCTTCGTGCGTTCGACAGTGATGACTTATGTACCAGTATCCTACGTGGGTTCGACTACGATGACTACTGTACTGAAATCCTACAGGGGTTTGACAGTGATGACTTCTATGTCGGGATCCTCTGTGGGTTCAATAGTAGTGACTTTTGTACCAGGATACTACGTGGGTTCAACAGTGATGACTACTATACCAGAATCCTAGGTGGGTTTGACATTGATGACTTCTATTCTGGGATCCTTCATGGGATTGACAGCTATTACATCTGTACCAGGATCCTTCGTGGGTTTGACATCGATGACTACTCTACCTGAATCCTACGTGGGTTTGACAGAGACGACTTTTGTTCCTGGATACTATGTGGGATCAACATCACTGATATTGTTCTCGAATCCTATGTGGGTTTGATAGTGGAGATGATTCAGAGGCAACATCTAATCATCTATACTCCTCTTTGTGAGTTGTATACATGTGTGAGCTAAGTCATGTCTTTCTACCATTATCAACGTGGTGATTGAATTTACTCCCATTGTGGAATGTTTTGTGCTTGGGTCACGAGTTGGAGCCGAAATGTCAGTGATAACTTAGTTGTATGTATGGGAATATACCTAAGTAGGGTTGGTTGATACGTCATGATTGTATCTTTCTTTTTTGGTTTATCCTTTGTGGATTTTGTGAGACCTTGAGGGTATCGGGGTTCCAAATGAGTATTGTTATACTCACCCCCGCATGGGCTATGCCCGCACCTCATTGTGTTAGATGCAGATGATGGATAGCATTGACCGTGGTAGGTTGTGTGAGGATAGGACAGTACCAAGAGGTGGACCTCACAACGAGTCGATACCCAGAGGAGACAGACATATGTGGATCACTAAGGAGGCTATATGTTCCTACCCTTCAGGTAGGATTTGTGGGGGATGATACATGAGCTTCTAGGAACCTTCTAGCTATTTTTATTTTTAGTTGTACCTGTTTTTACATTCCTTGTAAATTACATTTGGGCTTGTATTTCTAGGCCTTGTACTTTCCAGCACTTCTTCTGTATTCAATTTTAACAAAGAGATTGAATCTGCTGGTTCTCTGGTTGTGTTTGTTTGTAGTTGTAAAGGCAATTCATTCCCAGTTTAAGGATTTATGCCTTTGGTTCTAGTCGACATCCCCTGGCCTATGCAAGGAGGGCTTGGGGTAGTTACAACATGGGCCCAAGGGACGGGTTGTGAATAATTGGTATTAGAGGAGTCGGTTCTACCAAATAACATAGAACTCTGATATTTTGTTGGGAAAAAATCCATCAAGGTTACATTGCAGTATTTTTGGGTTAATTGTGTCTGTTGACAAAGCAGGTTTCCATGTAGAATTGTCGAGTTCCCTAGAGGTTATTGACAATCCATGTTGAGAATGAACAATGACAAAGAAACAGATGATCTAGAGGTGGTACAAAAGAGCAGTACATGGAGGAGTCGTTTCCTAGTGTTTGAAACATTTTTGGGGTACAAAATTTGGAGGTTGGTGAGCATCGGGAAAATAGGATTTCCATGAAGAACATAAAAAAATATGGAAAAGGCCTGAATTTCGCGAAGAGAGGCTTCATGGTTTGGATGTCGTGAAAACCAGAAAAATGATGGTAGTGATTCTTTACGATTACGACAAGCTTCGCGAACGACAGAGGTTGAAGCGCATCTCGGTGATGAAGGTCATTGTGAGGGAGCTTCACGGAGCAGGCACGAAGGGAATGATGGGATGCTACAAGATTACTAAGAGCTTCACGATCGGATAATTTCCGTGGTGCTTCACGATTTTGAGAGAATTCCTACGAAAATTTCGGAGCTTCAGGATTTGTGATGACGTGGTGCAGACTTCATACAGAAGGGACGAGGGTTAGTGGAATTGACTATAAATAGAGGTCGACACCATCGAGAGAATTAGAGAGAATTTTCAGAGAATATCTTTCGCTCTCAGTTCGCGAAGGAAGTTCACGAAGGCAGAGTGCTTCGCAAACGAGGAGCATCGCGGTGGCTATTCTAGATTCGCGAAAGTTGTGTGCTCCATGTTGGCTCAGTGAGCTTCATTAGGGATGTCGCTTTGCGACAACTTGAGCTCCGTGACTCCCTAAGCATTGCGAAGGCTTGAGCTTTCTGATGGTCTGAGCTCTGTGAAATTCAGAGCTTCACGAAAAGGAAGGAGCTTCGCGAAGGCTTGTTTGAGCTTCACAAAATTGGGAGCCTCGCAATGTAGGTTGCTTTGCAAAGGTGTTTCCAAATTTAATTGCCTAGTTGTTAAGAGGAAAATGGATATTCCTCAGTGGATGAAAGTAGGACTTTAACATAGCATCTATCAACAGTTGAGTATGCGTGCATTCATGCAAATGAAGAGACCTACAATTATATAAACTATGAGTGGATCCTTTCCGGAGCAGTGAGAAATGGAAGAGGAAAAAGGTGATCATATCCACCGGTAGTGATCCAAAGAGAGAGAAATAGAAAGTGACCATTGGGAAAGCAGTGAGGTGACCCTAAACATTGTAAAGGCAGTGAGCCTGGTCATAGAAGTGATCTAGCCTAAACATTATTGGCAATGAGCATTAGTGGATTTGGTATAGTGGAACATCGACGTTGTACGCTCCTTTGACATAGCTCAGTGAGGGTGAAAAAAGTAAAAATCTATGTGTCTGCCTACTTGCTTCCCTGCATTGCATTTAAAGAATAATCATCATATAAAGAAGAAAATAAGTGGTCATAATCAACACAATAGTGCATAAAAAGAGACCCTTGTAATAAAGAGGTCAAGATCCAGGGGGTAGGACGAATTTGGAAATAATGAATATCCATACCCTGATTCCCCCTCTCTTAGCGTATATATTCCCCTTTTGGTCCTAACAATTGGTATCAGAGGGATAGGTTTCTTTTATTAGTTTTTTTGCTCTGACTTGGTTTAGTTGATTTGTGTGGCCAAATCATTCTTCTCTTATCTCGGTGTACCATGGCAAAGGGAAAACATCAATGAAGAATCAGAAGTCAGGTGATGTCCCTCAGTGTGGAAGTGTTTATGGAAAAAGTGTGATTCAACTAAAAGAATCAGGCATATTACTAAAGGAAGGACTTGTTGAATCCGATTGGAAAAAAGATTAATTTACTCAATCGTGATGTAGGAACGAGTGAAGTAGTTGAACATCAATGTGACACGGAAACAACTGATAATGAAGATGTTTCAAGAAGGAAACCACCAGTAGATGTTGTCAATATGAAAAATGAATTGGATCAGAAATTGGATGGAGAGATGAAATCTACAGAAATCAAGATCCAAGCAATGGAAATTAAGGTTAACTTTCTAAGAGGATTAAATCAAAGGCTTATTGATGTGGCCACTTATCTAATGGAGAAGAATGATTCTCAAGCAGAATAATTGAAAAAGATGTATACAAAGAAAGAGAATCTCAAAGCTGATGTATAGGGAATGAATCTGGACACAGATGAAATCTAGATTTTGAAAGCCAGAAATGTTGATATTTCTACACAGCTATCTGATCTAGTTCAGAATAATCAAAGTCTACAAATAGAGAATGCATGTTGTTCTGAGTCTATTGAAGGAGAAAAATTGAAAGTGATGGAGAAAAGTGACATGGTCGAAAAGCTCACATGGGAACTAGAAGATGAGTTGAGTAGTGGGAATTATCTCAGAAAAGAACTTAATGTTCAACTTTAATTAAGAGATAAGAAGATTAAACAATTTGAGGATGTGATAGAAAAATCCATAAAAGAAATGGAGATATCAAAAGACAATGGAAAACCTAAGTTGAAGGATGCACTGCACTTACTATTCGATTATCCTTCAGAAAGTGATGATAAAATGAAAAGGAAGTGTGAGATTTTTTAGGGGAAACAACTGAATATTTTGTCAGCTCAAAGACCAAATAGTTTTGGAAAATCTAGCATTGGATTTGATGAATCCTCTCTAGTGCACGATAGAATGAAAGACGTGAAGAGTTCTAGGAGTGGAGAATAACCTGGAGGTGTTGGATATGGGCCTAAGAGGACTGTTTCAAATAGAAGTGACGACAGGTTCTATTTCTGCAGAATTCATGGTCACACATGAAGTTTCTTTTTAGAGGCTCTGGAATACATTTCAGACTGTGAAAACAGAATCTGTAATAAATCTGAGAATAAGAAGAAGAACCATGAGAAATCCAAGAGAAAAGTGTCTTAGAGGAAAGAATTTATTAGATGCTATTACTGTAGAAGAATGGGACATACCATGAGTATGTGTCAGGAAGCTTAAAAGAACAATTCCATAAGAAGAACTCAAGGTGCATCAACATCTCAACATATAAATGATGAAATGAGTTATGAATTTATTTTAAATGTTTTATATGTTCTGATTATGGGAATTTTTCAAGACATTATAGAAATAAGAAAGAAAGAAATGAAAAAGAACTCGAAAGGAGATTCTCAACTCTAGGTGTGCATGATAAGAAATTATGCACTGGAAGATAATGTGAACCACTCTCATGGAGTGAATGTGAACCAACCTTGAAGATTAAAGAGATATCCACTCTAGATGTGAGTAAGAAGAACGCACATTCAGTGGAGGACTCACCACCAGTGAAAAAGAGTGTGGTGACTCAAACATCTGATAAAATAAAGATTAACAAAGAATACATTGAAAAATTTGCATATCGTGTTCCTCAGCGAGAACTGTAGGAAAGAGAACAATCCTTACAATAGCGGAAGAGGCAAGGGAAGATGAAAAACAGAGAGATTCCTACCCAGAGAAGGAATCAAGGGAAATGGAATTTTGGTGGAACATCAAAGAAGGAAATTTGTACTAGTGGGTTTCAACCCCAAATGGTGAGAAAGGCGAAGCCTGCAGAATCTACATACCAGAAAAAGGATCAGCATGTGGTTAATGAATGCTTAGTCATATGGACAGAGCTGTTGAAGTTGGCTAGGTAGATGGAAGAAGCATGGAAGGAGTGTGATTCTCTACAGGAAAGAATCAAAGGGTCGACCCATCCGGATCAACCAGCATCCTCATCTTGAAGATTCCATAAGAACCCCTATCCCTATGTATATAAATGCTATTAACTAATGATTTCAGTGTTCCGGGTTTTAGGGAGATATGATCCAATGTAAAGTGGCATCTAAAGATTCAATGTGGAGAAGTGATATGATCCAGAGTTTCAATAGAATCAAATCAGGAACCATAGTTAAAGATAAAAGGGAGAAACAGAGCACAATAAGAAGTGATTGTGTTATTAACTTTGTCTCCTGTCTCTTACATGGAGTTTGAACTCAGTAGGCATAGCGATTTTGTTGATGGCTCAATGCCGAGTGCCAGATTAGTATAAATGATGAATGAGGAGAAGAATGGTTATGGGTCTAAACAGTAGGCCTAACCCCAAGAAGTGTTGCATAACATAGGTGAATCATTCAGTAACATAATCAGAAGCAAGTGCAATTAAAGAAATAATTAGATGACTCAGCTCAGGTGTTGTCTGTCGAGGGAAGACATATTTTGGGAGAAACATCAATAATCATGTATCTCATGCTCATTTATTTTGATCTAACAATGTGGTATCAGCTAACTGTTTTAAGGATACCAAGAAGTTGTGAGAAGTAGTTGAAAGGAATGATTCTACGGAAGATTGAAATAGTGAGAAATTTCCTGATGAATGTTATGAGGAGGAAAGGAAAAAAGGGGGAGAATAAGTTACTAATGCTGATTCAGAAAAGAAAAAGGCATGGAAAATTGTTTTGAGGCCAGTAGATAAAAATGTCATCGGGGCGAAATGGTTCTTTCACAACAAGATGAATGAAGATTTCACAATTATCCGAAACAAATAATTATTAGTGTGAAAATGATTCTCTTAGATATATGGAATATATGTCAATGAGACATTTGCATTGGTTTCATGGCTGGAGATAATCAGATTATTCCTAAGCATTGTAGTGCAACATAAGTTCAAAGTTTTCCAGATGGATGTTAAATCAGTATTTTTGAATGGGGTTCTAGAAGAAGAAGAGTATATCACCCAAAAATATGGGTTTCCTGGTCAAGAGGATGAGAATAGAGTTGCCAAACTAAAGAAGCAATTGTATGGGCTGAAACAAGCACTGAGAGTGTGGTACTGAAGTCTTGAACAATATTTTAATAAGCATGGTTTCCAGCATGGGGGAGTTGATTACAATCTATTTTCCAACAAAAACAGTAATCAAAGGATGATGGTCTTGGTTTATGTCGATGACATAATATTTGGCGGATCAGATGAAGCTTAGTGTAGAAATGTTTTTTTGAATTCCTGAAAAGTGAGTTCGAAATGACAATGATTGGAGAGATAACATTTATCCTTGGTCTACAGGTGACTCAAGGAAGTAATGCAACATTCATTTTTCAATCCAAATATGCAAAGGAGGTTTTGAAATGATTTGGAATGGAAAATTCGAAGGAGATGAAGACTCTGGTAGCTACCCGGATGAAATTGTCCAAACAGGAGGATGGTAAGGCAATTAATATCATAGAATATAGGAAAATTATTGCAATTTTGTTTTACTTGACTTCAACAAGTCCTGATATTGTTTTTTCCACATGCTAAGTAGTGAGATATCAGAATAATCAAAAGGAAAGTCACATTCTCGTAGTGAAAAGAATACTTCGTTATATCAAAGGAACTATGGATTTAGGTCTGTTGAATAATGACAAATCTCATCAAGATTTATTAGGATATACAAATTTCTATTGGGCTGGATCTGAAGATAATATAAAATCAACATTAGGAGGTGCATTCTATCTATGAGGATCGTGTATTTCTTGGCTACGAACGAAGAAAGATTTCATTTCATTGAGCACCGTAGAAGCTGAATATATTGCCACCACTCAAACATGAACATAGTTATTATGGATGAAGCACCATCTTGGAGATATGGGAGTTTAAGTGAAGTCTCCGATCGGAATCTAGTTTGATAACTCAAGTGCTATAAATCTCAGCAAAAATCCAATTCATCACTCAAGGATAACACACATTGAGATAAATTATCATTTTATCAAGGAGAAGGTTGATCAGGGAATCGTGAAGTTGGAGTATGTGCATAAAGAACTATAGGTTGTAGACATTATGATGAAGGCCTTACCCAAGGAAGCTTTTGAGAGGCATTAACGGGCTCTAGGAGTCCAGTCGACTACCCGCACTTGACAAAATGTGGAAGTGGGACCCCCCCCCCCCCCTCTCCCCGAGGTATGATGTGGTTTTCACTAATTTTCTCATATGTGTTTTTACCATATTATAGATCGCAGAGGAGTGGCCGTTGGATTCGTTGACAAAGGGGGAAAAATAGTAATTTTTCAAGGGGGAGTGAGTGTGGCTATTTGAGAGATCATGAATTATATGGGGAGAAGCTGACAGGTGGAGTAGTGAGATAGGTGGATTGCAATGATATAAGGGGAGAGTATCAAATCTGATGATGCTAGAATTGATCAATCACAGCATAGATATCATGAAAGCTGAGGATCATGATAAAAGAAGAAGAGTGATGTTGGAATGGTGTGAGAAGATGTCCAGCTATCACGGATTAGTATCACTGTTGTTCAACAATTGGTATCAATTTATCAATTGATATTAGTTTGGAATCGATAATTGGGGTCTGACATGAAGTGATTCATTGATGAACTTTTCATAATACTCTTGTTTCCCACAATAAGAATTTCTCATGTGGGATTAGAGTATGTGTTATGTGAATCCATGAACGCTATCAGAATCGCAAGAGACAAATGGTGGTAGCGGCTGGAAGAAGACTCAGTGAGGTATCAACATGAAGAAAATCATTCTGAGAAGAGTTATGAATAGTTTTCAACAAAACCGAAGAGGGAGATTTTTGGGAAAAAATCCCTCAATGTAACATTGTAGTATTTTTGGGTTGATTGTGCTTGTTGAAATAGTAGGTTTCAATGGAGAATTTTCAAGTTCCCAAGAGGTTGTTGGAATTCCATGTTTACAAAGAACAATGACAAAGGAACGGATGATCTGGAGGCGGTACAAAAGTGTAGTACAAGGTGGCGTTGTTTCCTATTGTTTGCCAAATTTTTGGGGTCCAAAACATGGAGGTTGCTGAGCATTGAGAAAATAGGATTTCCATGAAGATCATAATTTAATATGGAAAAGACATGAATTTTGCGAAGAGAGGCTTCATGGTTTGGATTTTGCGAAGACCAGAATAATTATGGCGGTGATTCTTCGCGATTATGACAAGATTCACGAACGGAAAAGGTTGAAGAACATCTTGGTGATGAAGGTCTTTGCGAGGGAGATTCGTGGTGCAGGCGCGATGGGAATGAGGGGATGCTATGCAATTACGATGAACTCTGCGATCGGAAAATTTCCTTCGTGCTTCTTGATTTTGAGAAAATTCCGGCTGAAAATTATCGGAGCTTCATGATTGGTGATGAAGTGGCGCTAACATAATGAGGAAGGGTCGAGGGTCAGTGGAATTGCTTATAAATAGAGGTCAACCCCCTTGAGAGAAGTAGAGAGAATATTCAGTGAAGATCTTTCCCTCTCGGTTCACGAAGGAAGTTTGCGAAGGCAATGTGCTTCGCAAAAGAAAAGCTTCATGGTGGTTATTCTAGCTCCGCGAAAGTCATGTACTCTGTGTTGGCTCATTGAGATTCACTAGGGAAGCCGATTTGTGATGACATGAGCTCCACGACGGCCTAAGCATTGTGAAGGATTGAGCTTTGCGATGGTCTGGGCTCCGTGAAATTGTGAGCTTCACGAAAAGGAAGGAGCTTTGTGAAGGCTTGTTTGAGCTTCACAAAATAGGGAGCCTCGCAAAGTAGGGTGCATTGAAAAGTTTTTTCAAATTTTAATTGCCCAATGGTTAAGAGGAAAAGGGATATTCATCAGTGGATGAAAGTATGAATTTAACGGAGCATCTATCAACAGTTGAGTATGCAGGAATTCATGCAAATGAAGAGACCTAGAAGTCTATAAACTGTGAGTGGATCCTTTTTGGAGCAGTGAGCAAAGGAAGAGGAAGACGGTGATCTCTCCACTGGTAGTGAGAAAGAGAGAGAGAAATTTGGAGTAACCCTAAGGAAAGCAGTGATCTGACCCTATACATTGTAAAGGTAGTGAGCCTGGGCATAGAAGTGATCTAGCCAGAACATTATTGGCATTGAGCCTTAGTGGATTTGGTACAATGACACATCGCTGTTGTATACTCTTTGGATGTAGGCCAGTGAGGGTGAAGCATGTAAAAATCTTTGTGTCTACCTTCTTGCTTCCCTATATTGCATTTAAAGCATCATCATCATATAAAGAAGAAAATAAGTGGTCATAAACAACAGACAAGTGCAATCAAAGTGACCCTTGTAATAAAGAGGTCAAGATCCAGTGGGGCATGAAGAATTCTGAAATAAAGAATATCCATACCCTGATTCACCCCCCTCTCAGGGTATATAGGCCCCTTTTGGTCCTAACATATTTTTTTAAGTAATTGTGTTAAAAGTATTGAGTGTGGTTTTCAGTCCAGGGAGTCCAGTGTTGGTGCGGCGACCGACGTATCCATACACCAGGACCCTGAATTCTGATTTTCTACTCAGTGCACATAAACACTGATTGTGAGAGTGTTTTAAAGAGTCCTGTTTGTGAAATATTTTAGTCAGCTTACTAGGTAAAAATTAATGATTGTGGCTCACCTGTTCTTTATCAGGATGCTGCTGCGTAGAAATCCAGCTAGTGTTTCCGAGAGAGAACACGATGATGGACACCGAGCGATGAGGGTCCGGTTTCGGGACCTATTTCTATGTTGGCACATTCAGGTAGTGAACCAGTAGCAACACCACTTATAGTGAAGCAGATACCCCCAACTGCACAGGCGGATGGCGCAGGCCGACTATGTGCGTTGCACATGTTCCACCGGAAGAGGCCTCCGAGGATTCAAGTCGAGACAGATTCCAAGGCAGCAGAAGACTGGATGGAGGCGATTACTGGAGTTATCCACCTAGTTGAGACACTAGTAGAGAATATTTTGATCTTAGATACTAATATCTTTCAGTGAGTGACCATGTGTATGGTCCGCATAATGACAAAGTTTCGGTACATGGACCGTTTTCTGAGATGGTATCTTTAGGCATTGTGCCAACTATATCACTGTCCGTTGGATAGAAGAAACTATCGGCGGTACCGATAGAGGAAACTTGTAAGCTTAATTCCTTACATGTGATTCAGCACCAAATATCCATCATGTTCTAAGGAGAGCATGATGCACAGGCAGCTAAGGACTAGCTTGAGGAGGTGGCTGAGAGCTTTCTAGAGCTTATACAACTTCAGTAGGATGATGTATCAGTAGTTGAGTATTAATCGAGGAATACCAATCTTTCATGGTACTCTATGAATATGAATCGATCAGTTCTTTAGAGATCATACCTCGAAACATGGTGTGTTTAAGGATATAGAAGCCAATTCTCTTTCTTATATGCATTCCTACTTATGTTAGGGTGATAGAGAGAACCTATGTGGTTGAATGTTCATTGGATGAGCGGATGCAACCAATGAAGGATAGTAGTTGGAAAGCATGAAACTGGATTGAATCTGAAGGACATGGGCATGTGAGGTGTTTCGGGAAGATGAAGTGTTAAGGATAGATGAATTTATAGGGTAGCGGATGTGGAAGCAGAGCTAGGAGAGCATCATGAGGTGGTTAACATTTCGATATGTTACAACCATCCTCCTTTGTAGTCCTGGCTAGGCTCATGGAGCTAGAGGGCATGGGAAATTAATAGATTCTTGTAGTCAAGAAGTGTGATCCAAGGGCTCTGATAATGATTTGAGGTACAGTCTATGTCTAATACTAGCTACTATATCAATATACATAGGTACCAATCATTCCTTCCTTCCACGAATCTTGTCCTAGACCTAAAGTTTCTGGTTAAACCATTGACTTGACCCTCCCATTTGGAGATAACATTGGGAGGAGACTCTATAATCACACGTACACTGATGGTGTGATCTGACCCTTCAGGCGAAAGTTTCGGCTTGAACCTCGTGGTGGTAGCGTCGAGGCCTTATGACATTAGTTTGTGTTTGGACTGGGCAACCACAGTTCATACAAAGATTAACTGTATTAGGAAAAAAAAGGTTGTGGTTTATCTAAAACGTTGGGATGGGGTTTTCCTCGGTGGTTAAAAGGAAAACATAGGCAGCATTGGATGGAATCATACATAAGAGGGTGCAGTCGATCACTCAAGAGTCTGCCAGACTTACCTCTGTGCTAGACTTCTCCAGAGTTGCAACACCACTATCAACTTTGACGAAGAAGGGGAAACCCTTTGTATGGTAAGAGATATGCCAGCAGAGATTTCAGGAGCTGAGGAAGAGGATGACTAGTGTGTCCATCAAGAGGCTACCAGAGGAGAACATTGGGTACGTATTTTACTATGATGCATTAGAGACTAAGCTCGGGTGTGTCCTGATGTATGAGAGAACAGTGATCGCGTATGGTTATCGGCAAGACTGCACGAACAGAACTACGCTACCCATGACCTGGAGTTACAAGTAGTGGTCTTCTCCTTGAAGATGTGGCCACACTATCTTATAGACAAATTTTTTACCATATACTCAGATCACAAGAGTCTCAGGTATATCTTCTCTCATGAGGACCTGAACTTGAGACAACTACGATGGCTTGAGTTCCTCCAGGACTATGACTACGAGATAGTCTATAATACTGGGAAGGGGAATGTTGTAGCAGATTATATTAGTAGAATATCAGGCATTTAGCTGTTAGGAGAGGTGACGGAGTAGCTGGAAGCATTGCAGATATCCTTTGCTAATTAAGATGGAGCAGCCTTTCTTAATTCTCTTACAGTCCCTCCGCTACTTCTTCAGTAAGTTAGGGGGGCATGGTGTGGGAACGCAGACTGTGAGACATGACGTGCTTAGATATCCATAGGATAGGCACCTGATAGACTTTCTGAAGGTGGGGAGCAAGTTATCCTCTTCAAAGAACATACTATGGTACTAGTGTCACTTCAGGAGGAAGTGTTGAGAGAGTTCCACACATATTCTTTAGCGTTTCATCCATGATACAGAGACCTCTGGAGTTCGAGGATGGAGACCATGTATTTCTACGAGACTCACCTCGAAAAGGTCTATGAATATTTGGTTGAGGTGACAGGCTATCTCCACAATTCATCGGACCTTTTCAGGTCCTCAACAGTGTAGGTGAGGTGGCTTACCTCTTGGCTCTTCCACCTCAGTTGCACCGGGTGCATGACGTCTTCCACGTATCTCATCTGAGAAGATATGTGCATGATACATCCCACATTATTGACCATGGGGAGCTAGATATCGATGACGGGGCAACATCCATGGAGGTTCCAGTGGATAATGAGGATCGACAGGAGCGGGTCCTTTGTGGAAGGTCGATTCCTCTGATTCATGTTCACTAGTAGCACGAGATCCTCCAGGAGAGCACATGGGAGCGGGAGGCTCATATGCATGCTCAGTACCCCCATTTATTCCCTTAGCGTGTATTATAGTTTACGGGGATGTAAATCCCTGATGTGTGGAGAATTTAAAGACCTGAAAATCTTGTGGTAATTTTTTTCCGTAAATAAATGGCTATTTTACGAGTCCATGGTTTCTGACGGCACTTGATTCCAAGGCCCGGTGTGCCCAAAATCAATTTCTAGAGTTTTGTTCGTGTACGTTAAGTAAACATACGTGCGGGATTTTATATCACTTGAACTGATGCTCAGAATTGAAATATGAGTGCACCGATGAACTCATATTGCCAGTAAACGCTTATGGAGAACTTCACTGCAGTTTCGTTTTATTGGGAGTTGAAGATAATTTTTGGGGGATTTCTTTAATAAAAAATATGTGAACAATATTTTTTTAAATGTCTGGTGGTTAATTTATTCAATGGGAAGTTAAAGGTGGGTCCAACCCCCCACATAACCTCCCATGGATGGATATTATGTGTCGAGGCCCATACAAGCACCTAACCTCTCAACTCCCCTTTACCCCCTTTAACTATCCTTGAATTTACTAAATCCACCTCTCTTCATTTATTTTGTGTGAACTCTCCAACTTCCTCCTATCATTAAGTGTTCAAACCATCTAATTAATGAATTGAACTTATTCAATTTTATTATGCCTAGCTTTGGAAATTTTAAAAAGATTGTAAACAATAAAATAATATGAGAGCCTATAATTTTAGTTTGGGTGTTGAAGTTTGAGAGGAATTGGGAGTAACTCTTGGAGAAATAATATTCTCTGGACGAAGAACACCGTTCTTCAATGATGAACGCTCCATGTCTCTAAGAATGTGATGCAACACCTTCTACCTTCTTCAACCAGAGCATGGAAGGGAAGAACTGCCGCCCACGAAGTACACTAATGGTGTCGACTCGACATGACTACATCGGGCTCTACTCCTTCCGACGAAGATGGAATGTCATCTGTCTTATGCGATTTCCATTTTCTATGGCTTTTAAATAGTAAACAACAATGGAAGAAGGGTTTTGAATTCGAGTTTGAATTCCTTTCTTTTATGTTCTTCATTTCCCTTGGATAAAAAAACAACAACAGATCGACCCCCAAACATGTTTCTCTGCATAACGGATGTTGATTGAAATATGGGTTAGAGATTAAGTTAGGGATTGTTTTATGTTCTATTATATGCTAGATTACTATTTTGGCCTCTAACTCGGAGGGCATGAGCTAACGAACATGTCAGGACCCTCCACCAATTCATTCTTGATGCGCGGTTAAATGGGAGATGGGTGAACAGAATGGAAACCCTAATTTGAGGTCGTTGTAGTATAGAGAAGGACCCGAGGAGGCCGTAGGCGCAGACGAGAGGCAAAACAGACCACTGGAACGACTCTGCTGGCCTACGGAGGAGTGTGGCGGTGCCCGCGACCGGCACTGACCGACCGCCTGGAGGCGGCGGGCCCCCTCACGCACCTCCGACGGAAGGCCACTGTGGTGGATCAGAACCCACGTCTCTGAGTTTCGGGAAGGACAGGCGGCACCAACTAGTACCGCCATTACGAGACACCCCACCCCCCCCCCCCATCCGCGTGCCTGGCGCGTAATGTGCTCGTCCATCTCGCTGAGCTGCGGCCAACCGTGTGGGCGGGCTACCTACCACGTGGGTCAGGCCGAAGCCACCATGCCATGCCATGCCCGTCGTGTCAGACCTGGATCTGGGTGAGGTCGACCCAGTCCCAACCGCCCAGGCTGGGTTGGGTCGGGACGAACCAGACCCAGACCCCCCTCTTCGGAAAACTTTCAATTTTTCGCCCATAACATGAGATACGGACCTCCGATCACTGCATCCTCAGTTTTGTAGGATTCCTTGGACAAGACAGTCATTTCAGTAAATCATGATCATGGTTTTGGTGAAGTTTGTGTATGGTCGGGTTGGTTCAAACAAAAAACTAACCGGGCCCTCCGAGTGGAAACACTTACAACTTAAGGACCGAATGTCTGATTGACGTGTCATAAATAATGTTGGATTCTTTTTGAAGAGACTATCATTTTGGAATACTCTCCATAGGATTTAGATGATGTTAATGTATGGAAGGGTTGGATTGTACCCAAAATCCAACCTGCCCCATGGAACCAAAATGCCAAAAACTCTCAGACCGGGGGTCCGATTGATGCACTGTCTGTTGCGTTGGGTTCCTCATGATGAGATGGAACTATGGGATACATAAACATAGTGCTTCATGATTGTTGATTTATCGACACTTGGATCATGGAGTGGACCCTCCCAGAAGGCGGGCTTGACGTGGAACACTGAGGAGGCTATCTGTACCTACCCTTCAGGTAGGATCTGTGGTGGATGATCCAGGATCTACTAGGCACCTTCAAACTGTTTGTCTTTTTAGCTGTCCCTATTTGTCCTTTACTTTTACTTTACTATTGGGATAGTATTTTTGTCCCTTTTACATTCCAGCACTTCCTCTATATTCAGTTTTTACATAGAGTTTTCTTCCTCTTATATTATGGTTGTGTTTGTTTGCATTTATAAATGCAATTCCTTCCAAGTTTAGGGATTTATGCCTTTGGTTCTAGTCTCCATCCCCTAGCCTATAGAGGGAGGGCTTGGGATCGTTACGACACGAGCACTAGGGGATGGGTCATGAAAAAATATCTCTCAGGATTCCAATGATATTTGGATTCTATAAAAGGTATCATTCACTAGAATCTGGAAATGATTGAAAATAAATCCAACGATGCAATTTCAGTAGGGGTTCCAAAGCATAGAAAAAATTTAATTAAGGTGGTCAAATAGACCATCCACTCTTATTTTTTGGACATCCTCATATTCCTCAAATTAATCATAAAAAATATCCAAAAGTGTCTCACCCACATCTAGGGGTGGGGGATCAACAATTAAGAAAAATATATACACTGGATAGCAGGAGAAAAGATATAGAAACCCAAACATAATGGGGGAATTTGGTTAAGGTATCTACATCTCTTCAATGATGCCGAATGTTGGGTTCCATAGTCCCCTCCCTATCTTCTTCTATCAAAGCATGTGGGGTACGAACAAGCTCCATATGTAAGGGATTTACCAAAGATTAAGTGATATAGAATATTTAATGTTTTAGAAAGACCATTGTATAGTAGGTGACAATTTTAATAATGAAACTAACCCTACCCTTGAAGGCCAAGAAGTGGAAATTATTCAATAATTACTCAGTGATTCTCATAGAAATTGGTGTACTGTGAAATTATTCTCAATGTTTAAGGATAAGAAGAGGAATATTATCCAAGTATTCCAGATTGTGAGATATATGGGTCTGGATCACCTCCTTTGGTGCAGGGAAAGAACATTCACCTATTTTGTAAAATCTTGTTATTCTCTGTAAATTAGTGTATCAGTTTCTGAGGCCATTTTTATTTTGAAAACTATCAAGAACCGCATGATCCCACCCAAATCGTGGTATTTTTAGTGGAATGCCTACTTCATAATCCACTCTCTTATATAGAGTTCCTTTCATTTCACCATGTAAATGAGAACCCAATCTATTCAATATTAATGATCATGGTAGAATCCTACATGCATTCCATCATTCACACTCTCAAAACTAGGGGAATATGGTGCACCAATAAACCTAATGTTGATCACCTCATCGAAATGGCACCCTTATTCGCTTCCCTTTTCCAAAAAATGATCTCAAACTCCTTCTATTGATGAATTGAGTTCCATTTCTATAGTTTCTTGGATTATTTGGGTTAGGAGGAATGACATTATATTTTACTAGGGTTTAAAACCGTGATCCTATTGGATCGATCATGATACCGATTAAATATTTGTGTAGAACCACAATGATCATCATCTTGATGACCATGTGCTCATGTTTTATCCATGCACCTAGAACCTGACCATAACAGTTGTCTAAGAAATTAAAGTTGACATGTCACCCTCAGACAAAGGAATAACCTATTTCATTGTTGTTTTCCATGATTATTCTGAAATGATCACTACTACAATACAAAATTCATTCATGGCGTACTTCTCATTAGCGGTGATGGAAGAATAAGAAATAATAATTGTCCTTAAATGTACTATTTTGTGTGGCTGTTATTTTATCACCCTTGAGTCGTAATGCCTCACAAATATTAATGTTATCTCTTTTTTGTAGGTCATACTCTAGAATTTTGGACTTAGATTATTTTAGATCCCTTTTAGGAAGAACTACTTATTATCTTTCCCAATATTTTTTACCAAAAAATGGTTAATACATTGGCTCATCATTTGGATACCATGAGTATTGCCGATGATCCTCATGTATGATTGTATTATTCAATAGATGGATGACAAAACAAGGTTTACATGAACTATGATCTCTTAATATATGAGACATTTTTTCATAAAAAATAAAGGATTAGGTAGCTGTTGGAAAATATGAAATCTTTCCTCATCCCAAGAAAAAAAATGTATTGTAAATAAAAATCAAGTTAGAATAGATATATTATAGAAATGAGTAATGAAAAACTATTATTATATTACAGAGTCATTTCAATTAAAAAATTAAATACAAGATATTTTCATGGTAGTGATATATACAATTAATTAAAAAAATTATAATACAATATTCAAAATGGTGTTAACATGATTTTTTCAAGTTTCATCCTATGTAAAATATCATTTCCATACAATAAATCCAATTTTTTAAGTAACAATACATAAAAAATAAACAAATTACAATTTTAATATAATTTACATATGAAAAATAATAATGTTAATTACCAAATATAGTAATGATTCCCCACAATTACTGTTGGGTGGTATGAGTTCGGAAGGTGGCAGAGCAGGTCACGGGATGAAGTCCTGAGGCTTTCCTATTTATAGTGATTTATATCCTTTATTGTCTTCCACACTAGGTAATTTAATCATCCTATTACAAAATATATTATGAGTATTATCAATTATTATAATAATCACACATTTCATTATGATATTTTTAATGAATATTAATTTTTAATTATTAATTATTCTATTAATTATTAATTATATTATGAATTATTAAATACATTGTTATTATAAATCTATATAAATTATAAAGTGTAACAATGAAAATGTTAATGATATTATCATTTTTTAATTGTTTTATGTACTTTTATTGTTTCAATAATTATATCATTAAAAGAAAATGAATTTTTTATATCCATAACATGATCTTTGATTCATACCAGGAACATCATCTGTTATATCGATGTGCTATATATTTTGACCCATAAAAAATTAATTATGGATTGTTATCCTAATGTTTAAAAACAATCTGAGTTGTTTACTTGGTTTTGACAATGTGAAATGTGTTCTAAACTAAAATAACAATATATTATTTAAAACATGCAGTAATATTTTTACTATCCACATAATTTATTTTATTGATGTTTTGTTAATTCCTACACTTCAAAAAATAATTATGGTTATTTTTCTTATACATTGAAAAAAATCATAGCTCCCTTACTATATTTTGACAATATGATTATCACATTAAACTAAAATTATATTTTTATTTTGAAAACAAATTATTTGAGCCCTATCAACCACATAATGTGTCATATTAACAGGTGGTTCATTCCCAAAAATCAAAATGAATTATGTATCATTGTCCAAATGCTCTGAAAATGGAATTTGTTTCTCATTTTTGACTATATGATACACATTTTAAACAATAATTTCACTTTTATATTTAAGGTGAATTCATTGTTTCAAAATGTAAAAATCATGTTATAAATTTGTGTGAAGTCGATTCCTATATATCACAAATGAATAATGGATCATTTTCATAATGTTAAAAACTATTCTAATCATAGTCTCCCACTTTTTCCTATGTAAGGCATATTTTAATCTAAAATAACTATTTCAAATAGAAAACATGCGCTTAGAGTCATAGAGACCACTTTTGTGAAATATTGAAATATGGATGATTCTTATATGTCACAAATGAATAAGAAATCATTGTCCTAAATTTTAAAAATATAAACAATGATCAATTACTTGTTTTTGACAATGTGATAACCAATTTAAATTAAAATGCAACATTTGTATAGAAACACACAGTTTGAGTCATATTGACCACATAAGGCATCATATTATCATATGGTAGATTCCTAGACATCAGAAATTAATTATGGATAATTATCCAAATGTTTTCAAAAAAAATTAGTGTATTTTTTTGAATTCATCTTTATGATCGATGTTTTCAACTAAAATTAATATTTTATATTGAAAATATACACATCTGGACATTCGAACACATCGTATTTCAGATTGACGTGCAGTCGATTCCTATAAATAATGAATTAAATAAGGATCATTTTATTAAATATCAATTCTAATATGGGATCAATTTAATTATTTTGTCTCAATGACATTTGTTTTAAAACAAAATGACACATTTAAATCGAAATCATGCACTAGGAGTCATATCGAATACATTATGTGTTATAATAAGATGTGGTTAATTCTTAGATGACACAACTAATTTATTTGATGATTCCAATTTGATTAAAAATAATCCAACTTAATTTTATATTTTCTTGCTATGTGACATGCTTTTTAATCTAAAATGACACTTTTATATTGAAAACACACACTTAAAGTCATACAAGCCACATATGGGTTTCTTTTATGTGTTGTCAATTCCTATGCAATAAAAATAAATTTTGTACAAATATTATAATGTTTTAAATGAATATAATGTTGTTTTATAGAAATTTTATATGACATAATTGTTTTGAACTAAAATAACACTTTTTTTGTAAACAGTTACCTTGAGTCATATCTACCACATTGCATGTTCGAATATCATGCAGATTATTTCTGTAAAACTCAAATAAATTACTAATCCGTTGTAATGCCCTGACCCAAGTAACCTAGAGTTAGTGCATTATTACATAACATTGGCATGATCACAAAATATCATGTCTCGAAACACCAATTAGTTTAGTAGCCTTGGAAGTACTAGATAAATTCATAAGGATTACTGACTGACTGAAAATTATTTTTTCTTGATTTTGAAAACCGCTTTTTGGGTGAGCGGAAACCATACACGAAATTACCGAAACACCAAATCCAAATACCATGCAGACAAAATTCTCAATTGAATCAAAATTAAAAAACGTGTCCAGGGAAGCACCTCGAGACATGGATCCATGATCGGCCTCCACAAGCCGCACCCCAAACGCCATCATGACTGTTAGTAACATTAGCAGAGCATCGAAAACATCATCATCTTGGAAGTCATATACGTCTCCACCCATCGTGGAAGCCAATGACCGGACACATCCATCATTTTGGGTCACCGGATAGACCATTAGAAGAGTCGTCGCCGGAACCTCCTCCACAGAACACCGCCATTCATCAACACCGCCACAAAACTAACAGTGCTGGCAAGAACCAAAACCAGGAACCAAATTTGCCCCAAAACATCAAAACAAAAATTCAGATTTCAAAAACAAAAACTTGGATACATCCTTGAAAAAAACATACAATACATCGCCTTGGTTCGTGTTCATCCTCGAGGAACGCTTCCGGAATCGCTCCACTCCTCGTCATCTCCACGTCACCGGAAATCTGAAGCCCTCGAAAAGGATTCGTTACTTCAAAACAAAATGAAAACCGCATAACATCACCAATAACATCGACACCATCAAGGCCTAAAATACCTCCAAGAATCAAAGTGAAAGAAAACCTTCACAAAAAACCCTTAACATCGATGAATCTGCAGTGAAACATCCAACACAGCACGACACAACATGAAGTCGACGACGGACGTGCCTCCTGGAACACCATTGACTGAACAAAAATCTCCTCCCAAAGCCTATTGAGACCACCACTGCATACCGACTCAATGAACGATGAATGAGGAAGACTCCAAAGTACAGTTTAAAGCGGAATGGTCTCACGAAGTAGCACGACCACTCTTGGAAACACCAACCTCATAGAGTACTAGAGTCACAGATCCCGCCACCGCCTTCAATCCTACACAGAGTGAGCAGAACCTCCCAGTATCCCCACACCTGACATGAAATGCGATGGAAACCCCTGGCCGCGGTAGCTGGAGCTCGATCTTCAAACCAAAACTGTGCCGCCATGAAAAGAAAGCAGTGGAGTCTTCAGAAGGAGACGAGCCCGCACGAAACCACCACTGGATGGTGATTCACACCACGAACGCATCGAATCGGAGCACCAAAGAGTGATCTACAGCCGATCTGCGGTGGTGGAGAGGAAAGCTGTGTGGGGGGAACCCTAGCGTCTCACTACCCTTTACAGGCCCATGAAAATAAAATATAATCCATTAATAGGGTTTACATTACATCATAAAATGGAGAACTACCACAAAATTTTTCCCATAGAGAACACTGAGATACCATAGACTATCCCTATAGGTCAGTCATAATATACTTCTTCACATCCTAGGAAAAATAAAACATAAAAAGGGATGAGCTATGGTGCTCCGTCAGGATAACAATATAGCAGAATCTTTTAAAATAAGCATAAAAATTTAAGGAAATGTATAAAACTAAAAAAAAGAATTTTCAACATAAACTTCATCATAATATAGAATATATAAATCTAAATAATGCCATTTATTTACTCACATAATTATTATACTAGTCAAATAATCACATGCAATATCAATAGCCACGTTCATAATGATGGAATGCATAATGATAGACTTTTATAACCACATAGTCAAGTCCTTGTTCCAAGAGTACAAAAAAAAATCACCGCCATGTTTGGAGACACTAGTTTGTCTCATGAGACCTACTGATGCATCGAGGAGCTATAGCAGGCTCCACCCATCACTTACTATGTCCATTGCATTCCTCATATGAAAAGGTTTAAACATAACATAAACATTCGTATTAAAACTGAAATAAAAAATGCCAGTACATTATCCATAAACCATGAATGGTATAAAATAACAAATCCACATTCAAACATACCACAAAACCTTCAATACAATATGTAAGTTTTCTATCATAACAAATAAACTTCAAAAAATCATAAAATCTATCAAAGGTTGTTGACATAGATGAAATCAAAACAATTTTAAAAAAATATCTCTTTCTATATTGAAATCCTTTAAATGTCACTTAATTATAAAATAAATCATTTATATTTGAAAATATTCTTATTATATTTTAAGGGAAGATTCAACGATTTTACAACGACATAAAATTGACGCACCTTCCGTATAAGTTAAAAAACATTCATACTTTAATTTTGTTGAAATGGTTATATGGTACATTGTTTGGAAAATGACTGAAAGATTCCTTGCAATGCATTTTATAAATAGTAAAACAAGGGTATAAATGAATTTAACCAATAGTCTATTAAATAGTATAAATTTTTTCGAAAAAATTTCTATGAAACATGGATATGGATGATAAAGAGGTCCTAGTAAATACATACGTAAAAACAACCTTGGATAATAAAGAGATTATAAAATTAACCCTTACCTTATACTTTTCCTTAGTCGAGGGTAGGTTAACCTCATGTATAATGGTGAAATAATTATTATTAAATTATACATGAATCATATATATTAATATGATATCATATATGATCTTTTAACATTGCTTTGTTAATAATGTCTTAGTATTATCGTCGTTTCCAGTGTTAACTAATTCATTTTCCTTTATATGATTTGTTACGTAAGTAATGTTTGTTATTGATATAATGTATTTTATTCACATAAAAAATTATATAAAGTCTTTAAACAATATTTTTAATCATTAAATGAAAATTTGGCTTGAATGGATATGATGGGGAATGAATCGCATCACGTTCATGGAGACTGTAATCCGTACGTACGCACGAGCGACAATATCATTTTTTTGTAATTAAAATAATATATAATTGGATGTTATATCTTATATAAAGAATCATTATCATGTTATATTAATTTTTTACATCAATTACACATAATTATTATAATCATCCAAAAAATAATGTATTGAATAAGAATTACACCACGACGTGGAGATGGTAAGTTGTATGTACGCACGTATGGTGACATGTCATTGAAAGGATTGATAGAATAATGAATATTGTTGTACCATATTTATAATAACATTATAGTATATAAAAGATACTAGAGGTATTCTTTTATAATGGAAACAACATGTAGAGAAGAAGCGGAAGAATAAAAAACATGAAAGAGGTGATGAGATATTTTACTCTTCCTCGGGTTCTTTCTTTAAATTTGATCAAAAGGGCTTCTTAAGTAGGCTTTATGACTATATGAAGGACTCTAAAAGCAAGGGGGACATTTTATAGGGTATTTGGGCAGGGTTTGGCCAATCCAAATGGCTTTGATGGTTTTAATTAGAGTGATGGGGGAGTTCCCTTTAATAAGAGGGGTGAGGGGCACCATCAGAAAAGCTAGATATATTATTTTATAATAAAATAATTTTCGGTTTTTAATGGCTCCAAAATAAATTATTTAAAAGATAAGGTGGTTATGGGTCTAAAACCACTGAACCAATTAGTTTTAGACAGGTTTGGGTTACTAAATTAACTTAATCATTTAGATTTAACTCTTAGTTTAATATTTTGACATTTACCATGTCTCTTTGTATTTTTATATTATATGGTTTATAAGCATAATATAAACTTCCAAGAGAACCCCAAGTTGTTCATTAATGATGAAAAAATCATTATATATTTTTTTTGTCAAACCGTATATTTTTAGGAATAGAATATAAATTAATAATATACTATTTGTTTTAAAAACTCTTTTATGTCAATTATGACACTATTTGGTATATTTTATTTGCTAAATTCGTAACAGTTTTACTACTTCAAAAAAATCATCTAACCATCCCTAACATGTTATATTAACCTATAAAGTTAGTGTAATTCATAAAAAGTGTCAAATTGAATTTATTTTGATATTTATAATATCAATTATTTTAATATTTTCTTAATTAGGTAATTACTGCATCATCATTATGTCATAAATAAATTTAATTATTTAATGTCTAAAAATTATAAATAAAATACCATTACATAGGGAATCATTTTATATTTCTAGTTAATATTTATAGTCGAATTCATCTTATGTGTAACCCTATATAAAAAATGATTTATTTATTAAACATTGAATTTTACACTTTAAACTCTTCTTTGAATTAAATGATAATAGATGTCCTAATCTAATCCAAGTGGACCTAAAGGATCATATTACTTCCTAAGGTTGTTTTTGGTCTAATTATACTTATCCAATAGAATTAGCACATGTGTTAGGGTAATAATAATATCATTTTTACCCTTAATTACCCTTTTTACTTTTAAATGTGGTAAATAAAAGTAAAAAGTTACTATTCACCAAAAAAAATTCACCTTATTTAACCACATTTTACATACTGGTATGATCTATGTCATTCAAATTTTTGAAATTCCACTCACAGAAGTGGTTTATTTATGTTTTCTGTAAATTTGCAAATGCTCTTAGGAGGTGGGTAAAAGACTGTGAATAGTTCAATAAAATTTTATATATCTAATATTATTAAATAATGATTTCAATGAATTACATTGAAAATATATATGTATTATGTATGTATTTTTTCCTAAAATAAATTTAAATAAAATAATTATTTATTTAAATAAAAATTTTGTTTTAAACTATAACTCAGTGTTTTCCCTATTCATCAAAAATTGAATGTTTTCATTAAAATACCAAAAATTCACCCTAATCTAATTTCAATACTCTGAATCCAAAAATTAAGTCCATTTTGAAAGATAAAATTTATAAAATTTCAAAAAGTGGGTATTAATATTCTTAACGGCTAGTTTGATTGGTAGTGGCGTGTTAGAACTCGAAGCTGCGTACAACACACACAATTATATTATTCAAAGAGAAGCGTACAATGGAATCATGGGTGTTACATTCCCCCTCCTTGAAATAATTTCTTCCTCAAAATTTCATGAGTATTACTTTGTAAAAATACTTGGTTGGTTCTTCATCATGAGTTTCTCTATAGATCTTTTACCACAGGAGTCATCCTATTTCATAGCACTTATTCTCATGTATCAAGAACCTTAATAATCACTTTGCAATAAGAAATATTGGTTTCCAGATCTAATTCCTCATATGGGATTACATGCATTGGGTCAGGCATGTATTTTCTTTACAATGATACGTGGAATTCATCATGAACATTAGAGAGACATAGAGGAATTGCCAAACGGTAAGCTACAACCCCAATTCGTTCTAGAATTTCGAAAGGTCTGATGTACCTGGGCTAAATTTTCCCTTCTTACCGAAAATTATCACACCCTTCCATGTAGATACATTTAAGAAAACATGATCTCCTACCTGAAATTCAAAATAATTACTTTTTATCATTATATCTCTTCTGCCTACTTTGATCTTCTTTGATGTGGGTTTGGATTACGTTCACCTTTTCCATCGTTTCTTCCATAAGTTATGGGCCTACGTGTTTTCCTTCACCAACATAATCCCAACAGGTTGGTGTGTGGCATCTCTTTCCATGTAACACTTTATATGGTGCCATCTGAATACATGAATAGAAGCTATTGATATAATAAAATTCTACCAAAAGATAATATTTATCCCACATACCTTGAAAGTCAGGTGAGCAAGAACTCAACATGTCTTCTAAGGTTTGAATAGTCTGCTCTGATTGTCCATTAGTTTGGGGGTGGTAGACGATGCTCAAATGAAGTTCAGTATCCTGGGATTTCTGATAACTCTTCCATATTCATGATGTAAAATTGGGATCACGGTCTGAAACAATATATAGTGGTACTGCATGATGTCTTACATCTTCTTTAATATATAGTATTGCAAAATGTTCAAGTGTTAAATCTTCTCTTATTGAAGGAAAATGTGCTGACTCGGTAAGACGATCAACAATGACCCATATTGCATCATTCCTTCTTGGAGTTTTTGGTAGTCCCCTGGAAACGTCCAACATAATATTATCCCATTTCCGATCAGGTATGGGAAAAGGTTGCATGACTCCTCCAGGATATTTCCTTCCACTTTATTTATTGACAAACCATACATATTGACACAAAATCAACAATCTCCCTCTTCATGCTATCCCACCAAAAATGTTCCTTCAAATCTCTATAAATTTTGGTTCTACCATGGTATATAGAGAAATTGGAACATTGAGCATCATCCAAAAATTCCCATTTTTAGATCAGATATATCAGGATAAATTTGAAAATTCTATCTTCATATACGAAGCCACTCAATCTCCCGTTATTCACAGCTTTAATCTTCTTTTTAAACTCATCACCACCAGTATTATAACTCTTTATCCTATCTCTTAAAGATGATTTGGAAACCATTCTAAAAAAGTATTGATGATCCACCTTCCATGGTTATTCCCATATCCATCTTTACTAGATCCATGAGAATAGGATCCCTTTCAACTATAATCTTATTTAAATATCCATGATCTTTTCTGCTCAAAGCATATGCCACCTTATTTTCCTTCCCAAGGTGGTAGTGTATAGTATTATAATAATATTTCAGTAGTTCAGGACATTATCTTGGCCTCATGTCGAGTTATTTCTGTTAGAAAATATACCTCAAACTCTTATGATCAGTATAAATCTCAAATTTTTCACCATAGAGATAATGTCTCCATATTTTCAAAGCAATGATTACAGCTGCTAACTCATGATCATGAGTAGGATAGTTTTTCTCAGGGATTTTTAGTTTTTGTGATGCATAGGAAATAACCTTATCATTCTTCATAAGGACACAACCAAGTCATTTCTTTGATGCATCACTATAAATAACAAACCCATCATTCCACGATGGTAGAGTCAATATAGAAGCACTGTCTAATATTCTCTTTAGTTATTCAACAAATTCTTCACACTCTTTTTTCTAAACAAATTTAACCCTTTTACATGTGAGCTTGGTTAATGGGATAGCCAATCGGGGCAAAATTATGGACGAAACGTCGATAATAACCAGCTAAACCAATAAAACCGTGTACCTCAGTTATACTCATCGGTGCTGGAAATTCATGGATTGCCTTGGCCTTAGAAGGATCATTAGATATTCCATCCTTATAGGAAATATGGCCAAGAAAAGAAATATCATGAAGCCATAATTCACAAATGCTAAACTTCCCATATAATTCATGTCTTCTAAGAGACTTTAGAATAATGCGTAAGTGATTTTCATGATATTCATAGATTTTGGAGTATACCAAGATGTCATCAATAAACACCACTAAAAAGTAATCAAGATATTCCTTGAAATATATATTCATTGGATCCATGAAGATAGAGGATGAATTAGTCAATCAAAAAGGCATTACTTTAAACTCGTAATGCCCGTGCCAATTTTGAAATGTTGTTTTCAGAATGTCTTCCTTCACTACACACAACTGATGATATCTAGATCAAAGGTCAATCTTTGAAAATTATTTATCTCTATGAAGTTGGTCAAATAAATCATCAATGTGAGGTAGGTTATACTTGTTCTTCATTGTTTTAGCATTGATCTCCCTGTAGTCAATGCGCAACCTCATAGATCCATCTTTCTTTTTAACATAAAGGACAGGGGGCTACCCATAGAGAAATACTAGGTTGAATAAATCAGTTATTACTCAAATCCTCTAGTTCATTATTTAGTTCCACTAATTCTATAGTGTCCATTCTATAAGGGGTCTTCAATATGGGCCATGCTCTGGGAATTAAATCAATAGAGAACTCAATTTCTCGTTCTGTAGGATGTCCAGGTAAATCTTCTTGAAACACATAAACATTTCATTCACAATAGGTAAATCATCTATATGAACATTCCTTTCCTCACCCACTGTTATTTCATTCTCTTCCTCCCCAATAACTTAATTTATTTTAGCTAGTGGGGGTGGTTCTAGATAATAATTAGGTGGTGGTGATTCTGCTTTAATGATAAGGTGTTATTTATCATCATAAAAAATTGTAACCTCCTTCTTCTTATAATAAATTTTCACATCATGGCCAAAAATCAAATCCATACTAAGGATTATATCAAATTAAATCATGGGTTTGACAATGAGATCAGCAGATAAATAACGTTTATATTTTTTAATGGGGACTGATTCTCAAAACATTGTTTCAATGGTACTTCCCTTAAGAGTTTTGACTGAAAACTCCCTTGTTAAATAAAATTGGAAATATCTAATTTTATTAGCAAACTAGGACGATATAAAACAATGTGATGATCCAGAAACAAATAAAGCATTGGCTAAACATGAGGAAAACAATAAATTACATGACACTACATCTTTCAGAACATAAACCTCAGCAGTAGTGATAGCATAATCATGGACTTGATCCCTTGGCATTTTCTAAGGTAAGATCCCTTAATTCTTAGGAAATTAATTTTCATAATTCCCCCTTCCTCTACAATTGTAGCATTCAACATCGATAAACTCTTTCTTCCCCTTGCAATCACAAGCTTGGTGGCCTTTTTCACCACACAAGTAACAAACTCACATTCCCTTCAAGGAAGTACCAGGGTGTTTCTCTGACATTTACTATAGGATGGATATTCAACTTTTCCCTTCTTCCCCTTATTTCCATTTCCAAATAGTTCATCAAATCTATTCCTCTCTTTATTTTCTTTAAAGTCATATGACTTAGAGAATTATTTTTCTATCATGAGAACATATGACATAACATCTTCATACGAAGAGAAAGATTGTGAGACTATTGCTCAATGGAGATATGGTATTAACCCATGAATGAAATGATCAATATTACATCTTGGGTTACGTATATAATCTGCAGCATACCTCACTAACCTTGTAATGTTAGCTTCATAATTTTCTACATTCTTATCCTCCTTTTGCCTCAGACTCAGTAATTGTCTGTCCATATATGCTCGATGGTCATGAGGAATGTACTTTTCTATAGAAATTTATTAAAACTCCCTCCATTCCGTATTGTATACTTCATCATCTTCCTTTCTGTTTTGAATCAATGACCACCATTGATCAGCATCTCTAATGGGGAAGTAAACTGTCATGAAAACTTTTTCCCTTTCGCGACTCCCTAAGGCATGGAATATTTTATCTATGGAATTTATCCATTACTCAGCTACTAGTAGATTTGTACCCCGATTGAATGCTGTCGTTTGTTGCTTCATGGAGCGATCTAACATTAATAAACACACTGGGGATTAGGGTTCTCCATAGGTATAAGGTTATTATTCAAATCCTTAGTGAGTTGTCTCTATATTTTGACTAGCTGGTCACCACCGGTTTCATCACCAACTCCACTACAATTATCTTGAGTAGGAGGGAAATACCTACATGGAGTGTGTGAATTCATATGGTTTCCATTCCTTCCACTAGGTTCCATTTCTAAATAATTTCATAAACTAGATTAGTTTATGAATCAAAATACATAATTCCAAACTTGTAAAACACTTATCATAAATTGAACAGTTTATAGATACAATCCATAAAAATAAAAAATGTTTTCTTTGAGGCAGTATATGCTCATAAACCCTTCATAATGGTTATTAAAGAAAATGAGAATTATCCTAAGAATATTCCCTGGGAATTTCATAACCAAGAGTGTTGCAAGGCCTGTTTTCGTGCACCAGTTCTTGTTCGAGTCTAGATCAAAGTGGTGTTTTCAAGTTTTACCGCTAGATACATTTGTTTCAGAGCTACCTCTACTTGGTCGAATCCAGACAGATATGTATTCATTGGAAAATTCATAAAATCTCTACAACACAAAAATTCAAGGAATTACTTCTATACTAATCCTCAATGTCTATCTTAGGGATACGGGCTCTAATCAGAGATTATCCAAATCTAGTTTCCAAGGTTTGTACTAAACATCCTCTGATAACAAATGTAACACCCCGACCCTAGTTACCTAGAGTCGGTGAATTATTATATAACATTGGAATGAAAATAAATGATCAAGTATCGAAAGAACGATTAGTTTAGTAGCCTTTGAAGTACTAGATACATCCATAAAGATTACATTACATCATAAAATGGATAACTACAACAACATTGTTACCACAGACAACACTTAGATCTCAAAGACTATCCCTGCTGGCCAGTCATAATATACTTCTTCGTATCCTGGGAAAAATAAAATAGAAAAAGCGGTGAGATCTAATGCTCAGTAAGGATAACAATATAGCAGAAAAATTTATAAATAAGAATAAACATTTAAGAAAATGAATAAAACTAAACACAAAATCATTTTCAACATAAAATTAATCATCATATGGAAAATATAAATCAAAATAATGTCATTTACTTACTCACATGGATACTCTACTAGTCAAATAATCACATTAAATATCAATAGCCACTTTTATAATGATAGAATGCATAATTTCAAACATTCATAACCACAAAGTCATGACCTTGTGTCAAGGCTACAAATAAGATTTTGTTAAGGCCTTGTGCCAAGACACTAGTTTGTCTCATGAGACCTACCGATTAATCGAAGAGCTATAGCGGGCTTCAACTGTCACTTATTAAGTCCAATGCATTCCTCAAATGAAAATGTTTAAACATAACACACTATGGAAAAAAATGCATTTAGCGGCGGTTTTTTTCGTTTCGTGGTGGTTTAAACCGCCGCTAAATCGATTGGTGGCAGTTTTCAAAAACTTCCGCTAAATCGTGCGTCTGGAAACTATTCGCGGTGGTTTTCAAAAATAAATAATAAATAATAAATAAATAATTAATAAATATATATAAATAAAAAATAATAAACAATAAACAATAAATAATAACTAATAAATAATAACTAATAAATAAGTATAAATAATAAATAATAAATAAATATAAATATAAATAATAAATAATAAATAATAAATTAGAAATAATAAATAATAAATAAATATAAATAATAAATAATAAATAAATATAAATAATAAATAAATATAAATATTAAATATTAAATAATAAATAAATATAAATGATAAGTAAATATAAATAATAAATAAATATGAATAATAAATAAATATGAATAATAAATAATAAATAAGGAATAAGAAATAATAAATAACAACTAATAAATAAATATAAATAATAGATAATAAATAATAAATAAACATAAATAATTAATAAATATAAAGAATATATAATAAATAATAAATAATAAATAATAAATAATAAATAATAAATAACCAGTTACAAATAATAGATAATAAATAAATTAAATTATATTATAAATAATAAATAATAAATAATAATGGAAACACATGAAAAAGTATGAAAAGACGTGATAAGGGATGAAAAATCATGAAAACGCAAGAAAAAGAATGGAGAACCATATGAATAATGAGGCATTAGAAAGAATGAGAATTCATGAAAACTCGTGACAACTCTGGAAAACTACTTAATAATTCAACATAATCATCATAATAACCCACAAAAAACCATTGATAAAGATAACAAGTCATGGAAACCCAAATAAACAGTAATAAATGGAGCTACCGTTAAAACCCGTCAAAACGGTCATAAAGAGACAAAAACATTGGACTCACATTAACGGAGATAACTTATGATCCAAGAGTCTGTTTTTGATCTGCAACCTATCAAATAAAAGATCCTGAAATGATCTTCGACCTGAAAGGTGAAAGTGTCTGAATGGACAGGTGGATCGGAAGTTATGACCATTTAAAAAAAGGCTGACGGGGAACAGGTGCTAGAAACGAGGCATTGAAAAACATAACAAACCCAATACCCACTAAAAAGGCCATAACATATGATATAGGAGTGCATGTGGGCGTCACGACTAGTCAAACTGACGCTCATGGAACGACCTATGATCTGGCAGGTGGAGGAGGCCGAATTGACACACAGATCGAAAGTTAGGTTCGTTTGAAGACATGTTCGATGGGACACCGGTGACGGTAACTGGGTTTTAGAGGCCTTTAGAGGGGTTTTAGGGTCAAAAAACATGATAGAAGCTATCTTCTGTCGATCTAGTGCATATCTCTTTTCGCTGGCTTCGATTTGATATGTGGTAGAGCCCAAACGGACACCCGGAGCAAATGTTATAGCTGTTTGAAGTTGGAGAACATTTTTCAACTTTCTTATAACTCTAATATATTCCGTACCTTAGACTGTCTCATTGTTTTGATTATATGTGACTCTAGATCTCTTCATGAGCTTCGATTTGACTGGTCATGGCGCTTCAACGGACGCCCGGATCAATAGTTATGGTCGTTTTAGTGATTTCAGGGTTTCTCGTGTTTTTTTATTTTTTTCATTTCATTTCGCGGCGGTTTTAATGAAACCGCGGCTATTTTGCGGCAGTTTTTTAAAAAACTGCCGATAATCATCGAATAAAATTAAAAAAAATATAAAAAAAATTAAATTTGTTTTTGCCGTTTAGCGGCGGTTTTCTTATTGTGACAAAAGCATTTGTATTAAATATGCCATACAAAATGTCAATAAATTATCCATAAAACACGAATTTTATAAAATAACACATCCATAGTAAAACATAGCACAAAACCTTCAATAAAATATGGATGTTTTGTATCATAATAAATGAACTTCATTCAAACTTAAAATCCATCAAAGGATGTTCACATAGATTAAATAAAAACCTTTCTAGAGAAATATCTCGTTATATTTTGAAATCATTTAAAATTCAAGTAATTATTAAAGAAAACATTTATATTTCAAAATATTCTTATAAGCTTCTAAGGGAAGTTTTGACAATGTTACAGTGGCCGAAAAAAGCCGCACCTGCCGTATATGGTAAAAAAACATTCATACCTTAATTTTGTCGAAAAGGTCATAAGGTACCTTGTTTAGAAAACAGAAAATGATTCCTTTAAAACCATTTTAAAAAAATTAAACAATGGTTTAAATTAATTTAACCCATATTCTAGTAAATAATAAAAATGTTTTGAAATACATTTTTAAGAAACATGGTTGTGGATGATAAAGAGGTCCCGGTAGATACTTACGTAAAAACAACCTCGGATAATAAAGAGATTGTGTAATTAACCATTACCTTGTACTTTTCATTGGTCAAGGGTAGGTTAACCTCATGTATAATTTTGAAATAATTGTTATTAAATTATACAATAATTATATCTATTAATATGATATCATATATAATCTTTTAACATTTCTTTGTTAATAATATCTTTGTGTTATCATCGTTTCACGTGTTAACTGATTCGTTTTCTTTTATATGATTTGTTATTTAAGTAGTGTTTTTTATGTATACTATTAATCTTATTCATATTAAGAATGATATTAAGTCATTAAACATTACTTTTAATCATCAAATGAAAATTTGTCATGAATGGATACGATGGGGAATGAATCTCATCGCATTTAAGGAGACGGTAATCCGTACGTAAGAACGAGAGACAATATCATTTTTTATATTTAAAATAATATATAATTGGATTGTATATCATATATAAAGAATAATTATAATGTTACATTTATTATTTACATCAATTAAAAATCATTATTATAACCATTCAAAAAATAATTTATTGAATAATAATTACACCAGGACGTGGAGACGGTAAGTCGTACGTACGCATGTATGGTGACATGTCATTCAAAGGATTGATATATTAATGAATATTGTGGTAAAATATTTATAATAACATCACAGTATATTAAATATATTGGAGGTATTTTTTTAGAATGGAATAAACAAGTAAAGAAGAAGTGGAAGAAGAAAAACCCTGAAAGAGGTGGTGAGATATTTACCTCTTCTTTGGGTTCATCTTTTTTATTTGATAAAAAGGGCTCCTTAAAATGGATTTATAACTAATGTAAGGCCTCTAGTATGAAGGGGGACATTTGAGAGGGTATTTGGGTGGTGTTGGCTGGGAAAAATTGATTTGATGGTGTGAATTATATTGATGGGGGAGTACCCATTTATAAGAGGGGTGAGGGGTACCTTAGGAAAAGCTAGAAATATTATTTTATAATAAAATCATTATCGGTTTCGAATGGCTCAAAAATGAATTATTTAAATTAAAGGTGTGTATGGGTCAAAAAACACTCAACCAATAGGTTTTATACAGGTTTGGGTAACTATATTCACTTTATCTTTTAGATTTAACTCTTAGTTAAATAGTTTTACATTTACCATGTCTCTTTGTATTTTTAAATTATATAGTTAATAAACATACAATAAACATCCAAGATAACCCCAAGTGGTTCATTAGTGATACAAAAACCATTATATATGTCTTTTTTCTGATCCTTAGATTTTTAGTAATAGAATAACAATTAATAATAAAATATTTAAAAAACACTTTTATGTCAATTTTGACACTATTTGGTATTTTGTTTTTTCTAAATTCATAAAAGTATTATTACTTAAAAAAATATTCATCTAACCAACCCTAACATGTTATATTAACCTATAATGTTATTGTAATTCATAAAAAGATTCAAATTGCATTTATTAGGATATTTATAATATCAATTTGTTTAATATTTCATTAAATAGGTAATTACTGCATCATCATTGTGCCATTAATAAATTTAATTATTATAGTCTAAAAATTATAAGTGAAATACTATTATGTAGTAAATATTTTTATCTTTCTAAATATTATTTATAGTCTAATTTATATTATGTTTAACCCTATATTAAAAATGTTTTGGTTATTAAACTTTCAATTTTACACTTTTAACTCATGTTTGAATTAAATAATAATAATTGTCCTAATCTAATCCATATGGACCAAAAGGATCATATTTTATTCCTAAGGTTGTTTTTGGTCCAATTATACTTATCCAATATAATTAGGACATCTGTTAGGGAAATAATTATATTGTTTTTACCATTAATTACCCTATTTACTTTTAACCGTGGTAAATAAATGTAACAAGTTACTATTTACGAAAAATTATTTTCATCCTATTGAACCAAATTTTACATACTGATATCAACCGTGTCTCTCGGAATTTTTAAATTCAACTCACAAAAGTGGTAAAATTATGTTTTATGTAAATTTTCAAATGCTCCTAGGATGAGGGTAAAAGACGGTGAAAAGTTCAATAAAATTTTATATATCTAATATTATTACAAAATGACTATAACAAATTACATTGAAAATATATAGGTATTATGTATTTATTTTGACCAAAAATAAATTTTTATAAAATAATTAATTATTGATATAAAAATTCGGTTTTAAACTGTAACTCAGTGTTTTTCAATATTCATCAAAATTTGAATGTTTTCAGAAAAATACTAAAAATTCACCCTAAGTTAATTTTGATATTCTAAATCCAAAAATGACATCCATTTTGAATGATAAAATTTATAAAATTTCAAAAAGTGGGTATTACTATTCATAATGGCTAGTTTGATTGGTTGTGGTGTGTTAGAACTCGAAGTTGCATACAACACACGCTATTGTATTATTCAAGGAGAAGAGTACCATGGAACCTTGGGGTGTTACATCCATTTTATAATTTTTTAAAACAATAAGATCTTATTTTTTTTGCTTTTGTATATATAAAACATCATTTAAATAAAAATGAAACTTTTCTATAGAAAATACACTTTCATCCACATTGGCCACATCATGTGTTTTATTAATGTACAATTGATTTAAAATAATCCCATATAAAGTATAGATAATTTCACTAATTATTGAACATAATACAATTTTTATTGGGTTAGGATATGTGACACATGTTTTAAACTAAAATGACACTTCATATTGAAAAAAACACAATGAGTCTTACCAACCACATCATGTTTTAGATCGTTTTACTGTTTATTATTACATTTCAAAAATGAAATTTGGATATTCTTTCAAATAATTGAAATAATATGATATCATTTTATTATTTTTGGAATATTGACATGGTATTTGAAATAAAGTTACACTTTTATATTGAATACCAAAACATTGAGTCATACAAACAACATACTGTGTCAGATTAAAATGATGTTAATTCATTTATTCCACAAAATAATTAGATCCATTTTCCTAATTTTTGAAGACAATCTTACCTATTTTCTCTATTTTATCTTTTTGACATGAATTTTAAAAAGAAATTACACTTGTATATTTAAAACATGCAGTTTGAATCATATTTTTTACAACATGTATTCTATTTACGTGTAGTAAATTACGACATTTAAAAAATGAATTTCCAATCATTTTACTAATTTATAGGTACAAGATAATATTTTTTCACTACATTTTGTATGGTGATTCATGTTTTGAACTAAAATGTCACGTTTATATTAAAAAAGACACATATACTCTTATTGACCACATCATGTGTTGGATTGATGTGTAGTTAATTATTATATACCAAAAATTAATTATGGATCATTTTTTGCAATAATTCATGATGGTATGAGATAATTTAATTAGTTTTTTCTATATGATGTGCATTTCATGCTAATTTGGAAACTAAAAGTATACACATTAAGTCATAATGTTGACATCATTTTTCAGATTTACATGAATTCAATTCATGTATCAAAATAATTATTTTTGTATCATTTCCATGAGGATTGAAAATAATCAAAGATCATTTTTTTCTTTTTTCTATGTGAACCACATTTTAAAATAAATTAACACAATTATATTTAAAACATGCATTATTATCCATACCATCCACATCGGGTGTATGAATGAATTTTTGTTAATTCTTACAAATTACACAATAATTTCCGGTCATTTTCAAATGTTTTGAAAATAAATCAGGCTTTTTCATATTGGATATGTGATGTGATTCTTAAACTAAAATAACACTTTTATATTTAATAAATGATATTTGATTATTACCATCATCTACATGTGACATATTGATGTGTTGTAGATTCCTATATATCAAAAATTACAAATGGATAAATGTTTTAAATTTTGAGAACATTGTGATATTTTATTCTTGGTTTTGGATTTGTCAAGTGTGCTTTAAACTAAAAACACACTTTCATATTGAAAACACATACTTTTAGTCATACAGACCAAATTCTATTTTAGATTTACCTGAAATAAATTACTATATGTATCAAATAAAATTTGAGTAATTTTCCTAATTTTTTAAATGAAACTAATATTTTCCGAAATTTTAGCTATATGGAATGAATTTTAAACTAAAATGATACTTTTATAATGAAAATGTGAACATTTAATAATACTGATGAAATCATGTGGTAGATTCAGGTGAGTTCAATTAATATACATCACAAATGAATTATAGATCATTTTCATAATGATTTAAAAATGATAATACCTTTTTGTCTTTTTCTGTAGTGTGACACAAGTTTTAATCTTAAATGAATCTGTTATAATAAAACACAAACTTAGAGTCATACTATCTAGATCGTGTGTTGGATTTATGTGAAGACAAAAAAACATTCAAAAAATTGATTATGTTTCATTTTTTCTAAATATTCATGATAATATGAGCTCGTTTACACATTTTTGGCTATGTTCCATGTGTCTTAATATAATTTGACACTTTAAAACACAAAAATTTGGTAATATCAGACACATAGTGTAACAAATTTACATTAATAATATTCCAAAACATAAAAGAATTAGATATTTTAATAATGATTGATAATAATCCTACTTCAATTTCATGGTTTTATTATTGTGATGTGATTTTTAAACTAAAAAAACACTTTAATATTGAAAACAACCACTTTTAATCATATATTCAAAATCATTTGTAAGAATTATGAGTGTTCAGTTCTTATAAGTCATATATTAATTATGAATATTTTTAAGGTGTTGATGCAATTTGACCTCAATTTCATTGTTTTATATATGTGACAAACGTCTTATACTAAAATTACAATTTTATATTGAAAACATGCACATTGAGACAAATCAGGCACACCATTTGTTGGATTGATGTGTTTTCAATTCCTACGCACCAATAACGAATTATAGATAATTTTTTAAAATTTTGAAGAAAATATGATCTTGCAGTATTTTTTGGATATATGATGCATTTTTTCAAATAAAATGAATCATATAATATTGAAGGAACGCTTTGTATCATTTCATCCAAGTCATGTCTTGGACTAATGCATGAAAAAGTTCTGTATGTAAAAAAATAATTATTGATCATTATTATATTAGTTGAAAACAATATGTACTTTTTTACATAGTTTATAAAATGTGACATGTATTTCGAACTAAAATTAAACATTTATATTAAGAACATGCACATTGATTCATTATGGTCAAATTGTGAGTCAGGGTTAGAAGGAGTTGATTCCTACCCATCCGAAATGAATTATAGATTATTTTCTAAAAGTTTTAGGATGATACATGATAGAATTATTGGTTATGGATATGTAATGTTTATTTTTGAGTAATGTGATAATTTTAATATGATGACATAAACATTGAGTCATACTAACTACATAATCTTCCAGATTGATGTGAAACCAATTCTAATAAATCGCATAAGAATTATGGATCATTGTATTAATGTTTGAAAATAATATGATCTCTTTTTCTGAAATTTATAATGTGATGAACATTTTGAACTAAAATGAAACATTTATATTTAAAACATGCACATTGATTCATGAGGACCACATCAGGTTTTAGATTGATGTGAGGTCATTTTTTATACGTCCAAACTGAATTAATAACTATTTTCTTGAATTATCTTAACAAATTGAACTAAATTTTATTGTTTTGACAATGTGAGGTGTTTTTAAAACTAAAATTATATTTTTATATTAATAACATGATCATTGAGTCATTATAGCCACATAATATGTTGTATTGATGTTTGGATGATCTGTTCATTTCAAATACAAATTAAGGATCTTTGTCTAATATTTTGAGGAAAATATGATCTAATTTGATTGGTTTTGAAAATTTGATGCATTTTTTAAAATAATTTCCTTGTAGAGATCAACTGCCCTCTAAAACGTTTTATCTCCCAACCCTGGTACAATTTCCTTCAAAAAAATTTATTCACTTATACATTGATCATTGTATTAAAGTATAATTTAGGAATATTTATTAGTATTTATTATTTCTTTCATTTCACTTATTTTCTTGATTCAAACATTAATGTAAATTTGTCATCAGATTTGTGGGTGGAAGGATCCTTGACCTATTTCCCTGTCACCATTTTCTCATTTTCCCCCTCAATGTCTAATATCTCATGAGCATAAGCAGTTTTAGACATGTTACTAGCTCTACCAGAATCGGTTGATCATAAACCTCCATGATACTTCTCTTTGATAAATTTCACAAATATTTCATTATTTACATCTCATCACCAACTAATTTTATAGTTTCTACCAAGACATCTAAACCCATAAATGAAGGAAATTTTTAAACAATGGAAAATAAGTTCGTGGTCAATTGAGGGATGAGAATATATACATTAAAATAATTTAAATATTATAGTAACAATATTAAAATTAATGTCGTCCCACAAAATGAATCTTTATTAAATGTATCAGACTTGTAGAATTAAACAATGACTATAACCATATATTTAAGTGTATTGAAATGTATATAAAATAATTTCCCATAAAATTTGGTCTTGTTATTAAGATTGTTTTTATTTTTCTCTCTGATACATCACCCTCAATCATATATTTCATACTTTTTCATCACATAGAAGAAACATTTGTGGGGAGGATCAGAAACTCTATATCCTTTCTTGAGAGGAAAAAATATATGGTGGTGTATAAATTTTTTTTTGATTGACTAGTGCATAAAATATCAAGTATTGTTTGGATTATAATAAAAAAATAATATTTGATTACAAATATTACTAGAATATTTTCAATTATACATGAAGTGTTTTATGAAAAATAATATCTAGGCACTGTAATGTTAATTATTCACATACCAAATAAATATCTAAAGATATAGCTCTACTAGATCATAATAATAATATGTAATCACTTCAACTTGATGTCATAAAACATTCTAACACCATGTAATATTCCCATTCATATCAAAACAATTACTTCTTCTTTTTAGTACATTTCCATTTGGATGTCCTGGTATAACATAGAAAATATAGAAATAAAATATTTCAAAAATATTATAATTTAAATTGTAATTACATTAGAGAAATTAATTTTTTGGGGATGCTAATTTATTTATGTTATATAATAGCATTTGGAAATTTTGAAATGAAATATCAAAAATCATTATAATTATTCCGTTTCAAACACTAAATAAACATTAACCAAAAAAGAAAATTTTTTTGAAGTATATTTTGATAGTTAAATCATACTATGTGTACCTCAAAAAATTTAATTTTCATGGAATCATTAGTATTCCAATGTTTACTAATCCACCCCAAACTATTATTTAGTTAATATTTATAGATAACACTAATATAACAAATTTTTTGTTTAAACACAAACTAAATTGAATAGTGTTAATATTATTAGAAACATCCTGATTATGGTAAATTAAAAATGTACAATGGACATCATGTGTGAGAAATTTTATTGAAATAAATTCTTTGGATCCAAAATAAATTTTTCCATCCAAATTTATTATGATTAGAATCATTTTCTTATTTAAAAATAAATAAGTTGTAGAAAAAAGAATTTTTTTTAGATTATATGGATTTACACCTAAATTATATCCACTAATAGAATTATTTCATCTATTATTTTATTTTTATAATCCATACTTATTTCATATTTTACCTTTTTAGGTTTTTCAAATTCCAAAAAAAGTTTTAATATATAAATGATATAGGGATTAATTAGCCAAAATATTTCCTCATAGGGTTATCCATTTTTATATTAGTAATATATATAGGTACATAACATTTGAATGGTTTTTAATTATAATGAACATTCTAGATCAATATTTTTTGGACAATTAGATTCTGAAAATTAACATGAATATATATTCACAATTACAACTCATAGCCATTCAAACATGATAATTTAATATATATACTCCTGAGGCCAACCTTTTCTAAAAAGTACTATCCAAATATTTAATCTTCATATTTAATAATGGACATTATTTCATCTGTAAATTTTGTATATGTATGATTTTTTAATGTTAATACATGATGTAGTGGAAACTGTGAGTTTAATTTTCTCTCAAAAGTTTCTTTTGATTATTTATCCAATTAATTACATTTTCGTAATATTAACATTAATTTCTCATTCATTTTGTCCATTAACAAAACTATAGATCATTTTAAACATATATATATATCAATTTATAATGGTTTTTTATTTTAATTTTCTTAATTACATACATCATATTTCTTTATAAGATTCAATGAACATTCAATGAAATTTACAATATCATTAGTAACCATATTAATATACACGACGTCAAGCAGAATAAGAAACTAATTGCTCAGCTTGTGAGCTACATGAATCCCCAATATCATGTATAATTTTGAGATTTTTAATCATGAAACATGTATCCATGTATATAATATAGTACACACCTCACAAAAAAAGTGATGTTTGTGTGATGATATATATAAATCACATGACTTTTCACTATATGGATTTTTAGTAATATAAAGCAATTATAAGTTATTTGATTCTCTATTTAGGATAAATAGTTATGATAATGTTGGATACCTTTGGTATTGAATGTTGTTGGGGGATAGTTAAGACTCTAATCATATGGGGTTATGTGTGTCTTCATGTACTGATCGTTGTTCTAATATTAGTTCATATTTAACATTTCATATATTTTGTACCACAAAACTATAATAGATTAAAAAATTAAAGAATATATATCTATCAACATTTCTTCCATCATATAATATGTATCTCATAGAGGCATTGTATTTTCACAATATGTCTGAGGTGACACTATAAAGCCCGCACCTCTAATGCAACCATATTTTTTTATCTAATTCAAAGTTATTGATATTTTTCTTTATTCAAGTAAAATGGATACTAATAATGTGTCTAAATAACATAAAATAAATACTAAAATTAATATATATTTTTATGTAATAATATTATAATGAATTAAAATTTATTATTATTTTATACATAGACATGATTCCTATACTACCTGTTTTTTTATCTACTAGTATTCCCTTTTAATTTATACGAGCCTCCTTCAATAAGACATGATGTGAGATTGAAGTGACTTAAAATCCTAATTCATAAATCTATATAAAAATAATGGAATCTATGTAGTTAAAATTGACATAATTTTTTTTAATTTATTTAGAATACATATTATTTTTTCAAGAGAAGAATATCCCATATTTTCATTATGATAGGGGTGCATTTTTTTATGGATGTTACTTATTTTCAACAATTTTTATTCATGAATTGAAAATAAAAAAATTATATAAAATAAATATTTTAAAATAAATATTATTGATAAAAATTAACATGAAATAATTTCTCAACATGAATATTAATGAATTATTAAAAAATTTCCTGGTTCTTAATGTCAGAAAAAATTACTGGTGGGTGGAGGTTTACATTCCCCGCAACGTATCTATTATGATGCTCTGTTGTAAATTCTTTCAAATCTCTATGAAATATTCAAGAGACCAGTAAGAAAAAAATTTATTTAAATAATATAAAATAAGATTAAATTCCACAAGGGAAAATGAAAATTAAATCAATGTTTCTTTATATAATTTTTTGGTAAAATATGGAAAGTATATTATAGTATCACTTAAATATCTTCTCACATTGTTTTCTTCAATATAGGCATGAATGTTTTCCATATATATATATATATGAATTTGAATAAGTATTACCAATGTGAATCTAATTTAATTAATGATCATTAACATGATGGGGTAAATAGGTTAGACTCCTTGATTCCTTCCCACCATAACCATTATAAATTTTCTTTATTCCTTGATTACATTAGTTAACACATTGATTCTATAGTACTCTAGTTTTTTTCATCCACATATTATTGATCCCGTAAAAAATACATAGTTTCAACATTGATTATTTATTACCCCTCGATATTGGTAACATAATCATATATAAAAATCCTTATCTGCCTGACAAGATAAAAGTTTAATTTATATAACAAAACAAATGTTGAGAACACGAAATATTATGAGGTAAAAAGTAGTATATTAAAAACACATTCACATATTCATTTAACTCCCTTTATTTTATTTTATGGATGAATATATTGTTCAATTCCATTTAATAATTAAATCCCCTTCATAGGTTTTATTCTAATATATAAGTCATTGTCTCCATTGGAACCACTATCAAATTATTGCTCTCTTTCAATGAAAGGGAAATCCTCAATTGAATTTTTTATGAACATATAGTTTTTTTGTCTCCGATATAAAAATTGTCCAATTCATGTCTGTTGGATATTTGACATAAAATACATTCACAACATGTAATTCCATTATGAAATGTGTTTCCTTATACCATTCAACTCTTAAAATCACCTCTGTGGAGACCAATTCAGCCACTTCAACTACACCTATATTATCAAACCATATAGGATTAAATATCCAAACAGTAAATTTCATATTATAAATCCCATATATTTTTTCAATTATTGGGATGTTTTACATATTTGGATAAATTTTATTCCTATCCATGGAACCAGATACATGCATCAGTTCATTTATAATCCAAAATATACACTTTTCATCATTCAATTTTCATTGTGGTACTTCTAATAGAATGTTTTACCATTAATTACAAAACTAGTGTAAGAGTTAAAATTTATATTTGGTCCCCTAGATAGACTACCATGTCTTTCAGTAATTGATATAAAATTTGAAGATAAACCCTTATAAATATGATCTCAGAACTATGTTATCAACTAGTGATTATGGTAATTGGTATCCATCGTTCATCCATTTATGGATTAAAATTTTAATGAATTTAATTGTCAGATTAAACATATTGAAAAAATTTAATACAATAATATAAAATTTAAATTTGATTTATATCCTACTCAGTAATTGTAATTGTAAGGACATATCTTCTAGAAATCCATTATCCTATTTGGATTTCATTATAAAAAGTTTTAGGGATACAAATTCTGCCAACATTTAAAATGTTGTTGGTATATAATTTAATATATTCTTTAATAATATATTACTCTAAAATAAAACCTTCGGGATGAATTAAATTCAATAAGTACCCTTTTAAAATATTTATATATCATTCATTAAGGCACGTCGATCTTTAATAGATATGACCACATTGTTGAATCTTAAAAAATGTGTATATTTTTTTGAAGACTATTTTATAAAATTATTATGGGGGTATGAATATCCATAATTAACATAATATAAATAAAATTTCCTTATTAATTATTGAAATATTTGTGGGGGCTTATAATAGTTTGCAAGCAAATTTGAAATATTGTCTATGTATGTTTAATTTATGTCGTACATTTTTAGGTGGAGTGAAATATAATTATATAAGAATTCAATCATACCTCAATACATTAATATCAAGATATTTTATACCATGTATCTTAAAATTAGTCATTAATATGATATTATTTATGTTTTTTTGAATACCCCTCCAGATGTTTTTTCATAATTAAATAAGATGTAAAATTAAAAATTTTCTTATCTGGATAGTGTGTCAGCTATAATAGGAAGATAAGTTCATATTTCCCCATTCAGTGGGGCCAACTATTCCCATATCTAAATTTCAATAATGTCAAAAATTTCATTAAATCTATATTTTTTATCTTTGTTAAATTTATTAACCTGTTAATAATAATATCAATTATATTATTTTCTACGTGTATGATGTGAATAAAACATTTGATGTACAATAAATTCTAATATGGTAATTTAAATAAAAATTATCTATTTTTCCATTAAATATTTTTAATGTTTTTCTTATAATTTTATTCCAAAATCAGTGTCCAGATATTTTAATTTCATGAATAGTTATTCAACTGATAATTGAGATGGTATTTTACATTATTTTGTATTTACATCGAATGATGTCTTCCTTGGTTAATATTTATTTCATGAGAAAAAAATTATAAATTACAAAAAAACAAAGACTTGGAGGAATGTTTCAACCTAAATGTGTTTGTACCACCTTCACAAATGGGACACCCCAACATTCCATTAATTATATTACCTAAAAAAGTTCAATAGGAATGAAAATAATTTATCATCCTGTAAAATATGGCTCTAAATTTAAACTCTTAAATTAATAGGAGCTTCATATAATGTAAAAATTATAACCCATATCTATTTCATTTCATAAATGAATGGGAAAAAATAGAAAACTATGTCATTATCAGGATATTTTAGTTTAGATATATGTAATGAAAACATTATGTATTTTCACATCATGTAAAACAATGATGGTAATTAATAAATTAATATCAAAACTCTCTATGTACTTTGATTACTAGGTTTTACACCAAAATTATTTATTCCATATATTGATAACAAAATATGAAGTTCTCCTATATTTTTTTAAAAATTTTGGATACCCAAAATAAATTTCTTCTACTAAGGAGAGTCTATGTGTTGATGTAGTTTCTTATATTTGGTTATTATATATTCATTCCCTGTAATTTTTTAATGGTTTCCTATAATAAATATAGTCATTTATACATTTTAATGATCAGAATATACCATAAACATTTTAATTGAATTCGTTTTTCTTTTATATATAGATCTATTCCAAACATGGTGAATTCTGTGAGTGATTCATATCATGTGAAACATAAATCATTATATCCCACTTTTCAGTATGTGGATCCTATTTTTTCATAGAATTTTGTCTAATATTTGTATATTCAATCTATTCTATGAAAAATATAAATTTTCTTACAACACAATTGGATGAATTCAACTTTAATAACAACAAATTAAATAGAGAAAAAAAATTTGAGAAGGGTCATATGCACACTCTGTACAATCATGATAAACTCTCCAACTCCATCATCATACTCCACTATCATATTATTAATATCCTTCCATTTCCAATTCATATCCTTTTTATTAATTCAAATAATTTTATTTTTAAAAATAAATAAATAAATATGCATTAATATATTAATTATAAATTGAGATACATATATATACACAGAATAAATGTGATTATATTCCTAAAAAAATTCATACATAGCTTGTTCACTCAAAGGATAATTAAAATACAAAGTTGTGATAACAAATGATTTATGTTTTTTTAAATTGAAATATTAGACTTTTTATAAGAAGGTTTAACATATAAATCATCCTCATAAAAAAGGAATTTTGAGTGTATGAAATAATGTAGGATGGTGTTTGGTATCATTAAAGAAGTCAATTGATAATGGATGGAGGAATAAAAGTTGACAGATCAAGATTGTGGGAAAATTACAATAACGGGAACCCATGTAGGATGATATCCACCAGGAATAATTTTCACCGTTGGTGGATTTTATTCATAATTGAATAATAAATATCATCTTGGAATACTATAGTTGAATGAATGTCAACATCTTAATGTTAATGGGGAAGATTCATAAAAAAGTTAACTTTTTACACAAGTGTAACGTGAAAAGTACAATCGATACTAGTTGAAGTGTAATATGCACACCAAAAGAGTGAATAAGTTATAGACCATTAATAATGAATAGTTTAAACTACATAAATCAATTTTTCTATGATAACAAGATATTAACGATGTGTATTGTTATTGTTTGGTAGTGGGGGAATCATTGAAGAAATGAAATATAAATTTATATAATGTTACGAAGATTCTAATTAAATTTTTTCTATTTCAAAACATAGATATCAATAGTGCTCACATTAAAAATTATTAATTGTCATCAATTAGGATGAATTATAAAGGATGATGATGTTTTTGGTGTGAAACCTTATAAAATTATAATTGATAAAATTTTATTATAGTTATATATAAAAAATTTCTAATTACTATAATGATAAAAGTAATTTTTTATTGATTATAGTGAATTAAAATTTCTAGTAGACATTAAATGATGTCATCTTAGTCATGATTACAGAACCTGTTGTATCTAAGAACCTTTTATATACATCATTTGAGTTCATTATACATTGAAAATTTATACATTTTGGTTTCAAAATTGGGGGGAATTAAATAACTTATACAATTAAACCATTATAAGTAATGCAATGATGTTTCAATTATTTGGAGATGTAAAAACTCATGAGTGTATTAATGGATTAATATGATTATTGGATGACTCTAGGAAACATTACGTAGTCATTGATGTTTTGTTAGGTAAAAAATGTAAACTGATTTAAATAATGAAAAGATGAATATTAATTAAATAATAAAATTTATTTCGGTAATAGGATTAAATATTATATGAATATATTATTCAAATAAAATCTTTTTATAAAAAATTCATTTTTTTAAAATAACATGTTCTTAAAATTGTTTTTAGGATTTTTTTCCCAGTAAATAATGTACCAATATCAATAATATCTAGATAGTCCAAAAATGTGGTTATGAATGTATTTTATATGAAATAGGGAGACTAAAGTCTGGTGTCTATTAAAATATTATTATTTTAATAATTTATTGATATTGGATTATTTTGGGCATCTTAAACATCTATACATTCCATTAGGTCACCAATTTTATCATTAACTTACCCTATCTTATAACTATTATATATATTATAGCCCTTATGAAAATGATTTATTCTTCCAATATTGTCGACACTCTTATATGTGTTATTGTTTCTCTATAAATGAGAGTAGGTATTGAGACCTGATAATTTATCTGAGTTTTTCCCCTTTTCCAAAATCGTTATATTGTAATACAATATATGATTTATACTTTGGGTTCATTTTGTTGGTTTGTCTTAGAATATAGAGAGGTTGATTTCTTGTAGTGGGATTGATCACCGTAACTTGGCTCAATGAGGGTTGTTTCTTCGGATAGCATATGTGGTTGTTTATTTCTTAGGAGTTTCTATATTTTGGTTGTATTATTTAATATAATAATGATTATAATAGGTGATGTTATTATCATTGGAGTATGTCCAAATCAATCAAAATGATGTTAAATACTTTCATTCATTATTTTATATTTATGATGTTTTTGAATCGTGATATTTTAGTCAACTTGTCATTTTTTTCGTTATAAAATATGATCTTTCATTAAAAAATATAATTTTTGTTATAAGTAGGTATATATTTTTCCAAAACTCATGAAAGTATAGACATAAAAATAAAAATTAAATCATTTTTTATGTTTCTATTTTCCAAAATTTTATTAGAATTCATGATATCATGAATATTTGACAGAATTATCCCAAAAATCAGAATTTGTTCACTTTTTAAAAAAATGATGACCTCATGAATATTTACCATCAGTATATAAAATAAACACAACAATGAAAAAAAATTATGACTTCTATTTAACTAATTAAAATCGGGGGTTACATATGGTAAACCTCAAAAGGTGATAACTTCCTATGTAATCCATTTCACGCCACTTGGATATAGAAGAACACCCACCCACTCCGTAGTTGTGCTATTACATGATTCATTCCATGATATAAACTGGAAATGTTTCCATGGCCATGCTGCTCAAGACAACCCTCCTCACCACAACGATGATCTAAACCCCTCTTCTGGAAGAATCCACCACTACTACCGCACTTGATACTCCATTAGATATATAACCATAGAATACACCAGAAGGGATTCCACAATAGATGATGGGGTGGAATTACTATTTTCCAAGCCCCGCCTGAGTACCCCAACCATGAACATCTAATGGATTGATAGATCCCCATTCATATATTTGAAATTCAGATGATTTTATAATTCCTCTGTTTGTTGTTCAATGTTTTCCATTTATTAGTTCTTTTGGATCTTCTTGTTTTACTACAACTTCTCTATGTTTTCACTCGTACAAAAAAATGAAAATTTAAATTTTTAATGATTTCCTCCAGTTTTTTGTATTTCATTGTGTTTAAAAATATTCATGTTTTTCTAATCACTCCTAAAATTGAGGTCATTAATAATACAAGAAAGTTTATTTTTCAATAAAATATCAATGCAAATCTAATTGAAGATAAATACATGAATCCTTTTTAGAACGAGGAACAATAATAATAAAGGCCCACTTTATAATCACAAAAATAATGTGATGTTAACGGTCCCCTTTTTCATAACTAAAATTAAATGATGATAAAGGGGTCTATTATTAATGTTTTATTTTATTGATAATATTGGAGGAGTTTATTGGTGATTTATTTTGGAATTGGTAAAGTGTTCATTTTTTTGTGATTTTATATAATATATATATATATTGCCTTTATTAGAAAATTTCGTAGTGCTAATAAATACCATGGAACTTCTAGAATGATGAAATATCATTTCATCTTCCCCATAACAGTAATCCAAATTAAAAACTAAATAGGTAAAAGTATTAAACTTTATAAAAAAAATTTGAAAAAATTATAACATTTCCATATCATATCAATTCAAAACCAATAAACATAATTTTTATCTTTATGTGTTCTATACAATTAATCAAATAAATTATAGCCAATATAAAAAATAGTAACACTTATAGTAGGAATTCTCTAATTATCAAACTCTATACAAAATCTTTTCAGCTAATTAAAACTAATGTGGATTTTAGTAATATTAAATAAAAATGAAAAAGATGATATTTTTATTATTTTATAATCCACATATGTTAATTTATATTTTTTATTACTACATATACATTTAAAATATTATTATTTAATCTTACTTTGTATTTATGTGTAGTAAATTCCATAACATTAAAAATGAAATACGGACCACATTACTATAGTTTGAAAAACAATACAAGCATTTTTTCTTAGATTTCTCTATGTGATATTTGTTTTGAACTAAAATGAAACTTCTATATTGAAATCATGCACATTGATTCATACCAACCACATCATGTGTTGTATTTAAATGTTTTCAATTCATAAACATCACAAAGTATTTATTGATCATAGTCATCAATTTTGAAAATAATATAATCTTATTTTCTTTGTTTGGACTATGTGATGATCATTTTAATGTAAAATGGGTTTTCTATTGAAAAAATACACATTGAGTCATACCAAACACATATCTTTTTGGATTGATGTGTAGTTGATTCCTAATTTTCGTAAATCCATTATGGATTATTTTATTAATGTTTGAAATAAATCTATAATTGAATTCTCATTTTTTTCCCATGTTGATCATTTTAAAGAAAAATGATAATGTTTTTTTTGTACCATGTAAATCGATTCATGATAAAAAAATTGTGCGTCATATTAGAATGAACCCAATTCATATACAACATAAATGAATTATAGATCATTTTCATAATCATTGAAAACATTCTAATCCCGTTTTATTGCTTTTGGATTTGTGATGCATGTTTTAAAATAAACAATAAAATATATATATATATATATATATATATCATGAACTTCAAGTCATAATGACCACATATTGTCTCATATTAATGTTAATTCAATTCTTACATGTCACAAATGATATTGAGAACTTTATTAATGTTTGAAAATAATATAAGCTCGTATTCTAATTTTTGGCCAGTGATGTGTGTTTTAAACTAAAATTACACTTTTATATTAAATACATGAACCTAATGGTATAATAGTGACATCATGAATAATATTTATTTTGGGACAATTCCTACACATCAAAAATTAATTATATATAGTTTTTGAAAATTTTGAAAAAAAATCTGAGCTTGTTTTCTTGGCTTTTTCATTGTGATGAGCATTTTTTCTAAAATTTCACTTTTATATTAAAAACCCACACATTATGTCCTACCAACCACTTCACATTATTTATTGAAATTTGGATGATTCCTACATGTAACAATTAAATTATGGATCATTTTACTAGTGTTTTAATTGAATCCACAAATATTTTCATGTATTTTTCTATGTGATGTTAATTTTAAATAGTAATGTATTTCTTATATTGAAAACATGCAATTTGATACATACCAACTCTATTGTGTGCCATAATGATGTGTGATCAATTAAAATTTATCAATAACTATTTATCATTCACTTTCTTAATGTTTGATAACAATCCAAGATTTTTTTCTTGGGGATTCCTATGTGATTCTTGTTTTAAACTAAATTCAAAAATATATATTAAAAACAAGTACATCAATTCATAACCACCATATCAGCTTACATATTAGAATATGATCGATTCCAACATATTAGAAATGAATTATGGATAATTTTGCTAATTTTTTAAATCATTATTATCTTATTTTCCTCAAATTTGGTTATTTGAAACATTTTAAAATAAAATGAAAATTTTATATTGAAAAAATCTAGTTCAAGTCATAAAAACTATAGTGTGTCGTTTTGATGTGCGGATGATTCAAATATATAGAAAATAAAATATGTATTTGTTTTCATAATGTTTGAAAATAATAAAAGTTGGTTTTCTCATTTCTGACTTTGTATTGGGTGTTTTAAACTAAAATGGTACTTCAGTATTGAAAACATGAACTTCAAGTCATATTAGACACATCGTTTTTTGGATCGATGGGTGGTCAATTCCTACATCAACTTACTTATGTATTTTTTACTAACGAATAAAAATAATATGAATCATTCTTCTTATATTTGATTATATATTTTGTGTTTTTTCACTAAAATTACAATTTAAAATTGAATACCCACATTTCAAGTCATATTGGTCATACAATGTATAAAATTAATGTGCAATCAACTATTAAACATAAAAAATGAAAATTGTATCAATTTTCTAATGTTTAAAATTAACAGGAGCTTAATTCATGGTTTTGGGGGTGTGATATGTGAATGAATCATGAATGGAAACTCTATATTGATAACACATTATTCAATTTATTCCATCAACATAATGTTCCAAATTGATATGTGGTTAATTAATGCAAATAAAAATAAATTATTTATTATTTTTCTAATTATTAAAAATAAATTGAGATTATTTTCTCATTTTTTCTGAGGATTCTCATTTTAAACTAAAAGAAAAAATATTTATTGGTTATATGTACTTATTTTATAACCAACAATATCTTGAGTTGGATCAACATGAAGTCAATACCTATAAATTATATGAAAATTGTTGACAATTTCTCTAAATATTAAAGGCAATTTTAGTTCATTTTCTCACTTTTGTCTAGGGAAATGTGTTTTAAACATAAATGTCACTTTTATATTGTGAACATGAAAAATGAATAATCTTGGCCACATCATGTTCCAGATTTATGTGTGGTCAACAATTACATGACAAAAATTAATCATGATTCATTTTACTAATGTTTCTAGAAAATCTAAAATTATAACTCAGTTTTGGATATATTATGTATGTTTCATATGAAAATAAAACTCAAAAACTTGAACATTGAGTCATATAAACTACATCATTAATAATATTCATGTATGGTAGTTTCCCATACATCAAAAATGAATTATAAATCATTTTATTATGGTTTAAATAAAACAAGAGTTCATTTTTTTTGTTTTTTCTATGTGGGATGTGTTTTAATCTAAACTAAAATTTTATATTAAAAAGCATAACTTTTCATAATACGAGACACATCTTGTATCAAAGTGACATGTGGTAGATTCCTACAAGTCCCACATCTAATATGGTTCATTATCAGATGTTTTGAAAAAATTAGAAGTTTTTTTGTCTATTCAATGTGGAGGGTGTTTTAAAAAAATTGACACATTAATATTGAAAACATGAACTTTTATTTAGTTTTTCCACATAAAGTGTCATATTTTTACATAGTCAGTTAATATACCCCAAATATGAAGTACATATTTTCTGGTATTTTTAAGAAAAAGTGATACTTTTTATCATTTTTCCCTATCTGATGTATTTTTTTAATCTAAAATTACACTTTTAATATAAAGATCATGATATTTTAATCGTACTAGACAAATAGTTTTTCAGTTTTATACACAATGTATTACTATATATCCAAAATGAATTTTGGATCATTTTTCTTAATATAGAATAAAATACGATCTTCTTTTCTACGTTTTGACAATGTGTGGTAAATTTCAATCTAAAATAATAATTTTATATTGAAAAAAACATAGATTAATTACAGTCACATCATGTGTCAATGTAATGTCACATCAATTATTACACAAAAAAATATATTTATGGATAATTTTAAAAAAAAATTAGGTTCATATGATCTCTTGTTCATTATTTTTTCTATGTGTTCTTTTTTTATATTATAATGATACTTTTTTTCAATACATGCACATTGAGTCATACTGGCCAGATCGTGTGTTCTATTGATGTGTAGTTGACTCCAACCCATCACACATGAGTTATGGATCCTTTTCCTAATGTATGAATAGAATATGATCTTTATTATTAGAATTTATAATTGTATTCATGTTTTAAATGAAAAAATCATTTTTATCGAAAACATGAACTTTATGTCATACTAAAATCATCAGGTTTCATGTTGATTTTTGGTAAATTGTAAAACATTGAAAATGAATTATGGATAAAATTTCATAATTTATTAAATAAATATGAAATTATTTGATTCTCTTTGACAATGTCAGATAGTTTTTTAGAAAAATATAAATCATATATAGAAAACATGAATATTGATTCATAAAAAAAATAATGTATTTAAGATTTATATCTATTTTAATCATCCACATCACAAATAAGATCGCTCTCATTTTTTAAATCCTATGGTAAAAAGAATAACACCCAAATAAGAACAAAATTTGTTGAAATAATTAAATAGCTTTAATATATGGTCATATGTAAATACCATTAGGTTTTTGAAGAGTTTATTTTTTTGAGGAGTTCAAGGGATACTTTTGTAATATGTTCAATTCCATGAGAGCATTAACGACATGAAGAATTGGGTCCTCTATTTGGGTTCTATTTAAAAGGTCATAACGACTTTATCGGTGATATTTACAAAACATTAATAAAGACCAATATTTTTTAGCACTAAAATAAAAAATTTATGATAAAACCACTCATCGTGAGTTCTAACTCTTATCATTTATAAATATGGGATTTTGTTAGAACTTTCTAAGAAAATTCTGATAAATAATGGTTTCATAAGTAATTTCTATTTTATCAATGAATGAAATATTTTTATCAGCAATATTTGGATTGATTTGATAAACTTCCAGATTTCTTGACCTAGGAGTTTTTGTCCACTGACCCCATCCCTCCCCCAATGGAGTGGTAGGGACCTCTATCATCCTTCGAGGTAACTCTGACTCTCTCATTCTCTCCCATTTCTATCTCGTATCTTCTTGGTTCTTTCCCTCATACCTCATTTATCCCTAAAGATCTATATTTTTTATGGATTCTCAAAACATTCCCTATCATCCATAGAGTTCAATGATGTCTCATATATTATGAACCAAATCATTCTATAATTATTCAAACAGTGTCATTCATTGGGGTAATCATTTTATTGGTTTTTCTAGATATTAGGGGCTACAATAATGATTAATTATGGGTCTTTTCAAAAATATGCACATCATTATTTGGTTCTCATTAGAGAATGAATTGGTCTTTGCAACGTCCAGAGCTCCCTACATCTACAAAAGATCTTGTTTCTCTTTATTCTTATGGACTTATGTTTTCCACATGAAATTAGCTACCTATACTATGAGGATTTTTTTAGTTTTCAAGAACACCCTCTTTATTTTTATATTCCTTACATTATTAAAATATTAGGTAATTGGGTTATCACATAGATATGTTCTGAAAATATAACTATAAATATTTTCTATCTTATTTTTCCTCAAAATTTCATTTAATTGAATGTTTTAAGAATGCAATCAGAGAATGTTTGGATTTTAGTTAAGTACGAGTTCCACTACAAGAATCCTCTTTATTTTGAGCCATGGATTCATTTTTTATCTTCATTTAAGAAAATGTGTCACTTGATTGATGTGAGTAGGAATGGGTGCATGAGTCATTATCAGAATACATAAGCATGATTTTGTTGTACTGGTAAATTTATGGTTTCCATTTACGGTGCAGGTCTGCAGAAACATGTTCAAATTGGTGTTCTATTAGACGAAGCATTAATTCAATGTTAGATCAATTTGGATCACTTGAGGGTGGGAGTAAAATGTTTATTAACTGCCTATTGGTCTCACATCAAAATAACTGACTCCGAATAAAACACAATGGTTATCACCATCCATAAGGAGGAATGACTTTTAATCCACGATTCAAGAGTAATAAACATATAGTTTAGATTGAGTTGTTATTTTTATGGGATGTGTGCAACAGGTCCTCTTGAAATTAAAATAAATATAGTTTAGGATGGATCCAAGGAGGAGGCGGTGAGAATTTTTTATGAATCTAAATGAAATAAGGTATTATAGGTTGTAGGTGAGGGTGTTGCATTGTTCTGTATAACCAGTAGTGGAAGATAGGGCTGGGAGAATGTAATTAAGATGGGTGAGGCTGAGTGGTACTAGCTAGAATTTTAATATTAGTAATCACTTTAAAGATATAGACAATGAATGATCTATTTAGGGATAAAGGGATTAAATACAAGAATTAATGGTCATTAAACTCCCAATATATGCAGAGAACATATCTAATGGAAAAAAATTTAAGGTATAGATTAGGAGGAAGAGATATCAAGTCGTGTTTCGGTTGACAGTGTCTATAGAGTTCATGTAAGAAGCTTATACATCCCAAGGATAAGTAAGGGGAGAAAACAAAAAAGATATTTTGGAAGATGCACAATGTTAAAGTGAAATAGGTATAAAGAATGTAGGGGATGTCCTCAGTTACCTATGTTGATGGAATAATGATATCTAACAAAATAATTCAATGGATAGTGAAACCCTGTATCATGGCTAGAAAGGCAAGAAGAGTTCAAATATTCATACTGAAAATTTTATAATGGATTGTGGTGAGGAAAAAGAATATGAACAGGGTCGGGTATAATGAACGATCTGATTTATAACATTAAGTATCTAATAGTAATTTCAGGGTAGAGATAATGGGGATGTGGAAAATGGGGACGCATATGAATATATTATTCATTTCAACAAAGAAAACATAGTGGAGGCATTTGAGATCAATTCTACACAGGAGGTGGTCTATAAGGTGAATTAGTGGGTGATTCAGGTGGATAATAATAAGGAAAAATGTGTATGAATCAATAATCAATATTTTATTTTGGTATGTGGAATCAAAAAAAGGAAGATTGGTGTGGAATATTTTAATTGTACATTGGAAAATGAGGACTACAGTTTTAAAGACCTCATCGAGCATGACCCGGACACGAAGGCCACTACTCTTCACTAGAGGTTATACATAGGTAATATTTCTATTAAACATAACCTTGATTTATAAGATTAGATTATTTCATATGGTGTTTGTTTATTACAACTTCAGAACCTAAACGGATTCCTTCCATTAATGTTAATTTTTTAATAGAAAGTTAATTTTCATGAAGCTGATAATGACTATATGAAATAAATTATAATATATAAATTGAATATATATTAATAATGAATAAATAATAAAAAAGATAAGAATTAATTAGTATTTTAATGAACAAATAATATTAAATGCATGAATGTAATAAATGAGTGAACTTAAATAAATAATAATTAACATAATTCCAAATTATTAAAAAAAGTCATTAGTTTTATTATTTATATAAATTTTTAAAAATGAAAATGAATACGTATTAAAATGAAATGAAAAAATATTAGATATGTATATTTTATCCATATTATAAATCAATAATGATAAAGAAAAAATATGTATAAATAAATATAAAAAATTTAAAAATTAGAATAATATTACAAGAATAAATACTAAAACCAAATAAATTAAAAAAGAAATGTCAAAAAATAATATATTTGTATTGAATAGACAATAATTAATATTATTTACATAATTAATTTCTAAAAAATGAAATTATAAATTTAAAAAATATGAATATTGAAAAATTATAAATAAATGAACAAGAATTATTAATTATTTAAATAATTTCAAAAAAGTAAAAATGAATATATGATAAAATAAAAATGAATAAAAAATAATTTTATAAAGTTCAACCATATTAGAATTGTTTAATAATAATGAATAAACTTATATAAATAAATATTAATAATATATAAAATTAAAAAAATTAAAAAAACATTGAAAATGAATAAATTCAAAAAAAAATTAGAATATTTTTTACGAGATAATATTTTAAGTGAATCAATTCAGAAAAAATATTTAAATATAAAAAATACTATATTTTCAAAAATTATATAAAAAATGAATAATATTTACTAATTAAAAGCAATATATATATATATAATTTTATTAATAATAACTCTAAAATAAATAATAAATATAGCATAAATTAATGAAATAAAATGTGTGTGTATGTTATATATAAAAATGAAATAATTACATATTTTTATATTTCACATTAATGTAAGAGGTGTTTGATATATGTTAAATTGAATGAAATCACAAATAATTAAATATCCATTACTTGATACATTTACATTATATTTTTAATTAATATTAATGTTAATTATAAGTTATTTTTCACTACGTATATGACTTATTTAATGGAAATATACATATTTTATATTATATAAATTATATATCAGGACTATTATATATATATATATATATCAACAGTAAAACTATTAAATAAAATAATGAAACATTATTTATAAATAATGTTAAGATTAATACATTACAAAAATATTAAATATAAAATATTTAAAATCATTAAGGTATAAAATAATTAACATTATTGTTAAAAAAACATGCATAATTTATTTATGATTACTCATATAGAAATCCCATTTATTAGGGATAGAATGAAAATTTTTATTTCTAAAAAATCATGCAACCTTTATCATCAAAAACAAAGGACCCATTTATCATCACTAATAAAGAACCCCTTTTTGGTGCTTTTGTTAGTAATGGTAAAGGCCCAAGAAGATGGTGAAAAATATATTTTCTGTCACCATCCCTATAAAAAGACAAAATTACCAACATAAAATAAAATTGCGACATAAAATTTTAGAAAACTATAATGAAATATTAATATTACAATTAACTATCATTTTAATTCATAATTTAAATAAAATATATTTTCATTGATGTGCTATTTACAATTAATTAAATAAAATTACAATCTAATATACAAAATCAAAACATTTATATCACGTTTTTTTCAACAATCATCCTCCACATAAACCTTGTCCCTACAATAAACCCATTGTTTTTGTTAATCATTCATAAAAAATAAACAAATTATGATTTTAATATAATCCAAATATAATATATTATATTTTTAATTACTATATATGTCAATTGTGTTATCTGTTATACTATTAATTGTTTTACTAATTCTTTAATTGTTAATTTTATACTAGTTAGATTTTATTAAATATACGATTAATTAATTATTATATTATGAATTATTAATTGAATTGTTAATTAATAATTTATATAAATTATATTATTAATTACATAATATGTTAATTATGTTATTAGTTACTAAATACTTTAATTATTTAAATTGTTGTTAAAAATTATATCATTAAAAAAGTTATCATTTTTAAATTGAAAGCAGTCACTTTGATAATATCGGGCACATTGTATGTCATATATATGCACGATCATTTATTACACATCATTAATTATTTACAGATCATTATTCTAATGATTAAAAATATTATGAGCTCATTTACTCTAGTTTGACAATGTGAAACATGTTTTAATATTAACTGAATCATTTTTATTCAAACCACTTTGTTGGAGTCATATCAATCACATAATATGTCATATTGATGTGGACTTTATTCTTACATGGAACAAATTAATTATGGACCTTCTTGAAAAAAAATTAAACTATTTATAGCCCATTTACTAGATTATGATAATGTTATTCTCATTTTAAACTAAAATAAAACATTTATATTTAAAACAGAATATTTGAGTAATACTGACAACAACATGCATCATATTGACATGAGGATGATTTTTATACATCAAAAATGACTTATGGATAATCATCCAATTGTTTGTTAACAATATGATCTTGTTTTCTCACTTTTGGCTTTGTGATGTATGTTTTAAACTAAAATTAGACTTCTATATTGAAAACATCATTGAGTCATATAGATCACATTGTGTGTCAGATAAATGTGTGATTGTTTACTATAATGAAAAATGAATTATGGATCATTTTACTAATGTCAAAAAAATTTGGGTGAGGTTTTTAATGATTTTTTCTATGTGACATGAATTTTTAAAAAAATAACCCTTTTATGTTTAAATAAATAAATTAAATTCATGATAGACACATCATGTGTCTGATCGACTTGTGGTTGATTCCAACATGTCTTGTATAAATCATGGATTGTTTTCCAGAACATTAATAATAATCAACAGAAACTTTCCACAATTTTTCCTATCGGATAGTTGTTTTAATATATAATGACACATTTGTATTTAAAACAATAATATTGAGTCATAAAGGCAATATCATGAGTCAGGATGACATGCAATCCCTTACAATACATCTTAAATTTTTTGTGTTTTTTTAATAATTTTTTTAAAAAACTGAGCTTTATTCTTGGTTTTGGCCATGTGAATCATGTTTTAAACTAAAATGCAACATTAATATTGAAAAAACAACTTGAATAATCTCAAGGAAACCATGTTTTAGATTGATCGGTGGTCAATTCTAAATCATAAAAAATGAATTCTAGATTGTTTTCTAATATTTTGAAAACAATAGAACCTCATTTTCTGGGTTTTTACAATGTAACACATGTTTTAAGCTAAAATGACTCTTTAATATTGAATAAATTCCCTTGGAGTTATAATAGCCAAATGATTTGTCGGAATGATGTGTAGTCAATTTACACACATCATCAATGAATTATGGATCATTGTAGTGAATTTTTAAGTAAAAAAGCTTTTTTTATTTTTTCTGTATGACATGTGTTTTAAACAAAAATGAAACTTTTATATTGAAAAAACTAAAGTTGAGTCATATCAGCCACATCATGTGTCAAATTATTATGTGATTGATTTATAAATTTCACAAATTAAATAAGAATCATTTTTATAATATTTAAAAATAATATGAGATAATATTCTAAATTTTGTATACGTGAAGTGAGTTTTAAGCTATAAATACACTTCATATTGAAAACACACACTATGATTCATACTAACAAAATATATTTTTTGGCTTGACATGAAGAAAATTAATATATTTCTAAGATGAATTATGGATCATTTTCATAATGTTATAAAACAAACATTGTTTTTTTTTTAATTATAATTCTTTGATAAATGTATGTTACAAAAAAATTATATTGATAATGTTCTCTTTGAGTCATTCCAATTACATCATGCATTGGTTGTGTTAGGTAAATTCCTTCACACAAAAAAGTATTATTTATCCTTTTCCTAAATTTGATATATAATTTTATCTTGTTTTATCAGTTTTCTCAGTGTGATTTACATTTTAAACAAAAATTCATTTCTATTGAAAAAAATACACTTTGATCCATACCGGACACATAATGTATTATATTATAATTGTTCCATTATTACATGAAAATAATGAATCATGGATCATTTTTATAATTTTTCTATATAATATTAGCTTTTTATAAAATTTTGTCTATGTGATGCTCGTGTAAAACTAAAATAACACATAGAACACACATTGTGTAATACCAAACACATTAGGTGTCATATTTATGTACATTCAATTATTACATGTCAAAAATGAATTATGGATCATTTCTAAAAGGTTTAGAAATAATCAGAGTCTTTTTTATAGTTTGGTCTATGTGACATGTGATCTAAAATAAATGAAACTTTTATATTCAAAATGATCATTATCAGTCATATGGTCTACATCGTGTGTTAGTATTAAATATAGTAAATTTGTTTATAAAACACATGAAATGTGTATTTTTATAATATGGTTTGAAAAATTGATAGGTTTCCAAGGCTTCGGATAATTGAATCATGTGGTAATATAAAATTACACATTTATATTGAAAACTCTAATATTAAGTTATATTGGACACATCATCTATTGGATTGAAATTAGGTCGATTCATACACACTCTAAATAAATTATAGATCATTTTTTTGAATTATCAATACAATACAATATTGTATTCTAATTATTTGTTCTAATATGTGTTTTTTAAACTAAAATCATCTTTAATAAGAAAAATATGTACTTTTAGTCATACTATCTACATCGTGTGTCTGAATGATGTGAGTTCATTTCCTAAATGTGAAAAATAAATTATGGATCATTTTCCAAATTATTGAAGACACTATGAGACATTTGATAATATTTATAAATTATAATTTTTGTTATAATCTAATGTGACACTTTTATAATGAGAACACTCACATTGAGTCATTCAGGTCACATCTTGTGTCAAGTAGCATTCGGTCAATTCCAATACATTATAAATTAATTATGGAATATTTTCCTTATATTTTTTGATAGATTATTCTCAATTAATTGGTTTTCTATATCGGATGTTTTTTGAGTAAAATGATTTTTTTAATGTGAAGAAGTGCATGTTGATTTATAATGGACACATCATTCGTCATAATGATTGTAAGTTGATTCACACACATCCCATAATAATTATCAATCATTTTTTAAGGTTTGAAAACAATATAATATTTTGTTCATAGTATTTATAAGGTGATTTTCATATTAAACCAAATCAAAAAAGTTATACTAGAAACATGCACTTCCATTCATACCAACCACATCATATGTCTGATTGATGTGCACTATATTCATACTTTTCAAAATTTAATTGTGGCTTTTTCCTATAATTTTGATAAAAAATGAACTCATATTTCTAGTTTTGATAAAGTGACAACTATTTTAAACTAAATAAACACTTGTATAAGGAATCCATGATATTTGAACTATTCCTTCCAAATTGTATTTTATATTGATATGTCATCTAATCCTACAAAGCATAAATAAATTATGAAATAATTTACCTAATTTTTTAAAATAATCATAGTTTGTTTTATTTTTTTCACAACGTTACATCGATTTTAATCTAAAGTATCTTGTGATGATGAGTCTTCCACACAAAATATTCAACATTAATCCCTTATTTAGCTTCCTTCACATATAATTCCATGATATTACATTGGTAATTAGATTAGAATATCTAATAGGAATCACTATTAGTATTTAATGTATCATTCATAAGCATGTCATCTCTTGTATAATATTTGAATCTGAAGGAATTCATCTTGCATTTTCATTATGGATGTGGATGTAATTATAGTAGAGCGATGACACTTTTTAAAAACTCATAAAAATTCATCAAGACATAAAATGAAACTTATAATTCTAATATCATTGAAGTACCTTCCTTTGAATTTTGTAATATGAAATATATTTTTTGGGAAAAAGGACACATTACCCATTTCCCTCTAGCCATTATCTTTACTATAGCTTCATTATACAATATTTCATGATAAAAACTAGCTTCATGCATGTAAGAAGTTCAACCAAAATGTGTAGAGTGTAACAATACGTAATACACCTTCTTTAAAAATCACTTAAATAATTCTTTCATTACAGATTTATAACTGATGAATTTTTCAGTTTCAACTGACTCAAACTAACACCTAAAAGAAGTAAATTAGTTAATTTTTTAAAGAAATTCATGGCCAATTATGGAATGATAATATACCATTTAGAATCCTTTAATAATTATAACAAAAATGGAATTATTTAATTCTTTTTAGGAGATATAGGTTTCGTAAATATATCATTCATGATGAATTGATGTTGGACTTCATGTATATATGCATGTCTATTTAAATTTATTTCAATTTACTTCCCATCAAGTTCAGTCATACTATAAAGATGGTTTTTCTATTTCACCTAGATTTAACACCCTCAATCAAAACAGTCATACTATTTTCATCAGGAAGAGGAACCATATGTGTTGGGGTGTCATCAACTCTATAGTCCCAATCAAGAGTTGAAAAATATCTATGGTGGGGATCAAATTTCTTTATAATGATTAGAGCGTCAAATCATAAGAAACATTTGTATGGTAATTAAATTTTTACATTCAGAATAAATATATAACTACAATATTTATAATAGTATATGAAATTTATTTTAGTGAAAATAACTTCTATGTTTTATAATCTTAAGGTTTCAAATCCCAAAGGATTATCAATGTTCAAAAATGTATAAGATTATATACATAATTCTAACTCACCTCAACATGATGTCCAATATCATTCTGACACCATGTATAATACACACTCACCTATAATTTTTTTTTATTATTTTTAGTATGTATATTTTATGTTATCCTAGTAATAAATAGAAAATATAGACAAACTATTATAAATATTTTAATTGATAATATAATTACCTAGGAAAATAATATGTTTTGGGAGGATATTTTGTTTATGGTATATAAACCATTAAATTATTCACATCCATGAAGCTATATTTTCATGCTTTAACTATTTCCTTATTGCCAACAAATTTGTAACTAAAAACATTAAATTGAAATATCATACGATCTAAGTGATATATTGGTTCAAGTATGTTAATATTTGACATGTTCACATAAATTTTCTTTTTATCCTTAGAACTAAATATATGAATCACATCCATCATAATCCTAACAAAAATATTTCACATCACACTCTATTCATCATTTTCCTTCAAATATAAAATATAACAATTAATTTCAAAACCACTATAAGAGAAAAATTTTATATTTGGTCCCTTGGATAGCTAATGATGTTCTTTAGTAATAAAATTTTTATTTTTACTTAACTCTTTATAAATATGATCTTATTATCATCTTATAATCTATTGATTTTGGGTAATTGATATCCATCTTTTATCCCTGGATAGATTCAAATGTCTATGAATTACACTATGGGAATCATCATATGGAGGAAAAAATAAACTACTAATTAAAATATAAAGGTGAGTCTTCTTGTGCATTATAATGTTAATTAAAACAACACCACTTCTATAAATTTATTCTCCTAATAGGATTCTACTATGATGAGATTTTTGGAATCCAATTCTATCATTATCTGGGAGGTTATCGATATAGAATGCAATATCTTCATTAAAAATAAATAATTCGTAACTAAAAACTTCAAAATAACTTCAATTAATGATGTACCCCATAACAATATTAATATATCATTCATTGGGGTATATATATCAATAATGTTCATGATCAAATAGATTAATCAATCTATCATAGTGAACCCACAGGTGGAAAATTATATCAATGAATTTTGGTTGGAAGAATAAATCCACTTATCGTAATTTGATAAGAATTTCCTTATTCATGATTGGAAACATCAAAGGTTCTATTACATTATAGCATATGTATTTTAAAATGAATCAATGTTTTCTTAATATATGTTGTAAATTTTTATGTAGAATTTAACATAATGCTTTAAGAATTAAATCTTCACCAAAAAATGATAATCCGGTTATTTTAATCCTAGTAACATCAAATTATTCTTTTAAATGATATTTTTAATATTTAATAGATACTAAAGTACAACTTATTTTCGCCAATTGACTATTCAAGGGTCTAATACTATGCTAGTGTGTATAGCAGCACCCAGGTCGAATCCTCAGCGATGGTTAAAATTTCATATTCGGTTTTTTAAATGATTATCTTTTTATTGGGGGTTCTTTATTATAGATTTTAGATGAAATTATTTATTAATTAAAAATTATTTATCAATTTAATTATGATTGGGGTGAGTTCATAATTATAGAGTTAATCTTTTGATATATTTGAGGATTGATTTTTATTTCATTAAATTAACAACGACTTCACTATATGATTTTGATATAAATTCCCAAGTGTCAATGATTTAATCAAAGCCTTAAATTGACTAGGGATTTTAATCTCAATTGTTATTTTTTATGTATTTAATTTATGGTTAAAATAATAAATGTAATCGATATGTTAAAAAAACATTTCATTAATTCATAACATTTTATTTTTTATATACATAATTTAATCCAAAAGAATTCACAACTAGAAAAAGCTCTAAATCACTTAATATAGTGATATTATAAATTATCCCAATGGTAGATTTACTCATCCATTGATATAGATAGTAATCAAGTTATATATATTTTTATGTTGATGAATTATAAAGAGAATTAAAATAATGGGATATGATAAGAGTTTTGCATTGAACACACACACGAACGGTGAGGAAACAAAAAATGTACTTTTTATTGAATGGGAAAGAAAATTGGGAAATAGATTTTCACATTATTCTAAATATTTTAAGACCATTAATATAACAAAATTGAGTTTGTATGAGAATAATAGTTGATGAAGAAGGATCATTCATTAAAAAAAATTACAACACAAACACTTATTAGATTATAAATGAAGAAGAATGCAAATGTAAATCAAAATAAGAATAGATTAATAGTATCTCAAATAGTAACATGAGTATAAAAGATCCTCTTAATACTTTGTAGAAGAAATTTTCATACCAACCTATCAACTTTTTTTCAAAAATTCCAAACCCTTACTTGGGGAAGAGGGGGATGAATTTATAGCCCAAGGAGTTTGACTGTTTTCATTCCTTATATTCCCCTCCACATGGCCTGACTATTCCACCATCTATATATTAGAATAATGACAAATAATTTTTCTAAAAAAAATTAGATATGGATATTTTCTTTCTACTATAATTTTTTTGACCATTAGACTTAAAGTGAAAAAATTATTATGGTTTGAATAGATAATTTTTATCTCTACATTTATCTGCAGGATTTATCTAAGGCCAAAATGTGAATGGGTTTTTTTAATAATGATATTCTCTAAAATTTAAACCATTTATTCTAAGAAATATGTTACCTATATCATGGATTTCAAAAAACAAAATCCCAGCTCTAATTGATGTCTATACCAATAGATATGTCAATAATTGTGTGGTTATTTTATATTCTGGATAGAATGATGGGTTGTAATTAAACATATATATTGGGAACATTTTTATGGATTTGAAAATTAAATTTTTTATTCATTATTCTTTTAGATAGTTCAGATAATATTATGGTGTTTCATAACATTTGGGCTTCGGGGTTAATCCCATAAAATCTAGCATCATGGAGGGTCGAGTCTCTTTATGGATTCTTTCGTCCTTCCAGTGTTGATCATATGAACCTTTAAATGAAAAAATTGTCCCCAAATATAGTATATTTATTTTTATAAAACTTAATAAGTATCAATACAAAAATAATCATGCAATTTAGATATGAATAGTAAGAGTTATAATTAAAATTGTAAAATGAAACGATTATATTAATTGAAATATTGATAAAAAATTATATTTACTTTAAAAACATAAGTGTTTCACACAAATTATGAACTTTTACATGTAAATTACTAAAGGGAGTAGAGAAAAAGTTTCAAATAAATGAATAACATAAACTCCACCACAATTAGTCTTATGCATGTCCTAGTGTGAAACAAATATAAAAAACATTATAATGTCATTCTGCCTCTCTAAAAATAAAAAAAATTCTCCCGATAGGGGAGGTTTATACCATTCCACTAATCAATATTGAATTCCTCCAAAAATTATTATAGAAATTTTTTTTCAAAAACAATTCATTTTTCATTCTCATATTAGGAATGAAAAATATTGTGACTAATGACATACTTATCTTAATATAATAAAACATTATTTATGGATCTTCAATAATTCACCAAAAAAAGTGAAAAACATTTATTCTGAACGAGCTCTAAGCTTCAGTTCCCTATCCTAATATGCACAAGAATTGAGATGTATTTTTTTAGGGTTTTTCCAATGGCTATGGGACTGTAGGAATATAATTTCCAAGAGGGTGGAAAATATGGTTAAAACACTGTCATGGAAAAATGCAAAATTTAAAATAAGATAGATAATTAAAGGGAAATAAATATTTACAAGGGTACAATTGTTTGAATAAAAATATAAAAGAGGAAGAAAATTTTATTGGGGAAAAAAGATAAATTATATACAAAACAGAAAACATCTCTTTAAGATGTATGTGTTCGTTTATTTTAATTTGTTTCTTTTTTATATTTTTTCTAATGTAGATTCTTATATATATATATAACACTTACCTCCTAACCCTTTTTTATATCCTCATGAATCTAATTGTAATATTTATAACAATATCGAAGGGTGAGGAATAGTTATTTTTGACCTGCCCAAGACACAAACCATTCTTTTTTTTTTCCTTTTTTTAAGAAATATCATTATGATTTTTACATGATTTCATAAAAATTTATACATTTCCAAATGTCACATCATGAAAACCTCTTCCCAATACTAAAATGGATACTTTCCCCCAAGAAAATGATAACATACTGAAAATCAATTAAAGGATACCCAAAATGAAATACATTCCCCCAACGATTTAATTTCAAAAAAGTATGCAACCTAATTCAATATAGATATTGGGTGGGACAAGGTATTTGGATATTAAGGTGGCTATAAAATAAAATTATTTCATATACTCTAATTGGATTTTAAAAGAATTGTTAATGTATGGTTAATGTAAGGCTATTTGGCTATTATGATTTTCTTGTGGTTCAAAAAATTCCTCTATGATATTAATGCACATTAAAGTAGGAAATTCAACTCAAAAATCCACAGACTTAAGACTCATAATCGGGGGGTGAAAAACGCACAAAATGATAATATGGTCATAGGTGATCTTTGAATGAAAGTTAATTTTTTCCACATGGCTGGGGAGGAATTATTTTCCAAATAAAAAATTGATCATTAAATTTTTTTTGATATTGACATAAGAATACTTATCCATATTTATAATAAAAATAAAAAAATTGATATAAAAACAAGTCTTTTGACTAACCAAAAATGTTTGATGATTTTTCAAAAGTTTATTGTGAGTAATTATGTCTCCTTTTTCATATCTTTTTAGTTTTTTATAGTTTTTTATAAGGAAATTCTCACACAAAAGATAAATGTCAAAAATAAACTATGGTAAAAAAAATGTGTTAAAAAAAGAAAATGGTAGACAAATAATGAGAGGGGGGGATTTAAAGGGAAGGATGTTCTCCCATTTTTGGATTTGGTGGGTTTCCATCTCTATGTAGTCATGGGTCAACTATAAATGTTGGGGATCCGATGGAAGTAGATTTTGTTGCTAGGATGTGTATCCACTTTGGTGATTCTTTTGGAAATTTCTATAAAATAAAAGTGTAAAAATATTATTTGTTTATGGAATAACTATCAATAAATTAAAATTGAATAAAAGTAGAAAGAAATATTGGGATTCCTCCCATGAAGCGCTGCATTTATTTATCTACAAATGCACAATTGTAGTGGACTACCCTTAATCATATGATGGCCTCCATATTTTCTCCAATATAGTGTGATTCGGGGAAAAAATATCCTTTGGGAGGGTTGGCTGTTTATTAGATAATTTTTTAAATCCTTATTGATGTGATTTTAAGAAAATGGTTATGGAAGGGGAATTTGGGGATCCTCCCTTTGGACATCAACATGGGGAATAATTTTATTCAAAATGTGATAATTTTCAATTCTTTGAAATTTAGGATGATGTTTCAATTTTCATGGTTCATTTATGTAAATTTTAGATAACATGTAACTAGTGCATGAGATCCCATTTGGTTTTAATTAATGTATTTAATCAGTTACTGAGGTATAGTAATGGAGGTATTTGGGATTATAAGACTAAATAAAATTTTCAATAAAATTTATATCATTGTGTTTTTCTAAATAATGGTCAATTTCAATCTCGCTAGTAATGATTTTATTAATTAGGGAACAAAAGTCACAAGATACACTCCAATTTTCACAGGACAAGAACATTTTTTCAGGGTTCATCTCACAAACAATAGAATTTTTTGAATCATGGAATGGAAATGTTTAATGTTAGATAATATAATTTTAATCAATAGTTAAACATGATTATTGATTTTTCGTAATACCACCTAAGTTAAAGAAAAAATATCTAATATGAGATCGGATTCCTATGATTTTTCAATATCCTTTATATCAATGGAGTTTACCTTTGAAACGTCAATATCAACTTCCCCATATATGACTAGGTTAATGAGGATGAAGAATTTACAATCTTCTTTATCATTAAAACCTAAAGGACATGATGGATCAGAGTTAAGGACATTCGTGGAGAGACTTTTAGATCCATGGATAGAGAATACATATTGATTCCTTGATTTTTATTTCATTGATTGATAAATATTGAACATGACAAGTTGGTCACTTAATTCCATGGATAAAATGCAAGCATGTTCGTAAATATTATTTCTAGATTTCATAAAGAATGGTCTTTCAAGATTCTAAGAAGGATGAACTTAACTTGTCTCATAGTCAATGTCATGGACATAGAAATAATCTAGAAAGATATGATCATTGATTCGGATAAGGTCGTCATCCATTATTCACGTAGGACTAGTTATGCTTCAATTGGATAACTGGATGACAACACTCTTTTGGTGCAAGGGACCTTGACCACATATGGAGAATATAGATTTGGGAATGATATTTATTGAGTATCTTAGGCCTATGAGTTCAGAATCAAAACTTTAACTCCCTATGTGCCATGAAATCAAAAAGGTACCTTGATCCACTACACCAGAATTAGATTTTGTATAAGTTTTTTAGTGGTGGATTAATAAACTGTTGGTAATGGATTTTTAATAATATTACCTGGTTTTTTTTAAAAACCATTAATCCTATTAATTTCATTAAACACCAACACTTCTCCCCTGACCCCACCACCCCTAACCCCTATTAACCCTCCCTGTCAGTCCCGACCATGCCTCTCACCTCCCCTCTCCACTAGTTCCAACCTAGAAACTCGCTAACCCTCGTTGTTGGTCCTGACCTAGATCCTCCCATCAATTCATGATCCAAGACACTGATACCCCATCCCGTCATGGTACTATTTGGTTTTGATATACATTAATTTATATATTATAGTTTGGTGGAGATCAATCCGATTTTTATCTATATATGGGTATCAACCTCTCTTTTGGTTTAATTTTCCTTTCATTTTCTTGATCTATAACTATCTATAATACTTTATTTAGACCATTCTAATTATCCCGAGATCATTTAAACACCCTTGATCATATGGTGATTTCATATTCAATACAAGGTTCATCATTCTCCCTTCTCTCTTAATATTTTGGTTCTCTTTATTCTTGTCAGATTTTTACATTGGTTTATTTTTGTATTTGATTGTATTTGGATGAGTTTTTAATTATTAGTTACAATGATTGGGTTCTATAGAGGTCTTTATAGGTTTTAAGGTGCTTGATCCTCAATTTTTCCTTATTTTTTCACTACATTTATCAATTCTTCAAATTAAGGTATATGATTTCATACATATCTTCCTTATTTGTGTATAATTGTGGGATTATCATAATATTATTTTTTATGGAGGGATGTTTTGAAATAGCCTAAGAAATATAGTGAAATAATTTGAGAAATTGAGGTAGAAAGGGTGATTCTCATGTGATTTACTATATCCCATGTAATTTTTCATATATTTTTGCTTCTTGATTGTGGGTGATATAGTAAAAAACAATACATACTACTATTTTCTGTTTAATGGTCACATCTCATAATTGGTAAATTACGTAAAGGTGGTAATAAACTAGATGTTTGGAAATATTGAATTACATTAACAATTTACTATATAAGGATGATTAGTAAGAGACTAATGAAGTGTTATGAATAGTGATCATTGGTAATTATATTAATAGGGGAAATTAAAAACTATAGTGGGAAAATTGAGAGAGGAACAATAGACTTAAGACCCACTCATTGAATCCCATGGTTACCTTCCTATTAAATAGTCATACACCTCCATCTAACGAAATATATACCCCCAGTATACTCCCCAAATCCCTTTAATAACTGTTTCTCCCGCCAAATATTAACCCACATGGCCTAACAGCCTCCTCTACTGAATTAAATACATTAACCTTTCTATAGTAAACTGTTCCATTATTGTGGCGGTCCTTGATCTTATTATAGGACACCTCTTGAGAATTAGTCTTTTCTATAAGAATAAAAGTGGGAGATTAATTTGGGATTACAAAATCATCCTATTAGGTGTAATCATATGTTATTTGGTTGTTTCATTGAATTAAAAACTAGGGTTGATAACCACCATCCAAGAGCAGGACGCAGTGAGACGAAACTGTGTGAAGATCTGATCGTGGGGAGTCACCATTATCCAAATATGTATGTAGAGAGGTGGGGGATTCATGGTGTCCCATCTTCTTTTTGAGTTTTTAATCATGAAATACCAAATGGATGTGGGTTTTCGAATGTAGGTCTAGTTGGTAATTGATTCTTCTAAATTTTATAGATGATAGGGTATAGTCAATTATATCTAGGAGATAACATTTAATTGATGTTCCGAGCTAGGGAGTACTTCATGTGGGGTGAATCTTCCAATATGCATGGGTGATAGTTGGAAAATTGATCAAGAACATATCAGTGTTTTCTTATTTGTTCATCATATCATAGGTATATGATATGTGGTGGTTGAACGATTTTAGATCCTCTTCCATATATTCTAATGAATTATCCACTATGACTGCATAGATTTCATGGTTTAGGTAGCTGATAACTGTATGTGTTTGGTGACCATAGACTACCTCAATGGGGGTGATTTTTATTGATGTGTTCAATGAAGTGTTGTAGGATAATTATACCCATGGTAACTAGTAACACCAACGATTTGGTTGTCATACCAAAAATTAGCAAAGATAATTATCGATATAGTGGTTCAACCCTTCAGTTTTTTCATCTGTATCTAGGGGGTATGCAGAGCTGAATTGGAGTTTAGTGTCATTATGTGAAATAGCTTAGTCTAGAAATGATTTAGAAAAATTAGATCGTAGTCACTATCAAGGACTAAAGGTATCAGGTGTAGATAAATGATCTCTCAGAATAGAACGTCACTCATTTTGGAACCCATGTATGGGTGTTTCAATAATTGTAAATCTGCATACTTTGAGAGGCTAACTAATAAAACAATAATTACATCAAAACAAATATAAATGGGTAAAGTAGAAATGAATTCCATTGATAAATTGTTTTATATGAAATATGGAATTTCCCAAGGTTAGAGGATCTCTTTATATTATAAAATGCTAACATATTAGAAATTATTATTTTTGTAAAGATGTTTTACCACTATACCATTACCTATATGCTAGAACTATTGTAGACATTAAAAAATTTGGATGAGAAATAAAAACACCTTAAAGGGGGATTATGGAATTTTCTCAACAATACTTCGTTGAGAACCCAACAATATATGATGAGGTACCCAATAGGGTACCTAGATTGAAATTGAATTTTTTTACTGATAGGAATAATGATGAGAAGCACATAGTATTTAAATATATATTATTATATTAAACTCATATTACATTTATACATTTATATGAAAAGGATATAACATTGCATACGTAACTATTAAATTATATTTTATATATTTCAAGATCCTTTGGTGAATAATATATCAGGTCGAGCTAAGAAAATCATCACTCACACTACGAGTTTAATCATTTTTTATAGAAGTCAATAAAATATGTTAATAATTTCATTGGTTTAAATATTATTAATAAAATTTAATATGTTTAATATTTTCAATTTTTTATATATTATTATTTAATGCAGTCATAGTGTTTATGGCACCATGCATCCCGAATAGATGTGTAGTTTTATGTTCCAAAAAATCTGATTTGAGTTTTGTAAATGAACATTCTAAAAGAAGTTAGGGTATGAATTAATTTTTCAGTACAACAATTCATTATTAGTTTTTACTATATTAATATATATTACATCTAATGTGACAGTTATTTTATTTATATGTAAAAATTAAATTACTATGGGATATAAATCCTAATCATTTATACGTAGTCCCCCAGGATGACCTAGTTGGTAAAGTCATTGGGAAGAAGAATATTGTTTGAGTGTGCATGATGGATTTGGGACAATTACTATACGAGGTATTTTTCATCAAACAAGGCATTTCAGCTATATCTACACCTGTTTATTGTCACTCCCTACCCTGAGATGCTGAAAGAGAGTTTCATTCAATGCAAAACACAATTTCGAAACATGATGCGTAAATATCATATGTATAGAAATTGATGATTAATTTATATCAAAAGATGATTGGATTTTTCTTAGGTGGTATTACATTGATGAATGGTGGTGAGAAGGTAAATCGCACAATTTAAAAATCATTTATTTTATAATCATTTATTGGTATTTATTTTAAATGTAAATATACAACATTATTTAATTTCAAATATATTTGTCTTACATGTGCTAGTAGCAAGAAGAAGAGAAGAAGAAGATTCCCATGAAAAAAAATTTATAGATTTTTATTTAGTGGTGGTTTATTGGTTTTAGTTTTAGTGCCCATTCAAAAAAGGAAAATATAAAGTGCTATTTTAATACTCCCCTAGATCCTTACCATATTTTCCCAAAAAAACCACCACTAAAACCAATAAAATTGTTACTAAATTATTGTGTCTATGAAAGACCCCAAAGACCACTCTTAAATGGATAAAAAATCCTCATATTGTATGATAACACTAGTTTTAGTGGAAGTTTAATGAAACAATTGCCTTAAAATATCATGATGGTTTAAACTGCCGCCATGTTAAAAAAATTAGTGATATGCATTTATTTTCTTATAGTGATCATTACACATCATGGGTAAGTAATGTTGGGTTGAAACATTATCAAAGTTTTTATGGTGCCTCTTATGGGGTCATAACTCCTTACAAAACATGGAATAAATAGGAAATTTTTTAATGGAATCTAAGAGGGTAATGTTCACATCAACACATTTAAACATGTCGAGCATTTTATGATAAGGTTTTATGGATTTAAATTAATTAGATATGGCTTGAGAAAAATTAATTGGGATCTCTATAGAGATGTAAGGTGGTGATGTAGTGGGTTTATGTTTATATTATAGTTTATTTTTCTAGTTATTTTATAGGTCAACATTTAAATTCGCGTTGGAGGACTCATCATGAGGCATAATAATTTTTTTCCCTTGTCTAAGTTAAATTATAATTACATTACCCGTGGTGGTGGGTAATGGTTTAACTGAGTGTTGGAAAGAATCTGATTATATTTTTGGGGTTATGTGGGAATAAAGTTGAACAATTTGGGTTTTAATGTTTTTTTCTAGAACAGGTGAAGTTGGAATGATCTTCCACTACACTTTCTCATGGTTTCTTGAATGAAGAGGCTTGTCTCGAATGAGGATTACCATGAATTTGGTTTTTGGTAAAGTGATTATATTTGGTTGGTAATTGGGAAGGCTCATTAGGATATTTTAATCAATGAGGAGAAAGAGAAGGACTGTTACATTAAGGTTAATGAACAAAATGATAAGGATTTTGGATGTTACCACCACCTTGACCATATTGGAATTGGTTTGGATTTTGAGGAAGGACCAAAGGGGGATGAGAAATGGAATTACCAAACCTCAATATTGGGTTATTGGTAGATGATATGGTCTCATAATTGGGTTGGTTAAAGTTTCTAATGAACTGACTAGATTACAGACGCTTGTTGTTTCATTGAACATAAGTTGTGTTGATCTTCATTGGACCGGATGAATCAGATATATCCTATTGAAGTTGTAGAAATTTGTTAATTGGATGTGATGGTGAGATAGAGATATCATAATATCTGATATGTCCAGGGAACATAGATTGTGGAGAGTATGAGGTTTGTGATTTGGATTCCATATCAAGTAGAAACCCAATACCTTTAAGTTCACTCATCCACTCAGTCATCTTGTTGGGATCTATGGATTGATTGTCTTAGAATTTGTTTGATTGGAACATGTGATTGAGTATAAAATTTATGTGTGTGTTTTTTCTTTATTATTATGAGTACTCTAATAGAAGTAGGGGTTTTCTCAATAATAGCACCACCATTTGCAGCATCAATGAGAGTTTTTTCTATAGAGAATAACCCATCCTAGAAGTATTGGATCAAGATTTGGTCATGGATTTGGTTATAGGTGTAGGTTAACAAAAGTGTTTTTAACCTCTCCTAGTACTCATGGTGTGATTTATTTGGTAATTTATTGATAACACTTATTTCTTATCAGATAGAAGCAGTATGATAAGTATGAATTAATTTTTCTTAGAAGAGTCACTTCATGTAAATCCATGAGTATATGTAACCACAATGGAGGTAGTAGATCCATGACATGGAAGCTTCCACTAGAGAGAATGGGAATGTTTTGACTTTGATTTTTTCTTAAGAGATCCCTTGATATTTCATGCTAGAAAACACAACTTGGAACTCATTTAGATGAATATTTGTATCCACGCTGTATAGCCCATGGAAATGAGGTATAAGATGAATCAAATATGATTTGAGTTCAAAATCAACCACAATATTTAGATATTTAATATTAGGGATTGGTAATTCTAATTAGGGGTACATAGTTTTTTAATGATTTTTCCCTAATATTTGCAATATATACTTTAATTTGTTGGATAATTATTAGATTCTGAGTGATTTGATTATCCCTAATGTTACGCCTATGTTGAAAAATATTTCTCACTATTTCTAGATCAAACATAATTAATGGATTGTTCGGGATGCTATAAGGCATTCAGATATAATTTGGAAAGATGTTGAAGTTGTTTTTTTCTTTGTAGATTTTTTTATAAATTTTTTTATGAAGAATGGTTTTTGTGTTTATTTCTTCATATTTATGGTGATTTTTTGAAATTCATTTTGTTTTTTTTAAATTCCAAATTATTAATGATCCATCCCGAGAAACAGTTCCATTTCAAGAATTTCTTATTGTATCATATCAACCGTTCATGGGTATGGTGTTCTAATAATGAGTGTAGCGGCACTCAGGTCGAATCCAATGTGATGGTACAATTTTTAGAGTCAATTGTTTTTTTACTGATTGTATTTTGAATGGATGTTTTTTTCAAATCCTTGATGAAATGATTGATTAATGAATATTTTTTTAAAAAATTTAAAAATTATTAGGGTGTGTTCATAATTTGGGAGTTAATCTTGTGATATCGTTGAGATTTTCTTTATATTATATTAAATTTACATCAACATCACAAGATGAAATTTATTGGAATTCCAAACTATTATGGATTTAATTCCAAGTCTTAAACTATGAACCTATTTTTATATCATTTACTATTTTTTATAGTAATTTATTTATGGTTCCAATAATCCATGGAGTCTATAAAACAAACAAGACATGTCATTAATCCATGACATATTGATTTTAACATACACAATTATAACCTAAAGAATACGCTGTGATAAAAATATCTCAATCACTTAACATACCCAAATAATTAGTCAGATCAATGGTATATTTACTAATAAATTTAGATTAATAGTGATATGGTTATATATTTTTTATGGTGACTAATTATAAATAGAACAAGAATAATGAGATAAGAAATGATTTTTGTGCCAAACACACACATGAACAATATTGAAACGTAAAACGCACATTTGATTGAATGGGAAAGAAAAAATGGAAATATATTTTTACATGATGTAAAATATTTTTATACCATTAATATTACACAAAATATGTTGGATGAGAATAATAGTTTATGAAAAAGAAACATGGATTAAAATAAAATTTCTACCCAAACACTTAAGATTACAAATGAAGAAGAATGAAAAGTAAATCAAAAGAAGCTTGGAGTAATGGTTACTCAATTAAGAACATGTGTATTAATGATCCTCTGAATACTTTAAAAAAATAATTTTTCATTCCAACCAATCCTTATTTTCTCTAAAATGACTACTCCATGCATGGAGAAGAAGGAGTGTATTTATAGACCAAAGAGTTGGACTGTTTGCATACCAAATAAGACCTTCCAGTTGGCTAGACAATTGGACCATCCATTTAGATGAATCTTGAGATATGTTTTTCTTAAAACATATAGATATGGATGGTTTATTTCTACTATGAAAATTTGGTAGTCATTTGACTTAAAGATCAAATGTTATGGTGGTATGAATAAACAATATTAATATTCCAATTTCTCTCCAGGCTTCTTTTAATGGCCGAATTTGAATGGGTTTTGGAATAGTAAGATGCCCTAAAATCAGAAACCATTTATTCTAAAAAGTATACCACCTATATAATGGATTTTACAGTACAAAATATAATCTATAATTTATTTTTATATGTGGATAAAAGTCATTAATTTTGTGCTATTTTTAAATTCAGGAAATAATGATGGGTTGTAATTAAAAGAATATGTTGGGCCCATTTCTCTTGGTTTTGGAATTTAAAATTTATATTCATTATTATTTTGGATAAATAAGATTATATTATGTATTTTCATAAAATTTTCTCTTCTGAATGGAGCCATGAAAATCATGCTTGAGACCAGTTTCATCAAAGATTCTTTGGACCTTCTTGTGTAGAATATATGACCCTTCAAATGAAATAATTGGAAAAAAATCCAGTCTAATGATTTGTACAAAATTCACTTAGAAACCATAAAAACATGAATATGAAAATTTGGATAAGTAGGTTGAGAGTTATAATTTAGATAGTAAAGTGACTCAGTTGGATTAATTCAAATAACGATCAAAAAATATATTTATTATTAAATAATTGGTATTTCAGAACAATTAGTCACTTTTACATGAAAATTACTAGTGGGATTAGAAAACATGTTATGAATAAATGAATAACATAGTCTCCCATGCAATTCGTTTTGTGCATTTACTCACGTGAAAAAAATATTCAAACCTAAAAAAATCATTCTCACTCCCAAAAAAATATTAAAAAACATTCCCTAATAAAGGGAGGTTTATACCATTTCACTCATCCAAATTGAATTCCATCACAAATTGTTACAGAAACTATATTTCAAAAACAATTCATTTTTTATGCTCAAATTAAAAATGGAAAATGTTGGAATTCATAACCTACTCCTCTCTAGATGATAAAAATTTATTTATGGGGGTCTACATATTCACTAGACAAAAGAAAAAGGCATATATTTTGAAAGATCTCTCAGCTTCTAGTCCCTGTCCTAAAGTGCATAAGAATCAATAGGTTTTTTTAAAGAGTTTTTCTATAGTGGTGGGAGGGTAGGAACTCAATTTCCATAAGAGAGGAAAATAGGGTTAAAACAATAACAAGGAAAAAATATTAAACAATTTTAAATAAAACATTGAAGGAAATGGAAAGACATACTTAAAAGATTACAATTGTTTAAATAAAGCCATAAAAAAGGATAAAAATTTTAAGGGGGTGAAAATATGATATGTTTACAAAACCCAAAACATATCCTAATAAAATATTTGTTCTTTTATTTTACTTGTTTTTTTATTCTTTATTTAATTTTTTTTAATGTAGAACTTCAAAAACCTTTCACACTCATCTCCAAACCAATATTTGATCTCCTCATGACAGTAATTGTAATAGTTATAACAAAGATAAAAGGTTTAGAAACAAAGATTTTTTACTTTCCCAAGACAACCCATTATTTTTTTTTATTTTTTTTATATCAACACTTTTAAATATGATTTTGACATGATGTCATAAACATATATAAATTTCCATAACTCATATAATGAAATCCACTCCCCAATAATAAAATGGATGATTTCCCTCAATCATATGAAAAAATATTGAATATAAATAAAATAATACTAAAAAAGAAATCCACTCCCCCAACGCTTTAATTTAAAAAAATTATGAAATGTAATTCCATATAGATATTGAGTGGGGAAATGTATTTGGCTTGTAATGTGGCTATCAAATAAATGGAATCTGAAGGATATAAGGGGGTTTAAAAAGGGGGAGTAATTTAAGGTTAATGTGAAGGAATATGAATTTTGATTCTCAAGGGGTTCATAACATGCCTCTATTATATTAATGTACACAAAAGTAGGAAATTCAACTCGAAGTTCCACAAAATCCAGACCCACAATTGGCAATAAAAAACACAGAAAACAAATACAGTCATAGGTGACCTTGGTATGAAAACTATATTGTTCCTCTGGGTTGGGGAAGATTTATTTTCCAAATATAAAATTTATTATTCAAAATTATTTTGTTTTAAAATAAGTTTACTTTTCAAAAGATATGAAGAAAAAAAATTTATAAAAAAACATGTATTTTGACTCCCTGAAGTTGTTGGGAATATTTTTAAAAGTGTATGGTGAGTAATTATGACTCATTTTTTCATTTTTTTTATTTTTTATAAATAAATACCAACAAAAAAAAGATAAAGAGTAAATAAATATTTTGATAAGGTAAGTGTTAATGAAATGATTATTAATGATTATAGAGAGAAAGAGAGAGAGATACGAGTAGATAAAGGGAAAGAGGTGCACCCTAATTTATATTTGGTGGGTCAACATCTCCATCTAGTGGTGGGACAATCGTAGATGGTGGGGATTTGATGGATAGAGATTCTGTTCCCAAAATGTGTGTCTTCTTTGGTAATACATTTTAAAATTTCCATTATCTAAAAGAGATCAAAACATTATATGTTTATGGAAAAACTAATAAATAATTAAAATTGAATAAAAGAAAATAGAAATATTGTGTTGCCTCCCAAAAGTGCTTCATTTATTGGCCTACACCTTCACATTTTAGTGTAATTCCCACAATGAGGTGGTGGACACCAAATTTTCTCAACTACAATGTGATTCCAAAAAAACATATCCTTTAGGAGGACTAGTGTTTCATTGGATATTTTATTCCTATGATAGTTTATTTTATTTTAATTCAATGGGTATGGTAAGAGAATTTGGGGATACACCCATAGGTCTTCAACTTGAGGAATTATTTTTTCCATAAAGTGGTGGTTTTCTATGATATGAAAGTTTGGAAGATATTTAAATTTTTATTGATCATTTATGTAAGGTTTGGATAACAAGATACTAGAGTATGAGATCCCAATTGTTTTTAAGTGGTTTATTTTATTAGTTACTGATGTATAGTAATGTGGATCAGTGGAGTTGTCAGACTGAATAAATTTCTTAATATCATTTATATCAATGTTTTCTTCTAAATAATGATCAATTTAAACCTCACTAGTGTTTAGTTTATTAATTAAGGAACAAATATCACAACCTAAAATCCCATGTTCACACGATAGTCACATTTTATCAGGTTTCATCTCATAAAAAATTGAATTATTAGAATCATGGAAGGGAAATATGAATGTTTCATAATATGATTTTTATCAACAAAAGAACCAGATTATTAATTTTCCTCATTACAATCAATTTTGAAGCACTGGATATCATAGGTGACATTGGATTCAAATGATGATTCAATATTCTTTAGATTAGTGGATTTTTCATTTGTAATTACAATATGAACATTTCCATTTATGACATTATTATTGGGGATGAAGAATTCATAATCTCCTTTATCATTACAACATGAAGGAAATGATGGATCAGGGTTCAACACACTATTAGTGAGGCTTTATGAATAATTGAATGGGAATAGAGATTGATTCTATAAAGGGTATCACATAGAATGAAAACTATTGAACATGATCACTTGGTCACAAAATTACATGGATAAGATGCCCACATAGACACACATATTAGTTCAATATGTCATGATGAATGGACTTTCTAGAATAAAAGGTGGCTGGAAAGACGTTTTATAACCTTCCATGTAAAGGACTTAGAAATCAGAAGGGAAGATAAGATCATTGAATTAGACAAATACATCCTCAATTATTCCCTCAGGGCTGGTTTTTCTTCAACTTTCTAACTAGATGAAAACACTCATTGGGTGTAGGGGACCTAGATCATGGTTGAGGAATATGTGTTTGGTAATGATATTTATAAAGGCTCCAAGGTCTATGAGTGTATCATAAAAAATGGAACTCACTATTTGGAATGGAATTGTAATGGTACCTGGATCGACTACACCAAAATCAGACTTTAGCGGTTGTTTCTTAGCAACAGTTTAATAAACCACTTCAAAATTATTTTAAAATAATTTAGTGGTGGTTTATTAAAAACCATTGATAAACCTTTTAATATATTTAAACACTCGAAACCACTCCCCAGACCCCCCCCCCACCCCCATCCCCACCTAACCCCTTGAAACCTTACCAATCTTGGCCCTCACCACCCCACCATGTCGGTCCTGACCCTCACCCCCACCCCCAACCCTCAATGCCCCTCACTGTCAGTCCCGACTTACCCACTCGTTGCCCCTCTCCACCAGTTCCTTCCTAGGACTTTGCTACCGCTAATTAATAGTCTTGACCTATCCCCTCACCTCTTATATTGATCTGATTTGCCGATAACTCCTTGCACGGAGGTAATATTTGGCATTGTTAATCATTAATTTAGAAATTTTAGGTTGGTGGAGGTTGATCAGGTTTTTATCTATAAATATAGATTGACCGCTCTTTTGGTTTAACATTCCTTAAATTATCTTGAACTATAACTATCTCTAATCCATTATTTGGTGCTTTCAAGTTGTCCCTATAGGATCTAAACCCCAATTATCATGTTGTGATTTATTCTTCAATCCAAGGTTCATCTTTCTCCATTATCTTTTAGTATTTTGGTTCTAATTATTTTTATGGGGTTATGAAGGTAGGTTATTTTAGTCTTGGATTGTTTTTTTCTGTGTTTTTACTGATTAGTTGTTACGATTAGTTCCTATCAAGGATTTTTTAGGTTTTATGGTACATAATCCATAGTTTTTCTTTATTCTTGCATTATATTCATCAAATCATCAATTGTGTGAGAGGATTTTATTCTTATATTTCTAATTTGTGTGTAATTGAGGGATATTAATAATATTATTTTTGATGTGTGGATATTCTGAATTATCCTAAGTAATATAAGGAAATAATTTAAGAAATTGAAGGGGAAAGAGATGATTCTCAAATGATTTAATAGATTCTAAGTAACTTATCATATATTTCTTTTTCATTACTGATGGTACTACTGTGAAATACTATATGTGCTATCATTTTGATGTTATGATGACATCTCATAATTGGTTAATCACATAAAGGTGTTTAAAAAAATGTTGACTGTAAATATAGAATTTAATTAACAATTCACTATATAAAGATGATTGGAAATAGAATATTTAATTTTTGTGAATATTAATCATTGGTAAGTATATTAATATAGTAAATACAAAACTATAGTGAGAAAAATAGGAGAGAGGAATAAAAATAATAAGACCCACTCAAGGAATCCCACGGTTTACCTTCCTAATAAATTGCCACACACATACCTCTAACCAAAAATATACCCCCCAGTATGCTCCCCACTCCCATTTAATAACTGCTTCTCTGACCCAGTAAAATTCCACAGAGCCTAACAGCCATCTCCCCAGAATAGAAAACATTACCCTTTCTATATTAAACCATCCATTCACCAAGGAGGCCCCAAATCTTATTATTGGCCACATTATTAGAATCAACCTATTCTGTATGAATAAAAGCATAAGATTATTTTTGGAGTATAAACACATACTACTAGGTGGAATCATCTGTTATTTGGACTTTCCATTGAATCCAAATCTAGGGTTGATAACCACCATCCTGGAGCAGGAAGTAGTGAGAAAACACAGTGTGAGGTTCGTATTGTGGGGTGTCATCATTATTCATTTCTGTATGAAGAGAGGTGGGAGATGCTTGGTGAATCACCTCCTTTTTTAGATGGGAATCATGAAATACTGAATAGAAATGGGTTTTCTAAGGATGGATTATTTGGTAAGTGACTGGGCCAGTTTTTTGGATGATAGAGACTAGTCCATAATAAAGAGAAGATAACTTTTGTTTTTTCTGATTAGGGGAGAACTTCTTGTGGTGGTGAACATTCCCATAGGCATGGGTGATCTCATGATAATTGATTGATAACATATGGATATTTTCTAGTTTTTTCATGAAATCATGGGTTGAGGATTTGATGTTCTTGAACTATTTCTATGCCTCATCCAGATCTTTTAAGGATGTATCCCCCATGACAACATAAATTTCATGTGGTATATAGGTGAGAACTGTATGATTATTGTGACCATAGACTACCTCAAATGGGGTGATTTTTATTAATGTGTTCTAGGTAGTGTTGTAGTATAATTAATCCCATGGTAACTAGTAAAACCAATGTTTTGGTTGTTCTCCCAAAAAAATTAACAAAGATAGGTATCAAGACCGCAGTTAAGCACTTTGGTTTTTTCATCAGTATGTGGTTGGTATGAAGATATGAATCCGAGTTAAGATCCATGTAAGAGAAACAACACTGTCAAGAATTTATTGATAAAAATTGGATCTTATTCACTAACAATGAAAGAAGGTTTCATGTGTATATAAATGATCGCTTAGAATAAAACATCACCTATTTTGGCAGCCATGTATGGGTGTTTCAATAATAAGAAATGAGAATTAATTTATAGTTGATCAACTATAACATAGATTACATCAATATTACTATAATTGGGTAAAATGAAAAATAATTCCATTAAAAAATCGTCATATATGACATCTAGAATTTCCAAAGTTTAGAGGATCTCATTATTTTATTAAAACCTAATATTTTCAAAATTAATCTTTGTGTACATTTTTTTCACTTTACCATTGCTGATATGATAGCATTAAAGTGGACATTAAAAATTTTGGCCAAGAAATGGAAAGATTTTAAATGGAGATTAAGGAATGAATTCAATGATACTTCATTGATCACCTAACATATCAATGACATTGTACCGAATGGGGTACCTAGAAAGTAATATAACGTTTTTATTTATTGGCATTGTGATGAGTACCACATTGTATTTAATTATATATTATTATATTTATCTGAGTTTTCATTTTTACATGTATAGAAAATGGATTTGAAATTTCATACATTTCTATTAAATTACATTTTATTTATTTCATGATCATTCAAGGAATAATGTATCAAGTCGGTCTATGAAAATCATCCCTCATGTTGTGGGGTAAAATATGTTTTCAAGAAGTTGATCAACTCAGTTAATATATTCATTATTTAAAATATTTATAATACAATATTATCAATTTAATATATTTAATTGTTCATTTATCATTATTTAATGTTGACACATAGTTTAGGGAACCAAGCATCCCGGATATAAGTGTGGCATGATGTTTATAAAAAAATTTATTGGAGTTTTTGTTAATGACCCTACCATAGATGGTTAGGAAGGAATATTTTTTATTATAATAACTTATTATCAGTTGTAACTATGTTATTTTATATTTCTTCAAATATGATTGATATTTTATTTATTGGTAAAAATTAATGAAATATGGGATGCCAATCCCACGCCATCAAACTCAGTCTACTAGGATAATCCAATTTGTAAATTCCCTGGAATGAGAATCAGGTTTGAGTGTGCAGAGTGGTTTTGATAACATTACCATATGAGGTATTTGTACATACACTAGAGATTTGAACTTCATCTACTCTTGGTTAGAGTCAATCCCTACCCCGAGATGTTGAGAGAGAGTTTGATTCTATGAAAAACACAATTCAAGAACTGGGGGCTCAGATATCCACTTTTCAAAAATAATTGATTAATTTATATCATAAGATAGATAGATCTTTACCTGGCTATGTAAAATTGATGATGGGTGTGGAGCAGGTAAATCACACAAATTAAAAATCATTTAGTTCGAAAAAATTTATTGGTTTTATTTTTAAATATAAATATACAACATTATTTTATTTTCAATATAATTTTCTTACAGTAGATGGTAGAAAGAATTTGAGATGGAGATAGAGAGGATGATGTGTGGTGTTCATCATCAGACAGTGATTAGTTGTGTTTTTTATGTTTTAGACAAATATATAATGATATGGTTTGTTTATGTATCATATTTGTAATAGTGTATTCACCTACCATTTTCATGACCTAACTTGTTCTTCATTTATCATATTTGAAGAGGCTAAAAACCATTCAAGGCTATAGTGATAGTCATCCGTTCCTAGAAATATAGAATTGAATATGATTAAAATTACTATCTTGCTATAGTATTTATTCTATTTAGTGAAAAACATATAATATATTTTTTTTAACATCATAATTAATCCTTTCCCAATTCCAATATAGTTGTACCTATGTGGAATTTTTTTCTTGTTTGAATCCCACAAGGTACAGTTCAATCAATAAGGCTATAAAGTTTCTCCACATTTTTAAATATTCATTCATTATTATTTTACTTAAATCCTATAAAAGTGGAAGTTTCACATTCACATTGTTGTCCCTTATATATTGAAGGCCTCAAACACATTTAATTATTTATGTTCCATCATCCCCTAAAGCTGCATCAACTCACTCTTTTACATCAATAACATTACATCATCATTCATGATGCATATCCTTATTCATTAGTCCTCTCAAATTCGTCCATGGACTCCAACATTCCCATGGAATTTAATGTTTTCACCCATATAATCTCTTCTCATACCACCTCCCTAATATTTCTACACTAACAAGTATGATTCTAGTAAGCACGCTGCAATCCCACTATTGATTATCCATTCAATAATTCAAATTTTCAACCGAAATCGAACATTATATATTCAATTTTAGAGCAAAGGTATATGATTATTTATATTTTAAAATATTTTGAAATCTATTTGTAGTAATTTGTGAGTTAATTAGTGTTTCATTGTCCCCTAATAATATTTTATTTATTATTCATGAATATTAAATGTACTTTACATGATAATGGGTGTTATTTTGGATTCTAATTATGTATTTATTTTGGGGTTTTAATATAAATAAATAATTTCACAATACTACACACCCTAATTAATATAAATTTATAATTTTTTATATAGATATTTTGTTTTTTTATACTTGTACAGATAAATTTTAGTACATATATATACATCGATGAATTATATAATATATTGTATTATAATTATATAGTTTTTATGTAAACCATTTAACCCATGTTATTTAATAATTATTTTTGATCCCATAATGGAAGAAATGAGGATTAGATATAGTGGATATGATAGGTGTGTTTTATTTTTTTCAATATATAAATCATGTGTAAATTTATGTGTTTCATGGATATTTATATTATGTGATGTTTGTTCCGTTTGTTTTTGGAATTATTATGAAGAACTGGAAGGTATCATTGGATTTTAATGTTAATATTAACATAAATAATTTTATATTATTGTTTATGATATAGATAATCACCAAAGATAAGAGAATATAGATAATATATATATATATATATTTAATAGACTATACATATATATTATCCATAAAGGATAAAATGGTAAAAAAAAATAAGATAGGAGTATAAGTGATTGTCTCCATGTTTTGATCATACAAAGTGGATAAATGATTTTCTATTGTTCAACAAAAAAAATAATGAACAAAAATCAATAACTTTATAGAAGTTTATTTATGGATATGTTCAACACTAATAGGGGGGTTAATCAATGTTCAGGATTTTTATGAAACTAAAAACATTTAAAACCCTATCCTTTTATCTATTCACTTATTAAGGTGAATAGTTCTATCATTCAATCTTCTCAACATCATTATTTCTTACAAAAAAAAATTAAAAAAACACCAAACATAAGTCTCACAATAGATTTAAAAGGTTAACCTCTCAAAATGATAAGAAAAATCCTTTGTGTGATGTTGATTCATCTGATATCACACAACCCACTAGTAAAAAATTATAGGTACAAGTGAGAAAGTTCTATACTTGAACACATATTACATGCTTCCTGACTATGTTTTAGTGTATCCCTCACTATTTCAATATCTTTCTAGTTCTTTATATTACCATCAATATAGTTTAAAAATTGTTCTATAAAAATAATTAATCTTTCACTAGTATATTCTATGCCCTTCCATTAATGTTCCAAATTCATATTTTCTTTATATACCTTCCTTAAAGAAATAAACTTATTCACTTTTTATAAAAAACACATGAATAAAAATTATTCTTCTCCATATTTTAGACAAAAAACTAGAAAAAATTATTCAATCACTTATTTTTTTTTTCTTTTAAAAATTACATATTATACTTTTTGTGAAAATGGAACTAGAAAAAATATTTCTTCTTCTTCCTTGTGTACAGAAAAAACGTTCTTAAAATCATCCCATAATAATATAATTTGTCTTTCCCCTATAAAATATACATCATTGACACATGAAAATGAAATAACTTATTTCTTTTAATCTTACTGACTAGTATAAACACCTTCTTTAAGCTTATGATTCTGAAGTCTTTCTATTTTTTCTCAACTTATATTGATTATTTTCAAACCATTAGATCATATTAGACCTCATGGTCACCATTATAAATGTTAAATGACTTAATAAATTGATTATGTGAGGATATTGAGTAAAAAATAGATAAATATCTTTATATCCACTCGGAATTGGATTTATCATTTTGAAAACTTCTAGAACAATGTTTTGTTAGAACCTATTTTGGAACATAGTCACTAAAGAATGATTAATTTTTCCCCTGTAAAAGTTTATAAATGACATAGATAAATGTAATTTGGTTTTTTTAATGGGTTTTTATGTATTTTATATGTTTTCCAAAATTACAAGGGTTATTTTCATTGAGAAAAAAACATAATCATTAGGTATTAATTCAAATATGGTATTAATAAAGGGATTACCTTTTTGTGTGTTTCCATGCTTCAGAGGCATGGTGTGGTTTTATAATGTGAAATATTGTTTCCCTCGACATATTTTGTTTTGATTATATTTTATGTGTTCATAAATAGGTTATATATTCTCTATATGTATTTTTCAAGGTACAGGGTTGCAGAATCTATAGTCGGTGTTTATTTATAAATAAACATAGATTCGTGGTTTAGAAATTCATTAAATATAGTATATATTTTTAAATGGTTTTAATAATAGATATATATTTATAGTTTTTAATTGGTGGTGATCAAAACTACCTATAAAAAATGATGTAACTTTATTTAGTGGTTGTTTTATTGGTTTTAGTGGTGGTAACATGCAAAAAAAAGAAAATATTTAGTTGTGGGTTTAATACACCCCAAAATCCTTACAAAATTTTCCAGCTAAAAACCACTTCTAAAACCAATAAAACACAGGAAAAATATGGTGTTTATGACACTTCCCAAAAAACACTTTTAAATAGAAGAAACCAATTCATATTGGACGTCGACACTATTTATAGCCATGGTTTAATGAAACCGTTGCAGAACCATATCATGATTGTTTAAAGTTTCTTCATGTAATAAAAATCTACCCCTATGTAGTGATTTTCTTGTGGTTGTCTTTACACTTCATGGGTATGGAATTTTGGGTTGAATTGTTCTCGAAGGTCCTATGTTTCCACTTAAGGGTTCATAATTCCTTACAAAACATGGCATACATAGAAATATATTTGATGAAATATTATAGGGGTATCTCCACATCAACATGTATAAACATGATAAACATTTCATGATTGGATTCAAAGGAGTCCCTTGGCATAGAGACAGCTTACAGAAAAAGAATTGGGTTTCCTAGAGGGATGGAAGGATGTGAGGGAGTGGATTTAGGTTTTTTTCGAGTTTCTTTTTATTTTAATTAATAGGTCATTGTTTAAATGGGAGTTTGGGCGCTCATTATGAGTCATTATAATTTTAATTCATGATCTTTGTGAAATTATAATTACATTTCACCTATCTTAATGTAATATTTGAACTGTGACTTAGGAAGAATTTTATTTTTCATGTTGTCTTAGGTGGGATGCAAGTTGACCTATTAGGGTTTCAATGTTTTTTAGGCTAGTATGTGTGGAGGATGTAAGATCTTCCACTGCACATTCTCATGGTTTCATGGATGAAGAGACTTGTCCTGAATGTGGATTTCCTTGATTTTGGTCCCAAAAAAAATTCTATTATTGGGATAGGTATTGGGAAGGCTCATTAGGATAGTATAATCTAGGAGGATAAAGAATAGGATTAATCCGTTGATGTTGATGTACAAGAGGATAATGTTGTTGGATGTTACGACCACCATGACCTTATTGGAGTTGGTTTTAGATTTTAAGGTGGAATCAGAGGGGGATTAGAAAACCATACCTCAATCCTAGGTTAATGGTACAAGAGATATGCCCATTGTGGGGTAGGTTAATGTTTCTAATATACTGACCCGATTGATGAGGTTTGGGGATTCTCTGGACATAAGTTGTATTATGATCCATTTTACTGTATGAATCAGATAAATCACGTTGATGTTGTGTACAAGTTTTAGTTGAATGAGATGGTGAGGTATATATTCCATAGTTTTTTATAGGTCTATGGAACATAGATTTTGGAGAGGACGAGGTTGATTATTTGGAGTCCATAGATAGTTAATGCACAAGACTTGTAAGTTCATTAATCCACTATGTAATCTTGTTGGCCTCTCTGGATTGATTCTCATGAACTTTTTTGAATTAATAATTTTATCTAGTAGGGAATTTTTATGTGTTGTAATCCATTTATTATGAGATCTCTTACAACTAAATAGGTTTTATCAATAATAGAACCACCACTGGAGCCATCAATGTGATTTCACTCCATAGTTAATAACCCCTCATTAAAGTAATAGATCAAGATTTTTTCATGGATTTGGTGATGTGGGAAGGTTCCAAAAAGCATTTTTAACCTCTCACTATACGCATGGAGTAATTCATTATGGAATTGAGGGATAACACTTACTTATTTTTAGATAGAAGTAGTAGCTAAAATAGGAAAGAATTTCTCTAAGAGGAGTCGCTTCATGTCAATCCATGAGTTTAAGTATCCACAAAGGAGGTAGTTAATCCATGACTTCCATATTCGTCTAGGGAGAAAGGGAATGATTGGGGTTTTATTTTTTCTTCAAAAACCACTTGAGGCTTCATGGTGGATAACAATACTTAGAACACTTTGAGATGATAATGTGGATCCTTAGTGGCTATCCCTAGGAAATGACGTAGAAGATAAATAAAACCCAATTTTAATTTGAAATAAAAAACTATATTTGGATATTGAATAATAAGGGGTAGGCAATTCATATTAGGGGAAGTGAGTTCTTTCATGTTTTCCTCTTGGATTGGACATATCAAGTTTAATTGGTTGGAAAAATATTGTCTCTTAAGTAATTTGATTATCACAAATTTTCCTTCTAATATGGTAAAGATATATCACTATTTCAAGGTCAAGTAGATATAAGGGATTGTTTTTTAGGATATGGTGAATTAACAGAGAATTTGGAAGGAAGGGGAAGGTGGTTTTTTCTTTCTTTTTTTTTAATTTTTTTTTAGGAATGTGGTGATTTCATTGTGATTATTTCATATTTTTTAGAGAATTTTTTTTAATACTTTTTATTTTTTACAAAGACCAAAAAATACTAACTAATTAATGAACCATCCCTTGAAACAATGCCATTTAAACCATGGATTATTGTTTCATACCGACTGTTCAAGGGTCTTGTTCTCTGATAATTTGTATTCGAGCACTCTAGTTAAATCCTCAGTGATGGTTCATATTTTAGATTCGATTGCTTTTAATTAACAGTCTTTTGATTAGAGATTTTTTTAGTAGGATAGATGAAATGATTGATTTATGAATATTTTTTAGAAAATTTAATAATTAGTTAGTTGAGTTCATAATTACTGAGTTAATATTTTGATATCCTTGAGCATTTATTTATATTGAAAGAAATTAACAACCACTTAACAAGATGAATTTGATCAGAATTACCAAGTGTTAAAGGTTTAAACCAAGACATTATTTTACTAGGGATTCTAAAATCAATTAGTAATTTTTATTATAGTGTATTTATGACTCCAATAATCCATGTAATCCATACATTAAACAAAATTTTTCATTGATCCATGACATTTTATGTTTAACATATACAAGGTTAACCTAAAGAATAGTCAATGAGAAAAAGATCTCAATCACTTAACATATCCAAATTATTACTCACACTAATGGTAGATTTAATCATCAATTTAGATTGATATTAATATGGTTATATATTTTTTATGGTGATGAAATATAAATATAATGAAAATAATGGAATAATAAACATGTTCTGCACCCAACACACACATGAATGGTGAGGAGACAAAAAATGAACTTTTGATTGAATGAGAAAGAAGAAATGGAAATTTATTTTAACCTGATTTAAAGTATTTTAGAGGAATAATATTACCCAATAGAGGGTGGATGCGAATAATAGTTTATTAAGAAGAAACATGAATTAAAATATAGTTTCAACACAAATTATAATAACATTACAAATGAAGAAGAATGAAAAAGTAATTCAAAATCAGCATGGAGTAATGGTATCTCAATTAGGAATCTGAGTACTTATAATCCACCAAAATCCTTTGAAAATTAATTTTTCATTCCATCCTATCCCATTTTTCTTTGTAATTACAACTCCTTTCAAGGAGAGGAGGGGGTGTATTTATATCCACAAGAGTTTGACTATTTTCATTCCAAATCATCCCCTCCACTTTGATCAACTCTTGTACCATACAGACAGTATAATATTGAGATATCATATCCTTAAAAATTTTAGATATAGATTATTTTTATATACTCTGAAATTTTGGTTTCCATTGGACTAATTGAACTAATTTTATGGCATTTTGAATAAACAATTTTAATTTGGCCATTTCCATCCAGAATTTTTCATAGACCAAATGTGAATACTTTTCTAAATATGTAGATTCAATAAAATACCAACCATTTCTTCAACAAAGTTAGTCGTCTATATCTTTTCTTTCACACTGAAAAATATTAGCTCAAAATTATTTCTATATTAGTTGGTCAATACTTTTTTTCTTGTTTTAATTTATAGACAGATGATAAACTGAATTAGAAATAAATTATGGGCATATTTTTTGGGATTTGGCCCTTAAACTTTTAATCCATGATTATTTTTGATAAAGAAGATCAAAATATAGAGTTTCATAAATTTTGGGATTTCAAATTGATCCCAAATATTCATGCATCTTGGATGTGTAGTTTCTTCATAAATTCTTTGGGAATTCTTGTGTGGACCATATGAACCTTCAAATGGATTAATTGGCCGAAACACATGTCTAATTATTTGTAGTAAATTGAATATGTAACCCTAAAAACAAGAATCATGCAATTCAGATATGTAGGTTGAGATTTATAATTAAAATAGTAAACTGAATTGATTTGATTAATTCATATAATGATCAAAAATTATATTTAGTATTAATGAAATGCTATTTCACATCAATTATGCACTTTTACATGAATATTAATAATGAGGGTAGATAAAAGTTATGAATAATTTAATAGCATCATATATCACTCTAGATATTTTACACCATTAATGATGTTTCATAATTGAAATTGTTTTTATCTGGATACAGTGTAAGCTGGTGGAAGAATAATATTTTTCCTTTCACCCTTCACTGGTGCCGACTCATAATTTATCCCCATGTAAGTGATGTCCAAAATTTCCTTTATTAATTATTTTAAAATCTCTACTACATTTTGTAATTTGAAAATAAGAATGCCAATAATATATTTTTCTTTATCCATGACATCAACAAATATCTAACATATAAAAATTTCCAGTATGCTAATTATATAAAAATTATTCTATTTTTCCCAATCAAATTTTTTAAGGTTTTTATAAAATGGTTTCACAAAATTAGTTTCATTATCTTTGAATTTCATGATAAATTGATCACTTGTTAATATTGATGGTGCTTTACATTGCTTTGTATTTATATTGTATGATGTCTTCCAAGATTGGTATTTATGTCTTTAGGGTAAAAAAGTACAATTTTCTAAAAACACAGTATTAAAGGAATGTTTCAACCTAACATAGTGGGTATCATCTGCACAAATGGGACACCCAAACAATCCATTGATGTTATAGCCTTAAAAAATTTCATAAGAAAGAATGGACAATTATCAACCTATAAAACATGGTTCTCGATATGACATATTCAATTATATGAACCACAAAAAATGTTACACTTGTATCTCAAATTGATTACAAAATAATCAATCAATGAATCCAAATTGATATAAATATCATTACAGGATTGTTTATGTCCATATAAAAACAGATACAACAAAGTGTATTTTTTCATCATGCATCACCACATTGGAAAGCTATATATTACCAGCATATCTAGCTATGTAATGTGAGTACTAATTTTTATACCAATAAGACTTATTCTATCTTTAGATAATGTAAGTCAAATATTTCCTCTCTTTTTTCCAAATTTAGGATACTCTAAATCAATTTTCATTCACTAAGGAGAGTTTGTTTCGTGTCGTATTTTTCTATCATCAATTGTTATATCTACATACCATTAATATTTTCCAATTTTTTCATAACAACCATAGAAATTTATAAAAATAGTAATGACAGTAAAGTACCAAAAAAAATTGTACTAGGTTTTTTCTATCGATTTATGAAAAACCATGTTGATGTTATGAGTGATTCATGGTCCCTACAAAAAAATGAAACTTTTGGGCATGCATGTATTTTCACAGAGATCATACCCATTAAACATATTGTAAAATTATTATTTTTGTTTACAATAAGTATCATTTTCTTCATATAACATATCAATCATGATACCATTTAAATTAGTAAAGATGATGTCACTCCTTATACTTCAATTATTAAAATTATATAACATTAATATAGAATAAAATGTTGTATATTTTTAACAACTAGTATATCATGGTGCATTTTCAGAGGTATTAAACATCTCAATAAACATTTTACAATCATGAAGGTCATCTTGAATTTTCATTTTCATTTCTTCCACATGATCTTTATTACCATTTACACTAGAATTCATAACAACTGGTCCATAAAACACATTATCAAACTAGTCAGTATGTACATTATATTATAATCAAAACAATTTCCAATATTTAAAGATTAAATCTATTTAATGAAAAAGAAATTCTCTAAACTCTTAATAAAGAATTAATATTGAATAAAAAAACTTTAACACAAATAACAGATTTTAGATTGGTCATATGCATCGCTTGTTGCAATATTGATGATATTTTTGATGTCATCCTCATACTTCATTTTCATAAGATTAGCAAATGTATTATTTTGATTCATATAAATCCTATTATGTTCAATAATAATCATTTTGTAAAAATATAAATAAATAAACATAAGGTATTTATAATCAATGGAGAATGTTATATATGATTCAAAAAAATTGATAATTTTATTAATAAAAAATTAATAATCACAATGGATAATAAATGATTAAATAAAAAATGTTGTAGTGATTAAATGATATAATTCATTTAAATTGTAATATTATAATTTTTATGAAAATTCTTCACATTAATAACCCCCAATTAAAACAATAATTTTTATTTTTTGAAACAAAGTAGGATGGTGTGTTTAGCAATAAAGATGGAAGTTGATTATGGATGAATGTATTGAATCATAGAGTCCATGGTTGAAGATAAATTACAATTAGGGGAACCCCAATGGAATGCTTTCCACAAAGATATAGTTTCCCCCTTTGGTGGATGTAATAATTATTATATAATAAGGATCAAAATGGAAAACTAATGTTGAATGAATCGCAACATCGCAATGTTATTTGTGATGATTCCTAATAAGTTATATTATTTCAATAATGGTAACATGAAAAGAAACAACTTATGGATGTTGTTGGGTTATATGTTCCCTAATAGAGTGAATAAGTATTATAAAACTCTTTAATAATCATTTATGTTATATGTATTTATAATTCACAGATAATAATAGTCAAATTATGTTTATTTTGATTTTTTATTTCTGGTAAATATAATTTTTGGAAAATATTGTGTTATATCTATAATGATATGAAATATATAAAAAAATATTCATCTATGGAAAAAGGCATTGGTAAGAAATTTTATCTCAAAAAATTATTAATGGTTATTATTTATCGTTAAATTTTAATGGATAACGATGAGTGTGGTGAGGAAAATTGAAACTTTTATGTCCTAAAAAGTAATTTTATTTATATATAATTTATTGAAGGTGAATATAACCAAATCATTTTGTAAAATTAAAAACACCCAATTTAGAAATAAAAAATTTAAAATAATGTAAGAGCTTTAATAGACTATCACATGTTAATATCCATGGGTTTTAATGTGCATATTTTTACCAAGAGTTCAAGGAAGAGTTGTAAAACTGTTTTAGTTCTATGAGATCTTGAATGACCTGAGGGATAAGGTCCTCTATTAGTGTTCTATTTAAAATATTTTAATGTTTTTATTAGTCATTTATTAAAAAAATTGATGGAAACTGGGATTTATCAACACTAAAATTGAAATTGATGATAAAACCACTTGTTATGACTTCTGACTCTCAGTGCTGTTAAAGAAGGGATTTTGTTAGAATTTTCCGGAAAGGGTTGATAAAGATAGGTTTTGTATGTAATTTCATTTTATCACTAAAAATCCAATTTTTATCATCAATCGTTAGAAGATGATAAAGATCTAGATTTCATGACCTAGGATGTTATGGATTCTTAGCCCATCCCTCCCCCTTTGAAGTGGGTGGGACCTCTATTGTTTTTTTGACCATCTATCCTTATCTTCCTTTTATATTCCTAATTTTATTCCTTATTTACCTCAAGTATTTATTATCCCTAAGGTTCCATATTTTTTTGATGGATTCTGAAAACATTCACTCCTATCCTCTGATTTCATTAATGACTTATTACTTCTGAACCTGATTTTGATAGCATGTTTCATATAACATCGTCCATTGGTGGATTCATATTACCTTTTTTATATTTGTGACTAAAATAATGATTAACTATGGAATTTTTCAATAATAGGAACATCATGATTAAGTTCTCTGTGGAGAACGACATGGTCCATCCCTGGTCTAGTACCCCTCGTATCTATAATGGATCATGATTCTCCATATTCAGGTGGACTTATGATTACCACATGAGACGAGTTACCATGAAAATGGATATTTTGGTTAGTTTTTTTGAAAAACCCTCTTTATTTTTAGTATCTATCCATTATTATAATTTTAGGCAATTTGGTTATAAGATATTTATGTTCTGATAGTATAACTAGAACTATTTTCCATAATATTTTCTGTGAAATTTTGTGTTAAAATCAATTTTTTATGAACTCGAGTAGAGAATGTTGGGAATATAGGTGGAGAAGATTTTTAATACAAGAAAACTATTTATTTTGAGTCATTGATTAATTTTTTTCTCATCATTCAATGAATTGGGTAACTTGATGGAAGTGAATAGGAATGGGTGCATAAATGACTACCAAAAGATGGAAGTAAGATTGGGATGTAGTGGTAAGGGTATGTTGTCCATTTCTGGTGATGTTTTGAAGGAACCAATTCAAATTGGTGTTTTTATTGACTTAAGAATCATCTTTGAGGTAGTACACTAGGGATCAACTGTGGGAGGGATGTTGAATGGGATAGAACTTCTTCCTTGCCTCACAATCAAATAGTTGACTCTGAACGGAACTGAAAATTTTGTCACCATCCAGAATGAGGCATGGCAATTAATCCATAATTCATATATAGAAGACATAAATTCTATATTGGGATGTGATTTTGAGGGAGTGTGCGCAAAATGGACTATGTAAAATAATATAAATGTATATATGGAGGCATTCAATGTAAAGGTAGTGAGAGTTGGTGATGAAGCTAAACACAAAGAGGTTTTACATGCAGTATGTGAGGATGATGAAATTGTATATGTAACTATTAGAGGTAGTTGGGGATGGGTGAATGAAATAAACAGGGTGATGCTGAGAGGGAATAGCTAGACATTTAATATTTGTAGTCGCTTTGATGATCTGGAGGATGAATGTTTGGTTCGAGGAAATGTGGATGAAATAATAGCAGTAATGGGAATTCATACTCCCCCAATGCGACTAGATAACATCTCTAATGTCCAAACCCTTTACAGGCCAGATTAAGTGGACAAGAAATCTAAACATTTTTTGGTGGACGATGCTGATGGAGTTCATCTAAGAAGCTTATACAACCCATAGATGAGGTTTGGGTGGAAAGGAAAATGGATTTTGTGAGAATCATTTTTTTGATGGGAAAGAGGTGTAAAGGATGTAAAGAATAATCTCACATACCTAATCAAATGGGAACAATGTCACCCAAAAAGAATAAGGTGATGGATAGTGAAATCAGGTCTCATGGCTAAGAAGGTAAGAAGAGATTGAATCATCTTTGTGATAATCATATAATTGAGTGTGGTGAGGCCAACGAACTAAAATAGGGTGGCGGTGTAATGGATGATCAGATTTAGAAATAGAATGTATGTAATAGTAAGGTCACATTATCAAATAATGAGAATAGGGAAAAATTGAAGTCATGGGAACTTATTATTCATTAAATTGATGAAATGATAGAGCATGTATTTGAGATCAATGCTGCACAGGAGGAGGTCCACAAGATGAATGAGAGGATGATTCAAGTATAATTTTATAAGGTGAAATTTGTATAGATCAATAATCATGATTGTATTTTGAAACATGGATTCAACAAAAGGAATATTTATTTGGATGATTATATCCAAACATTAGAGAAGACGAACTACTGTTTTGAAGACCTTAATAGGGATGACCCGGACATGATGGTCGCTGCTCTTCAGTGGAGGTTATACGAAGTTAATGTTTGTAATAACCTAAATCTCAATTTCTATTATTTTGTGATTTCCTATGGTCTCTGTTGATTTCATGTTAAGAACATTAAAGGTTTCCTACTTTTCCCATTAAAGTGATTTTCATAACTAAAAGTTAATTTGCAGTTAGCTGATATAGAATATATAAAAAAATTATAAAATATTAAATAAATATATATAAAAAATTAATAAATAATAAAGAAGATAAATATTTATTAACATTAATACTGTACATATAATATTATATGAATGAATCTAATAAATGAGGGATGGTTAACAAATAAAAATGAATAAAACCAAAATTTATTAAAAATTGAATGAGTTTTATTAATTATATAAATTATTACAAAATTTAAATGAATATAAATTAAAATGAAATGAATACATATTAAAATATAAATTACAAACATATTAGAATCCTTAAATGAGGAAGAATAAATATGTATAAATAATTATTAAAATTAACAAAAATAAAATAATACTAAAAGAATAAATATTAAATCAGAATAAATTATAATGAATGGTCAAAAATATTTAATATTAGTATTGAATTAGTAATACTAAATAATATTAATTGAATGAATGTTAAAAAAGGTGAAATATGATAACTAAAAATCTGTAGAATGAAAAAAAAATTAAAAAATGAACAAGAATTATTATTTATCTAAATCATTAAAAAATTAAAAGTGATTATATGATAAAATGAAAATTAATAAATATTAATTATATAAAATAAAACAATATGAAAATAAATAAATATTAATGAATAAACATATATAAAGAAATATTAAAAGTATATAAAATTACACTAAAATTTAACAATGAAATGTTGAAATTATATAAATTTAAAAAAATTAAAAAATCAATATTATTATTGATTAGATAATATATAAAATGAATATATTAAAAAATATTTAAAATTAATAAAGAGTATATTTTATTAATAATATAATGAATGAATTATATTTAAAAATTAAAAACAGTATATATATATATATATATTATTGTATGTTAAGAAATATAATTATAAAATAAAAAAAATTAAATAAATATTATGTGTCTTTAAGTTCTATATAAAAATGAATTAATTACATATATTAATGTGTCCAATTAATGTAACACACATTTGATATATTTAAAATTGAATACAAATAAAATTTCATTAAATGACCATTTCTAGATATAATTACTTTATATTTTTAATTATTATTAATTAATATTTCTAAACCACTTTCAATAAAAATGTGACATATTTAATGTAAATATACATACTTTTTATTATATTGACCAATATAAAAAAATATTATATATATTAACACACACACACACAATTATATATATATATGAATATATTTCAATATTAAAAAGATTAAATATATTAAAGAAAAATTATATATATAGAAAATAAATATTAAAAAATTATAAAAATTATAAAATTAAAATATTTAGAATAAATAAATTATATAAATATAAAAAAATATTATTTATAAAGAAGCACAAAACCATTATTTGTTAAAATTTATATAGAAATCACATTCATTGTGGCTAAAATAAGTCTTTTTATTTCTAAAAAGCATGAAAACATTATAATCACTAATAAAGGACCCCATTATCATCGTTGATAAAGAACCCAATTAATTACACTTTTGTTAGCCCAGGAAAAGGCAATGATATCTCGTGAAGAATATTCAATCCAGCTTCATCGTAATAACATAACATGATCAAAAAAATAAAATCAAATTGGGATAAAAATATTATAGAAAACCCGAATGAAATATAAATATTGAATTTCACTATCATTTCAATTCAAAATTTATATACAATATATTTTTGTTAATGTGATATTTATAACTACTTAAATAAAATTACAATCCAGTATACAAAATCAAAACATTTATACCATACTTTTTTCAACAATCATCCTACATAAAAACCATATCCCTATAAAAAACCTATGTTTTTAATAACTATACATAAAAAAATAAAGAAAAATTTTATTTTTATATAATTCATATAAGATAAATTATATTTTTAATTACTATAATTTTAATTATTTCATTAGTTATACTATTAATTGTATTATTATTTCTTGTATTGTTAATGTAATATTAGTAAATATTTGATAAATATATCATTAGTTTATAACTATAATATGAATTATTAATTGTATTTTTAAGTTATAATATAAATAAATTATATAGTAATTACATAATATTTTTATGATATTACCAGTTTTTAAATATTTTAGTTACCTAAATTATTTTTAAAAATTATATTGTTAAACAAAATTAACATTTTTAAATTGATAAAATGATCCTTGACAATATTGGTCACATTGTGTGTCATGTTGACATGTGGTCAATTCTAACATGTCATTGTTTATTTATTGATCATTTTCATAATGTATGAAAACAATATGTGGTCATTTAATCTATTTTGAAAATGTGACCCTTGTTGTAAACTTAAAAGAATATTGTATATTAAAAACACACTCTTGGAGTCATACAGATGATATCATATGTTGGAGTGATGTGTGGTTGATTCCTACAGGTCATAAATGAATTATGGACCATCTTGATGCATTTTTAAAACAATTTTTCTCATCTGCTCGATTATTATACTGTTGTGCTCATTTTAAACTAAAATTAGACATTTACATTTAAAACACTCACTTTGAGTCATTCTAACAAAAACATGTATTATATTTACTTGATGTTGATTATTATACATAGAGAATGAATTTTGAATCATCGTCTTAATGTTTGAAAATAGTATAGACTATTTTCTTAGTTTGGGCCATGTGATGTATTTTTTAAATTGAAATTTAACTTTTATGTTGAAAAAAATTGAATTATACAGACCAAATTGTGTGTTGGATTATTGTATGATCCTTTAAAATAATAAAAATTTAATTATAGATCATTTTACTAATGTTAAAAAAAATCCGTGATTTTTTATCATGATTTTAGATTTATGATGTGCATTTTGAAATAAAATGTCATATTTATATTAAAATCACTAAATTAGATGCATGGTGGACACATTGTGTGTCATATTAACATTTTGTTAATTCCGAAATTTTTCATATGAATTGGGTTTAATTGTCCAAGTTTTTAAAAATAATCGAGGTTCATATGCTAAATTTGGGCGATTTGACGTGTGTTTCAAACCAAAATGACACTTTTATATAGAAAACGTGCATGTTGAGTCATAAAGACCATATCATGATCTTCATTGACATGAATCCCATTACTATACATCTTAAATGTGTTACAGATTTTTTTACTAATGTTTGAAAATAATCATTGATTTTTCTTTGTTTTCCCCTATGATGCATGTTCTAAACTAAAATGACAATATTATATTAAAACCCCACAATTTGAAGAATATCGAGAACATCAGGTTTCTGATTGACGTGTGGTCAATTCCAACTCAATGAAAATTAATTATTTATTAATTTATTAATTTTTGAAAACAATCCAATCACATTTACATATTTTTTACAATGAAACATACATTTTATGATAAAATGACCCTTTTATATTGAATACATTCCCTTGTTGTCATACTAGCCAAATCATGTGTTAAAATTATTTATAGTCAATTTATATACAAACAAAATGAATTATGGATCATTGTATTAATTTTTAAAAAATATCATACTTTATTTTATATATTTTCTATGTGTCATGTGTTTTAAACTAAAATGAAACATTTATATTGAAAAATTTCACTTTCAGTCATATAAGAAACATCATTTATTGGATTGACATGGGATTGATTAATAAATGATACAGATGAAAAATAGAACTTTTTCCTAATGATTAAAAATAATCCAATATCATTTTCACATTTTTTGCTATGTAACAAGTGTTTTAAACTAAAATTACATTTTTATATTAAAAACACACATTATGAGTCATTCAAACCACATCATGTTTCGAGTAGTCATGATGTAAAATTATATATTACTTTTATTAATTATGTATAATTTTCATATTGTTATAAAAATATCATATATTTTTCACTATTTTGTATATGTGATTCATGTTTTCAACTAAAATAAAAATTTCATATTTAAAATATATAATATGAGTTATGATAACTAGAAAATTTGATAGATTTATGTGAGGTAAATTCATGCACAACAAAAACGAATTATTTATCATTTTCCTAATTTTTTTCAAACAATTTGTTCCTATTTCATTAGTTTTCATAGTTTGATATTAATTTTAAACAAAAATGAATCATTTCTATTTGAGACACACATATGGGGTCATACCGGAAACATAAAGTGTTATATTAATATGGTTTCCATTATTATGTAACAAAAATGAATCATAGATCATTTTCCTAATGTTTCAATTCAAGATGTGGGTTTTTATGTTGTTGTGTCTATGTGATGTTTGTGTTACACTAAAATGAAACTGAAAAACATGCACTTTGTATATTACCGGACACATTTTGTGTCATATTTATGTGCATTTAATTTTTACCTATCACAAATGACTTTTGAATCATTTTTATAAGGTTTGAAAATAATCGGAGACTATTTTCATAGTTTTTCTATATGACATGTGTTGTAAACTAAAATGAAACATTTATATTGAAAACATGCGCTTTTAGTCATATTAGCCACATCATGTGTTATTTTGACATGTATTAAATTATTATATGCTACACATCAAATACCTATTTAGATAATAAGTTTTAAAAAAAATTCATGCTTTTTCCCATTTTTCGAACAAGTGACGCATGTTTAAAACTAAAATGACACTCTTATATTGAAAACTCACACATTAAGCTATAATGGACACATCATGTGTTACATTAAAATTACATAAATTAATAAACCCCAAAGATTAATTATTGGTCTTTTAATTAATTATCAAGACAATATAAAATCATATGCTAATTTTTGGTTGTGATATGTGTCTTTTATGATAAAGTGAAACTTTTAATGAGAAAATTATTAACTTTGAGTCATACCATACACAATGTGTGTCAGGTTGATGTGCGATTAATTATTATATGTAAAAAATTAATTATTGATCAGTTTTCTAATGTTTGTAAACAATATGAGATAATTTACAATATTATATGTTTTTTAATCTTAAATAACACTTTTATACTAAATACACATACATAGAGTCATTTAGTTCACATCGCGTGTCAAATTTTCCTTCAGTTAATTTCTAGACAAAAAAATTAATTATGGATTATTTTAATAATTTTTTTGGATATTTTGATCTCATTTACTTATATTTGGATTTGTGAAATTTTATAGAGTAAAAAGAAAACTTTTATGTGAAGATGTGCACTAGGATTCATAATGTCCACATCGTGTGTCAGTTTGATTTGAAGTTGATTCCTACACATATCACATGAATTATCGGTCATTTTTATTAATGTTTCAAAACACAATAATATTGTTTTCTTATTATTTAAAATGTGGTATTAATTTTATACAAACATGAATTATTTATATTGAAATAACATTATTTCAGTCATACTAAAAGCATTGTGGGTTAGATTGATATTCCTTAAAATAAAACTTGTCAAAATTGAATTAGGGATTGTCTTATAGATTTTTGAAAAGGCTATGAACTAATTTATTCAGTTTCGATAATGTGAAATGTGTTTTATACTAAAATGATGCTATTATATTTAAAAAAATATATATTTTAATAATTCTAGCCATGTTGTATATACGATTTATATGTGATCAATTCCTACACCTAATAAATAATTTATAGACCATTTGAAAGAATTTTGGAGAAAAACCATTCTTGTTTTATATGTTTTGACAATGTGATATGGTTTTAAAAATAAATTACCTTGTAGAGATATATCAACCACATAATATTTTCATCTTCTAACTTTGGTTTAGAATCCTTCACATGTAATTACAAGATTCTTCATTGAGTGTTGGATGAGAATATCATAGTAGAATCACAATTAGTATTTATATTAACTTTAACAATCATGTGTTGGGTCAAATAAAACGTGAATGTGAATTATTATTATTGAATTTTTATCATGGATGTGGAAGTGATTTTAACAGATTCAGGATCCTTTTTACATACTCATACAAATATAGTAAGACACATAATAAAAATGACAAGTCTAGGAGAATGGTAATAACATCCCTAGAATTTGGTAATTCGACTTCATATTTTTGGGGAAAAGGATCATTTACCAATTCCCCTCTAACCATTATCTTTTCATAAACCCTCAATGAATAATATATAATGAGAAAAATTAGTTTTATTCATGTTACTAGCTCAACAAGAATTTTAATAGTGTAACCCTTAATGATACATTTCAAGGATAAATCACTAAAACCATTATTTCATTGCAACGCAATCACTAAATAATTTATTTTCAACCGATTATAACTAATAACTAATGGAAGGTAATTAGTAATAATTTGAAAATAAATGCATGGCCAATAAGGGAATAATGGTATACACTTTAAAATCATTTAAGAATTATAGTAACAGTGGAATAATTGAATTTATCACATGAGATGAAGTATTACTAAATATATCATACATGTTGAAATGATGTTAGACTACATATATATAAGAGAGTGGATTTTAATGTACGTAAAATTATTTCCCATCAGGTTAGGGCCTATTATAAATATTCTTATTTTATTTCACCTAGATACAACATCCTCAATACTAAAATTCCTACTATTTTCATCAGGTGGAGGAACTATATGTGGGGGAGGATCCTAACCACTATATAATCAACCAAGATTGTAAAAATATCTATGGTGGGGTTCAAATTTCATTGGAATGATGGGAGGGACAAATCATAAAAAAATGATTGTATAATAATTAAAAATTTATGTCTATAATAAATATATATGTAAAATATTTACAATAGTATTTGAAATTTATTGTTGGGAAATTAAAATCTATGTAATATGATGTCGGTGCATCAAATCCAAAATATATCTCTAAATTCATGACTTCAATAAGATCAGATATATAATTGGAAATCCACTCAACTTGAAGTCAAAAATCAATATGACAACATGTACTCTATCCACTGACCTCTAAAAAATATTCCTTTTTTTGTTTGTAAAATATTGGTTATCATTGTAGTACTGAGAAAATATTGACAAAAAATATATTAACAAATATTTTAATTCAAACTATAATTACCAAGGAAAATTGGATATTTTTGGATATTATTTTGTTGATGGTATATAATATCTTTAATATATTATAAAAAATAAAATCATCAAACATTTTTTTATTTTGTTTTGGACAATATAGAAACATTGAAAATAATAATTAAATAGAGATCATGTATTTTTAGATAGATAAATATTATTATATTAACCGTAACCTATTTCCATTTGAAGAAATACATAGGCTTCATATGTTTACTTCATATTTACATACCATGATTTATCTAATATTTATAGATCACCGTATCATAGATACAATATGGTTAAAAAAATTAAAATGAATAATTTCAAATTTATCTATAAAATATTGATTATAGTGGATAAATAATTCACAATTGACATTATATGTAGTTATGTTGATGGGTATGCATGTTTTGGATCTGATAAAATAAACATTTAGTGCATCTAATTTTATTTATAATATAAATTAGTTTTTCAAAAAAACAAATAACTAAAGAAATATATGTATATATATTTTATAGGATTAGATTATTATGTTTCATCGCTACACTTTATCCATCAAGAGAATTTCTTCATCTATTAATTTTTTGAAACATTGTTCTTAGTTCACCATATTTCTTATTAGTTTATTCCTATTAAAAATAATATTTTTCTATAGAAATGATAGATTTATTAATGATTTCAAATATTACTTCATAGAGATATCCCTTTATATAATAGTAATATATATATGAGTTGAAAATATGAATAGTTATTAACTATAATGAACATAGTATGACATTTGTCGAAAAAAATATGAATATTTTTCTCTTTTATGATAGAGTTTTAGTCCTAGGACCAACGTTTTATTACTTTTATTACATTTATATTCAAATCATTGAATACTAGTGTAACATATTATTACATAATTTTTCATATTCTCCACAACTATAATGCAATAATGCCCAAGAGTATTTGTCACATTTATCATGTCATTGTATATCCCCACTATGATGAGAAACATGAAGTGATATAATATTATTCTTAATATAGTTTTGTGTTCTGAAAATGTGATATTATGTGACACATGGTATTTAAACCATCATGTTCAAGTACTTGTTAGAGGATGAGGATTATTATCATAAGAATATCACATGGTAATAACCAATATTGTAAATTATGAAATTAAAACAACCAATTTCAATTTTTCATATTTTTGTGTCATATAATATTTTTATTTTTTAGCATGTATATTGGTCCTTAGACAATAATATTAACATTAATGCATGTCATGACAACTGCACTTAGATTTTCTTATGAAATCCATGACAACATATGTTCGGAGTGAGGTAGGGTGTGTCTGGTGTGACACTATAAGTACATAACCTTAAACATTACATCATCTTGAAATAAGATAATAATTCACATTGAGGATCTATTCAAGTTTAGATATTTAGAGAATTTGTTTATATCATATACATAACAACTTAAATATTACATGTAGACACTTCTTCTCATTATCTTCTTTTCCTAAAATAAAAACTCTTAAAAAAATAAACTTGTTTAGTTCCATGTTTTATATAGAATGAATTTTCCTTGATCCCATCCTTGAATCTATTCTTCTTTAAGCCCTGTGAAAAATATTAAAATAACATGTGATGTGCATAAATATTTCAGTAAGGTATACACAAAGAAAGAATATTGTATGTTACATTAAAAAACATGTAAACCATGAATAAATTATCATAAGTAATATTTTTCACCTAAATGAATTAGAAAATACTTTTCACTGAATAAATGATAATTTCATACCATTTTGAAACCAAAAAAAATTATGATAAAGCCATAAAAATCACACATAACATATAAAAGGTAAATTGCGGACATGATCATTCTTTAATTGAATAACCATATGGTTGACTTCCACAAATCATTCTTAAAAATGGAATATCCATACAGTCAACCATTCTACCCATTTTGTTGGAGGTTATATCTTAACCACATTGAAGTGCCCAGATCAGTGTGAATCACTGAGAGGGGGAGGGGGTGAATCAGTGATCCTTTAAAACTTTTTACTAATTGATTCTTATCAATTAAACCTCTATGGCTGGTTAAAGCCTCGATCCACTCTTCTTGTATCTCTCAACCTTTCCCGAATGATGCAGTCATGAAAAGGCACAGGACACAAGGATTTACAAGGTTCGGCACCAAAGGCCTACATCCTTGCCATGCTCTCCCAGCATGGATTCTCCATTATAACCTGTTAAAATTACAATGGTCGATACAGAGTCCCACTGTATCTCTCCTGATTCCCATAGGAGGGTCTTTATACTGCGTCCCACAGTGTTACCAGAGTCCCACTGGCCTGCTTTAGAATCCCACTGAAGACTTCTTCTCCCTGAGTCCCACAGGGTCTTCTCTTGGCTCCTCGAGTCACACGAGTAGCTCTTCTTCACATTAAGCTTCTTCAAGTAACTTCAGCAGCCTGGGATAAAGGCTGCTGGCCTTGCTCTTCTCTTCTGATCACTTGTGGTTGATCAGGGCTTCTCGTCTAGCTCAGGCTTTATCTCCTTCTTCAGGATGACCTGGCATCTCTCTTCAACTACTGAATGCTCAGACAACTAATATCTCTAACTTCAGTCTGGTCCAGTCTCACATCAACTTCACTTCTTGCACTGAGTGCATGGCATCACAATATCTTCAAGATCTTCTGGTCTTGAACTCCTCAAATGCACACTACCGGATTTAGCTTTGTTCACGTGCGCACGTGCATGCATGCATACATGCACTCTCCTCTTTCTCTTCTTGGTGCAGTAAACCCTCAGAGGGTGTAATTCTTTTCAGCACACACCTACTTCTCAAACTTCACACTCTTTATGCAATTTGTTCACACACTTAAAAGTGTGTCATACTTTGGTGTGAGTCTTCTTCTTCTTCTAAGTGTGTCCACTCCTCTTAGAGCACACACATAGGTTCGGCCACTTCACTTTGTTGTTTTGCATACACAACTTTGTTCTTTGCTTTGAACACACACAATGAGTGTGTATTTGGCCTCCACTATTTTTTCACACCCCAAGCTATGCCTCGCCCTTCCTTTCAAATGCACACACACACAAAGTGTGGTGGTCTTCACTTTACCCACTTGCACATACCCAAGCCAAGGTCTCGGGTTCTTCCTTGTTCTTTTAATCTTCTTCAAAGTGTGCACCTCACTTATGCACACACTTGGTTCTCCATTTTGTACACACAAGGGCTACAGCCTCTTTGTTTTCTTTTTGCACACAAATACACAAAGGCCTTTCCTTCCCTTCTTCCACAAAAAGCACTAGGGCCTCGGGTTCTCCCTCATTGCACAAACTAATGCCCGTAGGGTCTTCTCCTCACTTGGCACACACACACTAGGGATGTGGTGGTCTTCACTTCACCTCTTGCACACACACGGCCTCGGGTCCTCTTCTGTTTTTGCACACACAAGCCGTAGAGTCTTCACTTTGCACACACAAGGCTATGCCTCGGCTTCTCCTCTCCACTTGGCACACACACGAGGCAAGGCCTCGGGTTCTTCTTCTCCTCTTAGCACACACACGAGGCAAGGCCTCGGTCTTCTTTGGCACACAAACAATGTGTGTAGAACACAACCCGAACTCCCTGTCTCAAATGAAGGCGCGCAAGGGGTGCGGCCAATCTTCCTCAACACTGGCGCAAGTCCTTAGTGCAAGGGGAAGTCGCGCAAGGTGCATGAGCACCGCGGGGCGCGCAAGTGCAACCCGTGCAGGGTATAACACCGCGGGTGCGCAAGCGTGTCAAGGACACCTTGGCCGCACTAGTGCAAACCGTGCAGGAGGCACGGTGCACAGAGGGGGCGCGCAAGTTGGCGCTGCCCTTCCTCCTCTTCTTGTCGCGCAAAGAGGTTGCGCGCAAGGAACTTCAGCCGCACAAATCTTTGTGCGGCGGCTTCTTCTCCGCGAGGCAGAGGCACACGCGGATCAACAGATCTTCAAAAAACATCAGCAAACATTCTCGTGCGCTCGGCCTCATTTATATAGGCAGAGGAGAGGCGGTTCTATCCGCGTGAAATAACTTCAAACACCCGAGATCTTCGGATCTTCATGATTTTTTCAAATCTCGTTGCACTTTCTCCTCGGTTTATCGCGGACTCTTTTATTATTTTCTTCCTCCTCGTGCATGCGATTTATAATGCATGCACGGCCTCTGTTTAAACCCAATCCATGCATGCAAAGCACGAACACCAACTGGCCTTGGCACCTTCGGTTTGCCTTCGGCCAAATCTCGAATTCTTCTTCTCATCGCATGAAAACTCAGATTTATGCTTGAATGTGTTCGTAGAGGCCAGACAATCACCATGGAGGTCACGGTTTGCTCGGAGGTGTCCGGGAACTCGAAAACTGTCGTCGGGATACCTCTGGTTCGACGGCGGACGTCGGGTGGCTTTGGAATGGCCTCGGCACGAGCTCGAGGTAGGAGACGCCTTGGAGCCGTCAGATCAGGTCTTCGGACGGCCCCGATCAGATCGCGAGAGGCGCGATTAGATGAGCGGCTCGGATCTGGCGCGCGATGAGATGGACGGCCAGAATTCATTCCCGGTGAATTTTCCGCGTCCCACATCGAATCGGCGCCCTGTTTTCACGCGGCTTATTACCCTGCCGCTGCCGCCATATGCTCAGTTGAATCCTCTCCCCTCCCGGTGCCGCCCCGCACCGGGTTCTTTCTGCGGGCGCGCTCTACGCCCACTCATGCTCCCTGCGGGCGCGCTCTAGCGCCCACTATGCACCTCGGGCGCGCCACTGGCGCCCACTATGCACACTGCGCTCCTCCGGGCATGCCCCTGGCGCCCATGCGGTGTCTTGGGTGCGCGCCCTGCCGCCCTGGCTCGCCCCACGGGTTCCCCCATGGGCGTGGTGCCCTAGCGCCCATGCCTTGGGGTTGAACCCCCAAGGTGCCTTGGCTGGCCATATTTTTTGGCAAAGGAAGGATAACCGTTTTGTTAAAAACAATGTTCTCCAAATGTATAAATGCAAACCCATGTTCTTCCAAGCCAAATGCCACTTCAAGACATTCTTCTTCCCATCTCTATTCTTCTTCTTCTTAAGAATTCCTCCAATTCTTCAACATTTATTCATCACTTTGTAATGGAATTCCCGAAGGTTCTTTATCTTCAACCGAACTCCTGAATCAAATAATTCTTCAATGTTCTTCAATGATCCAATTAGAGATCAAGTTGGATCACTTCCAATTCACATGCACTAAGAGTTAGTACATGGACTTCTTTAATCCACTTCACCCACTTAGAAGTTGTGGATGGATCTTCTTTCATCTCCTCATGCATTGTCAATACAATGCATGGTCTTTAAACATTATTGTGACTTTGTATCCAGTTGATACAAGTTCTTGGAACTTAATGATCAGCTCAACAATCGTCATATTTCCATAGAGAATGTTTCAACCATCATCTCCTATGTCACATAGTGAATCTCCTAAGTGACATGCCTCTTAGTACCATGGCCATTCTCCTTCATCACCTTCACCATCACATCCTTTGACATTCACATCATGACTTCTCCTTGACATCCATTCATTCCAAGACAACTTCATGTCTCATTGACAACAAATGCAACACAGTGCACTTCAATCTCCCCCTTTGTATTTGTTGTCAATACACTTCTTCAGCACATATGAATGGGTCAATATGTGTGCCAATATTTTCTCCCCCTTATTGGCAATCAAATGCAAAGGTGTGGTGTGGTTCACTTTCAAAAATATCTTCCTCCCTTTGAATAGCATCTTCTTGAAAAACACTAGGAGAGGGATGATGTCACATGGTCTCTTTAGAAAAGAACCTTTAGTAAATCAACTCTAAGTCTACTTGGGCTAACCCGGTGTAGAAAACAAGAGTCATGTAACCAAGGAATTCAAAGCTGTCCATAATTCTCTACACATGTGAGATCATGCTTAGGGGTTTGAAATTTTTCAGATATATCAATGAATTGCTAAATCCTGCACAACTTCACAAAACTCATTAGAAAGTTCAGTGCAAAGATAAAGCTCCCCCATTCATCCATTTTCTTAAGATGATATTAATCTCAGAACATCATCTTCTTCAGATTTGCTCCCCCTCAAGGGGTGCACTTCATTCTGTCCAAACCATCCTCCAGATGAGAATGATCATCATCTTCAATTCCCTACAATGTCAGCACATGTAAATACCAATAGTATAAGGGAATAAGATGGAACCTCCTTGGTTCAACAATGTGAACAACAAGGTTGAGAAGATTCTCTCAACCGAGATGTCCCATTTTCACCATTCTTCACACTTGCACATTTGATCTTCATTGATGATTGTGCTGGTGTGGTTCTCAAAACACCTTCATGTGAAACCTTCTTCTTCCCTTTTTCTTTAGCAATTGCCAGAGCTTCATCTTCCGCTCTTTGTAGTTCTCTGGCAAGTTGCAACTGATGTGGCCATATGATAAGTAAATCATTTGGAAGAGTGGCCTCAGTTTTGGATATTCCACATGGTTCCTTTGATGCTTTCAAGCTACCTCTCTTTGGCAACTTGTTTTCAATCAATCCCTTCTACCTCTTCTGGATAGATTGTCTGTTTGAGTTCAGTCTGCCTATATTGAATTTCATGGCTTCCTTACAAAGATCCATGATGTGTCCTTTCTTTCCACAGTAGAAGCATGTTTTCTTGGTGGTCCTTCTGGATGCATCACCCTTCTTGGATTTCAATTCCAAGGACTTCTCTTCATTCTTCAAACTCTTCTTGGGAGCATCTTCCACTTTCTTCTGCTTGCTTCCCAAGGAATCTTTTTGAGCCAGGTTCAGTGATCTTTTCTTCTTTTGAGCTCTGGATACAGTTGGAGATTGACATGTATCTTTTTGATCACTTTTGCAATCATCCCAGATGTTGTCAAGTAATCCAAATCTGTTAGTAGTAAACAGATGTCTCTGGACCTGTGGATGCTGCTTCTTTTCCTCTGGCTTGCTCCCCCTTGGCATGGGCTTCCTCTATGCTTTGGCATTTAGTGGATTGTACCAACAATCCTTTGCACAATGCCCATACTTGTTACAACACCAACATTGACCCACAAATCTTGACTTTTTGATTCCTTCTGATTGTAGGGTACTTGTCTTGAATTGTTGTGCTGCTTCAGGAGAGCTCTGCTTCTTTAATGTCTTCATCCATACTTGTTTGGATTCATTCTTCCATCCTGCACTTTTAGTAGAAACACTATTAGAAGCATCATTACAAGATGGTATAGATGGTATCTTCTTTTTAGAAGTTGTTGCCTTTTTATTAGAGGATGTCTTCCTTTTAGAATCATCCTGCTCAATGCATACTTGAGTAGCAACATTTTTCCTTATAGCTGACTGGGAGGCTTCAGCTTTGGGTGATTGCAGATTTTTCAATATCACCTCTAGTTCTAAACACTTCACGTTGAGGGAGTTCTTCTCTTCCTCAACTGTTCTTAGCCTTCCTTCCCATTTCTCTTCCAGCTGTTTTATCTGGTCTTCATGCATCTGCTTCATTTCAAGCAATGAGTTGTCAAGCTCCTTCACCCTTTTGACTTTGTCTTCTAGTTGAGAATCCCTGACAACCATTGACACTTTGTGCCTCTTTTCCAGTGCATGGACAACATCTTTGATCATTATCATAAAGATGTCTTTCTCAGAAAGGCTTCTTTGCAATTCTTCAGCAGTGTCTTCATATCTTTCATTGCAAAGGGAAACTGTTTCATCTTTTGCATTTACCAGCTTTCTGAGAGTGTTGGTTATGCCAACCCTTTTTGCCAATTGGACTTCCAGAGAATTGGCTTCATCTTCTAGCTGTAATTTTTCTTCCTGAAGATCAAGGAGGCCTGTAGCTATACACATTGCAACTTCCTTGGGGACTGTCCTCTGAAGATATTTGATTGCATTTAGAAGATCATTGTTCCTTCCATCTTCATCACAGCTAGAGCAGGCTTCATCAGAAGAATGATAAAAGGAATTGTCATCTGATGTGACTTTCACATTTCTTTCCATAAAAGGAGTTTCTCTGATTGCACCAGCCTTCTTCTTCATCTTCTTTTCCTGTTTCTTCATTCTGTTTTTCAGAGTCTTGGCAGATATCTCCATTTGAGGCTGTTCTTTCATTTCCTCAAATCTGCACTCCATATAGACTCCCTTGGATCTTTTAGAGGTAACCTCGCTCTGATACCAATTGAAGTGCCCAGATCAGTGTGAATCACTGAGAGGGGGAGGGGGTGAATCAGTGATCCTTTAAAACTTTTTACTAATTGATTCTTATCAATTAAACCTCTATGGCTGGTTAAAGCCTCGATCCACTCTGCTTCTATCTCTCAACCTTTCCCGAATGATGCAGTAATGAAAAGGCACAGGACACAAGGATTTACAAGGTTCGGCACCAAAGGCCTACATCCTTGCCATGCTCTCCCAGCATGGATTCTCCATTATAACCTGTTAAAATTACAATGGTCGATACAGAGTCCCACTGTATCTCTCCTGAGTCCCACAGGAGGGTCTTTATACTGCATCCCACAGTGTTACCAGAGTCCCACTGGCCTGCTCCAGAATCCCACTGAAGACTTCTTCTCCCTGAGTCCCACAGGGTCTTCTCTTGGCTCCTCGAGTCACACGAGTAGCTCTTCTTCACTTTAAGCTTCTTCAAGTAACTTCAGCAGCCTTGGATAAAGGCTGCTGGCCTTGCTCTTCTCTTCTGATCACTTGTGGTTGATCAGGGCTTCTCGTCTAGCTCAGGCTTTATCTCCTTCTTCAGGATGACCTGGCTTCTCTCTTCAACTACTGAATGCTCAGACAACTAATATCTCTAACTTCAGTCTGGTCCAGTCTCACATCAACTTCACTTCATGCACTGAGTGCATGGCATCACAATATCTTCAAGATCTTCTGGTCTTGAACTCCTCAAATGCTCACTACCTGATTTAGCTTTGTTCACGTGCGCACGTGCATGCATGCATACATGCACTCTCCTCTTTCTCTTCTTGGTGCAGTAAACCCTCAGAGGGTGTAATTCTTTTCAGCACACACCTACTTCTCAAACTTCACACTCTTTATGCAATTTGTTCACACACTTAAAAGTGTGTCATACTTTGGTGTGAGTCTTCTTCTTCTTCTAAGTGTGTCCACTCCTCTTAGAGCACACACATAGGTTCGGCCACTTCACTTTGTTGTTTTGCACACACAACTTTGTTCTTTGCTTTGCACACACACAATGAGTGTGTATTTGGCCTCCACTATTTTTGCACACCCCAAGCTATGCCTCGGCCTTCCTTTCAAATGCACACACACACAAAGTGTGGTGGTCTTCACTTTACCCACTTACACATACCCAAGCCAAGGTCTCGGGTTCTTCCTTGTTCTTTTAATCTTCTTCAAAGTGTGTGTAACAACCCGAGAATTTATGAAAAATATTCTTTTTAATTTTATTAATGTCTTGTGTTGTACGCTACACCAAAAGAAGCTTGCACAACACACCTTCTTGACTTGCCTTGCATTACACGCAATCACGACCTTCCTCAATAGCGTGTGTAATACGCAATACCGAGTTTCACTAAACAACGATATGCTATTAAAATAATATTAAAACTAGCCGTTATGAATAGTAATAACAACTTTTTGAAATTATGTAAATCTTATTTTTCGAAGTGAACTTCATTTTTGGATTCGGAGTATCGAATTTAGCCTAAGGTGAAATTTTGGTACATTTCGGATAACTTTCATATTCTGATGAATAGTGAAAATTACTAAATTTTAGTTAAAAACAACTTTTTCAATCGAAATAATTAATAGTGATAAATTATTAATTTAAGTGGTTTTAAAGTATATTTAGAATATATTTTTACAATTTAATACAATGTTGGTCATTGGATGTAATTTCACATTTAAACTAGACATAAACAAGTGTCAATCTTTTGATAGATATTGTTTCTTAAAAAACACGCTATTTGTTTTAACAGCGGGATTTAATTATAAAATTAATTAATGCAAATTTTATGTTATGAATTTGGTAAAATAGACTTCATTTTTGAATTCGGAATATGAAATATAGCTTGGGATGAAATTTTGGCATTGTTCTGAAAAACATCAATTTTTGATGAATAGTGAAACTACTAAGTGGTAGGTTAAAAACTGAATTTTGCAGAAAACTTAATTTTACCGCTTCTGTGAATGGAATTTCGAAAATCCGAGAGACACGGTTAATATCAAGGACTAAAATGTGGTTCAATGAGATGAAAATAATTTTTTGGTGAATAGTAACTTTTTACTTTTTTTATTGTGGTTAATAGTAAATAGGGTAACTAAGGGTAAATATGATATTAATATTACCCTAACACATGTCCTAATTCTATTGGACAAGTGTAATTCGACCAAAAACAAACTTAGGAATAAAATATGACCATTTCGGCCCACTTGGATTAGATTAGGACATTTATTATTAATTTATTTAAAGAAGGGTTAAAATAGTTAAAATCAAAGTTTAATAAGTAAATCATTTTTAATATGGGGTTATACATTAGATAAATTCGATTGTAAATATTCATTAGAAAGCTAAAAAGATTTCCTACATGATGGTATTTTATTTGTAATTTTTAGACATCAAATAATTTAATTTATTTATGACACAAAGATGATGCAGTAATTATCTTATTAATGAAATATTGACATAATTGATGTTATAAACACCAACATAAATGTCATTTGAGACTTTTTATGAATTCCACTAATTTTATAGGTTACTATGATATAATAGTGATTCTCTAATCAGCTTGGTTCGAACATATAATTCTGATATGACTTTCACAAAAATCATATATCAAATAGTGTCAAAATTGACACAAAATAGTTTTTAAATCAAATATTATATTATTAATTTTTATTTTATTCCTAAAAATCTAAGGTTCGTCCAAATGACTTAGATAAGGATATATATATTAATAATATCCAATTTGGGGTTCGTTTGGCATGTTATAGTAAGTGTATTAACCATATAGTGAAAGAAAAAAAAAAGACACGGTAAAAGTTAAATTATTTAACTTAGAGTTAAATCTAATTGATAAGGTTAAAATAATATCCTAAACTTGTCTAAATTCTATTGGTTGATAGGATTTCGACCCATCCCCACTTTAGCTTAGAAATAAGACCCTTTGGAACCATTATAAACCGATTTTGACTTTAATATAAAATAATATTTTGAGATATTCCAAAGGTGCCCCTCTCCTCCCTTATAAAAGGACACCTCCTCCCCTTCCTCCTCACACCAATTTGAGCACTCAAGCTTGGACAACGTCTGCCAAAATCTCTTCTTCACTTCCCTAGAAACATCCTATAGGTTCTGGTCTTCCTCAAAGACCAATTTTAGTTCCCTATGATGAGGTCTCCAAAAGGCGCTTCAAAGAAGAGGAGGTTCGGACACTTACAAAGCAAGTCGGACATAAGGTAAGGGAAATATCACAATCTCATTTTTATCCGAGGTTGTTTATTCGTAAGTATTTACTGGGGTGTATTTTATCATCCACATCCATGTTTACTCAATATGTAAAATTATTTCCATCCACCTAAATTTTTTTAAATCCATTTTTACCCTTCGATGAGTTTTTAGTAATACGTATGAAAGGAATCTTTTGTCGTTTTTCGTACGAGGTACTTTTTGACTTTTCCGACAAAAGTACGAAGAATGTTTTTTTAACTTATACGGCACGAACGGATTTCTACTGTTTTATAAAGCCTTATTTTCATGAAGCTTCCTCTAAAATATTTCATGACTATTTTCAATAAAATCTCTTTCTTTTAAAATTGCATGATGTTTTGTGAAAAGAAATTGATTTTGAAGAAGAAAGGATATTTTCCTCAAGAATTCAATTCAAGTGTTTTATCAAAATTATTTTCCATCTAAGATAATAAAGGGTTCTGTTTCTATCCATATTTTTACATTGATTTGACTATGTTGTGATGTAATTATGTTTATGAATTCCTTTATCTTATATGAATTGATTTATGATGTCATGATGTTTCAAGAATCCCATTTTTGTTACATATGTTATGCGATGATGTATGTTTTATGATTATGTGGCACACATAAGAAAGGATTCATTATAAGATGGGTGGGACCTACATCTCCCTCCAATGCATTGGGTAAAGATTTTATATCTCATGAGATAGACATGGCTGGAATGGTAGGTTATACCGGTTCAGTGAAACAGGACTGAAACGAGGGTTACTCGATTCAGAAAGGGACTTTGTCCACTAAGATAGTCTTGGCAATGAGTCTTGACTAACAAGAAATGATTCTCTATGATTATGTGTGAATGCCACAAAGTTTCATGTTTTATGTTATGATTATTGTGATTTCATTTCACTACTATGATTTATCCCATGTTATGAAATTATGTTCTCTTTTGCAGGTTAAGATTTCCAAAAGTTATGTTCTTATGAATATGATGTGATTGATTTTTCTTTTGTTTACCCTTACTGAGCATTTGAGCTCACCCTTTTATGTTTTCTTTTCCCCAGGATATAAAGAAAGGTTCTAGGTAAAAAAAGGGGAAGATCTTTATGGGAGATATTGAAGATCTTTCACCACGATTAGAAGATTACGTTCCGAGTTTCCAAAGACACTAAACTAATACGATCCTTGTGTGTGTGTTTTTGTTATGTACCAAGTATTCCGCAAAAGTAATGTAATGTCCATGTACGTTAAGCTTCGGGTCTCTATAGTTGGTATCAGAGCAAAGGTTTAGTCAACCTTTGGAAACTAGGATGCGAAAACGTTAGTGAGATCCCTAGAGATATTTCTAAGGTATGTCTAGGGATGCCCCTAAGGATAAGTATACGTATAGGATATAGTTATAGAACTATGGTAACGATATTAGATTAAACCAAAGATGATAGATATTTAAGTTACTCCCCCTTTATTACGATTTTTGCATCTAACACTATTCTGTTTGGGTTTTAGAAAATGGCTGGAAACAAGATGATTCACAATAATGGAGGATATGATGGACAATGGAATGATATTCTTCATGAGCAACCAAATGAAATGGGATTTGGATGTCCAAACATCATTATTATGCCGAATCAGCAATCTCACAATATGATCAATAAATTAAAATTTGGTAAGTTTCCTGACTCGACTAATAAGAGAAAGATGGAGTTCCATGATGATCATAGAGGAAAGAAAGTTCAATTTCCCCTATGTAAATCATGTGGGAAGAGGAATCAAGGAGAATGTTTCAAGGGAACTGGAAGATGCTTTGGGTGTGGAAACGAAGGACACAAAGCAAGTAAGTGCAAAGGAAAAGGGTCGGTTAACACCATGGATGAGGATAATGGTACTGCTACGACATCAAAAATGGTTAAGTGTTTTAAATGTGGAATGTATGGGCATTATGCAAACAAATGCCCTAAGGGAAAGACTCATGAAGAGAATCAGTATGGTCATATGGGTAGTATTTATGTGGATGATGATGAAGAGACTACAAATGATATGTGAGATGAAAGAATTTTTGAAGCTCGGTCAATGGTTTGAGAATGTAGTGGAATGATTACATGTTTATCATGTGTAATTTTGGAATAAAGAGACATCTATGGATTGTTACACTGTTGTCTTTCCTTGTGTTTTGAAAGTGTATGATTAATGTTACTAGTATCCATGAATGGTTATTCATATATTTTTGGAATGTAGATGATATGCGCATAATGAAGGGATAAGGAGAAAATTAAATGTTTGATAGTATTCATGAGCTCATGATTGATATAAGGACTAAGTGATATCATGGTTTGAGTATAAATAATTTTGAGGATTTTGGTATGTGGAAAGTGTTAACTTTTAACTGCACTCATGTTTTCACTATGGTATTCAAGAGAATACACGATTAAGGACTTTGAATGTTTGGAATGTGACCAACAAGACATATCTTATGATATGTGGGGATCAACGACAGTATTAAATCTCTGGTAATCGATGTCACTATATTATGAGAGTGGACTGCAGTATTATGTATAAGCCTAAAGATTAGACTGGATTATGTTGGACATAAGTTAGTATTGTTTAAGGATATAAGATTTTTGATATTATTGATGGGATGTTATAGTAACGTAGTTTTAGAAAAAGGGACAACCTGCAGGACGGGCGACAGCCCATCGCTTCGGACAAGGCTGTAGGAATCGAACCCACAACCGAAGTGCGACTGGCCTTTATCGCCTACCACTAGCCTACAGGAAGTCCCTGTTTAGTAGAAACTAGTTTTATTATATTAAGCAGTATGATATATGAAGTATAAGTCCATATGTGATTAATCCCACTATAGATCGACTTATGTATATAATTTTGCTAACCTTTTGTTTGAAACAGATAGAATGACCCGTCATTCTATCACATGATCTGCTAACACTTCATGAATAACAAATTCAACTTCATTTATTTAAGAGATGAAGTGGAAATTGTTAAAGGCACGAACAACAGTGATATTGTACCAAAATAAATTAAGTATTTATTCTAATTCAAATTCTTTAACTTTAGGGAAATGATCTTGAAAACCACAAATGTTGTCCTAGTTCTCTTATACCTGATGAATCAGATGGTACCTTATATCATCACAAATCTATGGATTTGTGATTACTGGCTTTTCCATAGCCATGTTCTCTACCACTCTCCATCAGAACATGATGGTTAGATTTCTCTTCCATATCCATATTTTCACCTATGTGGAAACCCAGTGATTAGTTTATTTGGGTAATCGTTACATTTCATACTTTAGTTTTTAAAGCCAAGTTTTGGTATTCCTTTTTACGATGTGGGTTTCTATTAAAGAAACTTTCGAATAGTAAACCATTTATAATCCCGACGAATTTCGAGGGCGAAATTCATTTTAAGGGGGGTAGAATGTAACAACCCGAGAATTTATGAAAAATATTCTTTTTAATTTTATTAATGTCTTGTGTTGTACGCTACACCAAAAGAAGCTTGCACAACACACCTTCTTGACTTGCCTTTCATTACACGCAATCACGACCTTCCTCGATAGCGTGTGTAATACGCAATACCGAGTTTCACTAAACAACGATATGCTATTAAAATAATATTAAAACTAGCCGTTATGAATAGTAATAACAACTTTTTGAAATTATGTAAATCTTATTTTTCAAAGTGAACTTCATTTTTGGATTCGGAGTATCGAATTTAGCCTAAGGTAAAATTTTGGTACATTTCGGATAACTTTCATATTCTGATGAATAGTGAAAATTACTAAATTTTAGTTAAAAACAACTTTTTCAATCGAAATAATTAATAGTGATAAATTATTAATTTGAGTGGTTTTAAAGTATATTTAGAATATATTTTTACAATTTAATACAATGTTGGTCATTGGATGTAATTTCACATTTAAACTAGACATAAACAAGTGTCAATCTTTTGATAGATATTGTTTCTTAAAAAACACGCTATTTGTTTTAACAGCGGGATTTAATTATAAAATTAATTAATGCAACTTTTATGTTATGAATTTGGTAAAATAGACTTCATTTTTGAATTCGGAATATGAAATATATCTTGGGATGAAATTTTGGCATTGTTCTGAAAAACATCAATTTTTGATGAAAAGTGAAACTACTAAGTGGTAGGTTAAAAACTGAATTTTGCATAAAACTTAATTTTACCGCTTCTGTGAATGGAATTTCGAAACTCCGAGAGACACGGTTAATATCAAGGACTAAAATGTGGTTCAATGAGATGAAAATAATTTTTTGGTGAATAGTAACTTTTTACTTTTTTTACCGTGGTTAATAGTAAATAGGGTAACTAAGGGTAAATATGATATTAATATTACCCTAACACATGTCCTAATTCTATTGGACAAGTGTAATTCGACCAAAAACAAACTTAGGAATAAAATATGACCATTTAGGCCCACTTGGATTAGATTAGGACATTTATTATTAATTTATTTAAAGAAGGGTTAAAATAGTTAAAATCAAAGTTTAATAAGTAAATCATTTTTAATATGGGGTTATACATTAGATAAATTCGATTGTAAATATTCATTAGAAAGCAAAAAAGATTTCCTACATGATGGTATTTTATTTGTAATTTTTAGACATCAAATAATTTAATTTATTTATGACACAAAGATGATGCAGTAATTATCTTAATAATGAAATATTGACATAATTGATGTTATAAACACCATCATAAATGTCATTTGAGACTTTTTATGAATTACACTAATTTTCTAGGTTACTATGATATAATAGTGATGCTCTAATCAACTTGGTTCGAACATATAATTCTGATATGACTTTCACAAAAATCATATATCAAATAGTGTCAAAATTGACACAAAATAGTTTTTAAATCAAATATTATATTATTAATTTTTTTTTTATTTCTAAAAATCTAAGGTTCGGCCAAATGACTTAGATAAGGATATATATATTAATAATATACAATTTGGGGTTCGTTTGGCATGTTATAGTAAGTGTATTAACCATATATTGAAAGAAAACAAAAAGACACGGTAAAAGTTAAATTATTTAACTTAGAGTTAAATCTAATTGATAAGGTTAAAATAATATCCTAAACTTTTCTAAATTCTATTGGTTGATAGGATTTGGAACCATCCCCACTTTATCTTAGAAATAAGACCCTTTGGAACCATTATAAACCTATTTTGACTTTAATATAAAATAATATTTTGAGATATTCCTAAGGTGCCCCTCTCCTCCCTTATAAAAGGACACCTCCTCCCCTTCCTCCTCACACCAATTTGAGCACTCAAGCTCGGCCAACGTCTGCCAAAATCTCTTCTTCACTTCCCTAGAAACATCCTATAGGTTCTGGTCTTCCTCAAAGACCAATTTTAGTTCCCTAAGATGAGGTCTCCAAAAGGCGCTTCAAAGAAGAGGAGGTTCGGACACTTACAAAGCAAGTCGGACATAAGGTAAGGGAAATATCACAATCTCATTTTTATCCGAGGTTGTTTATTCGTAAGTATTTACTGGGGTGTATTTTATCATCCACATCCATGTTTACTCAATATGTAAAATTATTTCCATCCACCTAAATTTTTTTAAATCCATTTTTACCCTTCGATGAGTTTTTAGTAATACGTATGAAAGGAATCTTTTGTCGTTTTTCGTACGAGGTACTTTTTGACTTTTCCGACAAAAGTACGAAGAATGTTTTTTTTAACTTATACGGCACGAACGGATTTCTACTGTTTTATAAAGCCTTATTTTCATGAAGCTTCCTCTAAAATATTTCATGACTATTTTCAATAAAATCTCTTTCTTTTAAAATTGCATGATGTTTTGTGAAAAGAAATTGATTTTGAAGAAGAAAGGGTATTTTCCTCAAGAATTCAATTCAAGTGTTTTATCAAAATTATTTTCCATCTAAGATAATTAAGGGTTCTGTTTCTATCCATATTTTTACATTGATTTGACTATGTTGTGATGTAATTATGTTTATGAATTCCTTTATCTTATATGAATTGATTTATGATGTCATGATGTTTCAAGAATCCCATTTTTGTTACATATGTTATGCGATGATGTATGTTTTATGATTATATGGCACACATAAGAAAGGATTAATTATAAGATGGGTGGGACCTATATCTCCCTCCAATGCATTGGGTAAAGATTTTATATCTCATGAGATAGACATGGCTGGAATGGTAGGTTATACCGGTTCAGTGAAACAGGACTGAAACGAGGGTTACTCGATTCAGAAAGGGACTTTGTCCACTAAGATAGTCTTGGCAATGAGTCTTGACTAACAAGAAATGATTCTCTATGATTATGTGTGAATGCCACAAATTTTCATGTTTTATGTTATGATTATTGTGATTTCATTTCACTACTATGATTTATCCCATGTTATGAAATTATGCTCTCTTTTGCAGGTTAAGATTTCCAAAAGTTATGTTCTTATGAATATGATGTGATTGATTTTTCTTTTGTTTACCCTTACTAAGCATTTGAGCTCACCCTTTTATGTTTTCTTTTCCCCAGGATATAAAGAAAGGTTCTAGGTAAAAAAAAGGGGAAGATCTTTATGGGAGATATTGAAGATCTTTCACCACGATTAGAAGATTACGTTCCGAGTTTCCAAAGACACTAAACTAATACGATCCTTGTGTGTGTGTTTTTGTTATGTACCAAGTATTCCGCAAAAGTAATGTAATGTCCATGTACGTTAAGCTTCGGGTCTCTACAGTGTGCACCTCACTTATGCACACACTCGGTTCTCCATTTTGTACACACAAGGGCTACGGCCTCTTTGTTTTCTTTTTGCACACAAAGACACAAAGGCCTTTCCTTCCCTTCTTGCACACAAAGCACTAGGGCCTCGGGTTCTCCCTCTTTGCACAAACTACTGCCCGTAGGGTCTTCTCCTCACTTGGCACACACACACTAGGGATGTGGTGGTCTTCACTTCACCTCTTGCACACACACGGGCTCGGGTCCTCTTCTGTTTTTGCACACACAAGCCGTAGAGTCTTCACTTTGCACACACAAGGCTATGCCTCGGCTTCTCCTCTCCACTTGGCACACACACGAGGCAAGGCCTCGGGTTCTTCTTCTCCTCTTAGCACACACACGAGGCAAGGCCTCGGTCTTCTTTGGCACACACACAATGTGTGTAGAACACAACCCGAACTCCCTGTCTCAAATGAAGGCGCGCAAGGGGTGCGGCCAATCTTCCTCAACACTGGCGCAAGTCCTTAGTGCAAGGGGAAGTCGCGCAAGGTGCATGAGAACCGCGGGGCGCGCAAGTGCAACCCGCGCAGGGTATAACACCGCGGGTGCGCAAGCGTGTCAAGGACACCTTGGCCGCACTAGTGCAAACCGCGCAGGAGGCACGGTGCACAGAGGGGGCGCGCAAGTTGGCGCTGCCCTTCCTCCTCTTCTTGTCGCGCAAAGAGGTTGCGCGCAAGGAACTTCAGCCGCACAAATCTTTGCGCGGCGGATTCTTCTCCGCGAGGCAGAGGCACACGCGGATCAACAGATCTTCAAAAAACTTCAGCAAACATTATCAAGGGCTCGGCCTCATTTATATAGGCAGAGGAGAGGCGGTTCTATCCGCGTGAAATAACTTCAAACACCCGAGATCTTCGGATCTTCAAGATTTTTTCAAATCTCATTGCACTTTCTCCTCGGTTTACCGCGGGCTCTTTTATTGTTTTCTTCCTCCTCGTGCATGCGATTTATAACGCATGCACGGCCTCTGTTTAAACCCAATCCATGCATGCAAAGCACGAACACCAACTGGCCTCGGCACCTTCGGTTTGCCTTCGGCCAAATCTCGAATTCTTCTTCTCATCGCATGCAAACTCATATTTATGCTTGAATGTGTTCGTAGAGGCCAGACAATCACCATGGAGGTCTCGGTTTGCTCGGAGGTGGCCGGGAACTCGAAAACCGTCGTCGGGATACCTCTGGTTCGACGACGGACGTCGGGTGGCTTTGGCATGGCCTCGGCACGAGCTCGAGGTAGGAGACGCCTTGGAGCCGTCGGATCAGGTCTTCGGACGGCCCCGATCAGATCGCGAGAGGCGCGATTAGATGAGCGGCTCGGATCTGGCGCGCGATGAGATGGACGACCAGAATTCATTCCCGGTGAATTTTCCGCGTCCCACATCGAATCGGCGCCCTGTTTTCACGCGGCTTATTACCCTGCCGCTGCCGCCATATGCTCAGTTGAATCCTCTCCCCTCCCGGTGCCGCCCCGCACCGGGTTCTTTCTGCGGGCGCGCTCTGCGCCCACTCATGCTCCCTGCGGGCGCGCTCTAGCGCCTACTATGCACCTCGGGCGCGCCACTGGCGCCCACTATGCACACTGCGCTCCTCCGGGCGTGCCCCTGGAGCCCATGCGGTGTCTTGGGTGCGCGCCCTGCCGCCCTGGCTCGCCCCACGGGTTCCCCCATGGGCGTGGTGCCCTAGCGCCCATGCCTTGGGGTTGAACCCCCAAGGTGCCTTGGCTGGCCATATTTTTTGGCAAAGGAAGGATAACCGTTTTGTTAAAAACAAAGTTCTCCAAATGTATAAATGCCAACCCATGTTCTTCCAAGCCAAATGCCACTTCAAGCCATTCTTCTTCCCATCTCTATTCTTCTTCTTCTTAAGAATTCCTCCAATTCTTAAACATTTATTCATCACTTTGTAATGGAATTCCCGAAGGTTCTTCATCTTCAACCGAACTCCTGAATCAAATAATTCTTCAATGTTCTTCAATGATCCAATTAGAGATCAAGTTGGATCACTTCCAATTCACATGCACTAAGAGTTAGTACATGGGCTTCTTTAATCCACTTCACCCACTTAGAAGTTGTGGATGGATCTTCTTTCATCTCCTCATGCATTGTCAATACAATGCATGGTCTTTAAAAATTGTTGTGACTTTGTATCCAGTTGATACAAGTTCTTGGAACTTAATGATCAGCTCAACAATCGTCAGATTTCCATAGAGAATGTTTCAACCATCATCTCCTATGTCACTTAGTGAATCTCCTAAGTGACATGCCTCTTAGTACCATGGCCATTCTCCTTCATCACCATCACCATCACATCCTTTGACATTCACATCATGACTTCTCCTTGACATCCATTCATTCCAAGACAACTTCATGTCTCATTGACAACAAATGCAACACAGTGCACTTCACACATGTATTTGGTTTATCACGGAACTACCCATCATTCAGTTTATCACATAACCACCTGTCAAATATACAAGTATAATTATATAATCGTCATAAATAAAATATTGAAATATCTATATTTCAATAATAAAATAATAATTTTAAATCACAGGAAATAATTTCAAGATATTGAAATAGTAAATCCACATAATCAACCATTTTCAATTCCAAAATATCTAAAAAGGGTATATGGTATTTATTTTCCAATAAACGTCATGGATTGTTAAAGAGTCCAAATGTCAAATAATGCTCGCAGTGACGGAATGTTCATTGTCACCATGTACATTAAAAGAAATATTCCATTTGTATTATAGTAATACATAATGTAGAAAAAATATTCCTTTTGAATGAATAAAAAATTCAAATAGGTTTAATATTCACCGTGTAAAAGAAGGATGCATATATTAAGAAAACATGCACCAATAAAAAAAGTGTGAGACGAAGTCCCTTACCACGGGTCCATCTTGACTTATATGTTCTTTATTATTCCTGAATAATAAACCTAATTTAATTCATACTTGTATCAAAAAAATTCAGGATTTTTATTCCTTGTATATCACTTATTCCTTAGCTAAAACAATTAGTTAATTATTTGGGTTCATAGCAGACATTTTGTCATTGTTCGGAACATGAGTCAAAAATGAACTTGTTATAATTATAAATAGTCCATGTGGTCAAAAATAAATTATCTCCAAAATGATATTAATGATTTAGATATCATATATATTCTATATATATGTATTTTGAATAGTCCATGACATTTGGATATAAGAAATGAAATTCACCATTCAAAGAGACGATAATTCATAAGTACGCATGAATGATACATTCAATTATATTTAATATTTAAAGGAATGAAAAAAATATTATACAAAGTTATTTTATAATTAAATTATAATATCATATATAAGTACATTAAATACATCCTTTATATGTTCATTTTAAGTCATTAATGAGTCATATCACTTTGAGTGGGCAGCAGTCCGCACTTCCTCAAAATAAATTTTCATATTTATACCAAATGAAATACATAAAGTATGTTATAAAATATAATTAAAAAATCATAGAGATAAAATAGATATCATATATATCATATATATTTATATTTTCATTATAATTTCTACCATAAGATGTTGTAGGAGAATATTGAACAACCATCGTTTCGTGAGGTAGTAGTTCTCCATTCAGAAAAATATTATGTTCTATACCCATTATAACAGGGTGTGTGTGAGTGTAAGTCAAATAAATCTCATAAAAAAATGTATAATATTAATGATATTGTAATATTTTTAAAATAATTGAATAAATATATTTATGGGGTTTGAGAAGGGAAAATGAAAGAAAAAATCCTGAGAGAAGACATTGCCTAAAATCGGGAAACTCCTTTTGATTAAAGTTAAAAGCCTTGATTCATTATCTTATGACCATTTTAAGTCTTCTATGAGTAATATAGGGATGTTGGGAGATTATAATAGTAGAGTATTGATGATTCAATGGGTTTTGGGAGGTGTGAGTAAGGGTTAGAGGTGGTGGTCGTTTATAAGAGGGAGGAGTGTCACTAACGGAATATTTCAAATTATTATTTTATTATAAATTATATATCAATTATAAAGGAGTCCAAATTAATATGGTTTGATGATAAGATAGTTATAAGTATAAATAAAATAAACCAATAATAATTATAAATGTTATGGATATTTTTTATTCATTTTATTCTTTATTTAACACTTTTCAACTCTTATCATTTTATCAAACATTTAACATTTTGAGAATAAAAATTTGTATCAAAAGATGAAATATATCTAATTAGAGATAAAATAATAAAATTTTATACTTATTATAAATATTCGGAAAAATATTATGTTTTTTATGTTTTTTTATTTACAAAAATATTCAATATTTTAAAATATGATTTATATCAATTTTGACACTATTCATATGAGGAATTTATTAAAAATCCATAACAACATGATTAATTATGTAAAAAATAATTACTAAAAATTAAATATGTAAATATCTTCTAGAATTTTTTTATGACATCAAAATAAAAAATACATTTATTTTAACAATTATAATATCATTTATCTGAATCCATTATTAATGAAGCAATCACTACTTTGTCGTTGTGTCATATTTAAATCAATTTTTTTAATGTAAAAAAATTATATATAAATATTATGATTTAGGAAGTATATTTAGATGTATAATTACTATTTATTGTCAAAACTATCACATATATAACCCCATATAAAAAAATTAGGAAAACATATACGTTTAGGTTATATTTTCATTGACTTTAAATTAGAAGTATTTAATGTCATTTTCTCACACATGTGACTCCATGGGGACCTAAAATAGACCCACGGATTCCCATGGTAAATAAAATATATACAAAATTATTATTCAAAATGTCTATAAATAAAATATACTTATTTAAAAAATTTGGAACACCTAATTACAAATATGGAATCCATTTTTCCCAATTCAAAACATAACAGATGAAATAATGAGTTTAAAAGTAATTCCTATTTTCAAACCAAAATGTGGTGTTCAAAGAAATAAAACTACCAAAAGATTAACAAGTCTTTCTGTCCAATTTCAATTTGATATTACATAAAATGAGAAAAATTGGATTAAATGATAAAAATATAATATAATTACACTTTAATAATAATTAAAAATACTTTCTAATCCTATAAATAAATTAGATGAAAATATATTTTTGACTTAAATTGCAGTATTCTCAGTATTCATTAAAAATTAACATTATCAAAAAAATCAAAAAAATTATCCAAAGTAAATTTTGATGTCATAATTCTAAAGGTAAAGTATATTTTTTCATATTTAAAATATAAAATTGAAAAAAAAACTTGATTTAAAAAATGGGTTTTCATCAAAATATGGTAAAAAGATCTTTTAAAAATATTAAAGTATTTATGCTTAAAATTGGGTACATTCACATTTTAAGCCTCTAAATTTTATTGGATAAATATAAAAACATTATAAAACATATTTAATCATAATATAGTTAGTTCTGTTGATTCCCTCTATTAAATCAGCAAGGCATTGTCTACTATTTAAAATAATAATATTATATTATTATTTTCATTCAGTAAGACTTAGTATTTTCTGCAACATGTGATTTTAAAGAAATACATTCTTGTATGTTGGGTTTGCATCAATCATAGAATCCCATCTAAATTTAATTTAATATTTAATTAATAAATATTAATATATATAAAAATTTCATATTCTATATTTATATGGCATGTTATGTCCTTCCTACATTTTGGAAATTGTGTCCCCTCTATTTTATTCACTTATCAAAAAAATGGGGGTATTTATCCATCAAATCATTTTCATATTCCCATGTCGCCTCTTCAACCATAATGTTTTTTTAGAAAACCATTACCTGGTTAATTACATTATTCTATAACAATTTCTCTCTTCGGTTATGAATCTGGACTGTTTTCTCCACATAAAAAAGTTTCTCTTCCAAATGAACTACCTCTAGACTCAAAACATGAGATGAATCAGGCATATACTTTCTCAACATTAAAACATGAAAATCATTGTGTGCTTGGAATAAACATGGAGGTAAATCCACTAAGTAGGAAACTGATCCAACTTTCTCCAGGATTTCATAAGGTCAAATGAACCACAAATTCATCTTCTCCTTCCTACCAAATTTCATCAAACATTTTTTTAGAGAAACATTGAGAAAGACATGATCACCTAACTCGAAAAAAAGATCCTTCCATCGGTTATCCGTAAAAAATTTCTGCCTACTCTGAGCAATCCTCATGTGTTTCTATATCAATTGAACTTTCTCTGCCACATCTTCTACCAATTATTTTCCCATAAATTTCTTTTCTACTACATCTTCCTAAAAAGATGGGGTACGAAACCACTTCCCATATAACGACTCAAACGAAAAAATGTATACTGGAATGGAAAATGTTATTATATAAAAACGCAACCAAAGGAATATAGTGGTCCTAACTTCCCTGGTAATCCATTAAACAAGCACGTATCATATATTCCAATGTCTAAATTGTTTGTTCTTACTGCCCATATGATTGAGGATGAAAAGATGTATTGAAGTTCAATTTAGTTCAAAATTTATTATATAGGCCTTTCCAAATGATAGAAGTAAACCTAAGATCATCATCAGACTTAATGGATAGAGGAATTCCATGAAAACTAACTACCTCATTATCATGCAACCAAGAAAATTGATCTAGGGAAAAAGTATCTCGATTAGGAAGGAAATGAACATATTTAGTCAATTGATCAACAATAACCAAGATTTCATTATTACCTCAAGATGTCTTCAATAATCCAACAATGAATCCCATGGATATATTTTCCCATTTTCACTATTTCACTGGTAAAGGCTGAAGTATCCCTTTTGGTAGAGGTTGCTCTGATTTAACCAGTTTACAAGTCAAACACTTCTCAGTAAAGTCGGCAATATCTATTTTCATTTCATCCCACCATTAATACACCCGAAGATCTCTATACACCATAGTACATCCAGGATGAACTGAAAACATAGAATTATGATATTCACAAAACAATTCTTTCTTCAAGTTGGAATAATAAATAACACATAATCTCTTTCCAAATCTCAAAATAAAATCATTATAAATTTTAAATTCAGCAAACATACCCTTATAAAGCATCTCTCCCTTTTTCGCCAACTCACAGTCTTCCTTCTGTGCATACTTAATTTTTTATGATATAGATGATTTCATAAAATCCTAAAACAAAATAAGGTAATTTTTTACACCAAAAACATCTATTCCAATGTTCATCAAATCATTAATGAAAGTAACATGTTCCAAAAGTATCATGGTAAATGTCACATTACATTTTCGACTCTAAGCATCAACAAGTTTATTTGTTTTTTCTGGAAGGTAATGGATTATGAAATTATATTCCATGATTAATTCTATCCATCTCCTCTGTCAAAGGTTCAATTCTTTCTGAGTGAATATTTACTTAAACTTTTATTGGTCATTATATATTTCACACATTACACCATACAGATGATGCCTCTAAAGTTCTAAATAAAAAACAATAATAAATAAATCAAAATCAAGTGTAGGGTAAATTAACCCATGAGGTTTAAACTAAAGTGAAGCATAATAAATTACCGCATAATTCTTAATTAGGACCCATCCAAGTCATTTCATTGAAGAATTACTATAAATAACACATTCACCATCATTGGAAGGTGATGTCAAAACTGAAGCATTCACCAATCTTCTTTTTAATTCTTGAAAAAATTCATCATATTCTTTTTTCCATATTAATATAATACCTTTTTGAGTTAACTTATTTAGTGTGCTAGATAACCATGCAAAATTCTCAACAAAACTTTTATAATAGCATTACAAACCATGAAAACTTTGAATCTCTATTATATTTTTGGGTCTTGGCCATTATTCAATAATTATTTCTACAAGGATCAAATGTTATGCAATTTTATGAAATAATGTGACCAAGTAATGAAATTTTTTGTAACCAAAACTCACACATTCTGAATTTCCCAAAAAATTGTTTTTCATTTTAATGATTTCAAGACAACCGTTAAATGACTTTCATGCTCCTCTATACTTTTTGAATATTCCAAAATGTCATCAATAAACAAATTCAAAAACTTATCATAGAACTCATGGAAAATTCTATTCATAAGATAAATGAATATATAAGGTGCATTGGTTATCCCAAATAGAATAACCAAAAATTCCTAATGGCTATATCTAGTACGAAATGTGGGCTTCAGAATGTTTACTTCCATAAAGTTCAATTTATGGTACCCCGATCTCAAGTTAATATTTGAAAAATATTGAGCTCCCTCGAGCTAATCAAACTAATCATCAATATGAAGTAAAGGTTACTAGTTCTTAATAGTGATGTTACTCAAGTCTCTATAGTCAATGAAAAGTCTCATTAAACCATATTTCTTTTAAACAAACAAGACTGTAGAACCCCACAGTGATGTTTTAGGTCGAATGAATCCATTATCTACCAACTCCTATATGTAATTACTTAACACAAAAATTAAATTTTGATCTAACAGATAAGGGGTTTTTGAAATTTGCTTAACATCTGGAACTTATTCAATAGTAAATTCAACTTCTTGATTACGTATATTACCAGAAAACTCATAAGGAAAAACATAATGATACTCATTTACTACTGGAACATCATTAATCTAAATAGTTTCTTTTTTTTCACCAATATGTGTATGTTAACATTCATTTCCATAATTAACTCGTTTCTCAGATTCATCATATGTTATTAGAGATAATGGTTTATTCTTGTACACAAACAAAAAGTCTTTTTGAAAAAACCACTTTAACTCTATAGTCAATCTTAGCATGGTAAACATAAATCTAATCCATTCCCAAGAAACATGAAACTCTAATGGAGGAAAAACAACTAGTATTGTAGGTAAATTCTTTTCACAAATAAGGATAGTAAGATTCATATAAAATTTTTTTGCCTTATCATTTCTCATAGGTGTTTTTACCATATGTTAGGGATTCATTTCATGAGTTAGAATTAAAATTTTACCTAAAAATTTATCAAAAATAAAAAATGAGCAGACCCTAAATAAAAAACACATTGGAATAATCTAAAAATAAATTTACCAGATACTAATTCATTTGATGGTCCCATATCAACCATAGTAGTAGAAAATGATTTTCCCCCACCCTTCTACTTTTGATCTATCCGGTTTCCACCCTACATAATCCTCTTTAGACACTCATTGGCATAATGCCCAAACTCATTGCAACTAAAACATATTACTTCTATATTTTCTTTACCTTATTGATCATATTTCTAATAGTTATGAGCAATATGACCAGTCTTACCACACCAAAATCACTTTCCAAATTTTTAGAGACAATCTCCTGGTTCTTTTTTACCACACATATCAAAAGGTGGAAATTTAATTATATTAACTCCAGGCCTCTTTGATTAATTATTTCTCTTTCTATACCAACCAGACCGCATCTTCTTCTTTCTCTCTTGGAACACCTGATATTCAGAAAACTCCATTTCTACCTTCTCGGAACAACTGAAAATGTTCTTATAGATTTTGAATTCATGAGAGCCTAATGCTCTTCGATATGATAGATTAAGTCCTGAATAAAATTGCTTTATCTTCATATCATGATCTCAGATGAAATTTAGTGGATACCATTTTCATCGAGTGAACTTGTTTTTGGATGCAGCCACTTATTCATCCTCTTATCTCAATTCCATGAATTATTTTTCCATCCTAAGTCAAATAAACTTAGAAAATTATTTATAAAGAAACATATCTTGGAAGTCGTACCAACCAAGAGTATCAATATCATCATTGTATGTGATACATTTAACCATTGAACACCACTGTTCTTATTCTCTTTAGAAATGATAAACAACAAGACTGACCTTTTTATTTCCTGTAAGACCCATGACATTTAAAATCTTTTTAGTTGCTCTGATCCACCTTTTAGAATGAACAAGGTGAGATAATCGTATGAATGATGGGGGATGTGTCCTCATGAAATGATACAGTGTAGAAATGTTCTATTGGGGTTGATCTCATTGATCTTGTTCATGTATACCACCACCATTTATCACTTGAGTCAATGGAACCATCACTGCAAAAAACTATTCAGTTCTAATTTGGACCATCTCAGGATGCTAATTTGGAAGGTTCCTCTCTTTTGTATTACTTCTCAGTATAACTCCCATGATTCCTCAATAGAAAACCATTCTAACCAAACATATCTTCAATGAATCAACATAATAATCATTAAATGATATATCATTTCATTTTTACCATAATGTAAAAAAACAATTTTGGATATTTTATGAACAAAATTATTACTCCTAAAGTTTTTTAATCCCACCTCTGATACCAACAATAAGTACATAACCATAAACATTACATAATCTTGAATTATGATAATAATTAACAAAAATGATCTTTTTAGTTTTAGATCTTTATTTAATTGGGTCATAACATATACATAACAACTTGAATATTAGATGTAGACACTTCTACTCAGTATCCATATTTTTCATAAAATAAAAACATTTAAAAAACATGTCTATTATAATGTTTTAAACAACATGACATTTCCATAATCCCATAAATGACCCTATTTCACTTTATGTCTTATGAAAAACCTTTCAAATATTTGGGATGAGCATTAACATCTCAGTAAGAGATACACAAAAAAAGAATATTGTTAGTTTTAAAAATCAACCTATAAACCATGAATACTTTACATATGTAATACATTACAGCTTTATGATGTAGTAAATACACTTCACTGAATAAAATCTCATTTATTTCCCTTTGGTAACAAATAAATACCATTAAACCTAGAAAAAGAATATATAACATATAATAGGAAAACATGGGACATAATCATACTGAAATGGAATAACCATAAGGATGACATCCACAAAACATTCTTACCAATGGAATAGCTATACGACTGAATTCCATACCCAATTAATTGGTGGTTATAATGTAACCACTCATCCTTGGATTATTATATAACCACCCCTTATTTGGTTTATCATGTAACCACCCATAAAATTTCCATGTACTATTATATAAATAATAAACATAAATGATTAAAATAATCAACATTTCAGTCATAAAAATGTCATTTGAAATCAAAAGATATAATTTAATGATAATTAAATAGTAAATCCACATTCAAAACCATTTTTAATACAAAAATATGTTAAAATTTTATATGGTATTTATTTTCCCAAAAACATCATGGCTTGTTAAGGAATCCAAATATAGAATAATGTGCGTGACGGCGAAAAGGTCATTGTTACCACGTACATTAAAAAATTTACATTTTTTGTCTAGTAATGTTATATGTAGAAAAAAGATTCATTTTGAATGGATGTAAAATAAAAAGGGTTTTACTATACACCATGTAAAATAAGGAGGTGTATATTATCAAAACATTCCGCAATCAAAGGATATTAAGAAAAAGTCCCTCACCTCCTGTCCGACTTGACTTGTATGTTCCTTGTTCATTCTAAAAAATAAAATTATATTAATTTATACTTTCCTCAGATATATTTTCTTTATAATTATTATTTTAATATAACTTATTACCTTGAAATAATAATTAGTTATTTATTTGTGTTCACATCAATCATTTTGTCGATATTTGGAACATGAGTCAAAAATGAACTTATTATAATAAAAAATTGTCTATATGGTCATAAGTAAATTATATCTATAATGATATTCATGACATAGATATCATATATTTCATATATATTCAGTAAAAATATATTTATAATAATCTATAACATTGGGATATAAGAAATGAAATGCATTGTTCATGGAGACGGCATGTCGTACGTACGCATGAAGGCTACATTCATTTATTTTCCATATTAAATGGAATAAAAAATAATAGATATATTATAATATTATAATTTATATATAATATCATTTATAAGTTTATTAACTCCATATTTTATACGTTCCATGTATGGCATGAACGATTCATATCACTTTGAGGGGTGGTAGTATACACTTCCTCAAATGAAATTATGGTATTTATACAACATAAAAATCATAATAGTATGTTCTAAATGATAATCAAATAACCATTGAGATAAAATAAATTTAAAATATATCAAATTTAATTATATTTCATTTATAATGGACACCATAAGGGGTGGTAGGAGAAAATTGACCAATCATCATTTTGTGATGCAGTAGATCACCATCTATAGAAACAATATGTATTATACCCATTAGATGGTGGTGTGTGTGAGTGTAAGATGGATCATTATCATAAAAACCCTTGTATATTTAAGATACTAGTGTTTTAATTAAATAATTGAATAAATATATTTATAGAGCTGGAGAAGGGAAAATAAATGAATGAAGATTGAGATAAGACATTACCTCAAATCAGGTAATCCTTTTTGTTTCAGTTATGATTCCTCATTGAATTATCTTATGACCAATGTAAGAGTTCTATGAGTCATATAGAGATATTTTGAGATCATTTGGGATGAGTAAGGATGAGTAAAGGGGTCTTGAAAGGTGTGATTAAGGGTTAGAGGTGGTTTCCTTTTATAAAAGGAAGGAGGGAAGCTTAAGGAATATCATGAATTGTTATTGTATTATAAATATTATATAGAATATAAATGTGCACAAAATATGTTAGTTAAATGATAAGATGAATATATCTTGAAATAAAACCATCCAATAAGAATTATATAGGTTTTGGATATTGTTTAATCCATATCGTTTTTATTTAACACTTTTTTTACTATTACTGTTTTACCAAGTATTTAACATTTTGAGAGTCATAATAGTTAAAAAAACATGATAAGTTTCTAATTAAGGGGTAAATAATAAAATTTTATTAATATGATAACTATTTGCCTGAATATTAAATTTTTTTAGTTTTATAATATATAATAAATTATATTATATTTTAAAATATAAATTATGTCAATTTAGACACTATTCATATGATTACTTTTTAAAAAATCCATAACAACATGATTAATTTTAAAAAACATTATTAGTTGTGATGTAACATGTATATATCATCCAAAAAATTAGTTTATGACATCCAAATAAAAAAATTATATTTATTTTAAAATTTTTAATATCATTTATTTGAATCTTTTATTAATGAAGTAATCAGTGTATCATCATTGTGTCAAAATTAAATTAATTTATTTAATGCCTAAAAATTATCAATATAAAACCATTCTATATTAAATCTTTTTATATTTGTAATTACTATTTATAGTTATAATTATCACTTATATAACACTATATAAAAATTATTTTAGTAAAAGTTATATGTTTAGATTATATTTTCCTTTACATTAAATAAAGAGTAATTTAATGTCACTTTCACACACAAGTGGAGTAATGGGGTCTTAATATCAACCCAAGGATTCTCATGTATGGAAATAACTCATCCAATAGGGCTCAGAAATGTGTTAGGGAAATTTAATATTATTATAATATTATTTTTTTCTCATATTTACCAGATTTACCCATTCACCTTGGTAAATAAAATATTTACTGAAGTTACTGTTCACAATGTCTAAAAATAAGAGACACATATTTAATCAATTTGAACATACTACTTCCAAATATGAGATCCATTTTTCCATATTTAAAACCAAAAAAAAGGTTTCAGAAATTAATTTAAAATTATTTCTCATTATCAAACGAAAAAACGTGTTTTCTCGAATAGCCTGAAGGCCTTTATTTTTAATGATTTTTGATAAAAATCTTTTCAAGTGATGAGGGAAACACTTACAAGGTCTATAGGTTTATAGATTACATGGCTTGTATTCTAAAGAGATTATATGACTTGAAGGTTATAGAGAATTCAACAAGACTATCTGCAAGGAACTGTCTCTCCCCAGCATCTACATCGTAATAGTATCTCTCCACTTTCACATGTATATCTTTCTAGGCTTTCCATGAAAGCACAAGATAGTTCCGATGGAATATCCATACCATCTCATTCTGAAAAAATCAATTTTTTTTTCTCTAGTGAGTGAACATGCTCTGAATCCTCTTCTAGGGCGGCTCTTTTTTAAATTGAGTCTATCTGGGGAAACTACACTGATCATGTGGCTTGAAGGCCTTTAGTTGTCCTAAATTCCATAATGGTGGCCTAAAATCATTAATGACCTGAATGCATGGGTGGATCAAAGGCCTTAAGGACTCCAAGACCAAACTTTTGGCCTAAGTTGAATACTTCCAGCTATTACAGTGCTGAACAGTACCTACTACAGTAAGTACTACCATGTCTTCTACAGCACCACACAGTGCCTACTACAGTACTGCTACTATGCCAGCTACAGAACGACAACATTACCCCCATAATTATGCCTCCTCCTGGTTTCGAACATGGTTCTCATGGATTAACTTAAGCAGTCCTCAACAACTGGGCTAAGTATTATGTGCCAAAAAGCATGTTTTTAAGAAGAAAAACTAGAAAAGATTTTCATGTGTTTATTTCCAAGGTCAAATTGAAATTACATCCAATAAAACCTTGGATTTATTGATAAAACATTAATAAAATTACACATTAAACCAAATTAAAAGGACAATTCTAGCATATTAATAAATTATATGAAAAGATAGTTTTGATTTAAAATGCAGTATTTTTATCTATTCATTAAAAATGAACATTATCTATAAAAATACCAAAAAATAACCGAAAGATAATTTTAATTTTCCGATTCTAAAGAAAAAGTTTATTTTTCAAATGGAACATATAAAAGTTAAAAAGTAGATTAAAAAAGGTTTCTCTATCAAAAGGAGGTAAAACTACCATTTAAATATTTTATTGTATTTATGCTTAAAATTAGATTCATTCTCATTTTAAACCACTAAATTTTATTGGATAAATGTAAAAACATTTAAAATACATCATTAATCATAATATAGTTAGTTTTTTTTCATTCCCTCCAATACACCATCTAGGCATTAACTTCAATTTAAAATAACAATATTATCATTATAATTATTATTTCTGTATGACATAGCATTGTGTGAAACATAAGATTATGGAGTAACCCATTATTTCATTTCAGGTGCTCCATCGATCATAGTATCACATTAAAAATAAAATTAATATTAATTCACAAATATTAATAAATTGGAAAACATCATATTCTTTATTTACATGGGATGTTAGAGTAACTATTATCATGCCATTAATGGATAGTTCAAGGGAGTATTTCAATCTTCTATATTTATGAAAGTTGATATATGGATCCTTTTATTAGAATATAACCATTGTGTTAAATTCCATAAAATGGTGTATCAACGTGCTTATTAATATGGAAAAAGAATGACATCTCAAGAATATAGGTTGGTGACATGGATGTGCAACCATCATGATGAGATATTGTGACGAGGGGATTATATTACACAATGATCATTAATATGTGTTTATCATCATTGTAAAATTACAAAATTTATCTTAGGTTCCATTACACATTGCTGGACAATAATTTCAGACTATAGGTAAACCAGCCTCATGCGAATGAAAAAAACATATAGGGTCCCACAATATGTTTTTTTGTAGATCTGAATTAAATTCTATTTCAGTTTAACTAATAGAATAAATATTAATCTCAAGGATAAGGAAAATTTTTTATTCACTTTTTATTGATCCTAAAAATTAAATAAATATTTATTCACTAATTTGTAAAAAAATTATATTTATTTATTTATTATTATTATTTATTAAATATTTATTTATAGGTTTATGAATAAAGTATTAACCTAATAGTAAAATAATATTTTATTTGGGTATTCAATAAATGATAAAGAATTTCAGACAGACTGAGATTGCATTTATTGTAATTTATTTATTAACAAGATGATTAATAATAAATGTTATTGTGGAAGTTGGCTTGCACCAAAAAATAATAATATTAATATTTTATTATGTATAAGGGTGTTTATTAATGATTATTTTATAATTTACAATCTCACAAGAATTAAAAAATTAATTTAACTGGAACCCCTGTAATATAAATAGATGATTATGCCTATTGAGTATAGTATCAATTATTGTAATAGAAATAGATAATTGTTTCACAAAACTAATTCTCTCTCACCTCCTCCTTCTCTCTTCCTATCAATAATGTTCAACAAAATATGTATTTTCATCAATGGTAAATAATGAGAGATTAATAATGAACAACATAAGGCATGTGATTTGTCTTACTAGCACCCGTAGATTGAGTGGCATTGTATGGATATCATAAGAGTATTTGTGGATCACCATTAAAGTGTCCTTAGATCCCCAGAGTGCAATGATGAAAATATGGAAGGGTATTTTCATACTTCAATAGTTATCAATGAAGTATGAACCTATGCCTTGGTATTCATTTCATCAGATATTAAATAAACAAATTATAAATTTGATGTGAATTATCCTCGCTCATGGTTTTTGGAAATGATTATTAAAATAAATTATTATTTATCTCCCACTAATGCATGCTTCTTCAGTATAGAGAACCAAGAAATTATATCATTATAGTAAGAATAAAATTTACAACAATTTATTTAATTGCTGATCTATAAAAAATTGTGGTTTTATTTATATTTCATATTATTATTTCTTTAATTCGATTTAAATTAACACTCTTCAACATATTTATCATGATTCATTAAGTGTTTCTTTCATAAAGGATTAGAATAGATGATGAATTAAAATGATTTCCATCATGACACTGCTAATTTTTTCATTATGATAGTATTACACAGTGTATACTCTAAATTACACATCATGCACCCTAGGTATCTATATATGCATGCACATAGGGATTTATAGTGTTCCATGAATGACCCTGGATCACTATGAGAGGAGAGTGGTGAATCACATGCAATGAAATGATGAATCAATTTTAATTGGTTCACTACTAAGGGCTAAATCCAAGAATTATACGTCGACAGTGTGTCCATCATACAAAAATACACTAATCTTCTCAAGTTGTAGAGTATAATAGATTGGGTACAGTCACTCTGTCCACAGTGCACTGCCTTTACAATATTTTAGAGATAGCACATTGTGTCTCTCAGATCATTTCCACTGTCTCCCCCTTGCTGACTGTGCTGGAAGAATATTCACTCAGTTTATTCATATGAAGGTCTTTTCAATGGTTTTTCATTAAATCATAAATCCTCAACTCTAAATGGATGGTTTTTTGAATCCTTGTTATCTCCCAAAGATGTAATTTACTTTTCTTATACAATAATAGGTTTCAAAAATTAATTTTGCAAACTTATTTTGTCAGTTTTTAGGATTCCTTAGGTGTTCCTCATATTGTGTTCTAGGTTTGGTCTTTGGTCCCCCTCTTCTACATACCACTGTTGTTTCTGTATACCATCCATCTCCTCTAAAAACAATTATATTCTTCATATTTCCTTACTCCGCGTACTCCCTACTCCGTGTGCTGTTTTTCACCTCCATGTACTATGAGATCTTCCTCCACGAACATCACTTTCTTCTGTGGAATTCTTTCCTTACTCGGATGGTTCTCTCTGCATACCATCTTCTCCTCTGTGAACCACTTCGGAAATTAGTAGTTTTCATCCAAAAATTTTAATCATTGATACCACACATTAATAAAGGGTTTTACAAGTCCTTATGAGTGAATAACTCCTAAAATTTCACAAATCTGATTTACCGAAATTTTCAATGTGGGTCAATCGTCAATATATAAAAAACTCCATACTCATACGATTTTCTTCCAATGTGTACCACTCATGTTTCGTTAACTACGACAATCACACCAACCTTCACTATTCCGAATACTACATGACTTCACCTTAAACCATAGCTGAAAAAACCCAGTTCTGTGTAATGCTCCTAGTACAGTTCTGGTTTCCTGGTATGCGACCGTGAACCATTCATGGAACATTGTACGTATTCCTTTTTTTGAGGTATGTGGTTTCTCTTATTTTTTCCGATTCTCTTGGTCATTTCATATACCATTGACTCTTAAGTGAAAAATATTCATTTTACAACATCAAAATATTGATTTTGAGGTCCAATAATTTGGCCATCACTTGGAAACATTACCACCATCAAAACTACGTTCGGCTTGAACTGTATGATCACATTCCTCACAATCTCCCTGATCATCTATTAGAGGATTGACAACAAACACAAACCATATTCAATTTATCAAAGATCATCCTTGGATCCAATGATTCACATAGTAATTACATGTTTTGTATATCATACTTTGATTGGCCAACCTAGGACACAATTTTCAGATTACATGATGTGTATATATTAACACATCATGGAGTATGCATGTGTTAGCGGCATATATCGTGGAATATGTGAGGTCATTTTACATGGTCTTAACTACATGAGACTGAAAACTTGAAGCATATATGATATAAAGGATGTGTATGAGGAGTACACAGTGTATATTTTATCCATTCTCACATCTGAAACACACAACAAACACCCAGGTGTGGATCCAAAATTCCTGTAAGGTGTAACACATAGTGTGTAGATGTTATGTACTTGCTATGTTGTTGAGCTGAGGTTCACATTGAAATCCCAGTAGTGTTCCCTGGATACATGAAAACCAAGATTCACATATTGTGGATGTTTGATACACACCACGTATTGTACGATTAAAGTAAAAAAAATATTACATTAACTTGATAATTACAGCATAAAACTCATATGTTATTAAATAGCACAATAATTTGTGTTTGAAAATTTAATAAATGTTTTTAACAATATTAAATTATCAATTAATTTATTAAAATTAATATGTCGTTGTTAGTTCTATTGTTTATTTTCCATGAGTTCCATAAATTATTGATATCTCCAGTTTTTTTTGGATGGTCATTAAAATGGAAGGGGAATTTTGAATTATTTAATTATTTAATTAATTAAATTTTATTCTACTTAATAATAAATATTTTATAATAAAATTAATTATAGATAGTTACTTTTTCATATTCATTGCATGATTGACTGGTCATGAGCTTCAGCAGGACCTTCTTATTTGTTGGATGTTTTAACATTGTTTATTTCATGGTATTGTAATTATTTATTTTTAAATAAAAAATTATGGCCTATGATTCATACCACCCTCCATTTTATGTATGACCTACATATCCAAGTATATTTATGTAATACCTTTTTATATTATCATTTGGTTCCCCTAACTTATGTGTGAGTCATAAATACATGTAATTTATGGAGCATCTAAAGGTATGTGGATCCTATTAAAGAAAAAACAATTATATTTCTAACTCTGATGATACACAGGTCGATAGGTGGAATGTAATAAATGACTACATGACTGGAAATTGATGTTATTTTTTCTAGGTCAAAGGTTTATTTAATATAATTTCTATAAATGAATAGTTTGATAATGTCCATGAAGAGATGATTTAATTATTATTTATTTATTTATATCTAATTATTTATTTTGTGGATGCAAAGTTCTGATCACATAAGTAAATGAATTAATGTTAAAATTAGGAAATTTAAATATTTACTTTGCGTAAATATTTTATCCATCATGAGTTATTAATTAAGTAACATCCACCAAATATCAATAATACATGTAAGGGATAAAATAAGATAAATATTTATTCTAAATTAATTAAAATACATCAATTAAATATTATGCCAGATTTTCCCGAACATTAATATATTAGTAATGAAATTGTTGAGACTAAGTGTTTTAATAGCCCTTATTTGGACACTTACTTTTAATGTGGAGTTCTTATAAAGGTTATGGGTTGACTTAACCACATTATTTCAAGAAAAATATCTTAAAAGACTTGATATAACTTAGAGGCAAGTGTTGAGTAAATACATATAAATATTTTATGCTAGGGGAGTCCACCCAATGGATCGGGGAGCTACAAGCCTATAGTTGAAAATAACCTGGCTATATAAAAACCTTCAATTAACTTGTCCATCACACATTTGGGCTATGAAAAGAGGAATATGGATACATTACACTATAATTCCCTAGAAAATAGAAATTCCACTTTTAATGGTGATGGCTATTGGGACATTATTTTATAGTTTGTGATTTAATTAAAAATCATAAAATAAAAATAATTTATTTTTTCTCACATAAATTTTGTTCAAAAAAGGTATAAATAATATACTCTCTTAAATGTATAATAAAATTTAAAGATCATCATCTAAATTATAACTACAATCATTATTTGAGAAATACAACGACCTCACTTGCATAACATCCAAGAGTGGAATAGACACCATTGGGTTATGCTACACCATGAATTGAAATCACAAATTCTATAATCCTTGATCCACCTACTAAAGAGATGAGTGATGAATAGTTCATGGTCTACAAAAAACATCTGAGATATTTGGTTGATTTTTCTTATTTTATGCTTTCGTATATGTCTAGTGAACACATAAAGTCTCATAAAAACATGTTTGCATATAAAATTCTTGACAACCTCTATAGGATTTATCGTTATAGTGATATAAATGATGTGTTTGAGATATACAAGGCATTTTTTCCTAGAAATAATGTAGAGGGTTCTCCAGTTGGGCATCATGTATTCAATCGTATTGGCTACATAGAGAGCCGAGAGGTTATAGGGTTTAAACTTTACAATGAATTGGGAACCAATATCATTCTGACATCACTACCTACCTGAATCTATGTCTATTCTTTAAATTTTAGTATGAACAACATTGAGATGTCACACCTAGATCAACTAATTGTCCTTCACCATGTTGATAAAGATATGAGGCCAAAAAATCCTTCCATCCATATGGTGAAAGAACCAAATGGGATATGGAATATCACTAAACCCAAATCGTCTTCATAGCCTTCAAAAATGATAATATCAAGGGGGAAAGAAAGAGAATATAATTTTGTATATTTGGAATATTTTAAAGACCCAAATATTTCATGTGATTTTTTTTATATTATTTGGGATTTTTATGAGTCTGGGATAATTGAAGAATCATGATTCCAGAGCTAGTGTTCCCTGAAGAAATATCTGAACATTTATTATGGTACATTCAGAAAATGTGCGGGTGGCATTTTATAACATTGGAACTGGTGCTCAGATTAAAAAACATAGGTCACTGTTGAATCTGCACTTCCAACATTCTATTAAGGGAAGCATCACTTTTACTACCATTGGTTGGGAGAAAATGTGATGTTTTGAACTTTTTAAATAATAATTAAATAACATGAAATTGTTATTTTCTTTACTTTTTCTCCAACGTATTAGTTATAGTGGAAGGACTGGTTACTTTTTAAGCCATTTAATGGCTATACTCATCAACTCTGTAACTCAACCATATTGAATTAAAAGAGGTTCATTAATTCATTTAATGAAACTCCTTAATTCTTCTGTGCATTACTCACTTTTCCCCCTCCTATTTAAATGGTGCTCGGGGTCAGATTTTGGCATGGCTTCTTTCAAGCGAGGAAACTCTTGCTATGTTCTTTATAAAAATCCACCAATGGAGGATTAATGCTTGGGTCGTAATGATCCAGGATTGACAAACGCCGACGACACCATCTTACATGGATGATCCTCCCGCCGCAACTGTTACACCTCCATCGGATCTCGAGGTAGGGGGTTTATGTTTTGTTTTGGTTTAAAATTATTGAAATGAGTTTATTTAATCATTAATGATAGATAAATATTATCCTTCTTATTATCATGTTAATAAGGTGGGCACGATCCGAACAAATAAGGTCCAGACCCTCTGCTGATTCGTTCATGTCGTGTTTTTTGGGGATGACTTTCCTCAATTTTGACGGAAACAACATACTGAGGGTCACACTATGACAGCGGCAGTTTGGGAGACTCATAGGTGTAGAAGGCACCATTAATGAACCACTGGATCATGTCCAGCAGCCCATGAAGATAATCAATGGTGCGCCACCATGACGGCAGCCGACGGTGGTCAGAGGAGGGCTACAACAACCAAATGCGGATGGTGGTATGGTGGCGTGACATCACGCACTACGGTGGATAGAGGCGGTCGGCCCAAGCAGTCTGTGCGGGGGAAGGGCAGAGTCCTTAGGGACCGCTGGTGGTAGCAACCACTACCAATGGGCCCCGACAGGAGGGGTGGTGCAGCCCTGTGTCACACTGTGCTGGCTAGAAACTGGTCGGCCACCTGGTCGGCCATTGCACGCGGTGGTGTAGCACCCCACTGGCTAGATGAAACGCCCCTGCATCCGTGAGGCCAACTGCAGATGTAGTCTGCCTTCATTTGAACTGGTATGGATATGGGATGGATGAATGGACCGGATGCGAGCCAACAAAATGTGTCGGATGTGGGTTGGATGATCGAGCCAGACCAGCCCAACGGGACAGCGCGGGTGGGAAAAGTCCCACCGGGTAGTTCGAGCCAACCACGACCAAGTCCCAAGAACAAGTCGAGACAACCCCGATGTGCCGAAGCCAGTGATCCGGGCTGACCCTTAATGGTAGAGACTCAAGCGGAGTCAGGTTGACCCCGGGACCTGTTGTGTCGGGTCGGTCTATGACAACCCTTCTTTTTACTACATCTTAAACATGATTTATTACATAAAACTTCACTTGATACAATAATGAATATCAAGAGTTTTAGTGTCTTTTGGGCTTAGGATCATTACATAAAAACATAATACATGAAATACAATATCTTTATTGAAAACATCCCTTACATGACCACTACATTCCTTCGTACTTAGCATCGAATGGGATAACCTGAGGACATGCATAAGAAAAGGGTGAGATATAAAGCCCAGTAAGAGATTACACATGGAATTACATGAGGAGTAAAATACTTGTTAGAAAATAGGTATATCAATAGACCATAATAAAAACAAGAACATAAAGGCATGATAAATCATGATAATCATTACATGGAAATGTGGAAACAACACTTAACTTGGAATTAGCATGAGCCAAGGCTCATTGCACATGGAGCATGAGTAAATCCTCATTGCACATAAAGCACGAGTAAAACCTCATTGCTCTTGAATTATAATGATTCAACACTCATTGGACATTAAGTATCATGATTCTATACTTTACCCAATGCATTTGAGCGCTATAAGGGCGCACCGTTCTTAAACATTTCATTTCATGCATAAGAGTGCCACGCGGATCATAAAACATGGATTCATATAACATAATCATTTATTCCATGATAAAGGAATGTGGAATTCATACATGAAACTTTTCAATCAATATGTAAATTTGCATTAAAGTGAATACCCTTGATGGAGAAATGGGTATTGTATTCACTACACAATGACATTGGCTTAGAAAATCGGTGCGATTTCGGCAGCGTAACGACGTGACATAAGAATTCATAAAAATGGTTGATGAGAGAGAAAGGGGTTCCTAATCATATTTACATGTAATGTACAGTAAGTAGGTCATATAGATACATGTCCAAACAATGTAAATGTAATTTAGATTCATGATACAAAAGTATTACTTGAATGTAAAAGAGTTGAGAGAAGTTCCTTTCGTAATTTCGGCATAGTAACGGGTGTACATGGGAGGCATTTAATGAGAGAGAAAGGGTCTCCCATCATTCAAAAATAAATAGGGCAGTATGAGGGAGGTGTGAAACCATACCCCAACATTTATAATTGAAATTAAAAGGGCAAAACAACTTAAATAAAATTGGACGAAAATGAGAAAAGAAGAAAAACCCCTTACTTGGAAGTGTGATTCCAAAGGATAGAGAGAGGCTTGTGAGAGGATTCTTGGGAGATTGGGGAACCTTGGGAGGATTCTAGAGAGAGAAGGGAAGAGTTTGGACGAAATCCAAAGGATTTGAGTGAGGAGGAAGTGGGAGGTTGGGTGGGTTTATATAGGAAATGTGAGAGAATTCTTTATTATTTAGCTTTGGGACCCCTCATATTAAATTAATCCAAACTACCAACCATGCCATGTTTATTCAAAATGGTTTTTGGAAAAGGGAATAGGAAAATAATATTTTATAAGGAAAAGGTCCGAACTTCTTAAAATATTAGAGTTTCATATGTGAAGGTGAGTCACACACTCATGGAAATTAATTTAAAAAGATAAGGTGTTTAATAAGTCTTGAGGGGTGCATTAATGCTTTGAAAAGTAATCCAAATAAACCTAAAATCACATTATTTTAATGGTAAAAAATATATTGTCCGAACATAAACATTATAGTATTCTATTACATCACTATTGGGTCATTATGATGTCATAAAAAACATTATATATTTAAACGGTATTTAATTTTTACTAAAAAATGTGACTGTCTCAGAAAAATATGAAAAATTCACCGTTGGATAATTTCGACATCCAGATTCCAAAAATAACATTTATTTTATCTAAATAATTTTTAAAATATGTTAATTTTCACTTTTAATATAAAAACCAAAATTTATCAAAAATTCACGGGTTTTGACTAAAACGACTTTCAAACCGTAATAAAATAATAATTGGATTAATACAATTATATGTTCATTTATATATAATAAAATTAATCTAATAATAATAATATTATTATTATTTTATTAAAATTTTATTTAATTCAAAAATCCTTTAATTTAATAAAATATATTTCTTAATTAAATAATAACTAAAAACACAATTTGTACATTAAAAACCATTTACAATATATCAACAATGACACGAAATTATATTCATTGTTATATAAATACATAATCTAAATGAACATAGTACTATCGATTTGTTACATAACCCCTTAAAACCGCCGCATAAGATTTAAGGGTAAGGTGTGCGATGGTGACAGACTCTTGGGGTGGCTCGGATAACATCACTCGAGTGGTATTTTCTATCAACTTCCACTTCTCCCGTAGACGGTCCCGTTCGAGCTTGAGATGGTGAAGATCAGCATGGGCTTGGTCAAGAGTGAATCCCAAGGATGCCACCTCTATTCCTAGCTCTGATAAATGGGCTTCGTATGGGGAAATTCTACTGGATGAGTCCATCGCTTCATTTGTATAAGTAAAATTGGATGTATTAAAGCCCTATATTTATAAAAATCATGTGATCATTGTTCAATGGATATAAAAGTAACGGTAAAAGTTCATATCATAAAACAAATGAAGTTGACATTTTATAAAAACATTTTATATAAAGATACATTTAATAAGATCAAGAGGGATTTTCAATTAAGGAAACTTTAGGTCGTTACACGGTCTTACCGAGTTGTACTGAGCCCAGACCCAAATAGCCCCCAAATAAATAAATGCTTGTAACTTATGAAGAAAGTGTCCTTTTTTACATGTAGTAAGTGGCGTTGGGACCCCTTTATTGAAAACAGTAACTTTGGCATTTTTTGGTTGGCCTGATTGATCATGGTCGGACTAAGGTGAGATCATACCCTTTTCACTGAATGTGGTGTAACTAACCTGTCGGGCATCTGATCGACCCGATTTCAATAGAATAAGGTCCCTTGTGACAATAACGTACTTTGGTGATACTATATGTGAATTTTTATGGGGTTTGATGTTTGACTTGGGTCATATCAGATGTGAATCCAATCGGGCCCTTTTTAAAAAAATGGTCATATCTCACAGACTGGGCGTTCGATCGACGCGTCGTATGTCGCGTTGGGACACCTATGACAGGGTGGTACCATGGGTATGATTTGTGAAGGACATCGTACTGATTGAAATGTGAATGATGGAATGAGGCACAAAATATTACGGAGATCAGGCATGCTACATACAGGAATCTTGTGACTAGATGTGACAAGAAAAAAGAAGAGAGACCAAAATGGGTTAGCATTAGAAACTCCATAGTTGGATGATCTAGCTGTATGACTAATCACCCCTACCTCTGTACCAATAACCAAAAACATTCAGAACTAGTGACCAATATAGGTCCGCACTAGGGACCAATACAGGCCATTACCACCGACCTATAAGGGTCACCACCAGTGACCAATACGGGTCAGAACCAGCGACCAATACGAGTCACCACCAGCGACCAATACGGGTCAACAACAATGACCAATATTTGTCGCCATATGGAAACCAATAAGGCTCAGCATACAGTGATCTATACGGGTTAGTAGTAGAGTTACTACAGATAGGCTGTTCTAGATTTATGACTACTCTTCATTGTCCCAGTAACCCTGAAGTTATACCGTTATATTGAGTTGTCTCTCTTTCATTGTGCATCATCATTTATATCTTTCTTGTGATATTTCATTTGTGGTATTTCCTTTATTTTTTCCTTGTTGGATTACTTGGATACTTTACGTGGTCTTCGGGTCCCCTACTTAGTTGTTATACTCAACCCTATATGGGCTCTTATCGCACATGTGTGTCTGATATAGACTATTGAAGCTCCATGGTAGACTTCGGTGGTTCGGGACATGGTGGATCTGGGTACAATGGGAGAATTCAAGATCCTCTTCTTCGACACTAGACATCATTCTACTACCCTCCTAGAAGATCCTCGTGGTAGATGCAACAATAGTTTACTTTAATTTATGTTTCTATGGATTGTATTTTAGCCCATTGTTTTCAGTTTACAGTTGTACTCGTGGTTGTACTTCACTCTCGTGGTTATACTTTAATTTTTTTGGTTTTTTACTTCATATTCCCTTTCTGAGTGTGTAAAGATATATAAGGCAATGTCTTCCCTAATCGGGAAAAGCATTCTAGTTCTAGTCACCATTCCTTATACAATATAAGATGGGATTGGGGTTGTCACGTCCGGGCCCTATGGGAAAGGTTATAGCAAAATGGTATCAGAGGGCGGTCTGTTAAACTAGAAGAACTAATTGTCTACTTTAAATTATGAAATTTTGTAAGGTTTCTTGAGAACAATTTTTATTATAGGGAGTCTAGTGTTGGTGTTATGGCCAACATTTCCATACACCATGACCCTAAATTCAGTTTTCTAACTCAGTACATGAAAAACACTGGTATTTAGTGTTTTGAAATGTTTTCTTGATCTTTCTTGAGTCAAATCACCGGGTATAACTTATTGAACATGTTGTATCTATCTATTACAGGATGCCTCCATGAAGACAGCCTTCATGGATTCTTGTTAGTGATTGCGATATTGGACCACTAATCGATGGGGGTCAGTACATGAACAACTCACCGTGATGGCACCTTGGGTGGTATACCAGTAGCACCACCACTCTTTTAGAATAAGATTCTACAAGTAGATCATGCATGTTGGATGATCACATTGCATGATTTCTAGATACCGAGGCCTCTAGTGTTTTGAGGGTATATAGACCCCCAAGAAGCAGAGGACTAGCTTAAGACAGTTTCACGGGTCTTTTTCTTAGTAAAGACACCCAATGAGCATATGAAGATATTGGACATTGTCCTTTTTCATGGCTCATCAGGATGATGGTGGAGCTCAACGATCTAGGTGCATGAGGAGACGACCTCGACCTGGCAGGGCATTGAGAGCCTTTTTGGGGTGGAGTTCATGCCAGCAACACTATGATTTGTGCATATTCAGGAGCTATTGTGTAGAGACCCAATATTGATGTACATGTACATTACATTAATTTTTCGGAATACTTAATACATTACAAAAACAGACACCAAAGGACTGTAATAGTTTACCATCTTCGGAAACATGGAACATAATCTTCTAATCCCGGTGAAATATCTTCAACATCTCCCATATAAATATTCCCCTTTTTTTCATACATAAAACCGTTCTTTACATCCTATCGAAAAGAAAACATATAAAGGGTGAGCTCGAATGATCAGTAAGGGTAAACCTGGAAAAAATAAAACAACCTATAAACATTTTAATGTAAAAACATGAACATAAAACATCAAAATCATGAGTAATGACATAAATATTGGGAGTATATAAGGCATAGATCTCAAAGAAACATTAATCATGATATAATATCATGGGAATAAAACATGTAATTGTGGAAAACCATTAAGCACATGATATTAATTCCATAGTATCCAAGGCATTGCTGACAAGACCATCATAGTGGAAAAAGTCCATTACTAAACCGAGTTTACTTGTCGTTACACCCTGTATTAATGAACCTAATTTTACATTACGTTCTTGCAATTTCTATCTCATGAGATATAAATATTCACCTAATGCATTGAAGGGAGATATAGGTCTCACAAATCTCATAATGAAATCATTATTTCGGGTGCCACAAAATAAAAATAAATCATTCATCATAACCCAATTAATAAAATGGGCTTCATATACATTAACTCATCATAACAAAATTTATATAAAAAACGATATAATTTAATCATAAAAAAAATAAAACCATATAAATAATAGGGAAATTATACATGAAACATATCCATTTTAAATAATTTTTTCTTATATGGAAAATAGTTTTGAGAAAATACATGAAATGAATTCTTGAGGAAAATATCCTTTCTTCATCAAAATAATTTTCTATTCTCAAAATTTCATTCAATTTTTTAAAAAGAAAATTGTTGACAATAACCATGAAATTATATAGGGGAGGCTTCATGGAAATTAGGTGTCATGAAATAGTAAAAATCTATTCAAACATTATAAGTAAAAATACATTCTCCTCATACTTTTTCCGGAAAATCCAAAAAGTACCTCATATAGAAAAAAAAGAAAGATTACTTCCATACCTTGTGGTAAAAGTCAAGAAAGGGTAAAAATTACATTAAACATACATGGAAGAATAGTAAACATTTTAGGAAAACATTTTGAGAAAACATTGACATGGATGATAAACATAACCATAGTAAATACTTAGGAATAAACAATATCAGATAAGAATGAGATTAGAAAAATTATCCCTTACCATATGTTCAATTTCTTTTGTATGTGTCTGAGACTCCTATATTGTGGGTTTGAAAATATTATTAACTTATAAAAGAACCATAATAATATTAATGATATCATATATGATTCACTATGACCTTATATTTCCGTTCATTTGTTAGTTCTATGTTAAAGTAGTGTTTTGGGTAAAATCGTTTCATTTATCGTATCTGTTTTCACTTGTAATTTTTTGCATATGATTACATAGATCATGATTATTTACTTTTGTAAGGTAAAAAATGATTTATATATCGTATATATTCAGAATATACATATATATATTATATCCATAAATGGAATGAAATACACCGTTCATGGAGACGGTAGGTCGTACGCACGCATGAACGTTGTTTTTGTTTCCTTAATAAAGTAAATGACACATATATATATACATAAATCAGGTAGAATTATTTTGAAATATATCTCATGATTAATTATTAGATATACTTAATAATCAATCTTTAATTCTTAACATGGAGAATGAGACTCATTACGTAGTGGAGACGGTAAGCTGTACGTACACACGAGTGATGTTATCATTACCATGATTGTGGAATTTTATTGTAGTTTATGGTGTATAATATTTGATAATAAATATCACTTTAAAATAATCATATATACTAAATTTTCCATCCTTATACCCATCTAAATATGTTGGTGATGAAAAAAGATTACACCGTGGCGTGGAGAATGTATTCTGTACGTATGCACGCACGGTGATTTTATTTTTCGTTGGATGGGTAGAAGGTGAAATAGGGTTGTTTAATATTTATAATAACATATCAGTATATTATTGATACTGATGTTATTACATTATAATGAAAAAACTAAATAAAATGAATTAGAAGAAGAAAAAACTTGAATGAATCGGTAGAAGAGATTACCTCTTCCTCGACGTGCCTCTTTTAAACATCCTCTTTGGGCACTAGAGTTGGCATTTTGAGAAGACCAGAACCTCAATAATATTACTAGAGAGGTTTAGAAGGTGAATTTTCTAGGTTTGGCCGAGATTGAAGCTTAAAATGGCGTGAATAGAAGAGGGAGGAGGTGCCCTTTTATAAGAGAAAAGAGGGACACTTTTGGAAACGTCAAAAATATTAATTTATAATAAACTCAAACCCCACGTAAAAATATCTAAAATGACTTCAATTAAAAGATGATATGAGAAAGGGTTTTTATATCTTCATCAAATAAAATTTATACATTTTGTAAAATTATATTAAACGTTATCAATTTGATTTATCCATATTTAATCTATCTAATCTTATTTATGGTAATAAGTTTCTAAATTTTAAATTATTATAAATACATACTTATTTGTTATTAACAGTGCATAATTGAAACATTTATGAAATTTTAGACCATATAAATTTCAATTTATAATTTTTAAATAATTTTTTGTTTTTTAAACAATTTAATAATATGTTATTTTTATAAAATATCAATAGTGGCAATTTTGACACTATTTATTTATATGAATTTAAATAAAATCCACACAGAGGATATATTCGATCGAAAATATTTAATAGATTCCAAACATGTTATATTAATATATAAAATCCGTGGATCACATTAATTAGTTCATATAATATTTAGGTTTATATTTTTAAAACCATTTATTTGATATTTCGTTTAATAAAATAATTACTACAACATTTTTGTATGATTGTTTAATATAATGATTTTTTGCATAAAAATTAAAAAAATAATATGATTAATATAAATATAATATATTTCATAATAATACTTTTATTCTAATTTATCTTCTAAAACAACCAAATTTTTAAATTTTATATTTATTAAATTATGAACGTGACAACTTAGACATTATTTGACTTAAAATAATATAAATGTCTTAATCTATTTTATAAGGATCCAAATGGTCCACTAGTCACAACTTGGATGATTAAGGTATAGATATACTCGACCAATATGGTTTGGTAATGTTTATGGTCCTTTTTATGGGTATTATTAATTTAATATAAACTATATTATTGATTTTTCACTAAGGAAATAATTTTTGCATCATTAATTAATAAGCTATTAAGGTAATTATATAATTTTTTTTAAAATCACAAATAAATTCCAATGATAAAAAAAACATTTTAACTTTTAAATGAGTATTTATAATCAAATATATATTATGTATAACCTGATATTAAAAATACTTTCATTATTAATGATTCAGTGAGACAAATTTCACATTTTTAAATAAAATAAATCAAAGGTCTTAATCACATCCAATTTTGTTACAAAAGATACATTTTCTACCCAAGTATATTTTATTAAGAAAGAAAATCATCCAATTATATTAATACAAGTGTTAGGGTAATTTTATAATATTAGTTTTACCCTTAATTACCTAATTTACCTTTAACTATTGTAAATAAAATTTACCAAATTTACTATACATAATACCTTAAAATAAAAAGTAGCCTATTAAAATAATTTGGACTTAATAATTCTAAATATGGAATTCATTTTTCCAAATTTAAATCACATAATTTTCAATATTTAATTTAAAATTAATCCCATTGTTGAGAAAATGGGTTTCAAAAGTTAAAACATTACAAAATATTGAAATGGTTTTACCGATGAATTCATTATAAAATTAATTATAATGACATAAATTATATTAAATGGTAAAAATTTATTCTATTTATACTATAGAACCATTAAATATTATAATATATCATTATTAATTATCTTTATGAAAAAAGTTGTTTTTAATTAAAATTTTGCATATTTTTACTATTCATCAAAATATGAAAGTTAACAAAAAATTTATAAAATTACCAAAACTAAATTTTTATATACATATTGCAATGAATAAGTTTATTTTGTCAAATTGAACTCTTAAACATGTCAAAAACTATATTTATAGTGGGTGCTCCGTCCAAAGGTGGAAAGCTCCATTTTTTAAAAAATACTTGTTTTTTCTTAAAATTATATTTTGTTTCATACCATGCTCTAGAATATGTGTAAGATGAATGATAATGTTATAAAATTCGGAATTTGTTTAATACTATTCATAAGTTCTACTTAATTATAATATTATAACAATATATCGTTGTTTAGTAAACTCGGTTTTTCGTACAACACATCATATTAAACAATGTCGATCTTACGTGCAACACAAGCCAAGAATAGCGTTGCGTATACTACAAGAAAATACAGTGTTTTGTATAGAACAAGCTGATATTTTTGTAGTGTACAACACAATACATCAATAAAAATAAAAATAATCTTTCTCATAATATTTCTGGGTGTTACATTCTTCCCCCCTTAAAATGAATTTCGCCCTCGAAATTCTTCGGATTTATAAATGGTTTACTACTAGAATGTTTCTTTCATAAAAACTCACATCGTAAAAAGGAATAGTAAAACTTAATTTTATAAACTAAAGTATAAAATATAACAGTTACCCAAATTAACTCATCACTGGGTTTCCACATAGGAGAACATAGGTGAAAATATGGATATGGAAGGGAAATCTAATCATCATGTTCTGATGGAGAGTGGTAGAGAACATGGCTATGAAAAAGCCTACAATAAGAGAGCCATAAAATATTGATGACCTTAGGTACCGCCTAATTAATTGGTTATGAGGTAACTAGGGAAACATTTTTGGTTTTCAAGATCATTTCCCTAAAGTTGATAAATTTTTGCATAAGGATAAATAATTACTTTATTTATGTGTAATATCATCATTGGCCATTCCTTTAAAATTTTCCACTTCATTTCTTATTCAATTAAAAGAAGTCTAAGTTTTCATTCATGGAGTATTAGTAGATCATGTGATAGAATGATAGGTCATTTCATCTTTCTATATCACAAATGGTTGAGCACAAATTTTTAAATATATATAATTCAATCTATGGTGAGATTAACTGTATAGGATTCCAAAAAAGCACTTATGCTTCATCTATAAAACTGTTTATTAAAATAAAACTAATTTCTACTATTTAGGAACTTCCTATAGGCCAGTTGTAGGTGATAAAGGCTTATTGAACTTCGGTTGTGGGTTTAATTCCCACAGCCTAGTCTGATGTATTGGGTTGTCGCCCATCCTACGGGTTGTCCTTTTTATAAAACGACACCATTATAACATTCCAGAAATAATATCGAAAAAAATTTCTATGCTTAAACAATACAATCTGATGTCCAACTTAATACATTCTAATCGTTAAGCTTATCCAAAATACTTCTGTTCAATATCAAATTACAATGAAAATTATTACTAGAAAATTCATATTACAAGCATGTGAATACAATCATTTATCCCCCATATATCATAAGATATATTTTGTTGGTCACATTCCGAACATGTGAATACCTTAATAATGTATTCTATTGAAACATGATTTACCATATCACTTTAGTGAAAACATGAATTATCTAAAAAGTTAACTCTTTCCACATACCAAAGTCCTAAAAATTCTATATACTCAACCCATGATATCACATTGTCCTTATATCAGTCATGAGCTCATTAATATATCCAACATATTATTTTCTCCTTATCCCTTCATTATGTGAAGATCACCTTATTTCCAAAAATATTTCAATCACTTTTCTTAGTTACCCATAGCATATAATTATTGAAATCCACAATAAACTAATACATAGATATTCCAAAATTCCAGGATACAATAAATGAGAATCCACAACTATATTTTGGAATCCCGTTACATATAAACATAATCCTTCCACCAAATAGTTGTCATATTCAACATTTCCAATAGTGATTTCATGTGAAATCCCTTTGTCCTTTTCCATAAGAGGTTGTTGATGTCTATTATCATTAACCCTTGGATTAGGTCATTAGTTAACATAATTCCCCATTTCCCAGCACTTGTAGCATTAAAGTGTTGGTGGTGCGTTCTCGGTAGTCTTTTCGTTATTCACATCATTAGTTACCTTTTTCCGATTACATCAGCACTTAGTTGCTTGATGACCTTCTTTTATACACTTAAATCATTTTCTAGACCCTTTAAGTCAATATCCACCATACTTCATTCCACACATTGAGCATAATGAAACATTATTCTTTTTTCACCATTATTTTGACATTTTTCCTTGAAGTCCATCATTCGTTTCTTGTCAAAACCATGAGATGCATATGTAACACCAACTTTATGTTCTACCATGATAGCACAATGCACAATTTCTTCATAGGAACTGAAGTATCTTATATTTAATACCCTTCAAAGACATGGTTTTAAGCCACTGAAGAATCGATCAACTTTACATTCAGGTTGGATGATAAATCCAAATGCGTACCTTGAAATCCTTGTAAAATTTGCTTCGTATATACCAATAGATTCATCATCATTTTTCTTAAGATCAAATATCTTCTTTTCCATATTTGTTAGAAAAATACGAGGGAAGTAATTATTGAAAAACATGTTCTTGAACTCGTCCCATTTCATGGATTCTATTTCATCTTGGGGCCTTGTGTTCATAATTAGAGTCCACCACTGGTCTGTTTCACCTTCTAAATGATAAATATCCAGAATGAAATTATCATTATTCGAACAATGAATTATGGAAGATATCTTTTCAATGGTACTGATCCATTGTTTAGCAAAAAGTAGATCAGAAGACCCACTAATAGAAGGGTGATGTTTCCTCATGAAGGACTCAATAGAATATTGTTCCCTTTTCTAGTCATTTGGAAGTCCAGAATGATTCATATCTTATGTAAGTATAGCAATAATATTTTTCACTCCATCTTCCATAACATTGGTTTGTTCATAAGGATAGTCATTGAATTTCCCAGTGAATTGGTCATTAACATGGTTCCTTCAGGTTCCATCCATTATCTATAACCCAAAAAGAATGGCGTGAGTGGAAAAAATTCATATTAGGAAGACAACATAATCAAGGGGAGTACATTCAATATCTAATATCTTAGGTTTAATCCTAGGTTATTCATGATCTTGATCATCATTCTAGTATTTTAACCTATACTGATACTTAACCTTAGGGACATCCCTAGACATACCTTAGAAATATCTCTAGGGATATCACTAATGTTTTCGCATCCATGTTTCCAAAGAATAACTAAACCATTCCTCTGATACCGGCTATAGAGACCCAAGCTAGACGTGCATGGACATTACATTATTTTTTTGGAATACTTAATACATAATTAAAATAGACACCCAAGGATTGTAATAGTTTACTATCTTCAGAAACTCGGAACATAATCTTTTATTCATGGTGAAAAATCATCAACATCTCATATAAATATATTCCCCATTTTTTCTTACCTAAAACCTTTCATTATATCATGGGGAAAAACATATAAAGGGTGATCTCGAATGCTCAGTAAGGGTAAACATGGAGAAAATAAAACAACCCATAAACATTTGAACGTAAAAACATGAACATAAAAAATAAAACTCATGATTTATGTCATAAATCTTCGCAGTACATAAGGCATAGATCACAAAGGAACATTAATCATGATAAAATATCATGGGAATAAAACATGTAATTGTGGAAACCATTATGAAAATGATATGATTTTCATAGTAGCCATGGAATTACTTCCAAGACCATCATACTGGACAATGTCCATTACTGAACTGGTTTTACTTGTTGTTCCAGCCCTGTATTACTAAACCAGATTTTACTTTATATTTCATCCATGTCTATCTCATGAGATATAAATCTATACCCAATAAATTGGATGGATATATAGGTCCCACCCATCTCATAATGAAATCATTCATTCATGTTCCACAAAATAAACATAAATCATTCATCATAACCCAATAAATATAATAGGATTCATATACATCCTCCCATCATAACATAATCCATATAAAAAAATGGATATAATTTCATCATAAAAAAATTAAAACCATGTAAATAATAGATACATTATACATGAAACATATCAATTTAAATAATGTCATCCTAGATGGAAAATAGTTTTGATAAAACACTTGAAATTAATTATCGATGGAAATATACTTTCTTCTTCAAAATCATTTTCTATTCCAAATATTTCATTCTATTTCAAAATGATATATTTTTTTGAAAATAACCTTGAAAAATTGTACAATGATCTTCATGGAAAAAGTCATTATGAAACTGTAAAAATCCATTCACGTCGTATAAGTATAAAAAACATTCTCCTCGTACTTTAGTTAAAAATGTCAAAAAGTACCACGTCTGATAAAAAAACGAAACAACCCTTCCTTACCTTGTGGTAAAAATAAAAAAGGGGTAAAAATAACATTAAACTTACATGGATGAATTTTAAACATTTTAGGGAGACATTTTGGGAAAACATGGACATGGATGATAAACACAACCTTTGTAAATACTTACAAATAAATAATCTCGGATAAGAACGAGATTGGAATAACTATACCTTACCATATGTCCAATTTCTTCCACATGTGTCCAAGACTCCTGTATAGTGGGTTTAAACATATTATTAACTTATAACAAAAACATAATAATATTTAGGATATCATATATAAATCACTATGACTTTATATTTTTGTTCATTTGTCAATTCCATGTTAAAGCAGTGTTTTGGTTAAAATCGTTTCATTTATCGTATGTGTTTTAACTTGTAATTTTTTTTATATGATAAGTTAGATCATGATTAATTAATTCTAGAAGCTAAAACATGATTTATATATCATAAATATTCAGAATACACATATATAAAATAAATTGATAAATGGAATGAAAAACACTGTTCATTGAGACGGTAGGCCATACGTACGCATGAACACTATTTTCGTTTACTCATTAAAGTAAATGACACTATATATATACAAAAATCCTTTAGTATTATTATTTCACATATATCATGATTATTTATTAGATATACTTTAAAATCAATCTTGAATGGTAAACATGGAGAATGAGTCTCATTGCGTTGTGGAGATGGTAAGCCGTACGTAAGCACGAGCGCTGATATCAATCCCATGATTGTGAAATTGTATTGACTTTTATGGTGTATAATATTTCAGAATAAATATCACATTAAAATAATCATAAATAGTAATTTCTTAAATCATTATAACAATCCATGTACGTTGGTGATGAAAAACGATTCCACTGCAGCGTGGAGACGGTATTCGTACGTACGCACGCGCGGGGATTTTGTTTTTCGAAAGATGGGTAGAAAGTGAAATAGGTTTGTTTAATATTTATAATAACATATCAATATATTATTGATACTGATGTTCTTGATTTATAATTAAACAACTGAATAAGAGGAAGTATAAGAAGAAATAAACATGAATGAATCGGTAGAACAGATTACACCTTCCTCGACGTGCCTCTTTTGAACTTCCTCTTAGGGCACCAGAGTTTGCCTTTTGAGAGGACCAGAACCTCTATAATATAAATAGAGAGGTTGAAAAAGGGAATTCTCAGGGTTTGGCCGAGATTTATACCTTAAAATGGAGTGAATAGAATTGGGAGGAGGTTCCCTTTTATAAGAGAGGAGAGGGGAACTTTTGGAAACCTCACAAATATTAATTTATAATAAACTCAAACCACACTTAAAAACTTAAAAAATGACAAAAATGAAAATATGAGATAATATATGGTTGTAATATCATCATAAAATAAAATTTTAGACATGTTTGGAAATTATTTTAACCCTTATCAATTTGATTTATCCTTATATAATCTATCTAATCATAGTTGTGGTAATAATTTTCTAAATTTTAAATTGTTATATATACTTACTTTTGTGTTGTGAATTGTTCATAATTATATAATTTATAAAATTTTAGCCCATATAAATTTCAATTAATAATTTTTAAATATTTTGGTTTTTTTAAACAATTTAATAATATGTTATTTTTATAAAATATCAATAGTGCCAATTTTGACACTATTCAATTATTTAAATTTAAATGAAATCCACACAGAGGATATATTCGAACCAAAATACTTAATAGATTTCTAGAATGTCATATTCATCTCTAAAATTAGTGGACAACATTAATTAGTTCATTTAATATTTATTTTAATATTTTTAAAATGATTTATTTGATATTTCTCTTAATAAAACAATTACTACAACATTTTTCTATGATTATTTAATATACTAATTTGTTGCATAAAAATTAAAAATAAAATACTATGATTAATATAAATATAATATATTTCCTAATAATAATTCGAGTATAATTTATCTTCTAAATCAACCAACATTAAAAATTTATTTTTATTAAAGTACGAAGGTGACAACTTTGACATCATTTAAAATAATATAATATATTTGTAATAGTGTATTTTGTAAGGCTCTAAATAGTCCAAAAGTAGACCCTTGGATTATTAGGGTATATAAATACTTGACCAATATGTTTTGGTCAAGTTTCTGGTCCTTTTATGAGTATTATTATTTTAATAAAAACTATAACATTGATTTTTCACTAAATAAATAATAACTACATAATTAATGTATAAAATATTAAGGTAATTATTTATTTCTCAAAAATCACAAATAAGTTTCGATATTTAAGATAGAAATTTTATATTTTCAATGAGTATTTATAATTTAATTTATATTATGTATAACCTTATATTAGAAATATTTTAATTAGAAAAGTTTTAGTGAGACATATTTCACTATCTTTAAATAAAATAAATTAAAGGTCGTAATCACATCCAAGTGGGTTCCAAAAGATAAAATTTCAACCCAAGTATATTTTAGGAAGAAATATATTCATCCAAATATATTAATACAAGTGTTAGGGTAATTTTATAATATTATTTTTACCCTTAATTACTTGATTTACCTTTAACTGTTTTAAATAAAATTTACAGTAGTTACTATTCATAATGACTTAAAATAATAAGTAGCCTATTAACATAATTTGTATCTACTGATTCTAAATATAGAATCCATTATTCCAAATACAAAGCATAGAATTTTCAGTATGTAATTTAAAATTAATCCTGATGTTGTGAAAATGAGTTTTAAAAGTAAAAACATTGCAAAATATTGAACTGTTTTTACCTATGAATTCAACATAAAATTACTACTAATGAAATACATTATGTTAAATAGTAAAAATATATTCAATTTATAATTTAAAATAATTCAATATTATAATTTGACCATATAAATTTTCTTTATGAAAAAAGTTGTTTTTAATTAAAATTTAGCTTATTTTTACTATTCATCAAAATATGAATGTTAACTAAAAAATATTAAATAATTATCCAATGTAAATTTTTATATACTTATTGCAATGAATGTGTTTATTTTGAAAAATTAAACTAATAATCATGTCAAAAACTATGTTTACAGTGGGTGCTTCATCAAAAGGTGCCAAAACTACATTTATTTAAAAATACATATTCTGCTGGAAAATTTTATTTTGATGTCATACCATGTTCTAAAATATGTGTAAGATGAATGATAATGATATAAAATAAAAAATTTGGTTAATACTATTCATAATGGCTAGTTCATACAATATTATAACAATATATCATTGTTTATTGAAACTCTGTTTTGCATACAACAGGCGCTGTTGAGGATGGTTGCTCTTGCATGCAACACAAGCAAAGAATCGTGTTGTGTATACTAGAAGCTAATACAGTATTGTGCATAGCTCAAGATAATCTTGGTGTAGCCTACAACACCAGAGATCAATAAAATTAAAAATAATTTTTCCCATAAAAATTTGGGGTGTTACATTCTATACCCCATTAAATGAATTTCTCCATCAAAATTCGTCTGGGTTATAAATGGTTTACTAATTGAAATTTTCTTTCATAGAAACCCACATCGTAAAATGGAATACTAAAATATCATTTTAAAAACTAATGTATGAAATTTAATGGTTACCCAAATAAACTCATCACTGGGTTTCCACATAGGAGAACATAGGTGAAAATATGGATATGGAAGAAAAATCCATCCATCATGTTTTGATGGAGAGTGGTAGAGAACATGGCTATGAAAATACATCAATCACAGAGCCATAAATTTATGATGATCTAACGTACCATCTGATTCATCAGATATGAGGGTAATGGGACAACATTTTTGTTTTTCAAGATCATTTCCCTATAGTTGATGAATTTTTTCATAAGGATAAATACTTATTTTATTTAAGTGTAATATTATGGTTGGTCATTCCATGAACAATTTCGACTTCATCTATTATTTAATGAAATGTGGTCTAATTAGTCATTCTTGATGTATTAGTAGATCATGTGATAGAATGATAGGTTAATCCATATGTCTCTATCAAAAAAGGTTATCACGAATTATTAAATATATATAAGTCAATATATGGTGAGATTAACCGTATAAGATTCACAAAATGGACTTATACTTCATCTATCATACCGATTAATAAAATAAAACTAATTTCTACTAACGAGGGACTTCTTGTAGGCTAGTGGTAAGTGATAAAGGCATGTCACACTTCAGTTGTGGGTTCAATTCCCACAGCCTTTTCCAATGCGACGGGTTGTCTCCCATCCTGGGGGTTGTCCTTTTTCTAAAACTACACCATTATAACATTCTAAAAATATTATCGAAAAAAAAGTTCTCGATATATACAATTCTATCTGATGTCCAACTTAATCTAATCTAAACATTAGGCTTATCCAAAAAACTTTTGTCCAATCTCAAAATATAAAGAAAATGATTACTAGAAAGTTCTTTATAACAAGAATATGAATACCATCATTTATCCCCCATATATCATAATATATATCTTGTTTGTCACATTCCAAAAATATGAATACGTTAATCATGTATTCTCTTGAAACATGAATTACCATAGAACCTTAGTTAAAACACGAATTCTTCCAAAAGTTAACTCTTTCCACATACCAAAATCCAAAAAAAATTATATATACTCAAATAATTATATCACATTGTCCTTATATCATTCATGAGATCATTAATATATCCAACATATTATTTTCTCCTTATCCCTTTATTATGCGCATATCGTCTGCTTTTAAAAAATATTTCAATCACTTTTCATGGTTATCGATACCATATAATTATTAAAAACCACAATAAACCAATACATTGATATTCCAAAATTCCACGAGACTATAAATGAGATTCCACAACACTATTTTGGAATCCTGTTACAAATACACATAATTTTTTCACCACTTCGTTGTCATATTCAACATCTCCAATAGTGATATCATGTGACTTCCCTTCTCCTTTTCCTTAAGAGGTTGTTGATGTCGATCAGTATTAACCCTTGGATTAGGGCATTGGTAGGCATAATTACCCATTTCCCCGCACTTGTAGCATTGAAGAGTTGGTGGTGCATTCTCGGTAGCCTTTTCTCTATTCACATCATTAGCTACCTTTTTCCCATTACATCGGCAATCAATTACTCAATGGCTTTCTTTTCCACATTTAAAAAAAATTAGTCCCATTAATACAATCTTCACCATGCTTCTTTACAAACATTGATTATAACGAATCATTCCTCTTCTTTTCACCATTATATTGAGATTTCTATTTGAACACCATCTATTGTTTCTTGTCAAAACAATGAGATGGATATGTAACACCAACTTCTAGTTCTACCATGATATAACAACACAAAATTTCTTCACAGCTACTGAAGTCTCCTATATACAGTGCCCTTAGAAGACTTGGTTTTAATCCCCTAAAGAATCAATCAACATTACTTTCAGGTTGGATTATAATGTCGGATTCATACCTTGCAAGCCTTGTAAAATTCACCTCATAAATACCAACAGATTCATAATCCTCTTTCATAACCTCAAGGAACTCTGTTTCCATCTTTTTTTTAAGAACACAGAGGAAGTACTTATTGAAAAACAAGTTCTTGAACTCGTCCCATTCCATGGATTCAATTTCATCTTCGGGCCTTGTGTTCATAATTTGAGTCCACCACTGGTCTTCATCACCTTATAAATTGTAAACAGCCAGAATGACTTTTTCATGTTCCAAACAACAAAGTATGGAAAAGATCTTTTCAATGGTACTAATCCATTATTCAACCACAAGTGGATCATCAGACCCACTAACAGAAGGTGGATGTTTCCTCATGAAGGACTCAATAGAATGTTGTTCCCTTCTCTGCTCATTTGGATATCCAGAATGATTAACAGCTGGTGTAAGTATAGAAATAAAATTTTTCACTCCATCTCCTATAACATTGGTATTTTCAGGAGAAAAATCATTGCATTGCCCTGAGCATTGATCATTAACATAGTTCCTTCGGCTTCCATCCATTATATAAAACCCAAAATGAATAGTGTTAGAGGAAAAATTAAAATAAGGAAAACAACATAATCAAGGGGAGTAATTTCAGTCTCAAATATCATAAATTTAATCTCAGGTTATTCATCATCATTATCAGCATTCTAAGCCTATAACCTATACTTATACTTAACCTTAGGGACATCCCTAGACATACCGTAGAAATATCTCTAGGGATCTCACTAAATCATTCGAATCCTAGTTTCTAAAAATTAACTAAACCATTCCTCTGATACCAAATATAGAGACACAAGCTTGACAAACATAAGACATTACATTACTTTGCTGGAATAATTAATACATAACAAAAACAAACACCCAAGGACCGTAATAGTGTAGTGTCTTTGGAAAATCAGAAAAAAATTCTAATCATGGAAAAAGATCTTCAATATCTCCCATAAAAGGTATTCCCATTTTTTTTACCTAAAGTCGTTATTTATATATTGGGGAAAAGAAAACATATAATGGGTGAGAATGAATTCTTAGTAAGGGTAAACAATGAGAAAATAAAACCACTCATAAACATTTGAACGTAAAAACATGAACATAAAACATAAAAATCATGAGTAATGACATTAATCTTGGCAGTACATAAGGAAAAGATCACAAAGGAACATTAATCATGATAAAATATCACGGGAATAAAACATGTAATTCTGGAAAACAATTATGTATATGATATGATTTTCATAGTAGCCATGGAATTTCTACCAAGACCATTATAGTGGACAAATTCTATTATTGAACTGTGTTTACTTGTTGTTACAATCTTGTATTACTAAAACAAATTTTACATATCATTCTGGCCATGTCTATCTCATTAGATATAAATATTTACCCAATCAATTGGAGGGATATATAGGTTCCACCCATCTTATAATAAAATAATTCTTTTGTGTGCCACAAAAAAAACATAAATCATTCATCATAACCCAATGAATAAAAGAGGTTTCATATTCATCATCCTATCATAACATAATCCATATAAAACAATGGATATAATTTTATCAAAAAAATTAAAACTATGTTAATAATGGGAACATTATACATGAAACATATCCATATTAAATAATTTCATCTTAGATAAAATCTAGTTTAATAAAACACTTGAAATGAATTCATGAAGAAAATATCCTTTCTTCTTCAAAATCATTTTCTATTCTCAAAATTTAATTAAATTTTAAAAGAAAATAATTTTTTTGAAAATAACCATGATATATTTTAGAGGAATCTTCATGGAATGAAGGCATTATGAAACTGTAAAAATCCATTCACGTCGTATAAGTAAAAAAACATTATCCTCATACTTTTTCTGGAAAAGTCAAAAAGTGCCTCGTATGTTAAACAAAAGAACCATTCGTACCATACCTTGTGGTAAAATTAAATAAAATGGTAAAAATGAATTTAAACATTCAAGGGGTATTAGTAAACATTTTAGGAAAACATTTTGAGAAAACATAGGCATGGATGATAAACTAAACCCCAGTAAATACATACGAATAAACAATCCCGGATAAGAATGAGATTCGAATAATTATTCCTTTCCATATGTCAAATTTATTATGTATGTGTCTCAGAATCCTGTATAGTGGGTTTAAACATATTATTAACTTATAATAGAACAATAATAATATTTATGATATCATATATGATTCAAAGTGACTTTTTATTTCTATTCATTTGTTAATTCCATGTTAAAGCAGTGTTTTGGGTAAAATCATTTCATTTATCTTATGTGTTTTGAGTTGTAATTTTTTCATATGATTACATAGCTCATTAATAATTACTTATATAAGGTAAAACATGATTTATATATAATATATATTCAGAATATACCTATATATAATACATCGATAAATAGAATGAAATACATTGTACATGGAGACGGTAGGTCGTACGTACGCATGAATGTTGTTTTCGTTTCCTTATTAAAGTAAATGACAAATATATATAAATAAATCCTATAGAATTATTATTTCATATATATCATGATTATTTATTAAATATAATTTATAATCAATATTTAATGGTTAACATGGAGAATGAGTTTCATCGCATCGTGCAGACGGTAAGTTGCACGTACGTACGAGCAATGATATCATTCCCATGATTTTGGAATTGTATTGAAGTGTATGGTGTATAATATTTCATAAAAAATATCACTTTAAAATAATCATATATAGTATTTTCTTTCATCATTATACTCATCCAAGTATGTTGGTGATGAAAAAATATTACTCCAGGGCGTGGAAACTATATTCTGTATGTACGTACGCGTGGTGATTTCATTTTTCGTTAGATGGGTAGTAGGTGAAATAGGTTTGTTTCATATTTATAATAATATATAATTATATTAGTGATACTAATGTCATTACTTTATAATTAAACAACTAAAGAATAGTATGTAGAAGAAGAATGAAACTTGAAAGAATCGGCAGAAGAGATTACATTTTCCTCGACGTGCCTCTTCTAAACTTTCTCTTAGGACACTAGAGTTTGCCTTTTGAGAAGACCAGAACCTCTATAATATAACTATAGAGTTAGATAAGGGTAATTGGTAGGTATTGGACGAGATTTAAGGCTTAAAATGGAGTGAAGAGAAGAGGTAGGAGGTTCCCTTTTATATGAGAGGAGAGGGGCACTTTTGGAAACCTTAAAATTATTTATTTATAATAAACTCAAACCCCACATAAAAACTACCAAAATGACTCAAATTCGAAGATGAGATGATATAGGGTCTTAATTTCATCATTAAATAAAATTTAGCCATGTTGGGGAATTATTTTAAACCTTATCAATTTGATTTATACTTATTTAATATTTCTTATCTTATTTGTGGTAATAATTTTCTAAATTTTAAATTATTATTAATACTAACTTATATGTTATTAATTGTCCACAATTGGATAATTTATAATATTTTAGACCATATAAATTTCAATTTATAATTTTTAAATATTTTTGTGTTTTTTAAACAATTTAATAATCTATTTTTTTATAAAATATCAATAGTGCCAATTTTGACACTATTTGTTTATTTGAATTTAAATAAAATACACCGAGAGATTATATTCAAAAAAAATTTAATAGATTTATAACATGTCATATGAATCTAGAAAATTCGTGGATCACATTAATAGTTTATATATTATTTATTTATTGTAATTTTAAAACCATTTATTTGATATTTCTCTTAAAAAAATAATTTCTACATCACTTTTTTAAGTTTATTTAATATAATGATTTGATTCGTAAAAATTAAAAATAAATAATTTTATTAAGATAAATCTAATATAATTCATTAGAATACTTTTATTCAAATTTATCATCTAAAACAACCAACTTTTAAAATTTTATCTTTATTAAAGTATGTAGGTGACCACTTGACATCATTTAAAATAATATAATATAAATGTTATAATCTATTTTATAAGGCTCTTAATTGTCCTCAAGTAGACCTTTGTATTATTAGGGTATATATGTACTCAACGAATAATGTTTTTTCATGTTTCTGGTCCTTTTTATGGGTATTATTGTTTTAATAAAAACTATATTATTGATTTTTCACTAAATAAATAATTTATGCATCATTACTGTATAAGCTATTAAGGTAATTATATATTACTTAAAAATCACAAATAAACTACCATTATGAATAAGAACATTTTATACCTTAAATTATTAATTATAATCAAATTTATATTATGTATAACATTACATTAAAAATAATTTAATTATTAAAGTTTCAGTGAGACATATTTTACTTTCTTTAAATAAAAATAAATTAATGGTATTAATCACATCCATGTGGGTTACAACGGATACCATTTCGACCCAAGTATATTATAGGAAGAAATATAATCATCCAATTATATTAATACATGTTTTAGGGTAATTTTATAATAGTATTTTTACCATTAATTACCTGATTTACCTTTAACTGTTGTAAATAAAATTTACCATAGTTACTATTCATAATCCCTTAAATTAAAAATTATCATATTAAAATAATTTGGACCTACTAATTCCAAATATGGAATCCATATTTCCATGTACAAAGCAGATAAGTTGTTGTATTTAATTTAAAATTAATCCCGCTGTTGAGAAAATGGGTTTTAGAGGATAAAAATTGGAAAATATTGAAATGTTTTTACCTATGAATTCAATGTAAAATTAATTATATTGAAAAAATATATATTAAATGGTAAAAATATAATATATTTATCTTTTATAACCATTAAATATTATATATTAACTATATAAATTATCTTGATAAAAAAGTTGTTTTTAATTAAAATTTAGTGTATTTTTTAATAATCTAAATATGAAAGTTAACAGAAAAATATTAAAAAAATATCCAAAGTAAATTTTTAAATAATTATTGAAATTAATATGTTTATATTGTAAAATTTAACTCATAAAGGTGTCAAAACTAGATTTATAGTGGGTGCACCATCAAAAGGTTGAAAAACTGCATTTTTTGAAAAAAAACATATTTTACCTGAACATTTTGTTTTGTTCTCATACCATGTTCTAGAATATGTGTAAGATGAATTGTAATGTTATAAAATTATAAATGTGGTTAATACAATTCATAACACCTAGTTCAAAATAATATTATAACAATATATCATTGTTTAGGGAAACTCGGTTTTACGTATAACACATGCAATTGAGGAAGGTTGCTCTTGCGTGCAACACAATCCAAGAATAGTGATGTGTATACTAAAAGATAATAAAATGTTTCCTATAGTGCAAGCTAATCTTGGTGTAGCGTAAAAAATAATTATCAATAAAATTAAAAATAATCTTTCTCATAAAATTTCAGGGTGTTACATTCCACCCCCTTAAAATGAATTTCTCCCTTGAAATTTGTTGGGGTTATAAAAGGTTTACTACATTAAATTTCTTTCATAGAAACCCACATCGTCAAAAGGAATATTAAAACATAATTTTAAAAAATAAATTTTGAAATGTAACAGTTACCCAAATTTACTCATCATTATTTTTCCACATAAGAGAACATAGGTGAAAATATGGATATAGAAGAGAAATATATCCATCAAGTTCTGATGGAGAGTGGTAGAGAACACGGCTATGAAAAATCCAATAATAATAAACTATAAATTTGTGATGATTTAAGGTAACATCTGATTCATCGGATATGAGGGTACTAGGACAACATTTTTGGTTTTCATGTTCATTTCCCTAAAGTTGATGAATTTTTACATAAGGAAAAATACGTACTTTATTTAAGTGTAATATCATCGTTGTTCATTCCATGAACAATTTCCACTTCATCTCTTATTTAATGAAATGAAGTCTAATTTTTCATTCTTGAAGTATTAGTAGATCATGCAATAGAATGATTGGTCATTCCATCTATCTCTATCACAAATAGGTTAGCACAAATTATTAAATATACATAAATCAATATATGGTGAGATTAACCATATATGATTCCAAAAATGGACTTATACTTGATCTTTCATACCAATTAATAAAATGAAACTAATTATACTAACTAGGGACTTCATGTAGGCCAGTGGTAGGTGATAAAGGCATGTCGCACTTCAGTTGTGGCTCTATTCCCACAACCTTGTCCAATGCGAGGGGTTGTCACCTGTCCTACGGGTTTTCCTTTTTCTAAATCTACACCATTATAACATTATAGAAATAATATAAAAAAATGTCAAGCCTTAAAAAATACTATATTATTTCCAACATAATCCATTCCAAAGATTAGGCTTATCCAAAATAATTATGTCCAATCTCACAGTATAAAGAAAATGATTACTAGAAAGGTCATATAAAAAGAATGTGAATACCATCATTTGTCCCCCATATATCATAAGATATATCTTGTGGGTCACATTCTAAACATGTGAATACCTTAATCATGTATTCTCTTAAAGCATGAATTACCATAGAACCTTATTTAAAACATGAATTCTTTCAAAAGTATACTCTTTCCAAATACAAATATCCCAAAAATTATATATACTCAAATCATGATATCACTTTGTCCTTATATCGATCATGAGCTCATTAATAAATCCAACATATTATTTTCTCCTTATCCCTTCATTATGCGCATGTCATCTTGTTTCCAAAAATATTTCAATTATTTTTCATGGTTACTGGTAATACATAATTATTGAAAACCATATTAAACAAATACATAGATATTACAAAATTCTACGATACTATAAATGATATTCCACAAGACTATTTTGGAATCCCGTTACATATACAATTAATCATTCCACCACTTCGTTGTCATATTCAACATCACCAATAGTGATCGCATGTGACTTCCCATTTCCCTTCTCATTAAGTGGTTGTCGATGTCAATCATCATTAACCCTTGGATTAGGGAATTCGTTAGCATAATTCCATATTTCCCAAAAATTGTAGCATTGAAGTGTTGGTGGTGTGTTCTCAGTATTATTTTCTCTATTAACATCATTAGCTACCTTTTTCCCATAACATCGGAACTCAGATACTTGATGACCTTCTTTTCCACACTTAAAACATTTTCTAGTCCCTTTACAACAATTTACACCATTCTTCTTTCCACACTTTGAGCATAACGAATCATTCGTCTTCTTTTCACCATTATTTTGAGATCTTTCCTTGAACTCCATCTTTCGTTTCTTTTCAAAACCATAAGTTGGATATCTAACACCAACTTCTAGTTCTACCTTCATAGCACAACACAAAATTTCTTCATAGATAATGAATTCTCTTATAGCTAATGCCCTTTTATGCCTTGGTTTTAATACAATGAATAATCGATCAACTTTAAATTCAAGTTTGAAGGTAATTCCAGAAGCATTCCATGCATGCCTTGTAAATTTCGCCTCGTATATACCAACGTATTCATCAACCATTTTCTTAATATCAAGGAACTCCTTTTTTATATTTTTTCAAAAAATACATAGGATGAAATTATTTACAAACATGTTCTTGAACACATCCCATTCCATGGATTCAATTTAATCTTCGGACCTTGTGTTCATAATTTGAGTCCACCACAGGTCTGCTTCACCTTCTAAACGGTAAACAGCTAGAATGAATTTTACATGTTCTGAACAACAAAGTATAGAAAATATCTTTTCAGTGGTACTGATCCATTGTTCAACAACAAGTGGATCAGAAGACCCACTGAAAGAAGATAGACATCGCCTCATGAAGGACTCAATATAATATTGTTCCCTTCTTTTCTCATTTGTAAGTCAAGAATGATTCATATCTTATGTAAGTATAGTAATAATATTTTTCACTCCATCTCCCATAAAATTGGTTTGCTCAGGAGGAAAATCAATGCATTAACCATCCCACTGATCATTAACACGGTTCCTTTGGGTTTCATCCATTATATAAAACTCAAAAAGAATAGTGTGATAGAAAAATATCATACTAGGAAAACTACATAATCAAGGCAAGTACTTTCAATATCTAATGTCATAGTTTTAATCCTAGGTTATTCATGATCGTTATCATCATTCTAGCAATTAACTTATACTTATACTTAACATTAGGGACATCCTTAGATATACCTTAGAAATATCGCTAGGGATCTCACTAAAGTTTTCACATACTAGTTTCCAAATATTAACTAAACCATTCCTATGATACCAACTGTAGAGACCCAATAATTACATACATGTAAATTACATTACATTTTCAAAATACTTTATACACAAAAAAACAGACACCCAAGGACCGTAATAGTTTAGTGTCTTCATAAACTCGAAACTTAATCTTCTAATCATGGTGAATGATCCTCAACATCTCCCATAAATATATTCCCCTTTTTTCTTACCTAAAACCATTATTTGTATCCTGGGGAAAATAAAACATATAAAGGGTGAGCTCGAATGAATATTAAGGGTAAACCTGGAGAAATTAAACAACCCATAAACATTTGAACATAAAAACATGAACATAAAACATCAAAATCATGGGTAATGACATAAATCATTGAAGTACATAAGGCAAAGATCACAACGGAACATTAATCAAGATAAAATATCACGATAATAAGACATGTAATTGTGGAAAACCATTAAGCACATGCTATGATTTCTATATTATCCAATGCATTGCTTCAAAGATCATCATAGTGTACAAAGTCCATTACTGAACCAGGTTTACTTTTCATTCCAGACCTATATTACGAAACTAGATTTTACTTGCCATTCCTTGCTTGTCTATCTCATGAAATATAAATCTTTACCAATTGTATTAGAGGGAGATATAGGCCCCAACCATCTCATAATGAAATCATTCTTTCGTGTGCCACAAAATAAACATAAATCATTCATCATAACCCATTGAATAAAATGGATTTCATATACATCATCCCATCATAACATAATCCATATAAAACAATTGATATAATTTCATCATAAACAAAATAAAATAATGTAAATAATATGTATATTATATATGAAACACATCCATTTTAAAGTATGTCATCTTATATGGAAAATAGTTTTGATAAAACACTTGAAATGAATTCTTGAGGAAAATATCCTTTCTGCTTCAAAATCATTTTCTATTCTCAAATTTCATTCAATTTTAAAAGAAAATAATTTTTCCGAAAATTACCATGAAATCATGTAGAGGAAGCCCCATGGAAAGAAGGCATTATGAAACCGTAAAAATCCATTCACGCCGTATAAGTAAAAAACATTCTCCTAGTACTTTTTCCAGAAAAGTCAAAAAGTACCGCGTATGGTAAACAAAATAATGATTCCTTCCATACCTTGTGGTAAATGTCAAAAAATGGTAAAAATGACTTTAAACATACATATATTAATATTAAACATTTTAGTAAAACCTTTTGAGAAAACTTGGATATGGATGATAAACATAACCCTAGTAAATACTTACAAATAAACAATCTCGGATAAGAACGACATTGGATTAATTATCCCATAGCATATGTCCAATTTTTTTGTATGTGTCCATGACACTTTTATAGAAGCTTTAAACAAATTATTAAATTATTACAGAACCATAATAATATTTATGATATCATATATGATTCACTATGACTTTATATTTCTGTTCATTTGTCAATTCAATGTTAAAGCAGTGTTTTGGGTAAAATTGTTTCATTTATCGTATGTGTTTTGACTTGTAGTTTTTTTCATATGATTACATAGATCATGATTAATTACTTCCAGAAGGTAAAAAATGATTTATATATCATATATATTCATAATATACATGTATATAATAGATCGATAAATGGAATAAAATACACCGCTCATGGAGACAGTAGGTCGTACGTATGCATGAACGTTGTTTTTGTTTCCTTATTAAAGTAAATGATACATATATATGCATAAATCAAGTGGAATTACTATGTCATATATCTCATGATTATTTATTAGATATACTTTATAATAAACCCTGAATGGCAAACATGGATAATGAGTCACATCGTGTCGTGGAGACAGTAAGTCGTACGTACGCACAAGTGATGATACCATTCCCATGATTGTAGAATTGTATTGAATTGTATGGTGTATAATATTTTAGAATCAATATAATAATAAAATAATCATATATAGTAATTTCTTCTGTCATTTTACCAATCCAATTATTTTGGTGATGAAAAAAGATTACACCGTGTTGTGGAGATGGTATTTTGTACATACACACGTGTGGTTATTTCATTTTTCGTCGGATGGGTAGAAGGTGAAATATGGTTTTTTCATATTTATAATAACATATCAGTATATTTTAGGTACTTATGTTTTTACTTTATAATGAAAAAACTAAATAAGAGGAAGTAGAAGAAGAATGAAACTTGAAAAAGTCGGTAGAAGATATTACCTCTTCCTCAACGTGTCTCTTTTAAACATCCTCTTAGGGCACTAGAGTTCACCTTTTGAGAATACCCGAACCTATATAATATAACTAGAAAAGATGTGAAGGGGAATTGGTAAGGTTTGGCTGATATTTATGTCTTCAAATGGAGTTAAGAGAGGAGGGAGGAGGTGCCCTTTTATAAGAGAGGAGAGGGGCCATTTTGGAAACCTCAAACATATTAATTTATAATAAACTCAAACCCCACATAAAAACATCCAAAATGAATCAAATTCTAATATTTGATAAAATAGGGTTTTAATATCATCATCCAAAAAAATTTATACATGTTGGGAAATTATTTTAAACCTTATCAATTTCATTTATCCTTATTTAATCTATCTAATCTTATTTGTGGTAATAATTTTCTAAATTTTAATTTATTATAAATACTTATGTTTTTTTAATTTTTCATACATGGATAATTTATGATATTCGAGACCACATAAATTTCAATTTATAATTTTTAAATATTTTATTATATTTTATTTTTATAAAATATCAATAGTGTCAATTTTGACAGTATTCATTTATTTGAATTTAAATAAAATCCACACAATGGATATATTCAAGAAAAAATATTTAATATGTTTCTAACAAGTCATTTTAATCCTTAAATTATTTTATAACATTAGTTAGTTCATATAATATTTATTTTAATATTTTTAAAACCATTTGTTTGATATTTCTCTTAATAAAATAATTACTATAACATTTTTGTATGATTATTTAATATACTGATTTGTTGCATAAAAATTAAAAATAAAATACTCTAATTAATATAAATATAATATATTTTATAATACTACTTATAGTTAAATTTATCTTCTAAAAAAACAAATGTTTAAAATTTTATCTTTATTAAATTATGAAGGTGACAACTTTAACATCATTTAATATAAAATAATATAAATGTTATATTCGCTTTTATAAGGATCTAAATGGTCCACAAGTAGACCATTGGATGATAAGGGTATATATATACTCTTCCAATAAGGTTTTTTCAGATTTTTGGTCCTTTTGATGCGTATTATTATTTTAATAAAAACTATATTATTGATTTTTCAATAAATAAATTATTTCTGCATCAAGAATGTATAATTTATTAAGGTGATTATATATTTCATAAAAATAGGAAATAAATTTCCATGATTAATAAAAACATTTTTTATTTTAAATGAGTATTTATAATCAAATTTATATTATCTATAACTTTATTTTAAAAATACATAAATTATTAAAGTTTGAGTGATTCATATTTCACTTTCGTTAAATAAAATAAATTAAAGGTATTAATCACATCCAATTGAATTAAGAAGATACCATTTAGGCCCATGTATATTTTAGGAAGAAATAAAATCATTCAATTATATTAATATAATTGTTATAGAAATTGTTTAATATTTTTTTTACCCTTAATTACCTGATTTACCTTTAACTATTGTAAATAAAATTTACTGTAGTTACTCTACATAATGCCTTAAAATAAAAATTATCCTATTAAAATAATTTAGACATAATTATTCAAAATATGGAATCTATTTTTCCAAATTCAATGCAGTATTTAATATAAAATTAATCCCACTTTTGAGAAACTGGGTTTTAAAACATAAAACATTGCAAAAGATTGAAATGTTTTTACCTGTGAATTCAATTTAAAATTAATTATAATTACATAAATTATTTTATATGGTAAAAATGTATTCTATTTATATATTAAAATAATTAAATATTATAATTTAACCATATAAATTATCTTGATGAAAAAAGTTGTTTTTAATTAAAATTTCGTGTATTTTTATTATTCCTCAAAATGTGAAAGTTTACAAGAAAATATTAAAAAATTATCCAAAGTAAATTTATATATACTTATTGCAATGAATATGTTTATTTTTTCAAATTGAACTCATAAATGTCTCAAAAACCGGATTTACAGTGGGTGTGCCATCAAAAGGCGGCAAAAATGAATTTTTTTAAAATAGTTATTTTACCTAAAAAAATTATTATGTTCTCATACCATGTTCTAGAATATGTTTAAGATGAATGATAATGTTATAAAATTCAAATTTTGGTTAATTCTATTTATATAGGCAAGTTCATAATAATATTATAACAACATATCGTTGTTTAGTAAAACTCAGTTTTGCGTACAACACACACTATTGAGGACGGTCACTTTTGCGTGCAACACAAGCCAAGAATAGTGTTGCGTATAATACAATCTAATACAGTGTTGCGTATAGCACAAGATAATATTGTTGTAGCATACAACACAAGACATCAATAAAATTAAAAATAATATTTCTTATAAAATTTCGGGGTGTTACATGATTTATCTATAGTAGGCCATCCATACATTGGCTCAGTACTTGGAGAGATTTACTGACCTCTTCCAATAATCCACTAACATGGTACGGGGCCCTTACATCAAGGCCCAGACCTCTGAGTAGGGGCTCTGATGAGAGATCAGAGCTGTGAGAGTTTCTCTCAGCATCTCGATGCAGGCTGGGTTGCTAGAGTGAGCCTTGTTGATGGGGAGCTTTATTTCCAAGTAAGAACCAACAGTGAAATCCCCTACCAGATGGCAGGTAGAAGAGTCATCTGCAGCTGGCAGTATAAATATGATGCGGAATACCAAGCAGGCTAAACCTTTTGGAGGGTGACCCTAGGACGCAAGTTTAGAGGTACGAGGCTCGAGAGGCCGAGGGATCCACCAGTGAGGCATGATGTATTTTTCTTGTGGGGTACAGGGTCACAGAGCTCATGACTATCAGATACCCCTTGCAGATTATTGGAATATGCTTGAGGGGCCACCGAGGAAGAGGTAGTTGCAAGTGTAGGAGTGTCAACTAGGTGGCGGACGAGGCAGGGGAGGAGGGCGTGCATAGGGAGGGCATGAGGGTTACCAGGCACTACCACCACCACCCCCAGGTGGTCAACCGTAAGCTCAGGGAGTGGGTGGAAGGGGACAGACCTAGATATAAGTAGTAGAGGCTCACGTTCCTCACATCCCTGATATGATACAACGTATGATTTGTATCTTCTCTACATTAGCAGTAGTTCTTATCGACACAAGTCCTAGAAATTTTTTCCTCTATGTGGACTTAGTTTGGGACACTAATATTTCAACAGAAATTTTAGCTCGACCTTTTCATTTAGATAATCTTATCGGAGGAGACTCAGGGGTCACACACTGGTGCTGATATTGTTATCATACTCTCGGAGGATAGAGTTCCAAATAGGATCTTCTAGTAGCATCATTGAAGCCCTATGACATCATTCAAGGAATGTACTGGCTATCAGTCGTTCATGCAAGATTGAATACTTGAGACATATAGTGCGATGTACGCATAGAGATAGAGGCCATTTTCCCTTTTTGGGTGAGAAAGAGAACATAGCAGCATGAGATTGACTAATGCTCCGGAGGGTGTAGCCGATTACATATTAGCTGGCTTGCATGACCTTTGACATGGTGGATGAGGTGAGTCCACAGTTCCTAGATGTAGTGTATGAGTATGAGGTTGTCTTTCTAGAAGATTTCATAGGAATACCTCCTCGTAGAGATGTAGACATCTGAATTGACTTGTACCTGGGAACGGCCCCAAAATCTACACCATCATATCGGATGGACCTAGTGGAGATCTGAGAGATGAGGGTACCGTTGGAGGGATTATAGAGAAAGGGATTTGTAATGCCCAATGTTTCTCCATTGGCATCCCTGATGACATTTTCTAAGAAGGCAGACAGAAGATTGAGGAAATGTAAGTACATCTAGTGCCTAAACCCAGTGACTGTGAAGAACAAGTATCATATACCAAGGATTGATGATCTTTTTGATCACTTAAAAAGAGTGAAGTGGTTCTCGGAGATAGAACTGAGATCATTCTATCATCTACTCAGGGTACGGGACAAGGAAGATCCCAAGACAGACTTTAGATGTCGGTGTGGCCATTATGATCACTTGGTGATACCTTTCGGTGTGACCAATTCTCTAGAAATTCTCATGGGGCTTAAGAATAGGATCTTTTAGCCATACCTTGATTGCTTTGTGATGGTCTTCATCGATGACATCTTGTTGTTCTCTGCTTCCGAGGAAGAGCACGGTGTACACTTGAAGATTGTTCTGGTCACACTCTAGGAACACTAGTTATATGGGAATCTCTGGAAGTTTTAGTTCAAGATACGGGAGGTCCACTTCTTGGGACATGTCATCTTAGAGGGTGGAGTTACAGTGGATCCAGTGAATATTGAGGCAGTACATTCTTGGGATCCAGCCAAGAGTGGTACAGAGCTATATTGCTTCCTTGAATTAGCAGGCTAATTTTAGTGGTTCATACCCAATTTCTACTGAATAGAAGCACCTATGACTGCTATACCAACCATGCTTTTTATTACAAACTTAAACTTGATTTATTATATAAAATCTTCACTTGATACAACATAGAAGATTGATTGGTCAAGTTTCTTTGGGGATTAGTAACATTACATAACATCTTAGAACATAAAACACACAACATCTTTATAGAAAACTTCCTTTACATGACCATAACATTCCCTCATAATTAGCATTGCATGGGATAACCTAAGGACATGCATAAGAAAAGAGTGATTTATAAAGCCCATTGAGGGAATAAAAATGAAATAATATAAGGAATACAATACATGTTATAAAATTGTCATATAAATGGAGCACAATAGTATAATGAACATAAATGAATGATAAAGCACGATAATCATAACATGGAAATGTGGCAACAACACTTAACATGGAATTAGCATGAGCCAAGGCACATTGCCCATGGAGCATGATTAAACCCTCATTGCACATGAAGCATGAGTAAACCTCATTCAAAATGATTTATAATGAGTTAACACCCATTGCACATGACTTGTCATGATACTATACTTTACCAAATTCATCAGAGTGCTATCAGGGCACACACTTCATAAACATTTCATTCCATTCATAAATGTGCCACATGGATCATATAAAATGAAATCAATCAACATCATAAGTTATTAATCTATTAAGTAATGTAGAATAAATACATGAAAGTGCCATTAAACATGTATATGTGCATAAATATGAATAGCCTTGATAGAGACATTTGTATGGTATTCACTACACAATGATCATGGCTTGGAAATACGCGGTGCAATTTCGGCAGCATAAAGACGTGACATAAGGATTCATGAAAACGGTTGATGAGAGAGAAAAAGGTGTCTCCTCATATGTACATGAAATGGAAATTATATTGTTCATATAGATACATGTCCTCACAAAGGTAATGGAATTTAGAAGCATAATACAAAAGAATTACATGGAAGTCAAACATGAGAGAGAAATCCATCACGGATTCTCTGCATGGTAACGGGTGTACATGGGAGGCATTATTGAGAGAAAAAGGGGTATCCCATTTTCAAAAAATAATGGTGGAAGTATGAGGAAGGTGTGAAATCATACCCAAACATTTCTAATTGGAAAAAAGTTCATAACAACTTAAAGAAAATTGGACAAAATGAGAAAAGGAGAAATCCATTACTTAGATCTGTGATCCCAAAAGCATGGGAGAGGATTGAGAGAGGATTATTGGGATCTTGGAGAACCTTGGGAGGATTCTAGAGAGAGGATTTTAGGGGCTGGTCGATCTTCAATGTCTTTGAGTGAATTGGAAGTTGGAGCATGGGTGCCTTTATATAGGAAAGGAGAGGGAATTCATAATTATTTATGTTTTGGACACCTCATAGTAAACTAATCAATACCACAAACCATCCCATGGTTTTGGCCCATGGATTCAGTGAATGTGAAGTGGAAGAACATCTTTTATAAGGACAATGGCCTAAAATCTTAAAATAATAGGGTTTCTTATGTGGAGGTGAGTCACACTCTCAAGGAAAACAATTTAAAAAGACAAAAAAATTTATAAGTATTGGAGTGTTCACAAAAGAATTGTAAAATAAATCAAACAAATCTATAATCAAATTATTTTAATGATAAAACATATATTGTCTGAACCTAATATATATATTATTTTATTACATCACTATTAGGTCATTATGATGTAGTAAAATACATTATATATTTAAATGGTATTTAATTTTTACCCAAACATTCGACCATCTTAGAAAATTATGAAAGATTCACCATTGTATAATTTTTACCACTTTATTTCAGAAATAATATTCATTTTTTCTAAATAATTTTACAAATAATTTAATTTTTACTTTTAAAATAAAAACTGACATTTACTGAAAATTCATGGGTTTTGATAAAAACGGTTTTCAAACCTTAATAAAAATTACAATTCCATTCATAAAATTATATGTTCATTTATATTTAATATAAATTAATTTAATAATAATATTTTGTTAAAATATTATTTAATTGAAAATCCATTAATTCATCAAAAAATATTTCTTAGATGAATATTAACAACAAATAATATTTTTTCTTTAAAAACTATTTACAATGTAAAAATATTAAAATGAATGCACAATCATTATACAAAAATAATGTACATAGATATAGTGCTTGGGTCTTGTTACATAACCCCTTATAACCCCCACATAATACTGACAGGTCAGTTGTGGGATGGTGACAGACTCTTGAGGTGGCTCAGATAACATCTCTCGGGTGGTAATCTCTATTAACTCCCACTTCTCCAATAGTCATTTCTGCTCAAGCTTAACCTCTTCAAGCTCGGCATGGTATTGGACAAGAGAGAAGCCCAATGATGCCACCACCATTCCGAGCTATGAAAAATGGGCTTCGTACGGCACATGTCTATTGTATGAGGTCATCACATCATTTTTCTAAGTAAATTGTATTTGTTAAAGCCCTGTATTTATACTAATCATGTGATCACTGTTCAAAGACTATATTTGCAATGGTCACAATTTATAAAAGTTTTTTGAAATACTGAAAAATAAAACCAATGAAGTTCACATTTCACATAACTATAATAAGACATTTATTTATATTAAGAGAAATTTTCATTAATGAATGTTTGGGTCATTACAATCATTCCCCCTTAAAAAATTACACCCTCTAAAATTCATTTTCCCACACTAAAATAGATGTGGGTAACTTTTCTACACCACTTCCTCTGATCTCCATGTCGCTTCTTAAAACACGTGGTTTCACCACAACACCTTGACGAGGGGTATAGTTTTATTTAATAGAACTTTTTCTCTATGATCTAAGATCTTCACTGGTTTCTCCTCGCAATAATGATCATCCTCTAGTTGTACTACCTTTGATAAGAGTACATGTAAATGGTATGGTGGATACTTCTTTAAGAGGGATACAAGAAATACATAATGTACTTTCGCTATGGTAGTTGGAAGTGCAATTCAATAGGACACATCCCCAAAATGGTCAAGAATATCGATAGGGACAATGTACCTAGGACTTAACTTCCCTTTCTTTCCAAACCTCATGACCTTCTTCCATGGTTATATGTGTAGAAATACCTTGTCTCCAGCTTTAAACTCAAGGTCTTGTCGATGGTTATCTGCATAACTCTTCTATGGACTATAGACTGCCTTGATATGCTGTTTAATGGTTTTCACCGTCTCTACCATTTTTTCGACCATTTCTGGTCCTAGAAGATTAGTCTCACCAACTTCATCCCAACATGTCGGTGTTCTACACCTCTTCCCATATATTGCTTTATAAGGTGTTGTTCTGATGCTCGTGTGGAAACTGTTATTGTATTAGAATTCAACCAGTGGAAGATGTTGGTCCCACCCTACTTTGAAGTCCATAGAGCCCACTCTCAACATGTCCTCAAGTGTTTAGATAGTCTGATATGATTGGCCATCAGTTTGAGGATAATAAGCCATACCGAGGTTCAGCTCATTATCTATAGGATGTTGAAGACTCTTCCAAAACATAGAGGTGAATCTTGGATCTCCATCAGATATAATAGATAGTGGTACTCCATTCAGCCTTACCACTTCTCTGATATATATATGTGCTAGATGATCCAGTGATAAATCTTCTCGAATTGCAATGAAGTGTGCAGACTTTGTATGATACAACCCATATTTCATTCATTCCTTTGGATTTCTTCGGAAGTCCGGTGACAATGTCCATGGTGATGTTCTCCCATTTTTATTCTTGTAAGGGAAATGATTTCATCATCCCCTTAAACTTCTGCCTATATGCCTTCACTTTTTAACACACCAGGAACTTTGATGTATACTCAGTGATATCCTTTTTCATATTATCGCTCCAATAATTCTCTCAGAGATCTCGATATATCTCTGTTTTTCCTGAGTGTATATATAAATTTGAACTATGTGCATTATCCAAATGTTCCTTCTTCAGCTTTGGACTTTATGGGACACATAGTCTTTTACAAAATCTCACAATTCCTTCTTCATTAACATTTAACTCTGAGGATTTCCAATTCATGATATCTTCCACATTCTTTTTAATTCCCCAATAATCCTTTAGAGCATCCTTTAACCTTTCCAAATGAGATGGATGAGCAATCATATGTGAATGTATTGATGATGTTACCTTCTTTATGATTTCCATGTCCATATTAATAAAGTCTATGAAGATTAGATCCTTCTCAATTCTCATTAATGATAGAATCATCTGGTCCTTTCTACTTAGAGTATTTACCACCTTTTTCACTTTCCCATGGTGGTAATGTAATGAGATATCATATTCCTTGATCATCTCCAACCATCTTCATTGGCCCATGTTCAACTTTTTTTGTGTGAATATTTTTGAGAATTTTGTTGTCTCTTTATATTTAACTCTTATCCCCAAAAAGATAATGCTGCCAAATTTTTTATGAAAAGATCACCACATCCAACTATAAATCATGTGTTGGATAACTCTAGTCATTAACTTTAAATTGCCTTGAAGCATAGGCAATGACGTTGTAATTTTTCATCAACACACATCCCATGCCCTTCTTCGAATCATCACTAAATACCACAAAATGTTCTCCACATACAGGTAAAGTGAGCAAGGGTGCAGTGATAAGACTCCTTTTTAAATCCTTGAAGCTTTCATCACATTCATCTCTCCAGGAAAACATTACTCCCTTCCGTGTTAGCTTGGTAAGAGGGGTGGACAATCCTGAGAAATTTCTCACAAATCGGCGATAATATCCAACTGACCCCAAGAATCTATGGATATCCTTTACTGATGTTGACCATGGCCATCCCTATATTACATCTTTTTTAGAGGGATCCATAGATATCCCATTGCTTGCGATCATATGGACCAAGAATGAGACCTTCTTCAACCAAAACTCTCACTTGCTATAATTTTCATAGAGATTCTCCTTCCTCAAGGTCTCTAGTACAGTTCATAGATTCTCCTCATGATCATCCTTGGTTTTACAGAATATCATAATATCATCTATATAGACTACAAAACATTTGCCTAGGTAATCCCTAAAGACACTATTCATCAAGTCCATGAAGTTTTTGGGAGAATTAGTGAGTCCTAAATGAATTACTATGAATTCATAGTGCCTGTGTTTTATACGAAAAGCAGTCTTGGGATATCTTCCTTCTTCACACTTAATGGATAATATCCTGAGCACAAATTCACCCTGCATAAGTATTGTTCTCCATGTAGCTGATCAGACGAGTCATCGATTCGTGGGAGAGGATACTTGTTCATTATCATGATTTTTTTAAGCTCGTGATAATCAATAAAATGGACATTGACCCATATTTACTCCTGATGAATTGGACTGGTGCACCCCATGGTGAAGCACATGGTCATATGAACCCTTTATCTAGATTCTCCTATAGTAGTTTTTCATCTCCTCAATCTCCACAACATCCATTCGATACAGAGCCTTGGATATTGGAAATGCCCCGGGTATAAGGTCAATTGAGAATTCAACATTTCTTCTAGGAGGAAGAACATGAAATTTATCAGGAAAAACTTCAGCAAATTCTCTCACAATAGGCATGTCTTCAAGGATGGTTCCCTCTTTAGACTAAATCATTTGATCCGGATACACATGCTCATAGGGCAGTAATATCAACACTTGAGATGATGGAGCTAAAGAAATTTCATCTTCATCCTTGCACTTGTATAGAATTAGGGGTCGATTCTCCACATGGAGAGTTATTTCCCTCTCCTTGAAATTTATGTTGGCTCTATATAAGGAAATCCAATCCATGCCAATAATTGCATCAAATTCCACCATAGGGAGTACGACGAGGTTCGTCGGGAAATTCAATCAACAGATTATGACCGGGGAGGAGTTAAATTCATGGGATACAATGATTTTCCCATTCTCTGTACTCACTGACATCATTACTTCCATGATTTTTGATGGTTCTAGGATTGTTCTACTAATATTTTGGGATATAAAAGAATGCATAGAACCCGGATCAAAAAGTAAATTCTCTATTCTTGAATGAATAACTAGTGTACCTGTCATCACTTTTTCGTCAGGGTTCGCTTTGGTAGTAGTGATGGAAAAAGGTCTCACTTGCTGCCTTGGGGTTGTTGGTTGCCACCGAAAGACCATGGATTGGGGAACTGACATGAAATAAGCCCTTGTTCTTTGCAGTTGTAGCAATGAACTATGCGTTGAGGTTTGAACGGATTTTTCATTTACTCTGTTGCAGCTGTGGGTTTTTCTTGTCGGTAGTCAACAGCTAGGTACCCTTCTATTCCACACCAAAAACGTTTCCACGTCCCCTTCAGGCAACATCTTGGAAAGTGGGGTGCTGGATCTTTTTACCACAGTTGGATTTATCCATCAGAACTCCAGTATTGAAGTCCACCTTATTCTTCTTATCCATCTGATACCATTGAGATTCTATGATTTCCATTTTTACCTTGAGGTCACATCGGACAATTTCCTCAAAGCTGTCGAACTCATGGATCTCCACCACTTTCCGTAGGCTATGTTTCATCCCACCAAAGAAGAGGTCATCCTTTCATTCGGGGTTAATGACAAAGTCGAAGGCGTATCATGAATGCCTTGTGATGATTTACTCGTATGCTTTAACAGATTTGTTGTCTTTTTCTTTAATGGAAAGGAAGTCCATTTCTATCTTTAGTCAGAGGGTGCGTAGAAAATATTCCTCGAAAAACATCTTCCAAAAATCCTTCCATTCCAACTGCTAGATATCTTTATTAGGCTTTGTATTTTTTATCAACATCCACCATATATCGGCATCACCTTCCATATAATAAGCATCTAGAAGAACCTTCTCTTATTCAGAACATTGAAGGATAGAGAAGATCTTTTCAATGGAGTTGATCCATTGTTCGGAGATTGAGGGATCATATGATCAATTAATAGTAGGAGGCCTTTGTCTCATGAAACTCTTGATAGAATCTTGTTCATTCTTGGGGGGGGGGGGTTGAATGTTTCTCTTCACCCATGTTTCAATTCAAATCTTGAGTTAACAGAGAGTGAAGCGTTACAAAGTTCATGATTCATGCTCCAATAGAATTGGGCATCTCATTAGCACAGTCATCACATGAATCTTCACATTGGTTGATAGCCTGAGTCCTCCTATTACTGGCCATTATTTGGAATAAAAGGAATGTTAGGGTTAACACATAATGTGTAATCCAATGACAAATCTGACAAATTATAAATAACTTTTATTTCTTGAAGATATGAATCCATATGCCTCAATCTATGATATTCATGATCTACTTTCTAACATATATTCTTAGGGGCCTTTTTTTAATTCACTTAATAAGGGTTCATACTAAGCTTGTGAATATAACTAAGAATATACCTCGAGAGTGTCATAACCAAGAGTTCCCCAAGGCCTATTGTCAGGTACCATTTCCTGTTCGACTCAAGAGAAAGTGGTATTTTTGGGATTTACCCCTACGATACATCTGTCCCACAGTCAACTCTACCTACTCGTATCCAGACAGAGATGTATTTTATTGATAAACCACTCACTCAATACTCACCAATCCATTGGAATGTTTTTATTATACTTATTCTTGTCTGTAAGTCTTCACTTGGGTTTTCTAATCGTATTCCCAAAAATAACTAAACCTATCATCTGATACCAACTATAACAACCCAACTTTTTATTACACACTTAATCCTGATTTATTACATAAAAAATCAATTGATAAATCATAGAATATCAAGAGGTATAGTGTCTTTGGGGCTTAGGAACACTTCATAACACCTTAGAACAAAAACCACCCAACATTTTTATTGAAAACATCATTTTCATGACCACTAAATTCCATCATACATTGAATTGCATGGGATAACCTGAGGAAATGAATAAGAAAAGGGTGAGCTATAAATCCCAATAAGGGAATAAACATGGAATAACATGAGGAATACAATAAATGTTAGACAATAGGAATATTAATGGATCACAAGAGAAACATGAACATAAATTCTTGATAAAGCAAGATAATCATAACATGGAAATTTTACAACAACACTTAACATGGAATAAGCATGATCCAATGCTCATTGCACATGGAGCATGAGTAAACCCTCATTGAACATGAATCATGAGTAAAACATAATTTCACTTTGATTATCATGATTCAACACCCATTTCACATGATGTATCATGATTCTATACTTTACCCAATGCATTAGTGGGCAATCTGGGCACACCCTTCTTAAACATTTTATTTCATGCATAAGTGTGCCACGTGGATCATATAACATAGAATCAATCAAAATCATAAATTATTTTACAATTAACTAATGAGGAATAAATACATGAAATTACCATTCAATATGTATATGTTCATAAAGTTGAATACCCATGATAGAGACATGGGTATGGAATTCACTACACAATGATCTTGGCTTGGAAAAATGTGGTGCAATTTTGGCAGAATAACGGTGTGACATAAGGATTCATTAACATGGTTGTTGATGGAGAAAATGGTTATTAATCATATGTACATGAAATGTACAGTAAGGGGTTTATATAGATATGTGTCCCAATAAACATAATGGAATTTAGACGCATAATACAAAGGAATTACTTGGATGTATAAGAGGAGAGAGAAATCCCTCATAGAATTTCAACATGGCAACGAGAGTACATGGGAGGCATTAATGAAAGAGAAAGGGGTATACCATTATCCAAAAAATAAACATGGATGTATGGGGACGGTGATAAATCATACCCCAAAATTATTAATTGAAAATAAAAGGGCACAAAAACTTAAATAAAATTGGTCAAAATGAGAAAGGAAGAAATCCCTTACTTGGAAGTGTGATCCCAAAATCCTAGGAGAGGCTTGAGAGAGGATTATTAGGAGCATGGTGAACCTTGGGAGGATTCTAGAGAGGTTCGGGCTGGGGTTCGTAATCCCTAGAGGCTTTGAGTGTAGTGTAAGTGGGATCTTGGGTGGGTTTATAGAGGAATGGAGAGGGAATTCTTTATTATTTATATTTGGGAAACCTCACATTAAACTAATCAATACCACCAACCAGACCATGGTTTTGGCTCATGGTTTCATCCAAAGGGGAGTGTAAAAAAATATTTTATTTGGCTAATGTCCAAACTTCTTAAAATAATAGGGTTACTTATGTGGAGGATAGTCACACTCTAAAGGAAAAGAATTTAAAAAAAATGTTTTATAAGTCTTGGAGGGTCATCAAAAGCAGTGTAAAATAAATAAAAAAAAATCAAAAATCATATTATTTTAATGTTAAAATATATATTATATGAAAATATTTTTTATAGTATTTTATTACATCATTATTGGGTCATTATGATGTAATAAAACACATTACATATTTAAATGATGTTTAATTTTTACCCAAAAATTCAACTGGCTTAGAAAATTATGAAACATTCACCGTTAGATAATTTTGACCACTTGATTCCAAAAATATTATTCATTTTATCTAAATAATTATATAAAAAGGTTAATTTTTACTTTTAAAATAAAAACTGACATTTACGAAAAATTCATTGGTTTTGACAAAAACAGTTTTCAAACCTTAATAAAAAATACAATTGCATTCAAAAAATTATATGATCATTTATATTTAATAAAAAGTAATATAATAATAATATTTTACTAAAATATTATTTAATTCAAAAAATACATTAATACATCAAAATAGATTTCTTAGTTGGATGTTATCTAAAAATACTATTTGTGATTTAAAAACTATTTTCAAAGTGAAAATAAAAAAAAAGAATGCACATTCGTTATAAAAAAATAACGTACATAGTCATAGTACTAGGGAATTGTTACATAACCCTGCATAACACTGACATAAGTCTAATGTGTATGGTTTGTGATGGTGACAGACTCTTGGGGTGTGTCGAATAACATCACTTGGATGGTAATCTCTCTTAACTTCCACTTATCCTGAAGTCAGTTCTGCTCAAGCTTAATGTGTTCAAGCTCGGGTTGGTCTTGGTCAAGAGAGAAGCCCACTGACGCCAAATCCATTCCGATATCTAACAAATGGGCTTTATCGGGGGAAATTCTACTATATCAGGCCATCACATCATTTTTCTGAGTAAATTGTATTTGTTATAGCCCTGTATTTATACTAATCATGTGATCAGTATTCAATAACTATATTAGCAACGGTCAAAATTCCTAAAGGTATTTTATAATCCAAAAACATAAAACCAATGAATTTAAAATTTTATATAACCATAATAAGGCAATTAATTAGATCAAGATGAACATTCACTCATGAATGTTCAGGTCATTACAGTTGCCTTGACAAAGAAGGGGAAACCCTTCATATGGTCTGAGACATGCCAATAGAGCTTTCAATAGCTAAGGTAGAGCTTGACTAGCACTCCCATACTAAGGATGTCGGTGGAGGGCACTAACTACATCATTTACTGTGATGCATCATGGATTGGACTCAGTTGCGTCTGGATAAAAGATGATGAATTGACTGCTAATGGCTCACGATATATGAGGACTCATGAGAAAACATATGCAAATCATGACTTAGAGTTGGCAGTAGTAGTCTTCACACTAAATATGTGGTGACACTACCTGTTAGGTGAGCAGTTCATTTTTTTCTCAGACCACAAGAGACTCAGATATATCTTCCCATATAAATATTTGAATTTGAGACAACATCATTGGCTAGAGTTCATCCAGGACCATGACCATGAGATATTCTATACTCATGGGAAGCAGAACTTAGTGGTAGCTACACTTATCCAGAGATCATGTTCACAGTTATTGAATGATTCTTTAGAGTAGTTATCCTCGCTTCAGATATTTTACGTGGATAGAGATGAGATAGTCTACCTCCATTCAATGGTAGTTTCCTATCCAATAATTCAGTGATTTATAGAGGTTCCACATGAAGATAGCAACTATGAGATTACACATACTCAGATATCCTCAGGCCATGCACCTGACAGATATTATGAAGGTCCGAAGAATACTATTCTTTTTATAGAATGTGCAGTTGTACGAGTGTCTCTACAAGTGGAGGTGATGAAGGAGTTCCATACAACCATCTTAGCAGTACATCCAGGTTTGATGAAGATGTATCATGACCATCGGTATCATTACTGGTGGCTAGGGATGAAGAGATTTATGGAGGAGTTTGTTTCTAGATGCCTCACTTTCCAGAAAGTGATGACTAAGCACCATGTTCTACCAGGCTTGACCGATGCCCTCATGATATTAGAGTGGAAGTGGGAAGGGATATCTATGGTCTTCGTTACAGGGTTCTATGTATGTCCAAGGGGAACGATACCATCTAGTTGATCATTGACCAACTCACCTAGTCGGCCCAATTCCTTTCTATTAGAGAGAAGGTTCAGTTGAGAGCTTGGGATGACTCTACATTTAGGAGATCGTGCAACATCACGGGGTACCTTCAACGATAGTCTCAGACCATTACACATGCTTCACATCCTGGTTGAGGAAATGATTACATTATTCTTTCAGTACATAGCTTCATTTGATTACATCTATTCACCTGCATACATATGGTCACACTGATCGGACCATCCAGACCATGGAGGACATGCTTCATGCATGGGTCCAAGATTCTGGTCGCAGTTGTGAGGACCACCTACCCTTGGTTGAGTTTTCATACAACAAAATCTATCACTCCACCATTGGTATGGCCCCTTTTGATGTGTTGTATGGATGACCATGTAGATCACCCTTGTGCTGGACAAATCCAGGAGATCCAACACTCATGGGACTTAATATGGTAAAGGCTACCATTGAGAAGGTTTCGATCATCCAAGAGAAGATGAACACTGCACAAAGCCAATATAAGTCTTATGCTGATAAGTGATAGAGACCATTGGAGTTCCATGAGTGGGGACAAAAATTCATTTGAGTCTCCCCTCAATGGGGACTAAGATATTTTGGTCGAGGCGGAAAACTCTCAATGAGGATTATCGAACCATTCCTAATACTTCAGAATAATTTAATGTTGGCGTACCGCTTGGCACTACCACCGCAGTTAGAGAGGGTGCACGATGTCTTCCACATATCCTAGATGAGAAGATACATTAATGACCCATCTCATGTCTTCGACTATGGTTAGCTGAATATTGATGATTGGGAAACATTTGTTGAGTAATCTATGGAGATAGAGGATCGACAAGAGCATATTCTTCATTGGCAGTTGATACCTCTGGTGCATGTTTTGTGAAAGCATGGGAATCTCTATGATTGCACATGGGGGAAATAGGTCATATGCGTGCCCAAAACCCCTCATTTTTGTATAGAGTTGTTTGGATTTTGGGGATGCAAAGATCTATGGTTGGGAGAATGAAAGGAGCCAAAAAAATCCGTTGTAATTTTTTTAAAATTATTCGGGATTTTTATGAGTCTGCGAAAATTGATGGTGCGTGACTATGAGGCCCGATGTGCCCAAAATGAATTTATGAACTTTTTGTATAGTTTTTTCAGTAAACATGGGGGCATAATTTTATAACTTTTGAACTGGTCCTTGGATTAGAAATCTGAGCACACCATTGAATCTAAAGTGCAGGGTTTTGCTTAAGGGATGCTTCACTTCGACTGTAGTTGGACGGGATAAAATTTAGTTTTTGTACTTTTTAAAGAATAATAACCTAAATGTAATAGTTATTTTTTTTTCTTCAATGTATGAGTGGTGGGGTTTGTACTGGTGACATTTCAAACCATTTAATGTATTGAATCATCTACTACGTAACTCCACTATTGGGAATTAAAAGAGGTTCATTAATTCTTTTAATGAACCTCATTAATTTATCTATGTGTTAATCACCTTTCCCCCTTCTATTTATATGAAGTTCTAGGTGGGGTTTAGGAATGAATTCCTCATGTGAGGAAACTCTGTAGGAGATCTATGGCAACATCCTCTGATAGTGGATGAATGCTTGGGCAGAAATGTTTCGAGATCGACAATTGCCGACAACTCTATCGAACATGGACTCTCCTCCGGCCGCAACCGCAACACCTCCAACAGATATTGAGGTAGGGGGTTTATGTTTGGTTATGGTTTAACATTATTGAAATGTGTTTTTTTAATCTTTAATGTTAGATAAATATTCTCCTTCTTATTATCATGTTACCCCGGAGGGTGCGGGCTGAATGAACAAGGCATAGACCCTCCGCTGCTTTGTTCATATTGCATTATTTAGATATGGATTTCCACAATTTTGAAAGCAACAAAAGATAGAGGGTCACAATATTACGGAGGTAGTTCAAGAGAATCTTAGGGGCATATGACACAAAGAAATGACCACCGGAGTAAATTCGATATCCCTTGGAATGAATTTTCAGTGCGCCATGACGGCTAGTGGTGGTTGGAGGAGGCCTAAAAAACAGGCCACAGGTGGTGGGAATGTGGCGCAGTATCACGTGCTTGAATGGGCAGAGGTGGATAGCCCAATCCAGCAACATGGGAGAAGGGTGGCACCCACAAGCGCTGCCGGTGGCAGTAGTCGCGGCCAGCGGTCCTCGGTAGGATGGTACACTGTGGCCCTCCGTCGCGATGCATCGGCTTGACAATGGCCGGAAACCTGGACAACTGTTGCATGTAGTGTGGAAGCACCCCACCAGCCACATGAAACGGTCTTTCATCCACGATTCCATCTGGATATGTTGTTCGCATTTGGGAAAATGCGGGCTAAATGCGGACCGGTCGAACGGGCCGGACCGTGACCCAAAGGGTCAGTGAGGGTGGGTCGGGGTAATAGCGGCTCGGGCCCACGAACCAGCCAAGTTTCCCCCAAATGGACAGACCCAGTGAACCAGGAAAACCCTTAATGGGTTAGACTCAGGCAACATGGGGTACACCCCAGGACCCGTTGTGTCGGGCCGGCCTGACTAGGTCGAATCGGGCCCAGACACAACCGGCCCCTGAATAAACGAATACCCATAACTAACAAACCATGTGTTTGATTTACAAACTTCCATCAGTGGTGTTGGGATAACGTTTGGGAAGTATCCCCTTTGGAATTTTCTTGGCGGGCTTGACTGAGTGGAGCCGAACCGAAGTGTGATCACCCCCGTTTCCCAGAAAGTGGTGTAACTAACAGACCAATCATCTGATCGATGCGAAATCTATGGCATAAGGACCCTTATTAAAATGTAGTCTTTTGGAGAAACTCTAAATTTTTTTATGGTGTTTTATGTGCACACTGGGTATGATTATACAAGAATCCAACTGGGCCATTTTAACCAATGTTCTCTTATACCACAGACCAAGCTTCTGATCGATGTGTCGTCTTTTTCATTGGGACCCCTATTACAGGGTGGTCCCTTCGGTATGCATTTTGTGTGAAATAATACCAGTTGAAGTATGAGAGATTGATTGAGGAGTAGGATCTTACAGAGATCAGGCGTGCTACGTGCAGGAATCTAGTGACTAGCTATGACATAAAGAAGAAGAGTGACTAATATTGGTCAGCATCAGAAACACCAGAGTTGGATGATCTAGATATATTACTAATCATCCCTACCAATAAACCAGCATCCAATACGAGTTAGCACGAAAGACCAATATGGCTCAACACTGGTGACCAATATGGGTTAGCACTAGCAACCAATATAGGTCAGCACCATCTACCAATATGGGTCAGCATATGTGACCAATACAGATCAGCACCATCGACCATTATGGGTCAGCAACAGCAATCAATACATGTCATCATATAGCGACCAATATGGGTCAGCATACAGTGACCTATATGGGTCAGGAGAAGAGTTACTATGGATAAAATGCTCTAGCTTTATGACTAGACCTCCCTTTCCCAGTAACCATGATGTTATACCGTTAGAGTGATCTATCTCTATTTATTTATAATTCATGATTTAAATCATTATTTTGATGTTATCTTTGTGCTATTTTTTTGATGTTTTCATTTGTGCATTACTGAGAGACATTCGGGGGTCTCAGGGTCCACTTATAAGTTGTTATACTCATCCCTGCATGGGCTCAGGCCACACGTGTGTGTCTGGTGCAGAATACTAATGCTCTGAGCACTAGGTACCAGCCAAAATGACTGAAGGCCTCAAGATACCAGAGTGGAAGTGGGAAGGGATATTGATGGAATTCATAAAAGGGATACCACATATGTCCAAAGGGAACGATTCCATCTGAGTGATCATTGACAGAATCACCAAGTCAGCCCACTTCCATACTATTCGAGAGAAGGGTTCAGTAGATAGCATGGGACATCCCTACATTCTGGAGATCATGAAACTTTATGAAGTACCTTTGAGGATAGTATCAGATTATGAAACATGCTTCCCATTTTGGTTGTGGAAAAGATTGCAGTAGGCTTTCGGGACTCAGCTTCGCTTGAGCATAGCATTTCACCTGCAGATATATAAAATGACTGAGCACACCTCCAGACCATGGATGAGATGCTTCATTCATTTTTCCTAGATTTTGATCGTATTTGGGAGGACCTCCTACCCTTGGTCAAGTTCGTGTACAACAACAGCTATCACTCCACCATTAGTATGGACCCTTTTGAGGTGTTTTACGGATAACCATGTAGATCACCCTTATACTAGACGGATCCAGTAGAGCCATCACTCATGGGCCCAGAGAAGGTAAAGGCTACCACTAAGAAAGGTCAGGTCATTCGAGAGAAGATGAAGACTTCACATAGCCAACAGAAGTCCTATAATGATAGGCGATGGAGACCACTAGAGTTACAGGAGTAGGACTACATATTATTTCGAGTCTCCAATCGAATGGGACTACATAAATTTGGCTGAAGCAGAAAACTCTCACCAAGGTTTATTGGACCATTCCAGATACTTTGGAGGATTGGAATGTCGGTGTACCGTTTGGCATTGCCAGCGCAGTTAGAGAGGGTGCATGATGTCTTACACGTATCTCAAATAAGGAGATACGTGCATGACCCATATCACAACATCGACCATGGTGAGCTCGAGATTGATGAAGAGACAACTTTTGAGGAGTACACGGTGGAGATAAGGGATTGAAAGGAGAGGATCCTTTGTGGGTAGTTGATACTTCTAGTGTATGTTATGTGGTAGCATGTAAATCTCTATAAGTGGACATGGGGGGTGAGAGGCTCAAATGTGTTCCCATTACACCTCTTTGTTTGTGTAGCATTATTTAGATTTTGAGGACATGAATCCCTAAGGTGGAGAGAATGTACATACACTAAAATTCCATGTAAATTTTTATTTTTAATTATTTGGGATCTTTACGAGTCTGTGAAAATTGATGGCATGTGATTCTGAGGCCCGGTGTTCCCAGAATAAATTTCTGAATGTTTTTTAAGGTACGTTCAGTAATCACACAGGCGGCGTTTTCAAACTTTTGAACCGGTACTCAGATTAAAAATCTGACGGAACCATTGAATCTATAGCACTGGGATTCACATTAGGGATGCATCACATCGACCACAGTTGGTTGGTAGAAAAACATAGTTTTTGGAATTTTTAAATAATAATAAAATAACAAGTAATTGTTATTTTATTTTATTTTTCTTCAATGTATGAGCAATGGTGGTGGGACCAGTGAATTATCAAGCCATTTAATTGATTGAATCATCAACTATATAACTCCCGAATTGGGAATTAAAAGAGGATCATTAATTTATTTATTGAACCTCATTAATTATTCAATGTGTTACTCACCTTTCCCCCTCTTATTTAAAAGGAGCACGGGGTGGGGGTTTTCCATGACTTCTTCAAGAAAGGAAACTATGGAGGTGTTCTGTGGAAACATTCACCAATGGGAGATGAACTATAGGGCGACAATGCTTCTGGATTGATGAACGTTGATGACTTCATTCCACATGGATCCCCCTCCGGCCGCAACCACTACTCCTCCTATAGATCTTGATGTAGGGGGTTTATGTTTGGTTTTGGTTTAACGTTATTGAAATAAGTTTATTTAATATCTAATGTTAGATAAATATTCTCTTACTAGTTATCATGTTAACGCGAAGGGCATGGGCCAAATTAACAATACCCTGACCCTATGGAACTTCATTCATGTTGTGTTCTTCAGGGTTGGATTTCCTCAATTTTGACAGAAACACAAGATAGAGGGTTACTTTGTGACGGTGGTAGTCTGGGAGACTCATAGGCATAGACGACACCAAGAACGGACCACCAGTGCACTTCAAGTGGCACGTGCAAAGAACTTTCAGCAAGCCATCCCGGCGGCAGTCAGTGGTGGATGGAGAAGGCCCACGACAACTGATTGTGGGAGGTGATAAATTAGCGCACCGTCACACACTGCGTTGGGAAGAGGAGGTCGGCCTGATCCAGCCGTGTGGGAGAAGGGCGGTGCCTGCTGGCACTGCCGGCGGCATCTGCTACAGCCACCGGTCTGTGACAGGAGGGGACGGTGTCGCCCCGCGCCACCCCACATCGCCTGGAGACCGGTCAACAACCTGTTTGACCATTTCACATGGTGGGGAAGTTCCCCCACCGGGTAGATGAAATATCCCCCATCTGCGAACCTAGCTGGAGATGTGGTCCACCATTGGGTGGACTGGGCCAGACACGGGTTGGTTGAACGGGTCAGACTCATGGCCCAAAGGGCCAACGCGGGTGGGCAGGGCCAACCATGGCCCGGGCCCGCGAACTAGCTGGGCCACACCTAGTGAACTATGATGACCCTTAAAGGGTAAGACTGAGGCAGGGTCAGGTTGACCCTGGGACGTATTGCATCGGGCTTTCCTGACCGAGTCGGATCGGGCCCAGACTCAACTGTCCCCTGAATAAAAAAATTCCTACAACGAAAAAACTAAGTGTTCATTTAACATGTTTTTAGTGGTGTTGGGATCCCTTTTTGGGAATCTGTTCTTTGAATTTTTTCAATGGGCCTGACTATGTCGGACTGGACTGAGGTCTGATTACCCCCGTTTAACATAAAGGGGTGTAACTAATAGACCGAGCGTCAGATCAACATGAAGTCTGTGGTACAAGGACCCTTGTGGAAAGGTGGTTCTTTCAAGATACTCCATGTGAGTTTTGACGGAGTTTGACATGCGACCTGATTTAGATCAGGCTTAGATCCAATCTGGCCCTTTTTTCCATAGTGCCCATATGTCAAAGACCCGGCATCTGATCAACGTGCCGTCTGGCACATTGGGACCCTTATAATGCGGCGGTCCCTTTGGTTTGATTTTTGAAGGACTTAGAACCAGTTGAATTATGATTTATGGATTGAGGAGAAAGGCATTATGATGATCAGGCATGCTACGTGTAGGAATCTAGTGACTGTCTATGACATGAAGAAGATGAAGAGTGACCAATATGAGTCATCATCAAAAACACCAGAGTGGGATGATATAGTTTTATGACTAATCATCCATATATCAATTGTAACGACAAATATAGGTCATCACTAGCGACCAATATGTCTCAACTCATGGAACCAATACGGGCCAGCACCAGTGACCAATACGGGTGAGCACCAGCGACCAATGATGGTCATCACCAGTGGCCAATACGGGCAGCACCAATATCAAATATGTGTCAGCATCTAGCAACCAATATGGGTCATCATACAAGGACCTATACATGTCCATAGTATAGTTACTATAGATAGGATGTTCTTGATTTTCGACTAATAATCCATATCTTATTAACCATGAAGTTATTCCATTAGAGTGAACTGTCTCTTTTTCTTTGTGCTTCAAGATTTAGATCATGATTGTGATATTACCTTTGTGGTATTTTTTGTGATTTTTTCCTTTATTGATTACTAAGAGAACTTTGGGGGTTTCAGGGTCCCCTACAGAGTTTTTATACTCTCCCCTGCATGGGATCCTCCTGCACGTGTATCTCTGGTGAAGACTACTAAAACTCTGAGGCAGACTTTGGAGGTTCGGTACTTTTTGGAGGTTGGTGTGACGGGATTAGTCAAGATCCTCTTCTTTGATTTCATTCATAAAACAACTAACCTATAAGTAGATCTCTAGGGCATATGCGGCATCTATTTACATTTCTTTCATTTTCTAGGGCTTGTATTCTGGCCCACTGTTTTCATTATATAGTTGTACAAGACGTTTCACTTTACTCATGTGGGTATAACTTACTTTTTTTGGTTTTTTACATTAGTTTCCCATTTTGAGTGTGTATAGATCTCTAAGGAAATTCCTTTCATGTTTGGGTAAATCCATTAGGTTCTAGTCATCAACCCCTGGCCTATTGAAGGTGGGCATTTAGAAGTCACATCTAAGTCCTATGGGATGGGTCACGACACATGTGATAAAAAAGGTGAAATAGAAAAAAAATCAGCACGCAACCAATGAAACAAGAGGAAGCTTCCGGTGTGTTTTTTATCAAGTGTAATATTTATATTTCTACAAATTGGGTATTAAATATGTCTTATGTTTCTCTCATATGTATTCAAATATAAAAACTGAGTATATTTAGGAAGATTTATTGAGGGTAGGATGATCTATGAAGAGCCCACATAGCTTTAATTGTTCTTGTATTTATCGGTTAATTCCACCTCACATTTCCACATGGGATCATCTTGGTATTACTAATTTTTTTAAGTGAATTTAGTTACCAAAACATTATATTAGTATCCAAAATAGATACAAATTTTTTTATATTGAAATTAAGAAATAATTTTTTCTTTTTTTATAAAATTAATTTTTTTTGTAAGGAATAATTAAATAACACTCTTTATGTGTTGGACTACACAAGACAAGTAATTTAAATACATAAAGTAACTAACTCACATGACTCATACCACACATTACATTGTCATCACCAGCTAGTTCATGTAACAGAAACGTGTAAACTAAACTACATAAATATAGATATTTTCATTTTCTTACCTAAAACCACTTATTGAGTATCAATCATGTTTATAAAGTAAAATGAACAAAGCCCCATTTATTGGGAAAGGATAAAGGGATAAGGATATACATTAACTAATTCATAATAATGTCTGTGGACCATTATTGATTAAAGTAAGGTGTGAGTACTCATACATCATAAAATTTTATTATTGTTTTAATAGATATGGATATATCTAGATAATGTGTTATAAGTTGAATTATATTGATTAATTTAAGTAATAATGTATTGAAGTTGAGATCCATCTTGGTAAGAAGATTAAAAAACCACTCAGACCATGGTGGACAATATTTTAATCAAGACATCATTGATTATTCATTGGTGTTCTAGATCCTATCTAAACTCACTCCCCCTAGTATGCCTCAATAGATTACTGTTAAATAATGGAGGACCTGCACCCTGTAGGAAATGGTGAGATGAAGGAAAATCCATGTGATCCTTCCATTATACCTTTAGGGGTACATATTACAAAAAATAGTATAAATTCTAAAACCAAGAACCAAATTAAGGAGAAATATGAAATTCTATACCAATTATAGAATGTAACAAAACCATTGTAGTCATACAAGCATGTTTGAAGTTGTGATGAATTTTTTAAGGCCTATTAATGTAAAAAACATGGAATATATGAAATAAATTATACCATTATATGATATCGTGAAAATAAATGTGTTATTCCTAAAGGGGGAGAACATCTATAGATGATATAGTTGGAGTGAGGTAAACTTTGATGATGTTAAGGCTCATATTATGTATAAGTTGGTATAAGAATAGATTCCATAAAGGCCACATCAAGATGAAATTGTTCCAGATACTGAAGTATATAATAGGAGAAAAATAGAGGTTAAATAGCTACAATATTACGTATTTCTAGTCACTATGGATGGTGACTCATTATTTGTTGATAATAATGACCCGTTAAAATATAATGAAGTTTTAAGTGGAATAGATGTTTAAAAGTTGAAATAATCCATGAATTAAAAAATGGATTAAATGTCTGAAAACCAATCCTAGATTTTGGTAGATCGTCTGGTTGATGTAACACATGTTGGATGAAAATGGGTATTCAATAATAAACTAGATATAGAAGGACAAGTTAGTACCTATAAGTAATTAGTTATTTCAAAAGGGTTTATGTAGTGTCAAATAATTGACTATGACGAACCCTTTTCACTAATTTCAATCAAAAAAATCCATCACAATTCTACTTGACATTTTGGCTTACCATGACTATGTGATTTGGAAGATTGATTTCAAAACATCCTTCACTATTGGGATCCTTTGGGAAGATGTTTATATGAAAAAACCCGAATGGTTTTTGACTCTAATGTATCCATGAGTCATATAGAAATTGAAATAACCCCCATTTATTTATTAATGAAAGATTATAGGTCATGGAACATTCATTTTGATAAATCCATTACATTTTTATAATGAGTGAGTGTGAGTCTTGTGTCTACAAACAGTTTAGTTGGAGTGTCGTCATATTCTTAAGAGTGTATTTTAGTAACATATTATTAATTTGAATCCAAATACCAGTCATACAATCTATTAAATAATGGTTTAATAAATTTTTTAATATGATGGACTTGGGAGAGTCATCATATGTAATTTGGATCAGGATCAAACATGATAGATCTATGAGGTTTCCCTACCAAATTCAAACTATACACATTGACAAGATACTAAAGAGATTTAGTATGGAACAATTCTTGAGGATTTTTTTCATGCATCAAATGGAATTCCACTTTCTAGGAAAATGAGTCTTCAGAAAAATGGGGAAATAAATAGAATGCAAAGGATTCTATATGCATTGTTTAATTGGTCATTCATTTATTCTATGTGTGTAATATTCAATACGTTTCCTACACATTATGTGTGGTATGAAGATATCATGTTAATCCATGTTCCCTCCATTGGATGGTAGTCATGACTATCAATAAGTATCTCATGAATATTAAGGATATGTTCCTAGTTTATATATTTGATGAGGAACTAGTCATTTGAGGATATGAAGAATCTTTCTTTCAAACTGATTAAGGTGACATGATGTCACAAACAAGATAAATACAAATCCCTTTTTTAATTTATTGGGTAAACCGCTTTAAGGTTGATTGGGAACCTCACAATAAAAGTTACCAAATAACAAATTTTGAAAACCACAAACATAAATGGCCTAAAATATTCAAAATCCACACAAAACATTAAAACATAAATTTGTATGTAAAATTGAAACACAAATTCCAAAAAAAACATGTCAAAAACTCATGTCACATCCACCTCGATCCATTCCCCATGAATCATAACCTAATTCGCAATAAAACTATCATTGACATAAACATCATCAGAAATATAAATACATAACAGTAGATCATCATAACTATTATAATCAAATGAATACCTTTGAGATATGTATGAATCATCTCCCCCAAACCAATGAACATGACATTTGATAACCATCAACAACAAAAATCAACATCACTTAGAACTACGACCTCGTAGAATTCTTTTAACCACTCAAACTCACCTCCCAAGATAGCTTTAAAACCACCATACAAATCCAATTAGGAGGAGTTTGGAAGAATATTGAAGTAATAGAAGAGTAGGAATAGACACCATCGATCCGAAACACTAATACCAAAAAACTTCTCTTGTCATTGAGGATGAAGGCCAATAAAAAAATCTATAACTTCATGACTCTAAACAACAATAACAACTGAAAAACACCACATAGATCTAAAAACATTGAAATAAAAAAGGCCCAAAATGAAACCAATTAATGGGACTAAAACCCTAAGGTGGGAGAGAACCAACATGAATCAAGAATCCTTGAAACCGATGAATCTCAAAAAATGCTTCCCAACCCCAGCCTCATAACCACTATATTAGACCAAAATGTAGTCATGTTCAATATATATGGTATTAGGAGTATAAATGGAGATGAAAAAGGCCTCAATAGTGATCCAAAATTTAAGAGAGATAGAAATACCTGAATGAGAAAGATGCAAAGATAGTGGAAGAGAGAAATAAAGGAAATCCAAAGAGAAATCCCATGGAAAAAAACAAGGTCACTGTTGGAGTGAACCCCATATAATAAATTGTATCATGAAGAAAAGATAAAACCTAGAAATTAAATAAAGTGGGAGTGAACCAGAAGGTGGTATAAGCATCATATGAATCTGGTAGTGGAAGTACCATCGCTATGGGAAGAATCCCTAGATAAAGGATAAGTGTAGCATGCTCATAAGTGATCCCAGAAGGATGTAGTCATAGATTCTATAGGATATTTCATATATATCGTGGATTATATTTTTTATAAAAAAGCGGTATTTTAGTGAAACATAATCCAATCTAATTAAGTGGTACCTATATGTAAATGACATATCACACTATACTATGATAATATTTCAATGGTAGCTCGTGAAAGAGATCCAAGGTCAGATAATCATATGAATAAATTATTTTTGAAGTATTATATCTTGATGTGTTTTTATAAGAGATGTCATGTCTCAGTGAGATGTATTTCCATGGATGAAAACATATAGGATCCAATTAATAATTCCTTTTTCTATGTAGAATCATGATTATCATGTGAGGTCATGCAGACTTAAATTTATAGGTAGTTGGCTATAGTCAATTTTTGGTTTTTTTGGAGTTGGTGTTTTAGGAAAAACTCTTTGTATATTTATTACATGTATATTTTATTTATTTAAACTAAACATCTTATTACTTATTGTTCTATGTTCGACATATATTTAATGTAATAATGTACAAGAGTATTTTTCACATTGATATGGATATAGAAGTTCCCCTCTATGATAGAGAACATTAAATGATACAAATATATTATTAATATAGTTTTATCTTTTGATAATGTAATATGAAGAGAAATATAGTATTTAGATAGGCATGTACAAGTACTCATAAGTGGATGAGGCATCTTCTCATGAAGTTATCACTTGTTAATCTCTAAGAAGGGAGATTATAAGAACGTAACCATCTAATTGAATTCAGAATGTTTTAGTGTCATTAATTATTTCTATAAGAGAGCTTGTGTAATGGTACATAGGCTTTAACATTATCAATAATGCATTTCATGACTGGTGCTCTTATTTTTTTTGATGAAATCTATAATGACATATGTTCACAGTGATTTCGAGTACATTTTGTGAATAATGATTGAAATGTCACTAATGGATATGTTGTAGAAGGATTTTTCAATTCCAACTTTATGGAAGTTGATATCTTGACCCTTTTATTAGAAAAGAACTACCTCCCAAAATTTCATTTCCATGGTGTAATGTCATATTAGTTCTAGATAGTTAAATAAATCCATATCAAGAATATAGATTGGTGACATGGATGTGAAACCTACTTGAAGAGATATTGTGGAAAATGATTGAATTAAAAAACATGAATTTTTATGTGGTTTTCATCCTTGTGAAATTATGTTCTTTCTCTAGGGTGCCTTGACCCATTACTAGACACTAATCTTGGTCATTAAGAAAGCCTGCCTAATTCCAAATGGGAAATAATTCTAGAGGGTAATACACTATGTGTTTTCATTGATCTATATTATATTTAATTAGAAGATAATTAATCCAATAAATGTTATTCTTAAGTCAAAGAAATAATTTTTAATCATGTTTTATTGATCAAATAAATTAAATAAATTTTTATTCACCGTATTGTTAATATAATATATTCATTTATTTTATTGAATATTTAATAAATAGTTATCAACTAGTTTATGAATATAATATTTATTTAAGTGAATAAAATATTTTATTTCAGTATTCAATAAATTTAAGAAGTGTTTGAATGGACTAATATTGTGTCCAGTGACAAACATTGATTTAAAAATAGATTAAATAATACATTTTCTATCCCAGGTTGGTGTGCACCACAAATTTTTATTATTAATATTTTCTTACACAGTATAGGGTTTATTAAATGTTATTATATTATTCAATTTATGAAATTAATTAAATAATATTATTATCATAAATTCTAAAACTATAAATATATGGTTATGTCTAGTGTTTAGAGTATTGATTGGTACAATCTAAATAGGGAATTTTTGTGGAAATGAATTCTCAACTGAATCCTTCTTCACTCTCCCTCTCTAGAATGATGAGTGTAATAGAGTTTTTTTCAATACCAAAAAATGAGTGATCAATAGAAAAAAATGAATCACATTTGATTTATCATGATAGCACCAAATGTTTGAGTGGCATGGCTCAGGGATCATATGAGCACATGTGGACCACCACTAGAAGGACATGATCATTGGATCCTCATAGTAAAATGAAGTAAATCCATAAGGATCTTTTTCGATAATCAGCATTCATCAATGATGAAATATCATAATTCAAGGTATTTTTTTCAATATTAAATTAAATATATAAAGATTTTTCATATAGGATCCCCGGTCATGGTTTCAAGAAATAACAACTAAAAGAAATTTTAAATTATCCCCCAATAGATGCATCCACAGAACTTGAAACCAAAAAATTATGTATCAAAAACTAAAACTCATAGCCATTAAAATGTCATAATTTTATAGATAATTTTGAGACCAAACAAATTTTAATTTCCTCACCAATTATTTTTTCCTTATATTAAATATAGGAAATAATTTCTCCATTTAATATTTTATCTTAATGAACATGTAATGCTAAATTATTTCGATGTAGAACATGTAGGTTGAATGTACTCTTAGGGGTTCTATTTTATTTCCTTGTTAAATTACATGATTTTCTTGATATGATCTTCTATTTCCCCTTCATTTTGTTTGTCTGTAATACCATAACTCAATTCAAAACTTTTTCATCAATCATAAAATGTTTTTCATTTGGAAAAAATAAGAACATTAATCTTGTATCATTATATGATTACATGACCATGCTATGGATGTACCAAAAATATTATCAATCGTTGTAACATCTACTTCTTCATAAAGAATAGGAAACCAAATGCCCAGCTCATGGGATACTTTAGTCCACTATATCAGGTTATTTTTTGGGAGTTTTATTGTATTTCATGTCTCCTGGAAAGCTTTACACCATACACCATGCAATAAGTTTATGTTTGGGTGTTAATAAATATAAATCTTTTAAAATTTCACCCAATGGATTTTTTGTAATATAAATTTATCACATGTTATTTTATTCACATTTAGGATAAAAATGTATGATGAAAATAATTATCTCTATTTGGTAATGAAGTAGATTGTAATGGATAACCTTAATGATAGTGGGGTCATGTGGCTCTCAATGAACTGATCATTGTTCTATTATTAGTTCAAATTTATCATTTTTTAGATACTAGTTTGTAAAACCAAACAGAAATATAAATTTTTTAATGTATCTTTCTTTACATAAATTTATTTCATCATCTCATACATATCTCCTTCAGGATTTATATTCTCTAAATATGTAAGAAGTGAATCTCCAAATCCCATACCATTAACACGAACATATAGCTATATATGATTTGAATCTACTGATAGTATTTTGTCTTTAGGTACAATGAATTTTGATTCTTTTTTATAAATTGTATAAAAACATATGAACATAAATGTATATTTTTATGTAGTTCTATTATAAAGAAAAAAATACTATTTTTTCACACTTAAACATGATTCCCATACTTCTTTTGTGTTTTTGCCTACTATTTTTCCCCTATTTATACATGCATCTATACATCATACATAATGTGGGGTGGACATTTCTTTGAGGTAAGATACATTAATACCTATATAAACAAATCATCTTATGTTTTTTATATCACATGAATCTTTTTCTAAATATTTAAAACACATAATATTTTCTTTTTGAGAAAAGTATAATCCTTCTTTATTTTATAGTAGTGGTACATTAGTTTGGATTCACACTACTTATTTATAGAAATCTTCTATTTTTTCATAAATAATTGTTTTTTATTCAAAATAGATAAAATAAATATATTAAAACAAAATATTCACTATAACAATTCAGAAAAAATAATTCATCACCATGGTGAAAAATGAATGAATTAAATTCTTAATGGTTTATAATGCATTCATATATATCTAGTGGGTGTGGGTTTACTTTTCTATCAATATAAATATGATTATTATTTGTTAGATGTGTCTGGAAGACTCTATGATCATTTCTAGTGACAATTATAAAAAATCACATAGGAAAAGCATTTAAATAATTAAATCTACATGGGATAATGAAATATAATTCAATGTTTCATTATATAGTTTTACGGTAAAATATATAATGTATATCATAATATTGATGTAATATCTTGACACATGGCTATATTCAATGAAATAATGACATTATTCAATATATCCATGACAATTAACACATACATTCTTATTTTAGCACCAAATTAACTAATAAAAATTTAATTTATGGGGGTAAAAAGGTTGGTTGTGTATATTCCATCTAGACCAAAATATATCCTTTTATTCTTTGTGTGATAACTTTAGTTAACATGGTGATTATACGCTCCTATTTTTTCCCTCAACATTTTGTTGATCCTCTAATAAATCCCCAATTTCTACATTGACAGTATGTTCTTCCTTAGGATGGGAAACATCATCATGTATAAAATTTATTGTCTTCATTGGTAGTAAAAAAAATTATTTATATTCTGTTAATTTATTATAAAACACATTATATGATGAAGAATATCATAGTATATTAAAAAGCTCATTAACCTTTTCATTAAATTCTTTTTATTTTGATTAAATATTAATGGGATTTAGATCATCTATAGACTATCCAAATCCAACCATTTTGGAAACCATTAACGAATAAGTCACTCTCTACATTGGGGCCATCATGAAATGATTATCATATCCAAATAACCGGTTTATCTTCAATTAAATTTTAATTAGACCCTATGGTTGTTTTAGTCACCAAACAAATTGACCAATTAACTTTTACTGTATTTGGAACCCATAATACTTGGAATTATTGTGATTTCTTTATGAATGGATTGTCCTTATACCATTCCACACTAAAATCCACCTTCATGAAGCTCAATTTTTGGACTTTAAATATAGCTATGTTATCAACCCATTTGAAATTAGGAATATTCAATTGAAATGTCATATTATCTAAATCGTATATTTGTTCAATTATGATAAACTATGACATATTCACAAAAATTGGATTCATATCCTTAGAACTGAATACTATCATCACATTCATTATAATCTTAACTCACCTATTTTTTCGGACAATGTTCAACATGTTCCTTCATATCGATTTTATAAACAATAAGTACAAAACCAATTTAAGAGATGATGTTTAAATTTGGTCTTCTAAATATCCAATGATGTAGTTCATTAGTAGAATTTGGATTAAATGATTACACCATATAAATATGATCATGGAACCATATTATAAACTATTTATTATGGGTAATTTATATCCATCTTTCATCGCATTATGGTTTAAAATGACTAAGAATAACTCTTTGTGATTCATCATATTGAGTAACCTCTAAACTATTATTTAAAATTTAATTGTGTTTCTAAACAAACATTTTAATTGTAATTTAAATAATATATATTCCAGAAATTTCATCTCTCATAAGGATTCCTCTATGATGATAATTTGGGAGACCAATGCTATCGACATCTAGATGGTATTTGGTACACAATTAAACAGTTTCATCAAAAATAAATCACACCTCAATAAATCATTATAACTAATTTTAATTTATGATATAAACCTTCAAAATCATGATATGTTAGTTGATGGGTTACACAAATATATAATTTTTATGACCACATAGTTGAATATGTCTATCCTAGTGAACCATCCTGCGGAAAATTATACCAATGAATTATGGTTTGAAGAATAACTCCAATAATCATACTCTGAAATCAATTTTCATATTTATGATTGGATACTTCGTAGGGTCTATTAGTTTAAAAATTATGGATTTGAAAATGAAGAAATATTTTCTCAATGTATATTGAACATTTTTATGTATAATTAAAAGTAATTCTATACGAAATAAATCATTTATAAAAACATTACTATCATGTTATTTTAGTCCCAGTAACATCAAATTATTTATTTAAATGATATTCTTGATATTGGATAGATACCCCTCAGAATATTTTACGCCATTAATGATGTTTCATAATTTAAATTTTTCTCTTCAAGATAGAGTGTAAGATGGTGGAGGAATAATAGTTTTCCTTTCACCCATCATGGGTTCCAAAAAATCTCTAATCCTCATGTTTATCATATCAAACATTTCCTTATTCCCAGGTTTTTTATCTCTAGTAAATTTTGTACTATTTCAATAATAATGTCACTCGTATATTTTTCTATATGCATGATGTCCAACAAATATTTGACGCATAAAAAATTTTATTATGGTAATTCAATGAAAATTCAGCTATTTCTCCCGACATATTACAAATGGTTTTTCAAAAATGGGTTTCCAAAATTTCTGTTGATATATTTTACTTTCTTTAGAAGTTTATCACTTATTAATTGGTATGGTATTTTACATTATTATTTATTTCCATTAAATAATGTTGTCCATGATTAGTATTTCTGTCTTTAGGGTAAATTTTTTTAATTATCTAAAAACAGAATCTTCGAGCAGTGTTTCAATATAACTGAGTGTGTACCGTCTACAGAAATGGGAAACCCAATCATTCCATAGATATTATATCCTCAAAATATTTCATATGAAGGAATGTTAATTATCAACCTATTAAACATGGATTTCACTGTTTAATATCATGTTTTATTTTCCCCTTAAAATGTAAAAACTTTTATCATGCATAAATTTTATATCTTCAATAAATAAAGATAAATATAGATATCAATATCATTACTGGGTTGCTTTTGTCTAGATATAAATAGATATATCATAATGTATTTTGGATTCATGCATGAATATGGTGGAAATATATAAATTACCAACATAACTAGATATATAATGTGAGTACTAATTTACAAACCAATAAGACTTATTCCATCTTTCGATAAAATAATTCCATGGATTATAGGATTTTTTCCAAATTCTAGATAAAAATAATCAATTTTCATCCACTGAGGAGAGTTTTTGTGGTGTCCTATTTGTCTGTCTTGATTTTATGAATCTACATGACATGGATATTATCTAATAGTGTCATGAAATCCATAAAGATGTCTAAAAATGGAATAATAGGAAAGATCCAAAAAAAATTGATGTACCTGGTTTATTTTTACTATATCGATCTGTTCCAAACCTATATGATGTTATGATTTATTCCTGGTATTTAAAAAAAACTATACAGTCATTTAGACATGTATGTAATTTTTCTGAGATCATATCTAGTATACATATCATTCTTTTAGAACCATATTTTCTACAGAGAATATCATTTTCTTGTGGTATCCTATCAATCTAGAGACTAAAAATATTAGTAAAGATGGTGTCACTCCATCATCTATAAGCATTAAAATTATATAACATTAATACTACTAACAATGTTGTATATTTACCACCATCGGTATACAATGATTTCTTTCCATATATATTTAACTTCTCAAACAACGTTGTATAATCATGAAGGTCATCTTGAATTTTTATTATCATTTCTTTTATTTTACCTCCATCATAATTTACACTAGCATTCAATATCAACTGACCATAAATCAAAATGTCATAGGAGTTAGTATGTACAATATTTTCTTCCAAACGTTTAGTATAAAATCTATATATTCTATCTATTTCCTAAAAAATAAAATATTCATTCAACTATATTGAATGAATTCATCTTGAATAACAACATAAACATGGATAAATGATTTAATAAGGGTCATATGCATGCTCTATTATAATCTTGATGAACATCTGATTTCATCCCCAAAAACATTTTTATATTATTATAATCCATCTAGTTTTTACTCATATTCATCCTATTACAATCAATAAAATTCATTCTATACCAAAATAAATAAATACACATAAGGTATTAATCATCAAATTTTAAAGCTATAGATACTGTGAATAAACATTATTATTTTCCAAAGAAAAAATTTATACTCACATGAAAACACAATGATGAAATAAAAAAATGTTGTAATGATAAAATTATAGAATTAATTGAAATTTAAAAATGAGACTCTTTATGAACAAGTTTCAAATTTATAACCTCATTATAAAACAAGGATTTTGAGTATCTAAATCAATGTAGCATGGTGTGTCGTAGCATTAAAGTAGGAAATTGATGATGGATGAATGATTTAAAGTATATACATCAATATTTATGAAAAATTACTTTAAGGTGAACACACAAGGGATAATATCCACCATTATGTTTTTACCCTTTAGTAGATTTTAATCGTAATTGAATAATAATGATCACATTGGATTACTAAATTTGAATGAATTTAAATATTTGAATGTTCTTGGTATTGATTCCAAATAAGTAATATTTTTACAATTGGATAAGATTCAAGTAAACAACCAATGGTGGTTGAAGGGTTATATGCTCCCCAAATGAATTAATATATATTAGAACACTCTTAAATAACTATTTAAGCTACATAAAGCTATTTTTCTAAGATAACAAGAGTCGAATGATGTGTATTGATATTTTTTGTAATGGTGGAAATCATTTAAGAAACAGATTTTGTTATATTTATGATGTTATGAAATATCTAATTAAATTTTAATTTATTAAAAAACAAAAATATCCATATTTTATACTCACCAAATTGTTAATGGTTATCACTTAGTGTCAAATTGTGAAGGATAGTGATGTTTATTGTGAGAAACCACAAAACAATATATGTGTTAAAATGTTATTTTATTTCTATATAATTAGTTTTTGGTGACTATAACTGTCAAAATAAATTTTTTAGGAGTATAATGAACATAAATTTCTACTATACACAACATGATTTTATCACAGTCAAGTATGAAAGACCAATTAGCTCAAAGAAAAATTTATGTAATTAATTTGTGATACATTATGAATGGAAAAATTATAAATTTTGGTTTCAAAATTAGTGGATAACATAATAATTTTTAATAGATTCATTGCATTAAAAGTAATTTCAGGAAGTTACAATTATTTGGAGCTATAAAAACTCAATAAATTAGTCATGGATTGTTTCATTTATTGGAAGTCTATAAGAAAAAAGGGTTGTATATAAATATGAGTTATAATTATATTAGGATCGAAATAATATGTTATTGATTTCTCATTTACAATATGTGGGTGAATTTTAGTTTAAAAACGTTAGTTTAAAACAATTAAACATAAGAATTTCATAAAACCTCATATAGTAAAAATATCATATTTGGAGTTAGCCATCAGAATAGTTACCAAAGCATCGTAATAAAAAAAATTAGTATATCAGATTATAATAATCATAATCATAAATGATTTAATTATATCGATGTAAAAAATTTGGATCCACAAAATATCTGATTAACATATTAATTTTTATTGTATTTAGATACATTACAATAAAAAATATACAGACACACACTACAAAATATAAAAAATGTAAATAAAAGTAATTAAATAGCTATGAGAATGTATGAATGACTTACAGCTACTAAAATGTATATATCTATTTTAACTATAATAGTTAGGTAGCCACAAACCATGGCACAAGGTATCCCCTGTTTTATACTTAGAAGAATGTCTATTATTCCTCATCAAAATAATCCTTCAATAAAAATATCAGATTCTATATCCACCTAGCCTTGATAGCCCTCGATCTGATGGATTGACTCTATCGTGTAATCCCCACAGTCCCTCAATCAAAATATGAAATTTTCTATCTTTTTATCTATGAAATTCCTCAATCGTAATCACAAAAACTAAACACACGATTATAATGGAAATAAAATTTTAAGGGGAAAACTAGACAACATTACCTTAGGAAGAAAAAACTCCATAATAGTTTGAAAATACTAAGAAAAATCCATTCATAATTTTTGATATTCATATCTCTCAAACATGTGAGAAATTACAAACTGAATTAGTAGTAAACTCTTAAAATTACTAGGTATTTGTTGGTATTTCTTCAACAATCATCTTGATCATACAATGGTCATATATTATTAATGTTTTTTGCAACCACTTGGACACCTGGAACTTATAATGGAAAGTTCAACGATGTATTTTTTATACCTTTATAGTGTAAAAAAATTCCTCACATTAGAAACAAGTCTACTATATTCTGGTTAAAAACATAAGTTATTCCAATGGAAATACTTACCATGGTCAATATGATTATTGTAATCATGGTTAATACAATTTTATTGGTATTTATATCATTTTGATGATGAATCCCTATGTCAGTACCAAGTTAAGAAAAATACTTTCACTTGACTGATAATGTTGAGTCTGATTAATCATATTCAAACTCATTAAGATTCCTGTAATAAAGAAATATATTTTTTTAAACAAAATACATTAGAAATTATAATAGGTATGATAAAAAGTAATGTTATATATAAAAATATTCTAAAAATATCTTAATTTTTATAGTAAAGTATGTATAAGGAAAGTGTTTGTGATTTTCAAATAAAAGGAATGGAAAATATAAAATTATAATATAAAACTCAAATATCTCACCTTTTTAGGAAGAAAAAATACCAAAACATCAATGAAATAAAACATTAAAAATGTACAATACTTTTCATTTAAATGGAAATTGTATTTAGAATTTTACATTTTATCCATAAATCCCCATGGGATTATAAGTATTTTGAATAAGATGGAGAGAATTATGAATACAATAAATTACCTTAAAGTATCATCTCCCTGTGAGGAATATACTACCCCCTTGTAAAAAAATATCTCCCATTTAAATAACAAATATCTTTTTGTATAAATATCTCCACCTATGTGATTTAGAAAAATAATTGAGGAACCAATTATAATGTACCTAAAAATACTATAAGTGGATAATTATACTAAAAAATATAATTAATTAACTAATCATCCAAAAAATTATGAAATAACATTCAACCAATCTTATTGGAGAAATATTTATACAATCATATATGGATAGAAGATAAATTCATTAATCAACAGATATTTCAAAGGATATCAAAATACATATTACAAGAAGAGTTCAAAACTAATTAATCATTCTCCATAAGGGTATTTACGACTGAATTTATTATCTTCAACTCATTTTGATATTTTTTCAGATTCCCAGTATTATTTTTAAGACACTGATTCTCAAATTTGAGTTTCTTTATATCCTTAACAAGTTCATGGTTTTGATCAGTGAGATTGGAAAAATCAGCTTCAAAAAAACATGCTTTGTACATTTCCAACATAAGTCCCAAAATTTTATTTTGAGTACATCCACTTCTTCAGTCCAGTTGTTAGTCCAGTCATCAAAATCATCAAAAAAATTACCTTCTCAATCGTATCCTAACATAACTGATTAAAAGATTCAGTTGATCCAATCATCAACTTATTTATATCTTGAATTGAATCATCTTGAGACTGAACATCAACATCAAAATAATTTTACAATTTTATCATTACATTTCATTATATTTGTGGGTTGTAGAACGTTATTTTATCATTTTCAAATATCCCTAAATATGGATTACTGATTCATATATCATTTTAATATAGTTCATTTTTTGTGAAAGACAATCCCGAAGAAATTGACCTCATGCTTCCAGTCTAAATAAGTAATGTATAATCCCTTCTTATATTTTCAAATATTAAATTATGTAATCAAAACCCATCTATGCAAAGGTTTCTATAGATTCCAATAACGCTATATTGGGATGCAGACATTCTGATCATCTTATACTAATAACATATACTTTTCTTTTCTTTTAATTTACTTTTGTCACATGTTTTTCAACCATTTCTTATTTCTTTGGAATAAATTTTTCATCAAATATATCCATAAATACAATATCTTTAGTGTTATTTTTGGACATTAAAACATTTTCTTCCTCGTCCTTATTGGATGAAGACTCTTATTCTTCTTCTGATAATCATTATTCTTCTAATGTTTCAAATTTCTCATCATAATATTTTGAAGGAAATTCTATGAGGATGATGTTGATGAGGATTTTTTTTATATTGAGTTTCTTCCTCATTACATTCTTCTTTCTCTTTTCTCCTCATCATTTTCATTATCCACTTCACTCTCTTCAACATAATCTTATTTTTAAATGTATTCATATTCTAATTCTTCTTTTTCAATATGTTTTCCTTATTCTTTTCCATTCTCTTCTATTTCATTACTATAGTTTTTTATAACTAATTTTCATCAACCTTATCAAGAATTGTTTTCAAATGGCCTTCATCCAAATCATTGACTTCTTTGTCAAGATAATTTTATTTTTTTGGGAATCATGGAGTATTTATATTTCTGATGAAATTGGGGTCGATAAATTCTCTACTAATTCTAATGTTGATTGAAATTACAGTTCCTCTACTATAATAGATCATTTTTCTTTTTAATGTTGATATGATCCTTCAAGATTTTTTATCTTTTTCCCATTTATATGAAAAAGTGAACTGTTGAAATGATGATTGATGTTTCTTAAAATACTAACCCATCATTTGGGTTTTCTTTCCTAATATTCTCATAAGAAAATTATACCCCTTTCAAATGATTTTGAGATATAGCGTCATCTTATAGTCTCTTCTTTTTCTTATTCATTTTAGCTTATTCTTTAATATTTTCATCACCATGAACCCTTAGAGACCTATCCTCCATGGGTCCTAATACAATTTTATTTATTACATGATTCTTATGATCTTTCGATCTTATCCATTCCTTGTAAACATCAATAGGGACCTTATCTATCTAATTTTTTTCTTCTTTTCATTATGAGGTGACGTTTATGCCTTTATTTTTTGTTTCTTCTTCTTCTATGTATTCTTTAATGGATCTATCCTAAAGGTAGAATCCCCTAGTTTTTCAATAAGCATTTTGGATATATTATCAAACATCATCTTCATTATTTTTATTTTATCTTTAGTAATGAAAGAAAAATTTCCTTTACTGCAAATAACATGTTATTAACATTGATAAATTTAGAAAGTTCAACAATCATCTTACTCATGAAATATGAAAACATTATACTCTTTAACATGATATAATTATTTTTGATGTTCTTATATGGTCAAATGGACAAACTTTATAAGGTCTATCTTTCTCATGTTAACCAAATAGTTCTATGAAATAAGAGGATCTCAGTCTCAGTTCTCATGTATTAAAAAAAAAATCATCCACAAATTAATGATTTGATTTTCTTGGGAGAGATGATAAAATTTTATCAATTTCTTGTCTTGAGAAAACAAAAAATCCTCTACCTTTATTTTTTAAAATGTTCCAAGGGTATCAGGATGTTTGTGTGATGGATATTGTGCATCAACACTAGAAGGTACTCCAACCAATTCTGAAAATTTTCATGTGGAAAATTTATATCCTTTTCCATACATCCTAAAATAAAACTTATCCTTATAATAGATAAACATCATAGAATCATAAAATCCCTGAACATGTTTGGGATAATTCTTATCATCTTTATGATCTTTTTTTTCAACACAAATTGATTCCCAAAATTGATAAGTAAATCCTTCATAATAGTAGAATCGTATTTCAAAAATATATATTTTTTACTAACCTTTATCTAAAACCAAACCAATCTTTGTTATCTTATTTTTAGTCATTAAAATAGAATGAATATGATTGGTTGTATGGAAAGAAATACATTTGGACTGATCAACTGGCAGGTAGAAGCAGGTCAGTGAAAAAACTCTTGATAAAAATATGTGGGATTATGGGATCCCTCATTTATATTGGTGATCAGAGAGATTTTTGAGCTACCAATAAAAATATAATGGTTGAGATGGAAATAATCAGATATAACGTATGATAATCACTTAGTGAAATTTCTATGGTATTTATGAACTATTGAGGTTTAAAAATCAGTTTTTATATTCAAAGTGAATATGATAAAAAAAATTAGAAAAAATACAAACTAGAATAATTTTAACACTAACAAAGTTATTTAATTATAATGTAATAGTACAAAAAATTAATAGATTAGAAGAATAACTTTCAGAGTTAAAAGTTTCATAGGTATGAAAAACACATTCTCCTTAAACTTTATAGTATAATTATATTTCATTTGTTTTAGGAAAATAAGTATGATAGTACAAAAACTATTCAAAAAGGTTTTAAATGAAAAATTAAAATAGTTTGTGGGGGTAAAACTGAATTTTGTGTTTCATAAATAAAATATCATTATGGAAATTTTCTGAATTCAAAAATTTTATGAAACCTTGAGTCTGAATTATTTATAACATTTCATGAGTCCAATTATTCTTTGAATAATACTGAATCTTAAAATATTATAATGAAATATGGGTCTGGAACATCATCAAAAAATTTCAAGAAACATTTTTTTTGAAAAAATAAATTTTTTCAAAAATAAAAAACAAATATACTCCAAATATGAAGAGGGTAAACTTAATGTAAGGATATGGGTAAAATGAATAAGTAGATTTGAAGGATAATTTTACTTAATTTAATCCTAGATTCTATTTAATATATTCAAATATATCCAAAGGGTAACAGTTTTATAAAAATATCATCATGTTGATCTTGTATTCTGATGAATTATAAAATGATATCTCTTTTAAGTGTTTTATCTATAAGAAAGTGAAGCCTAATATCTATGATTTTTTCCTAAGAGTGATATGCATGGTTTTTAATTAATGTAATTTCACTGGTATTATCAAATTGTATTTCAGTTTTTGTAAAACTTGTGACATGGTCAGTGAGTGTGTGATTCATTCTCAAATCTAGAGCACAAAAACATCTAGTTTCTACATATTCTGCTTCAGTAGTGGAACATTGTATTGTTTTTTGTTTCATATATGACCAATAAACTTGTTAATCTCATAATAAATTAAAAGTTCCAGATGTTTTTTTTCATATCCATTCTTCAACCACCAAAGATAGAATTAAAAAAAATTAGTTTAAAAACATTTCACGAAGAATAAAAAAGTCACAAATTTATAGTTCCTTTAAGAAATTGAAATGTTCGTTTTATAAATTTTAGATTATATTCCTTTGGATTGGATTGATATATTGTGAATAATAATATATAAAATATTAAATATATTAAAAATTCTATTAATTAAATCAAAATTTTAATCATAAATCTAAAAATGTTTTTATCAAATGGTTTCCCAGTGTCTTCAAGATCTAAATTAATTTATATACCAATAGGGGTATTAATAATTTTAGTTCTATCATATAAAATTATTTAAAAAATATATTTTATATTCCTTTTTTGAGATATAAAATTTCATTCTGGTTTTTGAGAAATTTAAAAAACAATGAAAATTGTTAACTCCCCAATCACACTCATTTTAGACTCAGATTTCATAATATTCCAGAAGGAATCCATAAAAATTTATGAGTTGGTCCGAATGTAAATTCATCCACATTAATTTTGAAAATCATTATATTTTTAATAACTTATTTTACAAAATGTGTTGGATATTAATATCCCTAAAGAATTGTTTTTGTAACAAAAATAATTTTAATTCATCATACGATGCTCTATGGGACTGTTTATATCATTATAAAACATTGGAAATTTTATAAAAATATTTAGGATGTTTTTTATTTTTAAAACAAGGGTATTTTTCAATATAAACATCAACATGAAAATATCCATTAAAAATAGAATCCTTCAAATCCATTTGAAAATTTATTAAATTCAAGTATACAACCAAGGATGAATGACTTCTAGTCGAGCAACTAGTGCATAGATTTCGTTATTATCTATACCTTCTTGTTGGTCTTAACATTTAGAAACATTTATTGAATTATTTTTAACATATATTCCATTTTCATCTCATTTTTCCTAAAAATTCATTTTACACCAATTATAGATGTTTCATTACGTGTTTCAACAATTGTCCATACTTTGTTCCTCTTAAATCCATTTTTCTCATCTCTCAAATCCTTAATCTAATCCAAATAACCTAAAGCCTTGTTGGGATTTTATGGTTAAAATTTAAATAGGAAAGAAAAATGTTATATTTCATTCCATATGAAATTTATTCTCGTAATAGGTTGATAAGAATCACCAATGATACTATAAATATGATGATTCCATAGAAACATATGATTTCTTCAGTTTCGAAAACATGGTTCATCAACAAAAGGTAGAAAATCTTCATGAGTAAATACTTATGAAACTATTTCATGGGTATTTGTATTATAGGAATACTTTTTTAATAGAGGATAAAATTTAGTTTTTGAAATAACATCTCAGGATGATGGTTGGGGGATTTTTAATAACAAACGCATTGATTTCATCAACCAAGACATATACATAGAATTTTTCGCAAATATGCACAGCTTGTGTAGGATGGTGTAAATACATGTGTACTAATAGTAAATCTTCACTAGTTGAGAATTCACTAACAGAATTAAAACTATACTTATATTTCCTACCATTTTGATAAGAGTCAAAAAAAATTGACGAATCAAACCTCTGTTCTATTAGATCCATAAAAAGACATTTCTTAAAAAATTTACATAAGATTATTTGGATACAATGTCCTAACATTATCTTCCATAACTATGATTGATCTTCCATTTCACTAAGGGAAGGTATGTATTAGATCTTATGGTCTTCTATGTTATGTGTATATACATTCTCATGAGGATTGGTAAAAATAATGTATTCATCCTTGTAATTGTGTACTATATAATTATAATTTATAAAATTAATAATATAACCTTCATTACATAATATAATTATACTTATAATGTTTTTCTTAGGACCTTCAACAAACAACATTTATAATTAATGATTTATAAATAATAGTTTTGATACATATATCGATAATCTATCGTTGAGAATTATCTTCAAAAGAAACCATTAATCTTGATAATATTTTTTACCAGAAATATTTCTAGAATGACCACAATCCATGTACCAAGTATTCTTGTTGTTGGAACTTTATTTATTTTCCTGAAAAAAAACACTATACTTTCTATGCCCAAACCTACTTGGGTCTGGTAGTGTTAGATGAAAAAAAATTGGAATCCACAAATTGTTTGAAAAATAAATTGTTGAAATATATTTATTTAACTTTATTAATAGAAAATTTTTTTTCCAATGACCTCTACATAGACAATTAGTGAAAAGGGTATAGTTTTAAGAATAAACTAATTTTTGTTAAAAACTATTTTTTATAGGTATATCCCATTCCGAAACCAATACCATGAGAAAAATATTTATTATGAATCTTATCAAAGTTTTTTTACCAGTGGTAAAGCTTGTCAAGAGTTTCTTCAAATAATTAATTTCAAACTATAGTTTTACAATAAAATTAATATTCTATTTAGTAATAGTTTATGAATTATGATTATCAAAACTAGTTTGTAGATAATTTTTTTTAGAAATCGCATTATTTAGACTTTTGAAAAAAAAATATTTTTTGGAATTTACATTATCAATATTTTTAAAAATAATTTAAATTTTATCAGTTAAAATATTTATTCTTGTATTATCCATATCTTGTTTTATTCTAACTTTACAAATTTCATTCTAAAAAATTTAGAAAAGGGAGGATATTCTTCAAAAGAAGGGAAATTATTATCTTCCACTGGTCAATATTCATCATATGAGGATGAATAATTTTTCTCATCATGGTAATTGGAACAAAAATCCATATTAGTTAAGTTTTCTACAGGTCATACCTTATCCCTGAAACAATTTTTTTTTCTACATTGGAAAAAAGTAATGTGCTCTCTTATTGGTATATTTAAATATCATAAGTGTAACCTAAGGAATATTCTCCACTTTAATTCCATTAATCATTGGATTTAAGAAATATTTTCCCTTACATTTTTAAAATCTCATGATATTCCTTTAATAATTTCTATGTTTTATAATTTCTTATTTTAGAATAGGATTATTTGGTCTAATATTTTTATTGTTCTTGCATTCATTATAAGTGAATTTTTCCATCCTGTCACTTTTATCTTTATTAGCATTCATATAACAGCATAAAAAATCCATTTTACTAATAATTGTGTTCATCATTCTGGAGAGACTTCCCAATTCATTTTTAGAATGCTCAAAAGTACTAATACTAGATTTATTAACAAATTTAATATTTCTTGAATATGTAGAGACTTTTTCAGGTGTTTAATTTTTTGTATGAAAACTAGTTGCATCAAAAAAAACTACATCATTCTTATATTCCAAACCCTCAATAACCCTTTTTAAAAATCCCTTATACTGTATAAGGGTTCCAATATTATCATCATGAGTCAGATTACTTATTTTTTTAGTATCATCCACAGATGTTCCCTTGCACTCCCATTCATTGGATATAATATATATTATCTTCTAAAAAATAATTTCATCATCTAAACCTTTCTCACCAATAGTTTGTAAACTATTAAGAATTGTCATAAATCTCGAGTACATCATGGAGACAGATTCTCCAAGGAGGAAATTAAATGCTTGATACTCAGCTCTCAACATATATCTCCTAGTTTGTATAACATTTAAAGTTACAAAATGTGTACCCTCAAGATTTTTCCAAAAACTATTAGTATTTTCACATGATGATAATATACTATAGATACTTTTTTTCATGAATCATAAAAATGTGTTTCTTACTCTGTAATTCGGATGATATTCATGTTTCTCTTTATTTTTAAACACAGTTACATCCATATAATGAATTTTATAATTTCTAGTTTGTATAACAAAGTTATCAACCCCAATGTTGATAACAAAGGTATTCATTTTTTCTCTCCAATATTCATAGTCAACACTGTCAAAAATTTGTGGTCTGTTGGGATTTAAAATATTTACTAATCTGATATTCATTCCTGGAATTTTAATAGAAAGTATTTATTTTCCAAAAAAAATTTAGTGGAGTTGTTTTATAAAGAAAAAATTTATGACAAAATTTGAAAATTTTCTAATTGTCAAAGAAGTGAAAACACAACAAATATATGAGCTATGGAATCATATTACTATTCCAATTATTGGTTATCTATATGAGTTATATTGTTATTAGGATCCATATAATATGTTCTTTGTGGATCAATTATATGATTTGTAGAATTTTAGTTTAAAACATTAGTTATTAATAATTAAACTATAAAAAAACCTCTTTTAGTAAAAATCAGATTTGGACTTATCCCTTAGTCCTATTATTAATGTATCATAATTAAGAAGGTTTTGGTATATCATAGTATAAATGTCATATTCATATAAGATTCATTTTTATGAATGTTAACTGATCAGATTCAAAAAAGATCTGATTAAAATATTAATGTTTATTGTATTTTTATATGTTATGAAAAATAGTTACAAAAAAGAACAACACAATATATAACATGTAATAAAAAGTAATTAGATAGTTATAACAAATTAACAATGGATAACAGTTTTTAAAATGAATAGATCAATTTTAACCTAAGCGTAAGGTAACCACAAACATTGAATAATGGTATACTGTGTTTTATACTTAAATGAATGTTTGTGATCCCTCGTTAAAAAAATACCTTGATACAAATATCAAATTCTCGGTCTACCTAGCTTTGTTAGTCATTTATTCGAAGGAACAACAATATATTTCTATCCCAGCAAACCCTCAATCAAAAAATCAGATTCTTTGTCCGGCTATCCCTACAATCCCTCAATCATAATAACAAAAATCGGATGTATGATTACAACTCAAAGAAATTATTATGTGGACAACCAATAAAGGTTCCCTTAAGAAAGAAAAAACTCCAAAACAATTACAGAAGTCCAAAGAATATGATTCTTGCACATTGTAATGTTTAGAGCTCTCAAAGAAGTGATAAATTTCAATGATAAGCAGTAGAAAACTCTTTGAATGACTATGCATTTATAGTCACTACTCTAACGATTATCTTGATCATCAAATGGTCATATCTTCTCTAAGTTTGTTCAAATTTTTAGGACACTTGGAACTTGTAAGATAAAGTATTTTGTTGTTTTCTTTTACACCATTACAGTGTAATAAAAGGTTTCTTTAAATTAGAAACAAGTCTGTTATATTCTGGTTATAAATCTAAGAACCTGACCTTCTTTTCATGATTGTTTTTCCTTTTTCCGGAGTTTTTTTGAAAGGGGGAGTTTCTGGATATTTTTGATGTACACACCGTCTAATTTCTGATTACATGTCATGTACTTCATTGCCGCTCGAGGCTGTGTACTAGCCGTGTCATGGCCACACACATGGCTATGTAGGGGTGACATAGAGGCCACCTAAAGCAGAGTACGGTAAAGCCTAGTTCACTCCGTGTACTCCAAAAGTACACATTGTGTACTTTCTTTTTTCACTAAACGCACCAGGGTAGCTTCTTAACCCTAGAACGAGCTTCTTCTCTAGATTGTTCAACTGAGATCATTCCGTACAGCCGTGGATCTTCGATGAACCCCGGAGCATCCATCCATTTTTCGAATCGACTATTGTTAATTGTGTTGGAATTGCAGTGGTAAAGTATACCTTCTCCTAGAGCTTCATTTCCCTTTTCATCCACTTTCTCATGTTATCTTGGGTTTGTCATTTTGGATGTTTTTTTATATCTATGATGTTCCATGTTGATTCATCCTTCGAGGTTTGAGTATATCGATCTCCTAACATCGAGGTAGGTGGTTTGTGCCTTTCTGTAGAAATTCTTTGAGTATTTTGTGCAAATTCCACCAATACCCTTCAACATGGTATTGTGTGTTTCATGTTTCGCTCTTGTTGTTTGCTTGCATTTCTTATATGCTTGAGTAGAGGTTGTTGTTTGTGAATAGGGTAATTTAATATGCTTTGAATTCTTTGCACATGCATGTTCTACCTATTTATGACCATTTGACTAGTTTTTCTTGTTAGGCTATTTCTACTTCCATGCCTAGTTTGAAGGATGTTATGATTGTTCTTCAAGGATAAGATATTGTAGGTGCTAGACAAGTAGTTCTTGAGGATACTATGGCCATTACGCGATACGATACTTGCTGACATTACACAGGGTTGTGGGAACCTTGTGTAGTAGACCATAGAGAGAATAGACATAAGGTCTTCTCCAGAGTGTCTTTAATTTACGATGGGAGAAAACATGGGGAATTGAAATTGAGTGCTTCTTCAGAGTGTCTGTAGTTCCTCAATGACGGCCATAGGGGGAATGAGACATTGAGTGCTTCCCCAGAGATCCTTTAGTATGATATGAGACTATAGGGGGAATCGACGGTGAGTGCTTCCCCAGAGAGTCTATTCTTTAGCTGAACCAGAGGGGTGAGATTGTGTGTGCCTCCTAGAGGGTTGCTAGTACTTGTAGGTTAAACCATAGGGGTTAGGCTGTGAGAAATAACTAGAGGTTACCTATTTGTTCTACTTGCTTCCATGACTATTTTATTGTTTGTAATTATGTGCTAGAAACTGTGGATTATTTTCTATTTAGTACTTCCATGCTTACTACTTTATGTACTTTTACCTTCCATATATTCATTGACTGTTAGGCACAAATCTTTAGGTTGTTACCTACTGGGACTTTTCCTCACACCCTCATTGGGCCATGCTTTTGTGCCCAAACAGATTATACTTTTGCGGGTATAGATAAGGGAAAGCGCCCTTCTAATTTAGGTTCTTGATTGCACTGGAGCCTGAGATCATGGGACCAATCAGAGGCATGCAATGCTGATGAGTTTCTCATATGTTTTTATTTTGTACTTTGGATTAGTATTGTATTCAGCATTGTGACAAGATTAGATATTTCTCTATACATATTTGTATCATACATTATTTAAATATATTTCTGCTCCAGTTGTTTATTTATTAGTCTTCCTCTATTATTGTTGTTTTTTATTTATCAGTATTCTGCTATTGTTGTTGTTGTATATTTACTACCTTTGATGTTGTATGTGTTGTTACATCTATTGTGTACTCTGCTTATGGGGGCATAGTTTCCCCACTATCACACCCAAGGCCCTTTCTACTAGTCAGCAGCCTCTGGCATTCGGGGAAATGCGCTTGAGGCCATGTGACCAATCGGGTACGGGGCACCTCTGGGAGGATTCCGGAACCGGGACATTACAAAGTGGTATCAGAGGATTTCTTTTCTGTGGAATTACTTTTTGGAGGCTATAGCCAGGGATAGGACGGAATAGGTGCTTGGTAATAATCATTTCCCAGGAGTAGCGTACCCGTGTATAGGGAAAAGATATACTACCTCGTTTATTATAATTTTACAATTTTGCAATTTTATAGTTGATTTGATTTCACCATTGGGTGATTCACATGCTTTGTGTTGTTATCGTTGTTGTTATTGCGGTTCTATTTCTATCGCAACCCGATGAGATGAGGGTATTTCATCTCATGCATCATATAGGAAATTGTTAAAAATCACATGCAATGCGTTCTTGTCATGCCATCTAAGATTCATTAGTGATGTCATACTATTGTGATAGACGTTGTGTATATTATGCATGATGTTGTGATAGATGCTTGATAGAATACCTGCTGATTATAAGGCTTTGTTTGAGTAGTTCATTGTTTAGATGAATGGAAAACATTGGTTATTGAGGTTTTATAGGCCCTCATGGACTGTAATTTGGTGGATCATCACTTTGTTTCCTTGTTATAACTTGTATAAGACGCCAAACATGGATTTGTGGGGAGTATGGGCCCTCATGGATCAGAATATGGCACCTTTAATGTTCGCTTCTGTGGTTTTCTGGGCTCCAGAGCAGTTTCTGAGGCTACTGTCCAAAAAAACCCAGAATACACAGTGTGTACTTTATGAATACATGTCCTGTAGTTTTAAAACTATGTCACTGACTATGTAGGTAGGGACACAGGGTTGTGAAAAATCTTGTAATAACACGCCGTGTATAGTACGTACACGCCTTGTTGTAGTGGTTTTGTGTCTACCCATGTAACTAACAACACAAATGGATGAAAAATTGCTTTTACATGTCGTGTCCTGATCTCACATGTTGTGCAGCATAACCTAGGTACTCATCCATGTCACGAACAACACGGGTCGGTGTTATCATTTCTGTGTACACGTCGTGTTTGTTTGGAACAGGCGGTGTAGTGTAACCTGGGTTCAGAGGCTGTGTCACAAACAACACAGGACAGGTGAAGCTTGTCTTGTACACGTCGTTTCTACCATGAACACACCGTTTAGTTTTTTCTTAGGAGAGCCATGTGGCTTAGCCGTGTAGAAGGACTTAGGCAGGGAAGAGGATTCAAGTACACACCATGTGTTTTGAAAACAAGCCATTTATTTGGGGTGTTACACGACCAGTTCAGGTAGGGGTACATGCCCATGTGAATGACAAAAGGGAACATGCTGTGTAGGAAATGTACACACTGTGCTGTCATGTTTTGTAAAACTTGAATGCTTTATTCCTCCTATTCCCTTCTTACACTCCTTGTTTTCAGTACTTGATAACCTTGATCTAAGGAGTGACCTCTAGAGGTTGTGGGGTGTCACTTCTTATGGTACCTCTATGTACTAGAGATGACAGGCTATGATTTCATCCTCAAGATGGATTGGATAGTTCTCTTATAGGTAGTCGTCGACTGTTATCATCACCGGGTGAGCTTCATATCACAATACGGTGAATCATTTCTTCATTGGGGCGAGTGGGATGTCCAGGAATGTCGAGCAGGACCTGAGCATCTGGACTAAGAGAAGTCACAGCCTAGAATGCTAGTCAATATCTGGATGAATAGGGGACTTCATTTTTATACATTCCTCTATTGGTGGATGATTTTATAGATGTCTTTATAGAGGACATTTTGGGTTTTCCTCCAGAGCGTGAGGTAGACTTCTCGATTGAGCTCATGCCAGGAGTGGCATCGATGTCCATTCCTCCTTATAATATGGAGAAACCTGAGCTAAAGGAGCTAAAGAAGCAGTTGTAGGAGTTACATGAAAATGATTTCATCTGACCCAGTACTTCTCCATAGGGTTCGCCTTTCCTGTCTACGAAGAAGGAAGACGACACCCTTCGGCTTTGTGTGGATTATCGAACTCTGAACCAGTTTACGGACAAGAACTGATATCCCTTGCCAAGGATTGATGACCTCTTTGATCAGCTTCGGGGAGCCCGAGTATTATTGAAGAACAATTTGAGGTCTGGTTATCATCAGTTGCACGTTAGACCATCAGATATAACTTTGATATCCTACCGGAGCATGTATGGTCTATACGAGTATATGTTTATGCCGTTGGGCCTCATGAATGCACCTGCAGTTTTCATGGCACTGATAACCCGAGTGTTCTATCCATAATTAGACTCATTCATGGTGGTCTTCATGGATGATATCTTTGTGTACTCTCACACTTGACATGACCATGCTAACCATCTTGAGATCATTTTGAGTACACTAAGAGAGCATCAGTTATATGCTATGCTCTCAAAATGCCTCTTTTGGATGGATCGGGTTCACTTTTTGGGTCACGTTATCTCAGAGACATGAGTATCAATACACCCAGAGAAAGTGAGAGTAGTAGTTTACTGGAAACTTCCTAAGAACATATTTGTGATGCAGTGTTTTCTAGGGCTGGCCAGATACTACAGATGCTTCATACATGACTTTTCACGCTTAGCAGCACCATTGATAGGTCTGAACAAGAAAGGGGCCAATTTCTTATGCTCATATTCTTGTGAGTCATCCTTTCAAGAAATTTAAGGGAGGTTGACTTCAGCACCGATACTGGACTTTCCAGAGCTGGGCAAGAGCTACCCTATTTACTATGATCCTTCAGGTATCGGGATGGGAGTTGTACATATGCAGAGACATGGAGTCATTGCGTACAGGTCTCAGTTGTTGAGGCCACACAAGACAAACTACCCAACGCATGATCTCAAACTGGTGGCAGTTGTTCATGCCGTACGCTGTTGGAGACATTATCTTCTAAGAGAGCACATTGTGGTTCTCACCTTCCACAAGAGTCTCAAGTACATCTTCACCTAGTGTGATGTGAATCTGAGATAGCGTAGGTGGGTTGAGTATCTTCAGTCATTTGACGTTGAGCTTTCATATGCATCGGGAAAGAGCAACGCAGTTGCTAATGAGTGGAGAAGGAGTACTTAGATACAAGAAGTTAAGGAGGCCAACAGTGAGTTGAAGCTTATAGATCTGTTTTTTGAGATGCATTTGGAGGTGCATGACAGACAGGGGCAGACCTTTCTATCTTCTGTAGCTGTTACATCTGTACTTCTTGATCGGGTACAGATGAGGCAGCTATCAGACTCAGAAGGCATAGTCCTGTGGGAGAGTGTGTTTGGAGAGGACCCTCTTCCAGGATGGAAAGTGGGCGAGGATGAGATCTTGCATATCCAAGGATGAATATGGGTGTCAGCAAACATACGTGAGGAGCTGATGCGAGACCATCAATCCTCAGTTTGGGTATTTTATCCTGGAATCACCAAAATGTATCGTGATCTACACCACCTATATTGGTGTCCAGGTATGAAGAGAGATGTTGTTGGTTTTCTGATGAGGTGTTCCACATGTCATCAGGTGAAAGCAGAACATCAGTGACCAGCATGTCTTTTGTATAAGTTAACCACTCCTGAGTGGTTGTGGAATGACATCACGATGGACTTCGTCACCGGTTTTCTAAGATCACCTCTATGGGATTATGTAGAATGGGTTTTTATTGATAGACTCACAAAGGATGCTCACTTTTTCCCAATCAAAGTCACCTTCATTTTTGATGAGCGGGGACGGTTGTACATCTATGATATTTTACGTCTACATGTAGTTCCACACTCCATTGTTTCGGAAAGGGAAGCACGTTTTATTTCTTGTTTCTGGCAGGGTCTTCAGAAGGCTTTGGGTACATAGGTACTTTTGAGTACAACATACCATCCTCAGACAGATGGAAAATCCGGGTGTATGATTCATGTGCATGAGGATATGCTCCGAGCAGGATTTCTAGAATTTAGAGGTTATTGGGAGAATCATATACCTGTTGTGGAGTTCGCCTACAACAATAGTTTTTAGGTGACTATTCAGATGGAAACTTACAAGGCTCTATACGGTAGGCCATGTCGATCACCTTTATGCAGGCTGGAGGTGGGAGAGGAAGCTTTTCTCAGACTTCATCCAATGCAGGAGACCTCGAAGAAGATAGAGTTGATTCAAAAGAGGATGGTTATAGCGCAGTCTCAACAGAAGTCTTCTGCTGATCAGTAGAGATGACCTCTGGTGTTCGAGTTTGGGGATCAGGTTTTCCTTTGTTTCGTACCATGGTTGGGACACAAGAGGATTCAAAGACATGGTAATCTTTCACCATGGTAAGTCGGGCCATTTAAGGTGTTGGAGAGAGTTGGTCTGGTTGCCTATCAGCTGTAGGTACCTCAGAGGTACCATGCTATTCACAACGTCTTCCACATTTCTAACCTCCGATATTACTTTTCAGACCCGTCTCTTGTCCTTCAACCTGATGAGTTTGAGCTCGAATCGGATGAATCATTTGAGGAGCATCCTATTGGGATTGTTGATCATAGTATGATGGTTATCCGTGGCTAGTCTTTTCCTCTGGTATGGGTGTTATGGCTGCATGGGTGAGTACAGTACGAGACTTGGGGGAGGGAGGCCGATGTACTATGGTAGTGGTCGGAGCTATTTGAGGTTTCTTCTTCTACACCTTGCTAGAGAAATTTACGGATGAATTTCTTTAAGGGGGGAAGTTTGTAAGAACCTAGACCTTCTTTTTAGGTTTGATATTCCTTTTTCTATTGTTTTGTAGAAAATAGGAGTTTTGGGACATTTTTGATGTACACGCTATGTACATTCTGAGTACACACCTTGTACTTCGTGGCCACTCAAGTCCATGTGTTGGCCATGTCATTGACACACACATAGCCAAGTAGGGGTGACATGGAGGCCGCCTAAAGAGGAGTATGGAAAAGCCTAGTACACACCGTGTACTCTAAAAGTACACATCCGGTACTTTCTTTTTTCCACTAAGCACACTAGGGTCGTATCTTAACCCTAGAATTGTCTTCTTCTCTAACTTCTTCGACTGAGGGTGTTTCATACAACCACAGTTCTTTGACAAACCCACAATCTTCCATCCATTCTCTGAATCGACTGTCATCGATTGTGTTGGAACCGTAGTGGTAAGCTCTTCCTTCTACTATAGCTTCGTTTCCCTTTTCCTCCTCTTTCTCAAGTTATCATGGGTTGAGTGTTTTGGATGATTTCTTATATCTATGACGCTCCAAGGAGATTCAAGCTTTGAGGTTCGAGTATATTGATCTCCAAACATCGTGGTTGGTGGTTTGTGCCTTTCCGTAGAAAGTCTGTGAGTATTTTGTAAAAATTCCACAAATACCCCTGAACGGGGTATTGTGTGTTTCCTATTTTGCCCTTGTTGTTTGCCTTATTTTCTTATATGCTTGAGTAGAGGTTGTTGTCTGTGAATAAGGTAATTTACTGTGCTTTGGATACTTTTCCCATGCATGTTCGGCCTATTTATGACTGTTTGGTCTAGTTTTTCATGTTAGGCTATTTCCAGTTCCATGCCTAGTTTGAAGGATGGTACGATTGTTCTTCCATGCTGAGATGTTGTAGATGCTAGCCAAGTAGTTCTTGACGATCCTTTGTTCGATACATGATGTGATACTTGCTGACATTATATAGGGCTATGAGAACCTAGTGTAGTAAATCATAGAGAGAATGGACATAAGGGCTTCTCTAGAGTTTCATTAATTTACGATGTGAGACCAGAGGGGGAATTGATGTTGAGTGCTTCCTCAGAGTGTCTGTAGTTCCTCGAAGTGGGCCACAGGGGGAATGAGACATTGGGTGCTTCCCCATAGTTCCTTCAGAATGATACAAGACTATAGGGGGAATCGAAGGTGAGTGCTTCCCCAGAGAGTCTATTCTTTAGCTAAACCAGAGGGGTGAGACCGTGTGTGCCTCCCAGAGGGTTATATTACTTGTAGGTTAAATCATAGGGGTTAGTATGCGAGAACTACCTAGAGGTTACCTGTTTTTTCTACTTTCTTACATCACTATTTACTTGTTTTTAATTATGTGCTAGAAACTGTGGATATTTTGTTTTTTAGTAATTACCTGTTTACTGCTTTCTGTACTTTTACCTACCATATATTCACTGACTGCTAGGAATAGATATTTGGGTGGTTTCCTACTGGGACATTGTCTCACACCCACTTTGGCCCATGCTTTTCGGCCAAAACAGATTATATTTTTCCAGGTATAGATAAGGGTAAGATCCCTTCTACTTCAGCTTCTTCATTGCCCTGGAGCTGGAAAGCATGGGACCAAGTCGAGTCTTACGATGCTAAGGAGTTGCTCATCTGTATTTCTTTTGTACCTTCGTTTAGTAATGTATTTAGAATTGTGACTTGTTTGGATGTTTCCATAGACATATATGTATCATACATCATTTACATATATTTATACTCCAGTTGATTATTTATTATTCTTCCACTATTATTGTTGTTTTTTATTTATCAGTCTTCTGCTATTATTATTTTTGTATATTTACTACTTTTGTTGTTGTATGTGTTGTTACTTCCATTGTGTACTCTGCCAATGAGGGCATAGTTTCCCCACTATCACACCCAATTCCCTCACTGCTAGTCAGCAGCCTCTGGCATTCGGGGAAATGCGCTTTAGTCCATTTGACCAATTGGGTATAGGGCACCTCTAGGTGGCTTCCGGAACTGGGATGTTTCAAAATAACATAATTCAGTTCGATGGACGTTCTTACTATTCTCAATAAGATTATCGTAATTAGGGTAAATCCAATATTATCAGCATTAAAATCAGTCTGATGATGAAGACCATTGGATGTAAAAAAGACAACAAAAAGTCTTTAATTTCTCTAATAAAATTTGAGTCTAATGAATCGGATCAAAAATCATTATGATTCCCATAAAGAATAAATATATGTTTATAAACATAATAGATTAGAACTTATTCTATGTACAGTAAAAAAGTAATGCATTCTATAAAAATATTCTAAAACACTATGGATATAAAAATTTAGTGATGTACATATAAATATTGTGTTTGTGATTTCCAAAATAAAAGGAATGAAAAAGTTAGAAGTAGAAATTATGACTCAACAAAAAGAAGAAATCATTGATTTTTTGTTGCACAAAAAACAATATACATCGATTTAAAGATGGAAAATAAAAAAATTCATCCAATAAGAACATAATGTTGGGTAGTATAGTTTTTTATGTAGAGGTTTCGTTATTCAAATAAAATCCACTTATAAAATAATTTAATTTGAAAATATCATGATCCCAAATAGTTTTTCAGATGTTGTTTCCAACAACTAATGCACCAACCACAAGAATATGTAAATATTGAAAAAGATTTTTCACACCTCCACCTCAATTAATTAATATTACATATCAACTGATTTTTTCAGGCTTATTTATTTTATTTTTTTCTTAACATTTGGTTCATTCTATATTTTCATTTCGTTGGAAAAGAGTTTTTCATCCGACAACAATTTTTACAACATCAACATTTTATGTTCTTAATTGTCTGTGTTTTCTCTCCCTAGGACATGACAGTTTATTTTTATATAATTTTTAAATCAAATTATTTTTCATTTTGATTTTTTGTTATGTGGGGGTATGTGTGTAAATTAATAAATTAATTAATATTATATTTTATATTTTATATATTAAATTAAATTTTCATAATGCATATTTTTTATTAATCATTATTAATAAATAATACAACGAAATAAATTTTATTTCAAAATTAAATTAATTAATTAGTTAAACATTTAAAAATAATTATATATTTAATAATATAATTAATATAACTCTGATTTAATCATATTAGTAACCCTTTATTAAAAAAATTAGTCAGAATTGATATTTTCAACAAGGGTTTTTTTAATTAAAGGGGGTTATGACAACTTTTATTTGGGAAATCTGTTTTCTTAGCGCCAGTTACATTGGAACATTACCCCTACCCCCACATTATATATATATAAATATATAATTATAGAATTATATATTAATAAATATAAATAATTATAATAAATTGAAAATTTCTCTAATAAATATTTATAATAAATATATAATTATAAAAATAATAAATATATATTTATATAATAAAAATTTAAACCAAATATATAATTACTATAATAAATATCTTTTATATAGTTATAAATAAACCTTACTTGGTATAAAAATTACTGTAATAAATATTGAATTATAGCAGCACAGTTTATAATTTGAGCATACTCGGTCCTAAATTTTTATTATGAAAAATAAAACTGCAGAAACTAGAAGATAAATGACTGGTGTAAAAAGCCCCCACCCCCCCAAACAAAGGTGTCCAACCAAATCCAACCATGTGAAAAATAGAGCTAAATCCCCAAAACATTAAATATATATTAGAAAATCCTAATGTACATTGATGAACAACAATGAACACACCTAGTGGGTGGCCCCATAAAATACACACTCATGCCCCAAGGTGGCCCAAACACAAAAATTAAAATTAACGATAGACATCCCCACCATAAATATTGAATTATACATATATAGGAGGATGGTGGATAGGTTCTCTTGTTATGGGATAGGTACTCCCTCTTAACTCAGGGCGTCGCTCTGGCGATCAACTACTCCAATGCTCAAGAATGAGTTACTTAGCCCCTTGAGTTGGGGTGGGTTATGTACGGCTCTAAAAGTGAACCATGTGCAAGGATTGATAGCGATCTCATATCTCAAAAGATATGGAGGTCCACAATGAGTGGTCTTCGACTATTTTCAACCTAGGGGACTTTTTCAACGACCTATCGGAAGGGTTAAATCGAGGGTGACAGTGAGATATGTAATAAATGATCCACCAAATTAGGTAACAATGTCACTAAATTATTCAAACTAAATTTAATACATTAAACACATGTATAATAAATTATCATATTTATGATAAACTACTTTATTTATTGATGGACCATTTAATTATAATGTACCATATTAATTGTTGGACCAGTTATTATATTCTAAAATAATTTATTTCAATATTAATTAATATGATGGTCCATTTATTACATTCTCCCACTATGTCCAAACCAATTAATATGAATGAATTAAATCTACCACATCAAAAGGATATAATATATTTGTATCATAGTGTGTTATACCTATATCTTGTAAAATATCTTCTTACACTCTGTTTTATCAAAAAACACTTCTATATTTTCAGATTTGGAAATCACATATTTCCTTGCCTACATTCATCCTCCTCATTTCTTCATTATTTTATTATTAAATATTTTTTACACATCCTTAGTTTATTATTCATGATTTTATTTAAATTCAATTAAAATTGTGTTTTTCCAAATTATTTCAAATTAAATAAAATTTATATAATTAGTTAAATCACATTAAATTTCATTTGAAAAATATAATAAATTTTATCCCACATAAATTGTTATTATATTATTAGATGATATATAAAATATAATATTAATAATTTTCTCACATATATAATAAAAATTAATATTTTAATATTTTTTCATATGGGTTGTTGGATTCTCAAATTATAATTCAATTAATGAATTAAAATATTACATGATAATTGTTGATTGATATCTTAAATCTATTAAATTAAAATTTCACCCACATGAAATTTTATATTTTTTAGACTCATGTTGAAATTATTTACTATGTAAATTATGTAATTCGGACTTAAAAGCATGTATTGCATTTGCAGTTATGCCGTCAGGATTTTCTGATATTCACTGTGCCAATTTTGAATTAGTGGGTGAAAACTATAAAATTTTGAAGGAGAGAATTCTTCTTTCATCTAGGATGGATGTACATTGATTATGCCATTATAAAAGGAAATATTCATTTAGTTAATGGTTATATAACACAAGATTATATATCACTTTATGAACATTGGAAGTGATCAAACCATTTTAGAACGATGTTCATAAAAATGAAACTATGTGCTAGAATTCATAGCTCAATCGATGGGCATAATAATGTTTATAACATGCTAAAATATATATATTACTAGTTAATCTCTTTAGATCAAGAATTATAGAGAACATTTATTCTGATGTTATCATCTATGAGACCCACACCATGAAAGGTGTGGACAAGAACATCATGCAGGTGAGGGATATTGCAGCTTAACTTAAGAATATTGAGGCTGATATATCCGAGTTGTTTCTAGTGGTTTATATTCTCAACACTCTTCCACATCAATATGGGCCATTTAAAATCTCTTATAAAACAAATAATGTTAAATGGAAAATTAAAAAATTAATGACTATGTATGTTCAAGAATTGGAAAGGCATGTGGTTGAAATGGGAGAAACCAATTTGTTGAAAATGCACCCGAAACATAAGGGCCATAAATTTCAATCCAATAATAATGAGAAAGATAAATTTCTTCCTCAAAATAAAATTAAAAATAAATTCATTTGTTTTTTCTAAAAATGAAAAGGAAACTTAATCAAAATTTGTCTAGAATTTCATAAATGTATTTAAAAGAAACGTATTTCAATCTCATTGGTTTGTTATGAGTCAAATATTGTTGATACTATTTATATCACATAGTGGATTGATTCTGGTTTTTCAATCTATATTTGGAATACCTTGTAGGGTATGAAAAATATAAGGAAACAAGTGGGTAGTGATATTGGTGTGTATTCTAGAAACAAAATGTTCTCACATGTCGATGTCATGGGGACATGCACTTTAGTGTTATCCACTTGGATTAATTTTCTTTTGAAAAAGACATTATATATTCCATGTTTCTCCAAAAACAAGATATTTTTTTCTAAACATGTACCATTGGGTTTTACATTCAATTTTTGTGAAACTAATTTTTCCTTGAATTATGGAAATGACGTTGTTAGATGTGGTACATTAAAGAATTGTATTTTCTCCATTGATTTCCAAAGAAAAATTAGTAATGATAACATGAATATTTTTACTGATGTTAAAATAAGTGTTATAGATGAGAAATATAATATGTTTTGGCATCGGAGATTAAGTCATATCCCAAAATAAAGGATTCAATGATTAGTTAAGAATTGGGTACTTAGTACTCTTGATTTAACTGATTATGAAACCTCTATGGTTTGCATTAAGAGAAAGCAAACCAGTAAATCAAAGAAACATTCAAATAGAAGTTCATCCATATTATAAATCATACATACTAACATATATAGCTCATATATGGATTTATATAATCATAAATTCTTCATTTCATTCATTGATGATTATTCAAGATATATGTATCTCTATTTTCTTAACAAAAAAATGATGCACATAAAGCCTTTAAAATTTTTAAGGATGAAGTAGAGAAACCATGTGGTAAATGAATTAAGATCGTGAGGTCAGACTGTGATGGAGAATATTCTGGGAGATATATAGGGTATGGATAATTGCATGGCCCATTTTCAATGTTTCTTCCAAAAAATGGAATTGTTTCACAATACACTATTCTCAGTTCACAAGACCAAAATGGTGTAGCTGAAAAAGAAACCAAACATAAATGTACATGGTGCAAGTTATTCTTAGTAACTCAAAGCTTTCTAAATTCTTGTGAATGTATTCACATAATTTGGAATCATACAATTTGAATTGGGTACCAGTAGAGGGAGTTTCAATAATAACTTTTGAATTGGTTAAGGGTTGGAAACTGTGTTTGCGGCATCTACGCATTTGGGGATATCCTTCAGATATGAGTATTTATAATCCACATGAAAATAATTTGGATCCTAGGACCATTTTTAGATATTTCATTAGATATGATGATGGTTATAAAGGATATCATTTTTATTTTCCATAATTAAAAACTAAAATTATGGAATCAAGAAATTAAAATTTTCATTAAAATGAACTGATTAGTGGGAGTAATTTAATCAATCAAATTCAAAATGAAGACCATTCAGAAGATCAACCCTCTAACACAGTTGATAGATTGATAATGGCTCCCATCAAACCTCATATTTGAACAAATATCATTCCACAAATTGTAGATGATCATTATTTAGATTAAATAGATCAAGAATAAGAATCCCTTGAACAATCAATTGAACCAAAAATTCCTCAAAAAAATCAAGGTGAAATATTGATAAGATCCACAAGGATGAGAAGGTCATCAATTTCTAATTATATTATTGTGTATCTACATCAATCTGACTATAATATTGGAGCCTAAAAAGATCATGAAACATATTCACATGCCATGAGTTTTGAGGAGTAAAATATGTGGTACGATTCCATGATGGTGTAGTTGAATTCCATGAAGAGTAATGATGTTTGGGACCATATTTAGTAGCCTTTTGGTGAAAACCCTATTTGATGTAAATGGGGTTTTAAACCAAGAATAATTCATTAGGAAACATTGAATGATAGAAGTTCCAACTAGTTGCTAAAGGGTTCACTCAAAAGGAAGGGATTGATTATACTAACACTTTTTTCTAGTATATAAAAAGCATTCCGTACACAACATATTGTCATTGGTAGCTCATTTTGTTTTTGAAATATAATACATGGATGTGAAAACTTTTTTTTTGAAAGGTAATATAGATGTAGAGGCTTACATGAATCAACCTGAAGAATTCCACTCTATTAATGGTGAGAATTTGGTTTGTATTCTCAAAAGGTCTATCCATGGTTTAATACAATCATCCAGACAATGGTATTTATGATTTCATGGGGTAATTAATTCATTTGAATTTGAAGAAAACATTATGGATAAATGTATATACCTGAAGGTTAGTGGGAGTAAAATATTTCTTCTTGTTATATATATATATGACATTTTACATTCCACTAATGATAAGGGTTTTATATAAGAGGTTAAATAGTTTCTCACAAAAAGTTTTGACATGGAAGATATGGGTGATGCATTATATTTCATGGGATGAAAGACTCATATGGAATGGTTTAGATGCATTTTAGTATTCTCTAATTTTTGTTTTAATAAAGTCTTATAGTGATTTCGTATGAGAGACTATGAACCAAGTATAGAACCCATTGTTAAGGGTGATAAATTAAGCATGAACAAAAGCCCTAAAATTGATTTTGAATGAGAGAAAATGAAATCCATCCCATTTTCTTCTGATGTAGGTTGTTTAATGTATGATCAGGTCTGTAAAAGGCCAGAAATTTCATTGTAGTGGGAATGTTTGGGAGATATAATAGTGATTCCGGTTTAGTACACTTGAAGGTTGTGAATAAGGTATTGAGATAACTCAATGGAACTAAAGAATTCATGCTTATATATAAACACACTCACTATTTGGATATCATTGGATACTCAGATACAGACTTTGCAGGTTGTGTTGATCCACATAAATCAACTTCGAGATTTATTATTATGATGGTTACAGGATAATTGTCATGTAGAAGTGTCAAACAGGTTCTAATAGTGACTTCTTCTATGGAAGCTGAGTTAAGTTAATGTTTTGATGCCACTTCTCACGGTGTATTGCGAAAGAGATCATTTTGGGCCCTAAATTTATTGATTCTATTTGAAGGACTTTGATTATATATTGTAACAATTTGGATAATGTTTTTATGGTCATGAATAACAAAAGTGGGAGTCAAAGTAAGCACATTGACATCAAATACTTATCCATAAGGGAACATGTTATTGATAAAAAGGTGTCCATTGAGCACATCATCATGGAATTGATGATTGTAGATCCTTTGACTAAAGGTATGCCTCCATTTAAATTCATGGATCATGTATTTTGTATGGGAATAAGTTCTACATTGTAAATTTGTGGAATTTTATTTGGAACACTTATATTTAAGTATTTTTCCATTTAGTTTAAGTGTACACATTCATTATTTCAGAAATATTTTTGCGGCTATAGAATAAACGATACAGTAAAGGTTTGTTCATATGGTGAATAAACAATGTGGTTATGGTTTATTCATTTTGTTATCTAAGGGTACGTGATATATTGTGATACATGGAAGAGAATTCTCGTTATCTAGATGAATACGGATATGGTCAATATATCATGATTACTTTTTAAAGAGGGAGATTAAATTTATTCAGATTCATTGGTTTGGAATAATTGGGAGAATGTAACAAATGGTTCATAAAATTAATTACTAAATTCATAAATTTTTGTAAAATATATGAAATTTTTCAACAATTAATATGGTACGTTATTAATAAATTGTCAATCAATATACACAATACGTTATCATAAGTATGAAAATTTATTATACACGAATTTAATGTGTTAAATTCAGTTTGAATAATTTATTTATTACATTGATGGAAATCCATCTCCATTAATAATCATTGTCAATGGAGTAAGTTGTGGTGGGTTCTTGATAGTAGAACCCCCAATAAATATAAGCCTTATCCACTGGGTGGATTAAAGAAACATACACCATATACATCCTAGTGCACAATATAGAAGTAATTCTAGTTTTGATTCGATCATTTCTGGTTATTAGAATGGATCGAGGTAAGTAGCATGTTTTATTTATTAGAGAATGATTCTAATCGTAGAATTATACATTATTTAAAAATTCTAACAGCATATACATGCTAGACAAGAAGACCATCGACCAGTTTGTGGGGTGGCCTGTGGCGTCGCCGGTTTTCTACTTGGCATGAGGGAAAACAAAAATGATGTCCATCGGTGATGGTTGGTTCCTCCCAATAGATTCCCCCTGCTAGTATTGGGGGGAAATGATGAGAAACTGTTGCTCGATACAGGTTTAGCATAACAACGGGACCCCCAATTATTGTGGGGGTATGCAGAACTGGCACTAGCAAATGGGTTCTTCAGATCGACCATGGGAGGGTGAGGTAAATAATAATCATATGATTAGTTTGATGTTAAATACTGTCGGACAAGACAGTGCCCTTAAGGGAGACAGCTGGTGATGACCGTGGCCCAGACCACTTTGAAAAGTAGGTCGTGATATCGGGTTGCAGTGATTGGGATGGAAACACACCGGTAAGAGGAGAAGATCTATGGAGATCTCATGGGGATGGAGTATGTGAGGTGTGTCTCTCAAAGTTCAGATACTGATAATTGATCTGGGCGGAAAAGCTCGGGATCCGGGAGCTAGCCGGAGTCGATGGCATCAAGGATCTTGGTTAAGATGGATTCTGTTTGACGTCGATGTGGGAAGCTGGACGATGATGACATCATGTGGAGAAAAACAATTACCTCAAGACACTATTTCTACCTTAAGACACTTTTTTACAGATCGGCAGAAATCCCCTCAGGATGTGGTTTGGTCACGGTGCAGGCTGGTGTGCGGGTCTCTGTCTATAAGGTGATGACCATGTTTGGATTGGGAGGACCAGGCTGTGAGTTCCTTTGATTGAAGAGCACATAATACATTCTCTTGTGATTTTGTTTCTTCATATTAAACTTACTATTTCGTGCAGTAGCCCAATCATCTTGTCCAAGGCCTCGACCACGGCCTTTTGGCTATTGACCCCATCTCTGCTTTTTTTGAAGCCAAGCTCGTCCAAATACTTTCTTCTCAATGTCTAAACAATACTCTTCCACTGTAGAAATGAAAACCGGTTGACCACTAGTGTCTCCTCTAGATGATGTGACTCCTCAACCCCAAAATCCGTCAACGTCGATGGATCCACTAATAGGTCAGACAAAAAAACCTCAACAAGCCCATCATGATTGACCACTACTTCACCCTCAGATCTGGAAGAAAACATGGACATGCCCTCAGATGGAAGCTCCACCTACAAGGGTTCCTGAGGAGGAGATGCATGGATATTCACAGTTGAAGGATCAAGAACCTTAGGCTTCTGAGATGGAATCATTTAGAAACCCTCATTATCCATCCTCATATTCTTTCCTTTGGGTGTCCTTTTCTTAATACCACCACTTACTAGATGTAAGGACCATCCATGAATAATCTGAGCATCAACAACATCTTAGGAATAACACTAACGATCAGAGTCACTTCAAATCATCTTTGCATGCCCATCAGGGTGTTTCTCAGCAGCAGCATCACCCACCACATCCCCGTCCACATTTGGTGAGTAGCACATACCAAAAAGAATTGTGTGTACCCACTAGATTCAAATCATCCTGCTCTGCCAGATCAACCCAATTGGATGGGCCAATATTCCTCCCAACAGAGTGAATCACATTCAAAATCACTTTCATTCTATTCAAATGAATATGATAGTTGCCTTTTTCATGAGAATGCATCATAATCGCAGCATCCCTCTCTACCTTCTATGATAATGGGCAACAATATGACCCTTCATCCTACACTTATCATAAGAAATATTCCTTCGACATGACTCAAGTAAGTGAAAAATACCAGAAAAAAGTAAAAAAAGAGTGTTTTATTCATAAATTCTACATCAATATAGATTTCTCAGTTGGAGTGGAAAGAATAACTTGTTCAATGACGGTGGAGAAGAGATTTATCCCCATTAACATTCGTGAAATGTTTCTTAAATCCCACCTACTCAGTTTTCATATCTAGGAAAAACGGTGTTCCATTGGTAGTATCAATATCATGGAAACACATAGGACACCAAAAAATCTATTTAGACAAACCCATACTTGAGAAACCAAATTACTTACTAGTGAGACATTGATTTCCAAGGACCATTCATATAGTCGATGTTATCCTTTCTAAAAGAACAAAGATCCAAAGCTCCTTGCCCGAAGCCTAGATGCATTAGAGAAGAATAGGCAGTAAAACAACCATTACCAAGAGAAACACACCTCCAATCCAAAAATCCCAATATAAATGAATCCATATGAACTAAATCATCAAACCTCCAAGTATTATTACCTTTTGGTAAAATGAGTCGAGCAATTAGAGAATCTTTTCCCATTGAAATTCTCTTAGCAATGGCATCGAGGTTTTCCTCATACATGAGCCCCCGAGCCCTTTTAAAAAATTATCCTAAAAAAGGATCCCTTGAAGAAACTCGGATAATTTTTTTTGGGTTTTACAAAAATAAAAATTGGGGAATGAAAGGGGGTCTGGGTTCCGGTATTTTTAAAAATGGGTCTTGGATGCGTTAACACCGCTCACACATCCTTCATCGCGGAAGGATGTGTGAACGCCATTCACACATCATGGCCCCCGCTGAAGATGCATGAACTGTGTTTACGCAACCTTCAGCTAGTCTGCGAAGGATGCATGAATGACATTCACGCATCCTTCATCACGGAGGGATGCGTGAATGTCGTTCACGCATCCGAGCCGCGGCAGGGATGCGTGAACGGCGTTCATGCCTCCCACCGAGAAAGTCTAAAAAAGGAGGGGTCCCTCCCCCCCTCAAAAACCATCATTCTCCTCTGGATTTTGTTATGAAGCCCTGCAGAAATTCTTTCTCAACAAATACTTTCTGCTTTTATAGAGGTAAAAGTTCTATTTAACATTTTAATTGGTTTAATTGTGTTTATTTATTTCATTTGTATGTTTAATTGTGTGTGTGATTTATTTATTTCATATGATATGCATGACGTGTAATGTTTTGTATGATTTAATTTTCTGGATTTTGAATGTTTTTTATGATTTAATTTTTTGAATGTTTAGGAAAATTAATGTATGTTAGAGAAGTTTATTTTAATGAATGTTTTTGATGTAAGTGTAAATTTTATTACTTTTATTTACTAGTAATAATATTTATAATCAATAAAGTAGGAAATATATTTACTTATATTTTGAAAAGTAGTAGAATGGACAAAAAACATTACAATTTCATAAAATTTAAAATTAAAAAATTGTTTATTATGTATATCTCAATTATATTAGTTATAATAAAAAAATTTGAATGTTATTAATAATTATATATATATATACACATGAATTTAAAACTTTGTAAAAGAGGTGTAGTATATAATATATATTTTATTTAGTAATAGATAATGTTATATAATATAGATAATATAATAATTCTACCAAAAAACATGGTATGAGTGACGACTGATTTGGAGATGACCGACCATGCATAATTTAAATTGCATGTTTTATTTTGTGTATGTGGTTATTCAATTCCTAATAATTGAATTTTTTCCACATTGATGACCTGTGAGTCATATCTCAGTAAATATAAGGGCCTGCATGTCCGCTTAAAATATTTTATATATTTCATACCCCTAGACCCCTTCACATGCATGTGAGTAAATTTGTAATTAAAAGACAGACCCCCCCCCCGAAGTGGTGTCCACGAAAAGGCTTCCCCGAAGAGGTGTCCACGAAGAGGCATTCAAGAACTTGATCGAGAGGAGGAATTGTTGTTTGACAGAAGATTGGTGGTTGCTGAAATATTTGATAGTAGAGACAGGATTCCACCCATAGGTTGTGGTTAGGTAATCAGATAATGATAAACTAATCATAAGTCTCATGATCAAGTCATGCTTATTTATTCATAAGTAATTAAACTTTTTGAAACATTATATTAAATATTCTTTTGTGATAATATCATAATCACTATACCTTAACAGTGATAAATCAATACATAAAAAAGTCTCAATATAATAAATTATTCAAAACAAAATTAAATAATTTAAAATTTTAATGTATTATACAATATTTTTAAATTATTTTTTAGGTAATTATGTATGTGCATATATATTTCAACGATGAGGTAATTTATATCGACCAGGTTTTTCGCTACAGTGTCCCACCTGTCAGAGTGGTAAATTTCCATGGTTGTATGACATTTGATGCAGTTCAAAATAAGATTCATAATCGGTAAAAACTGAGGTTTGAACAAGCAATCACTTCAATTAAATACCGACATCTTCAATATCCTAAGTGTATGTGGAACAACGAGTACCCTATAGTCGATGACGAGGATTGGATGGAGGCTTCTCTGTTATTCAAGAAACAGTATATTAATGGTTTGATGGAATTATTTGTTTTCATTTCTAATATTGATGTGTTACGATCAATTACTACAGCACCATGCTTTGTGATATATGTAGAAGCTGGTCCTTCACAACAGTCTTATTCATGGCCTCCTCCTCATATGACTCATGTGGAAGAATGATATGAATAAGATGATCATAATTTACAAGGAAATGTAGATGACATTTCTTTGTGTGATAATATAGTGCATGAATGTTTATCTTTGGAGGAAGAATCTGGGGAGTCACTAGGAGATGATGTGGTCGGGAATGAAACTTTGAGGTTCCTTTAAGAGATAGACATCCACTAAATCCACTAGTTAGTGGTAATAAAACATCAATTTTGAGTTCCTTAGTTGAAGGAATGTCTCATGAACAACATTTTGATTGGGATGTCATTACACCAGCTTCTGAATTCCCTGGCATTATAGGGAATAGGCCTGCATCAAATAATAATGCCATATATATTGGGCAAGAGTTCGAAAGTAAACTGGCCATGAAATATGTGATAAAGCAATACCACATTGAGAGACATTTTACATTTGTGGTTGATAAGTCTAAGAAGACCAAATATCTCATTAGTTGTGAAAAATATAGGTGAGAATGTAAATTTCTATTAAGAGTAATATTTGATAAATATTATAGATGTTGGAAGATAACCAAATTAGAAGTCCCAAACACTTTTCTGCATCCCAGCTTGGAACAAGATCACTCTTCCCTTGATATAGAGTTTATATCTACTGTTATTTTTGAGATGATACGAACATGTCAGGATGTTCCTGTTTCCCTTGTTCAGGAAAGAATTCAACAGTTGTATAACTATGAGATATCATACAAAAAATATTAAAATGAAAAACAGAAAGCCATTTTAAAAGTGTATGGTGATTGGGATGAGTCTTATGAGATGTTACCATAGCTTATGGAATTGTTGTATCTCAACAATTAGATTGTTTATCATTTGGAAAGTGTTGAATATGTATCCCAGAATCATCGAGTTGATCGGTCAAAGGTGAAGATCATAGGATTTTTGGGCATTCAGACCGTGCATTGCTGCCTTTCCCTATTGTAAACAGTTTATTCAGGTATATGGAACATTCCTTTCTAGAAAGTATATAGGTGTTCTACTCATTGATGCCACACAGGATGGTAATCACGCTCCTCTACCACTTGCTTTTTCAATTGTTGAAAAATAAAATTTTGAATGCTGGAGCTGGTTTTTGGCATGTGCACATGTTCATGTCATGAAAAAATAGGGCATGTGTCTGATATCTTATCGCCATCGAGTGATTATTGAGGCCATGGGTAGTAATGTGGTTTCTTGGACTGAGCCTAATGATTATCATTGTTATTGCATTAGACATATTTCAAGAAATGTGCATAATGATTTTAGAGATGAGGCCATAAAGAAGTTGATCCTTAAGTTGGTTAGGGTTTTCTAAACTTGGTTTTTTTAATAAAATTTAATATCCATTTTAATACATTATTATCTTTTGGTTTCATCATATGAACCCCAACAAGAAAGGTTTGATCGAAATCTTGAAGATATTGGAACTATTAATTAGGATTTATATGAATATATGATGTAAATTTCAAAGGCAAAATTGTCATTAGAATACGATAGTGGCATGAGATATGGTCATATGACAACTAATATAGTGGAGTGCATAAATGGGGTCCTCATGGGTGTGCGCAAAATCCCAATCACAGGGTTAGAGCAAGAGACATTTTTTAGATGAGTTCACTACTTTGTTGACTGGTCCCAAAAGGCCAACCAGAGGATAGAAAATGGAATTCTATTTACTCAACATTTTCAAAGGGATATTGACCGGATATGGAATGAGGCTTCATGATGGAATGTTATAGGATTTGACAGGGAAAAGTGGAGCTTTCGGGTAAGACAATGCTATGACCAGGGTACATTCACTACTGATGGAGTGTTTGTCATGAGGTTGGACAATACGTATTGTGATTGTGACAACTTTCAGGAATTGAGATATCCATGTGTACATGTTATTGCATATTGCACATTGCTAAATATATCATGGGATCCATATGCTGACTTAGTGTATCACATGAGCACTTTTTTTAACTGTTATAGTGCTTCTTGGATGCCTGTTGGTGACTTCAATTCTATCACATTACCTGCTGATCAACCGACCATCGTCCCTGATATTTCTAGGTTTTCATAAGTTGGTTTTGGTTTCAATTATGATTTTTTCAATGTCTGTAATTTTTAAAATTATTGGCTTCATACTACCAGGTTGCGGCCCTGAGGAAGATCAAAGGCAACTCGCATCAGAAATGAGATGGATAGGCCTCTACAACAAGGAGAGAGAATACGATGCAGTATTTTTCACGCAGAAGGACATACTCATAAGAGGTGTCCCCAAGTGGTAGGACAGAGTTCCACATCTCGTCATCCCTGATCAAGTATGTGTACCGTATCATTAAAGGAATGGTACATCCACCTATCACCTTGTCCCAATGATTCTAGATCTCTATTAGTTTTTCTATGTACTCCACATCATCATAAACATACAACTATCCCAAATAAATTATTTTGGTTTGTCTCATTTTTGAATTTGTGTAGACTTGTGTTGAAATCCATCAACACATCATTCAATATCCACTTGGGGAAACCATGTGTTGAAACAAAGCTCCAGGATAGCGGTTCTCAACCAGCACCTGTACGAACACTATGAATTTCACCAAAAACTCCACCACATCCAATTACATAAAATAATTTTGTATCATTATATGAACCAATTATCCTCTACACTATCCACCCATACATCCAAGTGAAAGGCTACCAAATCCTCTATTACTTTCCAAGCCTCTATAGATTCCAAAACAATCTTCTTTTGTGACTCGGGTATGAAATTTCCTTTCTTGAGGTGTTAGAGATCTAAAAAAAATTGTTTTAAAACAAATCCATCTGCCACATTTGTCTCAAGCTCATATCTAATTAGGAAAACATGTACCTCAAACTCTTGTTATCATTGAAGACCAAAAAGTTCTCCCCAATGAGGTTATGATACCACAACTTATATGATAACACACCATATTATAGCTCCTAATCATGGGTGTCATAGTTACGTTTTATGGGAAATAACATTATTAACGCATAAAAGATCACTCCCTACTACTTCATCAACATTCAACCCCAACGCAGACATGAAACACCAAAAACATTTCCTCTTCCTCTAGAAACTAGTGAAGTATATATCTAACCAACATTCCCTTCGTGGAGCTGAAAGATACCTACAAATAATTACTCCACACAAAAACATTGTATTTCTGGTCAAGTCCATCAATGCCGCCTAAACTCAAGTGAATTCGAGTAAAAATATCTTTTAATATCCTACTAGATCAAGAAAATGTCTGATATCAACATCATTTTTGGGAGATTTCCAAGAAAAAAATCACCTCAACCTTTAATAGGTGCACTTCTAGGCATGCTCCTCCCTGGACAACTTTTTATAGAGATGGTTGTGTTGATTGACTTAAAATCATATTTTGAGATTCTAGGCATGATCCTCCATTGACATTGTGTAATTATAGATAACATAAATTAATACTATGGTATCCTATAAACAACCTCATACAGGTTTTTCATTCCTGATGCTTTATTTTATTCTTTATTTTGCTGGTTGTATATTTTTTTTAAATTAAAGTTTACAATTTTTAGTCAATTCACTATTAAAAAGTAACAATGATATCATGTGTGCAAATGGAAGGTTTTCCATTTCTTACATCTTAGGATACTAATGTATCACATCTGCTTTTAGTGGGACGTCCTATACCCCCCTTGAGTGTACGTAGATCTCACAATTTCCATCAAACTGAACCACCTCCCGCTATTTTCCCCCATCTTTGTCGAGATGGATTCTATGGAGTTGCAATGTGTTACATCACATTTCTTGGTTATCACCTCATTGCCGCACTTGTAGAGAGATGGAGGCCAGAGTCTCATACATTCCATTTCAGTGAGGGGGATATGAATAAAATATTATAGGATGTGGCCATTATGTTGGGCCTCCCTATCGACGGACATGCGCTGACAATCTGAGTTCCATCAGATTTTCCTGAGCTTGTTCATAGACTACTGGTCATAGAGGTATAAGATGATGGAAAGACCATCTTCAGTGGTAGATTGCAGATTCCTTGGTAAGACCATCACTTCACACATTTACTAGATGATGCTGATGACGTCAACGTGCTGCAATTTTCACACCCATATATTTTGTTGCTGATAGGTGGAACGCTTTTTGTTGACCACTCTACTACTTTTGTGCACCAGATGTATTTATCTTTTTTGGAGGATTTGTACTAGGCCGGACAATATATCTAGGGGTCTTCCTGCATAGCATATACATATAGGGCCCTATGCAGTTCATGTCACATCTATAAGATGTAGATCATAGGATGCATGGTTCTTCTACAGATGTGGGTATGGGTGCACATCCCCCGTTTAGCTCCACATCCCCGTGCAACATTACCCATAGATATTGTAGCAGAGGCTCCAAGTGGATGTCAGTATGTAATTAATTCCTTCTAATATCTAACTTAACTGTATAATTTTCTATTGTGAAATGTAAAAATAAAAAAGTTATATACAGGTGGAATCAGGCGCATCGACATTCAGATTCTCCTAGACATGATGTTCATTCCAATAGACTTATGTTAGACAACATTCGACCATAAGATTTATGTGATTATTATTTATATAGTTAAATCATTACTCTTCACTGTACATCTATTAATTTATTAATTTATTATTCATTTTTTCTTTCAGATTACATGGATGCCATATAGATATGTTGTCCTTCAGAGACTTCCAACGTACTGTACAACAATGCTTGCTATCGGCTCCTACAGGGCTCTACTGATTCATTATCATATAGTCAAGTGGAATCAGACGGATAGGGTTATGAGGCAGCTTGGATTCCTTCAGCCATTTCCGGACCCGCCCAGTCAGTTGGATTCATTTCATTCCCTGAAGACGTTAGATAAGAGGTATTTTGATTGGAGGAGCTTCCATGCTAGATATGTTGCGTTATGTGATAGAAGACGTGAGTCCTAGTTTTGAGGGGTAGGGACATTATCTTTTCATTTGATGGATCAGATGGATTATGATGGCTAGCTTATCAGGTCCCCGTCAGATTTCTGACATGGCACAGACGGGGCTTTCATGACTTGATATGCATTCTTCCTTCCACTATTCAATTGATTTTTTATTTATATTAGTTAACAATGTAATTTTTTTTGAAGGATACTCGAATTTGTCATTTACTTCATATGTCTAATCCAGTAGAGAGAGATGCCTTTGACCTGGCATATTTTCACACCCTTGTGGTAGAGCTGATTCTGTTGATGGGTGATATTTATCATGGAATTTTCTTTGATCCACCACCTGTTGTGGAGGCCGCGGAGCCTACTTAGCATCACATTGATGTACTTGTGGGTGAAGAAATTGTTATGGATGATGTTGTTCCACAGGAGGAGGGTGTCCAGCTTGCTCAGCCACATGCTATTGCCCCACTGGAGGAGGGTGTTCAGCATGATCAGTTAGATGCTCCTCCATCTTCTCAGGAACAACCACAGGTACTTACAGACGATGAATGGATAGAGTTCGATGCTTTATTGTAGTAATCCATAGAAAGGAAGCCATATACATCCTATGTTGGTGAGAGTTCCAGCTAGCTTCCACTATCCTTAGATGCAGGCCTGGGTACAGGCAGTGAGACTGTACATCCACCGTCTGTCACATATGAGGATGTGGAGGTGGCTTTTGATGAGGATGCACAGCGTACACCAGAGCACAGACATAGACAGACACGGCGCGGGCGCATCCAGTATACGCCTGGCTGTGGTACAGAGGAGCATCCACTCTAGAGGCATAGATTAAGTTGATATTTGATTTTTGATACATTTTGTTTGTGTCTTAATGTTATCATTTATAGACTTCTATTCTTTTTTTAATACGTGTCTTACTGTTATCAAATTATTTACCAATATATATATGTATAGTAAATAGTATGATAAAAATAATTTATAAAAATTAATTATATTAATTATTTTGAAATCAAATAGATTCTGGATGAAAAGATGCATGAACTTGATGAAATATTGGAAAATATTATTTATCTCAATGATTTAAATTTAGATGTAAAATGCTATAATATCATCGAACATGATTATTTGTTTATAAAAATTAAATTACATGAAAAAAAGAAATTTTGAATGAATAATGGATATTTGTGAAGAGTATATGATTATGACTGAACATCAGAATAACTACAATATGAATTAGAAGTTCATTTATCCAATTTTTAGAAGATACAAATTAAGACTTTATAAAATGAAACAATTTATACTGGTACACAATCTTCACTAGAGGATAATACTGTTAAAATACCTACATCATTTCATAAAATTATGGATATTATGAAAAATATGGAATTCATATTATTCTAAAATAAGAAACAGCCCTTAAGTGGGTTAATATTGCACAATCCATGAAAACTATTATGGGAAACAAATCTACATGACAATATAAATGTAATGCAATGAGATCTATGCTACACAATATAAATTAGAACCAATGTTCAGATGTACAATCATGAATACTGTCAAAACAGTACAAACTCCATTGATAAGAAATAAGGTCATCATTGATGAATTTTAAGAATATATGTTAGCCTATCCAAGACAATAATTATAAAGAACATATCATCATGGTTAGATCATGTTTTGGTATCCTGAAAAATAAGTATTGAAGAAGATCATCCTTGATGAAGTTATATAAGTTTTCAAATATCGACATTCATAAGCTGAAGATAAATTCTAGTGTATTCTCTGTATTAGAACATCATGAAAACCATTATTGGAAAAATTTCACCATTATAAATATTTTTATGATTGTTTCCCTTTAGGGGGAGATAAATAAAGAAATATGAAATTACTTCCATAATTAGTATATTCATTAGAATCAAACCTAATTACTGTAGAATGTTCATGAAGATCATGTTATTAAAAGTGGAATGTTTTTTTAAATCCCTCTTCCTTTGTTCACAAAAAAATAAAATGTTCACTAGGAAACATGACATGATAGTTGAATGCATGGGTTGATTTTTTTAAAATCATTTACATATGGTCCACTATTTCCAAACGATCTCCAACAAGTTTATTTCATGGTGCCGAAAATTCATAATGGATCTTATATAATTAATTTATGGACCTATAATCCCAAGGTAAGTGTTCACTAGGTAACTTGTCCGATGACACTTAACAAATCACATTGGTTGAGTGGATGAGAAATCAAGCTCAGAACACCCTTTTGGGTAGAACTATTCCTATTCCGAGACTCTCTTATTGATTTAAGATATTTTCACGAATACGTGGTTCATTCCCAAGTGTATAAACTAAGGATAACCGTGAAATAATTAACAATCATTGGTATACACGGTTTTGGAATCATTAGTAAGTATTTGAGGTTCTCCATCAATGGATAAATATATATGTATTTGAGGTTCACCATCAATGTATTATTTTTTAGATGGATAAGGTATTTCATGTCACAAGGAAATATAAGAGATAGGTTCCCGGTCAACGTATAGTGTGGGACTTATAACAAGAATCTTAAGGAACCCAATATAGATATGGTCTCCTAGGTAGATGTGACCCTATAAGGAATGTTTCCCATATAACATTATGAAAGACTAGGATGTTGGTTTTGGACATCATGCAGGCTTCCTAAGTATCCTATTTAGTTGGGAATAAAATCCCACATAGTTCAATGGTTGATATGTATGCATGGAAGATGACCATTTGAGGGGGTATGATGGTGGTATACGCTATATAAGAGGCCCATTTTAGATTTGGGGCTTACATCAATGGAGAATGTTCATTTGATGTTGGGTATTATTTAGAGAAGTTTCTCATTTGAGGGGTTCAGGATCATGGGTATGTCATGATCACCACTGACCTATAATCTCACATGATTCATGATAATTGTGTGACATAATAGAAACAAATCCATCTGAAGATTGTGTGACCGTCCAATCCGATGATGTATGGTTCTAGATCCCAAAGGGAGAGAGAACAAGATTTGAGTGTTCATGTATTCTATTTTGTTTTCATATCCTATATATTCAGAGGTGATGACATATCCATATATGTCTCAGTAAGAGGTTAAGAGGATAAATAGGATGACCTTCTGCAAGAAAGGATAATGGATTACCTGAGGAGGTGTGCCCAAAAATTGATTATGTGGGGGGAGGAATGTTCATCACCAATCCTCATTTAAGGGAAAGGTCAGTGGTTCCCCTCAATCCCTAGAATGGGGAGGTTTACATGAGCACACCAAGGTCAGGACCCGTGTTACCAAGTGAATGTAAAATTGAAAAAAAAATCATAGTTCCACCATTCTATAGAGGTTACACACGTGAATGCACTTACCATGGGTTTGAAAACTCAATAGGTGACACAGATGTGCCCGATGGTCTTATCATACAAGTAAGATGGCTTTGGAAGTGTCCATATCCTGATGATATTGGAATGGTTCATAGAGGGGACAACATGGGGGATGATGACATGACAAAGAGGAATGTTTATAGCTCTCTGTAGGATGCGTGAACAGCGTTCACGCATCCCTCTTCTCAGTTGGATGTGTGAAAGTCGTTCATGCATCTATGACCCATTTTAAAAAATACTAGAACCCTGATCCCCATTCCCCAATTTTTTTAGTGTAAAACCCAAAAAAAAATTATCTAAGAAACTAGTATCATAGAGGTCTCATTTACAAATATCCACTGAAACATTCTTTAGATATGACCATCACACATCTACAGATCGAGGAACACCCATACTAGTGGCTACCCGTGCCATATTTGATCATGAATATTCTTGAAGAATTCCCCCAACAGCTAACCATGCTAGATTCATTTTCTCATTTTGTCAACACATTCCCCAAGCAGCCCAGGCCATTAGCGCCTATATAGAGCAAGGAATACCCCTAATGCTAACCCATTTTCATGCATCTTCAGATCAAAGAACACCCCCAGTGAAAACCTATGTCTGCCTATCTGAAGTTCAAGGCACACTTCCAACAACCGATGCCAGATCTATTCACGCATATGCAGATCGAGGAACACCCAATCCGCACCAGATCTGCCCTTCGGTATCAGCTGAAAATTTTCACACCCTCAAACCCCCATCACTGACCCGCATCACACCTGTCATCAGAGCCATAATGCTAACTCCACCGAAAGATGCATCATCCCTACCAAGAGCATCCTTCCACCATTCAAGCACGCAGATCTGAGGTAATGGGGAATCAACAAAACCAAAAATCCTAGATCCCCTACCCATAAAAAAATATTTTATCAACACTAAAAAGGAAATTATTAGCTCTAAAAAGTGATGTTAATCGATCTTCTATTAATGGGAGTCTACATTATCAGTGATTAGAAAAGCACCGATAAAGGCCCTTCTTTATGAGTGTTATTCAAAGCACTGAGAATGTCCCTATTTACTAGCACATCAATCAGTGCTTATAAATGTTGGCCTTTATTAGTGCTGATTGAAATGATAATAAAGGATTCACTATCTGGGTGTGTTTTCTATATAATATAACACCCAAAAACCTAGAAAAAAGGTAGATCAAAATAACCAAACCAGCACACCCAGAAACCTCCAAATAAATAAACAACTAAAAAAATAACCAAACCAGCAAAAATAACCATCACAAACCAGCAAATCCTGCTAAATATAACCACTCATATTATATATAAAATAACCACATACAAGATATAAATGATGGAAAAACAATCAGCATACAAAAAAGTTTGGAAAACAATGCTATATATATTTAATTAACATCATGAATACAAAAATATTCTCTCTTTGCATACACCAAAAAACTACAATAAACATTTTGAACATTGTTTTATAAAATTACATTTAAAAATATCCAACTAACAGTTAAAAACATTAATGTTTTCTCTTTTGATGTATGTGGTCCCCTCTAAAAAATGTCCACATATGGTAATACTCACTGACCAAATTATCCCAACTCGAGAAAAAGGTTTCACCAATATAAAAAACAAAAATTACATTTGTAGTACTAAAAAGAAACACATTTAACATTAATATGAAAAATATATTAAAAATGCCAATTTTAAATAAAAATGTCTCATTTGGAATTATACAGATAACACTGTTCATCATATTTAGGTGGGGTTGATACCTACATGTCACAAATGGCTGATGGATATTTGTCATAAATATAAAAACAATAATAATGCACTTCCTCATTTTTAAGTATGCTTGTTGTATTTTTTTGACTAAAATGTCTGTGAAAATTGAAAAATTGTAATTTGAGTCATACTAGTCGCATCATTCGTCAATTTGATGAGAGATAGCTTCATACACATCACAAAGGACATATGAATTTTTAACCTTAATTTGGTAGACAATCAGAATGTTTTTCTTTGTTTTCAATGAGTGACATTTTTAATGAAAATGTAAATATTGAACTGAAATATGACACATTTAGTCATACCGGTCACAACATTCATCCAATTGGGGTGGGGTTGATTTAAAAATATCACAACTCATTGATCGTTTTCCTAAAATATCAAAACAATCCGAATATATTTTCTTGGTTTTCAGTATGTCAATTTGGTTTTATAATTGAATTAATGTAAATTTTATATAACAAGACATATTTAGAGTCATAGAGGTGGTATCGTGTGTTTGATTGAGATGAGGTTGATTCCAACACATCACATATGAATGATTAAATATTTTCCTAACGTATCAAAACAATCTAATTCATTTCATTAGTTTTTAGAATGTTAGTTGTGCTTTTTACTAAAATATCAAATCATACTGAACAAATAGAATTTGAGACATACCGATCACATCAGGAAACGGTTTGATGTGAGACTACTTGATACATGTCACAAAGGAATTTCAAATCACTACCCATAATTTGTTAGTCAATCAGAGCGTGTTTTCTTTGATTCCAATGAGTGATATATTTTAAACTAAAATGTCAATTTTAATCTTATAACAAACAATTTTAGTCATATTGATCACACTGTGGATTAGATTGAGGTACGGTTGATTCCTACATGTCACAGCTGACACAAGAATTTTTTTTTCTGAAATTATCAAAACAATATGAAGGCGTTTCCTCAGTTTTCAGTATGTCAGTTGGGTTTTTTAACTTGAATTAATTTCAATTTTAAATAAAACAACACAATTGGAGTCATAATAGTGACATCATGCATTTTAATGATGTGAAGTTAATTACTACATGTCACAAATGATAGATAGATCATTTTCCTAAATTATAAAAACAATTGGAATGAATTTCTGTATTTTTCAGTTTGTTAGTTGTGTATTTTTACTAAAATTTGATTTCAAACAAAAAACGTGCAATTTCATTCATATCGGTCGCATCATGCATCGGTTTGACATGATACTACTGGATACACATAGAAAATGTCTTATAATGTTCAGTCGTTAATTTGGAAGACAATTGGGGTGTATTTTCTTTGTTTTCATTGAGTGACACATGTTGAACTAAAATGTCATTTTTAAACTCGTAACATTATCATTTGGTCATACTAATGACACGGTACATTAGATTGAGGTGGGGTTGATTTCTACATGTCACAACTAACTCATGGAGTGTTTTCCTAATGTATCAAAAACTATACGAATGTGTTTCTTTGGTTTTTTGTATGTCAGTTGTTGTTTTTTACCTAAATTAATGTCAATTTTAAATAACAAGACACATTTGGAGTCATACCAGTGACAACATGTGTCGTATTGAGTTTTAGTTGATTCCTACACATCAAAAATGCATAATATATTGTTTTCCTAAATTATTAAAACAGTTAGAATGCATTTCCTTGATTTTCCATATTTCAATTGTGTTTTTTTACTAAAATGTCATTTCAAACCTAAAATAAGAAATTTGAGTCAAAACAGTTTCATCATGCATCAGTATGATATGAGACTACATAATACACATCAAGAAAGGAATTATAAATCATTTTCCATAAATTGGAAGAAAATAAGAGAATGTTTTATTTCATTTTAGTGAGTGACATGTTTTGAACAAAAATGTAACTTTTAAACTCGTAATGGACACTTTTAGTCATATCGGTCACACCGTTCATCAGATTGAGGTGGGGTTGATTACTAAAAAACAAAACTGACTCATGGATCATTTTCCTAATGTATAAAAACTAAACAAATGTGTCTTATCATTTTCAATATGTCAGATGTGTATTTTTACTTGAATTAATGTCAATGTTTTATAACAAGACACATTTGGAGTCATACTGGTGACACCCTTTAGCGGATTGAGGTGCGGTTGATTCCAATACATAATAAATGACTGATAGATCATTTTCCTAATGTATTAAAACAATTTTACTTCATTTCATTGGTTTTTAGTATGTTAGTTGGGTTTTTAGATGAATTAATATCAATTTTATATAAAGACACATTTGGAGTCATACTGATGACATTGTGCATCAGATTGAGGTGTTGTTGATTCCTACATGTCACAAATTACTCAGGGATCATTATCTTAAAGAATGAGAACAAATTTTATGTACATTTTTCTGCCTAAAAATCCAATAACACTTACCTCTGAAACCTAAAAAATAGACTTGACCTGCTAAATATTCTCAATCTACCCAGTATAGAAGGACTATAGAATAACCTTTTATCTATATACGTTTGACATAGAATAATATCCTACTTCTGAAGTATCACATTAGTCAGCCTAGTGCAGGACTAACTGTTATATATTTAGGACCTCTGAAGGAATATATGAATATCGATTCATCACTATGTCGACTAAAGAGGTAAGTTTTCAATGGTGTAGATTGAATCGATGTTTTTTTTGGTGAAAACCCATCCCATTGTTAAAAAAAATGAATAGTGGAGTAATCTCTTATTCTCTTTTTGTCTCAAGACGTCACAAAAAAACTCAAGGGATGGGGAAACCCCTTCTGGATACTCGTAATCTTTTATGGTCTACCAACAACACACACACCTAGTAAATGAGGACCACCAATTTATTTTAAAAAATCAATCAACATGAAATTCATTTAGTACTCAAATATGGACCACCAATGTCCATGAATTTTAGTGGGGCATTTATCTTGTACATATAACAACATTACCATCAAACCAAGAGAGAGATAAGGTCGACCAGATTATTAAAGAAGAAATTATTTGAGAATTTTACCATCTTCATTATGTATTTGTATATTCCTCCTATAGGTATGCTTCCTATTCATTTCTAAGCATATCTATATCGCCTTGTTAATATACATGATTTCAGCACTCAAGGTAGTAGTAACAAAAAAATAAATAAAAAAATTATTAATGGGTATTTTAAATTAAATAGAAATTATCTATAAAAATACCTTTTCATGGATTCTAGTTTGTTCATGGAATATGATCTATTTCATAAATTTACAAACATAATAACCAAAGTCATTACTGTTTGTTTTTTTCAGGAACTAAAAAACCATTAAGAAAAATAAGTTATATTTTTATATGTGATTGGTTTGTAAAATATTATTATACATTACCAAATTTTTATCTAGTCGTAGTACTTTTCGGCTTTCTTATTCTTTTACCCCGACCTTATTTTAGGGTGTAAAAGATATTCACACACCACCCTATCATAATATAATACTTATTAAAAGATTAAATAAATTATATAACTCGATTTTTAGTTCTAAAATGTTTGATGTAGTGTATTAAAAATTGAAAAATACTATAATTTGTAGTTGGTTTCTTGGATATCCATGCATTGAATCCATTATATAAATATTTGGAGTATCCAAATTGACCAAAATAAGAATACATAGCTTATTAAGAACACAAAAAAATAATTATGTAATGAATGAAATTAAAATATATTTGATATGATAAAATTTTAGGTTTTTACTAGTCAATAAATGGTATTGAGAAGCAAATTCCATCCGTTATTTTTCTATTAAACGATATGAGCAGTCCTGTCACTACTTCCCCATGTTTTGTGGATGTTATATCATCTTTTTCTATAGAGGTGATATGAAGAATAACAAGACCAAATTTTTGTTCATGGGGAAATCCCTTCAATCATTTTTCACATATATTCCTGCAAAAAAATATGAAATATATTTTTTCATACTTATCATACTATATCTTCTTTTAAAAAATCAAATCATGAATTAATACCTCATGTAAACATTTATAACTGATATTCTTAACCAATCATAGTCTAGGATTTTAGTTTCACTCTCAACACCAATGATGTATGGATCATCCCCTTTGTACAAATTTTCTTCAAAATCAATTACGTGATTACCACAATCTATGAAAATCATGTCAACATGATCCTTCAATGATAATAAATGTGGATATATAATAGGGGGTTAAGGTGATTTGGGAATATCGTTTTGACCAGTTGGATGATCCTTAAGATGGTTTTGAACTGGTCCTTCATTTCAACCCTTCATTTCCTCCGCCTAAAATAACATGTATCAGTTCACATCTACATTCATTAAATGTTTAAGGTTTATCTTGAAAATTAAATTGCAAATTAATTCCTCATTGTAGACATGTTTTTTTAGAATATGTAAATTCCATGTGATGATAGTTCCTAGAGCATGTTTGACCATATGAATATTTTCATCATAAATTAAAACATGTAGCTTGGTGCTAAGATCTAGGGCTTCTGTAATTGACACTCTAAGATGATCTATCAAAAGTGGTCTACTATGTATCATGTCGTTCTTGATATTGAACATTGTATCCCTCACTACAAGGTGATGGGTGGGTGTTGATAGATATAAATAATAGTCATTTCACACTTTAGAATATCAATTCATGGAAGGTGTCTATTTTTATTGCCTATTTGATTCAAATTTCACAAAAAAATTATTGTAAAATTGACTACCCCAGTTAAGAATTTTTTTGAGGGGAACGACTCACCTCACAAATCGTGGGGGTTTGGTGGGATCTTCACACAAGGGTTGTTCTGGAGTAGTTTCTTCAATTTTCCTCTCCCATCAAACTTGATATCAGCTCTCTCTAGTATTATAATTTTTCTAGAAACATAGTTAATGATTCTCTCATATTTTTCATAGTCTTAATTTTAACCACTTCTTTTTTTCCTAAAAATATGTTTGGGGTGTCTGCCCAAAACACTCACCTCTGAAGTGGCCATACTTTTCTGGCTACTTCAAGGACACTGAAAGTATGTCTGCATATGGTGTGGGTGTTGCTAATTATTGTGAATGTCTGATAGAAAATATAATAAAATAACGAATCTTGTTATGTAATAAAGTTTTAAAGCAAAACAAAAAATTTTTATGTTATACTTACACATGAGTTCCACACTTTTTGTGTGTTTTCATTTATTAGTTTGCAATCATTAGTTACACATGCCTCCTTCTATAGAAAATGGTGTGGGATGGAAGTGGTTGTAGATTTGGAATATTTATGATGCATATAAATAGAATAACATAGCAATTGTGTTGTTTTATTTCAAAAAAAAGTTTTATTCTAGATTAAAAATACATTCTAATTTTTTTCAAGTGATGCATTCCAAATCCTTACTTTACTGTAGGGGTACGCTGGTTAGTATTCCCATTGTTTATTTTCATCACTTAGTTATTATTTCATAAATTAAACACCGTCAATAAAAGTGATGAATACACATTTCTTAAAACAACATATTACTAGGCATAATATTTTTGAAAATACCTCTTCACAAGATTTCTAGTAAATGCATCCCCCAATGATTGGGTTATCAGGTGTGAATAAATAATGGGTGGGTGCAGTTTAATTTTCCCTTCCACGTCTTTAATATGATATTTCATTAAAAGTGAGCATAAAAACCTTTGAATCCTTCCAGGAACCATTCAAACATAGTCTTTATGTGTTTAATATACTATAATTACACTCTTCAAGAGATAATAAAGTGTAAGTCAATGTTTCATTATTTATTTTTTAGTAAATTAAAAAAAATGATATCATAATGTTACCATAATATCTCCCCATATAAGTGTTTTAATCTCACCCCCAACATGGTTACATGAAGTTACATCAATCACCTTGCATTTCCAAATGACAATTATAATGTAACACACTACTAGAAATTAAGGCTATAGTCACAGACCTATGGCCACAGTTTTATAGCTCTGTGGTTATAGATCCATGGATATAGATTTTTTATCTCAACAATTCAATCAAGACACTGTGGATATATCCATTTTATATCACCACATTCATTTATTTAAGCCTATATCAGGCTCCTCCGCCTCCTCTAATCCAGAGATCTATCACCATTTAACCCTTCTCCTTGATGACCTCTCATCCTCTTTCAAGGCAGCACCCTCTTCCCTAACGACCTCTCCCATAATGGCACCCTCCCCGAAAATCTCTCTCGTAGTGGTACCATCTTCCCCAACGACCACTCTCACATTGATGACCTCCTTCCCGAAGACCTCTCTCACCTCGGCGCCCTCCTCCCCAAGGACCTCTGTCACCAAGGCTCCCTCCTCCATGATGACCTCTCTCACCATGTCACCCTCCTCTTCGATGACATCTATCACCATGACGCCCTCCTCCCTGATGCTTCTAATCAATGTCTTCCTCTACAATATTTTATAATCATTTTATGTGATTTATTGTTCATAATATTCACATTAGATAATTTTATAGTTATATGGATAACCAAGATTAGTATAATTAATACTATGATCATTCTTCTACAATTTCTCTCAAGTATAGTTTTGGAAATTTCGAGGGGGGTCATATCCTAGGGAGGCCAATTATGGTAATTCAGCGTTCATTTGTATTAGGATTGTATCTTATGATTGAAATTGAATCCACATTTATCAAGGTCCTAGAATACCCCATTTGTCTCATGGTTCTGATCCTATGTTCTGATTTATATTAGGGCATGTTTTTCTTATTAAATTGAATTATCATTTATTTCGTAATTACCTGATTAATTTGTTTTACAATATGTTCCATTCTTATATACATTTGGACATTTATTGGGTTTATAAATAAATATAAAATTAATCCATTCTTTCATTTTTAAGTAAATGTTACATAGTAAACGTGTTCTCATATTTGAAACTAGTGCTTTGAGATTGAATTATAAAAGCATATTTATAGATTCTTGGTAGTATCCTATAGAGTGATATCACATATCCCATATAAAAACTATCATGTGTTTTTTGAACTAAATTTTATATACATTTTACCGTAATGGGTCATCTTATCATTGGTGGTGATCTTTAGCAATTCTTCCATATTTTGGCGATGATGATATTTGATTGTGACCCTAGTCATAAAGAGATGAATCATGTGGAATTTTAGGATATTTACATTATTCTTGGGATGCACTATATATCATCTACTTTGTTATTCTATTATTTTAGTTTTTTTTATATTTTGAAATCTTATTTATAACTCATTTATATTTTCTATATAAAATTATGCTTGGGTGTTTATTTTACAGTTTTCTACTTATTACATTTTTAGATGGATTATTATCATTTAACAGTTTATTGAATTAGAATGGATGACCAATGTATGTGTACATTATATTGGACTCTCAATAAAGGTTTTTATATAGTTTATTAGATTTAATGGGTAAAATAATTCTTAAATAATATTATTGATAACCTTGGTGCTTTTCACTAGGACATGGTGATCAATATGTAACTTTGGGCCTTGTGAAATTCTAACATTGTTGATATTGTAGGTTATCCAAGGTTGTTTTTTATAAAATTTTATTAGATCCCTCATGTTACATTGGGACTAAATGTATGCCTAAGATAATGTGACTCAAACTCTAAATATAGGTATGTGAGATTACCTAATTAACTATTTCTCTTACCAAACATTGAGTTAGCATAGAAATTCTAGATTTATACATTAATTTTTTTTGTTTTTTGAAAATTAATTTTTGGATATTTTGAACAAATAAACTAATATTATAGGTTATATGACATTTTTATGAATATTTTTAAGAATAATATATTAAATTTACTGAAAATGAGAAGAATATAAATTATTTATGATTAATATATATGGTGTTCTAAGAAATTTATTCCCCAGAAATTTCAACTGTAAGGTTTCAAAAGATGGTTCGAACCATTGATTCATGGATTGGGAATCCATGCTACCAAATTTTGAAATTGTTTAAAACCATCCAGTTTATGAAATTTTGATTCATTACTATTTAAATTTGTTTCTATTTGCTGTTATTTGTTTAAAATGAATTATAGACGAGTTTTTTTGATATGATGATATTGTTTCATTAAGTAGTATTTATATTCATCGACCACTAACCATAAATTATATGTGGATTTTGTTTCGTTATTTATGTTATATGGGGAATTAATCAAAGAATCAAACTGTTGATTTATAAAAAGGTTTTTACTGATTATATTCTTTAAGGAAATCCTTTAGAGGATCTAGACATTATTGAGTTAGTTATTCCAACTAATTGGACTTTAGGTATATAAGGTGGGTGTGAATTATATTGTTTAGTGGATTTTTCTTAAGAATTTATTTTATGGAATCAACATCCTTTTTATATAAATCAAGTGTCTCAGTAACCTATGGATAAACTAGATAAGATCGGATGTATCATATATTTTCATCAGAGATATAAGACCTCTAAAATTTATTTTCCACCTATACATTGAATGGACCTAGCTAGAAATAATTATTTTCATTTATTCAAGAAAATATAGAATAATATCTCCCAAAGAATGGTTTTAAAGAGATATTCCCCCAATAAATTTGTCCTAAAATTATAAAGGTTTAAATATTCTAAAATATCATGAATCTTGATATGGGAAATCATTATGTGATGGAGAATTCCAATAATTTTTCACGTTGATATAATTTTTCTCCTATATTATTTCCAATGATTTCCTAATGTTTTTAGTTCGAAATAGGCTTGAGGCCAAAAATGGGATCCATGGTTATTCTCTTATTCTTAGAAAAATATACTGAATTGATTGACATAAAAATGATAAAGAAACCCGATATTTCTAAAATATATTATATTGGATGTACATTGGATAATATTGGTATGATCCATAGTTATTTATAGGGTCAAAAGAGAAACATGGGACATTTTGAAGGGTAAGTAATGGGATAGTTTAATATCTACTAAAACCCATTCCCATAATTAAATATATGTGTATAATGATGATATTTATTTTCAATTTGTGTGGATTAGAAATTTAAAATAAGTATTTAATGTAGATATGAGGACTTGTTATATATGTTAGAAATTATGCCCCCTGAAATGATTTTTTAAATAATCTTACATATCAGTGTAGCAATGTTCCATCCTCTTTCACTAAAGGATTTAAAATATAGTTTGTTTCATCTGTGGTAGTATGAAATATATTATAAATTTAACAATAATGAATTCAGGTTATTTTTAAAGATTATTTTGGAATGAAATGTTAGGTATTCCAATAATTTATTTTCCATTATGAAGTAAGGAATGAACGTACAACATTGGGGACCAGGCCAGTGAAAATTAAAGTGACTATGCTTATTCATTTTTATATAATTTTATATTTTTATGAAATAATTTTCTCATAGTATTTTATCTCATCCAAAGTTATTGATAGATTAAATATTTAATTTGGACAGGAGCTCTATACATTTTTGTAATTTCTATAAGATTTTTCTTATAATGGTTACAATATCGAGTGGGTGCATGTGGGGGGGAAGTTTGGGTGAAGGGGGCATGGGGGGTGCAGGTGGGGGTGTAGGTGGGGTGGGTGGGTAGTGGGGTTGATGTTTGGGGAGGAGGCATTGTGGGGGGGGGGGTAGTGTGAAGGGGGTAGTGGGGGTGAAGGAGGAAGGGGGTAGTGAGGGTGAAGGCGGAAGGGGTAGTGTGCAAGGGGTGTGGGGGTGTGGGGGTAAAGGTGGAGGGGGGTTTCTAGGAGGGGGAGGTGTGGATGAGGGTTATCATAATTCTGATGATTCTGATATTGATACTCATTTTTTATGTAAATTGTATTTTTGAATTTTTAATATGTGGAATTTATTATATAGTGTAGTTTGATTATTGTAACATTCAATTGTATTGCGATTATTCTCTCTACTTCTACATATATTTAATTATTGTATTATGATGTTTGCCTTTTATGTTGTAGTTAAGTTTTATTATTATTATATTGAACTGTATCCTCCTCTGACGTGACCATCATAACTTCTCACTAATGCTACTCTATGGTGACCTTTCTATCTCCTCTAGAGCACATCCGATGTTTTGTAGTTCAATTTTCCATTTTTTCTGATTCTTTTCTCTTTCTATTATTAGTTTACCCCCTTCATTTTTCAATCTTCTACATATTTTGTATAGCTGAACCCATTCAATCACAACTCCGACGGTATGTTTTTTATAGCATAAAACATTGGTGTCATAGATTTATTTTCAAATATATAAGCTTCCATAAATCAGTACAATTGCTGATTTGTAACAGCATTTTTTCTTTTTTAATATGCTCTTTTTTGTTCTAATCTTATTATATTTTGGTGATAGAAATATTTGATTGGGTAAAAATGCATGGTCATACGAAAGAAGCTGAAGATTTTTGGAAACAAGTTAGATGTTTTAGTCATTATGTTCTTTGGATTCAATTCACATAAATGTTATATAATTGATATTAATTACTCTAATAACACAATAAGGCCTCGTTTCGAAATTGTATTTTCTGGAAATTTATTTTTGGTGTACTAGGGGTTTGGTATAAGGAATAAAAATAATACATCATGAAGCTCCAAATGAACAAGAAGAAATTTCGGCGGGTCGACGATGAATATGGAAGTTCAATTGAGCTAGCATTCATCAATAAAAAGATAAAAACTATAATGAATTGGATTCAACAGTTTGAGCTTCAGAATTGAATTTAACAGTTGATTTCTAGGGTTATATGTAATGATCTTTTTGTGATGATTAAACATTAAATTATGATCCCTGATGAAGTCAACTGTCGATTCCTATGGTATCATAGTATTTGAGTGACATGAATGGAATTCCATCCTATAAATGAAACCATTCTTCTTTCTCAGGATAATGTTGGTTCATTAATTGACTTTTTGCTGTATATATTTTATGAAGTATGTATTTTATGCAATTCATTTATATATTTTTTTTTATTTGGTTCCTTTGAAAAAAAATGACAACATGGTGTTTGGGATTACAACAAGGTTTATATAACAATGGTGTAAAAGAAACATACATAGCTGCATAGTCAAAAATATTTGGTGAGGTATATGTTTATTAGGATACATGGTCCACCTATATTTGTTTGTATAAGATTCACATTTATTTTTTTCTTAGAAAGAATCATTTGTGTGCTCTCACACACACATTAACACCTTTTTCCATATAGCCAAACAAACTCTACATATTTATTCAGGCTGTATGAAAAGTGATAGTTGAGAAGTGATATAAGGAGTGCTATCAAAAGAGGCTTGATAATATTCCACTGACATCAAATGTGTGTGTACTTCATAAAAACTGGTTGAACAATTTGGGATAGTTTTAATTTAAAAATGAGGGATATTTATATAGAACATCCTCATATGAAGTTGTTTGTTTCACTGACATGGAAACGGGAATGGAATCATATTTCATGGACCATAACCCCAATGGATGGACGGTAGTGTTTTCCAATGGGTAAAAAATTTAACTAGTTGTGGTACCCATTACTAAATGGAAGGTAGTGTTTTCCAGTAATTTGTAACACAACTATATTTTAGTGGTATATGAGAGACTAAAATTTATAAGGAAAAATTATTAAGATTTTTGACCTTATTTTCTCATCTAGAAACTAAACGTTGTTTAATTATCACATAATAAACTAGTTTTTTAATTTTTACCATTTATTAGAATCAAATCACTCCAAAGTTCCATTATCCTTATATACAATGTGGGTTCATATAGAAATTATAATATAAGGGAAGTTCCATGCATGAAATTTTACAGAGAGATGAGCTAATGGATCTTACCATATGATAGGACATGAATGTTTTCATAATTGAACACCCACTGGGATTCCTATAAATTAACATTCCTATTTTGAGAGATAAGTTAATACTCATCAGAGACCAATTTAAGTATTTGGAATTCTCAGATCTCATCATAGGATGAACAATTCCAACTATCATTGGTTTTTCGGTATTTTGAAAGGCTCAGCATGGTGGAATGTCCAAGGGGAGAGCGAGGGGTGTAGGTGGGGGGGGGAAGTTGGGGGTAATGGCTGGGGGAATGTTGGGGTGAGGGGGGAGGGGCAGTGTTCATGGGGTAGTGGGGGTGAAGGGGGTATGCTGAGGAGGGGTAGGAAAGGGGGTATGGGGGTATGAGGGTGTAGGTGGAGGGGGTGTCAAAGTGGTGTCCCGGAGGTGGTGTTAAGAAGGGAGGGGGAGGTGAAGGGGGAGGAGGCTTCCTAGGAGGGGGTGTCTGGGGGGTCCATGGGGTGAAGGGGGCTGCGGGTTAATGTACAACGGTTGTGGGGTTGCAGGGGTGGCGAGAAGGGAGTGGGAATAGATTGTGGGAGTGCATTCAGAGGGGGGTGGAGGGGGTGAAATGGGGCTGAGGATAGTGTACAGGGAGGGCATAGGGGTGTGAGGGTGTAGGGGGAGGGGCTTTCCAGGAGGGGGGTTGGGTTGGGGTAGGGGGTCCAGGGGGAGATGTCCAGGAGGGTGGGTATCAAGGGGGTCCAGGGGGGGAAGGGGGTAGGGGGGAAGTGTGTAGGGGTGTGGGGGTGCAGGGGAGGGGGTGATGGAGGCTGGGGGATGGGGGAAGTGTGTAGCGGTGGGGGTGCAAGGGGGAGGGGGCTGTCCAGGATGGGGGGCTGTGTGGCTGTGAATATATGCAGGTGAAAGATATAAAAAGAGAGATTTTCTTCGTGATTTTGGATTCCTGATGGATTTTCCTTTTCTATTATTTTTTAATTTTGATTAATTGTATTGGTATGATGGATATGGATGCATGCTATATAGACAATCAACTACAAAACATAGCTGATGCAATTAATTTTTTTCAACTATTTGCAACCTAGATTTACATGAATATAAAAATCAAGAGGTAATGATAATTTTATACCAATTTTTTTAAGACATTAGCATCCATTTGTTGTATTTTTAATCAAATTTACTTGGCTTACAACATGATTGTTGAATCGATGATTTTGAGTTTACTCTTGAGGGTGTAATATTTAATCTTTTGTACATTTCTCTGTATCATTCACTCCTAGGTGGCCTCCCCACCTCCTCTGGTGTGCAGCCGACATGGCCAACCCATTCCATGTGATCCTCCTCCTCCTTGTTATGAATAATTATGTCTTCATTATTTTTTATTAGTGTGTGTAGAAGTAGATTGGAATAGTATATCATGGTTGATTATGGTATAGAGGATTTTGAATTAGACGCATTATTTAAATTATAATTGATATGCATGGAGTAGGGGACAAGTTTTTTTTAGTGAGGAGCCAATTAGTCTAGATTGGGAATCTACATAGTGGAGTTGGGGAGAGTTTAATCGTTAAAAAGAGATGGTATCAAATTTTGATGGTTATATAGGTAATCCTAGGATCATGATAGATGCTTCTCAGTGGTTGTAATTCTTATGGAAAGAAGTTTTTAATGACCCACAAATTTAAAAGGTTGGTAAATTCAAAAGAAATTTGAATTTTTTTCCTAAATTATGGTGATTTTTATAAGATTGTGATATGAATTAGTATTTCTAGAGATAGTACATCTATGGTATATTTTTTTACCTAATTCTAATGGTTATTTTGAGGTTTCAGTGCCAAATATTAGGGTGGTAAAAAATAGAATGAAAAATGCAATAGTGATTGGGTATTTGATTGGGAGGATCTATGGATTTGTAAAAAACTACATCCTTTAAAAGGTTCCCAATGGGGGGGTACCAGGTACTCAGTGGGATGGAAATTGTAGTGGGCCTTTAATAAGGTATATCATGTACACAATGGAAGTGTATCGGTTACCCAGTAGGGATGAGTGTCATTTTTAAAAGATAATAGAATAGATATTCTGGATTCCACCATTAAAAATGTTTTATGGGGTTCTTCTCATTCAAATGTCTAGAACCAAGGGAGGGGATCTCCCTTATCCTTTCATTTTTCTATTTTCCTTTATGAGAGTGTGGATACCTAAGCTTTTTTCATCATTCCATATTGAGGTAAATATTCTTCTTCTACCTAAATTATTCTTTCTTATTCATATATTTTAATATTTATTATTTTTAGGGTATGGTTTATGTCAGATTTACCCAAGACTTGGTGAGATTGGACCATTATTATGGGGATTTATATAGTGTTGTAAATTTTTTGATTTTTTTAACATCCTCCCCTAAACCACAAAAATTAAGTAATTCCCAGATTAGAGGATTAGTCACTGTGACCTCATATAGTCCTCCCCATATGCCAAAAGCCATCCATCACCAAATAGGGATATGTTTCCAAGAATTATTCATCTATTGATGTGTGAGAAATATTGTGGCACATGGAAACATGGTTTTATTTTTAACATTATATTAGATACTCCAATTCATTCTTATCTATTAATGTTATCCTTGGTAAAATCATTACATTGTCACTTTTCTCTTATAGAATGTTGTGCAATTACATTAATCCTCCAAATTATCATCATTAACCATGATTTAATGTGATATTATTCTTTATTATCTTTTGATATCTTTACATAAACAAATATACCAACTGAGTAGTTAATCATTAGGAGAAACAAAAATCTCATAGGGGGGTCTATCTAGTGGGGTGTCCTGGAGGGAGGGGGTTTCTATGAGGGAGGTTTTGTAGTCCAGGGATGTCTAGGAGGGGGGGTATTCCCATAGGTCCTAGAGGGGTTTCATGAGAGAGAGGGGTCTTTCCAGGAGGGTTGGGGGCTACCAAGGAGGGGGTGGGGTCTGTCCGGGAGGGGGTCGGGTCTGTCCGAGGGGGCTCTCTAGTAGGGGGACTGTTTAGGGGTGGGTGGGGTCTATCTAGGGGGGGGGTTGCAAGGGGGTGTCCAGGGGGGTGAAATGGGGTGTCTATGAGGGAGAAAGGTTGCATTAGTGTGCAGGGGGATGTTCAAGGGGTTGCAAGGGGCTGTCTTGGGGGTGAAAGGGGGGATTTCCGGAGGGGGTGCAAGGGGGCATTGGTGTGCAGGGGGCTATATGTGGGGTGCATGTTTAACACAAATAATTGAATGAGTTAAATGGAACTGATCATGGTTAACTTGTAACATGAGATTTAATGCATCATGTAGTGAATTAGGTTATGGTTATGACTCTTTTCCAAAGTTTAATTGGATGTCATGACACTAGATATAAACCCAGGATCAACACAATTTCACCAAATGGTTTGGTAAGCCTTCCACCATATTGGATTCATGAATAGGTATGAAGTAAGATAACATTGAGATCTAGCCCATAATCCCCATAAAGAATCCTTTTTTAAAACCCTTCTTAGTAAAACTATGAAAAATTGATAGAGGTTTTATTCAATTTTTACATAGATATAGGTTAGGTTTTCAAAAAGTTGGTGAGGTGTTTTAGGAGGTAGTGTAGGGGTGAAAGGGGGTTGTCTGGGGGGGATGTCCAGGGTGTGTCTAGGTGGGGGGGTGAGGAGGGTGTTGTCTAGGGGGATGGGGTGTCTAGGTGGGAGGGGGTGTCCAAGAGGGGGGGAGTCAGGGGCTTTGTAAGGGGTGGGAAACTATAGAGGTGTGGGGATGAGGGGAAATGGGATGTCTCGGGGTATTAGGGGGCATGGTTGTGAATCTGGAGGGGTGCAAGGGGGTGTTCATAGAGGCTGACCAGGGGGTGCAAGGGGGGTTTCCTAGATGGGGTTGTCCAATAGTGGGTGGGTTGGTGTCTAAGAGGGGAGGGTGTGTCTCGGTGGGAGGGGATTCCAAGAGGGGGGTCAAGGGCTTTCCATGGGGGCCTTTCAGGTGGGGTGGGAGTGTTAGGGGGCTGTTCAGGGGGGTGGGCTACTTCAGAGGGTGCATGGGGGTGTTCACGTGGGATGTCTGGGGGGTGGGCTAATGCAGGGGGTGTAGGGTGTGAAAGGGGGTGTTCAAGGGGGTGCAAGAGGGCTATCCAAAGGGTGTGGCCTATAGTGGGGGTCGTTATGGGGGTCTTCATGGGGGGGGGAGGGGGTGAAAGGGGGTGTCCATGAGGAGGGTCATGGGGGAATGTGTGTGCAGGGGGTGTCTAGGAGGGAGGGGTGTCTAAGAGGTAGGGGGTATAGGGGGAGGTTCGGGTGTAGGGGTGTTCAAGGGGGTGCAAGGGGGCTCTCCAGGGGGAATGGGTGTGCAGGGGGTGTAGGGGTTTCAAGGGGGCTATCCAGGGGGGCATCGTGGTGCATGGGTGTAGTCAAGGGGGTGAAAGTGAGTTGTCAGTGGGGGTGCAATGGAAATGACTATGGGGGAATGGGGGTGCAGGAGGGTGTTGAAGTAGGTTTATGGGGGTTGTCCAGGTGGTGTAGGGGGGATGTCTATGGGGTAGGGGGTGGAAGGGGGCTGTTCAGGTGGGGCATGTGGGTGTATCGGGGTGTTCAAGGGGGGATGTGGGGGTATTTTTTTATGAAATGGGAATCCCTATATCCATAGTCTAAAAGCATGGCTAATGACATATAACCACAATTTTGAATAGTGGACATAAGCCAGGTGTGGCTTAATGTTCTACGATGATTTCAAAGCATGGAAAAAGGGTTATTTCTATGGTTTTAAACCATGGCTACATTCCTTTCAATATATCCATACCAATACTAGCCACAGTCCAGTGTACCATAGATATAGCCTATAACCATGATTTTTTAGTTTATATCCATGGTTATGAACCATGGATATAACATAAATTTCTAGTAGGGACTACTTATAATGGTCTTGTTGGGGTTAACATGTTGGCCTCGATTATTCCTTCCAATCTCATATTTGATGCCTTTCACTTTATCCTTAATGAGTTTTTCTAATACCATTAAACTGTGACACTCCTGTATTTTCTGTGTCGCCTATGTTTTTTCACATTTCATTTCCTAATATCCACCATCATCAATATTTTCCTACATCTCTGGAGGGTTAGCATCAGCATGTTCATATGGTGGTTGTACCTTTGCACTATGTTGTTTGTCTACATTGCAAGCAGTAGTAGGTTGAGAAACCTTTTGTGATAGGGGATTCATAGAATCATCATGTGAAGAAGTAATTATCTACAAATTTGTTTTAACATTTAATTTAGATAACATTAAATAAGAAATGAACAAATATTAACCTAAGGGAATAGGTTTAAGAAACAGGTTTTTCCTCTGCACTACGAGCAACAGAAGGTTTAGAAACCTATTTTTCCTTGGGATTGGGAGCGTCATCACATGTAGAAGTCATTATCTATAATATTGGTTTAATAATTAATTTAGATAACATAAAAGAATCATTGATCATATATTAACATAAACTAACATGATGTATATAAAAAAATATAACATGATTATTGAACTCTATTTTTTAAAAGGATTATGGGAATATACCGCTCTGTAGACTATCCAAATACCTTCATTGTGGTCTCCTAAAAAATAAAAAGTTTTGTCTATACTAGGACCAGATTGAAATGATTATGATGTCCCAATGATAGGGTCATCCTCTGAGGAATTTTCATTTTACTCTTCAATGGTGTTGGTTGACAAGAGAGCAATTGAAAAGTTTTTGTTTACTAGATTTGGAACATATAATAATTATACTACCTATGATTCCATTGTAAATGGTTTAAATTTGTTTCTTTCCTTACTAAAGTCAATGTTTACAAGTCAAACCTCATATATTTTAATAGTACTTCTATTATCAGCACACTTGAATTGAAAAAAAATTACTCGAAAGGTTGTATAATCCAACTCCCATATGTTTTTGATGATTCCAAAATATTATATATTTAGGTAAATTAGATTTCTATCCTTGTCACCAGAAACATGCATCACTTAATTGAATAATGCAACTCCACTATTCTATATTGTACTATCTCCTTCATGTTCATTTGTATAGAATGTATAACCATTATTAACCTAAGCATTGTAAGATATTACGTACACACATGGTTCTCTGACAATCCATATATGTCGTTCTGTAATTTTGTCAAGATTTTCATATGAATCCTTAAAATTATGATCCTGAAACAATCCTATAAAATATTCATTATGTTTATTTGATATCCATTTTTTATTCTCTTGATGGATTCTAATGCCAAATAATTTCTTTGTGGGTGTCTACATATGGTTCAATGTCCAAACTATTATGAAAACCATAATGGTGTGCCTACACACAATCTATAAAATTGATTGTGAAGACCTCCATTTCTAGAAATTCTTTCACCCATAAGCTTCCTAGTGTGATGATATTTTATTAGGCCACTGATTTTCACACTTTACATGTATTAGCTACAAAATATAATTGCTTCCTCAACAATATTTCACTCTGCAATACAACCCTATGGCGGACTTTGATTTTGGACATACCCATTCATAATAGTTATATAATGTTCAATGGGGTAAATCCATTTATACTTCCCAAGACCACATAGTAGAATCTCTCTCACTAAGTGAACCATAAAATGAATCCTCATTGAAATGAATATCGGTGGAAAAAAATTTCTATTTCACATAATATGAAGAAAATTTCTCTTTCCATAGTCAGCAATTTCGTTAGGTCTATAACTTTGCAACATATAGCATTAAATAAGAAACGATCTTCATTAATGTATGATCGAAATTATTGGAGAAAATTCAATGTAAATCTATTGGGATTCAATCCAACATCAAAACATTGCATTCTTGTGATTTCAAACCTTTTTAAATTAAATCGAGCTTTAACATGATGTTCTTGATATTCGATGAATACACATTTGGAACCTTTACGTCTTTCCTAATGTTTCAAAGATAATATATCTCTTGCCTGGAAAGAGTGTAAGCATCACAAAGAAGAAATGTTCATTTTCACCCTTCACTAGTTCCTACTCTTCTCGTATTCCCTGTAATCAATTTCCAACATAGCCTTAATTCAATCCTTTGTTTTTCCAGGTTCATTTAGCAATCTGTCTATGAAACTATCACATACATTTTTTTCATCATCAATAACATCAAGAAATTTTCTGACATATAGACAATTCTAGTATGGTAATTAAAAGAACAAATTCATTTTTCCAACCGGTTTTCATATGGTTTTTCAAATATGGTTTAGCAAAAGTAGTGTTCATATCTTTTATATTCTCAATATTTTGATCACTATTTAGTAGAGATAGTGGTTTATGTTCTTTAGAACATCCATCAAATTATTTCATCCAAGACCGATACTATTTTCATCAGGGTAGAAATCTGTGATGTACTAGAAACACATTTTTCGATGAATGTGTCAACCAAATTGCTTATGTACCTTGTTCGTATACGGGATGCCCAATAGTTCCATTAATTATATATCCTGGAAATTTCCATAAGAAGTAACATCATTTATCATCCTATACCACATGGAAATCAACATGAAATCTTCTATTTATATAGGCACCAAATGTCGTAACACCTGAATCCCATAATAATTTCTAATCTTCGATCAAAGGATCCAAGTAAAAATCAATATCACTACCTGGTTGTTTTGGTCCAAATATAATCATAGGTAACATGGTTTTTTATCATTTCATTCATAACCATGATGGAAAGTTATAATTTACCAATATAACTGTCCATGTACTATGAGTGATTCTTTGAAAACCAAAAGGATTCACTACATCTATAAATAAAAAAGGAAAAATGTAACTAGGCTTGTTTCCAAAGTCAGGATACTCGTGATAAATTATCTTCAACTGAAGAGATTCAGTTAGATGTTGTAGTTTCCCATCTTTATTTATTCTTTCTGCATTCCATGACAATTTCCCTATAGTCTCCTCACTTCCATATAGGCAAATAAACCTTGGAATGATTGGAAAGCACCATGGAAATTTCATAAGACCCGATTAATCTTTCTTGTATTGAGAAACACCACACTTTGGAAAATCTATAAGAAATTTTTGGTCCATGTTAAATACTATACAATCATTCGATAAGGTGTGTGTTATATAAGATATCATAACCATTGATTGTATAATTCATTTGGCGTCATATGTTCAGCTCAAGAGATCATTACCATTTAAGAGGTTTTCATTCAAGAGAGTATGTAATTCCAAAAAACTAGTGTCACTCTATCTAATGGCTGATTTAAAATTATATAGATTTTGTATGGCTGACAATGCTGTATATTTAGTGTGCTCATCGAACAATGGCGTCCATGCAAAACTCTTTAACTACAGAATCAATTTTGGGTAATCAAAATGTTCATCATCAAAATTCATTGTTATTTCCTTAACATGATAATCATTATCATGAATATCTATAATCACATCCTCGATAAGGTCTTATTCATTGTCCACTCTTGTAATCATATCAAATGATCCATAAAACGTAGTGTTATCCTATTCACTAGAAATATTCTATTTTTCCCCATGTTTACTTCGATATTTATAACATCAATTTACTCCATGAAAGATCATGTGTTCTTATAACTCCTCTAGAAAAACATGTCTTGAATAACCACAACATAAACAAAGACAAAGGATTTGATAAAGATCATATGCATGATCTTCTGCAAACATGATGAACTCTTTCAGTTCGTATTCATACTCTTTTGTAAAATGACTGGAATCTATCCATTAATTATTCATATCCATCCTATTTTATTCTGTTATATAAAACATTGATATAAAAATTAACCAAGGTTAAAAAAGTTATAGACTTTAAATATAATTTAAAAACTATTTATAAAATCATAGTTTAAATCCCATTCAAATCCCAACCATTTACACGAATTCATCATTAAAATAAAAAACCCTTTTGAAAACAAACCTATTAGTTCTAAACATCCTTTCTCAAAACCCCAATTCCATTTTTAGAACATATTAAATTAATTTAATACCAAAAAATGGTATGTTGAACAAATATATTTTTCTAAGAAAAATTTCAAAACACTTGAATCACATAAAAAAGGGAACCCCTAAAAAATCACAATATATCATTAGCACTTACCTATGTCTATCCAATTAAAATCATTTATGGAAACACAATTTAAATGTCTCATGGAACCCCCAATCTAGCTCTGATCACTAGTTTTTAGTGTTCCTCCCATAACCATTATGGACTGGCCAACCACTAATCAAGCATAAGGGGAATGTAATCAATATAAAAATTTAACCCTCTATATAAAACCACCAATCAAGGTAAAAATTGTCAAGGGATTTACCCTAAGTAATATTGTGTGACGATCTAATACCACACTATAACTACATAGAAAAAAATCTGATGCATGTATCAACCAAAAATATCACGATCCTCCAAATTAAACCATACTTAACTCATCATAATGAATCCTTCCCAATATCCTTGTCTTAAACACCACTAGGGGTACCATAGAAGTGTGTGTACCATATTGGGTGGCATGAATAAATACCTCCCACTAGGAAACTGCAGTTACCATAAATAGAAAACCATGGAGGTGAAAAATAAATCAAAATAATTACCAAAAAAATTATCTCGCACCTCACCTCTAACACCATCACATAAAACATACCCTTTTCTCATGATACATTTATCATATAAATAACCAATAACCCATAACTGGTGAAACATGTATAGGGGAAATCATTGAGGGTAACATGAGAAACAAACCAATTACTTTTTAAACTGAAAAATGGGTCTTCACATAAAATCAACATAGTATTTAGAGTCTCGCTAATTTTTTTAAAGTGTCATCATTTCCATGATTTTGGATACACATGAAAAAAAACTTTTTCTTCCCAAAACATTCTCCAAGCACATGTAAAATTCCATTAGAAACCAAAATACGGAATAAGACCTAAATTTATTATAAAATCCATTTAAATGACCCAATGAACCTTTTCAAATATGATTTTCAAGAGTATAAATCTAATTTGAAAATAGTAAATGAAATTATTTTGAAAAAACCCCATATTCTAAGCCTATAATTTATGAAAGAAATATATAATTTCATATAAGAAACCTTATATTACTATATTTTATTTGAAAATAAATTTATAAAGTATAAACATTCCCTGAATTTTAAAATAATGGATGGTAAAACAAACACCTACTTTAAATAGAATTGTTACCAATAGACAACATGCCACCTCCCATGGAAAACTCTAAAAAAACTAAATCCCTATATCCTCAAGAATAATAAATTTCAATTCATGTGAAAAGTATAAACCTATAAGAAATAGAGAAGAGAAAAGGGAAGGGGGAGATATAGGAGAAACAGTGGGAAGAAGGCTTAAAATTAAAAAATAATCATTTTCTTAAATAATTCCAAAAAATAACATAACAGTAGCATAAGACATCATAGAATATTATAATTCTCATTTTCCTAACTAATTAAATCATAGTAACATATAAATTGTGACTAAAATATCACTACATGGAAAACAATTCTAAGATGATAAATATAAGTGAAAATATAAACCTTTCCCCAATAATATTTTAAAACATTAAAATGAAAAATATATTCAAATTTTTAAGGTAAATAGATAACTATTTAAAACATTATTATAAACAGTTCCTAATAAAATTTTATTAAATAAAAAATGTTTTAAAAAATATAAAATAAAAATACATTAAATTTTTTTACTATTAATAGAATCTGTAATAATTAAACCATGAGAAAGACATAATGTATTCTTGTGGAAAGGACTCTATAATGTAGTAAATAAGAGGCCCTTAAATCATGGTGTTGTAGGTGTGTGAGACAACCAGTTTGTTTGAGGAATAATCTATGACCAATCTTATAATGAGTAGTGTGGTGATTAAATCCACATTTTTAAATATGTTGTGCGAGTTAGCTCATCATGATAATTTTTAATTTTAATAATGATTGGTTGGTGTTCATGAAAATCCTATAATTTTGAGCCACAAAAAATACCATGAAAGGATGTGGAGAGTAAAATTATAAGAGTCACTTATAGTTACGTGGATGGGTCTTTGAGTTATTCCATTTGGATCAGTCATGTGAGCATGTATGGGAGTTATTTGTAATGATTACGAGTGTCAATATTCAACTGGAAATGAGAAATGTTCATGTTTACAATTTGGTAGTGATTTAATTTCTTAGTGAACATTGGGCATGGTATGCAGGTGAACCTAACCTGTTGGTAGAGGTGGTTGGTTTTGCGTGCGCACATATTTTGCTGGGTGTCACTGGTTGATGATAGATAATAATTTTAGGGTATCGATTAGAGGAGATTAAGAATGAATCAATGATGTCAACATATAGATCTGTTCTTGGGTTGTTAGCGTAACTTTTTTATGGGAGCTAGAACGGTTTTTCACATAGTTCATTGGTTGAATCATGTGAAAAATAGTAATGAAGATTTATTTAGACATCTACACTTGGGAATTTAAGAAAACACTGTATTATTTAGACATCGTTTGAGAATCATATACTATGAACTATTTATTGGATTGAAAAGGTATTGAGAAGGAAGATGGTGCCTAACATTTGAGTTTTGTGGTCACATGAAGAAGAATATTGGAATTGGGAGTCTGAGGTGTACGCTCAAATCCCAAATATGGTCATGAAAGACCTCTAGAGACACTTCTGAGGGATGATAGGTCCTTATGGGGAGATATTATAATGGGATCAGACTTTCTAGGGGTGTTATTCCTTATTTTCAGCCTTTCTTTTATGTGATTTGAGTTATTATCTTTAGGAAAACTCATTCCTTTAGTTAGGTATGTCAATGCCCATTTGTTTATCACCAACCCATGGTGATATGTAAGGGGCTTTAGGCCTTGTACCGAGCCATCTTGGGTTACATGTCATGTCGACCCGTGTAAGTTTGTTACATATATTAACTTGAATACTTTTGGGAATAAATATTTTCTTCATCATCTGAATATTTTTTTCTTCTAAAACTGGAGGCTTAGACTTAATCTACTACATGGTTTGATACTCTTTATTATATATTGTAATTCTTAACCTCAAAATTTCATAGATCACACAGAAAAAACTTGTTCTGTAGAAAATTTCATAATATACATTTTACTAGAACATGAAAACATGAATTTATCCATCATAGTATGTTCACATGGACTCTACGTATACTTAATAATTCATACCAAGATGTCCTATATGGAATGAAAATCACAAAGTAGGTAGAACCACCAAGGTCTTCCTAAGACACTTCATGAAATGTATAAATTCCCCATCAAATTTATAACTATTACACATTCCCCTCATAGTGTGTAATTATTACCATTAAATCATCATCTCTTATATATAAATGTAATTATTTATATTCCCAATAAAAGGTTCATGAATATTGATATTCCATCTCCCATTGGGTGATCAACTAGTCACCTTCAAAACATCTTTGATGTTAATTCTCACGGGTACCTCTACATGGTGTGAATTATTTCATGGGAATCCAATCATATAATGATGTAGATTTTATAGAGTGAATCAAGGTTTTAGGATGTTAGTTATGTCCTATATATATAATTTATATTATTTCCTACCAAAAACATTCAAAACTCCATCAGCCTTCTATATGACATCATATTCTCTTTTGGATGTACCTTACACATTGGTACATGTGACCTTCATGTATCACTATAAGGTTCTCCATACATTTCAATTTCATTTAAAATATGGACATTAGAATTATAGATATATAGAGATTATTATGAATTTTTCATTTTTCTAGGAACGGTACTCTTGGTGTAACACTTATACTCATTCCATGGTATTTTCTTCAACTTCTAAAATTTATCAAACGAAATCCATCAAACTCAACTGTATTATAAAAATTCCAATATTATTGTTTTAAAAATCTTCATCCCCTATTATATAATAACTTCCAAAAAAAATATCAAATAATTCTTATATAATAACTTCCATAACAACCAAATATCATTATAGATATCTAATTCTAGAAGGACATCCAATAACTAGTCATGTGTTTACATTAAATCCAACACCAATAATAAACATATATTGAATTTTCATTATTAGTATCCATGATTATAAAACACAGTTTCATTACATTTCTTCCATAAATCCATCACCAATGTATTACCAATAAATCCAATACTAACCTATATCCAATCAATCTAATATTATGAAATTTCTAATAAATTCAATACAAACATTCATTCTCAATTAAATCCAAAAAACTCCCCCTATTAATTATTTGGTGCCACTATCATGAATCCCAAACATCACTGTATAATTCTTCCTACTCCACATTTAAGTTAAAAATAGATTCATAGATTCATCATGATTCATACTACCCTTTTAACAAAGAAAACCAAAGAAAACACTCATCATAAAGGAAAAATATATAGTCTTTGTTAAATCCTCTACATTATGAAATAAGGATGTCAGCTTCCAGTACATTATCACTCTTCAAAATTTGTATTTATGTAAAAAAATATAAACTTCACTTTGTTTGATACCTCTTGTAATAGTATTTGGTGAAATGATGACACTTTTTATATTAATTTCTCATTATAATTATTCCATGAGAGGATAAAAAGGATTAGTACTACTGTTTTCATGGATATATTCTCTACTAAGTTTTATAAGCATGGGGAATATTAATAAATATTCTCTTACATTATTGTAATATTCCTTTCCACATATTTTTAGAGGATAGAATCCCCTATTTACGATACATTTCATGAATATTGTAACTTCTAGATCTCTCTCCACTTATTTAACAAAATTATAATTTTGAGATTAAAGCTTAAGACAATTATTCAAATATTACTAAATCCAAAAATATTTTTATGGATTAATCCTACCAGAGAGAATTGTACCATCAAAAATATATTCAATTGTGTAATAATTTGATGGAAAAAAAATATTAGGCTAATAACACCACAACAATACATTTCCCCCACATAAATTCATAAGATTCAAGAAATAACAATATTTGTATTAAACCATGATGAAAACCCACATTGCATTGATTATTTTTAAATCAAAAAATTAAATATACTGTATCAGACAATTGAATTTTACCAAATATAACTAGTGAGAAAACATGGAAATCCAACAACAACGATTTTTAGTAGGGTGTTTTTCACATACATTTCTGAAATCTCTATCAATATAATACATTAATAAGTGATCCCAATGAGAAAGAGGAAAAAATAACTATGGATGTGTGTTTAAGTATGTTGAGAAGGATCTTTCATGGTGTATGAGAGAAAAGTTAGGGGAGAGGTTCCAAAGAGGAGAGGTATTTGCAGACGAGAGTCATGGAAATGGAGAGGGGCATCAGTGGAGAGCTACTGGTGGAGGAGTGGTGTGGCAGAGGAGAACCACAAGGAAGATCTGTATTCATGGTGACAAAGGAGTCAGTGGTTGAGGAGGAGGAGGAGTTAGGATAGGAGGGAGGAGAGGAGGATAGGAGGGGGAAGAGGAGGTGACAGCGGTGGTAGCCACGGCATGGATCGTCTACCATGAGATCTTATGGGGAGAAAGGAAGGAGAAGAATGTTAGGGTTTATTTATAAAACCCGGCGAAACTTTTATCATCACTAGATAAAATGGGCTGATAAACACATGTTTTATCATCACAAAAAATGAAAGACTGAAAAAAACATGTGTTTATCAGGGCTTCTTAGTGCTGATAAAGGATAATCTTTATCAGTGAGACAATTCAAAGCGCTTATAAAACATCACTTTATTAGTCCTTTTTCAAAAACGATAAATGGTTCTTTTATCAATGAATTTTAATTAGCGCTTATAAAACATACCATTTATTCATAATTATAAAATTATAAAAAATATATTTATTACATATATAATTTTATAAATATATATGTTATAATTTAATAATTACAATTATAATTAAATATATTAATATATATATGTGTGTGTGTTTGTGTATATATTATATTTAAATATATACATGTTTATAATTTAAATTACAATTAAACATCTATAAATATAAATTGGTATATTATTTCTAATTATAATTTAATAAGTATTTATATATATATATATATATATCTATCTATCTTTATGTGTATGTATATATTCATTAACGACATATATTTATAAATAAATATATTCCAATGGTATTCATAAATATATATTTATCATTTAATAAATTATTTGGTAGTTTAATAATTATTTAATCATATTTGTATTTAATTAGTTGTATATAATTATAGATATATATAATATATTTTAAAATTAAATATTTATATATATATATAAATATTTATATTTTTAAATATAATAAATACATTTGTTGTTTATTTAAATACGTTTATCATGATTATAATTATTTAGGAGAAAATAAAGCTTCATATATATATGAAATGAATGAATACACCACGTATATATAGTGCTATAATATATCTGGAAAACATTATTGTAAACAATGAACATATATTCATGATAATAACGTACATATAAATAAACACATTCATTTGGAAACATAAATTTATTTAAATAAATATCTATTAAATTTGGATTTATATATATATATATATACTAAAATGTATTTATATATACGATTATAAACATATAGTATAATAAATATATAATGAAGATATAAATAAAACTAATAAACACAATAATAATAAATAAAAAAACAGAATAAAAAATTAAATATGTGTTTTTATTTAATATATACATCAAAACATTTTTTTTTAATACAAATAAAATATTTTTATATAAACTGATAATATTTTCTATTAAAAACATTTTATCACCGCTATTATTAGCACTGATAATGTATCATTTTTATCAGTGCTTTTTGTTTGTGCTGAAAATGGGGGGACTATATCAGCGTTAATATTAGCATTGATTAATGGAAGATTTTTCAGTGGTTTTTTTCTAGTGCTGATAAGAGACCCACTTTTATATGTGCATTCTGATTAGCACTAATAAAACATTAGTGCTTCCCTTTCCCACATTTGCGGTAGTGGTCCTGACAAAGACTCCATTTGAGCGGAGCTCCCAGAACCACAACCCCATAGCAATTCAATATATATATATAATAAATATAAGAAATATATAAATATTTATATATAAAGATATATATATATATATATTTATATGATTATAAATATTTATATATAAAGATATATATATTTATATAATTATAAATATAATAATTATATTATAAATATAATAAATATATTATAAATATAATAAATATAATAAATATATAATCATAAATATAATAAATATATTTATAATAATGATATATTGATATATTAATAAATATATAATTTTAAATATATAAAAATATTATAAATAAAAAATCAATTTTTAAATATTTAAAAATTTATGTATACTATTTAAATATATTTATTATAATAAATATAAATATAATAAATATTTTAAAATTTAATTAAAATTATTTATAATTATATATTTATAAATATAATAAAAAATATTTATAATAATATTTATAAATATATAATTATAAATATTTATAAATTTAAAATTATGTATGTGATTAACACTCCCTCGGGCCCATGTCATGACAACAACATACTTGTATCCCATAGACTAGGGGCTAGTGACTAGCATCGAGTAGGCATATCCCAAAAAATGGAAGACATTCACCTATGTACCTAGACACACACACACAAAACTCTAAGCTATAGATACTAGAAAGTGAAAACACTACGTAATAAACACAAAGTACAATAGTAGAAAACTATAGGTAATCATGTTCAGAATATAGGTCCAACAAAAAGGAAATATAAAAGTACAAGTCTCTGGAACTCCTCTATAGAAAACCCTACTTGAAGGTTACATACAAAAACAGATGTCTGAAGTCGAAGAAGCACACCTCGTCTGTCAGGTCAATCTAAGCACCACCTGGCCCCGATCCACCATGGAATCCGTTAAAGCGTCGATAGTCTAACAAGATACAAAACGTGTGGAAAAATCTTGTACAGGGGTGAGTAAAACAATACCCCATAGCGAACCCAAAAATACAAATAGAAGACCACAAAAGATGCGCCACTAAGAAGATGTAGTCAGATCAACACAAGTATATGTCAAAAAAACAAAACCAGAACATCCAGGTATATACATATAAGATTATAAGACAAAATAACTCATCCACTGCTAGCCATATGGTCCACTTGTAGAATGCTCGATAGGAGAGATCTCAATACTCATGATATATGATAGTAGGAAAATAGAACTAGTCTACAACAAATATCTAACAGAACATCAAGTCTCAATACTTAATGAGTTTCTCAAAGAAATCCAATCTTTTTAAGACAAGGACTCTTGATATCAAAACCAATCCTCAACCACATAATTCTTCTCAAATAATATTTAAATCTGATTAGACACACTTTCTCAGCAGGGGACTCACTCTGCATCTTCATGGGAGACCTACTCCGCATCTTCGCAAGAGCCCTACTATGCATCTTAACAAGAGACCTACTCAACCACTTCATAGGAGACCTACTTTGCGTATCCGGAGGAGACCTACTCCGCGCCTTCACTAGAAACATTCTCCGCATCATCATAGGATACATACTCTACATAGGTCACATTTCACAAGATACATACACCACGCATGTCAGAGTTTGTAGGAGACTGACTCTACATTGGTCTCAGCAAGAGTACTCCACTCATAGCAGACACGTTCCGAGAGAACCTAATCATTGGTTCACAAGGTTGCACACTAACCTGCATGAAAAAATACATACAGTATCTCATAAGGACCCTCTCACCATGTGGGTCCCAACATTACAAATACCTCATCAAAAAAATGCACGATTTGAGAGATATGAGTATTTTCTTAAAAAGGGGCCTGCTGGGTCTATGTTTTAACCACCCGGTCGGGTCGACTGACCCGCAGGACCCGGAACGACCTAGATAGGCCCAACCCATTCTATCAGCCCGACTGGTGCCAGCCCGCCTACTCTGGCCTGCCTACTTCAGCCTGGCTCAACCCACCACCAGCCCACCTTGTCCAGCCCGACCTACTCGAGCCAGCTGGTTCAAACTTTCCAGATGCAGCCCAGTGGGTCGAGCCCCTCCATGGAATATATGGTTGACCCACAGTGTGCCAGTCGTCGCCCCGGTCAATTTGGCTCCACTGCGTTGCACGGTTGGTCCGTGTGACCAGCGCTCACCAATAACTCTGATGATCCATGTCCCTCTACCCTTGTGGCCTCCTTCTGTGGCCTTCCACCACCCCCACATCAATTTCCATCACGGGTTTCTGGGGCCATCCTTCAAGCCAACATCCTCCTACAACTTCCATCTACAACCCCCTAGCACGGGCCGTCCAATCGTCATCAGCCTTCATGTCGGAATTCATCCTATCTAGTCCACTTTTCCTGGCAGTGCCACTGACCACCTTTTAGTAGACCATCTGGCATTGTTGCACCCACACATGGTCGCCGCTGCCGGTCGCCAATGATGGCATGCCTGGGGCCACTCTTTTGGGCCACCGGTTTCAATCCATTTCTCTGATTCTTGATGTGAAAGTTGCTCTGCGATCCTAGGATCTCCACTTTAACTGTCGTGTGTTTAAAATAATCTCACTATCACTCTGGGGGTCTGACCATTTTCCAAACCACACAGCAAAACACACCATGACCATGGGGTTCCACCGATGAAAAAAGAAATAATAGGGAAGAGAGATAAGATATAAACACCCCTCAGAATAGTTTGTTTCCTTGTTCACCTCTTCCTTGGCCTTTTCATGTCAGAGGTATTACGAAGATGAATAATCTTAAAATATATTACCTTTAATCTATTAGTTTATCCATCCCGATAGAAAGATTGAACCAATGATCAACATGTTCATGGGTAGGTTAGCATTTGTCATTGAAGTTAAGAATTGGGAAATAAATACCATGAATAAATAAATTCCTAACATGTAGTTTTGGATATGTCATTAGTGAAGAACAGAGCTATGTTGCAGTCATTTTTTAATCCTTGATCCATGATTTTTTATCTACCGTCATTCGTCATCATCTGTTATTCACCAATGGGAGGGAACCTCCAACACATTTTCTAGAGTTTCGAGGGAATTCTAGACATATGCTTTAACCTTGAATTCCAGTTTATTTATAGAGAAATGAGAATGTTTCGGCCCGTTGAAGTGTTTTTACATAACCATGCTATTTCATATAATAAAATAAACAGGATACATCGTCATTGTGTCACAGCATTGTTGTAAAGTTTTTAAAATAAATAAACTAATCTTCCATTTCTTTATTTTATTCTTATTTAAACTTTCCAATAAATAACTTTGGCAGTTGTCCCGTATCGGTCGATGCTAGGACCTATCTAAGGAAAATGTCACATTATGAACTAAACAGTGGTCACATATATTCAATCGGAGTAACTGTTAACGAGTTATTAAAATTTTAGAATAAAATAATTTTATTTAATAATTTTATTTATTATTACGTCCTTTTCAGGTTTTCTCACTCATAGCGCCCATTGGATAAAGATAAGTCACAACTAGGGTAAATCACCCATCATGAATGCAATAGTTCCCTAAGATTTATGATTTGGTCACCAATTTATGATTTAATCCTATTTTTTAGGAAAAACAATCACACGTACTATTTAAAACATAACATTTTTCATTGAACCATTCTTTGTATAATTTGCCTCATAATCGCATGTCATCTCAGTTCCTAGTTTCAAAATTATACCAGAAATATTCTTAAAATAAAACTGGGATAATCTAAGTAATTATATTCTCCCCACCATACAGCTTTACACCCTTGAAAGGCAAACTGAGGGATACACAAATAGATGAGGTTATGAGCACGAACTTAAGCCCCCGATCCTATGTTCTCTTCTAGAGATTCTTCTTTTCCCACTGGGCACACACAAAATGAAAACGACTACCCATGAAGGGTCCTCTCCTACTGATCTTTGATCTCTGTGAATTGGATGCAAAGTGACCATCATGATCAGAAACTAATGTATTGAATGAGGACCTAGAATAAATAATTTTTTATGCTTCACTGGTGGTTGTTTTCTCTTGTAAGCTATACCGACAATTTCTAGAAATCCCTCAACAATAGATGTGTGGTGTGATCTGCTATTGTGTAAGGAAGTCCCAGCCAAGATGAACTTCTTCCTATGGTGTGTTCGGAACCGGGCCCTCTCAACCAATGATAATTTGAACCGACATTGAATTTTACTAGTTTCCATATGTTTTTGTTGTTCTGATTGCCATGAAGAATCTACAACCCACCTATTCTTTGTAGTCACATGGGCTCGGGTGGTATGGGAGGACTTGAGTGCTTCTAGAAGCTGCTCAGTCTTTAACAGCATTGACTTCATGCAAGCGTGGTTCTAGGGGGTAGATAAGATCATCGAAAAGAATGAAAGGGTGGAAATCTTATTGGTAGGGTGATGGAACATCTGGCAGGCTCAGAATCATGTGAGGCATGAGGGTATCATCACCTCACGGGTAGTTCTCCTCTTCAAAATGATGTCTATGATTGTTTATCTCACTCAAATTTTCAAGAGAGGAGAAGGGGTGACCTCTTTTAGGAAGCTATCGGTGGAAAAAATTCCTATTACCAGAACCCTTCAAGGTCATTAGGTGCATTGGATCCCACCTAGCACTGGCATCAAGCTCAATTTGGATGGCGCCTACAGGATGGGGTTCATGCGAGGTGGAGGTATTCTTAGGGACCATAATGGGCCTACAATCCTAGATTTTTCAGCCTTCTATGGGAGTAGAAATTCATTTCAGGCATAGGAGAAAGAAATACTCACTGGACTTATTCTATATAGTGAGAATAATATCACCCTCTCGTCCATTGAGACTGATTCCACAACCCTTCACAATGCTCTTTGAGGCGGTGGCATTACCCAATGGTGCATCCCATAAACTATCCATAAGTGACATTATCTCATTTCCTCCTAGTTGGAGATTCTTCACACTTGGAGGGAGGACAATATAGTCACAAATTGTTTACCCTCTATGGAGGGCCCTAGTGAAGAGCTCACATGTTATTTTAATCTTGGATCCCTTCCACTCGGGATCATGGCTCTTGTCATTGGGTATTCCCTCAGTCTCCATTACAATAGACCCCCAGGACTTCTCTCTTGTGTCGTGTATCTCATTCTTCTTGAATGTATTCTTTGTTTTAATAAAAAAAACATTGGCTGTATTGTGTATGGTATTCCATGGAGTCGATCTATCTACTACATTTTGAGGCATCTGAGGCTCCCTATTGAACTCGTCTTTTGAAAAGATAAGTATTGTAAAACATAGTGGGTTTGTCAATGATCACCCATATGGTATCCTGTCACCTAGTCATATGTGGTAAAACCGTCAAATTTTTTTTCAATATTCATTATCACTCCCTTCCTGTCACCCCATGTACAAAAATAGAAACCCATTCAAAGCATAGGGGCTTGAAACAATTATTTGATAAAACACAAAACTGATTCATAGAAGCACTCAATTTTTATATCGATATGTAAGTCCAGCTTTAATCTGTTCTATCATCCCCAGTGTCTTCCTTGACACTGACATGTGTATCTAGATGCTTCTCGCCACTCTAAAAGTCCACTTCTAAAATTGTACATCATTCTAAAGGGACGACGTGCTCCCCACTATTTGATTATTCATTATGGGCATTCCATGTGGACACCTGAGCCAGTAAAGTCTCACCCTCAGTATCACCAAGTTTTTCTTCTCGGAATCACTATAAGAGTTGATGAGTAACAACCACTGACTAGAGGTAATATGCATAATCTCTATCCATTAAGGATAATGGTAATGATGCAAACTAATCAGTTTTCTTATATAGGAACTATGAACCAGTGAGAGAATCTGCTACCATGTTTCCCTTACCTAGAGTACAGACTCTCTACAAGTGATTATCATGGACGAACTCTGGCCAACATCTCTGACTCAAGTTTAGAACCTTCTGAGAGATGATATACATGAGACTCTTGTGGTCTGAGTAGTTGATAAATAGCATAACCATCAGTTAGTTTTTCCACAATTCCAATGTGAAGACTAACATTTCCAACTCAAAATCATGGATCATGTAGTTCTAATCATGTGTTCTCATCTATCGTTAACCATATTCAATCACTTCTTGCCTCTAAATTAGGACACAAACAATTATGTTCCATTATGCATCACATAACACTATGAACTACAATCCCTCTAGAAAAAAAAGAAAAAGGAACTCAACTAACTCTATATTAACTGCTGAAAAGCAGGCGCCCGCATTTCTATCCACATGAAAGGCTACACCTTCCAGCTAATCAATGCATTCATTGACACTTTGGTAGTGGATACATGTTATCCTTGGACAGTTCGTTAAAGTTTTAGTAATCCACACATAACCTCTAACACTGGGTCTTACTAAGGCCTTCCTCTGAAATTCCTCCACCTATACCCCCATCTCTTGATGCTCTGCAGATTCCATATGATATACTGATGTGAAAATCAAGGCTATCTTAAGGTGTAAAATTGTGCATAATTCTATATCCATATGGAGAGGTAAACCTGGAAACATATTCTAGAAATATGTTCTTATACTCCACCACTGTTGCTGGAAACTGAAAACACATATCATCTACTACCCCAAGGGTAAGGCTATACGACTCAAGAGTGATCTGCTACTCCCTCCTATTATTGAGTATATCCCATGTTGCATGTGTTTCCTTTTTTACAATCAAAAGAAAACTTCATTCCATCATTGTGAACATATCGCAACATTTTCCCTAAAATAGTCAATCTAAGCATGGATTGTCGATTACCAATCCATTCCATGAATGAATTCATAAGGCCTCTAAACTAGCTCCAAGATGATCAAACCAAATATCTCACCTCAAGGGTCAGATCACACTATCGACACTATTCTGATTATCGAGTCTCCTTCCTTAAAAATATCCAGAGATAAGGGTCAAGTCAACAGTTTAACTAGAATCTCTTGGTCTTGAACAATATCAATGACAAAGAAACAATTATTTTCACATGTTTCAATTAATATGGATGCTACCATTAGACACATACTGTACCTTGAATCATTCCTAGAGTCCTTGGGGTATATCCCTTGACCACATGAAACTACCACTTCCTTTGTCTTCCATCTCTTTAAGCCTGGTATAGACCACATGGGGGTGGTGGTGGTATCATGTTGAAATATATACCACTTCTTACTACTCTCCCAGCTCCTCTACCATGTATTCCACCTTGTGGATCCATCAGTTCTTGTAAATATCACTGCCTTAGTGTACCATCCACCATTTCCCTATAAACATCACAACGGACATGATATTATTTAGAGAGATGTCCCTTGCCATCTTATAAAAATCATTCACTCTCTCTAGTCTGACTGGACTTACCCTATGATCCTTGAGTTGTATATCCCCTATCTTGGAACCTCCTCTCAGAACGTCTCACACCTCCAGGTCTTTGAGACTAACATTAGCTTCATGCTCCTGAGGTCTCTGCTCTTGTATGACCACTACTGACATCCATGAGTTGTTTCCGCTCATCCAAAGGACTTTCAAACACAATGTTTCTGTATAAAACACTCGAATAAGTATGAATTCATAAAAGAATAACAGTGTCTTAGACTTCCCTAAGAACACATTTCTCATTAGTCTGATCCCTAAAGCACTGGTCATGTATCATATCCATTTAGTACCTAAGAAGGTCGGTATGCCTCGATGAATACTCAAATACATACATGTCATGAAACCAAAGCTGTTAAAGCTCTTGGGCATGCATAAAACCCATCTTTGATGGAGAGATACCATCCTCTGAGAAAAATATAAAACTCTATCCACCTAAGAGTAATATCATTGTATGATCGGGTAATCCAAACCCTACCACGTCCCTACTGAGCCACATAGACGGCTCACCTCAAGAACCACCATATGATATAATGATGTCCCGAATGGATGGAAAAATTAGTCACCCCCCAATCCAGTCCTCAGAAACCTAAAATTCAGCCTTTCCTCATAACCTGATGGGTCTCTATCACTAAAACTCGTGAATTACACTCAGCATGCGCATCTCATCCTCGGGTACTATGAGCACCATGTGATACTCTAAATGTGGTATTATAGCTGGTAGAACACCATGAAGGTGTTGTATCTAGTATAAATCCCTGTACCCACATCTCATCACCCTACAGATCATACTCATGACCATGTGGTTGAATCCTAGATGATTATCTACATGGATTCATCAGAATTAAAAACAAGATGTACCATTATCAATAAAGTATAACTGGTGAGCTGACCATAGAAAGACACTGAAAACGCAACCCATTCCTATAAGATGCATGTACCATTGTTTTTCTATACAACTATTGTTTTCATGTGCCATGTTGAAATGCAGAATTCAGGGTCCTGGTGTTTGGACTTCTCGTCTGTCGTACCAACACTAGATTATAGGGCCTAAAATCCAAACTCAAAACACATAACACAATTTCACCGAACCAAACTCCTTGAATTTGGGTTCTTTAGGTATAACTGACATCCTATGACACCACTCTGTCATTACCCGTCCCCTAGGGTCCATGCTGTTACTACCCCAAACCCGCCTTTCATAGGCTAGTGGCTGGAAACCTGCATCGAGTAGGAATATCCCAAAAAATGGGGGTCATTTTCCTATGTACTTACACACACACACACACACATATCTAAGCTACAAATTATTGAATGTTAAAAAACTAAGTAACAAACACTAGGTACGACAGTACAAAACTGAAGGTAAATAGTGCTAGAATACAAACCCAACAAAAAGGAAATGTAAAATTACAAGTCTCTGGAACTCTTATATTGAAAACCCTACCTATATGGTAGGTATAGAAACATATGTCTGATGCCGAAGAAGAACACCTTTTTTGTTGGGTCTCTCTAAGAACCACCTGGCCATGGTCCACCGTGGACCCCATCAAGGCGTCAATCACTTTCACAAGACATAACAAATGTGGGTAAAGCACGTGCATGAGTGAGTAAAAAAATACTCAATAAAGTACCATGAAATACAAATTACAACACCACAAATGAAACACCAATTTGAATATAGAGTCATATCAACACATTTATATGTCAAAAAAACTTATAACTAGATCATCTAGGTATAATCATAAAGGATTCCACGACTCATGGTCTCATCCAGTGTCAGGCATATGTTCTTGCTCACAGCATGCATGATCCAGGATATCTAACTCCTCGAGTTATTTGATAGTAAGTATGTAGAACTTATCTAACAAAAGTATCTAATAGATCAACTGGTCTCAACACATCACAATGTTCCTTGAGACATCTAGTCTCACTAAGACAAGTTGTCTTGATATCACATCCAATCCATAGACACACGATTAGTCACAAGGAATTTTCATATATGATGATACATAAAGTCTCTATAGGGGACATACTTTGCATCTTTGTAAGAGACATACTTCATCTTTCTTCAAAAGACCTACTCTACATCTTCACAGGAGACCTACTTTGTGTATGTCATAGTTTATATGAGACTCAATCCTCGTATATCTCGGCCACATGATTCCACTCTAGGAACACTCGATCAGGGATAACATACTCGTCGAGATAATAATTAATATGAAAATATTTACAAAAACTCAGGTAGAGTGTCTCAAAATGATATCCTTATCACAAGGGTCCCGAAATCGCAAATTACTTGTCAAAGAGAAGAAAGGTTTGAGAGTTATGGGTATATTAGTGAAAAGGGGCTGGTGGGGTCTGGTTCCAGCTCCACCCACCACATAGGGTCAACCCGCACCCCCCCCCACCCCCACCCACATGGTCACATTGACACGTAGGTCCCAGCCCGTCATGTTTTTCTATCCCAACCTGCCACCGGCTAGGCCCGACCCATTCAACTGGCCCGGCTGGTCATCGGCTAGGCCTGGCCAGGCTCACCCGGACCCGGCCCGCTTGAGTGGGCCAGTTTGATCTTCCTAGACATGTCCTGGTTGGTTGTGCCCCTCCATAGCCAATGTGGTCGCCTGACAGTCTGCTAGCCAACGCCCCGGTGAATGTAGTCAGATCACTTTGTGTGGCCAGTCTGTGTGACCTATAAACACCCATATCTCTGCAACGGGTTCTCTATCCGATGTGGCTCTCCTGTGGGTTCTTCATATGATACAGCTCTTAAGAGAAGCAACCCTCCACTATCTTGGCTCCTACCTCCTCCACTCATGACCCCCTTCCCCAAGCCATCCAACCACAGTGGTTCTACTGGACCAAAGGATATTCCCGCTGTCAAACATCATGTCGGTAGCCATCCTGTTGGATCCGCTTGGCAAGGCTGCACAGTTATGATGGTGTCAGCTCCGCCACTATATGCCAATCGGTGGCCCAACACGCACCACCGCAAACACACATGGTTTCCACTTCCAACGCACAGGTGGCTACTTCTATTGGCCATAAGTTTCTCTCTGGTGCTCTGATTCTTAATTCAGAAGATGTTTTAAAATCCTCAAGTTTCCACATTTACTTTTGTGTGTTCCAAATCTTATCATTGTAGCTTTGGTGGTCCGTCCATATTCGAACCACCCAAAAAAATGTTGTGACCACGGGGGTCCACAAACAAAGAACTCAAGAATGAGGAAGAGATATAAGCACAAGAACAAACTTAGAACGGATCTTGTCCTTGTCTGTGTCAGCCTTTCCATGTTCATGTCAGCCTGATAATGAAGAATAATAATCAGCAAATCTATTCCCTTTAATCATGCAATTTATCCATACCACAAGAACAAACAAACCACAAATAATCCTATTCTTTGGTTGGTTCAAATTCATTGTTGGAATCATGAAGGAGGAAATAAATACCATGAATAAATAAACCATGTACCGTCTATGTTTGGATCTGTCATTGGTGAAGAACAGAGCTACACCATCATCATTGGTCGATCCCCAATCTGTGATTCGCGGTCTGCCGGTGTTCTTCGTCATTTCACATTTTCCAATGGGAGAGAATCACCAATGCCTTTCTCAAGAGTTTTTTTGTATTTCCAGGGTTACAAATAACCCGTGAATTCTATTTTTTATTAGGAAGTAAAAAAATTTCATCTGCCATTGCAACGTCGAAATGATGTTTCATTTACAGGATGAAATGGGATTACTCACCACAGGGTTGTTGTGTCGCTGCGAAATATTTAAAAACAAATAAAATAAAATAATTTTTTTTTATACTTTATTAAAATTTCAAAAAGATAACATTCCCATACGAACTGTGTCGGTCGATGTTAGGCCCCGCTTAAAGAAAACACCACATTATGAAACCAATTGTGGTCTCATATTTTCAATCTGAGTCAACTTTTATTAGATTTTTATGTTTTCAAATAAAATATTTTCATGTAATAATTTTATTTACAGTTATTTCCATTTTGTGTTTTCTCACTGGAGACCCATTCCAAATAAATTTATGTTGCACCAAGGGTAAACCTTCCATCCTGAACGCATCACTTCCATCATATTTTTTATTTGAGAACTCTTTTGAGTTTTATTAATATTTTTTAGGAAAACCACTCATGCACACTATTGAAAACATAAAATTTTTAGTTGAAGCATTCCAAGAACACTAGGCCTTAGAATCGCTCTCCATCTCAGTGACTGGTATGGGAATTTTTCATAGATGTTTTCAAAAAATAAAACAGGGGAAATCCAAGTCATTAAAATGTATTTATTATATTTATAAATATATAATAATTTACTCTAATTAATATTTATAATAATATTTATTCTATTTGTATTAATTTTGATAAATAATTATAAATATAATTATTAATACATTTAACTAACTGTAAATATGTACTTATAAATTTTGAGTATAAATAAAAAACTATATAATTAAAAATAAAAACATATTTATATAGTTAAAAATATATAATTATAAATATTATAAATATTTTATTATGTTTATTATAATAAGGAGAGTTTGTGAGAATTTCTATCTATGGTTCCTGATGGCGACTAGGGCGTACTTCCATTCGTATGTTCACCCGATCTCTAATGGAATAACTGTTCACAGTGCAAGGTAGTTTTGATTCTCATATATATATTTCTCAAAGAGCATGAGGATTTTCCTCCCCTAATTTTCATCAAAGAATGATGATGGTGGAAAAGGAATATAAATCATCTCGTTCTTTCATGCTTTTAAAGGGCTCCACCGCTGAAGGTTTATGCCGAAATGGAAGTGACACATTTGTCAAAGAGAATAAGATTACTATCTTGAGATGATTGTAAATCAGTATGTTTTCATTAATCACAAGAATGATTTTTCCCAAAGGATCAAAACCTTTGATAATTGAAGAACTGGTCGACCGTATGTCATGCATCTGGGGTTTTAACAATTGGAAGTGCATCTATTTAGGATGTGTATTTTTTATATGTTGTTCCATTAAGATGATTTGAAGATGAGTGAATGGGGTATGGGATCGATTTCACTCAAACAGGCTGTCATTCACATTCCTGAATGGGAATATAGTTTTAATCCATTAGAATTTAGATGATCCTATGTCTAATTGTGGGTCATGATCCACAACTTTAACTATGTTTTTTGGTATCCTATAATTTTATATGACATTCCCTCAGTAATAGGAATGCCTATAAATATAGAAAAAGAAATTAAACTGACAAGTTATGAACATTTTTCTATCTTCATGGTGGAAGAAGACCTATGATATACTCCGGTTGATAGTGTTTATCTTTCAACAGATGAAGATGAATTTATTTTTGGCCTTGATTATGAGAATTTGCCCAATTTTTTCAGTTTGAAAGAGGACGATACATGAGGATTAAAACATTGGAATTTTTTTGTTATGTTCGTATTGTTCTGGTAGTGGACATGAGGAAATATCACATTTCAAAAATTTTAATATGGAAAAATCAGCTAGACTGGCTGGGGAAAGTGGGGTTATGGCTTCATGCTGGCATATGGTTAGGGAAACTGTGGAGACAGCCAGTGGAATTCATTCTTCTCTTTATCCTGGTAGGAAGTTTTCACATTATAGTGACATTGGTACAAACATTCAGCATAGTGGGTAAGAAGGAGGTGAACCTGTTATGATAGTGCTAGAATCCTCTGATGGGATGGAGGCACATTGAAAGACAGAGAAATCATGGGCTGAAATATTTAATGATTTGGGTAATTCTACCAAAAATGGTTTTACTATTAAATAAAATGGTCAAGAAGTAGATTCCAGTGAGTATAATGAAGACGAATTTCAATGGGTGGATGATCAAAAGTTCATGACTGAGTAGTATATTTATTCAAGTCACTGAAAAGGTGATAAGAAGTCAGATGTTACTTCTCAGGTGAAGCCTCAATGATGGAAATCAGTCAAGGATGTAGAGGAGTTCCAAATGGTCCCTTGTCAGACAAAAGCATATAGAAAAAATTCCTACGTTTGATTGTGTATTTCCAAAGGACCAGACTCCTCTTTAAATCTCTATTCCTCTTTTAGAAGGAAACATTTCTTCACTGGATTTAGGAGGTTTGAAAGACAACCTTGATGTTGATCAAGAAGAAGATTGTTATCCAAGAACAAGGAGATGATGGAGGAATCTCAAAGTTTGTGGTGAAAGGAATGGGCATGATGAATAGATTTCACCATGGCGATGGTCCACCAAAAATTCTTCCTGGGATCAACATTAACTAGAGAAACAAAGACCCATGGAGATGCATTTTCTGCTTCTTAATAAAAAAAATTACAATCTGGGAGGGAGTCGGATGATGAATGTGCAGCCTCTGGCTATGGACATGTTAATGAAATTGATTTTTTTTATATGTAGATTTTCGATTTGGGTGACAGTTTTTCTCATTTGTTTACCTATCTCTCTCATGCTTGTTTATTACTTTTCTATACATTTAAATAAATAGGTAGAAGCCTAGTTGTCTAGATAGATTTACATTGTATATTCATTATATTTATGAATATATATATATATATATCAGGGGCTTGGGGGTACAATTTCTTTAAACACACACACATAGGCACCATACAAACAGGCCATGAAAAAAATCCCACCCATCAAGACTTACTTATTTAATACATGAACTACTTCTCCAAAGGGCATGAATTACATTACATGTCCTGTAGTCGCACTATTTAATATCCCAAAGGCCATACTTTCATATTTCCTACGTCACTGCCTTCCCATGTCAAGTATGCATCACCGCTTGCTGGATTACCCGAAGGCCCAATTGAGATGAATAGTGTTTCTTCTATAGTACCCCTCTATAAAATCTGCTACAATACCACCCTACTATAGTGCTATAGTCCTGCTATAGTACCTTTTTTTGTACTACTACAGTACCTTCAGAAATTCACCCCACTCGAATTTGAACTCGGGTCTGATGCAGGATTACGGGGAGCCTTATAACTAGTGTAATCCACCAACAACATATTTGTGATAATATATTAATAGTATCAATAATAATCATATATATGATTATATATGTATTATTAAAATTTCTATAAATTTCTATAAATTTATGTTATTTGTGATTATTTATAATTATTAACTTGGTAGTTTTTATCATTTGATATATGATTTTTTATAAATATTTATTATAGTAATTTATATATTAAAAAAGGTTTATTTAGAGCTATATAAATATATATTTTTAAATATAGATTCATAATTATATAATTATAAATTAATTTAATAAGTATTATATATATATATATATCAATATTTTTAAAATTATAAATATATTTAAAGAATTATAATTATATATTAATTATATTTTTGTAATAGTTGAGGCACAAACACCTCATTTACTTGAAAAAAAAAGAAATTATAGAGGAGGAAAATATAGACAAAAAGAGAACCCAATAAAAATAAAATCATTAGAGAAATACATTTAAAGTCCCTCTGGAGTGTATGCTCAAATTATGATGGTAGTAACGTCTACCCCTACCACAGGGACGTCGAACTCTCCACCATGTTTTTGCCCGCATCCATGGCCCCCATCATCAATTATGTCATCATCGACAATTACATTTATGACATGCCCTCCATGCATATCATCCTATCTAAACATTCTTCTACACTGCTACCAGAGCCCAACAATCAGAAAGAGTTATGTGTACTAACACATGCAATATTTTTATCTTTCGACAATGGATTTAAAATAGAAATAGTTAGCACATCACCAACCTTTTTGTCATTACTTCCCTTAGCATGACCATATCCCTATCAAAATGATGGTTGTAGTGTTATAAACATGGGTGTTTTCAAGACATCATCTTTCCTTCCCTATACACATTGTGCTTCAAAGGATCCATCTCCATCAATGTCTGTTGCCTTCCCTTCCAAGGGTTGAGAATCTGTGCTCAATAGTGTCCTAACCTGAGGATTTTCAAATTCCATCACATCTTCTAGAACACTACTAATGGTCGTAGGTGATTATATATTTATAAATATTTATTATAATAATTATATATTTATTATAAATATCTATTATATAAATTTATATAATTAAATAAGGTTTATTTATAACTATATAAACAAATATTTATTATAGTAATTATATATTTATTATATTTATAATTATATAATTCTTATATATTTATAATATTTATTAAAAATATTTTTTACAGTATGTATATATGTATTATACTTATTTTTATTTATTAATATATAATTATATAAGTATATATATAGGAGGATGTAGGGTGGGGCATGGGGGGAGAGAGCCACCTGAATTGGCATTTTGGGACTCAACCCCAAAACACAAATCCAAATGATGATAAGAAACCCCATTTCGCAAATAAAATTATCCCCAACCTTCTATAATTGAAAAAATACCCCACCGTCAATTTTTACCATGGAGAGGCCCGCCATTTTATGTTAAGGATGGTGTTTAGAGTCTCTCAGTCAAATGAGATGGTTCTACTCTGATTTCTAGGGTTTGGGAACTCCTAGGTTTTCCTAGGATGGGTGTTGTTTTAGCAGTGTCGTGACATTTCATCTTCTATGTCTGTCCTACTACGTTTTTATGTTTAGTCCCTATTTCATTCTTTTGTTTTGATGGGAAAGTCTCCCACTCATGCCAATATAGATGATGGACCCTTATAGATTCTTATGATGTCTATTTTAATTGATTTTAAACTCATTGATAACTGAATATTAATCCTAAATGTGATAAAAAACACGCGATAATATGTTTGTCGCCCGGAAGAAGGTGAGGTCGTAAGAGTAAGATCTGGCCACCTAATCATAAAATTCTATTGTGATAAAGATAAGTTAAAGGTGCTACTCAGAAGACCCTAGTCATTATCAAATCAGAAAATCTTAATGGAGGAAATAAAAATAAGGCCAATTTTCTGAGCATCACCTTCACCAACACATTCTTACGGGTACACCTTAAAAACATACACTTTAGCCAAATCCCCTAACATAATTTTTAGAATATTGGTAGTTGTGTCATACGTTTATTGATTGGGATCTCTCAGATCCAATCCTTTAGGGGACATACGATCCTATCAGTGTACTCATCTATTCGGTAAAACCTTTTATGGAGGGATAACTTCATTCCATGGAGGATCGTCATCTATAGATCTTTTTTTGAATATGAAATTGTTCATATTTAATTTTTTTTTGTGGAATGATCAGACATACAGAAAACAATTGAATCTCTAGGGAAATGGATAAAAAATTTCAAATCATCTTCTTGTATGGTCCATGGATCTGTGAAAGAAAACCGATATGGTACCGTTAATCCCAAATGCAGAAATACAATAGGGTAGAGTTAATATTTCCAAGACCTTTAGTTTGCAATCAACCTCAGAACACTTCAATGTTTCTATGCTAGGAACTCTCCCTCTTATCATAGATAATGTAAACCTTGATCACCTGAATAATCCAAATAGTCAAAAAACCAACCGCATTACTAAAATCTTAGAGATACCTCATGCTAGCATGGAAAAACCTTAATCAATGACTACCACCCCTCTTACATGCTCCCGAAACCATAGAATGTCACCCAATTCCCCCAACTAGCACAAAACCCATCCACGATGAACCACCAATCCACGTTGAGGCTTCGCCTACCACATCCACATTTTACACCAACTTTTCTAAGAAAATAACATTCAAATGAACTATATATGAAACAAAAAAACATCGAAATGGAGGAGTAAATTTTGAGGTGAATCTGACATATACCTCTTTACACCAGAACCCATTGATTCCAAAAAAAATCTCGAGACATCACTTCATTATGAATGGCTACTTCATATATGGAAGGCAACAAGGGATGGTTATTTTATCGAATAAACATAGGTGGATATTGTCTCGATCCATCACCACCTATTCTAATGAAAATTTTCTCTTTAAACTACCATGATATTTTTCAACCTAAAAATAGTTTGAACGACTAATCATCGAAGTTGTAAAAGTAGCTCTACCTTGGGGTTTCTCTTAAAATCAATGTTTGAAAATAAGGAGATGTGAAGAATCATTTACGTGGTGTGGTTTCATGGATATTTTTTAGTCTCTTACCAAAACCATGCTGGAAGCCTTTCACTTTTATGTAAGGATGAGAAGGATATTAGGATTACAAGCTATTATACGAACAATATTGATACAACTATCCACTAGTTTGACACACCCACATATTTTTTTGTGGGTTATTATGGGTGGCCATATAAAATGACAATTTAATGTCCTGGGATCTGCCATGTTTGATTAAGAGTGTTCCTCTGAGGCCTCTTCACATGGGTAGGTACTTGAATGAATTTATAATTTAATGAGAAATGAGAGGGAGTTCCGAAAGATCCTCTGCTCATATGAGTTACTTTTTATAGGAAGTTCAATTCATAGGTATCTCTAACATGAGACATGATAGTATCCCTTTAAATTGGTTCCTTGAGTGCTTGGATAACATTATCATTATAGTGAATTTGGATAGATTCTTGGATTATTTCAACTAGGTCAACACCTTCAACCTCTAGAATGGTTCTTATCTTACCCTATCCATGTTAGACCACTAATTTATTCTCATATACCATAATAATGACCATAACAATCTAAAAAAAGGGAATATATTTGTTGGATCGATAGATACAATAGATATGATACTGATTGTAGTATCAAACTATGATGAAGATACTCAAATACAATAGGGGGTAGAATTGTATTCTTTCAAAAATTCCTTTATAACTTTTAAAGATGATTATGTTTAACATGTTTACACAAGGTAATTTACAAAACCTCTTGATTATAAGAATTTCTTGATTCCGGAAAAGTGATTCTGGAAATGAAACTTAATAAAAGTTAACAAAAACTAAGATTCTACCATAAAGCATATAGAATCTTATATAATCAGAGTAAAAATCTAAGGAAGTATAAGAAAGTTATAATTTCTTTAGAAATAAAAATTATAGTGGAAAAAAAACTAAAACACTACAAGTAACAAGTAGTAAACTTTTTACCCAAAGATAATGGTATCGTATAGCCCTGGATAATGTTACCTTGTTTTATACTTTCATGAAATTCTATCTTACCAAAACCCAGGTAAGTCCTCAATCCGAAGATTGGTATCTATCTTTCTATCCCCTCAAGCCCTCGATTTGTAAGAAAATCATCACCTCTTACTTCACAACCCAATGTATATTATTTCAAGGAAATCAAACATCTGAACAAAGAAAATCTAGAGGAAGCAAAGTTTGAACAAGACGTTCAATCTTTTTTCATGAGGCATGAGAGTTTATAAGAGCCTCTCTCTCTAGAAATCACTTGAACAACATCTAAGCAAGTTTAGCCAAAAGGTTCAGTACATAGCTCGTTCAAATGAGCACCTATTTATAGGAACATCTCCAACAGTCGGCTCCCTCCTCCAACAGTCATATTTTTCCCTGAATTTCGGTGGGACCTGTACATGTGTCACTCAATAAACGGTTAGTAAGTAACTGAAAGCACGAAATCGTTTTATAACAAAACAAGTTTACGCATAACTAAAATATGATATTCGGAATGTAAGGAAATTTGAATGTTTGGAGTATAACCAAAATTGAATTTGGATTCTATAATAAAAATTTATTCGGACTCTGTTTTCTAGGAATTCAGAACCTGAACTCTATAGAATTACGAAGTCTGAATTTCAAGGAAATTCAAAATTTGGATTCTCATGAATTCGGAACCAGATCATACAATGTTCAAAACAAGAATTCGTAATCAGAATTCAGAGTCAAAACTCGGAAAGTGTGTAACCTAAATTCATAATCAGAATTCAATGTCATAACTCAGAATGTTCATAACCAAAATTTGTCATCAGAATTCAGAGTCAGAACTCAAAAAGTTTGTAACCAAAATTCCTTATGAAAATTCAGAGTCAGAACTCAGAAAGTTCATAACCTGAATTCTTAATCAGAATTCGGAGTCAGAACACAGAAAGTTCATAACCTGAATTCGTATTCAGAATTCTAAGTTAGAACTCAGAAAGTTCTTATCCAGAATTCATAATCATAATTTGTAGTCAGAACTCAGAAAGTTCATAACCAAAATTCGTAATCAGAATTCAGAGTCAGAACTCAGAAAGTTTGTAACCAGAATTCGTAATAAGAATTCAGAGTTAGAAATCAGAACGTTCGTAACCTAAATTCGAAATCAAAATCCAGAGTCAGAATTCAGAATGCACATAACCTAAATTGGTAATAAGAATTCAGTGTCAGAACTCAGAATGTTCGTAACCAGAATTTGTAATCAGAATTCAGATCCTAAAATAGAATGCTTCATATCTAGTTATTTATATGATTCCGAGGTTTTGGTTTCAAACTGAATTTTACACATAGAAAAATATGTATATGAGTAATGAAAACAAGGTAAGTATAAATTTCAATGGGGAAGGGAATTTTTTCTTATAAAATTAAAACAATGGATAAAAAGAGATTTTCCTTGAGATAAGGCCTTTGTGATTTTCAAAACAAGAGGAATGGTAAATTCATAAGGAAAACCTTATTGACTAAACCATCTCCCAAGGAGAAACAGATACAACAAAAGATTGGATTTGGATCTATTTTTCTTCTTTTTCCTTGGATATCAGCTTCTTTATGATGTTTTTATAATCATTATCTTTTTTTGATCTTCCTCTGCTTTCTTTTATAAGGATTTTATCCTATCATCCTGAGCCTTCAGAGCCTCTGCCTGAACTTTCAATAGGTCATCTTTCTTCACAATATTTTCTTGTTTATCAATCCAGAGGTCCCTTTCTATTTTCCATGTTTGGACAACATAATTCAACTTCTCATTCAGATCATTGACATCCTGAATCCGAGAATTCTATTCAATATTTAGCTTCCCCTCGAAGCTATTTGTTAGATCTTTGTCTTTTCTATCTTGAGTATCAAAAGATTCCATAACATCATCTTGAAATCATCATGTTATCACAAATATTCAACCACATTCTTTGAGAAGCTAACCGTTTTCTTGCAAGACATTATATGTGCTTCATAATTGATAAATAAATTTTTGTGTTCGACCTCAATCTTTACACACCTATCGATCACCGTGGATACAGAGTCTGATTTCTGATTCCTGCTATACTGAAGCATCTATAATTTGGATCCAATTGTTGGAATGATCGGAAAGGTGTCCACTAGATTCTTTAGGTACTGAATGACAAAATCATTTCCTAGTGCTGATGACTCCGAATTCGACACTTTGGTTGGTAATGATTCTTCCTCTAGCTCAAACATCTTCCTCTTAGATGATCCTCCAGCTTCCTTATTCCTTAAAGAAATTTTGGTTGGTGTGTCAACAACCACTTGTTTGCCTTTGTCAGATTTCATAATCGCTTCTTCATCTAGATATTCATGCTCAATCTCAGACAACTGAAAAATACTATCTTCATCATTTTTTCTTTCTCATCTCTTGCTTCAATATCATCAGGATGAATGAAGTGATGATTATAGCTCTCTTCCTCAGATAATTTTTTCACTTCTTCTTCAGTTTTCTCATCAACTCCAGTGGTAGAATGTTTCTAGGATCTGGCTTGAGAAGTCTACAATGAAAATTTTTGGAAGCACTTCCCTTCTTTTGAAAGTATTCTACTTGATTTATTAGATCAACTATATCTTTAGTGCTTTCATCTTCTTGTACTTATTACACAACTTCCTTTTCAACATCCTTCTCTTTGAATTTTTCCAGGGACATGAACTTCTTTCCCAGAGTCCCAAGTAACTATTCTAGTAAAAACATTTTCGGTACGGGAATGTTCTCGGATGCAAATTCAGTAGCTTTCAAAAGAGATTGGACAATATATGCCTCATACATGTTCTTATTAACATTCTTTTCCTTGGCATGCTTCTCAAGATCATCAACAGCTTTCTATTTCAATGCTTTGGCTTCTGCGGGATCTAGACCAAACATTGGCTCCCCTTCTCTCTGATTCTTCTTATCCTCCCTCCATTTGGCAACTACCTCATCCGTATAGTCTTTATGACTCTTGGGCTTTGGAGGTGCGGATTATGTTTCTTTGGCCTTAGGGGTTTTCTCTATTTCTTCTCTTCCTTTAATTTCCTCTTCTTTCCATCTTTCTTTGATGGTTTGGCCACTTATTCATTTTTTGGAATGACTTATTCTTCATCCTCTAGTAGATCATAAAACTCCTTGACTCCTTATAGAAACCATCATTCATTCTCTTGAGGTTATCATCACTTATTTGCATTACTTTTCAATTCTTCATCTTGGAATTGTGAGGGATACTGAATGATTCAAGGCACCGAACTATAAATTTGGAGAGTTGGGAAGGATACCTGATTATATGTGCTCTCAGATTCCACTTCTTGATATTCTCTATCGTAATGATAATATGCTTCATCAGATTGATTTTCATTAGATTTTCCAAAAAATATAATATATACATATAACTTTTTTGAGAGTGTCCTTGTCACCCTTTCTCGGTATGATAAGACCGTGAACCATTAACTCTAGGATCCAATTATTGGTAGACAAGTGAGAAATTTTTGTGGTCTAGTCATCTGTAAGTCCAAGACATTTCATAGACTTCACTTTTACAGAGCCCCCATGAACATCCGATAGCTTGTGGGAACAAAATTATGCCTCTCCTTTATAAGATAACCCTACCAAGTTACCAGCCTTTGTGAAAGAAGGTGCATATGTTTTTCCATAACTATTGAAGGAGAATTATTCCATACCTTCTTCTTTAAAAAAACAAACTGACTCATAAAACTCTATCAGTAAATCCAGATACACTACATCCTGAGCTTCTAGATTTGAAATGGATACACTCTCTCATCCATTAAGTTTGATATTATTGGAGATAATAGAGTCATATTTGTTGAAGATGTTCAGATGTACCAACCTCTCCCATTATATTTTCGACTCCATAATCGGCTTGATCGTATACATATCTTGAGAAGGAACTTTAGCAGACATTAGGATTTGAGAATGTTTTGAAAATCCAGAACGGGCTTTTCAAGTTGGGTAGAGCTTCGATATGAAAAAGATTCGAAAATCGATGTGGGAAAACTATCAGGTGTCCCCTTTTATAGGTGTTTAAGCAATGGTTCATCTTCCCATTTCAATCCAATGGCTAATAATTCTTTATATCTGATCTAAAGTTTGAAATGATAGCCACAAGGAAAATTTGGTTGAATTTGATCTTTTAATGTTTTTAAAGAAAAATATTCGGAATTAAGTAAACTAGAATCTGAGAAATATTTTAAAAAAAGAAACTAACAGCAAGTAAAAGGTTATTACAAAAACTCAAGAAATAATCATACCTTTTGGATTGTCAGGAGAATTATTCACATTGAGGAAAAATTCTTATTGAAGAACATTAGATTCAAAAAAAACTTGAGTACGAAAAAATCATAGTACGCAGATCTTCATTAAGAAAACTTTTATTAAGAAAATCGTCCTTACGAAAATCTTAATTATGAAAATTTTTATTACGAAAATATTCAATACAAAAAATATGAAAAACGTCATTATGAAAAATATGAAAAACATCGTTACAAAAAATTTGAAAAAATTCATTATAGAAAATGTACTCCCCCTATGAAAAGGAGTTTATTACTGTAAGGAGATTCTTTTCTTCAGTAAGTTAATTATAAAGGATTACCTTACGGTTATCATTCCTAAATTTTTTTTAATGTATTCAAATCTATCGAAGGGTAATAATTTTGAGAAAATATCTGCAAGTTGGTCTTCCGTTCCGATGAATTTAATAATGATATCTCCTTTTTGTGTGTGATCCCTAAGAAAGTGATGCCTAATATCTATGTGTTTTGCACGAGAGTGATGTGTAGGGATTTTACTAAGGGAAATGGCACTTTTATTATCACACAAAATTTGTGTTTTAGTAAAACTCATACCATTGTCTGTGAGTGTGTGTTGCATCCACAACACTTGAGCACAACAACTTCCTGCTGCTACATATTCAGCTTCAACAGTGGAAAGTGCTACTGGGTGTTGCTTCTTTCATGACCAAGAAACTAATGAATCACCTATAAAATGGAAAGTTCTATATGTACTATTTCTATCTATTTTACATCCACTAAAGTCAGTATCTGAAAAAAAAAATTAGAATAAAATCATCTCCAGATGTATAAATGAGTCCAAATTCCATGGTTCCCTTTAAGTAGTGAGAAATTATTTTCACAAACATTAAATGATATTCCTTAGGATTAGATTGATATCATTCACATAAGCATATGGAAAACATAATGTCTGGATGACTAGCTATCAAGTAGAGTAAACTTCCTATCATACCTCTAAAAGATGTTTGATCTACTGGTTTCCTAGCTTCATCAAGATCAAGAGTGTTTGAGGTACCAATGGGAGTACTTATACTTTTAGTGTTGTCATATCAATAAATTTTATGAAAATATTTAATATAATTATGTCGGGATATATAGATACCTTCTGGTTTTTGGGAAATATAAATACCAAGGGAAAAAGTTAACTCACCCATCATATTCATTTCAAACTCAAATTTCATTATATTTGAAAATGAATTGGTTAATGATTGTTGAGTTGAACCAAATATAATGCCATCAACATAATTTTGAACAATCAATACATTTTTCTTATCTTTTTTTATAAAAAGGTTTGGATCTGTATTTTCCTTAACATAGTTATTTTGAAGAAAAAACCTTGTAAGTCTATCATACAAATATCTAGGGGATTGTATAAGGCTATACAAAGCTTTGTTAAGTCTAAAAACATGATCAGGATGTTTTTTATCTTCAAAACTAGGATTTTGTTCAAAAAAAATTCTTCTTGAACATAACCATTAAGGAAAGCACAATTCACATCCATTTGGAAAAGTTTAAAATTGAAGAATGCTGTAAAGGAGAGTATAATATGAATAAATTCAAGTCTAGATATTGGAGCATAGGATTCTTCATAGTCTATTCCATCTTGTTGATTATAGCCTTTAGAAACCAATATATCTTTACATCTAACTATGATTCCATTTTCATCACACTTATTTCTAAAGACCCATTTTACTCCAATAATAGAAGTTTCCTTAGGACGTTCAACCAAGGTCTAGACATTATTACTTTTGAATTCATTTAGTTAATCTTACATAGCTTTTATCCAATCGTTATCCCCTAAAGTTTCATCCGTGATTTTTGGTTTTAATTGGGAATGAAATTCTAGATGTTCTACTTCATTCTTTAAAGAACTTTTAATCCTTACAGGTTGATTCACATCACCAATGATACTATGACTGGTATTATTCTTTAGAAGCAACTGATTTTTGTTTTGTAAAACATGTTCATCAACATAGGGTAGGAAATCATCTGCGGTAAATGTTTCAGAATTATCTTCTTGGAAAACATCCTTATCAGAAGAATATTTTAACAAAGGTTGATAATCAGTTTTTGAAAACATATCCGAATATGTAGGTTGGGGTTGTTTAAAAACAAAAGGATTAGTTTCATCAAATTTAACATGAACTGTCTCTTCAACAGTAAAAGTGTTTTTATTGAAAACTCTATAAGCCTTAGAAGTTGTGGACTATCCTAAGAAAATTCTTTCATCAGCTTTTAGTGATAATTTTTGAAGATTATCATTAGTATTCAGAATGAATAATTTGAAACCAAAAACCATGAAGTAGGAAAGTCTGGGTTTTCTACCATTACATAACTCATAAGAAGCTTTATTAAGAAAAGGTCTAATCAAAACTCGATTTATAGTATAACAAGTAGTACATACAGCTTCAGCACAAAAATGTTTGTCTATATAATACTCACTCAACATGGTTCTTGTTATCTCTTGAAGAATTATATTTCTTCTTTCAAAAAAACCATTTTGTTGAGGTGTTCTAGGTGGTGAAAAGTTATGAGTAATTCCTTTTCTACTACAAAAAGTTTCAAAATCAGAAAATTGAAATTCTTCTCTATGATCACTAGGAATAGTTATCAAAGGAAGTTTTTTCTCATTTTTAACTTGGGCACTAAAACTTTTTAAATACAAAAAATCTTCAGACTTCTTTGCAAGAAAATAGACCCATGTAAGTCTAGTATAATCATTAACTAAGACAAATACATATTACATTCCTCCAATACTTTCAATTGTTATTGGACCTAAAAGATCCATATGCACCAACTATAATGCATCAGTAGTTTAGACTTCACCGATTGATTTAAAACATTATTTATATTGCTTTCCATTTTGAAAAGGGTCATAAACTTTAGAAGAATCAAATATAAGCTCTTGAAGATCCTTAACAAATATTTTCCTAGATAGTCTGCATAAGTTCCTATGGTTACAGTGTCCTAACCTTCTATGCCACAACCAAGAATGATCATCCATTGCACTAAGGCAAGGAAGATCATGGCTCCTAAGGTCTACTATTATTAGTGTGTAAACATTCTCTTTCCTATGGGAAAAAAGAATAACTTATTCCTCGGAATTTTGTACTAAGCACTTCTCATTCCAAAAATTCACAAGGTAACCTTCATCACATAATTTTCTTATGCTAATGAGGTTGTTCTTAAGACCCTTAACAAATAAAACATTTGAAATCAATGTTTTTCCATGAAGAACAATGTTACCTATACCAATAATTTCTCCCTTAGCATTGTCTCTGAACTTTGCTTCCACTCCTTTCATCTTGATAATCTTTTCAAAGAAACTTTTGTTACCAGACATATGTTGGGAACATCCACTATCCATGTACCAAGTATTACTATTGGTACCTTCTTTATTTTAAAGAAAAAAAAATGTTATACATTTGGAATCCAAACTTCCTTGGATCCAGAATTGTTAGACAATAAAATTTTGGGTATCCATATTTGTTTAGAAAAATTATCTTTATGAAACCCAAGAGATTGGACATTATTCAAAGAGAAATTTTTCTTCCAATGCCCACCACATAGACATTTGGTACTAAAAAGGGTCTCTAGAAGGAATAAAATAGTTGTTTTTGAAAACAAGTCTTCAAGGAGTATAACCTACTCCAGTAGTATTTCATTGAGGTTTGATATGAGAATACATCTTGTCAAAATTTTCCTTATAAGAAGTAAAGTTTGCAAGAAGTTTCTTATGAGAATATATTTCAGATTTTAGTCTAATGACTAAATTCCTATACTCAAGAATTATTTCCTTGGAGTTATATTTTTTTTCACAAACACTTAATTTTGAAATAGCATTCTTAAGATCATTCGAATGTTTTTCCTTTTTAGAATTTACTTCGTTAAGGTATTTAGAATGTTTTATTAAAATCTCATCCTTATCATTACGATCTTCAGAATAATCTAAAATCTCCTTTGTAAGAACTACTTCTATAGTAATTTCCTTATATGATTTCATAGAAATTTTACAATTTTTCTGTTTTAACAACATGGAAGATCTAGATACTTCTAGATACGAAGGTATTTATTCATTATCTAAAGACGAAGTATCTTCATTAAAAGTAATATCTCCAGAATAGTAATTCTTATCAAGAGTTAAAAATTTTTAAAGCCTCGTCAGAGTGTACCTTGGCTATAATACATGTATTAGGAAGAGAAGTAGTAGGCATGAATATGATATTCTTCTGTACTGATTATTTATATTCAAAAGATTCACTTTCTAAAGATTCTCCACAACTAGCACTCCAACTGTCATTTTCATTAAGACTTTTCTTATGCTTTGAATGATAGATCTACTTCTTTTTCCTTTATGATTTCGTTTCCTTAATTTCCTTCTTTTTAAATAGAGGGATATCAGGTCTAATATGACCTGTTCTTCTACAATCATAACAACTAACATACCCATCTGTCTTCTCTTTGTAGTCTCTCTTCTTGAATTTTTTCAGATAGTTCTTCTGAGCTTCTATGTTATTCATTCTCCGAGCAAGATTAGCTAATTCATTCTCAGACTTTTCAGTATCACTAGATTCTGACTGAATAGTAACTTTGTTTGACGTAGATCTAGTATCTTATTCTGGAGTCTTTGATTTCATATGCTTAGAAGTGGTTGTAAAAGCAACTCTTCCTTTCCCATTTTTCTTTTTGAAATTATCACCATATCTCTTTATTCTAGTATCATGCATAAGAAGAGTTCTAAACAATTCATCTAAGGAAATATTGGTAACTTTCCTATTCTCAAAAATTATTGTCCTCTTGGAATCCCACTCATTTGGAGTAATATCTATGATTTTATCTAAAAGATCCTCATAATCCAAACCCTTTTCTATCATAGACTGTGATCTATTCACGATAGTCAAAAACCTTTGCTGAACATTGCTTATAGGTCTTCCATAAGGAAAATTAAATCCATGGTATTCATCTCTCAACACAGATCTTCTTGTATCTATTACTTTAGATGTACCAAAATGTGTATCTTCAAGTTTCTTCAAGATACTATTTGCATCTTCACATGAATATATTTGACAATACTTTTTCCTAGTCATTAACAAAAAAAACTATTTATAACTCTGAAATTTGCTCGATATTTTGATTTCTCCTGATTAGTAAAAGTTCTCAATTCCTTATCAAGAATTTTATAATCTCATATCAACATCAGGTAGTTATCAACTCTAGTGTTAATAGAGAAGGTCTTCATTATATCACTCCAATAATCATAATCATTTCAATCAAAAATAGGAGGTCTGGTAGGGTTTAAATTTTCTATAGAACCAACATTCAAACCTACCATTGTAAGATAAAACATGGCACACAAACTTGTTAGTAATATAAGTTTGTAAAAAAGGAAAATATATATCCTAAGCAAGGAAAAAATATAGAACTGGAGTATATCTAAGAAAAAGTAAATCTAAACTTATGAATCCGAATACGTGAATCTGAAAAACTGATTTTGAAAAAAATGAAGAAGAATATTTTTCTACAAAATGAAGGAAAACTTATATGTGAATATAAGTATTTCAGAAACCTCCTCTGATACCAAATGTTGGATCAATAGATACTATAGATATGATACTGATTTTAGTATCAAAGTATGATGTAGATACTCAAATACAAGAGGGGGTGAGTTGTATTGTTTTAAAAATTCTTTTAGAACTTTTAAATATGATTATGATTAACATGGTTAAACAAGGTAATTCACAAAACCTGTTGATTCTAACAACTTCCTTGATTCCAGAAAATTGATTCCAGAAGTGAAACTTAATAAAAGTTTACAACAACTAAGATTCTACCATAAAGTTTATATAATCTTATATAATCAGAGTACAAGTCTAAGGAATTATAAGAAATTTATACATTCCTTAGCAATCAAAATTACAGCAGAAAACAAAACTAAAACACAAAAAGTAACCAGTAGTAACTCGTTTAACCCAAAGAGAAGGGTGTCCAACAGCCCTGGATAAAGGTCCCTTGATTTATATTTTCATGAAATTCTATCTTACCCAAACCCAGGTAATCCCTCAATCTAAAGATTGGAATATATCTTTCTATCCCCGTAAGCCCTTAGTTTGTAAAGAAATAGACACCTATGACTTCACAACTAGAAGTCTCTGATTTCAAGGAAATCACCCCTCTTCACAAATCAAATCTGTATGAAGAAAAGTTTGAACAAGCCATTCAAACATTATGCATGAAGCGTGAAAGTTTATAGGATCCTATCTCCCTAGAAATCACTTCAATAGCATGTAAGAATCTTCATCCTAAAATCTCAGTATAGAGCTCGTTCAAATGAGATTTTATTTATAAGCACAAATCCAACGGTTGGCTCCCTCCTCTAATAGTCATATTTTTCCTTGAATTTCAAAGGGACCTGTACATGTGTCACTGAAATAACATTTAGTAAGTAACTGAAATCATGGCACCATTTTATAACAAAAAAATTGTAATCATAACTAAAATCTAATATTCAGAATGTAAGGATATATAAAAGTTCATAGTCTAACCAAAATTGAATCTGGAGTCTATAAAACAAAGATATTCAGATTCTGTTTTCTAGGAATTCAGAACCTGAACTCTATAGAATTCCAGAGTTTGAATTTCAATGAAATTTGGAATCTGTATTCTCGGGAATTCGGAACTAGAACATACAAAGTTCGTAACTGGAACTCATAATCAAAATTCAGAGTCAGAACTCTGAATGTTCATAACCTGAATTCATAATCAGAATTCGGAGTCAGAACATAGAAAGTTCGTAACCAGAATTTGTAGTCAGAATTCGGAGTCAGAACTCAGAAAGTTTGTGACCAGAATTTGTATTCACAATTCAGAGTCAGAACACAGAAAGTTTGTAACCTGAATTCGTAATTAGAATTCGGAGTGAGAACTCAGAAAGTTCGTAACCTAAATTCGTAATCAGAATTTGGAGTCAGAACTCAGAAAGTTCGTAACCAGAATTCGTAATTAGAATTGAGAGTCAGAACTCAGAAAGTGTTTAACCAGAATTCATAATCAGAATTCGGAGTCAGAACCTAGAATGTTTTGTAACCAGAAATCGTAATCATAATTCGGAGTCAGAACTCAGAAAGTTCATAACCGGAATTCGTAATTAGAATTCAGAGTCAGAACATAGAAAGTTTGTAACCTGAATTTGTAATCAGAATTCGGAGTCAGAACTCAGAATATTCGTAACTAGAATTCATAATCAGAATTCAGATCCTAAAACATAATGCTTCATATCTAGGTATTTATATGATTCCAAGGTTTGGGTTTCAAACTGAATATTACACATAGAAAAATTTTAATATGAGTAATGAAAACATGGTAAGGATAAATTTCCTTGGGGAATGAAATTTTTCCTTATAAAAGTAAATCAAGGGATAAAAAGAGGTTTTCCTTTAGATAAGGTGTTTGTGATTTTCAAATCAAAAGGAATGGTAAAGTCTTATAGAAGACATTATTGACTCAACAATCTCCCCAATAATGAAGGAATGGAAAAATCATAAGGAAAACCTTATAGACTCAAAAATGTTAAGCGTAGAAATCTACAGGATGATATTAAGATACTATGATGATGTGATTAAATCAGGATAGAATATGGAAGGACCTGATGTTCATAATAAAATCCACCTGGTCGCCTCTATCCTTTAAGTGTGGAGTTTTAGTTGGTTTCCCTAACCGGGTCAGGAATTAATTGCAATCAAATGAAGGAATAATAATATTCACTCCCTTATTCCTTATTTTATACCCTCTCCAGAATGGTCACCCTAGAAACTGATCTTTATAAATCTCATAAATGTAATTAAAGATACCATTTAATGTGTGTGTGAAGAATCCATGTTAAAGTGGGTGATACAAAAACACATTATATCCATAAAAACCAATATGGTAGGAAATGTAAGAACTTTATTTCTTATATTAAATCTCTATAAGAGGATTTCATCTCAAAGGAGACTGATATACATTTCATTATCTTACAAATTTTCTAGTATCTCTACTCGACTCGTGAATCCTTAATCCCAACTAATATTGAATCATGTATCAATCTAGTAGTGATGTACTCTATGAACCGATAGATATCCCTCGAAATAATAGATTCATAAATAACTAAATCACTCATGAAAACACATTCCACCCAATCTCTTCCCCTTACAGCTTCCACACCCTATTCTTTAAAAAATGTATGCATATCATAGGACCAAATTTTTCATGCCTGATAAGATACTTGTGGAACAGAAAATATAACCTCTCCTCCATCAATGAAATTATAATTACTCTCATTCTCTAGGTATAGAATCCCTATTTGTATCTGGTTTCAGGATAATAAGTATTTTTAATGTAACTTATAATATATTATCAAATACTCTGGTTAACCGCATGCGCCTCTTTCTTAATTACATTATCATAGAAAACAAATATTTTTTATCCACAAAAAGATTATTTCATGAAATACCCTTATTTCCCATAAAAGTATTCATTCCATGAAAATCAAAACTATGACCCATAGAGGTATCATGGTCTTGAAATTGAACATGAAAAACATCCTTTGATAGAGTGTAATGGCCCTTCCTCTGGTTCATAATAAGCAAGACGCCCATCTCCATTAGATGGGTTGACATGGTCATGAAATATGACTCTTTTAACTCCATTAAAATTCACATAAATGGCATAATCATGTAACATATTTTTTTTATTTTAGGTACTTATAATCCCCTCTTTCGATCATGAATTTTTTGGGACTCATTTTCAGGTTCTTAAAGTGAAATTTTGAAAATATTGGAAGGTTCTTTGGCTGTACATGGTTGGTGCATAGTTTTCCAAAACCATGTCTCCTTTTAGTTAAACCAATGAAACCCCAATAAATTAGGGATTTCACAATTTTCACAATGTTTGAGAAACTATTCGCACTCAAATTATAAACTATACACCACTTTATATGGGTTCATGGTTAGGGCACACTGTTTGACAAACCATGTAGCCCCTCTAGGAAAACGTGCATACAGACTTTTGTAATTATTAAAATTAAAAAAAATATAGGAACCACCAATTAGACCCCCATTGGACCCTAAATCATGTTTAGATGATTTATTTTGTATTTTTTTGGTCCCATGAACCTATTTTGGGTCTTCTAAACCATTTCCATGGTGGAACTAATTTAGGCAATCATCATTCGATCATTTCCCGGAAAGACTTCTTCACCCATTCCTCCCCCTCACTCAATTCTACTATAATTCTTAGAGATTGTTAAATCTAAATATTTTTGGGGGATCTAATATCTATTGTTTTAGATATTGAATTTATGACGGATTCTTAGAGATCTTTTCTTTCATTCATCATTGTAGTTTTACATTACTGGCGTTGTAAGATGTGATCTATTTATTTGGGTAGATTGTTCCATTTTATAATAGAAAACTGATTAAACCAAAAATTACACGATTTAAATTAAATTGATTTTAATAGGATATTTAAAAACCCAATTCACCTCAAATTGGGATTTTAATTTACATTTTCATGAAATTTAGGGAAAACACCAAATTATAATGAATTGTGGCGTGATTGTGAAATTTGATAAAAAAATGTGAAATTAAATTGTTGAATTTTAAATTTAAATTTATTTTTGAAATTTATGTCAAATAATTTTTTGAGAAAAATGGCTTAATTTTTTTGGAAAGAAACCCATTTTTTATCATGGAAAATAATATGAATTGATTATAAACCTGTGTGTTGGGTTTTTAAGATATATTGGTATATTTTAATGGGAAATAAGTTAATAGTAGTTCGGATATATTCGAGATCAATTGACCATTATTGATTGTTGTTTGATCCCATGAAGGCCTAGTTAGTTAGTATGTTATTTGGCACAACACACTATTGATTATTTACAATTCTAACAAAACATTATGCAGCAGGTCTCATCCATGAAGAGATGGTAATGATTCCATCTTGACAAGTGTCTATGGGTCATGTGCACACATTTTTTCATTATCACCCATTTAAGTGTGTTAGGCTCTTATAAAAATCAACTATCATACCTCTTGGAAGGTAAATATGTTGATTGTTTTTTATTATTTTGATATATATTCCTTTGTTTGTATAACTACACTATATATTTCTTCAAAATTTATATAAATTGTTTTATATAAAATGATTATTAATATACTATTTTGAAATTCTACCATAAATTGAAGAGAATAACACGTTATTTAAATATGCTACCATGTTTTCATTCCTATTTTATTGAAATATGAAATAATAACTGATTAATTATTATGGAATCATATTATGGGATACATGGTGAGACCCTACTGGGCTTTTATCTCACACACTACCTATGACCCTGGGTGTTTGTAAATTCCCTTCCTTCCAGGTTGATAAAGGTGAAAGCATCACTTTGAGGTGGTGGTTATTAATCTTTGGACTTGGGGTGTTATGTCCGTTAGGACTTGGGTTGTTTATCTTTCTATATATTTTACATTGTGGTTATACTTTGGGATTTCTAACATGTTTTAATTCTGGTACTATTCTCTCTATGGAGTTCTCTTTTGACCATACAGGCTTGTATATGTTTCTTTCACCGTTTGTGTGGTAAAATCATTATTTCTATTATCTTGTACGATTCATAGTGCTAGTCATCATCCTTTGGTGATTAGGACCACCCTTTGCGCCATGTCAGGATGATCTTGGTCAATAAGAAACCACGGTACTTGGGATGGTTTGTGAAAAAGTGGTTTCAAAGGTACAATTTATGTATATTTCCTTTTTTTAGTATGAATTTATGTTATCATGAAAAAACATAATATGTAGTTGCAAGTGAGTTCCTATCCATATCCCACCACAATAAGCCATAAGTCACTATGGGTGGTTTGGAAAAAATGTCTTCAGGATTAGATCTAGTCCTTTCCCTTTTTTAATACGGACATATTAGAATAAAAATCATGTTTATCTATATCGTGGGTTTTATTCTCCCTATTTCTCGTATTTGAGTGTTTATCTGGGTAGCCTCTATAACTTATTTAATGTTGTTTGAGTATTTATTATAGAAACAAGACTTTGAGATGATGTGTGAATCAAATCTTGGAGAAAGATGTTGATGAATGAAAAAAATATTGCAATGGACCAAAATCTATTTATCGTTATTGTGCGTATTGTTCATGATCTAGGACTATCACCTACAAATATTCCAATATATGTGCTATTTGTGAAACTATAATGGGATAATTTAAAATTCTTTTTCATGAATTCCTTCACCATAATACACTGGCTTTTCAAGGGTCAAACTATCCTCAAGAGGTTGAGTATTCATTGATGATAGTCAAACTTTTATTAAAGTTCATGGAAATTCCAAATTCTATCATGGTGAAATGTTCCACCATAATTATAGAGGGACCCTGAAGGACGTGGTGGGGCCCTATGGTGATGGAAATGATCTAAGAGGGATTATATTGGAATTAATTTAAATCATTCTTCATTGGCCAATTCTATCTAGGGTCTATTGTGTTGTCCAATGTAATTGATTTTTTAAAACATGATTATACTAACCAGACCAAGATTGAATATGAAAATCTCATTACAATTATAGGATATTTCATACTTGAAATTGTATTGAATGAGAAGATGAAGACATGACTGTTTTATATGGGACTTTGATCATATATTTGTTCTCAAATTATATTTCTAAATCCACCTACTTATGAGATCATCCTGGATAGAGTATTGATGGTTGAGATGGGCCTAGCTAGAAAGTGAGGGTTGACGAGAGTTCCCTGGTCACTTAGTGGTTATTATATGAGTTCCCATAAAGGGAACTATAAACATTATGATTCTCATGGAGGTTCTTGACATCAAGTTTCTTCTAGACCATCTATAGTTACTGGATGATACCCTTTAACATGATACTGGTGGGGCATGTCTAGGCACTCAAAATGGGTTTGCAATGAGGTAGCCCATGTTTGTGGTTTCTTTGGAAACTCATGGAAATTTCATAAGTTCTTGTGGACACTCATGTAATTTTTTTAGATTCTCTCCACTAATTATAGGGTGATTCTAAGGTTTATTGGGTTTCAAAACTCCTAGTTTTTCTTTGGATGGGTGTTATTTTACAGGTGATTTGGAGTTTCAAATTCTTTGTTTGTCCTCCCTTGTCCATCCGTTTAGTCCTCATTTCCACCTTTTATTGTGGAAAATCACTGAATAATTCCAACATAGATTATGAAACCTTCTTAACTCATAAGATATCTCTTGTAATAGTGGGTAAACTCATTGAAATCAGACCATTCGAATTAAATGTGCTAAAAATGATTCAATTTATTTAATTCTTGAAAAAATGAACTACCATAAGAGAAGTAGGATTATACCACCTGATCTACAAATTCATCTATGAAATATATTAGAAATATGTTATAATCAAAAGTACTTGGTCATTCAACAATCAAGTAATCTTAATGGAAGATCTAAAAAATGAACTTGATTTCCAAAGTATAACACACAAAAATGCTATCTGATGGGTCTTTAAAAACATCCCCTTCAATGGAAGATCAAAACTATATTTTCATAATGTTGGAAACCATGTCAAAAATTTGATTAATTGGGATTGCTCGTATCCAATCCTCAGGGGAATATACATGAAGATCAATGTAGTTATCAATGGGAAAACCTTTTATGAGGGGATCATTTTTTTCCAAGGAGGATCTTTGTCTATAGATCCAATTCATATATGAAAAAAATCACATATTCGTCATTTTTTTGGGATGGATCGTCCATGTGGAAAATTCGTGCATCTCTAGGGAAGATGATGTAAAAGGAAACATCATCCTCTAGTATGGCATGTGGCACTGTTCAAAAAATGTAAAGCTTCCCTTCATTCCATAAGTATAAGGAAAATTATATAAGATGGATATTTCCAAGTCCTTTAGTTTATAATCATCCCCATGTTAAGAGAAGATGATACTAAAGGTAAAACTATCCCCTAGTATGGACCACAGATCTATGATAATAAAGAAAAAATGCCCTTTGTCTATAATGTAGAAATACAATTGGATAATGAAAATATTTCTAAGGAATCTAGTTTTCCATCAGCCTTGAAACCCTCCAAATATTTCATTTTTGGTACTCTTCATACTATCACAGATGAAATCTAAACTGACCACCTAAAAATACCTATATACAAACAACCAAAACTATGCTTGAAATCCCAGATATAACTCATAATTACATCAACAATCCATCATCAAGGACTACCACCCCTCTTACCTTCTCCCCCTAATCGACAAATGTCACCCTATGCCTCAACTGAGCCCAAAACCAATTCATCATGAACCATAATACCCGATGATAATTCCTCACAAATACTTCCAACTTTCCAAAAAAAATATTATACAAAATAACATTCAAACTGACTACAAATGGACCAAAAAACACTTACTATGGAGGAGAATATTTAAAAGTGAATATGACATCAACCTCTCAATGCTGGAACCCAATGAATCCAAAAGGACACCTGAGACTTCACTTGCCTAGAAATGACTAATAAATAGATGGAAGATGTTGGAGGATTTTTATTTTATCAAATAAACATAGGTTTATGTTATGTCAATCCATCCCCTCCTATCATACTGACAATATTGTGCTAGAATTTCCATGGGCTTTACAACTTATAGACAGTTCAAATGATTTAGTGATGGAGTGGTAAAAGTTTTCCTAGCTTTATTTTTTCCCTATATCAATGAAAAAAATATGGAAATGTTTGAAATCACTTCCAATGAGGGTTTTCAAAGATATTTACCAGTCACTCTACAAGGCCACACTAATAGAATATGCCTCATATGAATGGAGGAGGATATTTAGATTAAAAATTCACTCCAAATAATATTTCCTCCAATAATGAATGGCCTGGCGTTCCCACCTAAGATTTTGTGGCTATCCATCTATGACTTATAAATAAGGATATTTAATTTCTTGGAAACTCTAATGATTGACTAGAAGTGTTATTTTTGGGGCCTCTTCTTGTAGGTGAGGATTTCAATGAAATTATTCTTTATAGATAATAGAGATGAGGTTCTTGCATATCCTCCACTCATATGAGTGACTTATTAAAAAATGTTAAAGTCCCAAGTCTCTCTAACTTTAGACGTCATGTAATCCCTTTCACATGGTTCAATGGGTGCTCAGAGAACATTCACATTGTAGAGAATTTGGAAATATTATTGGATTCCTTGAATTTGATCACCATCTTCATCCACATCCATGTTTCTCATCTTATCTCATCCATATGGATCACTAACCTATTCTCATAAATCATAATACTTACCATAGTTATATGAGACAAGAGATGAAATCTTGATTATAATTCTATTTGATGATGTACTGATACTGTGATGATGTGATTAAATCAGGATGAAATATGGAAGGCCCTAGTGTTCAAAATAAAATCCACTAGTTCTCCTCTAACCTTATGCAGTGGAGTTTTAGGTAGTTTCACCAATTAGATCATCAATGAATTGTTATTCATATAATTATCAAGTATCTTTAATCACTTCCTATTTCATATGAAACCCTCTATTGAATACTCTACCTAGAAAATGATCTTAGAAATTCTCTCAAAATTAAATTAATCTGGTGACTAATATGTGTGTACGACATCTACAATAAACAAGGAAACATATATACAGATTATTTCCATAAAAATCATCTAGGAGGTGATATATGAACCTCATTTCTTGTCTGAAATCATGATAAGGGAATTTCATCTTGATGTTGGATGATATCTAGGGCCTTATCTTCTGCTTTTTCAAGTATCCCTGCTGTAATGGATCGAGCTTTAATAAATAAAATTAAACTATAATTTTAATTAGATGACTTACTATATGTTATGGATATAGAAATGAAATGAACATATTTGGTTTTATTTTATATTTTCATATTTAAATGTCTTGAAGGCTTCTTAAATGTTGATAATGTATTTATTAATCATTGATCATATGATTAGTATGAATATAGGGTTTTGATAAATCAAATAGACATAGCCAAGGGATGTGATGGCCTAAAAAAGTAGGAGTGTACCATATGAATCCCAAATATCAGATATTTTAATGGAGATAACATCTCTAGTATTTTTTCATGACCACAACCAATATTAGATCCAACAACACAAGTATTAATGAAACCATTTATGGGATAAGTTCACACTCATCAAAATCATGACCCCAACCATGTGTGTCGAACCACCCCTTAAAAGTCTCATCATCACACATTATACTCTTAGGGTGTTTTTTGTTGTATTAAAGGTATATGTATTAAGACAATATTAATATGAATATTTATATTCTATTTTTAATAATATAATGTAACTATTTTCTTCGTATCATTATTTTATAAATGATTTTTATTTTTATATAATAAAACCAACCCTCCACTGTTAATTAGTATTCCGTTTCAAATAAGAGGTATATTTTTTGAATTTATGGTTTTTTGAAATAGAAAATAAAATATTATTTTTATATATTTTATATCAAATATAAATTATCATATAATTTTTATGAAGTCAATTGTAATTTTTGTAATGGTTAGAAAATTGTTATTGCCAAAAAAATCCATCATTTCTCAATAAATGTCTATTTTATATTCAAAGTGAAAATTCACATATTAAGATATTATTTGATTAAAATAAATATTATTTTTAGAATCTCAACTTTGAAATTATAAAATGGTTATTTTTTCATAATTTTCTTAGATAGTCAAATTTTCACGCAAAAATTAAATACCCTATTAATATACAATGTGTATTATAAGATCATAATGACCCAAACATGATGTAAAAAATACTATAAACGAAATACATGACCAAATATATGTTTTAAAATTAAAATAATGTTATTTTTATTTTTTTTTATTAATTCTATAATGCCTTTTTGAATCCTCCAAAACCATTAATATATTTTAAGGTTTTAAAATCATTTTTTAAGAGTATTAGTCACTTCCACATAAGAAAAGGTTTTATTTTATGATGTTCATCCCTGTTAATTAAAAAATAATTAAAGTACTACCATTTGGTAAAAAATATGTGACAAACCATGATAACTTTTTTGGTTTTTGTTAATTTATTACATAGATTCCAAAACCTATGTTTGAGAAATAATAAATAATTCCTCAATCATTTCTTATATAAACCAATCCAATATCATATTTATCCTTAATAAATGTCCATGAATCATGCCCTCACTTTTACCTTACCTATCTAGATTCCCCCCAAGGTTCCCCAATCTGTAAATAATCCCCTCCTAAGAATTTGGAGTCATACTCTTAATGTAATCGTTCTTTTCTTACTCCTATTTATTCAAGTATTTTAATTATCATATGCATATTATCTCCCTTTTATAATATTGGGATGTGTTCATACATATCACCCTAACATACCATTTTATTTATGAATAATTATAAACCAATTTCTCTCTCATTAAGTCATTCCATAAATATTTACACACCCTCATTATCCTGCCGAAATTTCATCATGCTTTTTCATGCTCAAAAATTGTGTATTGAATAACCGTACCCATTTCATATCAATGGTGTTCGCCTTTATGAAATTAAAAATCATGATTGGGGGATTACATGTATTTATTATACACTCCATTATCATTGAATTAAATATGATGATGAGTGAGTCTATGTTGTATGTTTTATGTGGCACACATAATTATGAGAACTAAATGAATGTAATGGGTGTACCTGAAATTATATAGATCTCCAATGCATTTGGTAATGTTTAGTCTCACGATACTTCCAGTCTGGACGGGAGTAAACCTAGTTACTTTATGGGGCTATTTCCATCATTATGTCTTGGAAGTTATCCATGACCTCTGTTTATAATGTACTGTTTTATATTGTTTCCACATTTCCCATGTTGCCTTTATCATTATCATGTTATATAATGTCTCGCTATTCATGATTATGATTCATACTCCTTTTATAACCCCAAGGATATGAGTACGTTTTTTGATGTATTATTCTATTCAAGTTACTCAATGTTTATTCCCTTACCACTATTTATATATCACCCCTTTATTATGTATGTCTTGGGGTTTTCCCATGAAGTTCTATGTATGAGAATGTTAATGAGGTTTTTAATGTAGATGATGTATTCTTTGTTTTAATTTGTTATATATTTTACCAAATTCCCTATAAAACTATACATAATAATATTCTAGGATATAATAAGATTAATTTTTTTAATAAAGTATTTATCAATGTGAAATAATCCCTCTAAGTGTTATGGGTATTTTAAATGTCTCTATTCCTTTGAGCCTTGTAAGTGTTCCACCTCACCCCTTGAAAGGTGGATTATCAAAATAATAAAAAAAATGTAGGCCTTTGGGTCATTCCAACCAATAGGAAATAATGATCAGGGTTTCTATAGTTTGTATCAAAGGAAAAGATTGGTTTTTTTTTGGATTAAGATTAGAAAACTATAGCCAAATCCAAGAGGGTAAGACCAAGGATGAGAAAAAATACCAAAATATTGGTAAGCATATATTAATTGGTTTATAAAAAAAATACATCCCTATTTGGATATTATAAGGGGATATGGCTCTAGCACAGATGTACATATGGTTAAAACCCAAAAACACAATGTTAATCTAGAAATGATTGAAAGATGGTGCACGATGACATGCCTTGCTGCACACCTAGTATGACACTCATAGTAGATATTCCTTTCATAATTCAAAGGTTTATTATTAACCATTATTTAGTGGGAACAATACAAATAAAAATATATGATAGTAAATATCTCATGGGTAGCATAAATTAAAACCTATAAATTCATAATTTAAAAAACACATGTAATTTATATGTTATCTTGTTAATTTAATTGGATTCTTGTTTATATGCTTAATTGTTTTAAAACACTCATCCGTACTTTTCCCTTTATTCAATACGATGAACTGAAATAATAGGAATTTGGTAAAAAAATCAATGTGATGGGAAATGTGATGATTATCCCCAACGAGATTTCCAACTAGATGGGAGAAGGAATTGTGCAATTTGTGAAGATAATATCTCTTCTGACTATGGTTATGAATAGAATCCTAGATCAAGAGGAACACGCAAAAATTCCAAATAATGAACAAGATTCAATTGATATCTTTATATGGAAAAGGACTATTGAATTTAAATGGATCAGCTAATCCATTAATAATTGAACAATGGATCAAATACAATGAGAAGATATTCTCAATCCTTCAAGGATCTAATATAGAGAAGGTTTAATAGGCTATTTATCGTATGAAGTGAGAAACTGGTCAGTGGTGGATATTGATCATGAAGACAAATAATGAGGAAGATAAAAAAGTTGTGGGGTGAAAGCAATTACAGAACATGTTTTTTGATAAATATTTTCCTCTCACTCTATGACTTAAAATGGAATGGAAATTATTTTCCATCAAGATAAAAGATGAAAAATATATCAGTGCATAACCAAAAAACATCACAATACTTTAATGATATATCTCGCCCTTTTTTATTTTACCTAAATGAATGGTTTATAACTCTTTATGTGGGTTATAACCCAGTTTATGAAAATCCCTAGTGATCTAAATCATTTATATCTATGGGGAAATTGTATGATGTACCATAAATGATGAAATAGGGTTCTATGAATATCATGGGTATCATGGGGATAAGAAGAAGAAAATGGAGGTTATTCTGGAAGTAAGATGGAGAAATCTAATGGTTCCATGAAACATTCGACATCCCACTTCCCAATTGTTCAAAAAGAGGCACCCAATAAGTGTCTTAAAGGGATGAGGAAATGGTTTACGTTCTGGAAATAAGGGCACCTTTATAGTCATTTCTGGTAGGAGAAACTCCCCAATCAGATGGTTGAAATAAATCATATGGTCCACCCTATCTGCATTATTCATTACTTCAAGTACAAGTAACCATGGAACCATACAAACCAGAGTACTAATACAAGGGTATTCAGTGAAAACCAATAACCTCCAAGAAGGAAAGGGAGAGCTTTTTCATTACAACCATTGAGGTGGATCCCGAAAATTAAGTGGTGATAGGTACACTAGTTATTCATTAAAAAATAGTGAACATAATTTTTTATTCTGGTTCTAAACATTCCTTTATATCATGAAATTTTAGTATATATATTGAAACACCGCCACAAAATAGGGAAGTAAAGCATTTGGTGGAAACAATAAATGGGGAAAATTATTGCATCATTAATATATAACTCATCTCCTATAAAAATGTTTTGGCTAAACATCCCAGAAAACCATTCCATACTCTCTTTGGTAAATTTTGATGCATTTCTTAGTATGGATTGGAAGTCATGGAATAAGCCAACATAAATTTACAAAAGAGGGTAATCACTCTCGATATCATGAATCATCCTCCAATTATGATCAAGTGAAAGGAAGAGGATGAATCTTTTTTATCACTCACATATCAAGAATGGATATTATTTCCCAATGAGCAAGTATATCTAGATCAACTGATCGAGTCTAGGAAAACAATCATCCATGAATACATTTCCATTTTGATGGAATGTGTTGATTTGTTACTCGATATATTTTTTGGCCTTACCCCAAAGAGAGAGGTATAATTTTCAAATCATGATTATAGCTAGTGTGTAACAATTATACTAGAATCAATATAGAATGAATTTTGTTAAACATGAAGAGCTGATGAAACAAATATAGAATAATCTACATAAATTGTTCATATTCCCATGTGTATCACCATGGGGTGCACGTATCCATTTAATAAATAAGAAGGATTGGTCAATGCAACATGGAATTGATTATTGTGATATCAACAAGATCACAATAAAGATTAGGTATATTTTTCCATGGATTTATAACTAGTTCTGTAAGATATATGGAAAAATATTAATCACCAAGGTGGATCTGTGTTCAGGGTATTACCATTTGGGTGTATAATAAGGATATCCCCAATATCTATATTTAATCAATGTACTAGCACTTTGATTTCATAGTAATTATATTCTAACACACTAATGCTCTCAAAATATTCATGGACTAGAGTAATATAGTATTTAGTGATTACATCAAAAAAAATTGGTAGTATTAATAAAAAACATTCTAATATGCTCTACAATAATGGAGGAGCATGACGATAATCTGAGCACTATACAAATGTTCTTGAGAATCATTATGCAATGTAAAGAAAATTTGAGTTTTTATTAAAGGAATTATCATTCATGGTGTATATCATCACATAAAATTTGATATATGTGGATAATTCAATGAATAAATAACTTAATGGATAGAAAAGGTCAACATATATGTTATACATACATAGTTTCCTTAGATTAGCAGGGTACTATCATCGATTTGTGAGAAATTTATTGTGATTATCAAACCCTATAAACAAGATAAATCAGAATGGAGTAAGGTTTCATGGAAAGATGAATCTGAAGATATATTTATGGAGTTGAAAAAAGGGATAATCATTGATCCTTTACTCATAGTACCCAAAAGTGGAAAATGTTTTTTTGGTATTCAGTAATTCTTTGAAGAAGTGATTGGGATGTGTGTTAATTAAAAATAAAATGTGATGGCCTATCCCTCATGAAAGTTGATTATTTTTGAACAAAACTACCCAAAAAGTGATCTTGATTTGGATGGAGTGATCTTTAACTTTAAAAAAATGGAAACATTATCTATTTAGAGAGAAGTCTGAAATATATATGGATCTCAAGATCGCCAAGTATATATTCACATAGAATGACATGAATATGCACCAAAGAATATGGTTAGAGCTTATCATGGACTAGGACTACTCAATACACTACCATCCTATGAAAGTGAATAATGTGCAATATGTTCTAATGGAAAAGTATCTAGAAATTATTTCATTGAATTAAATTTAGAAGGATACGATCTTCATAGATTTCAAAATTATGGACATGGGAATCATAAATGAAGGAAAATAATCAATCCTTTAACCAATGATTCCCCAATAACCACATCAATATATGGAAATGGAGGCATAAAGATATGATGTTATAAATTTGAAAAAAGTGGAAACAATAAGAAAAATGAAATTCTAAAAATTCAATATTGATGAAGAATGAGATGTAAGATTTCGGGCATGGCTATGTGTACCATCAAATCCTGAGTTAAGGAAGGAGATATTGGATTATGTACATAGTTTTACTTTCTCCATCTATCCAAGAAACACAAAGATGTATTGAGATCTCCATGATCTATATTGGTTGGAAAACATGAAGACGAATACCAAATCATATACATAAATATGTCTTGTATAGCATAATGTGATGGATGAAAGGAAAAAAAATAAATGTGGATCATGAAAAAATTACCCATACCAACATGGAAATGGAAAAAATCACCATAGAATTTTCACTACTCATATGAAGACGTATAAGAAATAATGTTATCTGGGTTTGGGTGGATCATATTCAAAATACTAAAAACTTCATTAAAATTCATGCATGATTCTCACTCAATAAATGTGAAAGTATATACATTATAGAAGTGGCGAGGATATATGGAATAGTAATATCCATTGTATCTGATCGACAACCAATATTTACCTCTATGTTTTAGAGGACTCTATAACATTCTCTTAATATAGAGTTGAACATCAACATGGATTATCACCCTAAAACTAATGTAAAATTTGGGTGGATAATTTAGAAACATGTCGACATATTGAATGTATGATCAATTGACATTAAAGGATGATGGGACGAACAACTTTCCCTGTCTGAGTTATCATACATAACAATTTCCACTCTAGAATTCAAATGGATCCCTATGAATCTCTTTATGGGAAGAGTTTTATAACACCTATATGTTTGGATGAATTTGGGAACTAAAAAATCTAGGTCTTGAAATTTTTATGGAAATATTGGGAAAGGTTAAGTCCATTTAGTATCACATCAAGGATTCTTAGAGTCAACAAAAGTGATATGATGAAAATAATTGACGAGACTGAGAGTTTGATATTGGATATAGGGTATTATTATATATATATATATATATGGAATAAATTAATGATATTTTGTAATAATGCATTGATTATTTCAACATACACAGTCCCCTTTAAGATCCTAGTTCACATTAGCATGGTGGTTTATCGACCAGAACTCCCACCTAACCTATCTCAAGTTCACAATGTATTCCATGTATCACCCTTAAGGAAGTACATACCATACCCATCACATGTACTCAATACAAGTGTGGGACCACTAGAGAACTATCTCTCATATGAGGATCAACATTTGGAGATCATCTATTTTAGGGAAAAAGATATACGAAATAAGGCAATGAACTTTGTCAAAGTGTAATAGATATACCACAAGTTTTAAGATGCGATGTGGGAAATAGAGGAAGTGATTAAAAAAATTAACCTTATCTAATTTGGTGTGTTGTAAAGAAATATTCAAGGGGGGAAACTTTTATGGGGGGAAGATTGTAATGACATGAAATTTTATACAAAAATTCCCTCGAATTTATAATCAAAATATTGTTATATATTATGGATATATAAAACAAATGAACTTATTTAGTTTTATTATATCCTAACAGATTTAAAATAATTTTAATCACCTTTACCATTGATAATATAGTTGTTGAATAGTTATAATATGATTAGTATAAATACAGGGTTTTTGTAAATCCATTTATAACAGACCAATGATACAATGACCTCAACTAGGTGGATCATACCCTATGTAGCCAATTTATCAGAGATTCTGAGGGAGATATCATGTATGGTATTTTACATTGACTAGTCCCAAACTAAGATCAAATAACTTAATAATGATAGATACTCTTATCATTAGATGTTTAATCTCATTGAGACCACAACCCAAATCGTGTACGTCGAATCACCCCATGAAAGGATCACCACTGTGCACCATACCCTTAATGCATTTTTTCTGTATTAAATGTATATTTATGAAGAACCTAAAATTTTGAATATTTATATTTTATTTTCAATAGAATAATTTTCATATTTTATATCTTATCATTACTTTACAAATGATTTTTCATTTTAAACAATAACAAATAAACTATATTATTAAATAGTATTAAATTTCAAATAAAATGATTATTTTTGATGAATTAATGGATTTTTTAAATAAATAATAAAATAATGTATTTAAAATTTTTTTATTAAATATAAATCATCATATAATTTTTATGATGTTGAATGTAAATTTTATAAGGGTTAAAAAACTATTATTTTTTAAAAAATTAGCATTTCTCAAAAAATATTGATTTTATTTTAAAATGGAAAATTAAAATATTAATAAGATTATTTTTTTCAAATAAATATTAATTTTTTATCCAAACATTTATATTATCTAACAGTGAATTCTTCATAATTTTATAAGACATTCAAATATTAGGGTAAAAATTAAATTACGTACAAATATTTGGTGTGTATCATGACATCATAATGACCCAAAACTATTGAAATAATTAAATTAAATGAAATCCAATAAAAAAATGGAAGTTTTTACATTAAAATAAATTTAATTTATTTTTATTTTGTTAATTATATAAATCTTTTATGTATCCATGAAAACCATTAATATATTTTATGTTTTTAAAATCATTTCTTTAAGAGTATGACTCAATTCCAATTTAGAAAAGGTATTATTTTGTTATGTTGATCCCTTGTATATGTGAAATAATTTAAACCACTCCCCTTTGTTAAAACCATGGGTGAAAACCCAGGGGTGGTCTGTGTTTTTTGTTATATTTGTATGTAAAGTCCAAAACCTAAGATGGAGAAAAAATAAATAATTCCCCACTCATTTTAATATATATACCCACACATGATCCCTTGTATCTTCACTAAAAAACTACATAGATCATAATTACTCTTTTATAACCTATTTAGATTCCGTCCAGGGAGTTCCAATATTCCTTATATGTGAGTGATGATAGATGGTGTAAACCACAGTACCGGGGGTGACGTGAATCCGGAGGGATGATATGGGTCTTGGAAACCATTGGGCGTACTGGGGTAGGATAATACTCTCCTAAGGAAAAATTTTCCTTTTATTGACAACCTTTTTTGTCGGTGACATATGCAGAGCTAGCAGGGCATGATGTTCATAGTCAACACAAGATGTCTGCATGACACTGGCCTTCCATCCTAGATGGCCTTGGATGATTATAATGATCCAAGTTTTTCCAAGGTATGGTGTATGGAAAATGGGAAAGGTGTGCCTGGGAATTTGACAATACCTAGACCATGATTAACCATGACCTACTTGGAGCTTCCACATTGGTCCAACCCGTACATGGGGAAAATAGAATTTTTTTTACTGGTGGTTGGGCCAGTATGTCTAATCTAAGTGTCAATATGTATCCTGCAAGGGATGTAATGAAGACACATTTAGTTCTGCGTGTTCCCTACAAACTTTTGTTCGATATGGTAAGGACACTTGGGGATATTTTGGATTAACTTGATATGGGTTCCAGGACTACCATACATCCCTATGGTTTATTTGCGTAAGAGAATCCATTCCACGGATCCTAAGCTCACATGAGTTATAATCAATGTGAGAAACAAGGAGTGGTTATATTGTCCCTTTCACATGTGTAAGGTGAAAGAGAATATGATGGGGGCATTTTTCATTTTCCTTTCTGGCACGGAAAGGATAGGGTCGAAGATCGATACATCGTTACATATCCTACGAATTCAGGAATCTAGACGCACATGGTTCTACGAGAGATCATGTAGTTTTCTATCATATGATTATGAATTTATATGAAATCTAGTTTAACGTCTTATGGTAAGAACATGAGTCACATTTCAACACCATGTTTCATGGATGAGTTCCTCATAGTTTAACTTCATGTGGAAAGGATGATAACTCATGGTTTAAGTTCTTATAGTTTTGACCTTTTTTACTAATATTTTAATGTCTTAGAGTTTGGACCTTTTGAACTCATAGTGTATAGTATTAAAGTTTGGACTATGTCATTAGAAGCTATTTTTACTCATAGTTTTGGTTCGTAGAGCTCAGAACTTAACATTGGGGGAATTTTTTATGAATCATAGATTAGAGTCATAGAGTTTAGACCACGATATGGGAGCATTTTTAACTCATTGTTTAGGTTGTAGAGTTTGGACCACATCATTGGGGTTTTGTCTTTACTCATAGTTTAAGTTCTTAGTGTTTGGACCATAACATGGGGGTAAACCTTTATGACTCATGTTTTAGGTTAATATTGCTTTTACTCATGCGTAGGGGTGACATAACTCATAGTTTGGGGTCATTGAGTTCGGACCATGGCATAAGGGAATTTTTATTCAAAGTACTTCATCAAGAACTTCTAATTTGTGAGACACGTGATGAGCATTATGTACATTCATATCAGGGAATATTCTGCATTGAAATAGACCCTATGTATGAAATATGGTCCATCACACTTTTCTTTAGGCTTTGGGGACTTCATCCCAAGTATCATCATGGTTCTGAGGACTAACACCATTTCTCCTATAAGAAAATATTGAAGGAAAACCTTTTCTCTGAAGGCTTGTGCGATCTATTTTTGGTAGATTTCTAAATGGTGTAGAGTGTGTATCCTTTTTTCATCTAATTGATCCATTCATAAAATCATCTCTCAGATTTCTCATATATGGATAGTTGATCACAAATGGATAGACGAATTGATGAAACATGGATTTCTGTAGGTGACACCGCCTCTGCCCTGTATACTAGTGAGTACGGGGTTGCCTGAGTGGCGGTGTAGGTTGTGGTCTGGTCAATCTACAATGCACGAAGGAGATTATCTTTCCATGATTTCATATCCTTATCATCCATGTTTTTAAGAATATTGGACATAGTCTGGTTGAAGTCCCCTATCTGTCCATTGGATGTCGCATGGTAGTGGGGTGACCGGTTGGCCTTGATTCTATATTTCTAGTACAGCTTATCTAGCTCAGCAAAGCAGAAGTTGGTGTCTTTGTTTTTAAATATTGTATGAGGGTCACCAAATCTAGTGATGATGTTATACATCACAAATATGACAATTTTGTTCACCCTAACTTCTTTATGTGGTATGGATTCATCCCATTTAGAAGAGAAGTCATTTTTTGTGTGTATTAACTTTAATTATCTGGCTATAATGAGAGGATATAGTCCCAAAACATTCATCCCCCATGAGAAATATGGAAAAGAGTAATTAGCTACATGAAGCATCTCCAGGGGGCGGTGAATGAATTTAGCAAGAACATGGATGAAATGGCACTTCTTAGTGAATATGGAATAATCTTGTATCATGGTGGGAAAGTAATACCCAAGCCTACAGATTTGGTGAGAGAGCATGGTTGCTGACTTGTGTTCCCCACAAGCTCTAGTGTGAACTTCTTTCATGATGGAATCAGCCTCATATCCATCATTGCATTTGAGAAGTACTCATTCAAGGCCTCATTTTTAGTCAACCATCCATTAGTTCACGCCATTGTACAAGGTAAAATTGATTGCCCATCCTCAGACCTACTCCACTTCATACTTAACTGGTTGAAGTTCCACGTTCTGAATAAAATTTATGATGGTTTTTATCCAACATGTTGTATGACCATAAGGCTCCAGAATGTGGCTAATTTCATAAATTTCTTCCATATTTATCTGTTTGAATGACAATACCATCCAACAGTTTGAAATTTTAATGGTTGTTTCATCATGGTTGGGATTATCCAAGGCTATGGATACATTTTCCAAATTGTTGGGTTGAACATTCTATGACTGAGGGACATGAGTAAATGGTGGTTGTGTGGAAATTTCTTCAATTAGTAATCAAACATGGTTCATCAAGGAAACAAATACATAATTCATGATAGAATAGTCATAGTTGATCTATTTTATGACTAATTATGAATCTCATTTTATTTTTAGGTGTTTGCCTTGAACCTAGAGTGCCAATTATTTGTTTATAAGGAGGGATCGATACTCTGTTTCATTGTTCATACACCCATCAGAAAAGAAGGAAATAGTAAGGAATGATGGACTTTTTTTTAGATAAGAGTACGACTCCCAACCCCACATTGTTGAGCTTGGGATTCTCCATCATTTTCCATATCAGGCTATGATTAGAACCATCGAAGTACATCTCGCACATCTGAGGGTTCTCCTAGATGGAAAACTCTTCTTCATCTGGATGTTCGGTATCCAACTGTACTATTTCTTAAAAAGGGTCCTTGGATTGGAATTTGTGAACGCCTATTATTTTATGGCCTTATGGGGAACATATCATATGTCAAACTGTTTGAAGATGACCACCCATCGTGATAGGTGCCCATTTAGTAATGGACGGCTGAGGATATACTTGAGCGGGTTATAGCAGGAGACTAGGTGGACCTCATGGTGTTGTAGTTAATGCATGAGCTTCAAAACTATGAAGATTGGGTCCAAGAAGTTATTTTCAATCTTAGACTACTGAATTTCAGTATAAATCATTGTCTGGATAAGGTATTAGAGGATGTTCTCGCAGCCGACATCATTTTTCTATGTGAGGAAGGCGCCTAATGACTGTTACAGGGTAGTAACCTATAAATTGAGTGGTCTACCCTCAAATTATGGCATAAGAAATAGTAGGATTTGGATATATCTTTTGAGGATTTCCAATGATTATTTACAATCATTATCCCATTCATATATAACTCAGTTCTTCATGAGCTTGGTGAAAGGTAAACATTTACCTGCTAGGTTGGCTATGTAGCACTAAATGTAGGTGAGGTTCCCTTAGAGGCCTCTCAACTCGTTTAGGTTTCGATTGGGGACACGCTAAGAATGGATTTCATCTTCTCATGGTTGACTTCAATGCCATTATGGAATATGAAGAAGTTGAGGAATTATCCCTAGGTAATTCCAAAGGCGCATTTCAAGGGATTCATCCTTAAACTGTGTTGTCTAAATTTGTTTAAGAGAGTTTCATGGTCTGCTAGGTGGTTCGATCTCTATTGTGACTTAACCACCAGGTCTTGGACATATCACTCGATGAATATTCACAAAAGGCTTGAAGATGCGATTCATGGCACACTAATATGTGGGTATATCATTCTTTAGACCAAAGTGTATCAATTTATAATAGAAAACTCCCTGATGGGACCTAAAAGCAGTAGAATATTCATCTCATTGGGTCATCTAGATTTGATTATATATAGAAAAGTCATCCATTTAATGGAGGGCCTTGTATACATAGATCAACAATTTTGTTATCGGGACTATGAAGTCGTCTTTCCGGCAATGGAGATTAAGATCCCTGAAGTCGATGAAAATTATAATATATCCATTATTATTTTTGATAGAAACTATGTTGGCCAGCCATATCGGATATTAGACCTCCAATATAAAGATGGGATTGATTAGTTGTTCAACTTCTGCCTCTATTTTGGTATCATGTGTCATGTGGGTCCTTCTAGATTCCAGTTTATAGCCCTTGTGATCTTCTAGTAAGCCTAGATGATCGGTGGAAACTTCAAGATCGAGGTCTATAATATCCATGGATTTCTAGGCAAAGATATCTCAATTATTATTTAAGAAGGAGGCATAATCCAAATGTTCCTCACCAGGCATGGACACACATATTAAAGTGAGCAAAGGGTTGTTTTTAGTGCCCAGATTTATCTCGTTAAGTTCATCGATGGGGGTGGAAACACCTTCTTCAAACAGAGGACATGCATCTGTGAGGTATTATTCCTATTATTCTTCTTGATCTTCATCATCTCCCCCTTCTGATGGAGAATATATTTTTGAGATAAATTCTCCAATCTTGGAAGAGAAATATTCTTCTGTCTTAGTGTGTAAGGCAATAGTATTTTGATGTCCCAAGGATGGTCAAATAGCCACTTTGATAGGGATTTTACTGATAACATGGGAGTAATCCTGCTCTTCTGGGTCTTTTGACATGGTGATCATAATAGAAATTATGTAGACAACTGAGTCTTTGTCCGGACAAGTACTTATAGATTCAATTTGGTTGATGGGTATTATGTACTCCTCATCAAACTACTGGAAGGGGTTAACGTGAGCCATATCCAATTCATTCGAGGAATTGATATAATCAACGTCGTCAGCCAAAAGATGTTTTCATCCGACACATTGAACCCTACAATGATGTAATGTGACTCACAGAACTCGAATGGGGATTTATCAATATGAAACACCCCATTTTCCCATTACTAAAATATTTAATGCACTAATGGTTTGAGGACAGAATTTCAACATGTTGATGAAGCCAAGGCCCCCCTAACAAAACATTGAATGGCGTGCTTTTCCTCACCACCCAGAACTATGAATCTGATATGAGATCTCTGAGACAAGTTTTATTCTTGATTCTTACCAATAGTTTCTGCTCAATTTTTTGTATCTTAGTGGAGTTGTAGTGCAGGGTGTTAAGATGTATTCATCATATCCCAGTTGAAGAAGCATTATCAGTGGTAGGAGGTTATCTTAAGATCCATTGTCGATGAAGTTCATCTAAACATAAATTCCATTTATCAATCTGGTCACATATAAGGGTTTGATGTGCCCTATAATGACAGTGTCTTCATCCAGGTCTATGAAGGAGTTGATAGTGTGACATTCTTTGGGACCAGTCTCCGTTCAATAGACTTCAGCTGCTACAATTTCATCCCCTATCTTCTGGGGATTTAGCAAGGTTTCATTGAGTGACTCCCGAAGATCATTGGACAAACTCAACGCTTCCATGATTGATATATTTTCTACTATAGAAGCCATATACATTAAAATTTCATATTTATTCTCAAAATTTTGGCACATTTTGACTCGGGGTTCTTCTTAACATACGTTTTATGGGTTTGAGCTTTAGAGGTACATGGTTGGACCTCTATATCATGGGATAGCGGTGCTCTAGTCCTTTCAATTTTTGGTTGGACTATCCTGACAGTATACCTTGGGTGGTTTGGTGTTTGTTCTTCCCCTAATGGATACTCCAAGATAATTTGGCTAGGATTTCATTTGAATGAGGAGAAAGAGCATTCCAGCTCTCATTGCATCGGCCAGAGGGTCCTTCCATGAGTTTTCATGATGTTAATGGATTGACTTGTGGCGTGGCATAGAATTTTAAGCCTCCGATGATCATGACTTCCATAGAACCACTGGTCTCTATGGCCTCTTCTTCCGGATCTCTAGTTGGATGTGTGGAATTCAGGTTCGTGGCCATAGTCATTATCAGAGAAGAGGTTCATCAATTTAATGACATTAATAGAGTTGAAGGTCAGTTGTTGATCTAATACTGTTCCGATCGGACTGCCTCCTTCTGATGGAACCATTTGGAAAGGTATTGCATGTTGAACCATTTGGCAAGGCGGTGCGAGTTGAACTAATTATATTGGAATGAAGTCTAAAAGTGTCAGAACTGACTTCGTCTTTGTTATGAGATCATATCATTGCTCTTTCCCTTTTCCATTATTTCCTTTAGAGGACCACAAGACTGATGAGGATGGTTGTGATGTATTAGAAGATTTTTGGGGCACAATAGTTTGTTTCAACTGTGACTGGATGGTGTTGTATACTCAGTTGATGGTCTTTTAGGTCATGCGGTTATCATAATTTTGATCCTTCTTTCTGGTGACTGTTTTCCACTCTTCTTCTTCTCTTGAGATAGAGGTGGAAACATACACTACTTGTATTGGTGGTGGGAACATCTTGAATTTCCCAAAATCTACATCTATTTCAGGAGATCATTGACAATAAAGCATTCCTGGATGGTGTTTCCTAGTATCTAATGACACAGAAAATAATTTGGATGTTCTTTGAGACCCACTTCATCGGCTTTATTTGGCCTTGGCTGCCGAGGAAGATTTCATTTCATGGTGGATATGAAATAGCCGCATACCTGGTAATCTCAAAATTAATAAACATTATTTCCTTGTTCTTAGAACTGATTTATTTTAGCACAATTTTACTCATCTTGCTGAGGTGGGGTGGCTGTTGGAATCCAGGGTGTCGCACATGATTGGGTGGGTTCCTTGCAAATGGATCCGATGTCGGGGGTGGCATAAGCGTGACAGAAGACACTTCAGAATTTCTTGTTCTTTTCCCACAGGATATTGGGGCTAATAAGGACTTAAGATTTTTTCCTTTTAAGGAGTCTTATATCCTTTAAGAAATGACAAAGAAGTATCTAAACACACTGTGTACTTCACTAGGATGAGCAATGTTCCCAATTCATTCCAAAGGATATATATGCATATAGCGAGAATCTCATCCTGGGAGAGTGGCTGATTCAAAGAATATGTTAGGCCTTTCTATATGGAAATGAAATCAAAGACTCTCTCATTCTCTCACTACATGGAGTTTATGAGATCACTGGTCATCGTCTTGGGAAGTGTCGAACTGAACTAGAAGAGAAACTGTTGTCAGAGGTCCTCCCAGCCTGTGATTGAATTAGCTAGCAAGCTTGTATACCATATAAAAGATGATCCCTACTAGGTTTATATGAAGAACCAATGGTTTATAGCTTCTTGCTACTTTTCAGTTCCCATCATGGGGTCACAGTAAGAGGCATATTGCATCAAATGTTGTTCTGGGTCCCTTGAACCATTGAATACTGGGACTACAGGGTTCCCAAAGTTTGGTGGTGGCGGAACATTACTCACCCGCTTAGGGTAGGGTTTTTTCTTTGGTTATATCATAGTTTTCCACCCCTCTATGGCTTCTAGTTAGGATGTTAGCTACTCACAAGTGTTTAAGAGCCCTTAATGTATATCCTTTCAGGCTTGAGCTTGAGATCGTGCGGTAGGGGCCAAGATTGGGTGTGTCGGCACAACTGGAATTTGGGGTGGATGCCTAGATAAGGGCATCATTTTTGGGTTTTATTGGGTATATTTGGGATTCCTTCCCAACAGGGGAAGTCATGATGTCCGTCCAGGGACTGGTTGAACATCCCTACAAACATGGATTCATTCACTGGAATGAGTTTCTGTGGTATGGTATCCTTTTTTGAATGTACCGGCTGACATTACGAAGAGGGAAAACATCCGGTGAGAAAAATCCCTCAGCATAGCTTGGTATTAATTCATCTAATCTCTTTCATTTCATCCTCCTTCTTGGCAAACCTTTCATCAAGGTTGAGGGGAACACTCTCTTACGGAGGAGGAGGCGGTTCATAGAGGACCTTGGATATATTTTCCTCTTTGTTGGAGTTTTTTGGAGAAGGTAATGTTGGATTGATAGAGGGGGGGACCCAGATTTAGAACCTCCCTCTGGTTCTGAGTATCCAAAACATCAGTCTTGGTGTAGAACGCCTCTAGGAGGGAACCATATTTCTTTGCGTCTTCTCACCATACATCATTTCTTGTGAGATACATGGCATTCACATTCACCACATTCACTGAGGCATACCTCATTGGGGGTGGTGTACACAGTTTTGAATGGTTGGAAGGATTATTGTGCCCTTTATTGGACTTTATCCTTCCATTCTGTGGAAATATTTAGTCTTATGGACGAATATTGACCCAAATAGAGCCCTAGTCTAAACTCATAACGCACCTTTGTCTCGGTGGTTGTAGACCACAAGAAGGGGTGGAACGGGTATCTCCTCTATCCATCTTTCTCCCTAGATGGTGGAAGAAAGACACCCTACATGAAGGAATTTGAGGTAAAAATGCTCACAGCTGTACTGGCTTCAGTTGTTCCCATCCTCCTGCCGCTATTATAAGGTTAGAATTTGTTGGTCTTATGGGGTAATTTTGATTTAAAAATGCCACAACCCTGTGGGCTAGAATTGTTCTTATACTGCAGCGGTACCCCCAATTATGTCCACCCTTTCAATTTAAAAAACACTTGCATGGGTGTATGCTGAGCATGGAATTTGAAATGCATGAATTCTATGGTCTTTTGAAATCATGCTCACTGCTTGTTGGTTGGATTAACTTAGGCAGGAAGCCTACTGGATGTTCCAGGTCACCTAACTCAAAATATTTTTGTTGGATGGATCTCTTCGACCCTTATTCTTTTGAAACTTACTCTAGGCCTGTTTTTGTTGAGTTTCCCATCTTTATGGGGAAGGGGTTTTGTTTGATTTTTTCCTCTGGTTGATGATATTGCTTGATGTATTTTCCTTTGGGTTCTGAAAGATGGGATGTGGGGTGAAGTGTAAAGCTCCATGTTCTCCCCACCCTCGAATGTGAACTCCATCTAGGGAATTTCCAATGAGGTGACACAATTTGTGCAGTTCATGGAGGCATGCATGTTAATGGGTTTTTATTCTCCTTTCTCGTTGTCACTGCCTTTCAGACAGGACAGCTTCCAAGTCGATTAGACATCGAAGCTCCCCTATTGTGTTGACATTGTCCGCATGTTCATCATGGGGTAGGAATTTTTCTTTTATCTTTCAAAGAGATGTCCATATATTCAGGTGAATGTAATGCATGAATTCTTGGGAAAATTATTATGGTATGTCAAAGTGAGAATTGGTTATATGACAATACATCACTGGTATATTATCTGTATCTAGTTGGATTTTCACAAGAAACAGATCATGTTGTTGTTATTATAGGTGATAATCATCTTGATATGACCAGTTCAATTTCAACTTAATAATTTCATTCAAATTCACTGGGATGGTTGGAGCCTTATCGATTAGCGGACGCTGTGGGGGTGGCTCAGAATATGAGCGTCACCCTAGACTATTATTTGGTTGAGAAATAATATAAATCATTATAGAAGGTGTACCCAATGTGTCTAAATTCCTTTAGAGTTCCCCCGTATAATAGGGGTTTCTCATATTTGTCTCAGAATGGGGAGGACCTTCTTGCCAGCATGTATTTTAGTTGCAAGGAGGGCCTTCGCAAGTGTTTCTGCAATGGCGAGGACTACCATGGAAACTTGATGCCCAACCATGGGAATTTTCCTAATGACATGTACCATAGGGGGTCCTTCACGGTGGGCTGTAGAAAGTTGAGGACCTTCTTGTGTCTTGACATCACTATGGGGAGGGCCTTCATAGCAACTGTCATAGTCATGAGGGCCTTCACAATGAGTGTCGTCATGGAGAGGAATACCATCATGACTTGATATATATCTGCAATGATAATTCCTATAGTTTACATCATGGGGAGGCCTTTTATGATGTACTCTAATGAAGAGAGAACCTTCTCATTTCTTGGAGTTACTATGGGGAGGACCTTTATAGTAACTATTATTGCGGGGAGGGCTTTCGCAATGACTATCATCATCACAAGGACTACCATCATGACATGATTTTCATCTACAAGGAGAAACATATCTACTGTGTATACCCAAGAGAGGACCATTAGGTTGGATAATAGTAAGGGGAGGACCTTATTATTGTTTGATCTTCAGGTTGAGGGGAGGTCAACCCCAACACAAATCAAGAGATAGTCTCTCGTGATCGATCATTGTTGACCCACAAAGTAATCCCCCATGGGTGCTCTGTGGAAGACCTTCAGAGCTACTAGTAGTGTCATTGTGGTGAGGAATTTACAATTTTTATTTCCATTTCCATAATTTCTTAATGGGATGACAGGGTCTTGAGCCTTTATTGATATATTTTTGAGGGTGTCAAGAACCTAGCTTCTAGCAGAGCAGGATGATGTATGTGCTCTTCATTTTCTAACTGCCTTTGGTGCTTTTCATTTTTGGGCACTCTCTTATGACTTATCTGGGCCATCTTTTATTGGTAATGGCCCTCCTATATGGGACCCCATCTTGTTTGGGGTTGTGATTTCATCGGAATACGCCAATGAGCATCTTGAGTTTTGGCAGGGATATATGCTTGCCCTGGAGTAGACACCACATTGGACTAGTTTCCCCCAGTTGGAATAGGTATTTGTTCCTGATCCAGTTGTCTTTAGGTCGCGGGATATTGCCATTGACCCTTTTGGATGGATCAGGGATTCATTACAGCTCCAGAATAACTATCTCATTTTGTGAGTGAGTCATTCCATTTGAGAAAAATCACATTGTTGAACCGATTTGTTTCCATTGCCGCCGATGCAATGATATCATGGCATGTTTGGAGGATATGTTCTGGAACCGACGTCTGATCATTCAACATGGATAGGATGTGATGAGACACATCTTTGGCTGGAACGAGTTTGATGGAACATTCCAATGTCAGAGTAAGAATTATTGCTTGATCTGGTCCTCCATGAGTTTCCAGTGGATACTGGCAATTCTTATGTACTGGGACAGAGGGACGAGTCAATCACTGGTTGCCTTATCCGGTTTCCACTGTATTTGACTGTTGGTCTTCAAATTCACGAGCACGGATTTTTATCTTCTATCTTTCCACTTTATTGGTCTCACGGGATTATTATGCATCCGATGGAATTTTCTTCTTCTCGTATTTGGTTTCCACCCTATTTGGATTGTGGGCTTGAAATGCATCCACATGTGTTTGTGTTGGTGTATAGCCCATCATTGACCTATTTTAATGGAAGGATTTCTGTTCGTCAGCAGTTGTTTGTGCCTTTATATAGATGGATTCTGCCCTTTTTTGTTGGTGGGCATGTTGTGTGTTGGCAGATATTTGCATCTGCATGTAGATTTCCGCTCTCTCTGCACGGCGGGACCGATGAGCACTAGCCGGAATGTGTGTGCTCGTATTGCACCGCCCTATTTTTCTGGTGGGCGTGAGTGTAGGGGGAAGATTCATATGTCACCCATTTACTGACGCCACTTATGTATGGTGTAGCTGCTCTTTAGGAACTAGGGTGATAGTGTGTCCCTAGTTTTATATCTTCCACCCATGGTGGGTCACTCGAGGGGCCCAGGTCTCTTGGACTCTTCCAGGCCCCCTTGGCATAAGCTCCTCCTTGGTGGGATGAGGTCTGTTTGTCCGATGTTTGTAGTGATGCTCTCTAGTAGGGTCCCATGGGTACGGACCCTGTCTAGTTGAGTTGAAGTCATCAGCATTGACTTCGTCTACCTCTCTATGGTAGGGGATTTAGTCATTATCATGTTCTAGGGACAAGCTCTCGAAACAGTTTGAGTCGAACACCAGTGTTGTAATGCACTGAGCTACCAATAGCGGCTAGAGAGGTGGTTCGAGGACCATTACAGACTAGAGGTCTTTTCTTGAAGCCTCCAACATGGGGATTATACCATTTTGGTGGTACTCTTTGATCAGCGTATTAGAAACCCAACATTAATGATGTTAGGTAGACAAAGGGGTCATGCTCTTCGTTGAGGCCTAGTCTGCCTGTGGGATCGCTGATTCATGTATCTTCATGGATCATGGGGATTTCATTTGGATCTAAGGTCACTCTACGGGATCTTGTAACATCCATATTTACATAGATACTAAAAAACATCAACAAAATATCATTCCATTATACATATGAATATTTGGTGATTCGGCTTGGCCCCCATTCCCATTTCTTTTACTGTGGGGAGAAGGGGACTCAGTGGGGTGAGACCACCACTTTGGTTAAGGATTCACATTGGGTTCACCATTTTTTTCTGCCTCCATGGTAGTGAATTTTGCACATATAAGGGCAGAAAAATTGGTATAATGTGCAGTTTCCTTTTGTCTTTTATCATTGTTGGTAGAATTGCCACCATGTATTAGGATTCACATCAGATTCAAAAAAAAAATTCTACCTCTGAGGAGGCACGTTTTGTGCGTACTACGTCATAAGAAATGGTTTGATTTGAAGTTTCCTTTTGGCTTTTATAATCATTTATAGAACTTCCACCTATGTTAAGGATTCAAGTTGAGTTCACCAATTTTGTTTTACCTCCGAGGTGGTGCATTTTTCTTGTCTAGGGAAGAAAAAATGGTTTGACGTGTATTATCCTTTTGTCTATTATTAGCGTGGGTAGAACGACCACCTTGGTAAAAGATTCACATCGGGATAACCATTTTTATTCTACCTTCTAGGTGGAACATTTACCAAGGATGAGAAAATTGCACGATGAGGATCATCACCCATCCCATTATTTCATAGAGATGGGCTATCATCGAATTTACCATTCCATTGATTCGACCTGTTTTTCTTCATTATCCTTTAATAAATGTTCAATTTACCCTATGGAGAACTGTTGGTGCTATTGGGTAATTTCATGGGGGTAAATCACTCATGAAATCGGTCCTTCTCAGGTATAACTTCCTCAAATGGTCTCCCATGGGTTTATTCATGGTGCCAAGAACACCCAATGGCCCTTGTATCTATGATTCATGGACCTGATTTCCTATGGAAGGTGGTCGTCTGCTGATGATTTTCCCAAGAACACTTGAGGTCTACATTGGTCGATAAGATGGGAGTTTAGGCTCAACGCACCCTTTCGGGGGAGCATTACTTCTTGTTATAAGACTCTCTTATATATTTAAGACGTGTTAATATGTTCTTGAATCCTTGGTTCATTCCCGAAGATTATTTCAATGGCTAACCCTTGGTCTGCAAGATCATAATGAGCATTCATATGTTTGATTCCATGGAGGTGATGAAGAATTTTTCATATTATAATAAGCTCTAGAGTTTATCATCATCCACGAGGGATGGAGGGTGACTTTATGTTGGGATTCGGCCCTCAAGAAGGGTGTCCTTCATATCCTCGGGAGAGGAATTAAAACCCGTGTATTTTGTAATGTGCATGGGTTATGCATGAGAGTTTCCAATTTGACACACATGATTTGGTGGACCCTTCATGGGTGGCCACCTGTTTGAGCTTGGGAATTCTGGTAGGCATCCTATGTATCATGATTTGGTCTAGAATCATGGTTCTTGTAGTTCATAATGTGTGTGGATTACGAATGGGAGATACCCATTTGAGATATCATGTTTGGGTGGAACCTTTCACATGGGCACCCTTTTTGAGCTCGGGCTTGCTAGTAGGAATCCTATATATCTTTATTTGGTCGTAAATCAGATTTACCATTGTTTAGAATGTGTGTGTCTTATGCGTGTAATCATCATATTGAAGGGGATATGTTTGGGTGGACCCTTCATGGGAGGGCACCCTTTTGATCTCGTGCCTTCTGGTAAGTGTCCAATGTATCTTGGATTTATCAAGAATCATAGTTCTCATTTTTGAAAATGTGTGGGGTTTATGCATGGAAGCCACCCATTTTGGAAACATGACTGAATGGAACTTTTCTGGGAGGTCACCCTTTTTAACTCAGACCCTCTGGTAGGTGTCGTACATGTACTCATTTGTTTAGGAATCATAGTTCTCATAGTTTAGAATGTGTGCATTATAATCCTAACAAAACAATAATTCCACGTTTTTCATGCTCGGTGTGAAAAACCAGAGGCTATGAAAGATTCAACAATTCTCATGCATCCTACCCTATTAATGATAGAGGGAGGGAAAACAATAGAAGAGGCCAGGGAAACCGTGCGCAAGGGCGTGAAGTGATGAACCATTCCTTGTGAAATGTAATTAATTTTCATGCAGCCCTGACTCAGATGATTGGAGACTTACCTCAGTGAGAGGGCCCCAGAGAATGTTCTAGGAAAGGGAGAAGTTTCTCCCTCACCAAAGGGAGAGAAATAATAACCTCTTCGACTGGTAATTATTCCTAATTGAATGTAAAAGAAAGTGATCACCCCTAATCCCAAGAATATTGAGGTTCAAATCGAAATCCCATGGTTGGACTCTTGGTTACTGTGGGAATGTAGCCTTACATGCATTCCTGAAGCCTGCACCTTTTTTGGGAGGACCTTCGTGACTCCACTTACAGTGGGTATGTAGAATTAATATGGCACACTGATGGTCCTGATGGTATGATCATATGGTTTCAGTGGCTTTGGGGGAGGCTTTATCCTAGAGATGGAGAAATGGTTAGAAGAGGGATCAAGGGGTATTGGATGGTAATTGAGGGGTGAGGTTGGAACCGGAGGGAACAATACTCGAAAACGCCCCATTCTACATACTGGTTTCTCATACGGGATAGGGAAGGCTCTACATACCGTAGTGGTATATAGGAAGGAGGGCTATCCACGTACTATGTGGTTCGCAAGCATGGGTATAGCCAACTATACACTAGAGTGGTGCACATATCACCATGCTGCTTGGTGTTACATCAGTATACAGATTCGGTACGTGGTGCAGGGTCCCGTCGGCGTAGCTTTATGCCACGCGGGGCATAATACCAAAGGAGGGTCTAAAGGATTACCATTCATAGGATATACATCTTAGAGAAGTATTTGGTTCACGACTTACTTGTTGGGTTCATGGTTATATTATTATTATTATTCAATTCTATAATTTTTGTGGTTCACATTTGGCTGTACCTACGGAGGAAGTGGTTTGCAGTTTGGGCTTTACCGTTGAAGCAAGATGAATGTCGGAGAGCCACTTCTGAGTCTCCCTCATGCTTTCATCACCCATCCTTCTTTCAACCTGTCATCATTTTTTCCTCTTCTACTGTTCTCCATTAATAGAGCATCAATGTCCTTGTATCTACAAGGCACGCGACACCATTTGCGGAGGCCCATTGAAGAAATTTTATGACCCATGGAAGACTCAGTCAACTAGGTTTTGCAAAGCCTTCGGTTCACAATAATGGTTCGTGGAACCCTTCATGTCTACATAATCTGAGAACTGAGGGGTTCACGATATGGAATGAGGATGATCTTTCAATCAGAACTCCTTCTGTTGACAAGGTTCATGGTTTTCCTTATTCGATGGTCATCTATTTTTGGGATAGAAGTTTGCTGACCGTCCCACATACCTAGCGGTTCCCGATCTATCTTCTTCACATACCTTTCCCGCTGATGGTATGTAGGGAACTTGAAAACTTGAATTACTTCATGTTCCTTCAATGAAATGCATTTCAATTTGAGTCCCTTCGCCTTGACAAACTTATTGTAGTGTTTGATTCCCTCTTCAAAGTGATTTCCAGGGATATTCCCTCTCCTTGGAAAATTTTCAGGACCCTACACATACATGTATCATGGGAATTATTGATCATTTTTCTATGTTTTGAAAATAATTTACGTTTTTTTCTTGGTTTTGGCTATGTGATGTGAGTTTTAAACTAAAATGAAACTATTATATTGAAAACATGAACTTTTCTTCTTATGGAAAATATCATGTGTCAAATTTACCTGTGGCCAATTCATATATGTCACAAATGAAATTTGGATAATTTTATTAATTTTTTAGAAAATTATGATCTCGCATTCTTGGTTTTGCCTATGTGAAGTGTGCTTAAAACAAAAATGAAACTTTCATATTAAAAACATAATCTTGGGTCATACAGGCCACAATGTGTTTCATATTGACATGAATTAAATAACTATACATATCAAATGAATTATGAATCGTTTTCCTAATTTTTTAAAACAGTATGATCTTGTTTTCCCTATTTTGGCTATGTGACATGCATTTTAAATTAAAATGAAACTTTAATACTGAAAACATGAACTTTTAATCATACCGATCACATCATGTGGTTGATTGATGTGTGGTCAATTACAATACATCACAATGGAATTATGGATCATTTTCTTATTGTTTGAAAACTAGATAAAATCATTTTATATATATTTTTTTAGTGTAACACATGTTTAATATAAAATGATGCTTTTATAATTAATCATGAACTAGGAGTCATACCATCTAGGTCATGTTTTGGATTGAGGTGAAGTCCAATATTACATTCCAAAAATGAATTATGCAATTTTTTTAAAATATTAGAAATAATAAGATTTCATTTACACAGTTTTCGCAATGTAACATGTCTGTTAAACTAATTTTACACATGAAAACACACACTTTGAGTAATATTGGACACATCATGTGTTGAATTTACATGCATTCAATTCCTACACATAAAAAATTATTTTTGGATCATTTCACTAATAATTGAAAACAATATGTGTTCAGTCTCATGGTTTTGTCTATTAGATGCACCTTTTAAACTAAAAAACACTTTTATATTAAAAACATAAAATGTCAATCATATTTTAAAAAATCACGTGTCAGATTATAGTATGGTCCATTCCTACAAGTCACATCCTAATTTTTCATTTTTTTAAGGGTTTTAAGCAATTTGAGATTATTTTATCGATTTTTGATAAGTGACATGAGTTTTAAACTAAAATGATAATTTTATATTGAAGACAAGAACATTGAGTCATATCAACTACGTCATGTTTTTTATTGAATTCTATTCAATAACTACACACCATTAATAAATTATAGACCATTTTCATAAATTATGAAGGTAATCTGGCCTTGTTTTCTTGTATTTTGATATGTGATGCATTTTTTAAACTAAAATTAATACATTACAATAAAAACAGGCATTGTGTGTCATATGATTCATGTCATTTGTCAGATTTATGAACGATCAATTCCTGTATGTCAAAAATTATTTATGGATCATTTTGATAATGATTGAAACAGTATAAGCTTTTTTACAAAACTTTTTAAAAGTGACATGTGTTTTAAACTAAAATTACACCTTTATATTAAAAATCTGAACATGGAATTATTCTATTAAAATATTATGTCATATTGTCACATGGTTAATTCCAACACATCAGAAATAAACTATGGATTATCATTTAAAAGTCTTAGGGAAATCATTATGGGTTTTATCGATTATGGATATGTGATGTTTCTTTTAGAGTAATGTGATACTTTTAATGTGAAGACATGAACATTGAGTCATAAAAACCACATTATGTTCTATATTGATGTGAAATAAATTCCAATACATTGTAAAAGAATTATGGATCACTGTATTAATTTTTCAAAATAATATGAGCTAATTTTATTTATATTAATAATGTGATGAACATTTAAAACTAAAATTATAGATTAATATTGATAACATGAATATTGAGTCAAAATAACCTCATCATGTTCCATATTAATGTGTGGACATTTCAAACACATCTAAAATGAATAAATATCATTCTCAAGAATTTTTTAAATAAACTAAACACATTTTATCAGCGTTGATAAGGTGAATTGTATTTTAAATTAAATGTCAGTTTTATATAAGAAACATGATATTTGAGTCATAATAGAAACATAATATGTTGTATTGTTGTCTATCCAATTCCAACATTTCAAAAATTAATTATGGATCATTTTAATAAATTATTATAACAATTTTAGCTCATTTGATCAATTTTGAAAATGTGATTCTTTTTAAAAAAATTACTTTACATGTAAAGATCAAGCATCCTCTCAAAACCTAAAACCGGAACCCCTGTTAGAACATCACTCACAACTTATTATTCTCTTATTCATTGATTATTATGTTGTTATATTACATAGGATCCTTTATTAGTGTTTTTATTATCAATTATTTCATTTATTTTGTTGAATCAAACATGAATGTAAATAAATTCAACTTTTCTATTCATCGTATGGGTGGAAGTGATTATAAAAGGTCTACGAAAATTTTTAAAAACTCATCAAAAGGTATAAATTCACCAAATTAAAATTACAAGTCTTTGTGCATGGAATTATATTTCAAAAAAATTCTAATATGTCTCTTTATTTTTGGGTAGAAGGATCCTTGAACGGTTTACCTCTCACCATTATATTAGTTGTAGCCACAAAGTCCAATATCTCATGAGCTCTAGTAGCTTTTTTCATGTCACTAGATGAACCAAAATCTATAGATAATTACCCTACATGATAATTATTCATGAGAAATTTATAATTTATTTATTTATTTAAAGGTCATCGCCAATGAATTTTTCACTTTATTCCAACTCATGCAAACCCCAAAAGGATGAAAATTAGTGTAAATTTAAAAAACAATGCATGGTGAATTGGGGATTGAGAATATATTCTTTCAAATCCATTAAATATTATAGTATCAATAGAAAAATTCATTTCATCACACAATATGGAGTGTTAGTAAATGTATTAGACATGTTGAATATATTTGTAGGTGGATTGGAATATATGTGAATGAATTTCCAATCATATTGGGGATTTTTATTGAGATTGATTTATTTTTTCTCTCAGATACAACAAACATAATCAAATATATCATATTGTTGTCATATGGAAGAAGAAACATATGATGATAGGATCAAAAACTCCATATTCATCCATTAGAGGGGGAAAAATATGTCGGTGTTGAAATTTATTTTCATTTATGGGTGGGTCAAATCTCAACGAAATTTGGACTAAAAATAAAAGTTTATGATTTTTTAAAAAAATATAACTAAAATATTTTTGATTGTACATGAATTTTATTTCCTAAAAAATAATATCTGTGCACATTTATTTTATTGCTCCACATCCAAAATCAGTCTCTAATAGAATATCCTCTTCTGGATCACAAAAATAATATGTAATCACTTCTACTTGATGTTAGTAGACATTCTAACACCGTGATATCTACATGTTCATCTCTAAAGAAATTTACTTCTTATTTTGAGTACATAGTAATTTGGACATATAGGTAGTACATTGAAAACATAGACAAAAAAACTATTGAAAATATAATAATTGAAATATTAATTACCTTTGGGAATAACTTTTTTGGGGATGATAGTTTTTAGATGGTATAAAATATCATTCTTATATTTGGAAATTCAATATCCACAATCATTATAATTATATTATTTCAAAAGATGAATAAACATTGACAAAATAATTAATTTTATTTCAAATGTGGTTTTATTTTTAAAATATTACTATATATACCTTAATTTATTTACTTTCTTAGAAATCCTTAGGAAAAATTTGTTTAGTAATTGATGCCAAACTATAATTTAACTAAAATTTGTAGATCAATCTATGATAATATAATTCTTGTTAAAACATAAATAAAATTGGTTAAAGTGAACATAATCAAAAAATTGTTATTGTAGTACATTAAGAATTCACAATGGACATCATGTGTGGTCAATATTATTGAAAAGATATTCTTTGGATAAAAAAATTGGTGTTTGAAAATTGTTTTTGATTATCATCAATTCCTTTCTTAAAAACAAATAAGTAATGTAAAAAATAATATATATATTTTTTAATGATTATAATGTAGAGATTGACACCTGCATTTTATCCACCAAGGGAAGTATTCAATCTATTATTTTCATTTTAAATTACACACATAATTAATATTTTATAATTTAATGTGTTTCAAATTCCAAACAAATATTTACTATAAACATGATAGAGTGATTAATGAGTCCAAAATTTCTTTGTAGGGGTTTCCATTTATATATTTATAATATATACACATATAGAAAATATTAATATGTATTAGTTACAATGAACATATTAGATTAATTTTTTTGGAAAAACAGATTTTGAAAATGTACCTCATGTATGTATTCACAACTAATACTCATAGCCATTAAAACATGATAAATTCATTTATAGTTTATATACCAATCATTTCTACAAAGGAATATCCAAATAGTTTTTCTTCATATTCAATGTATGACATAATTTTATCTTTAAATGTTGTATATGAATGAATTTTTCATGTTAATACATGATGTAGTGGAACATGTGGGTTAATTGTTCTCATAGAAATTCATTTTGTTTTCGTAGTTGATTTACTAAATTTTATTATTATGAACATCCATTTATCATTTATTTTTAACATATGTAATTTCATATCGAATTTTAGAATTTTTTTTTATCAATTTAGAAACATTATTTATTTGATTTTTTAAAAAACATAAATCATGTATCTTTATAATATTGAATGATCATTCAATAAAAGTTACAATAGCATTATCACCCATGTTAACATACAATAAACAAATAATAATAGAAAAATTAGTTCTCAGATCATGAGATATATAAATCCAAAATATCATGTTTTATTTTGGAAATTTTTATCATGTAACATATATCTTAGGAAATTATACACTATACACCACAGAATAGAGAGATGTGTGTGTGTGTTAATAGATATAAATCACATACAATTTCAACATATAGATTTTTTGTAATATAAATCTATTAGAATATTTTTGATTCACTTTAAAGAGAAAGATATATGATAAAATTGGTTTCATTAAGTAGGTCATGTAGTTGGGGGATTGGAAAGACTCAAAGATTACGGGGTTATGTGGCTCTTTATGTATTAATCACAGTTTTGGTATTGGTTCATATTGATCCTTTCAAATAAACTGTGCCGCAAAACTATATTGGATGATAATATATTATGAAGAATATATCTTTTTATACATTCCATCCATCCTATCATATGTATATCATAGAGGAATTTTATTCTCAAAATATGTTTGTGTCACGACCCGTCCTCGGGGTCCGTGCCGTGACTACCCGAAGCCCACCTTCCATAGGCCAAGGGCTGGTGACTAGCACCAAAGGCGTAAATCCCGATAACTGGGAAGGAATTTCCTTTATAAAAGTAAACAAGTACCACAGAGTAAGCAAGAAGAGAAAGTAAACACTAAGTACAAGAGAAGTGCTGAAAAGTAACTGGGCCAGAATACAAACCCAAAAGAAAGTAAAAATACAACTGAACAAGTACAACAGGAAAGATAACAGCTGGAAGGACAGAAGCGGCTCCTGGGTAGGCCTCCTCGGATCCTACCAGAAGGGTAGGTACAGATGGCGTAGCTCCTGGTCGTCCTCCACGGATCCTACCTGAATGGTAGGTACAGATAGCCTCCTCCACGCTCTCGTCCGTCAACCTCCTCCGTGTGTCGTCTCGTCGTGTAGTCCACCTTCGGGTACTGACTCGTCCTGTAGTCCACCTCCGGGTATTGACTCGTCATGTAGTCCACCTCCGGGTACTGTCCAGTCCTCGAACACTCGGCCTCCGTCAGCACTGCTCGTCGTCTGCAACCAACACAACGAGGTGCGGGCATAGCCCGTGCAGGGGTGAGTATAATGATAATCAGTAGGGACCCCGAGACCGTAAAGGTCTCACTAAAACCAACAAGGATAACCACAAGAAGATCTCAACAGATAACCTCTATTTAGGTATATGCCCATACATATACCTAAGTTATCGAGTAACCCATCTCAATCATGAGAAAACACAGGGATTATGAAATCAATGGATAACCACCACCCAGGTATATATGCCCCTACATATACCCATGTTATCAAGTAACCCATCTCAATAATGAGGAAACACAAAGGTCATAGACTCAGCTCAAACCAGGATTTTCATTATCGAAACCGTAACTGCCGAAGAACCTCGTCTCTAGAGTGTACAATGGTCCTGTCACAACTCCGAGGTACTGCTCACTAACCTAAGACTGCTGAGGTACTCCTCCGGTCGAGTACCACGGGCCTGCCACCTCACACAGTAGTGCTTCCCGCCATGGGTATGCCACCTCACACAGTAGTGCTCCCCCTCATAGCCTACAGAGGTACTCCTCCTGTCGACTACCGCAGGTCTGCCACCTCACACAGTAGTGCTCCTCCGCCGTGGGTCTACCACCTCACAAAGTAGTGCTCCCCACTGGGCTATGCAAGTCACTCGTAGTCGAATCGGACAAGCAGTCATCAGGTCTCAGCCGGCTACACGGTCTCCGTACTCTGCATGCTCGTCTCCGGGAGGGTCTTCTCCATGAGCTACTGGTCGATACTCCAAAACATCACAAGTCCCACAAAGAAGTATCTCAAAGGACCTCCTCGTCACAGGGGTCTCAACACAACAGACGGCGCGTCAATCGGACGCCCGGTCTGTGAGTTATTAGATTTTTCGTCCTAGGGGCCTGGTTGGTTTTGTAAGTGAACCAACCCGGCAGTATCACAACTGTAACCCAAACTCTCATAGGGTATACTCATAGGGACCGTTTCTCGACGAGATCACCAACGCCGCTGACGGTTCGTCAAACGGGCGTCCGGTCTGAAAGATATCATCTTTTTCTGTTCCAAGGGCCCGGTTGGATTTCGGGTACAATCCAACCCGAATATAACCCAACTGCATCCAAAAATCGGGGGGAGGATGCCAAAAGTTCCGTATCATCAATAGGAATGCAACGCAACAGACGTCGTGTCAATCGGACGCCCAGTCTGGAAGCTATTGGCTTTTTCATCCCGGGTGTTTGGTTGGTTTTTAAGTCAAAACCAACACGACCGTACTCCAACTGTGTCCAAACCTCGAGCGGAATAAGCCAAAAGATCTGTTTCCCTTAGAGGAATCCATCAAAGTCGACGGTATGTCAATCGGACGTCCGGAGCTCATGATATGAGTGTTTCCGCTCCGAGGGCCCGGTTGGTTTCGTGGATGAACCAACCCAGACGAACCCAAAGTATTCCGAAACATTAAGTGTAATATACCGAAACGACCGTCTCGATCCAAGGATCGCGTTGCCGCTGACGGCGCGTCGTTTTTAGGCCCTTAGCTCAAGATATGAGCAAAATACCTAAAAGTTCTGGAAATGGGGGGTCTGGGCCCAGGCTGACCCGGCCCGACCCCCCCTAGGTCGGCCCGAACCGGGTCGACCCGACCCGGTCTGACCCGGCTGGACCCTGTCCGGCTAGGCCAGGGCGCGGCCCGGCTCGGCCAGCCGGTCCGACTCGGGTCGGCCGCGCAACGCGGGGGGCACGCATGCCCCTGCGTGACAACACTGCGGCCCCCGTGCGGGGCCACCCTGGATCACCCAGACGCAGTCGGGCCGCTGCGTCCCTGAACCACGGTTCCACGCGGTCGCGGAACAGCCTCGCCGCCGTGGATTCAGCCATGGCGAGGTTTTCCCGCCGGCGCCGCCGTGCCGGCGCAGCGCGCCGGCGGAAGCTTCCGCATGCCACCAGAGTTTCTCTGGTGGTCCGATTTCCTTCCCGTCTACGCTGCTGTTCCTCCCGGGTTCCGTTCTTCACTGCGGGATCATTAAATCACCTCTGCGGCACGTTTTGTCATCTCCCGCCAAATCTGCACAACAAGGAATAATTACAGAGGGTTTTCGGCCGTGTTTGATTGGCCCGCACCCTCCGCGTTAGATAATAATAGTCGGGAGAAATAATCAATTTTATTTAAATAAAAAATTGAATCAAACAATTCCACGATTCCTCAAATAAAATTGAAACATACCAAAATTTCCCCAACCCGCAATCAAGAATACTCATCCCACAACCAAACTTCCCGCGGATCAACTTAGTATTGAGTTGATCCACGTTATTTATTTTCAAAAGGAAACATCCGAGGAAAAAGGGGGTATTACTATTCTCAAATAAAAACCCTACCTCATCGGACGTGCGTTCTTCGCGGAATTGACCGTCGCGGAACAAGTGGAGCATCACGTCGCGGAAGGGTGTCCCGTCGTCGTGGAAGGCCGTCGCGTCGACGATGTTGTCATTGTCGATCGAAGGTTGTCGCGGGGATGGATCATCGCGGAAGAAGCGTCGCATAGGGAGAATCGTCAGCATCGCGGTACACGGCGTCGCGTCGCTAATCTCCACGGGTTCGGCGTTCTTCGCGTTCTTCGCGTTCTTCACGTTCTTTGCGAAGAAGGAGGAAGATACATAGAGATTCTTCAAAGGTTTAACACAACATTTCAAAAGGAAGGTGTGTTGGCCTTATTTTATTAACATTCCAACAAAATGAAATCGTTTTAAGAAACGAACGAAATTAATTCATTGAATTAATTTCAACGAATAAACCGCCCATTTAATAGGAGCGTTTAATTGTTTAAGAAAACGCCCCAGTTGACTTTTATTTAATAGGGGTTTTCGCAGGTGCGTTACTTAGCGGAAAGAAATAGTGGGGCTCATGTGGGCCCCACCCCACAAATATCCTATCAAGTGGATAGGAAATTTTGGGTTGCACCCTATCAGTTTCAACTAATCTTAAGCAGCTTAAAGTGGTCTTCAAGCGGCTTTAAGTGAAATAAAAATAAAATTGTCACACAACTTTATTTTATTTCAGAACTTAAAACCCAAAAAATTAAAAACCACAACCAAGAAAACACAACTCTGGAAGAGGCGTTTATAAGCAAGTAGCGGTGCTACTATTCCATCGGTGCCCTCGGAATTCGATTTCGGGCACCGGTTCAAAAGTTAGAAAAACCCGCTCGTCCGTTCATTGAACGTACCCGATCCAAACTTCAGAAAATGATTCTGGGCACCCCGGGCCTCGGAATCAGGTGCCGTCAAAAACTGCGTTCTTGTAAAATTCCAAAGAAAAATTATGAAAAAATTTCCCTTGAAATTTCTGGGTCTTTACATTACTTCCACCACAGGGCTTTACGTCCCCGTAAAGCTTCAACATAAACTAGGGTCACAAAAGCGGTACAGAGCACGCATTCGAGCCTTCCGCTCCCATTTGCTCACCTGGAGGTTCCCGTACTGCCAAAGAAAGTGAACCCGAGGAATCGATCGTCCTCATAGGATCCGCTCATGTCGATCCTCGATCCCTACTGAAACATCCGTGAATGATACTCCATCACCATCGTCCATCTCCTCAGGATCGATGATATGCGTCTGGTCGTGCACTCAGTGCAACTGAGGTGGTAGAGCCAGGCGTTAAGACACCTCGCCAAATCTCTGTAATCCATGTCGAGGTGAGACACGCAAGAAGACATGATCGCCATCCTCGAACTCTAGTGGCCTCTTCCACCTGTCAGCATAAGACTTCTGCCGGCTCTGAGCTGTCCTCATCCGCTCCTGGATGACCTGGACCTTCTCTGTCGTGGCATGGACCATCCCTGGTCCCACAAGAGTTGCTATGATTTCTTCTTTGCCAATAATAGAAATCTGGTCTCATCCCCTGGATGAACCACGTTCATCGCCTAATACAGTCAATCCCGACATGGATGATACTAATCCATACTAAGGACGACGTCGTAAGGCCTCAATGCTACTACCAAGAGATTCATCCATTACTCTCGCCTCCAAGGGTTGAGTCACACTGTCGGAATCAGTGTGTGGTAACTAGGTCTCCTCCAGTAGAAAATTCGAAAGTGAGGGTCAAGTCAATAGTTTTAACCGGGACCTCTCAGTATCAACCCAAAAAAGGACATGGAAGCAAACATCATAAAGATAAGAGTCTTTTTTTATTGCATCTCATAATACAAAGACACGAGGCATCTACAACAAACATCAACAAAGCTAGAAGAAGCATAAACAAAAGTCTCCAGGTCTGGAGCTAGTCCAACTCCCGTTCATCTGCTTCCGGAGCTCCATAATCGTAGGCCTCAGCTGCCTGAAGCTGAGCTCTCCCATGTCCACCAGTTCCCTATGGTCGGGGTGGACCTCCTGGTGGTGGTGGTGGCAACACCCCGAAGCATCGTCCACCTCCAGCTGCACGGCCAGCTCATCTGCCATGGTCGCCTACTCCTAGTGGTCTGCCTTGATCGAACCTCTGCTTATTCCTGGGAGGTTCTTCATTTAACTGTTGGTCATCTATATGGCGGGTCGGACAGTCACGTGCCATGTGACCAATCCCGCCGCAGGAGTAACACTTCATGGAAGGTCTGGCTCTATCACTTCCCTTGGTGCCTCGCACTACCGACCCTGAGTCACGTGGTCGACCACCTGTAGGTCTGGTCCTCTTGCACCTCTGCGTCATCTGTCTACTGCCTGCTACAAAAGACTCTGGCACATGCCGGCTAGTGGTGGGTCCTGTTGCTGGAGACTGCTCAGCAGGGAAACTCTCCACTAAGAGGGCTCTCTCCAACACCCCTGTCTGCGTTGGAATGTTGTGCGATACAACCGAAGCTCTGATCTCCCACCTGATCCCCTGCTCGAAGGTTCGGGCCCTGAAGAATGGGTCTCGTACCATGTCTGTATAGTATCACGAGAGGTCTGTGAATCTCTCTGAGTACTGCGCCACTGACATTCTGCCATGTTGCAGCTAAAGTAGCTCCTGTATACGCACCGCTCGAAGGGTGGATGGTACAAACTCTGCCCGGAACAGGCTCTCGAAGTCTGCCTATAGAAGTGTCACCTCGTCATGCATATAAAGCATCAGGATCCACCATCTGCCTACTTCTTCTTGAATAAGGCTGGCAGCAAGGATCAGCATGATATATGTTGGCATCCCCACTAGCCTGAAGACTCTAACCACAGCCTCCAGCCAATCCTCAACTGCCTGTGGGTCCGTCCCTCCCTGGAACCTGGGTGGCCTCTGGTGCTGGAACTCATGCAGTGCACTCAAGCGACGTGCATCCTCTGTTGTTGGGGCTGGTGGCATTGGTGGCCCAACGGGTAGTAGTACCGCTGGTGCCTCCACTGGTGCCTCAACTAGGATAGGGCCCTGTACTGAGGCCTCATCGCTCGGTGGGCTGTCAGTACGTACCACTCTCGGGGCACTAGCTCGGCGTCCACGGGGAGGAATCCTGAGAGATACAACGTGACACGGTGAAAAGATTATTCCTGGTGAGCTGACCTGGTTTGAGCTGACATTTAAATACTTCTGGAAACACACACGCAATCGGTGTTTTCGTGCACAAAGTCGGAAACCAGTTGTCAGGGTCCTGGTGTATGGATACGTCGGCCGCCCGCACCAACACTGGAATCCCTGAACTGAAAACCACACTCGGTACTCTTAACACTATCGCTTCACAGAAAGAAAATAACAGAGTTATAATTTCTGCGGTAGAACCGAACTCCTCTGATACTAATTTGTCACGACCCGTCCTCGGGGCCCGTGTTGTGACTACCCCAAGCCCTCCTTCCATAGTCCAGGGGCTGGCGACTAGCACCAAAGGCGTAAATCCTGATAACTGGGAAGGAATTTCCTTTATAAAAGTAAACAAGCACCATAGAGTAAGAAAGCAGAGAAACTAAACACTAAGTACAAGAGAAGTGCTGAAAAGTAAATGGGCCAGAATACAAACCCAAAAGAAAGTACAACTACAACTGAAAAAGTACAACAGAAAAGATAACAGCTGGAAGGATGGAAGCGGCTCCTGGGTCTTCCTCCTCGGATCCTACCTGAAGGGTAGGTACAGATGGCGCAGCTCCTGGTTGTCCTCCACGGATCCTACCTGAAGGGTAGGTATAGATAGCCTCTTCCACGCTCTCATCCGTCAACCCCTTCCGTTTGTCGTCTCGTCATGTAGTCCACCTCAGGGTACTGACTTGTCGTGTAGTCCACCTCCGGGTACTGACTCATCGTGTAGTCCACCTCCGGGTACCGTCCAGTCCTCGAACACTCGGCCTCCGTCAGCACTGCTCGTCATCTGCAACCAACACAACGAGGTGCGGGCATAGCCCGTGCAGGGGTGAGTATAATGATACTCAGTAGGGACCCCGAGACCCTCAAGGTCTCACGAAAACCAACAAGGATAACCACAAGAAGATCTCAATAGATAACCTCTACTTAGGTATATGCCCATACATATACCTAAGTTATCATTTAACCCATCTCAATCTTGAGAAAACACAGGGATTATGAAATCAACGGATAACCACCACCCAGTTATATATGCCCATACTTATACCCAAGTTATCAAGTAACCCATCTCAATAATGAGAAAACACAAAGTTCATAGACTCAGCTCAAACCAGGATTTTCATTATCGAATCCGTAACTGCCGAAGAACCTCGTCTCTAGAGTGTACATTGGTCCCGTCACGACTCTGAGGTACTGCTCACTAACCTAAGACTGCTGAGGTACTCCTCCTATCGAGTACCGCCAGCCTGCCACCTCACATAGTAGTGCTTCCCGCCGTGGGTCTGCCACCTCACACAGTAGTGCTCCCCCTCATAGCCTACCGAGGTACTCCTCCTGTCGAGTACCGCGGGTCTGCCACCTCACACAGTAGTGCTCCTCTGTCGTGGGTCTGCCACCTCACAAAGTAGTGCTCCCCACTGGGCTATGCAAGTCACTCTGAGTCGAATCAGACAAGCAGTCATCAGGTCTCAGCCGGCTACACGGTCTCCGTACTCCGCACGCTCGTCTCTAGGAGGGTCTGCTCCATGAGCTATTGGTTGATACTCCAAACCATCACAAGTCCCAAGAAGATGTATCTCAAAGGACCTCCTCATCACAGGGTTCTCAACACAACAGACAGCGCATCAATCGGACGCCCGGTCTGTGAGTTATTAGCATTTTCATCCCAGGGTCCCGTTTGGTTTCGTAAGCGATCCAACCCGGACGTATCTCAAATGTACCCCGAATTCCCATAGGGTATACTCATAGGGACCGTTTCTCGACGAGAACACCAACGCCGCTGACGGTTCGTCAAACGGACGTCCGATCTGAAAGATATCATCTTTTTCCGTTCCAGGGGCCCGGTTGGATTTCAGATACAATCCAACCCGGATATAACCCAACTGCATCCAAAACACGGTCGGAGGATGCCAAAAGTTCTGTATCGTCAACAGGAACGCAACGCAACAGACATCGCGTCAATCGGACGCCCAGTCTGGAAGTTATTGGCTTTTTCGTCCCGGGGGCCCGGTTGGTTTTTAAGTCAAAACCAACCCGACTGTACTCCAACTGCGTCCAAACCTCGAACGGAGTAAGCCAAAAGATCCGTCTCCCTTATAGGAATCCATCAAATTCGATGGTACGTCAATAAGACGTCCGTAGCTCAAGATATGAGCGTTTCCGCTCCTATGGCCTGGTTAGTTTCGTGGATGAACCAACCCGGCCGAACCCAAAGTATTCCGAAACCTTGAGTGTAATATAACGAAACAACCGTCTCGATCCAAGGATCGCATTTCCACTGATGGCGCGTCGTTTGGAGGACCGTAGCTCAAGATATGAGAAAAAGACCTAAAAGGTCCGGAAACGGGGGGTCTGGGCCCGGGCCGACCCGGCCCGCCCCCCCCCCCCCCCCCCCCCCTGGGTCGGCTCGAACCGGGTCGACCCGACCCAGTCTGACCCAGCTGGACCCGGTTCGGCCAGGCCATGGCGCGGCCCGGCTCAGCCAGCCGGTCCGGCTCAGCTCGGCCGAGCGGCCGAGCAACGCGGGGGGCGCGCATGCCCCCGCGTGACAACACCGCAGCCCCCGCGGGGGGCCTCCCTGGATCACCCGGACGTGGTGGGACCGCCGCGTCCCTGAACCGCGGTTCCGTGCGGCCACGGAACAGCCTCGCCGCCGCGGCGAGGTTTTTCCTGGCGGCGCACTAGGCGCCGCCGTGCCTGCGTGGCGCACCGGCGGAACCTTCCGCGGGCCACCAGAGTTTCTCTGGTGGTCCGGTTTCCTTCCCGTCTGCGCTGCTGTTCCTCCTGGGTTCCGTTCTTCACTGCGGGATCATTAAATCGCCTATGCGGCACGTTTTGTCGTCGCCCGCCAAATCCGCACAACAAGGAAGAACTGTGGAGGGTTGTTGGTCGTGTTTGTTTGGCCCGTACCCTCCACGTTAGATAATAACAGTCAGGAGAAATAATCAATTTTATTTCAATAAAAAATTGAATCAAACCATTCCACCATTCCTCAAATAAAATTGAAACATACCAAAATTTCCCCAACCCGCAATCAAGAATACTCAATCGACAACCAAACATCCCGCGGAACAACTCAGTATTGAGTTGATCCGCATTATTTATTTTCAAAAGGAAACATCCGAGGAAAAAGGGGGGTATTACTATTCTCAAATAAAAACCCTACCTCGCCGGACGTGCGTTCTTCGCGGAATTGACCGTCACGGAACAAGTGGAGCGTCGCGTCACGGAAGGGCGTCGCGTCGTCGCGGAAGGGCGTCGCGTCGACGATCTTATCGTTGTCGATCGAAGGTTGTCACGGGGTTGGATCGTCGCGGAAGAATCATCACAGAGGGAGAATCATCGGCGTCGTAGTACACAGCGTCGCGTCACTGATCTCCACGGGTTCGGCGTTCTTCGCATTCTTCGCAAAGAAGGAGGAAGATACTTAGAGATTTTTCAAAGGTTTAACACAACATTTGAAAAGGAAGGTGTGTTGGCCTTATTTTATTAACATGCCAACAAAACAAAAACGTGTTAATAAACGAATGAAATTAATTCATAGAATTAATTTCAATGAATAAACCGCCCATTTAATAGGAGCGATTAATTGTTTAAGAAAACGCCCCAGTTGACTTTAATTTAATAGGGGTTTTCACTGGTGTGTTACTTAGTGGAATGAAACTGTGGGACTCGTGTGGGAACCACCCCACAAATATCCTATCAAGTGGATAGGATATTTTGGGTTGCACCCTATCCGTTTCAACTGAGCTTAAGCAGCTTAAAGTGGTCTTCAAGCGGCTTTATGTGAAAAAAAAATAAAATTGTTGCACAACTTTATTTTATTTCATAACTTAAAACCCAAAAAATTAAAAACCACAACTGAGAAAACGCAACTCCGAAAGAGGTGTTTCTAAGCAAGTAGCGGTGTCCGATTCCATCGGTGCGCTCAGAATTCGATTTCGGGCATCAGTTCAAAAGTTAGAAAAACACGCTCGTCTGTTCACTGAACGTACCCGAGCCAAACTTCGAAAAATGATTCCGGGCACACTGGGCCTCGGAATCAGGTGTCGTCAGAAACTGCGTTCTTGTAAAATTCCAAAGAAAATTTAGGAAAAAATTTCCCTTGAAATTTCCGGGTCTTTACAGTTTGAGCTGACACTATAAAGAATGAACCTCTAATGAAGCCATATTGTTCTGTCTAATTCAAATCAATTTAATGTAGTTTTTATACAGGTAAAATCTATATTAATAATGTGTATAAATAACATAAAAACATATGAAAATTAATATATATTTTTATGTAATACAATTATAAAGAATTACAAATTATAATTATTTTATACATACACATGATTTTTATACTACGTATTCTAATAAACTAGTATCCCCTCTTAATTAATATGAATAGCTATTAATAATACATGATGTGGGATGTAAGTGAATTAAAATATTGATTTATCAATATGTATGTAAATGAAGAAAACTATGTATTACAATAACACATGAAACATTTAAAATATATTTAAAATACATACTATTTTATTCAAGTGAATAATACCACATTCTTGCATTACTTTAGAGATACGTTGGTTTTGATGCACACTAATTATTTTCAACACTCCTTTGTTATTTCATAAATTGAAAATTTAATATAAAATAATATAAAATTAATATTTTCAAATAAAATATTATCAATAAAAAATAATGGTAAATGACTTCTCAACATGAAGAGTATTGAATGATTTACATGTGTCATGGTGTATACTGTGTGAAAACATTGCTGGTGTAATGGCCCGTACACTCCTTGTCCATTACATTTACAAATTCTATGTGTTGGGGAATCCTGGACACCATCGGTGAGTCATAATGATGTTTGTGTTAGTGGAAACATTTCATCATGGTGTCACATATCAATGCCATCAATCAGTCTCATTGATCGATTCCACCCATCGGTCACATTGATCAGTTCCACCATTCAATCTCATTGATCAATGTCTCACCCATTGGTCTCACCGATCAGCTTCACTAAGAAGTTTCATAGATTAGCTTCCCTGACCAGCTTCCCCAATCACCTTCACTAGTCAGCTTCACTGATTAGCTTCACTGATTATCTTCATAGATCAGCTTTGTAGATTAGCTTCAATGATCAGCTTTACCAACTGGTTTCACTGATCAACATCACTATTCTGCTTCATATATAGGCTTCACTGATCAGCTTCATAGACCATATTCACAGATCAACTTCACCGATTAGCTCCACCCATCGGTCACATCGATTGGATCGACCAATCTGTCTCACCAATCAGTCTCATCGATCAGTCTCTCTGATCTACTTCACCGGTCAGTCTCACCGATCAGTATCACTGATCTACTTCATCGATCTACTTTAATGATCATCTTGACATAACAGCCTCACTAATCCACTCCACCATTCTCTCTCATCGATCATCATCATGTATTGGCCCCACCAATGAGTCTCACTAACCAGCGTCACTGATCAGATTCACCAATAAACTTCACAGATCATCTTCATTGATTATATTCACTATTTTGCTTCATAAATTAGAATCCCTAATTCACTTCACTGATTAGATTCACTGCACAGCTTCACGGATCAGTCCCACCGACCAGCTTCACTGATCGGTCTCACTGATAGGCTTCACCGATCAACTTTACTGATCAAGTTCACTTATCAGCTTCACTGATCTTCTTCACTGATTACCTTCACTGATCAGCTTCACTGATCAAATTCAATGATTATATTTACAGATCAGCTTCACTGATTGGACTTACCGATCAGATCCACCATAGGGGTGTTAGGGATTCATTCCATGGTTTTTCCGTAACACCTCTTTTATGCCTTCTTATATTTTTTAAAGTTATTTATGGATTTTTTAGCCCATAAATTATTTTTTAAATCCCTCTAAGAATGGGGATACCTTTGAGTTACCAAAATATGTGGCATATCGCACCCGTTTTCCACATTTTCCAACTTCCCTTGTTTTCCAGTTTCTCCCTTGTTACGTGTTTTCCTCTGTTTAAAGAATATATATTAACTACAGTCATTTATACACCATATCCAAGGATAATTATTAAATATTGTATATTATAACATGTTATACCACCCAGCCTATTGGTTAAACATGATTTAATTTTAATCACTTCGATATTTCACATCCCGTAACTCTTGGATCGAGTCTTTTATGACCCGAGATCTTCTTCTTCCCTAGTGTTTTTCCTTTCCTTGGTGAGATTGGAGTCCCTCATTCGAAGATGAATCATGCACTCATGTAGGAGCCTTTCTTTATCACTCTTGGATTCCATGGTGTTTTTCATTATAATCGTGCATCCCCAGTACTTAGCGTGAGCACAAAAACAAGGATCCTTGATCATCCAAGTCGAGGTTCTTCCTTTGTCTATCTTTATTGTGCATCATGTGGGGGGTATGATGAAGTTCTCTTAGGGAAAGAGACGAAATCAACATTAATTATGATAATAATCGAACCATTAAAGAATGAAGAGGTGGGAATGATGATGTTGTTTTTGTGTTATATCTTTTTTTGTTATTTGGTGAATTTTATGTGATTTTTTTCACTGAAAATAATGGTTTTTGGTGGGCCTTCCTTGTGCACTAATGATGATATGGTTTTCTTGTTAATCCTATGGTTGTATGGCTATGACATGGAAACTGTTTAATCACATAAACTCATTTGATTAAATGGATGCCCAATGAACAAGAATCCTTGTTTGATCACCCCGGTTAACCAAATGGAAAGAAGGAAATTAATGAATACTGTGGTTAAATATGAAACACATCCTTTCATGGTTTTTGTGATATTCGTGGTGGATCTGTTTGATTTCCTGTGGGGTGACATGTATAAGAATGGGACCTCTGGTTAAATGGTTGTTTTTTTGTGAATATGAGGTTGTGTAGAGATTTCTGTTGGGGCTTGGTAGGGTTCTAGTACTACGAGGGATCTCATAGATCCCTTTTCTTTTTGTGATTTCACAAGAGAACTGGGTGTGAATGATAAAATCATTGCTTGGCTATTTTGTTTCAGTTGTTGTTCATAGCTTATGGTTATGCATGTTAGTTACCCGGTAGTGGGGTAATTATTTGAATGAAATCTCCTGAATATGATAATTTGAACTAGTAAAATGGGGGAGGATAATTTTTTGACATAAATGGGTTGTTCTTTAGTTATGGTTGCAGTGCATTTGTGCATGTAGGGTTAGAAATGAAAGTGGATGTGTATGTGTTGATTGTCTATTTCAAAACACATAGGTTTGGATGAGTTCTTGATTACCTATATGTATAATATCTAGTTATTGTTTTTCATGTTCTCACCCCACCCATTTTGAGAAAATCGTGGAGAACACCCCATTTCACAGGGGATGGTGTTTACCATCATTCCTATGACTGGATAGTTATTAGATAATTTTTTGATCCCTCTCCCAGGTAGACAAAGAATCCTCAGGCAGTATATGATGGCCTATGGTTTACTATGGACAAAGAATCATTGCGTAAGGTGTGTTGTGGTGTTTATCCAAGGTGTGTGTGAACAGTCTTGTTCCCCATGTAACATTAGGATGAGGCTCAGGTGTCATTCGGTGTGGTAGTTGTTGTTGTGACCCATGTGTCTGCAGGTGTGGTTGTGTGTGGTTATTCTGGACCAGGTGCATGTGGGTGGGATGTGTGGTTGTGATGGACCATATTGTTGTTATTTTGGTGGTAGTGGGAATACAGTGGGATCTTCCAGGGGGATGATGCATAGTAATGGAGCAGACCTTAGCACTTAAACTCATTGAAGTGGATGGTCATTAGCAGCAGGCCTTCAGCATCAGGGCCTTCATGGTTTCAGCCGACCAGAAGAAGACCTCAGTAGTTATTGATTCGGTCTCCCAGTCCTCGCCCTTTCTCTGCAGGCCTAGGACTGTGATGACTCGTCTTTGGGAGCCGCGAGAATCTTTAGAATCACTTACCAGACTAAGTTTAGTATAGTGGGGGTGGGAAGGATTATCTCTCACCTCAGCAGCAACCATTTCAGTTAGGCCTTCTCAATAGCAGTAGCAGGGTCAGTGAGCTCCTGCACCTCCAAGAGCAAGCGTTGGAGAAGGATGCCGACCTATAGGTGCTCCTTAGGGACCTCGAACAGGACATGGTCAGGGAGTTGGCTGATAGTCGAGGGTCAGAAGAGGTGGGCATGGGTAGTTTCACTACGTAAGGGTAGTTGTTTCACCAGGACCGGATGTCTTTCAAGGTACGATCATCTTGTTTCGTACTCTTTAGTGTGCCTTGTTTGATTTAATAGATTTTCACTCTTTTCATAAAAAAATTATATCCCATTCATTGGGTATAGATGCATATATATTCTCCATGCCCCTGGTGTTGAGTACACTAGTTAGAGGCCAGCCCAACCTATTTTATGTTTGTTAAGGATGCATACTGATTTTGGGGCTGCATCAGCCTAGTGGGGATCATTTTCTTCTACAAATGTAGCCATTTGAGTTCAACCATAGCATTGATTGTCTATTTTCCATACTCTTTGTTATTGATTTCTTCTGGAGAAGGGTGTTGTTTTCAGATATGGGTGGCAAGCATGTAGCATTCATTGGCGAGCGGGGTTTCCAGAAGGGAGGCCGGTGTGTAGAGCCCCTTATTTCCTTGATAGATGAGTTCTCAGTGGATTCAATAGGCTCAGAGATGGTGGATGTTCTAGAAATTGTCATTGAGTTCAAGGACATATTCACCAAAGAGGTTGTGACCCGACCCCCCGCCCCCCCTCCTAACGCGACATTCAGTTTGAGATAGACTTATAACCTAGTGCATGTCTAATTTCGATGTCTCCCTATTGAATGTCGCATTTTGAGTTGTTGTATTTGCAGATTTAGGTTTATGAACTGATGAAGAAGGGTTTGATTCTACCATGTGTGTCACTGGGGGGTTCTACTGCCTTGTTTTTTATAAAGGCAGATGGTGGTCTCAAGCTATGCATAGACTACCAGAGAATAAATTAGGTAATGGTCAAGAACCGTTACCCTATCCCGACGATATACAATCTCATTGACCAGCTGTGGGGATCAGGTTGGTTCCCTAATATTGATTCACGTTTTTGGTATCACCTGTTCTTGGTGAAAGACAATGATATCCCGATGAATAATTTCAGGTGCAGGTATGGGCACTTCAGGTTTTTATTCATGCTATTCAATGTTACGAACCCACTTAATATATTTATGGGGCTCATGAACTCTGTTTTATTTGAGTTTCAAGACCAGTTCTTCCCTATTTTCCTCAACAACAACCTAATATACTCATGATTATAAGAGGAGCACATTGAGCACCTCAAGATGGTCTTTTAGTTCATTCAAAACCACTATCTCTATGGGAAGTTGTCCATGTGCAAGTTCATGACACGATAAGTGCACTTTATTGGACATGTTGTGTCTCATAAAGGGTTAGTGGTGGATCCATCAAAAGATGAAGTGGGTTTTTTTTTTGAATCACCCGAGAAAGTGATATAGGTTCCTAGTTTGATGGGTTTGGAAGGTTATTAAAGGAAGTTCGTACCCAAAATCTCTTGATTTACAGCTACTTTGAATGCTTTGAACATGAATGACCCTACCATCATGCTGATTTGGTAGTGTCGGGAAGCTTTAATCTATCTGAAGGAATGGTTGTTCAGTTCTCATATCCTTAGGTTGCATGAGGAAGGGGTGTTGTTTGAGGTGTTTAGTGATTCTTTTTGTCTTGTCTTGGGGTGTGTTCTAATGGAGATGTGGGGAGTGATCTCTTATGGGTCTCGGATGTTACGTACTCATGAGTGTAACTATGACACCCATGACATAGTGATTGTAGCAGTAGTGTTCAAGTTGAATTTGTGGCGACATTATCTCATCAGGAGCACTTTTTTGTCTTCACATATCACAAAAGTTTGAGGAAAATCTTTACCCAATGAGACCTGAACATGCGACAACGATGGTGGGGTGAGTTTCTTGAGGACTATGACTTCAAGATCTCTTACACTAAAGGTAAGGGGATCATTTTGGCTGATGCCTTGAGCTATAAGTTATAGAGGGGAGTTGTTTGGGAATCTTTAGATGTGTGGAAGGTGATGGAGGAGTTGGATTCCTTACAACTAGATGTAAGGGTGGATGGTGGTAAAGGATGTCTATTTTAGATGATTGGGTAGTCCTATCTATTGTAGATGGTGGAGGAGTCTCGGTTGGGAGACTCAGAGAGTGAAGTGATATGAAATCGGGTTGACCAAGGAAATGCTTCAGAAGGATGGTTGAAAGAAGGTCAGAATCAGACGCTTTTTTGCAGGAATTGTTTTGTCCCATAGATGATGAATGAGGGTGTTCTATGTGAGTTCCATAACTCACACCTATAAATGCACCCATGAGTTTACAAGATGTACTGAAGCATGAGGGAACAATTTTGGTGGCTGGGGGAAAAATGGGTAGTGGTTGAGTCTGTAGAAAAGAGGCTAGTGTGTCAGCTAGATAAGGCTGAACATTGCATCCCAGGAGGTTTCTTGCAACCTTCAGATGTCCCTGAGTGAATGTGGGATGAAATCTCGATGGATTTCATCACTGTATATCTCAAGGATCAAGGAGGATACAATGCTATCTGGTATGTGGTATAATAGCTGACCAAATCATCTCAATTCCTAGTGATATAGGAGTTGAGTTTGGTGGATGCTTTTGCATAGAGATACTTGGATGAAGTGGTTTTGTTCCATATATTTCAATGGTCCGTAGTCTAGGATCGGGAAGCACGGTTATCCTCACATGCAGATGGAAAGATAGAGCGGACCATCCAGACATTGGAGGATATTCAATGAGAATTTGTTTTGGACATCAGGGGATCATGGGTACAACATTTTCCCTTAGTAGTGTTTTCTTACAATAACACATATCACTCTACTATTGGAATTTCATCGGTTGAAGCCTTGTATGGAAGTCGTGTCATATTCCCGTGTGTTGGACTGTGTTTTGGGAGGAAAGTGTTCTTGAACAAGAGGTATTGTAGAGCACAATGGACAAGGTTAAACTTTTTCATCAAAGGATGAAGGCAGCCCATGACTGACAAAAGTCGTATGCCAATTGTAGGAGTTGGCCCTTGGAGTTCGAGGATGTAGACCATGTGTTCATGAAATCCCCTCGACATAGGAAGTGAAGGTGTTACAAGGTAAGAAAGCTCTCTCCTAGGTTCATCGGGATTTTTAATGTGATGGGGAGAGTCGGTGAGGTGGAATATCAGATGGTATTTACACTTCAGTTGGAAAGGGTCCATTATGTTTTCCATGTCTCCCAGCTTCATCGATATATACACGATGACTCCCATGTCATTGACTAATGAGAGTTAGATATAGAGGAAAAAGCTACATTAATGGATCGACCAGTAAGGATTGAGGATCAAAAGGAGAATGTTCTTCATGGATGCAAAACCCCTTTGATTCATGTGTTGTGGAGGCAGGGTGGCCTCAAGGAAAGTACTTTGGAGAAGGAAGCTCATATGCACGCCCAGTACCCAGAGCTGTTTTGAGTTCTTGTTCTGATCCTTCCTTGATGTTACTGTTTTTTTGTGACTTGTTTTGATGTAATGCTGACCTTTTATTGTTATGATATGAGTTTTTTCCATTAATTTGTAAATTTTTATAAGAAGTCATGATGTGTGGGGAAGGGAGAACAAGATTTCAAATCAAGACACATTAGTGAAGATGTGATTAAACCCACGTGGGGGAGTCAGTGTCGTAAAAGTGGATAGTTTCTTAACATGGATGAAACAACTCCCTAATTTGTGTGTTGGGAAAATGTGAACCTTGGGGTTTGTATGGATTTTTGGGTGGGGGAATATATGGGGAGGTTTTCTGGGATATAGAGGTTTTTTTCTAGACTTGGAACAACTCAATTTGTTTTATCCTTAAGAGGTATCTTAGTAGGTGGTTGTTCGAACCCCTATCTATTATTTGTGTTACTCATGAATTCTCGAGGATGAGAATAGATTGAGAGTTATTTAATTTAATGGTCTGGACCCTCCAGGTCCATTACTTTTCCAAATTCTAAATTTTTGGGTGTCTAGGACACCATCGTTGAATCACGATGATGTCGGTGTCAGTGGAAATCTGTCACCGTGGTTTCTCCAATTTGTGCCACCGATCGGTATAACCAATCGGTTCCACCCATTGGTCTCACCGATCAGTTCAACCCATCTGTCTCACCAATCAGTACCACCAATAAATCAAACCAATATGTGTCTCACCCATCAGTCTCATCGATCAGCTTCACTGATCCGCTTCACATATCACCTTCACTGACCAGCTTCATTGATCAGCTTCACTGATCGACTTCACAGATCGGCTTCATTGATTAGCATTAGAGATTAGAATTACTAATCAGATTCACAGACCAGCTTTACTAATCTTATTCATTGATCATCTTCAATGATCAGCTTCAATGATTATCTCCCCCAATCAGTCTCACTGATCGATTCCACCGATCTATCTCAATAAACCATGTCATGCTGATTGGTCTTTGTGATGAGGCTCACTGATCAACTTCACTGATCGGTCTCACTGATCCGTCTAATAGATCAAATTGACAAATTTAATTCACTGATCAGCTCCACCCATCGATCTCACCGATTGGCTCCACCAATCTCTCTCATTGATTGGTGTCTCACTGATCAGTCTCATTGATTAGTCTCACTGATATGCTTCACCCAGTTGTCTCACCAATCAGTCTCACCAATCAACATCACATATCAACTTTACTAACCAGCTTAATAGATTAGATTAACTTCTCATCTTCAGTTATCAACTTCACTAATCTTATTCACCAAATCGGATTCATTAACCAGTCACAACAATCAGCTTCACTGATCAGCTACAAAGATTAGCTTGGTAAATCGGTTTCACTGATCATCTTTAAAGGTCAACTTCATATATCAAATTCACTAATAAACATCATGGATCAGCTTCACTAATCAGCTTCATAGATCATCTTCCCCCATCATCTTCACCAGTCATCTCCACTGATCGGTCTCACAGTACATTTTCACTGATTAGTCTCACCGATTAGTGCCACCGTCAGGGTGTTAGGGTTTCTTTCTCATGTTTTCCAATAAAGCATATTTTAAGTCTTTTTTAACCTTTTTAATGTTTTATAGACATTTTTAGACCATAAATGATGTTTTAAATCCCAAAATAATTTGGGGACCCTTGAGTTACCAAAACGCGTGGCATGTCACACACTTTTACAACATTTTCTAGCTTCACATGTTTTCCATTTCTACCCCTATTACATGTTTTTATCTATTTAAAGGTAATTTACTAACTCAAAGCCATTATTTCCACCATCTATGTGGATAATTATTAAATTTAATGAAATTATATTGTGTGAATCCACCTAGACATGTGGTTAAACCACAATAATCTTTTTATGCACTTCGAGATTGCACATCCCGTAAATCTAGGATCAGGCATTTTATCACCCAATATCTTCTTCTTCCCGGGTCTCTTTCCATTCCCTGGTGCGTCTGGAGTCCCTTTTCAGGACACAAATCTTGAGCCCATGGTGGATCCTTTCATACTCACTCTTGTATTCCCTAGAGTTCTTATTTTATAGTCATTCATTACATGTTCTTGGCATGAGGAGAAAAAAAATGATCCTTGATCATCTGTAAAGGGGTCGTTCCTTATTCTATATTTATTTTCCACCTTGAAGGGTGGGTATGATGATATTCCCTTAGGGCGTAGATGAAATAATATTTAACTGAGATAATAAATGAACCTTTAAACATTGATGGGGTGGGAATGATGATGATGTTGCTATGTTATACCTTCATTGTTATGTTTTGAATTGTATTGGATTATGTCCAATGAAAATAGAGTCCACTGGTGGGTTTTCTTTACATACTAATGATCCTCTATTTTTTTAGTTAAACTAGTGATTGAATTCACATAACACAGAAACTGGTTAATAACATAAACTCAGTTGATTAAATAGATGCCCAATGAATATGAATCCTTGTGTTATCTTCCCGGTTAAAATAATAGAAATAAAGAACTTGAAGAATAGTGTGGTTAAATCAGAAAGGATCCTTGCTATATTCTGGTGATATGTGTGGTGGATTTTTTTTAATGTTGTGTGGGGTGACATGGATGAGAATGCATCCTCCGGTTGAATGTTTTCTACTTTTTGAATTAATGGTGGTATGGAACCGTATGTTGGGGCTTTGTTTGGTTATAGTACATCACGAGATCTCACAAATTACTTTTGTTGTTGTGACATTACAAGAGAACTGGGTCTTAATGCTTAAATGTAGGCTTGGTGGTTTTGTTTCAGTTGTTTTCCATGTAATATATTTACACCTATTACTTTCCTGGTAGTGGGGGAAATATTTAAATGAAATCACCTATTTATGATAATGAGAACGGGTAAAATTGGGGTATTGTTTTGATAGAAATGGGTTGTGATCTAGTTAAGGTTGTTGTGCATTTGTGCATGTAGGGTCAGTGGTGAGAGTGGTTGTGTATGGGCTTGGATTCTATTTGGGAACCCTTGGGACGGGTTCTTGATTAACAATATGTATAATATGATGTTATTATGTTTCTTATTCCCACTTCACGCATGGTGAGCACTTCGTACAGGTTACACCCATTTCATGGAGTAGGTTGATTTTTACAACACTCCTATTAGTGACTGGTTATTATTTCCATTTCTGCTCTCTTTTCCATGGAACCTAAGTCTCTTCGGGTAGGCTGTGATGACCTAAGGTTTACAATGGAAAATTTCTCTTCAGGAAGGGTGTGATATAGTGGTTATCCTAGGTGTAGGTGGGCAGGTTTGTTTCTTAAGTGACTTCAGGATGAGTCCTAGGTGTCTTCGGGAATGGCAGTAGTTGTTCTGGACAAGGTGATTTGGTCGTGGCAAAAGTTATTCTGGCACAAGTGTCTATGAGTATGGTTTTTTTTGTTATTGTGGCCCAGGTGTCTGTTGGCGGAATGTGTGGTTATAATGGCCCATATGGTTTTTGTTGGGGGCGGCATAAGGACTACATTAGGATCTATGGAGGATGTATGATGCGTAGGATATCCTATTAACTAATGTGAAATAGGTGTGGGGTATAAAAATATCGATGTTCTATTACTATTACATTACCTGACTTGCATTATTTAGAAAGTGTTCCTTAGTGAGGCATGGTGGACAGTTTCCTTGAATAGTGTTATTTTAATATCTATTTTTCTCACAGGGCATTAGATTGTCTCCCCACATGTGTACGAAAGATCTTGAACTTTCCTATTGAGTAAACCAGTATACCCACACTTCGAATTTATAAATTATAATTAAATTCACTTGAAGAAGGATGGAGATTAGGATAGTTAATACTAGCGGGGGGTTGCAAGAGCTATTTCGGATTTGTGGTTTCTCTTATTTTCTCTTTCTATTCGCACTTTCCTATATAGTTTCCTTATATTTTTGTAGCACTCTAATTTGAACATACATGTGAGAATGAATTATTGGATTTAATATTATTTTATTTTTTAGATTTGTTTTTGTTTTACCATATTATCTACTGATCATTTTCTATAAAAATTTAATGACTTCCATATTACATGTGATTATATACACTTAGTGCTAGTCGCCACTCCGGGGCCTATTGATGGCAGGACTTGGGGGTCATTATCTCTCATTCAACATGAAGAAGGAAGGGTCAGGCATGTTTTATGTCCCTTCACTCATCTTGGTGAAGGTGGTTCATGACAGATGGTGGGTGGAGGTTTACATTCACACCAATATATCCATTATAATGCTTTGTTATAAGTGCCCAGAAATTTCTATGATCATATCCAATGACCATTATGAAATATTTAATTATAAAATAAAATAAAACAAAAAATAATATAAAATGGAAAAATAAAATTATATCATTGTTTTGTAATTTAATATTTTGTTAAAATAGAAAAGGTATATCTTAACATTAAAAGAATATCTCCGCACATGGTTGTCCTCAATATAGAAATGATATTATTCCATGTATATCTCTCAATTTGAAAAATTATTCTCATTGTGACACTAATGAAACAAATAATAATTAACTTGATGGGACAAATAGGTTGGTCCTACTGATTCTGTCCATCCTCAAACATTATACCATTTCTTCTTTCCTTGATAAATTTTGTTAACATATTGATACTAAACTGCTCTTGTTTTTTTCATCCAAATGTTGTTAGTTCCATAATAATTCCTTATTTTCAGCATTTATCATTTTTTATTCCACAAAATTGGTAACATCAACATGTTAAAAAGTCATTCTCTTCATGAGTATATAAAATTTTAATTTAGATTATGTAATGATAGTTGAAAAAACATAATATTATGATGAAAAACGTATTATATTAAAAAACATTAAACTATTCATTGCAATCAATTTAATTTATTTAATGATTGAAGGGATTTGGATCCTCTATTGAGTATACAAATCCCCTAATTATGTTTTGATTTAATGTACAAGTAAATGTCTATGTTAGAACCACTATCAAATGATTTGTATCTTCAAGTGAAATTTCCATCATTAATAAACTTTTATTTTGAACCTATAGTTGTTTTAGTTTCCAATAGAAAAGTTGACCAATTCATATTTTTTTGATATGGATCAAAAAAAAGTCACTACTTGTAATTCCATTATGAATAGTCTGTCATTATAACCTTCCATACTGAAATTCACTTTCATAGAGACCAATTCATCCACATTAACTACAGATATATAATCAAACCATATGAAATTGAAAATAAAAACCCAAATAGTTTTATAATTTAAACCATATATTTTTTTGATGATGATAAACATTTTTATATTTGGATAAATTAGATTTCAATCCATGGAACAATATACATGCATCACTTCCTTCATAATCATGTCTCCACTATTTTCATCATACAATGTTCATTGTGTTCCTTATAATATAATATATTACCATTAATTACTAAACTTATTAAAGAGATATAAAATATATATATTCCTCTAAATGGAAATAAAATTCATTCAGAAATTGAAATCAAATTTGAAGACAACTCTGTATAACTATGATCTTATAACCATCTTATAAACTATTAATTCTGGTATGTGGTATCCATAATTCATACATTGATGGATTAAAATGTATATGAATTAAATTTTCGACCTAAATGTATAGAGAAACCATTATACTATTATGTATAATGTAAATGTGATCTGGATCCTACTCAGTAATGTTAATTGTAAAAACATCTCTTCTAGAAATCCCATTTTCTTTTTGGATTCTGATGTAATGATATTTTGGGATAACAATTCTCTCAACATATAATAGGTAATTAGTATAAAATTTAATATAGTATTCAATAATATTTTTGTATAAAATAAAACACTCTGAATGAATTTGATTCTAGATGTACCCTTTCAAAATATTCATACATAGTTTCTTGGGGCACAACTACCTATAATGGATAGGACTACAAAGTTGAATCTCTATAAGAGAGTGAACCTTTGGGTGGACTATTTTATAAAATAATTATTGTGGGAATAATATCTGAAATTATCATAATGTAACTAAAAATTCTTTATTCATGATTTAGTTCTTTGTGAGTCCTATAACATTACTACATAAAACTTTGAAAAAAAACAATGTAAAGTTAATGTATGTTGTGAATTTTTATATAGAGTGAAACGTAATCATATTATAATTAAAACATATATCAAGATATGAATACAATGTTATTTTAGTCTATTTATCTTCAAATTATGTATTGATATTATATTTTGGATATTATAGGAATACCCCACTAAATGTTTTAGACCATTATGGAAGTTGTATAATTGAAATTTTTCTAATATAGAATGTATGTATTCTATTGGAGGAAGATTAGTTTGTATTTCACCATTCACGGAGGCCAACCCTTCCTATATCTACATTTCAATCTTGTCCAACATTTCCCAAATTCCATATTTTTTATATCTTATAAATTTATTAAACTATTAAAAATATTATCACATATATATTTAATATATGTTCATGACACGAAGAAATAATTTTATGTAGAAACTTTTTAAATATGGTAATTCAAATAAAAATTATCTCCTTTTTCCAACCAAACATCAAAATGTTTTTTAAATTTTTTTTCAAAAATTAGTGTCAATAACATTTAATTTCTAGAATAGTTTATTATCCATTAATTTACATCGTATTTTTCATTATTCTATATTTCTATCAAACGACATAATTCATGTTTAATAATTATTTATTGATAGTAGAAATTTTAGATAACTAAAAAACAATGTCATTAAGGTATTTTTCAACCTAAATTAGTGTGTACCATCTTCAAAAATGGGACACACCCACGTTAAATTAAATTTATTTCCTAAAAAAGTTCAATAGGTTGGAAAATAATTTATCATCCTATAAAATATTGCACTTATGAGAACTATACACTTTTATAAGCCTTATAAAATGTTATAATTTTAACCTTCATCAATTCCATATCTTAAATTAATGGGGAGAAATAAAAATCAATATCATTATTGGGTTGATTTGGTTTAGATATATGTAGATAAAACATAATTTATATTCACATCATGTAAAACCATGATGGAATGTAATAAATTACCATCATAACTAGACATTTATGGTGTGTACTATTTTTTACACAAAAATGATTTATTATATCTGTTAATAACACAAGAGGATGGTATCATGTATTTTTTTAAAATTCAAGACAACCAAAATAAATTTCTTCCAATGAGAAGAGTCTATTGGTTGACTTAGTTTTCCATATTTAATTATAATATTTGTGTTTCATGATTTTTTTTAGTGGTTCCCAAGAATACATATAGTAATCTATAAATTCTAATAAAATAAATTTTCTTTTCAAACATTAAAGTAAATGATTTGTCGTTATTTTATCAATCTATTCCAAACATAGATAATTTTGTGAATGATTCATATCACATGTTGCATTAATTATAGTATCATCCAAGTAAAAAAATTTCTATCCTATCTTTTCCAGCATTTAGTGAAACATTTATTGATTAGATATATTCTGTGAAAATTCATAATTTTCTTATAAATATTTTGGATGATTTCAACTTTAATAATATCAAATTTAGATAGATAAAAAGGATTTTAGAAGTGTAATAATCATGATCTATTGAAAACTCAATAAACACATTTACTCCCTCATCATACACCACTATAATATGATTAACATCCATCCAATTTAATTATGATCCATCCTATTAGGTTTAATAATTTTAATTTTTAAAATAAATAAGTTATTACCCATAATGTATTAATTATCAATAAGGAAACTTATAGATACATTGAATAAATTTGATTATTTCCTTAATAAAAAATCCATACCCACTTTGGACACTCAAATAAGCTTTAAAAAAAATTGTAAATGAAAAAAGGATAGATGTTATTAAAATTTATGTATTAAATTTCTTATTATAAGGTTTCGTATTGAAAACCACCTCTTAAAAATATAATTTTGAGGGTATTAAAAAATGTATGATGATTTTTGGTATCATTAAAGTTGAAAATTTATTATCGATGAAATCATTAAAGTTGAGAGATAATGATTGAGGATAAATTCTTATAAGGGAACCCACATGGGATAATATCCACCATGGTTCTTTTTTAACCTTTTATATATTGTAATATTAGTTTAATAATAACGATCATCTTTTAATACTATAGTTGAATGAATGTCGACATCTGAATGTTATTGGTGATGATTCCTAAAAATTTAACAATTTACATAATGGTAAAATGAAAAGAAGAAACTAAAAGTGGTTGAAGGTCCATATGCAATTAAAAATAATTAATTAGTACCAAAACATTTTTAAATTATAATTTAACCTACATAAATCAGTTTTTCTATGATAATAAGTTCTTGATTATGTGTAAATTTTTTTTGTAGTGGTGATAATCAATGATAGAAGGGAATGTGTGATATATATAAAGTTATAAAGATTATAGTTTTATATATATCAATACATAGAGAGAAAGAATTCTCACACACCAAATTATTAATTGTAATTAGTGAGGGAAAAATTGTAAATGATAATTTTGTTTCTTGGGGAGAAACCTTTATACATAATGTGTTTTAAAATGTTATTTTATTTGTATATAATTAATTACTAATGAATATAAAAATGAAAATAATTTTTTTCAATATAGTGAATTGAAAGTACCACTAGAAACAAAAAATTGTCATCTTAGTCAAGATTAAAACACCTATTGGATCTATGAACAATTAATGTACTTCATTTGGGATGCATTATACATTGAATATTTAAAAAAGTTGGTTTTTAAATTTCTGGATAATACCAACATTTTAGAATAATCATTCCATTAAAAGTGATGTATGGAAGTGACAATTATTTGTATATGTTAAAACCGATTAAGTTATACATGGATTTACCTTATTATTGGAGGACTATGGGAATCAGGAAGTAATAATTGAGGTTTTTAGACACAAAATAATTTACACTAATTAAATGAAAAAGAATAAAATTTAATCAATAAAAATATGTATTTTGGTAATGGACTTACCTATTTCATGATCATGTTATTAAAATAATTTTTTTATAAAAGACATTATTTAAAAAAACATGATCTAAAAATATTTTTTAAGATTTTATTTTCTTACAAATACTTCACCAATATAAACATTATCTAGATATTTCAAACAAGTTGTTAGGAATGTATTTTATTTTAAATAGAGATACTAATGTCAGGTATGTGTTAACATGAGATTATGTTAATAATTTATTAACTTGGGATTTTTTTTGGGGCATCTGACAATTTTACAAATTCTATTTGGTCAATAATTTAATCTTTCCTGTACCATTTCCAATAACTATTAATTATAATGTAACCCTTATGAATCTGCTTTATTATGACAATATTTTCGAAACTCTTATGTGTGATATAGTTTTTCTAGGAATGAGTATCGGTATTGATACATGATACTATAAGTGTTTTTTTCATTTTTATAGGTCTTATATTTTAATATTATATATTATTTATGCTTTGGGATTATTTTTTTTCTTTTACTACAAGATAGGGAGGTCTATTTCTTGTTGTGGGTTTGATCACTATAACTTGGCTCAATAAGGATTTGTTTCATAGTATAGCTTATGTGGTCTTTTAATTATTTGGATTTTCTTTTATTATGATTATTTTCTTTTCTATAATAATAATATAAGAGGTGGTGTTATTAACATTGGTTTAGGTCAAAATTGAATTTAAGAACATTAAATATTTTGTTCCTTCTTTTATTATTCTGAAGCTTGTGAATTGTGATATTCAATTAAAATTTTCATATATTTTTTTGTTATAAAATATACCTTATATTTAAAAAATTTAATGGTTATTATAAGTCGGTGGATCCTTTGTGAACATCCATGAACATATATCCACAAAAAATACAACATAGTCATTGTTTCCGTTTCTGTTTTTTGAATTGGGCTGGAATATTTTATGACTCAAATATTTGTGAGAATAATATCACAAAAAAGTTTTATTTAGTTTTTTTGAAAAAAATTATTGACCATAATAATTTTTTAGTCTTGGTATGTTGAATAAAAAATAGAAAATAAATTTTTGATAAATTTCATGTAACTATTTTAATAATTGGGGATACCACATGGAATATTACTATATATGATATATTCTTATATTTGATATTTTTCACCCTATTGGGGTTTAGTAGCATAGTCACACACTCCCTACTATTTCAAGTACTTGATTCTTTCCATAGTGTATTCTAGAAGAGTTTCCATGGCCCTACCATTCATGACCTCACTCATTACTACAACCCCCATCAAAACCACTATTTCCTAATCATCCACCACCATTGATCTACTTGATTCTCCACCATTTTCTATGGAACCTTAGAACTCACCATTAGGGGTTACACAACTAGAGATAAGGTGTAATTATTGTTTTCCACCCCACCCCAGTACCCTTTACATGAAAATATAAAGGTTCAATAGTTTCCCATACTTATTCTGGATTATTAGATGAATATATTCATCCGTTGTTGGTTTTCCTATGTTTTCCATGTATTAATTTTTTTTGTTTTCCTTATTTCAGTACCTCAGCTCTATGTTATTTCCCCTCCCCAAAAATGAATGATTAAATTTGGAATATTTTTTTCACTAGATTCTTCTTTTTATTTATTTTTAAAAATATTCTTCTTTCGCTAACCAATTCTACAGCTGATGTCTATTATAGTACAATAAAATGTATTATTCAATGAAAAATGTTTTGAAACTCTAATTGATGATAAAATCATGTAGCCTTTTTATCACTAAAAACATCACTAATAAATGCGGCCTTTATATGCACAAAGATAATGTCAACTCCCCCTTATAATTACAAGAATATAGCGATGAATAAGGGTTCCTTTATCAATATCTTATTATAGTCCTAATAATGGGGAATTTATTAGATATTTATTTTAGAATTAATTAAAGGAACTTTTTTTAGTAATTTATGATCATCGATAATGGTGACCATTATCAGAACTTTTTTTATTGATGATAAAGATCATGAATTTAATATAAATACGAAATAGACATTAATCAACCTTATAACAACAAACCAAATAAAAAACTAAATACGTAAAAGGAAAAATATATTTAAAAGGTGATTGAAATAAAAATATAACATTTCACTATCATTCAATTTCAAAATTTACAAATAAAATAGTTATATTGATGATTTATACACAATTAATAAATAAAATAAAACAAACATACAAAATAGTGACTAGTATAGTAGGATTTCCCCAAAAACCAAAATCTTTACAGATGATTTCCACTTCATTAAAATCAATGTTAATTTTAGAAAAGGTAAATTAAAATAAAAAAATAACTTTTTATAGTATATAATATACATATGAGAAATTATATTGTTAATTATATATATATTAATAATATAATAAGTTAATAATGAATAAAAATGATTTGTAGTAATTCCTACAAATCAAAAATGAATTATGTATCATTTTACAAAAGTTTGACAACAACATGAGCTTGTTTTATTGTATTTGGCAATGTGAAACTTGTTTCAAATTAAATGATACTTTTATATTGTAACATTCACATTGAGTCCTACAAAACACATCATTTTTTGGATTGAAAATTTTTAAATTCATTCACATCACAAAGCAATTGTTGATCATAGCCCAAAATTTTTAAAAAAATATGATATTGTTGCTTTATTTTTACTATGCAACACACACTTTAATATAAATTTAGGATTCAATTGAAAAAATACAAATTGATTTATATCAACAACATCATGTGTTGGATATATATGTAGTTAATTCTTAACTTTCAAAAATGAATTATGGATAATTGAATTAATGTTTGAAAAAAAAAACTGAGCTTGTTTTCTTATTCTTCCCCATGAAGCACATTTTAAACAAAAATGAAACTTTTATATTTAAAACATGTAAATTGATCTATTATGACCTAATGATGTATCATATTTTTATGATAACAGACCATATATATCGCAAAAAAATTATTAATAATTTTCATTATGTTTGAAAAAAAATTGTGAACATTTTCATAGTTTTGGATTTGTGATGCATTTTTTAAAGGAAACTGTAACTTATATATATACATCATGCACATAAATTCAATCTTACCACATCATGTTTTATATTAATGTTAGGTCATTTCCTATATGTCAAAAATGAATTATGGATAATTTTACTAAAATTTGAAAACAATCTGAGATCAATTTCTAATTTTTTGCTAGTGAGGTGTGTTTTAAACCAAAATGAAACTTTTATATTAAATACATATACTTTGTGTTATAACAGTGATATCATGAATCATATTGATATGATTTCAACTCCTACACATTAAAAATGAATAATGGATGGTTTTCCTAAATTCTAAAAATATTATGTGCTCGTTTTCTAGGTTTTGGAATTTTGATGATAATTTTAATCTAAAATGGCACTTTAATATTTAAAACAGACACTTTGTCTCATAATAAATACATCATGTGTTGTATTGATGTGTAGTGGATATCTATATGTAAAAATTAAATTACAGAACCTTTTTGTATTATTTTGAAAATAATCCATGGTCATTTTCCATGGGTTGTCTATATGATGTTAATCTTAAACAATAATGTCCCTTGTATATTGAAAACATGAACTTCGATTCATATCAAGTGCACTCTGTGCTATAATGACCAGTGGTCAATTAACATATGTAAAAATTGAATTATCGATCACATTCTTAATGTTTTATAACAATCCAAGATCTTTTTCATGTGTTTTCCTATGAGATTCTTATTTTAAACTAAAATGTAACATATATATTGAAAATATACACATCAAGTCCTACCTTCCACATCATCTTATGTAATAAACTCTAGTAGGTTCCTATAGGTTAGAAATGAATTATGGATCATTTTCATAATTTTTGAAACTAATATAATCCTAGCTGATATTCTTGGTTTTGTCCATGTGACTTGTTTTTCAAACAAAAATGGTACTTCTACATTGAAAATATGAACTTCATGTCATGCCAGACATATAATTTTTTTATTGATAAGAGTTAAATATTAACATGTCAAAAATGAGTTGTGGAATTTTTTATTAATGTATCAAAACTATAGGAATGTGTCTTAATGTGTTTGAGTATGTCTAGGTTTTTCATTAAAATAACATTTTAAAATTGAAAACCCACATTTGCAAGTCATATTGGTCATTCCATGTGTCAAATTTATGTGAAATAAACTCCTAAATTTCAAAAAATGAAATATATATCATTTTCCAATTTTTTGAAAACTACATTAGCAAATTTTCATGATTTTGGCGTTGTGAAATGCATTTTAAACTAAAATGGGTCCTCTATATTGAAAACATGAAATTAAATTTTTTTTACAACCACATCATGTTCCTAATTAACATGTGCTCAATTTATATACATAAAAAATGTATTATAGATCATTTTTATAATGCTTGAAAAAAATTAGAAATTGTATTTTCAGTTTATTTTGATTATTCTAATTTTAAACTAAAATGAAACTTATATATTTAAAACAAGAACTTAGATTCCTACTGACAAAATCATGTGCTAGATCGACATGTAGTCAATTCATATTCATTATAAAAAAATATCAATCATTTCCCTAACTATGGAAAATAATCTGATTGAGTGTTCTTGGATTTTTATTATGACATCTATTTTAAACTGAAATTGAAATTTTATATTGGGAACATGAACATGGTGTAGTACTGTACACATCTTGGGTTAAGTATATATGAGTTTAATTATTACATGAAAATATTGAATCAAGGATCAGTTTTTAAATTTTCATGACAATATCATATTTTTTAATTAGTTTTGGATATATGAATTGTGTGTTCTATGAAAATTACACTTAAAAACATGCACTTTGAGTTATACCAGTCACATCATGTCTTAGATTTATATGTGTTCATTTCTTATACATCCAAAAAAATATTATGGATAATTTTTTTATGGGCTGCATAAAATCATAAATAATTTTCAATGTTTTTTCTAGGTGATGCATGTTTTAATCAATAATGACAATTTTGTATTGAAAAGAAGAACATTTAGTAATACCATCCACACCATTTGTCAGAGTGACATGCGGTAGATTCTTATACATCACACATGCAATATGGATTATTCTCATGAGTTTTGAAAACAATTTGTGTTTTTTCTAGTGTTGGATATGTGTCATGTGTTTTAAACTAAAATGGTAATTTTAAATAAAAAACAAGCACTTCAAGTCATTCCGGCCACATCATGTGTTACATTAACGTTCAATCAATTCATACATACCAAAAATGAATTCTAAATAATTTTCTTGAATTATCAAGACAATATGAGATATTATTCTTAGTTTCATCAATGTGAAACATTTTTTAAACAAAATGAAACTTTTAGTTTCACAAACATGAAATTTGAGCCATATAATCCGAACAGTTTTTAAGAATGATACATGGTCAATTCATAGATATAAAAAATGAATTATGGATAATTTTTTGATATATTGAAAACAATATAAGATATTTTACTCATCATTGACAATGTGTTATTCATTTTAATCAAAAATGACAATTTTATATTGAAGAAAACACTCATACTAATCACTTTCAAATCATGTCTCAGATTGATTTTTAGTAAAATTCTACTCATAAAAAACAAATTATGGGCTATTTTTCAAAAAAAAATTAGTTTAATCCAATCTTGTATGCTCTCTTTCGGAAAACTAATTCTTTTATCAGGTAAAATGATACTTTCAATTTTAATACATGCATGTTGATCCATAATAGCCAGATCATGTGTCGTATATATTTGTAGTTGATTCCTACCCATCACAGATGAAATTATGGACCATTTTCCTAATTTTTGGAAATAATATTATCTTTTTTCATTTTATTTATAATTTTATTCATGTTTTAAACTAATCTAAAACATATATATTGAAAAAAGTAAATTAATTCCTAAAAAATCATGTTTTAGATTGATTTTTAGTCTATTCCTACACATCAAAAAAATAAATTATGGATAAAAGCCTATAATTTTGAAAAAAATTTGATCCTTTTTATTAGTTTTGACAATGTTACATACCTTTTAAACTAAAATGGAATTTTTTTATTTAAAACATGATCCTTGTGTCATACCAAAAACATTGTAAGTTTAATTTATACTTTTTAAATCATACGCATCAAAAATAATATCAGTGACATTGTTAATTTGTATTGGGAAAATTAAAAACTCCCAAATAATAACTAAAAATGTTGAAATAATGGAAGATATTAATAGAATATCAAAATTAAAAAAAGTGTGTTTTTAACGTGTTGATTCTTCCAAGGATTTCAAGGGATATAGGATTAAATTTTTTAGTTCTGTGAGTTCTTTAACGACACAATTGGTAGAGCACTATTCTTGGGTGTGATTTAAAATAATGTGTAGTTATTGACAATTCATTTTAAAAAAACATTGATATAGACCCATATTTAACAACACTAAAATAGAACTCAATGTTAGAACTACTCTTTATGATATATAACTATTAGATGTGATAAATATTGGATTTTATTAGTAATATCCATAAAAAGTTGATAAAGATAGGTTTTGTATGTACTTTATATTTTAACACTGAAAAAACCTATATTTATTAGAAATATTTGGAATGATATGATAATGTTTCAGATTTTTGGGACTATGAGGTGATGGACATTGAGCCCGTTCATCCACGTATAAAGTTGGAGGGACTGGTATCATATTTTAGGGAACTCGACCTATCTCTTTATCTCCCTTTTCATTCCCCTATTTTCTTCCTTCTTTCTGTTAGATCTTTCATATCCATAATGTTTCATATTTTTTTGATGGATTCTAAAACATTCAATATCATCCTTAGAGTTCATTGATACCCCATTTCATCTGAACCAGATGTTGATATCATGTTTCAAATGATGTCATCTATCGGTGGATTCATTTGAATAGATTTTTTCAGATAATATTGAATTTTGGAATGATTAACTATGGGACTTATCAACAACATGCACATAATGGTTCATTTATCATCAGAGAAAGGATTGGTCTAGCCCTGGTTCGGTTCCACCCACATCTATGACATATCTTTTTTCTCCATTTTGAGCTGTAATTAAGATTTCAACATGGAATAAGATACCTGAATATGATGATATTGGTTCGTTTTCTAGACCACCTTTTTCCTTTTCATAACCCATGCACTATTTGAATTATCGGTATTTGGGTAGCTATATATTAATGTTATGATTGTAGAACTGGAACTATTTTCCATCCTATTTCTTTGATAATTTTAATTTAATATGATGTTTTAATAATTCTAGTAGAGAGTATATAGATTATAGTTGGGGAATACTTCCACTAAAAGAAACCTGATTCTTTTGAGTCATGGATTGATATTTCCACTTCATTCAAGAAAATGTGTCACTTGACGGAAGTGCATAGGCATAGGTTCTTAAATCACTACAAAAAAAAGGATGTAATATTAATTTTCAGAGGTAAGTATTTGGTGTCCATTTATAGTGAAGTTATTAAAGAACATGTTCAAATTAGTGTTTCAATTAATCAAAGAAGTAATTCGGAGGTAGTTCACTTTTGATCACTTGAGGGTGGGAAGTTGAATGGTATAGAACTACCAACTGGTCCCATAGAAACACAATTGACTACCAAAAAATATAAAATTTTGTCATCATCAAATGGATGTAGGACTATTAATCCATGATTCAAGAGTAGTAGACATACATGGAAGACTGATATGTTATTTTGAGGGGGGCATGTGCAAGGGGGACCATCCAAATTAAAGAAAATGCATCTAGGGGGAATCCAATAAGGAGGCAGTGAGAATTGGTGATGAAGCTAAACACAAGGAACAGTTTTAGGTGGTAGGTGAGGAAGATGAAACAGTCTGTATAACTAGTGCTGGATGTTGGGGTTTGGTGAATTCTACAAGCTGCAAGACACTGAGAGGGACTATCTTGGCTACTAATATTAGTAATATGTTTGAAGATTTGGAGGTTGAATGTTTGTTTCAAGTACAAGGGGATGAAATATAATGAACAATGGGAATCCAAACCCCAATTATAGTAGAGAACGTCTCTAATATCTAAATCATTTATATGAAAAATTAGGAGGATAAGATATCAAGCCTTGTTTTGGTGGATAGTGTTGATGGAGTGCAAGTAGGAAGACTATACAACCTATTGAGGAGGAAGGGGTGGAAATAAAAAAGGTATTTAGGGAGATTAATTGTATTAAAGGGAAACAGGTCTAAAGGACATAATGACTAATCTACGTTACATAAGCCAATGGAAACAAGGTCAGCCAAAAAGAATAAGGCGATGGATAGTTAACTCATGTCTCATGGCTACGAAGGAATGAATAGTTCGAACCATCATAGTGAAAATAAGATAATAGAGTGATGTGATCACGATGAATGAGAATAGGGTGTTGGTATAACGAAAAATGTGATTTAAGAACCAAAGGTATCTAATTGTAAGTTCAGGGTAGTATATAATGAGGATGGGGGAAAAGGAGAGGCATGGGAGCCTATTATTAATTTCAATGAGGATATGTTAGAGGAGGCATCTGAAATCAATGATACATAGGAGGAGGTCCACAAGATAAATGAGAGGATGATTAAAGTGGACACTAATAAGGGAAATTATGTTTAAATCAACAATCAAGAATTTATTTTGATATGTGGAATCCAGAAAACGTGATTAGTGTAGAAGAGTATATGCCAACATTGGGAAAGGCGACCTATAGTGGTAAAGACCCCATCGAGGATGACTTGGACACGAAGGCCACTGCACTTCATTGGAGATAATCCAAATATGAGGATCCTAATAGACATAAACTCAATTTCAATGGTTTAGTGATTTCTTATGGTGAATTTTGATTGCATGTTCAGAACATGAATGGTTTCCCACTTTTACAATAAAAGTGATTTTCATAATAAAAAGTTAATTTTCATTGAGTTGACTATCTTTATAAAATAAATTATAAAATATTAAATGAATACATATTCATAAATGTAAAAATTAATTAACATAATTAATGAATAGATAATCCTAAATTCATGAATGTAATAAATGAGTGAAACATAATAAGTAAAAATGATTAGTTTTCAAAATTATTAACAAATACATGAGTTTTACTAATTATATAAATAATTAAAAAATGAAAATGAATATATATTAAAATGAAATGAATGAATATTAAATATTAGCATTACAACTATATTATAAAACTTAAATGACAAAGAATAAATATGTATAAATAAATAAATTTCAATAATATTAGAAGAATAAATATTTAAACTAAATAAATTATAATGAAACAAAATGAGTAACAATAGTAGTGAATAGATAATAATAAATAATATTTATTGAATGAATGTTACGAAAGAGTGAAATTCAATAATTAAAAATTGTGCAGATTTTAAAAATATTCAAAAATAAACATTTATTATTAATTATTTAAATTATTTTTAAAATTAAAAAAGAATATATGATAAAATGAAAATGAATAATTTTCAGTTATATAAATTACAACTATAATAAAATAAAAAAATATTAAGAATAAACATATATAAATATATTTTAAAATTTATAAAATTTTAAATAAATTTAACAATGAATCTTTGAAAGTGAATAAATTAAAAACATTAAAAAATTTATGATTTTTTTGATTTGATAATATTAAAAAGGAATAAATTAAAAAAAAATATTTAAAAGTAATAAATAGTATATTGTTCATCATAATATAAAAAGAATAATATTTAATTATTAAAGACAATATATATATAATAGAGTATATTATGTTATTAAATATAATTATAAAATAAATATTAATAAATTAATAAATTAAATAAATATTATTTGTGTGTATGTTATATATAAAATTAATTAATTACATATATATATATGTTTAAAATTAATTGAACACACATTTGTTGTATGTTAAATTGTGAAAAATCGCATTAAAATAAATGTCTATTACGTGATGTAATTATATAATATTTTTAATTAATATTAATTATTATATATAAACCATTTAAATTAATTATTTGACTTAGTTGATGTAAATATACATTATTTAATATATAAATAATATAAATTGATATTATATATATATTGATATATATATATATATATGAATATATTTAATTATTAAAAATATGTAATATATTAATGAACAATTATTTATAAATAATGTAAAAATTAATAAATTTAAAAATATTAAATAGAGATATTTAAAGACAATAAATTATAAAAAAATATAAATTTTTTTTTCTAAAAAGAACGAAACCCTTATTTAAGAAAACTAATATATAAAGCACATTCATTTGATCTAAAATAGTCCTTTTAATTTTTTAAAAATCATGCATCCTTTATCATCACAGATCAAGGACCCTATTATCAGCATTGATAAAGGACCCCCATTATTGGTTTTATTGTTAGCCCTAGTAAAGGACCTAGAAGCTTGTAAAAAATAAAATGTTTTGCACCATACTTATAACATAACCATATTAGAATCATAAAATAAAATTAAAATATAAATATTATAGAAAACCATAATAAAATATAAATATTAAATTTTAGTATCATTTCAATTAAAAATTTACATAGAATATATTTTCATTTATTTTATATTTCAATTAATAAAATAAAATTACAATCAAATATTAAAAATCCAAAAAAACTATCATTAATTTTTCAACGATCAACCCCCATAAAAAATTTTACATGTAATTAAACCAATGTTGTTTGGTAACATTAGAAAAAAATAATCAAATTATGATGTCAATATAATCCATGTATTACATTTTTTATTTTTATTTTCTATGTATATAAATGAAATCGTTAGTTATCATTTTTATGGTATTATTAATTCTTATTTAGTTAATTTTATATTTGTTAATATTTATTAAATAGAAAATTAATTAAAAATTATATTATGAATTATTAATTACATTGTTAATTAATAATCTAAATAGATTATTGTTTTTATTAAATAGTTTTTTAATTATATTATGAGTTAATAAATATTTTAATTACCTAGTTTTTTGTTAAAAATTATATCATTAATGAAAATTAACATTTTTAAATTACAAACAAGCACTTTGATAATACCAGGCACATTGTGTGTCAGATTGATGTTTGGAAAACTCCAATATGCCATTAATTATTTACGGATCATACTTCTATTTTTTTGAAAATAATATGAGCTCATTTTCTCTAATTTGAAAATGGGACACATGTTTTAATCTTAATTGAATCTTTTATATTGGAAACACTTATTTGGAGTCATACTGACCACATCATAGGTCATATTGAAGTAAGATTGATTCCTACTTGTCATAAATGAATTATAGACTATATTTCCAAGTTTTTTAAAATAACTAGAGCACATTTACACATTTTTTTTAATTCAATATTCATTTTAATGTAAAATAATATATTTATATTTTAAATACTCGCTTTGAGGCATACTAAAAATAGCATGTGTCAGATTGACATGAGGTTGATTCCTATATATCAAGAATGAATTTTAGATAATCGTTCTGTTGTTTAAAAACAATACATGTTTGTTCTCATAGTTTTTCAATTGTGTTATAAATTTTAAAATAAAATTATAATTATATATTTGAAAAAATAACATTAATTCATACATACCATATTGTGTGTCCGAATAATGTTAGATCGTTCACTATAACCACAAATAAATTATGGATAATTTTACTATTGTTAAAAATATTTTATGATTTTTTTCATGGATTTTCCTAGGGGATTCTCATTTTAAACTAAAATTGTACTTTTATATAAAAAGAGATATATTAGAGACATGCGGGGCACATCGTTTGTCAAATTATTATGTGGTTGATTTCGACATGTCAGGTATGAAATAAAAATTGTTTTCATTATTTTTAAAAATAATCAAAATTAATTTTCTCAGTTTTTGATATGTGACATGTGTTTTAAATTAAAATAAAACTTTTAAACTCAAAACATGCATTTTGACTCCTATGGATCATATCAAAAGTTTGATTGACATGAAGTCCATTATAAGACATTATATATGTATTCTTTTACTAATGTTTCAAAACAATCTAATCATTTTTCTTGGTTATTGATATGCGATATGTGTTTTAAACTAAAATTAAACATTCATATTAAAAACACAAAATTTGAATCATAAAGTTCAGATCATGCTTCATATATATGTGTGGTCAATTCCAACTCATCAAAAATGAATTATGGATATTTATATAAATTTTTTTAAGCAATAAAATCTCGTTTTCTTCGATTTGAAAGGTGAAACATGTTTTAAGATAAAATGAATCATTGATATTGAATAAATTAACTTGGATTTATACTGTCAAAATAGTTTGTTGGAATGATGTGTATCCTTTTTCTATGCATTAAAAATGAATTATGGTTCATTGTACTAATGTTTAGAGAAAATCAGAGCTCATTTGTCTATTTTTTCAATTTGACATGTGTCTTAAACTTATATTAAACTTTTATATTGAAAATTTTAACTTTACATAATATCATACACATAATGTGTTTAATTAACATGGGACTTACTCATAAATGTCAAAAATGAAATATGGGTCCTTTTTCCACTGTTTGAAAACAACTCAAGATTATTTTCTCAATTTTGACTGTGTGACTTGAGTTTTTAACTAAAATAACTCTTTTAAATTGAAAAAAACACTATGCGTCATACGAACCACATCATGTATTGGGATGAAATGAATTAAATAACTATATTTAATATATTAATTATGGATCATTTTCATAATGTTATAAAACTAACATAGTTTATTTTCACAATTTTGGATATGTGATACATGTTTTTAACTAAAATAACACTTTTTATATTGAAAACACGTACTTTGATTCATACTAACTACATCCTATGTTGGATTGACATTAATTAAATTCCTACCCAACAAAAATAACTTATTTATCATTTTCCTAATTTTTTAAAATAATTTGAGCTTGTTTTCTCAGTTTTCATAGTGTGATGATCATTTTAAACAAAAATTCCACATTTGTATTGCAAACACATACTTGGAGTCTGACATGACACATCATGTGTTATATTAATATGTGATCCATTATTACCTGACAAAAATACTTCATGGATCATTTTCCTAAATTTTAAATACAATATGAGCTTGTTTATATAGTTTTGTCTACATGATGCATGCGTTTATCTAAAATGACACTTAAAGACCCACTCTTTGTGTAATACTAGACACATCATGTATAAGATATATGTGTAGTAAATTCTTAAATGTCACAAATAAATTATGGATCATTTCTATTAGGTTTGAAAATAATTAGTGACAACTTAGTTTTTTTCTATGGAACATTTGATTTAAACTAAAATGAAAATTTTAAATTGAAAACACATACTTTTAGCCATACCATCCACATTGTGTGTTAGCTTGATATATAGTAAATTCATATATGTCACATATGAAATATGAATTTTATAATATGTTTTGAAAATAGTTTTAGATTTTTTCATGGTTTTGGATATGTGATGCACATTTTAAACTAAAACGACACTTCTATATAGAAAACACACACATTATGTCATGCTTGACACATCTTGAATTGGATTGAAATTCAATTGATTCGTACACAAAAAATTGAATTATATATCATTTTCATTAATTATCATGAAACTATAAGAAATTATTCTCATTTTTTCTATGATGTGTGTTTTTAATACATAAAATGACACTTTTAATGAGAAAAATATGCACATAGAGTCATAAAATCCATATCATGTGTAAGATTGATGTGTCACCAATTCCTATATGTATGAAATAAATTAAAGATCATTTTACAAAAAAATTGAATAAAAACTATGATATTTTACTTTATTTGTACAATATCATAGATATTTTAATCTAAAATGACACTTTTATATGGAAAACACACACATAAAATAATTTGGGTCATGTCATGTGATTGATTGTCCTTCAGTAAATTCCTATACATAACAAAGTAATTATGGATTATATTGAAATTTTTTTGGATAGTTTATCTCATTTTCATGATTTTGGTTAATTGGTGTTTTTATAGAAAAATCACACTTTTAATGTGAATACATTAACTTTGTTTCATGATGGCCACATCAAATTTTAGGTTGATTGGAAGTTTATTCCTACACTACCCACTTGAATTATCGATCATTTTTCTAATGTTTGAAAATAATATATGGTTGTTTTTATAGTATTGAGAATGAAAATATCCATTTAAACTAACATAAAAAAGTTATATTTAAAATACACACTTTGATTCACACCAACCACATTGTGTGTCAGATTTATGTGAATTAAATTTCTACATTAAAAATGATTTGTGGATTGTTTTCTAGTATTTTGGAAGGAATATGGTTTAATTTGTCTAGTTTTGATAATATGACAACCATTCTACACTAAAATGAAACTTTTATATTGAAAACATGACATTGAATCATTCTGGATACATCATATGTAATATTGATACATGATAAATTCCTACAAAGCATAAAAAAATTTTGAAAAATTTTCCTCAATTTTTAGAACAATACAATATTGTTTTAATTGTTTTAAAAATGTGACATGTGTTTTCAACTAAATTACCTTGTAGAGATAAATAGTCTTTACAAAAGTTTAACCATCCAAACCTCATTCATCTTTCTTCACATATAATTTAGGGATTATGATATGAGTATTGGATCAGAATATCAAAGTTTAATCACTATTATTATTTACTATATCATTCATTTTCTTGTATATGAGTGAATAAAATATGAATATGAAGGAATTCATCATTAATATTCATCATGGATGTGGCGATGAATATAAAATATCCAAGACCCTATTTATGTACTCATTAAATGATATCAAGACACAAAATGAAAATGTAAATTCTTGGATCATGAAATTACCTTCCCTCAAAATTTCTAATATGACTGTATATTTTAGGGTAAAAGGATCCTTTACCCATTAACCTCTCACCATTATCTTTAAAATAGCCTCATCTTACAATCTATTGTTAGAAAAACATGATTCATGCATGTTTTTAGATCAACCAGAATTTGTATAGTGTAACCCTCTCTAATACAACTCCTTGAGAAATCTCCCAAATCATTATTTCATGGACTCTTCATCATTAAATAATTTTTGAAATTCAACCAACTCAAAATAAAACCTAAAGTATGGAAATTAGTGAAAAGATAAAAATAAATTCATGGATAATTGGGTAATGATAATATACAATTTAAAATCATTTAAGAACTATAGTAACAGTGGTATGATTGAATGTATCACACGAGATGCTGGTTTAGTAAATATATCATACATTATGAATAAAAGTTGGAGTGACTCTATAGATTCAATAGTATTTTAATGGATCTGAAATTATTTCCCATCATGTTGAGGAATATTATCATGATGAATTTTTTATTTCTCCTATATGCAACACCATGAATCACAACATTCATAGTATTTTCATCTAGGGGAAGAATTATATTTTAGAGAGGATCATCAACTCTATAGCCTTAGTCAAGAGTGAAAAATATCTTTAATGGGGTTCAATTTTATATAGAATTATGGGAGTGTAAAATCATAAATAAAATTTGTATTGTAATTAAAAATATATATTTAAAATAAATATATAACTATAAAGTTTCAAATAGTATATTAATTTTTTTTAGGTAAACTAATTTCAATATAATATTCTGCTGATGATTCAAATAACAAATGCATTTCCATGATCATTGCATGTACAAGATCATATAATTTATTTATAATCACCCAAACATGATTTTGAAAATCATCTTAACACCATGTACTCTTCCATATCACCTATAAAAAAATATTTCTCCTTTTTTAGTACGTAGAATTTTATGTCATCTTTGATGTACAATAAAAATATAGACAAAAAACTATTTAAAAATATTTTATGTGAAACAGTAATTACATTGGAAAATTATATGTTTGGGGATTCTACTTTATTTATGGAACATAAAAACTTAAATTATTCACCTTCAAAAAGCTCAATTTGTTGACTTTAACTACATCTCTCCTTTCAACTCATTTACAAGTAAAAATATTCACTTTCAATTTTAAATTATCTAACTCATATATTTGTTCACTTATGCTGATATATGACATATTCACATAAATTTGATTTATGTCATTGGAACTAAGTATGTGCATCAATTCCTTTATAGGACATAGAAAACTATATCACAACATAATATGTTCACAGTTTTCCTTCATATAGAGTGTATGACCATTAATTACAAAACCACTTTATGAGATAACATTTACATTTTCCCCCTAGATAACCAATGATGTTTTTCAACAATCAAATTGTGATTTCCAGATAACTCCTTAAAAATATGATCTTAGAACCATATTATTAATCTATTTATAATGGGTAATTTTTATCCATATTTCATGAATTGGTGGATTCAAATGTTTAAAAATTAATCTATGGGATTCATCGTATGGAGGAAACTCTAAACTATTATTTAAAATCAAAATGTTAGTCCACTCATGCTCTATAATTTTAATTCAAAAAACACATATTCTAGAAATTACTTATAGCATAAGGCTTAAACAATGAAGACATTTTGGGAGAAAAATTTTATCAACATCTGAGAGTTAATTGGTATAAAATGCAACATCTTCATCTATAATAAATGACTATTCAATAAAACCTTGTAACTAACTTTAAATCATGATGAAACCCTAGAAATTATTCATATATAATTAAGTGGGGTACATCCATAAAAAATGTTCTTGACCACATAGTTAAATCTATCTAACCTAATGAACTATTAGGTGGAAAATTATATCAATAAATAATGGTTAGAAGAATAACTCCACTAATAATAATATGACAACAATTTTTTTACTTATGCTTGGAAACATTGAATGTCTAATTACTTTAATGCATATGGATTAGAAAAGGAATATGTTGTACATTTTTAGGTAGAAAACAATGTAATGCGATAAGAATTAAATATTTATCAAAAAAATACTAGCATGTTATTCTAGTCCTAGTAACATACAATCATTAATTAAAATGAATTTCATTACCTTTTATAGATTCCCCTTGGAAAATTTTACACCTTTAAGGAATATTCATAATTAAAATTATTCTTTTCATGAGAGTGTGTATGTTGGTGGATGAATAATAGTTTGCCTTTCACCCTTTACTGGTGCCAACACACCCCTTATCCCTAAGTCATTCATTTCAACATTTCATTAATTCCATATTTTATTATCTAAAGTACATTTTTTAACTTGAAATTAAAAATTCCACTTATATTTTTTACTATGTTCATGACATCAACAAAATATATGACATATAAAAAATTATAGTATTTTAATTAAATTCAAATTATTCCATTTTTTCCAACCATATTGTTTAAGGTTTTTTAAAAATGATGATTCAAAATTAGTTTCATTATATATTACTTTATTAATACGTTTAACACTCATTTATTGGGTTGGGGTCGCACATTTTTTTGTAATTTCATTGAATGTTGTTTTCGAATATCAATATTTATGTTTTCATGTTAAAAATTTACAATTTTATAAAATCACTACCTTCCAAAAAAAATCTACCTAACTGAGTGTGTCCTATCTACAAAAATTGAAAACCCAAACATTCCATTAATGTTATAGCCTAAAAATATTTAAAATAAGGAAAATAAATTATCAACTTTTGAAACATGGTTATCAATCTAAAATATTTAATTCTATAATCCTCATAAAATTTAACACATCTATCACGCATCAATTTTATATCATCAATCAATGAATCCAAATGGATATCAGTATTATTGCTAAGTTGTTTGGGACTAGATATAAATAGAGCAAACATAATGTATTTGTGATTCATGTATGACCATGGTGGAAAGATATTAATTACCAACATTACTATCCATGCAATGTGAGTAATTATTTCACACCAATTCATCTTCTTCCATCTGTAGATAAAAAAAATCAAAGGTTTATTTGATTTCTTCCATATTTTAGATACTCAAAATCATTTTAATCCACTATAGAGAGTTCCTTGGGTGTCATATTTTACCATATTCAGTTACTATTTCTACATGCCATGAAAATTTTCTATTATTTTCTTGTCATCTATAGATATGTCTAAACATTGTAATTATAGGAAAAAAACATACACATTTTTATATACAGGAATTATTTTTATTGTATCGATCTATGAATAACACAATAGATGTTATGAGGGATTCATGGTCCTTGAAAAAAATATACATTACTTTGGATGTGCATGTATTTTATATGATATCTTACCCATTAAACATAGAATTCATTAACTTCCATACTTTTTATAAGGAATATAATTTTCTTCTGGTAACATGTCATTCAGGAGACCATGTAAATCAGTAAATCCAGTTTCACTCCTACATCCAACTTTATAATTATACAAATTTAATACTACTGAAAATGATGTATATTTAGTACAACCAATATATAATGGTGACTTTTCATAGATATTTATCCTCTGAAACAATATTGTACAACCATAAATGGCATATATAATTTTCATTTTCTTTTTTTAACATATGATCTCTTCCATAATTGACACTATCATTCATTTCAACTTATCCATAAATAACAATATAATCCTTGTCAGTATGAACATTCTTTTTTTCCAGACCATCAGTCCAAAATTTATAGATTCGATCTATTTCATGAAAAATTAAATATTCTTGATACTCTTCTATGTGAATTCATCTTTAATAACAATAACATAATCAGGGGTAAAAGATTTTATAAGGGTCATATACTAGTTTTATTGCAATATCGATGAACATTTTGACCCAAACATCAAACTCCTTCTCCATACAATTATCTTCCATCCAATTTTGATTTATATCCATCCTATTATGTTCAATAATATTCATTTTTAAAAAAAATAGACACATAAGGTATTAATAATAAAAGAATAATGTTCTAGATACTTTGAAAAAATTGGATAAATTTCCCAAGAAAAAAAGTTATACTCACTTTGGACATTCAATGATGAAATAAAAAAATTATAATGATAAGATGACAAAATTTATTAAAATTTTAATATTATACTCCTTATAAGAATGTTTAATATTGATAACCTCCAATTAAAACAAGAATTCTGATTGTCTAAAACAAATTTGGATAGTGTGTGTGGTATTAACACGGGAAATTTATGATGGATGAAAACCTTGAAGCAAATAATTCATGGTTGAAGGTAAATTCTTATAAGGTGAACCCATTATTGATGATTTCCATCATTATGATGTTTATAGATTTATCATATGGTAATTTATATTATATAATAATGATCATAGAGGACTACTAAAGTTTAATGAATCTCAACATGTCAATGTTATTATTGATTATTCATAATTAGTTATGTTTTTAAGAAAAGGTATCATGAAAAGAAGAAACATATGGTGGTTGATGGGTTATAAGTTCCCCAATAAATGGAATAAGTAATAGAAAATTCTTATATAATCATTTAAGCAACATTATTTTTTTGTTCTAATATAATAAGAGTCTAATTATGTGTATTGAGATTGTTTTTTTGTGGTGGAAATCATTTATATAATGGTATAAGTTATATATATAATTTTAAGAAGAGTATAATTAAATTTTAATCGATTGAAAATGGTAGTGATCAACAAGTTTCCATCAAAAAATTATTAATGGTTTTTAGTTACTATATGATTATGAAGGATAATGATGTTTGTAGCGAGAAACATTATAACATTATATGTGATGAAAATTAATTTTATTTCTTTATAATCTATTTAATGTGACTAAAACACAATCCTTTTGGAAAATTAAAGACATCCAAAGTAGAACTAAAAATGTTGAAATAATGAAATAGCTTGAATAGAAGATCACAAGTAAAAAACTATGGGTTTTTATGTGTTGAATTTTTCAAGAGTTCAAGGTAGAGCGGCGATAATGATTTAATTCCACAAGAGTTTGAATGACATGAGAGATGGGGTCCTATATTGGGGTAATATTTAAATTTCCATAAATGTTTTATCTATTATTTTAAAAAACATTAATATGGAACCATTTTTATCGTCACTAAAATATAAAATTATGTTAAACCCACTCTTTATGTGTAATAACTCTTAGAACTGATAAAGATGGGATGTTATCTACACTTTCTAGAAAATGATTTTAAAGATAAGTTATGTAAGTACATTCTATTTTATCACTAAAAGAAATATAATTATCAGTAATCATTTGAAATAGCTTATAATGTTTCAGATTTCTTAACCTAGTAGGGGATAGACACTAATCCCATCACTGTATAGATCAGAAGATACCTATATCATCCTTACTGGAAAATAATTCTCTCCCATGTACTCCATTTTCTATACTTGATTTTATTTCTTATTTCCCTATGATATTTCTTATCCATAAAGTTCCTTATTTGTTTGGTGGCTTCCAAAAACATTCATTCTCATCCTCAAATTTGACTGATTTCTCATTGCTTCTAATCTTGATGTTGATAGTACGTTTTAAAAAAATCAATCCATTGGTGGCTTAATTTGATTTCACTATTTTTAGATATTGGGGAATATATTAAATATTAACTATGGGTCTTATCAACAAAATGAAAATCAGGATTTGGTTTTCTTTAGAGAATTACTCAGTCCATCCCTAGTCCAATTCCCCCCACATCTGCAATGCATCTTGTTTCTCCTTATTTAAGAGGACTTATGATTTCCACATGAAACAAGTTTTCTTGACTATGATGATTTTCTTAGTTTTATAGATAATCATCTTATTTTTCATAATCCTTCCATTATATAATGGTATAAAATTTGGTTGATAGATATTTATGTTCTGATAGTATAACTAGAATGATTTTTCATAATATTTATCTATATTTTATTTATTAAAGTTAATGTTTTAAAAATTTCAGCAGAGAATGTTTGGATTGGAGTTGGGGTGGAATTTTACTTCAATAAACCTTTTTTTTTGCATTGTGGGTTTATTTTTTCTCTTCATTCTAGAAAACGTGTCACCTAATGGTAGTAAACAAGCATGGGGGCATAAATCACATAAAAAATAAAGATGCAATATTGGAATGCAATGGTAAGGTGATGGTGTCCATTTATGGTCTAATTACAAAGGAATAGGTTCCAATTGGTGTTTTTATTGAATTAAGTATTAGTTCTACGGTAGTAGGCTTTGGACCACTTGAGAGCGGGGAGTCTAATGGGACATAACTACCTATTGTCCTTACAACGAAACAATTGAATATGAATGGAATAGAAAGGTTTTCACCATCCAAAAAAATGTATGGCTATTAATCCATGATTTGAGAGTAGTATACAGCTATGGTAGATTAAGATGTAATTTTGTTGTGGTGTGTGCAATATAGCCTATGTAAATTTAAATAAATGCAGCTAAGGAGGCATCCAATAAGGAGGAAGTGAGAATTAGTGTAACATCCCAGGTCAATAGAGAATATGATATTTTCATATTTATTAATATTTTTAAATTAGATATTTATTTTACTTTAATGGAGATTCTATCTTCGACGTTGTACCTGATACACAACAACGGGTTTCATCAAAATCTTACATTGCACACAACATTGGGTCATACTGAAAAATATTATTATTATTATTATTTTAAATTGTTGTTAACACCTAGTCGTTGTATTGGTGGTAATGAACAGAACTAACTAAAATATGATTATACATGTATGTTAAATGTTTTTACATTTATCCAAAAAAAATTAAAGGATTAAAATGTTAATAAATCAAATTTTATGCATAATTTACATTAAAAGGATGATTTACCACCTTTTGATGGTGAACCCTCTTTAAATAACGTTTTGGTCACTTTTATATGTTATATTTGAAAAAATAAAATACTTCTATAAAATTGGGATATCAGCACTCACTTTGGATAAAATTTTGGTATTTTTCTAATAAAATTCATTTTATTGATGAATAGTGAAAAATACTGTATTTTAATTCAAATATACTTTTTAATCTACTATATTTATATGGATATATTATCTTTTTAATTTGTTTTAAAGTTTAATTAGATTATATTTTACCATTTATTCCAATGTTTGTCATTGAAATTTATTTCACTTTGAAATTGAACATGAACAAGTGTCAATCTTTTGATATATATTTTTTCTTAAAAACACGATATTTGTTTTGAAAATAGAAATTAATTTTAAATTAAATAATGCAACATCTATGTTTTGAATTATGATAAATAGACATCATTTTTTAATTTGTAATATCAAATATATCTTATGCTGAATTTCTTTTTATTTTTCTTAAAAACATTAACTTTTGATGAATAGTGAAACCAAGTGGTAGTGGTTAAGAAACTAACATTTTCACTTAAAAGAAATTTTACCACTTATGTGAATTGAATTTACAAAATCCTATATACATGGTTGTCATTATTATGTAAAATTAAGTTCAATAAGATGATAATAATTCTTTGGTGAATAGTAACTTTTGACTTTTATTTACCACTGTTAAAGGAAAATATTGTAATTCAAGGTAAAAGGAATATTATAATAATACAGACATACCTTAAAACTTGTACTATCCATATTAGATGAGTAATTTCAAACCATGTTAATCTTTGAGTCGATTTTGGGACCCCATGGAGCCACTTGGTATTGATAATGATACTTTGGATTAATAAATTTAAATTAAAGTCTAAAATGACATTAAAAAATATCTTTAGGTAACTTACGTTTTACATAGGGTTATATAAGTTATATTTTAGACTATAAATATCCATTAGAAATATAAAAATATTTTCTACATAATGGAATTTTTTTATAATTTTTCGACAACAAATAAACTATATTATTTATGACATAATAATGATGGAGTGTTTACCTCATTAATAAATCATTTAAATAAATACAATTATAAATATTAATATAACATCTGAAACCTATCCAATTATTTTTGGATGAATTTATTTCTACCATAGTTTATCTTATCTTTTACCTATATGAGTTTTGGTTCTTTTGAAACGGAAAATAAATATTTAATAAAATAATATTTTCACACTTTCATAAAGAACCCCTTCTCCACCTTAGAATATGCCATCACCTCTAACCCATTCCTCACACCTCTCAAGACCCTTGGATCATCTATCCTCTTCCAAAATAATCTCTCAAGATCCCTCTCTTACTCTTAGAAGCCTTACCTTAGGTAGAAGACACTTCAAGAAGTCTTTTTGGTCCAATCTAAAGGGAGTTACCCGAATTAGGGGTAATTGTTTCTCTTAAATTATTTTTTTTACATTGTTTTATTTTTATTCTCCAACTGCCTAAAGTATTTTTATTCCTTTATTTTATAACAACACCAGTATCATAAATATAATAGGTTGTTGTTATGATAATTATTCAAACTTCACTTTCACACACCTCTGTCTAATGGGTAATGAACATATTGTTTCTCTGGACGGCGAACTACTACCTCACAAAACCATGATTGTTCAAATATCTCTAACCTCCTCTCATGGGGGTCATTGTAAGAACCTGGTGTTTGCTGCGATAGACTTTGGAATATTCTTGATGATATTCCAGAGCAGCGCCTTCAGACGGCGTGCGATTCCAGGCCCCAGAGTGGCCGAAATTAAATTGTCAGTGTGTTCACAATAGAAATGCCAAATAAATGAAATAACTCCTAAACGGAGTTTAGGATCAGAGATATGAGTGTATGGATGGGTCCAGAATGGGGTGTTTACCCTTGGAACGACATAAAACTTTTTGGTGTGGGATGTTTGGACCCCTCGCACGCTTTAAGAAGGTTAAATGGATAAATTAATTTATTTATTTATTCGTTTAATGGAGAAATGCAAGTATCTCTTAAACGGTGGCTTGGATTGGAAAACTGAGGGCACCGTTTAGTTCAGAGCATGTCGTTTACCCTATGAGGGGTATAAGTTTCACGGGCGCGGGCCATTTGTGAAAAATGGCCCCAGGGGCGTTTTCATAATTTAGCGGCTTCGGATGTTAAATTTTATATCTTTTGAACAGGGTCTCGGATTAATATTCCGAGACCGCCGTTGTGCTTGGGAGGTGGGTTTACCCTAGGGGAGGCTTAACCTCGACCCCGTTGGGAGTTTCGGATGCGGGTATTTTCAGGGGTTTTAAATTAATTAAATTGTTAATTATTTTTATTTAAACCCTCCCCCTTCTCCAATGAACCCCCTGGCAGCCCCTCCTCTCCCTCTCCTCCTCAACCTCCATCAAGGCGGTTCCGGGGAGGCAGCTCCGGCAAGGCGGCGGATCCAACGACGAAGCTTTGGGCGAAGCCCAACGAGGTAGGAGGTCTTTGTTTGCATTTTAATTCTCGAACCATCTTTCAACCTCAATTTTATGCGTCAATTTTTGTTCGATTGTTGAATAAAATCCCTTGAGCACATAGTAGGTTTTATGAGCTATCCGACGCATCTTTTGTATTCAGTTTTGGATTTCAGAGGAACCCGTAATCATTCGCCAAAGATTGCGGGTTTGTGGAGGAGTTTTGGGTTGTTCCGGGCGGCGGCAGCCCAGGGTAGCGGCGGTCCAGCGGCTTCGCGCGCCGGTCCCGTGGTCCAGGCCAAACGGTGGTCGGCGGAGGTGCGGCGAGCAGGTGGCTGGTCGAGGCGGAGCGGCTGTAGGTGTCGGCGACGGCGAGCGCGGAGGCGCTGGGTGAGCAGGGGATGGCTTTGGCGGGCAAGCCAGGCAGGCGGCGCGGCGGCTGTGGCTTCGGAAGGCGGCGCGGCGGCCATGACTTCGGATGGCGGCGCGGTGCTGGGAGCGGCGGCAGCAGGCCGGAGGTGCCGACAGGGCGCCGGCGAGAGGGAAAGGGGCCGCGAGGCGGCGGCCCCGTGCGGCGCAACAACGACCCGCACTTTGCGGGTCGTTGCGTGGAAGATGCGACCGGCCCTCGTGGCCGGTCAGTGGGGAATCCCGCACGGAGGGCATGCAGGTGTGAAGAGGATTGGGCCGTGGAGTGGTGGCCCGCGGCTCGGCTGGACCGGGCCAAGCTGCTGGGCCGCGGTCCAGTGGGTCGTTTCGAGCCGGTCCGGCCCAAGGGGCTTTGCCCCTTCGCCTTCGGACGCCCGTATTTCGGGCTACGAGCGTCCGTTTTGCGCACCGTCTGTGGCATCGCGGATCTTGCATTAATGCGAAGCTTTTGATATGGTTTCAGGAATTTTTAATTCCTGAAACAAGGGTCCAAGGAGGCGCGACGCGTCTTTAAGTGGATGAGCGTTCTTCCGGAAAATATTGTTTTGGACGGCGCGGACGCGTCCGACGTCCGAATTAAGCACCGTCAGTTGCGTTGGGACACTAGCATTGAGGCCGAGGTTTATAGGGTAGTTTCAGGCGTTGAGTCCAAAGTTTAGGTACGGGCCCCATGACCCATCTTTCGAGCTGCGTGTAGCGTTTCACGCCTTTTTCACGCGAGATCCGTTTGGGGTGTTTAAGCAGTCGATTCTGGATGTTTCTTTGAGGGGATTGCGATGGTGCAGTTTGCCCAACCTTTTTTGGGGACGTGGTGTGGGTCCCACCCGACCCGTCTACAGTGAATAGTACCCTTTTCACTAGGTGTCCATTTTGGGCGATTGAGTACTCAATCCCTTGTGTTTTTTTCGAGGGGATCACAGTGGCGTGATCCGTTGGTTTAGTTTCGGAATCTTGGGGTGGGCCCCACACGAGTTTGGTCACGGTGAATAGTACCTTTTCACCTGTTGACCCTTTCGGGCGAGTGAGTAGTCTAACTCGCGTGTTTTTGCGCAAGGATTGCAACGGTGTGATCCGTTCGGATGTACGGAGCCTCTTGCCCGATCTTGTTAAATGCGGAGGCATGGAAGGTTCTCCAGCGGTGGTTCGTCCTACTTTGTTTGTAACAGACCCTTGGCGGGTGATCACGCACTCTTGGGAGAGTGATATAAATGGTTCCTGAGATATGGTTGGTTGTGCTTCAGCCGATGAGGTGGCAGGTTGGAGTTGTTATGTCACACCGTCACGTTGATGTTGGGTGTCGTGTGCACGATAGCCTATGGGATAGAACGAGGTATACTCTGGGAGTATACAAGAGCGCTTGGAGGTACGTGTGGTTGTTCGCACCTGAGAACGTTGGTGCGTTCAGTTGGGGTTGAGATGGGGCCACACGATTCTGTGGGCCCCACGTGTGTGCGGGGTTCTGCTTTGCGTTCATCGACCTCTCGCGATGTAGAGGGTCCCTCTGTGTGTTTGTTGACCAAGAGGGTTGAGTGGTCTCCCCCTGGTTTCGTTCTCGATGGATTGGCCGGTAGCAGGGCCAGTGGCACCTGGTGATGGAGCATGCACTGAACTTCTTTTGGATGAGTTGTCCTGGAGTTGGGTGGTTTCACGATACCCACTCCGTGTTGGTTGGTCAGTGTTGTACCCTCTAGTAGAGATGGGCAGAGTGGTTCTGAGTTTTACCCTCCAATAGGGCTGGGCAGTGGGTTACTCATCGACTTCCTCGGGCTTACCCTCCAGCAGGGCTGGGTAGTGGGTTGGTCACTGACTTCTAGGGTTTACCCTCCAGCATAGACTGGGCTGTGGGTCACCCGATGCTCTTATGGTCTACCCTCAAGAAGAGACTGGGCAGTGGGTCACCCGATGCTCTTAGGGTCTACCCTCCAGCAGAGACTGGGTAGTGGGTCACCTGACGACCCCTTAGGGTCTACCCTCCAGCGGGGCTGGGCGGTGGGTCACCCGTCATCTAGTTCCAGGTCTACCCTCCAGCACGGCTGGGTAGTGGGTTGCCTGTTGACATATTCCAGGTCTAACCTCCCGCGGGGCTAGGCAGTGGGTCGCCTGATGACGTCTTATGATATACCCTCCAGTGGGGGCTAGGAAGTGGGTCGCCGGATGATGTATTAGGGTTTACCCTCCAGAAGGGCTGGGCAGTGGGTCACCTAATATTGGTTATGAATTACCCTCCAGTGGGGCTGGGCATTGGTTCATTCGTTGGCATTCCAAGCTCAGTCCTTTCTACTAGGCTAGCCTGTGGTTTTCCTTCGTGTTTACCAGAGGAGGACCCTTCATTGTACGGGTCAGTGATGGAACGGCTTTGGCTATGAGGAGACCTCTCGACTGCATGGCAGTGACTATGTGTGGTTTGACATTCCCCTAGAACTCTCAAGTTCGAGGGGCACTTTCCCCACCGAGACGCGTTCTTGTGACGCGATCTAAAACCGTGCGGGCGAGTCAGTGTCGCCCAAAGCGGATAGTGTCAAGGTGCGGTGATTGAGCCCCTTGGCTTGCTGTTCAGGGCAGACCTGCGGGATGCTGGGCATTGATGAGGTTATGTTGGGGACTGTTGGCAACACTTTTCTTGGGCTGAGCTATGGGATAGAGATCCCCTTATGAGCTTGTTCGGGTATCTTGGTGAGCATACAGATATGTATATAACATGTTTCTGGTACCCACTTCTTAGGATTGGTTACTGTCCTTCCAGGTGAGGCAAAGACGCGCGGGGTATGCCACGTGCTTTCCGTGTCTAGCTTCTCATGGTTGGACGAGTCTACTCTCCTCTTATAGGCAGCGAAGACTCGATGGGAAGTTCATCTTATCACCGTTTCCAGCTCCTTGTGCCTAGATGAGTCTACTTCCTTTCTTTTTTTTGGTTGAGCTGGACTCTTTACTACACCCTCGATTAGACTCCTTTACTTTTCCTATTTGCTCTACTGCTCACCCTTACGTACCTCCTTTGTTTCTCCCTCGAGCCTTCGTGGTATCCTACTGAGTATTTTTATACTCACCCCTGCTTGGGCTTTTCCCACACTTGGTGTGATCTTGCAGACGACGGACAGTTGGAGCGTGGCTTTAGTGGAGCGTAGGAGTGTAGGAGCTTGGGATCTTAGACTGCGTGCAGTGGTCGTGGCCGGGTTCCAGGTGGAAGACCCGTCATCTTTTCCTTTTTGATTACCTGTTTCCAGGTTGTGGCACCTTTTTGGTTGGGTGTGTGTTTTCCCCCTTTTCTTTTCAGTTTGTACTTGTATCTTGTAGATGTCGATGCACTCTGTGGTTTATTTATAGCAGTTGTTCTTTCTTTACTCTGCACTTTTTCATTGAGTGTGTTGCGTGTGTGTGTACAGGTGCCTTGGAAAAGGCCACCCCGAGTTATCATGGCTTCGGCGCTGGTCGCCAGCGCCTGGCCTATGGAGGCGGGCCTGGGGTAGTTGCGGCTCGATCCCGGGTAGGGTAGGGTCATGACAAAGTGGTATCAAAGGTGGTTTGTTCCTTGGCACGTTATGCGGACGTCCCTAAAATAAAAGGAATTGGTTGGGATTTAGGGCAACAATGTTAACGTGTCTCGAGATCGGCTCTCAGGCCAGGAAGTCCAGTGATGGTGCGGCGGCCGACGTATCCATTCACCAGGACCTTGATAACCCACTTTTTGACTCGGCATGCTGAGACACTTGTTGCAGGGAAAATTCGTTTGTGCATCACATAGGATCGAGTCTTTGACTGTACTTCTTGAGTCAACTCCCCATCGTTGTTTTTGTTGGTATATAAATATATGCTCATCAGACCGCGGCACTCCTTGATAATTTTCAATATGTCTCTGCGCGGACAGCCAGCCAGGATACCTGCTCTGGTTCGTGATGATGACCCTGTGAGCTACGAGGACACGGTCTAGAACCCATCGTGCGAGCCCATATCTCCGTGTGGACCGGTAGCAGCACCCCCACCTGTTGAGCAGTAGGTAGTTTCAACAAAGCAGGCTGAGCTTGAGTGCAGGATGAGCGCGCTCCGCGAGTTCTAGCGGCAGAGACCGCTGAGGTTCAGTGGTGAGCCAGACCCTCAGGCAGCAGAGGTTTGGCTCGAGGCAGTAGTTAGCCTTTCCAGGCTTGTGCAGACGCCGGCAGGTCAGAGAGTGGCTTTGACAGCCAGCCTTTTTCGTGGACCAGCTTGGCATTGTTGGAGTCTGGTGACTCAGTTTCTTGACGAGTCGTCTCTTTCGTTGGACGACTTCCAGTTGTTGCTTCGTGAGGAGTTTTTCCCCTCCTGCTTGTTCTCCATTCGGATTCAGGAGCTCCTGTAGTTTCAGCTGGGAGGGATGACGGTGGCCGAGTACGCGGCCAGTTTTGCAGACCGTGCACGCTTTTACCCAGACTTCGTCCGTGATGACAACTTCCGAGAGAAAAACGTTTGAGCAGGGTCTCCGCCGAGAGATTCGTGCGGTCAGAGTACCCTTGGTCATTTCCACATATATTGGGGTGCTAGAGCATACGCTGGTGACAGAGGGCTTCCTGTCATGTTTTTCGGTTGGTAGTGGCAGTGGGCACGACGGATCCGGGACGTCTCCCGTAGCTAGCAGGCACCGGAGGATAGGGCCTCGATGCAGGTGGCCTTCCCACTGCCGGTTTTAGAGACGTGGTCGTATACCACTATGGTGAAAAGGGCGCAGGGCCTCAGTTGAGGATGCCCTTCCGTGAGTGGATCCCGGGCCGTGGGCTTACACCACAGTGGCACCGGAGGGCAACAGGGGAAGCCCAGAGAGCGCCGGTTCTATGCTTGTGACGGGCGAGGTCACTTGGCATGAGACTGCCCGACTCGAGTTGTAAGCGCTTCAGGCAGGCAGCAGGCGCACCACCATGGTAGAGGTAGCGCCGTGATCAAAGTAGAACCCAGAGAGGTGGTTCTAGTAGAGGAGCGGGAGGAGCTGGTAGTGGGGGATGGCTTTACGAGATCTCCCCGTCACCACTAGGCGGTCCATGTCAGGCTCTGGGAATTGACGGTTGGGACCACGGACAACCGTGAGCTTTGGATTTATACGATCCTACAGAGCATGGGATGGTGAGAGGTACCCTTTGCGACTCTTATACTTTTTGCAGTAGAGTTGTTAGGCTCTGCGTGTGAAAGGATTTTCTCCCTGCTCCTGGTTTGAGGTGTTACCAGGGTGACATAGGGCATCGGGTGTAACCCTGTGTTGGCAAGGAGAAAGGCGTGAGACCTTTTCCTTTAGTCGATGGTGTTGACTCCTTCGCCTTTTGAGCGTGTAAGAGAGCATCGACTATGGAACCTTGCGTGACCAGATATCCTTGGGTGTTTCACCATATGGATATTCTGAAGGAGGGAATCATCGGGCCATGTTTCAGGTGCGGGCGGTGATTCGAGTCGCGGCGTGCGACGTAGAGGTTTGACAGGGGAGATGAGCTACCCCCGAGGTCCTTCGGGCCGTTCGAGACCGTGCAAAGGGATGGTGAGGTACCCTACTGCCTTGCCCTAGCCCCAAAGTCTGGAGTGGCTGCACGACATCGGCAAGGGCCGACCTCGCATGAACAGATCAATCCTTTGGTCTGAGAGCGGTGGCACAGAGCTGTGTGTGGGTTCTTCTGGGTATGGGGAAGCCAGGTGTGGGCTTCGTACCCTGTGTTGCTCCCTAGTTTTTCTTTTCGAGGACGAAAATCATGAAGGAGGGAATGATGTAAGAACCCGGTTTTTGCTGCGAAAGACTTTGGAATATTCTTGATGATATTCTAGAGCAGCGCCTTCAGACGGCATGCGATTTCGGGCCCTGGAGTGGCCGGAATTAAATTGTCAGTGCGTTCACACTGGAAACGCCAAATAAATGCAATGACTCCTAAATGGAGTTCCGGATCAGATATCTGAGTGTATGGATGGGTCTGGAATGGGGTTTTTACCCTAGGAATGACATAAAACTTGTTGGCGTGGGATTTTTGGACCCCTCGCTCGCTTTTGGAAGGTTAGACGGATAAATTAATTAATTAATTTATTCTATTAATGGTGAAATTCTAGTATCTCTTAAACGGTCGCTCGGATTGGAAAACTGAGGGCACCGTTGAGTTTAGAGCTTGTCGTTTACCCTAGGAGGGGTATAAGTTTCACGGGCGCGGGCTGTTTGTGAAAAATGGCCCCAGCGGCGTTTTCGTAATTTAGCGGCTTCAGATGTTAAATTTAATATCTTTTGAACGGGTTCTCGTATTAAAATTCCAAGACTGCCGTTTTTCTCGGGAGGTGGTGTCAACCCAGGGGAGGCTTAACCTCGACCCCGTCGGGAGTTTCAGATGCGGGACTTTTCAGGGGTTTTAAATTAATTAAATTGTTAATTAATTTTATTTAAACCCTCCCCCTTCTCCCTTGAACCCCCTGTCAACCCCTCCTCTCCCTCTCCTCCACCGCCTCTGGAAAGGTGGTTCCGGCGAGGCAGCTCCAGCAAGGTGGTGGATTGTGCGACGAAGCTTCGGGCGAAGCCCAACGAGGTAGGAGTTCTTTGTTTGCATTTTAATTCCTGAACCATCTTTCAACCTCAATTTTATGTGTTGATTTTTGTTCGATTGTCAAATCAAATCCCTTGAGCACATAGTAGTTTTTATGAGCTATCCAACGCATCTTTTGGATTCGGTTTTGGATTTCTGAGGAACCCGCAATCATTCGCCGAAGATTAGGGGTTTGTGGAGGAGTTTCGGGTTGTTCCGGGCGGCGGTAGCCCAGGGTAGCAGCGGTCCGGCGGCTTCGCGTGTCGGTCCTGCGGTCCAGGCCGAACGGAGGTCGGAGGTGGTGCGGAGAGCAGGTGGCAGGTCGACGTGGATTGGTTGTAGGTGTCGGCGACAACGACCGTGAATGCGCTGGGTGAGCAGGGGACGGCTTCGGCGGGCGAGTCGGGCAGGCGGCGCGGTGGTCGTGACTTCGGAAGGCGGCGCGGCGGCCGCGACTTCGGAAGGCGGCGCGGTGCTGGGAGCGGCGGCGGCAAGCCGATGGCGCCGACAGGGCGCCGGTGAGAGGAAAAGGGGTCACGAGGCGGCGGCCCCATGCGGCGCAACAATGACCCGTACTTTGCGGGTCGTTGCGTGGAAGATGCGACCGGCCCTCGTGGCCGGTCGGTGGGGAATCCCGCGCGGCGGGCACGCGGGTGTGAAGAGCATGCACTGAACATCTTTTGGTTGAGTTGTCCTGGAGTTGGGTGGTTTCACGATACCCACTCCGCCTTGGTTGTCCAGTGTTGTACCCTCCAGTAGAGATGGGCAGAGCGGTTCTGAGTTTTACCCTCCAGCAGGGCTGGGCAGTGGGTTGCTCACTGACATCTTGGTTTTACCCTCCAGCAGAGACTAGGCAGTGGCTCACCCGATGCTCTTAGGGTCTACCCTCCAGGAGAGACTGGGCAGTGGGTCACCCGATGCTCTTAGGGTCTACCCTCCAGCAGAGACTGGGCCGTGGGTCACCTGACGACCCCTTAGGGTCTACCCTCCAGCGGGGCTGGGTAGTGGGTCGCCCGTCATCGAGTTCCAGGTCTACCCTCTAGCACGGCTGGGCAGTGGGTCGCCTGTCGACTTATTCCAGGTCTACCCTCCTACGGGGCTGGGCAGTGGGTCCCCTGATGACGTCTTATGGTCTACCCTCCAGCGGGGGCTAGGCAGTGGGTCGCTGATTGATGTATTAAGGTTTACCCTCCAGCAGGGCAGGGTAGTGGGTCACCTGATATTGTTTATGAATTACCCTCCAGCGGGGCTGGGCAGTGGGTCATTCGTTGGCATTCCAGGATCAGTCCTTTCTACTAGGCTAGCCTGTGGTTTTCCTTCGTGTTTGCCAGAGCGGGACCCTTGGTTGTACGGGTCGGTGATGGAACAGCTTTGTCTTTGAGGAGACCTCTCGACTGCAGGGCAGTGACGAGGTGTGGTTTGACTTTCCCCTAGAACTCTCAAGTTCGAGGGGCACTTTCCCCACTGAGACGCGTTCTTGTGACGCGATCTAGAACCGTGCGGGCGAGTCAGTGTCGCCCAAAGCGGATAGTGTCAAGGTGTGGTGATTTAGTCCCTTGGCTTGCGGTTCAGGGTAGACGTGCGGGATGCTGGTCATTGATGGGGTTATGTCGGGGACTGTTGGCGACACTTTTCATGGGCTGAGCTACGGGATAGAGATCCCCTTACGAGCTTGTTCGGGTTTCTTGTTGAGCATACATATATGTATATACCTTGTTTCTGGTACCCACATATTGGATTTGGTTACTCTCCTTCCAGGTGAGGTGAAGACGCACGAGGTATGCCATGTGCTTTCCATGTCTAGCTTCTCATAGTTGGATGAGTCTACTCTCCTGCTATAGGCAGCGAAGACTCGACGGGAAGTTCATATTCTCACCGTTTCCAGCTCCTTGTGCCTGGACGAGCCTACTTCCTTTCTTTTTTTGGGTTGAGCTGGACTCTTTACTCCACCCTCGGTTGGACTCCTTTACTTTCCCTATTCTCTCTACTGCTCACCCTTCGGTACCTCCTTTGTTTCTCCCTCGAGCCTTCAGGGTATCCTACTGAGTATTTGTATACTCACCCCTGCTTGGGCTTTGCCCGCACATGGTATGCTCTTGCAGACGACGGATAGGTGGAGTGTGGCTTCAGTGGAGCGTAAGAGCATAGGATCTTGGGAGCTTGGACCACGTGCGGTGGTCGTGGCCGGGTTCCAGGTGGCAGACCCGTCAGCTTTTCCTTGTTGTTTACCTGTTGATGGGTTGTGGCACCTTTTTGGTTTGGCGCGTGTTTTGCCCCTCTTCTTTTCAGTTTGTACTTGTATCTTGTAGAGGTTGATGCACTCTGTGGTTTATTTATAGCAGTTGTTCTTTCTTTACTCTGCACTTTTTCATTGAGTGTGCTGTATGTGTGTGTATAGGTGATTAGGCAAAGGCCTCCCCAAGTTATCATGCCTTCGGCGCTAGTCGCCAGCCCCTGGCCTATGGAGGCGGGCCTGGGGTAGTTGCGGCTCGAGGCCGGGTAGGGTCGGGTCGTGACAGTCCTCATGATGGAACTATATTTATATATTATATATATTATTTTTTTATTGTTTCAATGCTTCTGTATTGTTCATTTATGGAATACCTTTACGTTTTCTTTTGGGGGGTAATACGATAACCTCATTCGAGGAAGTGCGGACTACCACTCCATCATAGTGATATGACTCATTCATGACTTATGTGGAATGTATAAAGGGTAGAGTTAAAAAAATTATATATGATATTATATTGGAATTTTAATATAATTATGTATCATTATGTTTCCATTATATTACCATTCAAAATTGAAATGGAAGTAGCATTCATGCGTACGTACAACTTACCTTCTCCATGAACTGTGCACTTCAATTCTTATCTCCAAATGTTATGTACTATTATAAAAACATGTATATACTGGATATATATGATATATAAGATATCTAAATCATTACTATCATTCTAAATATAATGAAATTTTTACCACATGAACAACTTTTAATTATTAGAAGTCCATTTTTGACAAAAATAACAAATATCGACAAAATGACCATTATTAACATAAATGATTTCATAATGTTTATAACATGGTAATACCTGATATAAAAGGAAAAATAAACATGAAAAAGGTTCTCAATCATGTATAAATTAAATTATGTTTATTTTTCAATAAGAACAAGGAACAAACAAGTTAATTCGGAGATGAGGTAAGGGGTTTCTTATCTCACATTTAAGTCAGTGATATTTCCATTGTACGCCACTTATTTATTGCATGTGGTGTATTGTGTACTACCATTTGATATATATATGTTATTATTATTCTCTATATATTCATGGTATTATGTGATTCATTTGGTGGTTATTAACTATTGGTCATACGACTCGATTGATTACAACATGGTAAGGGATTTCTTATCTCACTTTTATTCCCATGAGATTCATGCTATATTGGTCACTATTTCCTTTGTGTGGTGTATGTACTGCTCATGATTTGTTCTCTTTGTGTAATATACATTCATTTATGGGTATTTGCATCTTAATTGAATTATTCTTCTTTAATGTGGTGTATTTTTTGTAATTTACCAAATCTGTAAGGGAACTTTTTAACCTAAATTTCATTTCTTGGGTTAATCTTCAAATTCGATATTTTTTCATGCTATGATTATGTGTGGAATCATTGTTTGTTTATTTATGTGATAATTTACACTCAACTTTGTGTGTATATACTTTTGATACACATAATCAATCTATTGATAAATTCTCAAGTCATCGATATGAACTTGATAAGAGTAATTTTAACTCAATTTCAATTCATTGAGTTAAACATCCATGTCATGTGTTTTGTCTTAAAAAGAAAATGTATAAATGTCCTTTGATCGATTTACACTGAATATCCAATCATATTGAGTGTATCTATATTTTTCACACATAATTATGTAATTGATTTATCCTTAATCAAAGGATACCATCTTTATAAGTGATTTCGTCTCAAATTACATTCCATTGAGGATTCATTGTTTTATGCACCAATTCACTTTTATATGGTGTATATACTATCCTTTAGCATATTATATCATGAATCCATTTATTATCATGATATTATAATGTTTTTATTGAATTTTATTCCCCAATTATTTGTATTCAAGGATATCTCTTTTGGTTAAGAACTCTTTAACTAAAATATTGTTTTAAAGATTTATTATTATAGATATTTCTCATTAATGTCCATGTTTTCAAAATGTTTTTTAGTATTTATTTATATGGACATTAGTTTTTTAAAATTTTAGTACCTTTAAAAGCTTCAATGTTGTATGGGACAATTTTATTCAAAATCCTCTTTATTGAATGTTTTTAATGGTTTTGAAAATGGTTTGATAAAGCATTGATTTTGTCAATATATTGAAATGATTTCTTGCGATTGAAAATGAAATGTTAGTGAAATTTTTATATTTGAAATATTTTATGTGTTATGATTTTATAATGGTACTTGGACATTTTATTGGTGGTTACGTGATAAACCAAATGACGGGTGGTGCCGTGATAAACAAGGACAGGTGGTTACGTTATAACCACCAATGCATTTTCTATGGAAGTTAGTCATATGGATATTCCATTTAATGATATGTGTGGAAGTCGAACTTATAGTTATTGCATTTATGTATGTTTGTATCCCATGTTACCTGTATATGTTATGTTTTCTTTATATGGGTTTTATGGTAATCTTTTGGTTACAAAAGTGTAAGAAATGATCTTTTATTCTGTGAAGAGTACTTACTACTTCATAAAGTTGATAATTATTACTTATGATCAAGTATTCATTGTTTACTTGTTGTTTTGAAAAACTAACATTTTTCCTTCTTTGTGTATCCCTTAATGAGATTTTTGGTCATCCCAAGTTTTTGAAAAAATTTTCACCAGACATGAAGTGGAATAGAGACAATGATGTGATCAAGTAAAAGTCATGATGACTACAACATGGAACTGGACATGATTCCTTTTAAGAGTTTATATTTTATGAAAAATATATAATGGGTATTAGTGTCTACTTATAATAATAAAGTTGTTATGTAATGGTTATGGCCTAATTCTCTAATACTCTAAACCTAAATATGTTCCTTAATGTGAATTATTGACATAATTAAAGATTATGTAATGTTTAAGGCTGGGTCCTTATTATTGATATCAGAGGGTTTTTTAGATAACATTATAGGTTAGGGTGTTATTTAATCATAAGTGACATAACCATAATATTTATAATATTGGAAGGAGTTGTAGTTTTTTTAGGTAAATCAAATGAGTATAAGATAACATGAAAAAGTATGTTTTAGTTTTACCATCCTCATAAGATAATATATGAAAATTTTAATGATATACTCACACTGTCATTTTTGGTTATAATAAATGGTTGGATCTAGGAGCCACCACAATAACAATGGATGTGAAGAAAACTATGCTATTTTTTGAATGATCAATTGAATTAAATGGGATATAAAATTAGAACTCTTGTGGTTATTATCAACCGACTATCTAGAGTCATGATTGACCACATGAACCTTTTTGATTTTTATAAGGCATCGTATATACGAGAAAGAAATACCCAGGGATGTTCAGTAAATAATAATTTAGGAAAGTATATTTAAAAACCTATGCATCAAGAATTTGGAAAGAAACACATAGGAAAATGATTCAAGGGGACAAGGATATTCTATAGATGTGGAAGTGAAGGTCATAAACCAAGAACCTTCCATGGAAAAAAAGAAGCATCCAGTTGATTCCTGGAAAAGGGAAAGAACGTCATTCTGAGGGATCAATTGAATGTTTTAAATGTGGTGTGAATGGTCATTATATAAATATATTTCCTAAAAATATGTTTTGGGAATGGGATCACCGGGATCGTATTAATTTTTTTTATCAATACCTAATGCCATTCTGATTGATAATGATGAAACTGACAATGACCAATAAAAGGTATGGATTATTTTGTAGCATATATTTTGATATTATTGAATATAAGGATATGATTCATGATTTTTGTTTGTAGGAATTATGTATTTTATAATAAGTTGTAAGGAAATGGTTAATGGATCATGAAGAACATGGAATGAGTAAGAAGTCAACATAATAGGGATTCAGGAGGTATGGTAGATTTTAGGATGGTGAAATGCTTAAAAGTATTAAGGATCTTTTAATGGGATTACATTATAAGGCTTTTTATAGTATGTGTAACCCTTATGTTTGATATACGAAAATTTTATTCAAGTAATAATTATATTTTCTTTTGTAGATATAGTTATAAAGAACCATTTGGGTTTTTATGATCCATGAATTTGAGGCAATTACAGGTTAATACATTTTGGGATGAAAAATGAATTTTTTTTAGATAACCTTTGTTGTTAAAATATGATATCATTATTTTTGATGAATTAATCTCTTTTTGGAATGTTATAAAATTATATAGTTTTTAAAAGAGGAAAACACACAGACTGCGTGGAAACCCATTATGTTGGACAAATATGTGGGAATCAAACCCACAACAAAAGTGCGATTGGGATTTATTTCCTACCACTGGACTATGTGAAGTCCTTGGATAGTATGAATAATTATTTTTAGTTAGAAGATTTTATAAATCAAGAATAAATTTATTTTGGGTTATCTATAGAAATGATTAACCTATCATGGAGAATATGTTATTAGGTTAATTACATTTCAATATGAGACTTGAAGAGTAACTTATGATATTTTGATATAAATGATAAGATTTATCTTAGAAGACTATGTTACTAAATCCTTCTGAGATTTGTGTTTCAATCTCATTTTGGATCACTTTGAATAATTTTATGGATAGTTGTTTATTGAATTCTCTTTGGGTACTGTTTGTCAAATTTTGGAGATTAAGAGTAGTTTTTCTATTTGTAAAAGATTATCTTTTTTGGGGATTATTTGATCTTCTAATAACCTATTTTGGTTTTGGTTGATTTCAAAAGATAGGGGAAATATATATTTCATATTTTTTAGATTATAGGATACTCTATAAGTTTATTCTAGAACTTCAGGTGTGACCAAGTCATCTTGAATACTTACCATTTGGAGAAAAAATGAGTTTGTGTTAGAATTTTTTAAAGCATGACACTCTACATGAAAAGTAAGTATATTTCCATATGATCATAGTCTAGTTATTAATAAAATTCATCAATTCTATGAAAAGAATATTGAAGTAAAATTTTTATAAGATCTCTTTTATAATCATAGTTTTACCCAACTACAAATTTATGGTATTGTGGTGGTTAACTTTCTGTGATCAAGTGCTCTATCACTCTCTATTAATCTATGAGTGTTAGTTTCTCTTCAATTTCCATGTTTTCATGGAATCCTAGTATCTATTTTATCGGGTGACCTTTTTATATACATCTTTATTTCTTTTAAATTTATAGTTTTTTTTACACTTTTTTTTATGTGGGACTTTCAATGATGTTTCTAATCCCAAATTTAAAATTGTGAGGACCCAGTTCCTAAAAGGGGGAAGGATGTAACATCCCAGGTAAATAGATAATATGAAATTTTTATATTTATTAATATTTGTAAAGTAATTATTAACTTTACATTAAATGGGATTCTATGTTTGATGGCGTACCCTATACACAACAATGAGTTTCTTTGAAATCTTACATTGCTCACAACGTTGGGTCATACTGAAAAATAATAATATAATATTATTGATTTAAATGGTAGTTATATCCTCACCATTATATAAGTGGGAATGAACAGAACTAAATACAATATTATTATACATGTTTGTAAAATGTTTTTACATTTATCCAATAAAAGTAAGAGGCTTAAAATGTGAATAAATCTAATTTTAAGCATAATTTACTTTAAATGGTTGATTGACCGCCTTTTGATGGAGAACCCTATTTAAATAAAGTTTTGGTCAATTTTATATGTTATATTTTTAAAAAATAAAATTCTTCTTTAGAATAATTACATTAAAATTCACATTGGGTAAAATTTTCATATTTTTCCGATAAAATTCATTTTTTGATAAATAGTGAAAAATACGGTATTTTAGTTCAAATCTGTTTTTTAATCAAATAATATATGGTTAGATTATATATTTAATTGGTTTTAAAGTTTTATTAAATTATATTTTTACCATTTAATCCTATGGTGGTCATTGTAATTAATTTTATTTTGAAATTGGACATAATCAAGTGTCAATATTTTGATAGATATTGTTTCTTAAAAACATGCTATTTGTTTTGACAACAGGAATTAATTTTAAATTATTTAATGAAACTTATATGTTTTTAATTTTGTAAAATGTACATCATTTTTGAATTTATAATATCAAATATAGCTTAAAATTAATTGTTGGTATTTTTCTGAAAAACATCAATTTTAGATGAATAGTGAAACCACTAAGTAGTAGTTAAAAACTGAATTTTTCATTTAAATGAAATTTTACCACTTCTATGAATTGAATTAAAACAATATGAAATACATGGTTGTTAATAGTAAGAACAATGCGGTTCAATACGATGAAAATAATTTTTAGTGAATAGTAACTTTTGACTTTTATTTACCGCTGTTAAAGGTAAATTTTGTAAATCAAGGTAAAAAGAATATTATAATAATACCAAATTACCTTAACACTTATCATATCATTATTTGATGATTCATGGTCAACCATAGGCATCATTGGGACGATTTGGGGACCCTGTGGTGCCACATGGGTTTGATAATGACAGTTCAGATTAAATAATTTAAAGTAAAGACAAAAATGACATAAACCAGTATCTTTTGGTAATTTAATTTTTACATCGAGTTATATATGTTATTTTTTTTACTATAAATATTAAATGGAAATATAAAAATATTTCATATATCATGGTATCTTTTTATAACTTTTAGACATGAAATATATTAAATTATTTATGACACAATAATGATGTAGTGTTTACCTCATTAGTAAATAATTTAAATAAATAAGATTATAAATATAAAAAGAACATACAAAACCTGTCAAATTCTTATTGGATGAATTTATTTCGACCATGAGTCATCTTATATTCTACCTAAATGAGTTTTTATCTTTTAGAAATTGAAAATCATTATATAATAAATTAATTATTTCACACTTTCCTAAAGAACCCCTCCTCTCCCTTATAAAATCCTCTCACCTCTAACCCATTCCTCACACCACTCAAGATCCTTGGCTCATAAAAAATCTAACCAAGTAATCTTTCAAGATCCCTCTATACACCTAATGTCCATAACTTAGGCATAAGTAGCTTCAAAAGGTCCTTTTGGTTCAAAACAAAGGGAGTTACCCGAATTAAAGGTAACAATTTCTCTTAAATTATTATTTTTATTTTGTTTTATTTTACTTCTCTAACCCGTAAACTATTTTTATTACATTATTGTATAAAAAAAATAGTATCCTCAATATACTAGGTTGTTTTAATGAGAAGTATTCGAACTACACTTACACACACCACCATCTAACGGTAAAGAACATATTGTTTCTGTAGACGGTGAACCGAAACGATTATTGTTCAAATATCTCCAACTACCTCTCTTGGTGGTCATTGTGATGGAACTTTATTTACATATGATATATATTATGTTTATATTGCTTCTATACTTCTGTATTTTTCACTTATAGAATACCTTTATGGTTTCCATAGTGGGTAATTACGATAATCACATTTGACGATGTGCGGACTACCGCCCCACAAAGTGATATGACTCATTCATGACTTATGAGGAAAATATAAAGATTAGAGGTAATGAAATTATATATGATATTATACTATAATTTTTTTATACTTCTGTTTCATTAATTTTTCATTCCATTACAATACAAAATAGAAATAGAAGTAGCGTTCATGCATACGTACGGTTTACCATCTCCATGAACTGTGCATTTCATTTCGTATCTCCAAATATTATGTACTATTAATAATACAAGTATATAATGGTTATATATGATATATATGATATATAAATCATGAATATAATTCTGTATATAATAATTTTTTGACCACATGAACAACTTGTAATTATAAGAAGTCATTTTTTGACTCAAATATGAAATATCAACAAAATGACCATTATTAACTTAAATGATTACATAATATTTATAACATGTTAATAAGTGATGTAAAAGGAATAATAAAATTAAAAAAGATTCTTGATCTAGTATAAATTTACTTAAGTTTATTATTCAGGAAAAAAAATGAAGAAACAAGTCAAGTCAGACACGAGGTAATGGGTTTTTTATCTCACTTTTTATTCCGTGACATTTCCATTGTTCACCACTTATTTATTTCATGTGGTGTATTCTGTACAGAAATTTGATATATATATTATCATTATTCTCTACATATTCATGGTATTATTTGATTCATTCGTTGGTTTTTAGCTTTTCATCATATGACTCGATTGATTGCAACATGGTAAGAGATTTCTTATATCACTTTTATTCCCGTGAGATTCATGCTATATTTTTCACTATTTTCCTTGTGTGGTGTAGGTACTGCCCATGATTTTTACTCTTTATGTAACATGATTTCATTTATGGGTATTCACATTTTCATTGGTGATTCTTCTTTCATGTGGTGTATGTTTCATAAGTTACCAAATCGGTAAGGGAACGTGTTAACCAAAACTTCTTTCCTTGGGTTTATCTTCTAATTCATAATTATGTCATGTTATGATTATGTATGGATTCATTGTTTTTTATTTATGTTATAATTTCCACTCCCCTTTGTGTTGATATACTTTTTATACACATAATCACTCCATTGATAAATTCTCAAGTCATCTATAATAATTTATAAAATTAATTTTAACTCAATTTTCATTCATTGAGTTAAACGTCCAAGTCATTGGTTTTGTTATAAAAAACATGTGTGAATGTCCTCTGTGATTTATTTAAACTAAATATCTAATAATTTTGAGTGTATTTATATTTTTCACACATAATTTTGTAATTTATTTATCCTTAATCTAAGAATACCATATTTATAAGGTATTTTGTCCCAAATTACATTATTTTGAGACATCATTGTTGTTATGCACCAATTACCTTTTATATGGTGTATATACTATCCTTTGGTATATTATATCATGAATCACTTTAGTATCATGATATTATAATTTTTTGATTGAATTTTATTCCCCAATTATTTGTATTCAAGAATATCTATTTTGGTTAAGATCTCTTTAACTAAAATATTGTTTTAAAGATTTATTCTTCTCAATAATTCTCATTAATGTCCACGTTTTCAAAATGGTTTTTAGTATTTATTTATATAGACATTAATGTTTTAAAATTTTAATTCCTTTAAAAGCTTCAAAGTGGTATAAGACACATTGATTAAAAAATATCTTTATTAAATGTATTAAATGGTTTTGAAAATGGATTGATAAATCATTGATTTTGTAAATATATTGAAATGATTTAATGTGATTGAAAATGAAATGTTATAAGTGAAATGTTTATATTTAAAATATTTTATGTGTTATGATTTTATAATGGTACTTGGACATTTGACGGTTGGTTACGTGACAAACCAAGTGATGGGTGGTGCTGTGATAAACTAGGATGGGTTGTTACGTTATAATCTCCAATGTATTGGTTATGGAAGTCAGTCGTATGGATATTCTATTTAGTGATATCTGTAGAAGTATACTGTATGGTTATTCAATTTATGTATATTTATTTCCCAAGTTACCTTTATATATTATGTGTTTTTATAGGGGTTTTATGGTAATATTTTGGATAAAAAAGGGTAAGCAAAGATATTTTATTCAGTGAATAGTATTTACTATTTCCAAAAGGTGAGAAGTATTACTTATGATAAATTATTCATTGTTTACTTGTTGTTTTGAGAAACTAGATGTTTTCCTTCTTTGTATATCCCTTAATAAGATTTTTCCTACCCCATGTTTTTTAAATGTTTTTCACAGGACATGAAGTGGAATAGGGACAAGGATTTGATCAAGGAAAATTCATGATGTATAAAACATAAAGCTGGACATGATTATATTTAAGAGTTTATATTTTATGAAAAATTGATACTGGGTAGTAGTGTCTACTTGTAATATTCAAGTTTTTATGTAATATTTATGTCCAAATTCCCTAATACACTAAACCTAAAAAGATAGCTAATGTGAATTCTTGACATAATTCAAGATTATGTATTTTTTATGGTCGGGTCCTTATAATTATTGATGAATATAAACACAAGGAGGTTTTCTGGGTTGAATGCGAGGAAGATACAATGATCTGTATAACCAATGGAGGCAGCAAGTGCTGGGTTAATGAAACAAAAAGGATGATGCTAAGAGGTACTAGATAAATATTTAATATTAGTAATTGCTTCAAAGATGTGGAGGTTTAATGTTTGTATTAGGGAAAAGGAGTTGAAATACAAGAAGGAATGGGAAAACAAACCCCAATACCAGCATAGAACATCTTTGAAGGCAAAATACAATATGGAAAATATTAGGAGGATAATATATATAGCCATGTTTTAGTGGATAGTGTCAATGGGGTGAATGTAAGAAACTTATACATTCCAAGTAGGAGGAAGTGGAAAAGGAAAAGGGGATTTAAGGAGATGCATTGTTTAAAAGGAAAAGAGGCCTGAAGGATTTAAGTACAAATATTAGTTACCTAAGATGATGGAAACAAGGTTATCCAAAAAAGAATAAGGAGATAGATATTGAACCCATGCATCATGGTTAGGAAGGCAAGAAGAGTTCGAACATTCATAGTGTAATTTAGAGAGTGTAATGTGGTGAGGACAATGATCAGGAATAGGGTGGATTTGTAATGGATGGTCTTATTTATTAACAAGAGGTATCAAATTGTATATTCTAGGTTACTAAATGGGGGATAAAGAAAAAGGGGAGGAATGAGAGAATATTATTCATTTCAATGAAGAAATTTTTGATGAGGAATCTGACATCAATGCCACATAAGAGGAGGTCCACATGATGAATTATACAATGATTTGAGTGAACACTTATAAAGAAAAATGTGTATGGATTAATAATCAAGATTTTATTTTGGTACGTCGCTTCATAAAAAAAGGAAGAATTGGGTGGAAGAGTATATCCAAACATTGGAAAATAAAACCTACAGCTTTGAAGTCCTTATAGAGGATTACTAGGACATAAATTTCACTCCTCTTCAATAGATGTTATACAATGCTAAGGCTTATAATAGACATAAACTTCATTTCAATGATTTTGTGATTTCATATGGAGTTTTTTGATTGCAAGTTCCAAAAATGAATAGCTTCTCACTTCTTCTGTAAATGTGATTTGCATAATAAAAACATAATTTTAAATCAACTACTAAAGACTATATAAAACAAGTAGAAAATATTAAACAAATATATATTAAAATTGAATAAATAATAAAACAAGGTAAAAAGTAATTAACAATATTTATGAATAAATAATCTTAAATTCATAAATGTAACAAATGAGTGAAATTTTGTAAATAAAAATAAATAGACTTTGAAATTATTTAAAAAATGCATGAGTTTTATTATTTATATAAATTACTAAAAAATAAAAATAAATATATGTTAAAATGAAACGAAGACATATTAAATATATACATTACAACCATATTAGAAACCATAAATTCTAAAGAATAAATATATATAAGTAAATATTAAAAATAATTATGTTATAATAATATTAAAGAGGAATAAATAATAAGGAAATGTATAAAATAAGTAAAATTTGTGGTCAATATATAATACATAGAATATTAATTGAATGAATGTTATGAAAGAGTGAAATTAAATATTTAAAAAATATATATATTGTGAAAATATTAAAAAAAAAAATATGTATTATTAATTATTTAAATTATTTAAAAAATATAAATGAATATGTGATAAAATGAAAATGAAGAAATATTAATTATACGAATTACAGCCATATTATAATCATTTCATATTAATGAAAAAAATGTCAATAAATATTTAAAATGGGTACAATTACCAAAAATTTAACAATGAAACTTTAAAAATGAATTAGTTAAAAAAATAAATAAATAAGACTATTATTGATTAGATAATATATAATATGAATAAATTCAAAAGAATATATTTAAAAGTATTAAATAGTATATTTTCACCAATAATATAATTAATGGATTAAATTTAGTTTTTAAAAATAATAATATATATATATTGTATTTTAATAAAAATTATTCTAAAATAAATATTAAATATTGAAGAAAATAAATAAATATTATATGTTCGTATGTTCAATATTAAAATGTATTAATTATATATATATATATATATATATATGTCTTTGTGTGTGTGTGTCAAATTAATGTAACACATGTTTGATATATGTTAAATTGAAAAAAAATCTGATTTAATTGAATGTAAATTACTTGATAAAATAAATTTATACTTTTTATTAATATTAATTAATAATTAAAACCCATTTTCACCAAAGTATATGACTTATATAATGTAAATATACATATTTGGCATTATATAAATCATATATATGAAAATATTATATTTGTTGATATATATATATATATTTCAATATTAAAAAGATTTAATATATTAATGATTAGATATGTATAATATAGTAATGATTAAAAAATTAAGAAAATATTTAATAAAAATATTTAAGATCAATTAACAACAAAAAACTAAAAAGAAAAAACATTATTACTAAAAAATGAAACTTTTTTTTATGAACACTAATATAAAAAACATATTAATTAGAGCTAAAATGGGCCTTTTGATTTATAGAAAGACATGAAAACATTATCATCACTAATAAAGGACCCCTTTATTAGATATTTTATTATCATTGTTAAAGGCTATGGTAGTTGGTAAAAAAATTTCTTGCCATGCACCATCCCAACAACATAACAAAATTAGAGACATAAATTCAAATTGGAATATAAATATTATATAAATGAGGAATGAAATACCAATATTACATTACACTATTTTTCAATTAAAAATTTACAATAAGTTATTTTCTTTTATGTGATATTTACAATTGATTAAATACAATTAAAATGAAATATACAAAATAAAAACATTTATAGAATTCTTGTTTCAAAAATCATCACCTATAAAAACTTTCACTACAAAAAATCCAATTTTTTTACGAACCATTACAACTAAAATAAAAAATTATGATTTTAATATAATCCACATATGATAATTTATATGTTTAATTACTATTTATGTACATGATATTGCGTGTTATAGTATTAATTTTACTATTTACTCTTTTGTTGTAAATTTTAAATTTGTTAATATTTACCAAATATAAAATTAATTAATAATTATATTATGATTTATTAATTAAAATTTTAATTAATAATCAATATAAATTTTATTGGTAATTAAATAATATTTTAATGATATTATCACTTATCAAATTTTCTAATTACCAAAATTACTATTGAAAATTATATAATTAAACAAAATCAACATTTTTAGATTGAAAGCATGAACATTGATAATACCATACACATTATGTGTCACATTGACGTGTGGCCAATTCTTATAGGTGATTATTTATTTACGGATCATTTTCTTAGTGATAAAAAATAATATGATCTCATTTAATCTATATTGACAGTGTGACACATGTTTTAAACTTCAATGATTTTTTATTTTATTCATAGTCAATTAGAATCATATCGACCACATTATTTGTCATATTGACATGCAATGGATTTTTACATGTTCTAAATGATTTATGTACCATCTTGAAAAAATTATAAAATAATTGGAGCACATTTACTCAATTGTGATAATATGATGCTCATTTTAAAATAAAATAAAGAATTTATTTTTAAAACACACACTTTGAGTCATACTGAAAATACAATGAGTTAGATTGGCATGAGGTTGGTTCACATACATTACGAATGAATTATGGATCATCATCTTAAAGGTAGAAAAAAATTCTATTATTTTTTTCTTGTTTTTGGATATTTGATGTATGTCTTAAACTAAAATTACTCTTTTATATTGAAGAGAAACACATTGATTCCTGTGGACCACATTGTGTGACAAATTGACATGTAATCATTTAATATAACTACAATTGAAATATGGATCATTTTACTAATGTTAAGAAATATTCAATGATTTTTTTCATGATTTGGGCTATGTGAAGCATATTTTAAACTAAAATGACACTTTTATATTGAAATAACTAAATTATATTCATGATGGACATATCATGTGTCATATAGACATATGGTTGATTCCAACATTTTCCGTTTTAATTATGGGTCATTTTTCTGATGTTTAAAAATAATCAATAGTTTTTTTCTAAATTTTGGGTATGTGATACATGTTATAAACTAAAATGACAATTTAATATTGAAAACATGCATGTTGAGTAATAATGACCATATCACGAGCCTAATTGAAATAAAGTACATTATTGTACATCTTAAATGCATTATGGTTTGTTTTACTAATGTTTGAAAAAATTTATGTTTTTTGTTTGTTTTGGCATAGTGGTGTGTGTTTTAAACTAAAATGACACTCTATATTTAAAACACACAATTTGAATCATATTGATAATATAATGATTCATATTAATGTGTGGTTAATTCTAACTAATCAAAAATGAATTATTGAAAAATTTCAAATTTTTTGAAAATAATCCAATATCATCTTCTTGGTTTGGGCCATAGGACACACATTTTAAGTTAAAATGAATATTTTATGTTAAATTCATGCCCTTCGGTCATACTTCCAAAATTTTCTGTCAGAATGACACGTAGTCAATTTCTAAACAACAAAAATAAATTAGGGATCATTGTAATAATGCTTTAATAAAATCCTAGATCATTTCAATTTTTATGTTATATGACATGTGTTTTAAACTGAAGGGAAATGTTTAAAAATGGAGAAATGAACGTTGAGTCATATCATCCACATCGTGTGAAGGATTAACATGTGATTTATTCATAAATTTCCCAAATGAAATATAGATATTTTTCCTAATTATTAAAAATAATCTGCGATAATTTTTTGTTTTGGCTATGTGACATGCATTTTAAACTAAAATTAAACTTTTATATTAATAACAAATACTATGAGTCATACCATCCACATAATTTTTTTGGTTAACATGAAGTTAATTTCTATTTTTCATAGATTAATTAGGGATCATCATCATACTGTTATAAAACATTCATAGATTTTTTTCTTTATTTTGGATATGTGATGCATGTTTCTAACTAAAACAATTATTTTATATTAAAAAACACACATTGTGACTCATAACAACTAAAAAATGTCTTGGATTTATGTATGATTATTTTACTCACAACAAAAATAAAATTATATGTCGTTTTCGTAAAGTTTGAAAACCAATTGAGCTCGTTTTCTCGGTTTTCACAATGTGATTCACGTGTTGAACAAAATTGCAACATTTCTATTGAAAGCAAACACTTTGAGTCATAATGGAGTCATCATGTATTATACTAATATATGATATATTATTACATTATGAAAATAAATCAGGGATCATTTTACTATTGTTTCAAGACTATATGATCTTTTTTAAATAGTTTTCTCTATGTGATCCATGTGTTACACTTAAATGACACATAAAAACATGCACTTTGCTAAATACCAAACACATAGTGTGTTAGATTTATATGCAGTAAATTATTAAATGTCGAAAATTAATTATGTATCACTTATATAAGGTTCAAAAATTATAAAAGAATATTTTTTTTGTTTGGTCTATGGGGAATTATATTTAAAACAAAATTGCACTTTTATATTGAAAACATGTACTTTAAATCATACCAACCACCTTGTGTGTTAGAATGAAATGTAGTAAATTACTATATATAACACATGAACTATTTATTATAATCATAATGTCAGAAAACAATTAAATATTTTTTCCATGGTTTTGGTTAATCGAAACAAGTTTTTAAAAAAATGACACATTTATATTGAAAAATCACACATTAAGTTATACTGGATACATCATGTGATGGATTGAAATTCAGTTGATCCAAACAAACCTAAAATGGATTATATATCATTTTATTTAATTATCAAGTAAATATAAGATAATATTCTATTTTTTGGTGATTATATGTGTTTTTAAAGTAAAATGACACTTCAAATGAGAGAAAATGCACTTTGAGTCATACCATCCACATCATGTGTTAGATTGATGTGTGGTCAATTCTTATATGTCAAAACTAAAATATGGAATACATTTCTAATTTTTGAAAACAATATGATATTTTTTACTCAATTTTTACAATATAACATATTTTTTATTCTAAAATGACACATTTATATTGAAAACACATAGATGGAGTCATTTGAGTCATATCTTGTTTTAGATTGACCGTCAGTCAATTCATATACCTCAAAAAGTAATTATAGATTGTTTTCCTAATTTTTTTGAAATTTTGATCTCATTTACTTGTTTTTGGATATGTGATGTTTTTAGAGTAAAATGATAGTTTTATTTTGAAGATGTTAAATTTGATTCATAATGGCCACATCGTGTGTCAGGTTGATTTGCAGCCGATTCCTACACATCACACATGAATTATCGATCGTTTTCTTTATGTTTGAAAGCAATATAAGTTGTTTTCATGGTTTTAATAGTGTGATTTAAATTTTATACTAAAATGAGAATTTTATATTGAAATAATGAACATTAAGACATACCAAATACATCTTGTGTTCAATTTATGTTTATTAAATTCCAACTTGTCAAAAATGCATTATGGATTGTTGTGCAGAATTCTGAAAACAATATTAACTTATTTGTTATGTTTTGACAATGTGACAATCATTTGAAACCAAAATGACACTTTAATATTGAAAAAATGATCTATCAATCACTCTAGATACATCATATGTATTATTGATATGTTATTTATTCTTACAAATCATAAATAAAATAAAGATATTTTTCCTAAATTATGAAACCAATCCATGTTCATTTTCCATGTTTTGAAAATGTGACATGTGCTTTAAACTAAATTACCTTATATAGATCTATAATACACCCAACATTTTTACCTCTAAACCCCAGTAAAATTCCTTCAAATATAATTCCATGATTCTACTTTTAGCATTGGATTAGAATTTCAGAGAGAAAAAACTATTAGTATTTACCGTAACTTTCATCAGCATGTATTTGGTTGAATAAAATGTGAATGTGAATAAATTAATTTTGTATTTTCATCATGTATGTGTACGTGATTATAACAGAGTTGGGACCCTTTTTACAAAATCATAAAAATACAATAAGATACAAAATAAGAATGAAAACAATAGGAGTATAGATTTGCCTTCACTAAAATTTTGTAACATTACTTTATATTTGTGGGTATAATTAATCTTTAAACTTTTCCATCTCACCAATATGTTTATGAAAGCCTTAATGTATAATTTCTCATGAGAAAAAATTATCTTCATGAATGTTACTAACTCGACCATAATTTTTATAGTGTAACCCTCCCTAATACATGTCACTGATCAATCACTCAAATCATTCTTTTTTCTATAGCTTCATCACTAAAGATTTTTTCAGTTTCAACCAACTCAAACTAAAACCTAAAGATGAAAATTAGTGAAATGTTGAAAATAAATGCAATAACCACTACGAAATGATAATATAAATTTTAGAACCATTGAATAATTATAGTTAGAACAGTAATACTGAATTAATCACATGGGATATAGTTTAAGTAAATATATAATACATGATGAATTGAATTTCGACTACATCTATAGATGATAATGGATTTTAATGTATCTGAAATTTTTTAACATTCAATTGTAACCTATTATAAAGATTCCATTTTGAATTTATCCAAGATGAAACACCCTAAACTAAAACATTCATACGATTTTTATTTGGATGAAGGATCATATGTGGGTGATGATCATTAACTCTATAGCCTTACTGAAGACTAAAAATATATCTATGGTGGGGTTTCAATTTAATTGGAATTATGGGAGTTTCCAAATATACAAAAAAATGTTTGAATGGTAATTAAAAATTTATTTTTAGAATAAATATGTAACTAAATTATTTCCAATAATATATGAAATTTCTTTTAGAAAATGCACTTTATATGTATTATTGTGATGATGTACCAAATACCAAATGCATCTCGAAAGACATATCTTGTTCAAGATCACATTAATAATCTAAATCACCTCAAATTGATGTCAAAAATCATTTTGACACCATTTATTATACCTAATCACCTATAAAAAGATATTTTTTTAGTTTGTAGACTTTATGCTTTCCTTGATTTAATGCAAAAGTATAGGAGAAAAATGATTAAAAAATATATTAATTGAAATTGTAATTACCTTGGAAAATTTCTTGTTTGGGGAGGCTATTTTTTGATGGTATATAATATCCTTTATAAGTTCTAAAAAATAATATAAATATAAATTATATTATTATTATTTTGTGATGCTATAGAAAAATTTAACAAAATATATAAATAGTATTCAAATAGGCTTTGATAGATAAATATTAATATAAAAACCATAATCGGTTTCTTTTTAAAGAAATAATAAGGCTTGTTATATTTACTTCATGACCTCATACCATGATTTAGTCGATATTTATAGATCAACATATCATAAAAAAATTTCTTCTCATAACAAATATTAAAACAAATAATTTCAATTTTATCTATAAAATATTTATTATTGTGCATTATAAATTCACAATTGACATCATGTGTAGTTAATTTGATATAAATCCATGATATGGATCTAGAAAATAAACATTCGGTGTATCCAATTTGATTTATATTATCATCTATTTATTTTTTTAAAAAATAAAAATAATTAATGAAATATATTTATATGTATAAGGTCCTAGCCTCAAACAATACTTAATCTTGAATTTTAGTGAATACATCTATTTCTTTCACATTGAGGATGTTTTCATGTTTAGTTTTTTTAGATAATTGAGATATAATACTTAAATATCATTATACATTTATACTATGAATATATTATAAAAACATTATCTATTTCTTCAAAAATATAAAACTTTTTATATAAAAAATGTTTTCATTGAAAAATATTCAAAACATTTAACTTGGATTTAATATTTGTCCTAAAAATCCTTATATTATGTAAAAATAATTTAAAACAATGGGATTATTACAAAAATAATAGTATATGATATAAATATAAGGAATGAAAATATTATTACATGAAAACTTGTAAACGTATGAAATCTCTTTCAGAAAGACATACTTATCTCCCATATATAATTTGTGAAACTTTAGAATTTCATGATATTTACACAAAACATAATGATAATTAATAGAACTCTAAAGGTATCTTGGGGAATTACTTACATAATATTGCTAGCCACTAGTCTACCCTATGGTTTGTAACCCTCACGATTACCTTACAATGTAACCCTCATGGCTACATTATTTTGTAACAATCACAGATATACTTGGGGAAACCATATGCCCAACATGAAAAAAATACACAATTCATTAAAGTGATTTATAGGTCCCACAATTAATTATGAACAATTACTCTAAAGAATAACATAATAAAACAACATGAATAACTATATAAAAATATTACATTTCAATTTTGTAAACAAGAGTTTTAAAAGAGTTTTTAAAAGAAAATCCCCATAAAATCTCATATAATTGAAGTGAGACATAATATTGAAGATGTAATATGTATATAAATTATAAATTCACATAATTAAACATAATATTAACAATATTTATCACATTACAATTTTAATAACACATAATTAATGAAGTTGAATTTTACCCCAAAGAATGGAAATTTGGTTAAGAATTCCATTACATTGGGTTCGTCATACACAAAAAATGTTTCATCCTCCTGTATAATGGTTAAAAGAGTAATATTAATAACTTAAAGAAACATATTCATTTTGTTAACACACTATATGATCATTTCATAAACTCATTTCACCCGTTAATTATTAGTATTTTGTTCATTCCATTGTTTTGGGTGAATACTTTACATGATCTCCATGGTCGGTTTGTATTTGATTTTATAATCATATGGAAATTAAATTATATAAGTGGAATGAAATGGTATTAATATTTTTTATGAATATTAAATTATTCCATAAAACATTTTGTATATATGGTATGACGATGAATTATTAGATAAATAATTTTTTATATTCATTTAGATCATTTTGGTGGTTCTCTGATAATCAAAAACTATTTTAATTATATATCATAATATTATGCATTTATGTTAAATCTATCACCTGAATAAGGATATATCATAAAATTTGCAGTTTGTTTCTACCATTATAATGTTTTTATAACCATTTTTTTAGGATGTAATGGAAATTGAAAACACATAATCTATGGTTTTAGTAAATTGGCACGTCACATATGAGGTTTTAATTTTTAGAATATGAGGAAGATGATAGGAATAATGATTAGAAATTTTTCCCAAAATCATTATAAAATATAGAAAATATAATACTCTAGAGAATTCATTAATATTAGGTAAGGGGTGGGGAAGGGATTACATATAAAGAAAATGAATTTAATAGAAAACATAATAAAATGGGAAATGATTTTATCTCTTGATATATTCTCCATGAGAACCTATAGGGGAATGGGTCAACACCTTGTTAGCTGGGGCTGAACACATCCTCATGTTTGGTTCATATTTCCCCAACCCTAGGGATGACACTATTTTCATAAATACTTGAACATAAAATAAATTTTAGACAAAGAATAAATTATATCTTTGACCATTTTATTTAACATACTAAAAACACAATATACTAATGGAACCTAAAAATTAAACACCCGTGTTATGACTAAAAATTTTATTTAATATGAAACCATAATTTTAATTAACTAATAATGTTATTTTCTACGATTGAAAACATCTAAAATTTAAAACACCTAAAATTTCCCCAATGGTTGTAAAACATCGACGATCACTCAAAAACTTAAAAACTATTTACAAAGATCATATATGTAATATAAATAAACATTAAAGGTATTCAGATGATCAAAGGTCATTTCATTCTTCTAAATAATGGTTTTCTATATTTCTTTGTCTCTTATAATTATTTATGTAATACTTTCCATATTTTTTTTGATATGGATGATCGAAGGGATGTCAACTACATTGTCGGCCATCTTTTCATGATTTCTATCCTTCTATTTATTCTACTGGGTCTTGAAATGAGTTTTACTGAGTAGTTCTAATCCCTTGTAATAAGTTACCAAATAATTTTTTTTCTTTGAATAAAATATTTCTCTTTGTTTTTAGTGTATTTTAAATAAAACACCCCAATTTTCATTAAAACAAGAATAATAATAATAATAATAACTAAAATATTATCATTAAGGATTTATTTATGTTTGGGGAAATAAATTATCCCCCTCTTAAGATAATTCAACCGCCATAATTCAATTTTATTTATACATTCCCCTATATTAGTGTCCTTCTAACATCACCCTGGATGTCCCTATAAGAAAACGTTTTTTAAAAAAAGGGTAAACATTTAAAAGATAAATATCATTAATTTAACGGAAAACATTTAAGTTAGACGTTTACTAATTCAACCACTGTGAACTATTCCTACTAGTCAATGTGATTCAAAAGTTTTTTTAATGTTCAACTTCGTTAGCCCAAATACACTTTGAAAAGGTAGGTTCAAACTCATATATATAGCATTTTGTTTCTTAGAGAGAGGCATGGGCGGTGTTGAGCATGGAGATATTAGAATGGACTCAACCCCTATATTCTAGCCAGACTATCTCATTTTGAAATGGTCTGATATTATAAAAAATCCCATACTTACTATTGTTCACGATCTGCAATAGATATGCTACACAGAGGTCACCCAATTCCCTAGCCTTCGAGAAATCATATTGGGACTCATAGTTCTCAAACAATGTAAAAGATTTAAAGAGGTCATAATAATATTTCCTCATATGTCAATAGAAGGCATGTTTTGCTGATTCCATAAGGAAATAAATATAATTGAATTCTTCGAAGATTTGAAGGATTTTTGGGATGGTATAAACCTAGTAGATGTTTTTGGAAGATAATCATAGGTTTATGAAAGTTTCTTATCCATAAAAGCATGATTTGAAAAATAATGACTCATGTAGCTCATTAAAAATATATAAGAGGTTAGTTGGTGAATAGTAATATTCCATATAAATGTTTTCGAAAGGAATTTTAATTAATAATACGTATATAAATTATTAGTTTCATTCTAATTTATCAAAATTAGCAGTTTTGTTCCTCTGATATCAACTATAAGGTCCCAACAATAAACATTACATAATCATGAATTTTAGTTAAGAACTCTCTTCCTTTCACAATGAGGATCTTTTCAAGTAGAGTGTTTTTTCACACTGTGATATAATACATACATAAAAATACACATTTATATAGACTGTATACCATAATAAAATATTCATTTTTCCAAAATATATTTTTTTTTAAATAAAACATGTTTTCTTTGACTAATCATCAATCAATTTATCATGTATTCCTTATTAATCTTATATAACATTATAGCCTATGAAAATATTTTTAAAACATGATATGATAAAAAATTTATTAATGTGTATAAAAAGAATGAATGAAAGCATTAGTCAATGAATACTTGTAAATGTATGAAATCGTTTTCAAAAAGACTTACTTGTCCCCCATATATACTTACTTTTCGAAACGTGAGATTTCCTAGAGATTTCCACAAAACATAACTAAAATAAATAGAACCATAAATTTATCATGGGTAATTACATAAATAAAATTGTAACCCTCTCAAAAACCTTATGATTTGTAACCCTCATGGCTACCTTACAATGTATCCCTCACAACTACATTATTGTGTAACCCTCGAAGTTACACTTGGAGTAACCATACGACCAAACCTCCAACATACACATACCCAATTCATTGGAAGGAGATATAGGTCCAAAATTTCATCATAAATAATTAGTGATAATAATAACACAATCATACATCATGAATAATTTCATAAAGACATTTCATTTGAATTTTGTAAAATAGAATTTTTACATAAGATTTTAAAAGAAAATCCCCTTTCCAATGTCATATAATTTATGTGTGACTTAATAGAGTGGAAGGAATATGTATATAAACTGAAAATACACATAATTAAACATTACATTATTAAAATCATCACAAAAACAATTTTAATACCCCATAAATAATGAAATTGATGGTTATACAAAATAATAGAAATTAGGGTAAGAATTCTCTTACCTCATGTTCGTATAACATAAAACATGTTTAAAACACATGTATAATTTTTAAAAAAGTGTTATTAATATCTTAAAGAAATATATTTATGTTTATAACACCTTATATGATCATTTAATAACATCATTTCACCATTTAATTATTAGTATTTTGTTCATACCAATGTTTCGGGTACATTATTTAATGATTTCCAGGCCTGGTTTTTATTTTACTTCTTATCAGATGGAAATTAAATTTAAAAAGTGGAATAAAATGGTATTAATTTTTTAAAAAATATTAAATTATTCCATAAAACAGTTTGGTTATATGGTATGAGGATGAATCATTGGATAAATCATTAGTGATATATTTTTAGATTATTTTTGTGGTTCTTTGATAATCCAAAACTAGTTTTATTATATAAAATAATACTATGTATATATGTTAAATAAAAAACATGAAAGACAATATATAATTTAAATTAAAATATATCTAAACCATTCAAATGGGTTTTAAGACTAGTTTTTATGTAAGTAATGGAAATTGAAAACACATCATCCCTGATTTTGGTAAATTGTAACATCACGGACAATGTTTTTTTAGAATAAGACGAAGGGGAGTAGAATAATGATGATGAATGTTTTCCATAAACATGATAAAATCCATAATAAAGGAGATTAAAGATCTTTCCTTAGTATTGGATAAGTAGAGGGGAAGTGAGAATATAAAAATAAAATGAATTGAATAGAAAACATATGAAAATGGAAGAGGATTATTTCACCTTAATCTATTCTCCTGGAGATTCTCCTTGGACCATTGGTCGACAACTCCTTCTGTGGGGTTGTACCCTTCCTCTATGATGGTGGAGGGGTCCTCTACCCTAAGGATTTAACCATTTTTTAAAATAAAAAATCATAAATAAAGTTTTAGGGAAATAATAAATTATATCTTTGGCCATTTTATTTAACATACTAAAAACACAAAATACTAACGGCTACATAAATTTAAAAACCCATGTTATAAATAAAAAATATATTTAATTTAAAACTATAATTTTTGTTTACAAAAAATTTTATTTTGAAAAACTTAAAAAATATAAAATTTAAAACAGTTAATATACTCAATGGTTATAAAAATATAAACGGTCACTTTAAAACTAAATGGCGATTTACAATGGTTATATATTACATATAAATTCCCATTCAACCAATTTTGAAGATCAAATATAATTTCTTGATTCAAACTAATGGCTCTATAAATTTATTTTTCTCCTAGAATTTTTTCTATACTAGTTTCCATATTTTTTTTACGTCCAATCTAAGGGTTGTCAACTACACTATCAGCCTTCTTGTTATACTTGGTTTCCTTGTTTTTATTCTAATGGGTCTTCTGATGATATTTATTTAGTATTTTTATTCCCTTGTAGTAATATTATAAATCTGTTTTCCTTTGAATTAATGGTTTCCCTCTGTATTTAGTGTATTGGGAATAAAACACACCAATTTTTATTTATACAATAATAATAATAATAACTAAAATATTATCATTACAATTATAAATATGTTCAGGGAATTAAAATATATATATTTTATATGACTGGATTCCAGAGTCTTAACCCCTCATTTTATCCATTAAGAGATGTTTATCACCTATTATTTTCTTTTTAAACACCATGATTAGTATATAATTTGTTTGTTAGTTTCTTCTTAATACAAAAAAAAAATATTTTCATGTAGAAATGATAGAGGGATTAATGATTTTAACTCTTACATCAATGATATTTACCTTTATATATTAGTAATATATACAATAATTGAAAATATATAATTTTATTAACTATAATGGACATAGTATATCATTTTTTGTACAAAATGAATATGAAAATGTACCTCATTTATGTTAGAGTTCGTATCAAAACACCAAATTTTTATTCTTTTATAACATTTATATTCAATTTATTTAACACTAATTAAACATATTACTATTTTTTGTGAAGTATTATGCGTATCATTAATGTAAGAATGTCCATGAGTATTTTTCACATCGATAAGGTCATATAAATTTTCCAAAATGATGAGAACCTTGAAGTGATATGACTGTATTCATAATGTTATACTATGGTTGGATAACATACTATGATGGGACACATAGTATATAAACAATCAAATGAAATTACTCAGAAGAAGATATGGATTATTCTTATAATGTTTGAACACAATAATCTATAAGATGGGACATTATGAAAATATAACCACCAATTTGAATTTCACATATTTTGGATTCACAAAATATTCCTATATTTTATCCTGTGTAATGGTCCTTATATATAAATATTATCATTAATTCTTTTAAAAACTAGTACACTTTGATTTTATGATTAAAACTCACAAAGTATATGTTCACAATGAGGTAGGGTATGTTTGGTGTGTCATGATAGACATGTCATTAATGCATATGTCAAGGAAGTAATTATACCTTCTATATTTAAAGAAGTTGATATATGGGCTCTTTGATTAGAATATATGCATTGTCTTAAATTCTATGGAAATGGTGTAATGATGTTTTTATTCCAAATGGGAAAAGAAAGGCATATCAATCATATTGTTTATTGACATGGATGTGAACCCTTCTTGATGAGATATTATGATAAGGGGTTAATATTACATTGTGAAAATTCATATGTGGTTTTAATCATTGTGAAATTAAGTTATTTATATTTTGGTCTTGACCTATTGCTAGAAAATAATTTTGGACATTTGGAAATCCACCTAATGTCAATGAGAAAGAATTGTAGAGGGTCACACACTAATTTTTATCATTGATCACGATGAAATTATATCTAAATTAAATTAATGTAATAAATATAATTATCATGTTACATAAATGATTTTTATTCATATTTTACTGATCACATAAATTAAATAAAAATTTAGTCACTGAATTGTGAAAAAATATTTATTTATTTTATTTAATATTTAATAAATATTTATTTAATGGTTTGTGAAAAAAATATTTTCTTAAGAGAATAAAATATTTTATTTAAGTATTTACTAAATTCTATAAGAGTTCAAAATAGTTGAGACTACATTCCATGAAAATATTAACTAACAATCCTTTTAAATAATACTTGTTTTTTCCAAGATGTCATGCTCCAAAAAATAATTATTTTATTATTTTATTTTTTGGAATGGTGTTTATTAATGGTTATTATATAATTTAATATCTCAAAATCATTAAATAATTTTTTAACTTAAACCCTTGTACTATAAATAGATGATTATTCCAATTGTCTATATTATCGATCAGTTTAATTGAAATAGTTAATTATTAAACACACCAAATTCTACCTCAAATATTCATTCTACATAACTCTTTATATCGACTAATTTTAATGATATTTTATTAAATACTAATGAATTAATGGTCTAGAATGAACCACACAATATATTTGATTCTACATAATAGTACCCAAAGATCGAGTGGCCTTGCATGAAGATAATACGTGAATGTTTGGATCATTATTAGTGAATCCCTAGATCCTCAAAGAGAAATGAAGGAAATATAGAATGCTATTTTTATAAGATAAATAGTTATCAATGAATAAAGATCCTAACACTAGTAATTAATTTCATAAAATGTTAAATAAATAAATTATAAATTTTATGTTAAAGATCCCCACTCATTGTTTTGGGAAATGATAATTAAATTAAATTTTTAGTAATCTCCCACTTCAACACACTTCTACTACATCCAAAACCAGCACTTGGGGTAAGAGTGGTAACATTTAAATCTATAATTATTTATTTAATTGTTTATCTATATAGAATTGTGGATATATTTTCATTTCATATTATAAATTTGTTAATTATATTTAAATTAACACTCTTCAACATATTTATCATGATTAATAAAGTATTTCATTTTTATAGAGGATTTAGAAAATATGATGAATATAAAAAATTTCTATTAGGAAACTGCTAATTTTTTGGGTAAGATAGTGTTACAAGAAGTGTACAATGAATTACACATCATGTACTATAGGGTTCTACATCTGGATGCGCTGAGGGATTCATAGTGTTCCATATAGTAATTATATGTTGTGTTTTATGTATGTTGACTAGCCATCTTGGGAAGTGGTTTTTGAATTACACAACCTTCAATGGTGTACACACTGTGAAGTATACACGGGTTAGAAGTGTAAATAATACAATTTTTGTTGTAATTAGACACAGTCAAATCCATGTGAGACTGAATATTGATCGAATTTATGATATACATGAAATGTATATAGTGTTCAAAGTGTTTATTTCATCCATTCCCACATCTGAAATACACACTAAAGACCAAGATGTTCATCCTAGTCACATGGAAAGTGGAACACACGATGTGTATCTAGTCAGGACATTCCGTGTTGTTCAACCGAGGTAAACCCTATAGACCCGAGCGTGTGCCATGGATACACAAAAAAAATGAGATTCACATCATCTGGATGGACTATACAATCCATGTAGTCTACCATTTAAGGAAATAATGAAATATTACATTAAACAAATTTTTATAGAATTAAAACCATATTTTATTGATTGAAACACTGATGTGTTTTGGAAATTTTAATAATGGGTTTTAAAGTTATTAAATAATCAATTAATTTATTATAATTCGAATGTCATTATTAGTTCTTCAATTTATTTTCTATAAGATCCAAAAATTATGTGTATCTCTAATTATTTTTAGATGATCATGAGGAAAAAATGAGACTTATTAATTAATTAATTAATTAATGTAACTACATTCACCATAATAATAATGGGAGAATAATAAAATGAATGTTATTCAGTTACATTTTTGTATTCATTTCATGTATGATTGTTCATGAGCATGACTGACACCTTTTTATGTGTTAGATGTTTTATATTAATTTAATTCGTGTGTTTTCAATTATTTATTATTAAATGAAATATGAGGGTCTATGAGTCATCCCTCTCTCCATTATTATGTAAGACCTACATTTCAAACGATTTTTATGTAATCCCCTCTTAAATTAACTTTTGGTTCCCCTCTCTTACATGTGATACATAAATACATGTAATTTATAGAGTATACAAAGGGGTTGTAGAGGGTTTTCTTGATATAAATATTCTATTACTAAATATTTTGATACATAGGTGGATAGTTTTATTGTAATAACTACTTCTATGACTATAAATAGAATTTATTCCCCATTTCTCAATCTTTTATGCAATGGATTCACATAAAATCTACAACTTTATAAAGCTCCTGAACATGCCTTTTAATTATTTTTTATTTATTTCTGTGAGGTTATTTATTTTATGGATGAAATTTCATGATCACATAAAAAAATGTATTATTGTTCAAACAAGGAAATTAAATAAATTAATTATGTGTAATAGATTTATCCATCATGGTTAATTAATTATGTAACATTAAATTATTATTAATAAGACATATAAAAGATAAAACAAGATAAAATTTTTTCATAATTAATTAATATTATTTAAATAAATATTATTTTAGACTTTTCCATACATTACATTATTACGAATGAAATCATTGAAGTTAAGTGTCTTAAGACCCCTCATTGGGACACTTAATTTTTCTGTGGAGTTCATATATAGGTTATGTGTTGACATAACTATCTTACATTGAGAGTGGTATCCCTCACTAGACTTGGTATAACTTAGAAAAATGTATCGAAGAAATCTATGTCAAGATTTCATGATATGGGAGTCCACTCAATGGATCATGGAGCTAAAACCCCATAGTGGGAAAAGACTTGGCTACCTAGAAACCTTCAAGTACATTTACCATTCCATATTTGGGTTATGTGAAGGGGAATATGGATCATTTCCACAAGAATTTCATAGAAACTGTACATTCTAAGTTTAAGAGTGATGGATATTATGACTTCAAAAAATAGTTGGATATTTAATAAAAATTAATATCATCCAATTTATGTATTTTTTATCACATAATTATTAATCTAGAATGTTAATAATAATATGCTCTTTCAATTGTAGAATAAAATTGTAATATCATCATCCACATTATCCCTATAATTAATATTTGAGAAATAAAACCACCTCACATTCAAGAATTTCCAAGAGTGGTTTAAAAGCCTTGGGGTTAGGCTACACCATGAACATAAATCCTATGTTCTGTAATCCTCAATGCCTCATATTATTTCCAAATTAGTGGGGTAATAAATACTTTTTGTCTATAAAAAATTTTGAGACGTCGTTCATGATATATGTTTTATTATTTTGCATTTGTCAAGTGAACTCACGAAGTCACAAAAAACATGTATGCATATAAAATTCATGAGAACTCATATAGTATTTACAATGAGACAGATGAAAAAGGAATGTATTGAGATATCCAAGGCACTCTTTCCTAGAAATCATAGAGAGGGTTCCCATGATGGGCCTCACATAGTCAATCTCATTGGCTACATTGAGCAACTAGAGGTATTAGGGTATAAACTCTTGATATAATTGGTCATGGATATCATTATAGAATCAATCTCATATAAATTTTATATTTTTTTTGTAAATTTTAATATGAACATCATTGATAAGTATATGTTAGAAATACCAACTCTCTTTCACCAAGTCGGTAAGGACACGAAGATTGAAAATCATTCCATCCTTATGGTGAAAAAACTGAATGGGAAATGGGAGATCACTAAACCCAACTCTTCTTCATACCCTTACAAGAAGAATAATATCATGGGTAATGAAAGGAAACTGATGTTTCCTAATTTTCTTGAGGTAAGAAGGTACACTAGAAGAAAAAATTGACCCAATAAAATAAGAAAGGTGAATCATTAGGTGTGTTGGTTATCGAGTGAAATTTTTATATTTCTAAAAATTGGGTTTTAGATAAATATTGTGGTACTTTCATATGTATTAAAAAATAATAACTATGTATATTTAGGGAAATTGATTGAGGGGAGGCTTATCTATGTTCCACTTGTAGACGTAAACTTATTTTTGCAGTTATCAGTGACTACAACCTCACATGGACAAGTGGGATTATCATGGTTATTAATTTTTTTTATCTGACATTAGTTGCCAAAAAATTATTTCAGTATCCAAAAAAGATGAATATGGTTTTTATTTCATATTAAGAAATAATTGTTTATTATTTTATAAAAATATATTTTTTATGGTAATGAACAATTAAATAATAGTCTTTTTATGTTGGACTACAAAAACAATGTAATTTCAATTTATAACAAAACTAAATCACATGACTCAGACCACACCCAACATGGGTTTCATCATCTATGACATGTAAATGAAACTCACTTCAACAAACTACATCAAGATGGATATTTATATTCTTTTGAACAAAAAAAATGTTTTATATCACTAATGTTAATAAGGTAAAATGACCAAATCAATATTTTGTGGGAAATATGAAAGGCGAAAATCGATTCACGAATTAGTTCATACCAATGTGTGTGGAAAATTTCCTATTGATGAAAGGGGGGATTGTTCATACATCATAAATTTTTTACTGATTTTAGAAGGTATGGATTTTTCTACATAATGAGTTAGAATTCTCATTCTATTTATAAATTAAAGGAATAAAAGAATTAATTTGAGAACCACCATGGTATTAAGATTAAAAAACCCCACTCATACATGGTGGAGAATATATTAATCAATACTTAATTGACTACTTATGGGATTTCAAGATAATATCTCAACTCACTCGTCATTATATTCCTCAGTGGAATGGTGTAAGATAAATGAGGAACTACACCTTATAAAAAATGGTGAGATCATGGAACATCCATTTGAGTCTTATATTATCCTTTTAGGGTTACATATTATAAAAATATGTAAAAATTCTTAATCCAAGTTCCAAATAAATATGAAGATGGTATACTATACCAATTATGGAATGGAACTAAACCTATGTTTTCATATATGCATGTGTAGTGTAGTAATGAATTATTTATGGACTCTTTAGTTAACAATCATGTGCTGAATTGCTCAAAGTATCCCATTATAAGATATCATAAAATCATAAGGGTATATTACTAATATGAAACCTCATTTAAAGACTCGTAAAATTCAAGGGAAATTTTTTCTTAATTTTCTTTGGAATTTTACAAGAACGCAGTTTTAGACGACACTTCATTCCGAGGCCCGGAGTGCCTGGAATTTCTATCCAATGTTTAGCTCGGTTTCGTTCAGTGAACAAACGAGCGGGACTTTATAACTTTTGAACCAGTGCCCGGAATCGAATTCCGAGGGCACCGATGGAACCGCAGCCCTGGTAATTGCTTAGGAACTCCTGTTCCGGAGTTGTCTTATCACAAGTATGGATGATAAAAATTGTGGAAGTTAATTTATAATTATTCTACAATTTTTATTCTAAGTGTTTAGTTCTTGATGGAAGTTGGGTAACTACCCAACCTCCCTTGTGAGGTTATGAGGGTGGTGGGGCCCACATGAACCCCACCCCTTCATATTCTCTACACCCCCTCAACTCCTGTTTAAATGTTGATAACTTAAGTTTATCAAACTCTGTATTAATGTTGAGTGTTTAATGTAAGTTTTTGAAATTCAAACCTTTGAATTTCAAAAGGCTTGTTGTGTTAATAAAATAAGAAAGGAGCTTATTTTATTTTGTTGTTAGAGTTTTGTTGTTAAGAGGTTTTGCGAAGAACATCTTCTTCTTCGACAAAGAACGTGAAGAACACCTCGGACTCCGACGAAGAACACTGTTCTTCAACAAATAACATCTCTGTCGAAGAATGCGGAGAACTTCTTCCACGACGTTCTTCTTCCATGACGTTTCTTCTTCAGACGCACCTCGACGACAACAGAATAGACGTTCGTTTTCCGCGATGCTCGACCTTTGCAACGCTCGTCTTCCACGGCTCGTTGACGTGCACCGTTCTTGAAACCGAGGGAGGTGTTTTATTTTATTTAATTATTTCCATTCATGATTCTAGTTTGTCGATCTTCGTGGATATTCGACTAAATGTTATCGTTTAACGAGAGGGGGTCGGACCACACAAACATGGCTGACCCACCTCTTTATCCTTGTTTGATACTTTGTGGTTTGGACGGAATGTCGTGGTGCCGTCGCACCACGCGGAAATCGCACGGAAAGTAATTCGTGGCGCCGTCGCGCCGCGCCGTGAAGATTGAACAAGGACGCGGCTCCGTCGCACCGCGTCGAAGAAAACCGAAGACGCCGCGGCCGGAGTAGGGCCGCGACGGAGGGGCGCGGTGTCCTCACACCGCGCCGGACGAATCAATTTGTCGTCGGTTCCGGGCTGCGGCGGAGCAGGGTGACCGGTGGCCGGTTCCGGGCCGCCGGTGTCGGCGATGGAGGAAGGACCGGCCGTATCCGGCCCTTGTCGGAAGAACCGTCCGACCGGTGTGGGCTGGTGTGGGCTGGCAGGAAAAAGGGGAGCCAGGGTAATTAATTCCCCCAGCCGGCTGAACAAAACGACCCCCTTAATTGGGGGGATGCGGTTACACCAGGGGGGCAGGCGCCCCCCCCCCCCCCCCCCCCCTTCGCCAATTGCTCGGCCAAAGGCCAAGCTGGCCGCGCTGTGCCCAGATCGGCCGGTCCGCCAGGTCGGGCCGCACCCAGGACGGGCCAGGCCGGGCCGACCGGGCAGTCTCGGGCCTGGTCGATCCGGGCCCAAAACCCCCGTTTTCGGACCGTTTGGGTTCAATTGCCCATAACTCGGGCTACAGACCTCCAATCAACAAGCCGTCAGCGGCGACACGATCCTTGGAACGAGACGGCCGTTTTGGTATATTGCACTCAAGGTTTCGGAATACTTTGATTTCATCCAGGATGGTTCGTACACGAAACCAACCGGGCCCTCAGAGCGGAAACGCTCATATCTTAAGCTCCGGACGTCCGATTGACGTGTCGTCGACTTTGTTGGTTTCCTCTTAGTGAGACGGATCTTTTGGCTTACTTCACTCGAGGTTTGGATGCAGGTGGAGTACGGTCGGGTTGGTTTTGCCTTAAAAACCTACCAGGCCCATGGGACGAAGAGGCCAATAATTCTCAGACCGTGCATCCAATTGACGCGCCATCTACAATGTTGAGTTCCTGTTGACGATACATAACTTTTGGATACATCAAATCTGGACTATGTGTCAGTTGATGTATCATACTCTTAGCTCGTGGAGCGGACCCTCCCGAATGAGCTTGCTGTGTGAGGGAACCCTAGTGCTGGTTGCGACTGCTACTGTGACTATGACGACGACTGTGCAGAGATTCTCAGTGGATTCGACGACGAAGACTACAGCACTCATCGATCCTGTGTGGATAAGTGCTACTGATCCTGTGTGGGTCCGATCCTGTGTGGGTCAGCGCTCAACAGTTCTGTGTGAGCCAGCGCCTACATATCCTGTGTGGGTCTGATCCTATGCGGGTCTTTGCGGGGGTTAGTACCTATTGATCCTTTGTGGGTCTAACGACTTAGATGGATCAGTGATCATATCTATCATCTTTCGAAGAAGTATACCTATGTGAGATGAATCATTTTTACTTTCCTGTGTGGATTGTGTAGTGTTATCCTGTGTGGTTTTCATTTTTCTATCCTCTGTGGAATACGTATGATTTCCTGTGTGGACTGGGTTGTACTTGGGCTCGGAGTTTGGAGCGTTTTCGAATTGATGACTTAGATATATGTATGGGCATATACCTAAGCAGTGTCGGTTGTTACTTCGTGATTGTGTCTTTCTTCTTTGGTTTATACTTTGTGGATTTTGGGAGACCTTTGGGGGTCGCGGGGTCCCTACTGACTAGCTTATACTCACCCTTGCACAGGCTATGCCCGCACTACGTTGTGTTGGTTGCAGACGATGGACAGCGTTGATCGTGGTGGAGGATTGCAGAGCAGGACGGTACCTGGAGATGGACCACTGGGCAGGACGTACTCGGAGCGGTCAACTGGACCCGAGGAGCAGTGGAGGCTCTCTATACCCACACTTCAGGTGGGATTCCCAGTGGAAAGCTCATCGTTGCGGCTTTACCTTACAGTTGTTTTTTTTTCTTTCGATTTGTACTTTACTTTCAGTTTGGGTTTGTATACTGGCCCACTTACTTTTCCGCACTTCACTCTTGTACCATCTTTTACTTTGTATTTACTTTTTCCTCTTGCTTACTCTACAGTGCTTGTTTACTTTACAAAGTCAATGCCTTCCCTTTACCGGGATTTACGCCTTGGTACTAGTCGCCAGCCCCTGGCCTATGGAAGGCGGGCTTGGGGTAGTCATGGCACAGGCCCCGAGGATGGGTCGTGACAACTCATAAAAAGGGTTATATTTAAAAAATAGTCCTTATTCCTTAAATCACAGTACATATCTACAAGATATAGTATGAGTGAGATAGACTTAGATGAAGTTAAGGCTCTAGATATACAAGAGATGGTACAAGAATATATTCCACAATGCCTAGTGGAAGAAGAAACTATTACAGATACACAAGTACTATTTAAGAGTACAATAGAGGTTAGTGCACATGATCTTTATGTATTTCAAGTCACTGAGGTTAGTGACTCGCTGTTATTTAATAATAATGACTCTCTAACCAATAATGATGATTAAAGTGTTGTAGATGTTTCCAAGTGGATGAATCCATGATTTCTAAAATGGATTATATGTAACAAAACAAAATATCGATTTCGGTAGATCCTCTGATGGATGTAAGGTATGTTATATAAAAATGGGTATTCATGAAGAAACTGTACCTGGAAGGACATGTTAGTACCTATAAGGAAAGGCTTGTGGCAAAAGGGTTTAAATATTGTCAAATCATTGAATATGATGAAAAATTTTCACTAGTTTCAATGAAAAAAACCATTAGAATTCCACTTTACATTACATATTACCATGAATATTTGATTTGTAAAATAGTCATTAAAATATACCTCCATAAGTGGATCCTTCAAGAAGTTGTTTGTATGACAAAACCAGAATGGTCTGGGACTCAAAATATTCATGTGAGATTTTATATTTGAAAAAAACATTTTTTGATTTAAAAAAGCATCTCGGTCATGGAACATTCATTTTTATAATTCCATAATAGAATTTGGTTTTATAATGAATGATTGTTGAGTCCTCTATCTACAAAAAATATAGTTGGAGAACAATCATTTTCTTAATAGTATATATTGATAACATATTACTAATTGGAATTGAAATAAAATTAATATATAACTTTAAATAATGGTTTAATAAATTATTCTCTATGATGGACTTAGGATGAGAAACATATATACTTGAGAACATGATCCATCATGATAGATACTAGAGGGTTCTCGGCCTAATTAAAAGTACACACATTAAAAATTTAATAAAGAGATTTATTATTGAACAATCCAGGAGGGGATTGTTTCCACCATCAAATGATTTTATTTTTTCTTGGAAATGTGTCCTCAAACACACAGGGAACGAATTATAATGGAAACGATTCACTATGAATCAGTGATTGGGTCATATATGTTTTCTATGTTATGTACTTTGATAGATTATTCCTAAACCTTAAGTGAGGTAGGATGATATAACGTTAATCCACATTATCCCCATTAGATGATAATCAAGACTACCATTATGTGCCTTAGAAATATTGAGGATGTGTTCTTGGTTTATAGATTAGATGATGAACTAGTAATTTGAGGATATGATTATTCAAGCTTCCAAACTGAACATTGGGGCATGATGTCACAAATGGTATAACTCTAAGTCCATTTTTTATTTTTTGTATAAACCACATTAATGTTGAGTGGGAACCTTAAAATACTATATAAAAAATACCAAAAATTAAAAAAACAAAAATATAAATGGAATATGTTCTTAAAAATCCACCACAAAACATAAAAATTCAACTTCATATCTCAAATTCAAATACACATTAAAAAACACATGTCAACACAGCAGGTCATATCTTCCGTGATCCACGATCCCTAAATCATCACCCTGATACAAAATAAAACCATTATTGATATCAACATAGATTTAAATTTAAATCCATTAGAGAAGATCATTTTTTCCATTATAAAAACTCAATGACCTGTAATATATGCAAGGGACATCTCCCTCAAACCAGCAAAAATAACATCTAATTACTAGTAATAAACAAAATCAACATCACCTAGTAGTGGAAACTCATGGAAAGTATCAAAAATTTGAACTCACATACCAAGACACCTCAAAAGTCACCACAAAAATATAACTAGGAAGTGAGTGGAAGAATATTAGAGCATGATAATAGTAGAAAAAATTTCGTTGAGTAGAATCACCAACACCGATAATTTCTATAGTCACCGAGGATGAAAGAAATGAAAAAACAAAAAAAATCACGAGTCCAAATATAAATCATGACTGAAAAACCCCACACTAATCAAAATACCTCCAAAGAACAGAAATAAAAAAAATTCAACCAATTAAGGGGACTAAATCCTTAAGGTCGGAGTGAACTAACCCAAATTGTGGCTCCTTGAAAACTGATGACTCTCAAACAACACATTCCAAAACGCCTATAAGAGCCACTGAATCAAAAAAAATAGATTTTTTTGTAATAGATCCTGGATTAATATAAGATAAGGAGATAATAAATGTCCTAAGAGTGTTCCATAACTGAAGAGAGACCGAAATACCTGAACAAGATGTATGGTTAGATAATAGAATAGAGAAGTGAAGGAAAGCCAAATAGAAAACCCCAATATAAAAACTAGGTCAACGAATGATATAATACCATCATAGAAATTTGAACAAGAAATAAAAGAGAATCCTAGAGACAAAATAAAGATGAAAGGAACCAGATGGAGAACAAACTAGAATTTGAATCTGGAAGAGGATGGACCATCGCTAGGGGGAGAAACCCTAAATAAAGCAGAGGAACAACATGATTAGAAGGCCTCAAAGAATGATGTATTCAATTATTATATTAAAGAGCCCAAGTATATTATGGATTCAATTTTTTATAAAAAATAAGTATTTATGTAAAACATCATTCAAGAGCATGACGTGGTACCTATATGTAAAGATCATATCCCACTCTACTGTAATAATAATGTTGTGGGGGATCTTGAAAAAGAGCCAATGTAACTTCATCAGACAAAGTACAGACAATGGAATTAATATATCTTGATGTATTTCTATAATTTTTTTCATGTTTCATTAAGATGTACTACTATGGAAGTCAATGTGGCAGACCTGTTAAATAAAGCCTTAACTCAACAGAAACATGATTATCATGTGAGGTCTAGAGAACTAAAATTTATAAGTAGATGGCTGTAGTTCATGTGGGGTTTTTCGTAGTTGGTGTCCTATGACCAACTATTAGTACATTGATTATATGTATATTATATGTATTTAATATTAATTAAAAATATTATTACTAATTTTTCTATGTTCTACGTCAATTTAATTTAATAATGTCTAAGAGTATTTTCCACATTGATATGGTCAAAGAAGTTCCCCGCTATGATGAGAAACAAGGAGTGATATCAAAATATTTTTGATATAGTTCTATGTTTGGATAACATACTATGATTAGAAATATAGTATTTAGACTATCTGGTACTGGTACTTATAAGTGGATGAGGATTCTTCTCATGAAGTTATCACTTGGTAATCTCCAATATGAGAGATTATAAGAACATAACCACCAAATATAGTTTAGCTTGTTTTATTGTCACAAGGTATTCTTATTATCAATCATGTGTACTGGTACATAGTCTTTAATATTATCATTAATGCATATAATTACTCACATACTTATATTTTGGGATGAAAAACATAATAACATATGATCAAGATGTGGTAGGGTGTGTTGGGTGAATCAATATTTGCATGTCATTAATGGATATGTCGATGAAGGGTTTCCCACATTCACATTAATGGAAGATGGTATCTCATACCATTAATTAGAGTATAACTACCACTTAAAATTTAATGGTCATGGTGTAATGACATGTTAATTTCTCATAGTCCAAGAAAAGTGTATCATGAATATAGGTTGGTGACATGGATGTGCAGCCAACTTGATGAGATATTGTGAAATGTGATTATATTATAAAGTGATAATTTTTCTGAGGTTTCCATCATTCAAAAATTACATTGTTTCTCTGAGGTTTCATAAACCATTTCTAGATAATATTATTTCACTTTAAGTAAGCATTCTTAATTCTAATAAGAAAAAATATTATAAGGTCACACAATATTTATTTTTATCGATCTCTTTTATATTGAATTGGAATTTATGTAATCGAATTCATATTATTCTCAATAATAAAGAATAATTTTTACAAAATTTATATTGATCGAATAAATTTAATAATATTTTTAACCGGATTATGAATAAAATATATACATTTATTTTAATAAATATGTCAAAAAAATTTATTTAATAGTTTATGAATAAAATATTTATTAAAGATAATGAAATGATTTATTTGGGTGTTCAATAAATTCTAGAATTGATATAATACACCAAGATGACATCAAATGAAAAATATTAATTAACTAGTACATTAAATAATACTTGTTTTTTCCCAAATTTGTGTGCACTGAAAATTAATATTAATATTATATTATAATATGTAATGGGGTTTGGAAAGGTTTAGTATATTATTTAATGAATGAAATTAATTAAAAAGTTATATTATCCTAAACCCGATATAAAGAAAAATATGGTTATGTCTATTGATTAAAGTATCGATTGGTGCAATCGAAATAAATAATTTTTGCACTGAGTGAATTCTCTATAGACTCCTTCTCTCTCCCTCTCATGAATGAGAAATGTAAGAGAGAAGTATTCAATATAAAATAATTAGTGTTCTAAATCAAATAATCCAACACATTTTATTCACTTTGATAGTACCAGGAGATCTAGTGGCATTGATTTAGGATCATAGGAGCACATGTCTATCACCACTAGAAGGATTTGATCATTGAATCTTCATAGTGAAATGAAGAAAATCTGAAAAGGCCTTTTTAGATGAACAATATTCATTAATGATGAAATATCATAATCCTATGTATTAATTTTTTATGATATTAATCAAATTTAATATAATTTTGACAAAAAATATTCTCACTCATGATTTCAAGAAACAATAATTAAAATTAATTTTAATTTATCTCCCACCACCACATGCATCCGCTGCACCCGGAACCAAAAAATTATGTATTCATAACTGAAACACCTATCCATTCAAACATCATAATTTCATTTATAATATTTATAACATCTACATTTTTAATCTAATATCCAAATAATTTTTTATTTATATTAAATATCGGACATAATTTCACAATTAAATGTTGTATCTTCATGAACTTGTAATGTTAATATGTGCCTATGTGAAAATAGTGGGGTAAATGTTATTTCATAAAGTATTTTTTATTTCTTTGTTGATTTACATTATTTTCATGATTAAAACATCTATTTCCCCTTCATTTTTTTCGGTAATACCATAACTCATTTCATACCTTTTCATCATTTTTAAAATAATTTTTATTTAAAAAAAATTTTAAAGACATTAATCATGTATCATTATGAAATTACATGACCATTTTTTAGAAGTCCCAATGATATTATTGAATTTTGTAACATCTATATCATAAAAAGAAACTTGAAACTCCATTCTTGGCTAATGTGATTATTAAATAAAAAATATCATGTGATATTTTGGGAGTAATTATTATATTTCATATATCCTGGGATAATTTATACCATACACTATAAAACATGGTGATGTGTGGGTGTTGATATATAAAAATCTTTTGAAATTTTACCTTATATAATTTTTTTAATATAATGTCATCACATGTTGTTTGATTCAAAATTTAAAGAAATTGGTATGATAAAAATAATTTTCTATTTTTGGTAAAGTAGTTGATGGAAATGTATTGCTTTAAATTTAGTGGGTTTATGTGGATCTTCATGAACTGGTCATTGTTCTATTATTAGTTCACATTGATCCTTTTTGATATACTAGTTTTCAAAATGAAATTGAAATATAACATCTTTTAATGTATCTATCTATTTAAACATTCCTTTCATCATTTAATTCATATCTCTTTATGTCTCTCTATTATTGACATATATAATAGGTGACACTCAAAAACACAAGCCATTAATGCAACAATATTGATGTAGCATATTCAAGGCTACTAAAATTCATTTTTTTCAGGTGCAATCAATTTCAACTCTTATGTATAAGTATTATAGAAACCATTTGATCATAAATGTATATTTTTATGTATTGATATTAAAAAGCACAAAAAATAGATATTTGTCCCTACTTACACATGATTTTTCAGACATATTATATGTTTTCATCTACTAGTTTTCCCTCTAATTTTATAAGCCTCTTTCCATTATACACAATGTGGGACGGAAGTCCATTATATGTCATATTCATCAATCCTCATATTAACAAATCAGACTAGATTTTTTATATCACCTAAATATTTCTCTGAAGATTTAAAATACAAACCATTTTCTTTTTGTGTAAAGTGTAACCCTTTGTTATTTTAGAATAGGGTACATTAGTTTTGATGCACATTACTTATTTTCATAAATCCCTTTTTTGTTTTAAAAAATTATCATTTTTTTAAATAGATAATATAATTATTTTCAAATAATATATTCTCCACTATAATACACATAAATGATTTCTCATCATATTGACTAAGAATGATTTCATTGATTCCCAGTTTATAATGCATGAAAACATGTCTAGTGGGTGGGGATCAATTTCCCCTCATCATCTTAATGATTATGTTTTTTAGATGTGTCAAGAATTCTAAATAATCATTTATAATGACCATTATGAAAAATACCTTATGGAAATCAAAAAAAAATAAATGAAATCTACAGTGGATAATTAAAATTAATTTGATGATTCAATATTAATAAATTTTGTAAAATAACTAAATTATATCAAAACATTTCCCTAATATCTTCCAACATTGTTATCTTCAATAAAATCATGATATGTTTTCACATATATATGATAGTTAGAATATACATTAATATTGTAACCCCATATTAACTAATAAACATTGAATTTTTCGGGTCAAAAAGTTGTTCATATTGATTCCACACAACCTCAAATTTTAAACCATTTATTACTACCATGCTAAATTTAGTTATCAATGGGATTCTATGATGAACTTGTTTTTCTAATCTGTATGTTGTTGATCCTCTAATAATTGCATAGGTTAAGCATCGATGGTGTGTTCTTCAAATGGATTGGTAACAACAACATTTGGATAATTCATTATCATCATGGGTATTTAAAAAATTAATTTAGATTATATAAATGTATTACATTAACAATAATACTATATGAAAAATCATAGTATAATAAAAAACACATTACTATATTCGTTGCATTATCTTACTATTCATTACATAAAGACATCATTTATCTCATCTATTGAGTATCCAAATAACATCCTTATGGTCTAATTTAATGTATATGACACTATCTACATTAGTACCTTGATGAATTTATTCTGATATCCCAAAAAAAAAATCATCTTCAAATTAAATTTTCATCAGACCCAGCAGTTATTTTAGTTTCTAAAAATGACCAATTTCCTTTTACTAGATCTGGGACATAAAATAAATTCAATACTTGTGATGTCATTATGAATTGTTCATCCATATACCCTTCCACACTAAAATCCACCTTTATAAATCTAAATTTTATTTTACTTTTACTATATCACTATTCTCAACCCAATTTAAATTGAAAATATTTACTAGAAAAGTCATATTTTCTTATGTTTATATTTTTTCAATTATGCTGAAATATTACAAATTCATATAATTTATATTTATATCATTGGAATTTAATGAATGCATCACTTCATCCATATGATTAATTCAACTATTTCACATGATAATGTTTTCATCCTATTTCTTGATAGAAAATGTATAACCATTAATTACCAAACCAGTGTAAGAGATAACATTTACATTTGGTCCCATGGACTACCAATGAAGTTGGTCGAAAGAACAATTAGGATTTATAGAAAAATGATTATAAAAATGATCTTAGAACCATGATATAAACTATTGATTATTGGTAATTGATATCTATCTTTCACACCATGATGGAATAAAATGTCTATGAAGTACTCAATGTGATTAATCATATAGAGGAAACTCTAATCTTTTATTTAAATTTTAATATTGAGTATACTCCTTATCTGTAATGGTATTTATAAAAACACCACTTCCATATATTTCTTCTATCCTATGGTTTCCACTAAAATGATATTTAGTATCATGACCCATCCCACAGGGCTCGTTCCATGACTACCCCAAGCCTACCTTCCAAAGGCCAAGGGTCGGGTACTTGCACCAGAAATGAATATCAAAAAAAGTGAAGGCATTCCCTTTGAACATGTACACACACACATTCCCAAGCACATCCCAACGCAATAAAATGGGGGAATGTATACCACTAAAACAAGGCTTAGTTCACGTACATGAGAATGTAAGTGGTCCAGAATAAAAACCCAAAAAGAAAGTGAAAATAGAAAAGTTCGAAAGGAAACTCTGATGGCCATCTATGGAAAACCCCACCTGATCATGAGTGTAGTGATTCTACTAGATTCAGAAGTTATATGTCCTATTTTCCTGGTCCAATTGTGCCCCACATGGTCTTAGGCCACCATGTCCACTGTCGCAGCAACCATCAGTTCAGTCCCCCTAAAAACCTATGTCTAAACGTCAATACTCTGCACCAGACACATCACATGCAGGTGAATAATATGCATGGGTGAGTTTAAAAAACCTCATTAGTGACCCTAATACCCCCAAAGGTCTCTCCGAAATCCATGAAGGAAACACAAAAAATAAAATAACACATAGGGAATTCCACCAATTAAAATTTCAAACTCATATCACAAAGTAAATAACGCAGATCACACAAAGAATAACTTAAGTAAGTAGAAAAGATGATTAGTTTTAAAGATAGATCATATTATTCTTTCAATAATCACTACTAAAGACCGACATAGGGTCTCTATGTGTTGACCCATAGAGCATTGCTAGGTTCTATCTCACAGAGGATCACTAGGTGCAGACCCACAGAGGATCTCTAGGAGCGGACCCACACAAGATCGTAAGATGCTGACCCACACAGGATAGATAGGTACTAACCCACATAGTATCGTGAGGTACTGACCCACATAGAATCACTTTGTGTTGACCCAGATAGGATCTCTAGATTCTAACCCAATTAGGATTTCTAGGTGATAACCCACACAGGATTGCTATTTCTTCATCACGACAGAATCAACCATGGGATTCTTGTACTTATAACACTTGATTTTAGGAGGATCTAATCCTTAAAAAATTGTTCATACCACATAAACAACTAATTCCCTCATATTGTTAGCCCAAAAAACCTTCATGTCATAAGGATTTCAACACAACAGATGACAGGTCGATCAAATACCTAGTATGTAAGTAATAGACTTTTTAATAAAAATCGCTCAATTGGTTTCGAGTCTGATCCAACCCAAACATACTACAACTTCATCCAAAACACAATTATATTATAACCAAAAAACCTACGTCATTAAAAGAGTCCAAATTCCACTAATTTCACATCAATTAGATGCACGGTTTGCAAGATGCAGGTGTTTTAGTAAACAGGGGGATGGTTGTGTCTGGGCTCGGTCCCACCCAGTCGGACCGACCTGATAAACCCAACCTGGGGGTCCCCAAATACCCCCGTTCAATTTGATAGACTCAACGTGACCCGGTTTGGGTCGGGTTCTATATGGTCTAGCCTGGTTAGTGGGCCAGGACCAATGGGACTCACTAGACCAGGCCTAGTTTGGCAAAGGGTCTAGCCCACTGGGTCACCCGGCGACCCAGCCTAGTTTTTTCTAGCCCAAAGGTAATGGGATAGGCTAGTTGGACTAGTTCTAGCATGCTGAGGCAGGACTGGCCCACAGGTGCGGGTCTGGCCCACTGGGCAGTTCACACCCCACCCGGTCCTCCAGGGGTAGACTGGTTCACCTAGCTGGGATGCTACTAGATTCCACATCTGGTTTTCTGGCAGTGCTCCAAGGGTCACCGTATGGTGGTCTCTTTCGCCATGTTCGATTGACTGTGGGCAACCATGTGGGACGGGGCACAGTTCATCGACCGCGTCAGCTGCCACTAGCCGGCGGCTCAGAGTCATACAACCCCTCCTTCCATACTATGCCCAATGGCCACGTCCTCCTCTGTGTGGGAGAGCCACCAATGAGGATATCCAAGTCACCATGGTGCACCATCATGGTATTCCAACCTCCTTCGTCGGTGCGCCGTCCGGGTCTTTAGAGGAACCCCAGACATGCTCTGGTGTTCCGTTCTTCACGCCACTTGTGCCAACAACCTCCGGGGGATGTCACCTTCCTTACAATGGCATGGATTCAGCCTAGCCATCTACATAAAAATTCGGTCACTATGAACACATTAACGAAGGGGCTCAAGCTTTCTTGTGTTGGGTTTCACCCTCTATGTTAACGGATTAAAATCATGGGGAGGTCCTATAATTTTTAATCATTCCACACAAGAGATAAATAAATCCCAGATAAAGAAATCCCAACAGAAGTCACCCTCTCACAAGAACAAAATGTTCATAGATTAACCTGTTAGTGAGTTAATCCATGCTCATCATTTATAATAAGATATTCAAAATTTAAGAAATTAACAACCCCTACCTTTTTAATGATCGATGTCGAAGTGTTCCTCTTTAAGGATTCAAGGTTTCTACATCTCTTCTAGATCCGTTCTTTGAGGCACATCGAAAACAATGATGTCTCGCCATCATTTTTAATTCCTCATTTTAGAGGAAAACTGCCTTTCGTTCGTCATAGAATCCCCACATTTTAATTCTCCATTCTCCCAAGTGTTGGTTTAATAAAATGAATAACATCACAGTGTTTCTATTATAATGTGACATTGCATCGTCACACTGTTTCATTTATGAAATATCATCGTTGTTACGCATAATTTATTGCATCATTATACTGTGTGATACGAGCCATTAATGAGCTTCATTAATGTGCCATACTACCATCTGTTCATTGAATCACAACATCTACATCCTCCATCCAACAATTAGAAATGAAATAAATAATTTCATTTATGTAATTTTGTTCTTTTTCTGGAATGGTCCAAAAATGACATTTCTGTTCGGCCATTACTGGCTGAAGTTAATTCATTTCGACGAGAATCCCAGCGTTCTAACATCAAAAGTGCCCTTAGATTTGTGATATGATCATTATTTCAAAAGATATAAAACCCAACTTGCACATTCATTTAAATGGTCCTTAAAAAATGTTCAAAAATTAACTTTCAACCTCAACCCGCACCGATTGAGATGAGGATCCGCCTAAGGGGGACATTCCTTCACAATCTCATCCTTACTCTTAGATTTCCAATATGAGTAGCCATTTAAGAGTTATAAGAATTTGAAAATAAAATAATTATTAATTAATTATTTTATTTATGGCCAAAAACCAACTTCTATTGTTGGACCACACCGACCAATTTTCGGATCTACCTATTTAAAGAATACCCTCACGAGCTCAGCGGTGGACTGAGATTTTTAATCCTAGTCACCATTTATGAGTTATAATCAATTGAAAAGTTAAATACTTTTATTTAATGATTTTATTTATGGTTATGTCATTTTATGGTTTTTTCATTGGAGGCATAAAATGACTAAAAATAAGTCACACACAGGGTAAACCTTCCATCCTGAATACAATGGTGTCCTCGTATTTCTAAACTGGGAACCCATTTAAGAGATATTTCAATTTTCAAGAAAACTTCTCACATACACTATTTAAATCATAACATTTTATTGAAGAATGATTCTAGGAACTCTAGACCTTAGAATCACATTTCATCTCAGTGCTTGGTCTCAAAATGATTACATATAATTTTAAAAAAAATATACAGAAATTTAAGGACATTACAATTAGGGAGACGATTGCTAGCAATATCTGATAGGTAATCAATATAAAATTAAATATATTCATAAAAAATAAGTCCCTATTCTATAAAACCTTCTAACTAGCTTCAATTCATGATGCGCCCCTTAAAAAATTTCGTATATCATTTTGTGGAGTACATACATCAATAATGTTCCTGTCCACTTAGTTGAATCTGCCTATCCTGGTGAACCATCAGGTAGAAAATTATATCAATAAATGGTAGTTTTAAGAATTACTGCAGTTATCATAATATGAAAATAATTTCCTTCTTTATTATTGGAATCATTGTAGGGTCTATTAATTTACTGCATATAGATTTTAAAAAGAAATAAAATTTTAGTTAATATATGTTGTGCATTTTTAGGTAGAATGCTACATAATTCTATAAAAATTAAATCATCATGAAAGCATGACTATCATGTTATTGTATCCCAGTAACATAAAACTGTTAATTTATATGATATTAGTGATAATTTGTGGACCCCCTCTAAAAAATTTTACAATATTAAAGAAGTTTCAAAATTAAAATTGTTCCTGTCATGATAGAGTGTAATCTAGTAGAGGAATAATTGTTTTCATTTAACCATTCACTGGTGCCAACATATCTATTATCCCCATGTTAGTCATGTCCAACAATATCATAATTACATAATTTATTATCTATAAAACATTTCGTAACATAGAAATAGAAATATCAATTATATATTATTCTATGTTCATGACATCAAAAAAATATTTAATATATAAAAAATTTCAATATTGTAATTAAAAAATTTCATCTATTTTTTCAAACCATATTTTTTATGGTTCTCTGAAAATGGTTTTCCAAAATTAATTTCATTATCATTTACATTCATAAGAAGATTACCACTCATTAAATGGGACAATTTTGTACATTGTTCTATATTTCATTTGAATGATGTCATTCAATATTGGTATTTCTGTCTTTAGGGAGAAAATTTAAAATTTCATAAAAAAAATCATCAAGGAATGTTTTATCTTAATTGAGTGTATATAATCTACAAATAAGGGACACCCAAAGATTCTATTAATGTTATAGCTTGAAAAATATCCATACGAAGATATCTAAATTATTAACCTATAAAACATGGATTCAAATCTGAATTACCCAATTCAATGAGCCTCAAAAAATGTAACACTTGAATCCCATGTCAATTTAATATCATCAATCAATGAAGCCAGATAGATATCAATACCATTACCGGGTTGTTTTGTACAGATATAAACAGATACATCATAATGTATTTCTGCTTCATGCATGACCTTGGTGGAAATATATAAATTAACAACATAACTAGCCATCTAATGTGAGTAATAATTTTCAAACAAATAGGAATTATTCAATTTATAGATAAAACAAGACAAATATTACTTGTCTTGTTTCCAAATTCATGATATTCATAATCATTTTTCATCCATAGAGGTATTTTTGTTGAGAGTCATATTTTACTATCATTAATTACAGTATTATTATGCCATTGAAATTTTATAGCTATTTTTGGACATCCATATAGGCGACTGAACATTGAGATTATAGAAATTCACCATACACAATTTTATATACTTGATTTACTATTCTTGTATCGATCTACGCAAAACCCAGTTCATGTTATGAGTGATTAATAACCCTTATAAAAAATATACTATCAATTTGACAAGTATTTATTTTTTCAGAGATCATACCAATTGAACATAGAATTATCTTAGTGCAATATATTCTACAAGGAATATCATTATTTTCAGGTAACATATTAATCATTCGACTGTGTAAATTATTAAAACTTGTGTAACTCCTTCTACATCCATCTTTAAAATTATATGACATTAATACATTGGGAAATTTTGTATATTTAGTACAAATGGTATACAATGGTGTATTTTCATAGATATTTTAATTATTAAAGAACATTTTAAAATATTGAAGGTCATATTGAATTTTCATTTATATTTGTTCCATATTATCTCTGTCATCATTTACCGTAGCATTCATATCAACTGATCCATAAATAAAAATATCATACCAGTCAGTATAAATATTCATTTTTCCCGACGTTTAGTTGAAAGGTTATATATTTGATATATTTCATGAAAAATTAAATATTCTTGAAACTCTTCTAAAATAATTCATCTTGAATAAAAACAATGTAAAAAAGGGATAAATGATTTGAGAAGTGCCAAATTCATGCTCTATTACAATCTTGAGAAACTTTTTGATGCCATACCCACAATCTATTTTCATACGAGTATCATCCATCTAGTTTTTAGTCATATCCATAAAATTATTTTCAGTTATATTTTTTTTGTAAAAAATATATAAATACATATATGTTATTCACAATCAAAGGAGACAATTATTGATACTTTGAAGAAATTTGATAATTTTTCTAAGATAAAATTATACTCCCTCTGGACACCCAATGAATTAATAAAAAAATTCATAATGATAAAATGATACAATTCATTTATATTAGAATATTATACTCTTTATAACAATGTTTCACATTGATATCATCCAATTAAATTTTTTTGAATGTTTGAAACAATTTAGGATGGTGTGTATAGCATTAAATCCAGCAATTACTGATTCATGAAAGCTTTGAATCGAATAGGTCATGGTTAAAGATAAATTCCAATAAAGGGAACCTACATGGGATGATATCCACCATGATTCGGTTTCCCCCTTTTGTTGATTATAATATTGATTGTATAATAATGATCATATAGAACTTTTAAAGTTGAATGAGTCTTATCATTCCAATGTCATTGATGATGATTCCTAACAACTTATATTTTTAAAAATTATTAACATGAAAAGTAAAAAACCTATTATGGTTAAAGGCTTATATGTTCCCCAATAGAGGGTATTACTATTAGAACACCCTTAAATAATCATTTAAGTTTTATGAAGTTTTTTTATAAGATATTAATAGTTTAATTATGTGTATTCAAATTGTTTTGTAGTGGTGGAAATCATTTATGGAATAGAATGTGCCATATCTATAAAATGATAGTGTATAATTAAGTTTTCATCTATTAAAAAAGACAAATATCAATAATGTTCACTCAGAAAATTTGTAATGGTTATTAGTTAGTGTGAAATTTTTAAGGATAATGAATTTTGTGGTGAGAAACCTTAAAACATTATATGTTCCAAAAATGAATTTTATTTCTTTGTAATCTATTAAAGGTCACCATATCCATAAAAGTCCATTTTTGTGGACTATAATGAATTATAATTTCCACTAAACACTACATGATGTGATTTTAGTCATGTATACGACAACTATTGACTCTAATAAACACTTATTTAATTTATTTAAGATGCATTATTCACATAAAAATTTCAAATATTTGTTACGACATTAGTAGAGGTAATTATAATTTTTAGTAAGATCATCGTATTATAAGTCATTTAGAGAAGTGAAAATTATTTGGAGCTATAGAAACACAACAAGTTATTAATTGATTGTAATAATTATTTGAAAACTATACCAAAAAAGATGTATTCATTGATGTTCTGTTAGAAAAAAACAATGTATAGAGATTTATATATGTACACAAAAAAATCAGCGAATAAGAAAATTTATTTGGGTAGTAGTCATCCATATGTTATGGTCACATTATTGAAATGAAATATTTTTGTAATGAATTCTCAATTATAAAATTACATGATCACAAAATAGTTTTTAGGATGTTGTTTCCTACAACCACTACACCAACATCAATAATATAATGATATTGAGAAATGGTTTTTAGTAATGTATATTATTTTAGATTTATATAATAAAGTCATTGTGTGTCAAAATGTTATTATGTTAATAATGTATTAATGTTGTATTTGTTTGAACATATCATAAATTTAAGCATTCCTTTATGTAACCACTTTAATCTATTGTATGCCCATTTTGCAAACTATTAATTTTATGGAACCTTTAAGAATTAGGTTTCTTATGAAAATAAAAAACATAGGAGGTGGTGTTCTTATGGTGGTGCAGGTAAAAATTAATCTAAAGGATGTTAAATAATTCGGTTCATTATTTTAGTTTAATGAAGATTGTGAATGGTCATATTCCAGTATAATTCTCATTGTGTTTTTTTAATCAAATAATATTTATCTTTAAAATTGTAACAATTTATATAAGTAGGCGGATCCTTGGTGCACAACCATACAAGGCTTTCCAGAAGTAATTCTATGTTTCCTCACCCTATAACTTGATTATTTTATATATATATATTTTATTCTTATTGTTCTTCTTTCCTATTTTTATGTTATGTTAGATTATATATATAATTTAATAACATAATTATTATTATATATTACAAATTATATATAATTAGTAATAATTCATATTTCTTTATTAATCATAAAAAAAATAAATGAAATAAATAGTGTATCGATATTAAAATTATTTTTTTAGTAAAATATTTAAATAATGAATAATAATATATTTAATAATAGAATTAATATGAATCCGATTTAATCGTGTCAGGTATAATTTAAATATGTAGCCATTGTTAGTTTTATGTTTGATTGATGAAGACATCATAAGATGATTGATTTGTTGTTTGTTTATTTTGAATAATACAATACCTCGCATTATTTCTTGAATTTAAATTTCAATAAGGTATTTTTTAAAATTTTCAATTCTTTATTATTAACTCTACAAAATAAAGAACCTTATTAAGAGAAAAATGGGTTTTTTAATCACTAAAAAACATACATCCTTTAAATAGAGAAACCCCCCTTTTTTGTTAGCACTAATAAAGGTTTATGAAGGTGTTCAGAGTCTCTCCGCCAGTGATAGGGTGCTCCAAGGGTTTCTTAGGTTTGGACACTCATGCATTTTCCTAGGTTGGGTGTTGTTTTAGTAGTGTTGTGGCTTTTAATTTTCCATATTCTTCCTCCCCTATAAATCTATTATGTCCCCATTTTTTACCTATGTTTTAATGGAAAACTCACCCATTAACACCAACATAGATGATGAACCCTTAATTCTTCTTAGGATATAAATTTTAATGGTGGGTAAACACAATGAGTACTAACCATTTGACCATAATTCTCTATAAAATGTTTCAATATGTTTTGTTCCTGGAAGATGGAATGGCCATAAGAGATGTAGGATTAGGCCATCTGATCATTAAATTATTCAAGAACAAAGATAAGAGAAAGGTTATACTTTAAAGGACCTTGTCATTGAACAATCACCAAATCTTAATAGATTATCTAAAAATGAAATCGATTTCTGGAGTATCACCTTCACACAAGGAGTATTATTGGCCATCCTTAATAACAACCCCTTAAATAAAAGATCAAACACACATTTTATAATATCAGTAGTCACAACCAAAAGATTTATTATTAATGATCACTAAGATCAAATACTATGGGGGCCATACGTGCAGATCAATGTACTCATCGATGTGGCACATTTTATTTTGAGGGGATCATTTCATACCAAGAACTATTTTCGACTGTAGATCCCATTTGAATAATAAACACTTCATATATTGTGTTGTTTTGGTGGATGGATCAAATATGCATAAAAAGAGTGGATATTCAGGGAAGCAGAAGTTGAAGGTAACATCATCCTCTTGTATGGCCCATGGCTCTGTGTGAATAAAAAAGGATTCCCTTAGTTCCCAATGTAGAAAGGAAATCAGATAGAGAAAGTATTTCCAAGGCCTTTAGTTTGAAATATTCCCCATCTCTCGGGTAGGGAATGAAAAAGATAATACCATACATTAGTATGGTATGTGGATCTATGCGAATAATGAAAGGATGCCCTTCGTTCTGGAAGCAGAAAGATAATTGGATAGAGAAAATATTTCTAAAGCCTTTAGTTCGAAACCATCCCTAAATCTCTCAAAATATTTTCTTCGAATAAATATTTATGATAAATATATAATACTATAATGATCATTTATAAATATAATAAATATACAATTTCAATTGTTAAAATATATTTAAAATTATATAAATATTTATTTATAAATATATAAATAATCCTCATTAATTAAATTAGTAATTATATTATAATATATTTATTTTTTTATTTATTTATAAAACTATATTTAGTTAGAAATAAATTAGATATATTTTTAAACATATAATAAATTTTTAATTACAAAATTATTATAAAAAATTATATTTTTTATATTACTAATTTAATGAATTTTTTTTTTAAATATATAAGTATAAATTTTTAATTAATATATCATTACTATAATAAATATTCATAAATATTTATAATATAAAAATATATATAAAAATTATTGTAAATATATAACTATAAATATTTATAATAAATATATAATTATGATTATATTTAAAAATATATTTATAATTATATAATTATAAATAAATATTTATAAATATATATTTATATAGTTATAAATTTTTATTTAGAAAAAAATTTAAAGTACTACTAAACGTATAATTAATTTTTATTGATATTTTTAATAAAAATACAATTACAATAAATATAGATTTACAATAAATATCTAATTATATGTATAATTACATTAATTTGTATTTATAATAATAATAATAATATGTTAAAATGTAATTTTACCACCAAGAATATAATATATAAATATTTATAACAAATAAATAATTATTACAATAATATTTATTTATATATTTATAAATAACCCTTATTTAATATATTAATTAATATAGTAAAAATTTATAATAAATATATAATTACTATAATAAACATTTATAAATATAATAAATAAATGGTTGAAATTATATAAATATATTTATAATTATATAAATATTTATTTTAATATATAAAGAATCCTTATTAAATTTATTTATAATTATATAATTATAAATCTATATTTATGAATATATATTTATAATACTATATGGGTGGGTTATACCCTTAGGGGGGTCTATGACTTACCTTTCTGGCATGTCAGTGAGGTGTGTGTGTGTTTGATGTAATCGTACCTCTAAAATCACCAAATATATATATAAATATATATTTATATTTATATTTAAAAATATATTATTAATTATATAATTATAAATCTATTTTTATATAGTTATAAAAATTTATTTCAAAATATTTTTAAAATATTTTTAAACATATTACTAATTGTTAATAACATTTACATAAAAAATTATATTTTATTATATTGGAAATTTAATTAATATTAATTTCTAAATATATAAGTATAAATATTTATATTAAATATGTTATAATAATTATAAATTTTTATAAATATTTAAATAAATAAAATTTTAAATATTTATAATTAATATATAATTAAAAATATTAATAATAAAAATATAATTAAAAATACTAATAATAAATATAAAATTATAAATATTCATAATAAATATTTAATTATAAATATTTAAGATAATTAATAATTATAAATATTTAGGATTATATAATTACAAATATATACTTATATAGTTACAAATATTTATAAATATTTATTCTCGTAATTATATATTTATTATAAATCTTTACACATATATATTTTTTATAAATATTTATTATAACAATTATATTATTTTATAAATATCTATAATTATATATTTCTTATAAATATTTTTTTCAGTAATTTAAATATCAAATATGGTTTATTTATAATATATAAATCTAGATTTATAAATAATATTTTTTATTATAAAATTAAAAAAAAATTAATAAATATTATTTGTATATATATAAATCAATATGTATATAATTATAAATATATTTAAAGAATTTTAATTATATATTTATTATATATATAAATGTTCAATATAGTATTATATATTTATTATAAATATTTATTATAGTAACTCATATATTAAATAAGTTTTTTTGATAAAAATATTAATAAATATTTAATATAGTAATTATTTAATATTATTGTAATTATATATTAATTGTATTTAGAATTATATATTTATTATATTTATATTAATATATATAATATATATAATATATATTTATTATAAAAATTTATTATCATAAATATGTATTTATTATACTTTTTTATAATTATTAATATATAATTATATAAGTATATATGTAAGGGGAGGTGTGTTGTGGAATACGGGGTGGGTGGAGTAAAAACACCAATTGAATAGGTATTGAGGAGACCCATATACACAAATAAAAAATGACTCACCCCCTTAAATTAAAAAAAACCATATAAGAGATTTTTCCTATATCAAATATACCTTGATCACCAAAAAATCCCTATCCAAACAACCAACCCCATGCATAAAATTCAATATACACCACATAATCACTTTGAAAACCCACCATCAATGACTACGTACCCTCTTAACTACTCCCCCAAACCAAAAAAAATTCAACCCATTCCCCCACCTATCCCCAAAACCATTCACCATGAACAACCAAACCCCCCCCCCCTGAGAATTCCCCACTAATACTTCCACCTTTTCAATCAACCGTTCGGAAAATAATATCATTCAAACCATCTACAAATGTCCCTAAAAATCACTGGCCATGGAGGTGTAAATTTAATGGTGAATTTGGCATCAACCTCCTTATTTCAACACCTGGTGAATCCAAAAGAATCCCCAAGACTTCACTTTAATGAAAATTACAACCGAAGATGTGGAAGATGGTGGGTGATAGTTATTTTCTCTAATACACATAGCTGGATATTTTTTTGATCCAACCCCACCAATCATACTGAAAAATAAAATTATAGAATTTTCATAGACATTACAATCAACTGACAGTTCTAATGCCTCAGCACCTGAGTGGTAAAAGTGGCCCAAGTATGGTTTTTCTATATTAATACATGCAAAAAATAAGGGAATGTGTGGAATTTCTTCCATGGATGGGTTTCAAGGGAATTTCCCAGTCACTATATAAGGCCATACTGACATCCATTTCCCCCCATAGAAGAGGTATGATATTTGGAATACAAGATTTACTCCAAACAATATTACTACCTCTATCAACTATCCTAGAACACTCACATGGGATATTGGTGGTTTTCATTCGTGGCCCTCACAAAAGACAAGTTAATGTCCTCGGATCTCCAACGGTCAATTAAAGGGTGTTCTTTTGGGGACTCCTTTCATGGGGTGCAAACTTTAATTAAATTATGCTTCATAGAGGAAACATAAGGGGTCCCCACAGATCCTCCACTCATATGAGTAACTTATTGTATGTTGATCAAGTCATGGGTCTCTATAACATTAGACATGATGGTATCCATTTAACCTGGTTCCACTGGTGCTATGAGAACTCCTAAATTGTAGATCATTTTGATATATTATTATATTTTTTCAACTGGATCCCCATCTTCAACCTTTTCTATGTTTGTTATCTTACTGCATCCATATAGACCACTGAACTATTTTCATCAACCGTAATAATGACCACATTAATTTCAGACACGAGAGGCCTTTAAGATTTGAAAGACACATGTTGATTGAAAGAGACTTTGATGATGTGATAAAATAAATAAGTAATATAGAAGGCCAAGGTGTTAATAAAAAAATATACCATGTCTTTTTTAACCATATGTAATGCAGTTATAGTCAGTTTCACCAAACAGATCATCAATGCATTTACATCAATAGAAGTATTTAGAATCTTCACTCAATTCCTCCCTCATGTGCACCCCTCTCTAGAATAATCTATTGGGAAAATGATCATAATAAAGATCTCAAAAGAAAAGAAAGCTACTGAAAACTGTGTGCATGAAACATCTACATTAAAGAGGGTGACATAAAAACACATTCTTTCCATAAAAATCATCTAGGAGGGGATGTAAGAACTTCATTTCTTATATAACCTCTCTAAAAAATAAAACCACCTTGAAGGAGGATGATATCCATTGCCTTATATTCATTTTTTTCTAGGATCTCTACTGTCATGACCCAAACATTTAGAAATAAAATTGGCCTTGTATTTTAATCAAATACATTATTATATATTATGGATGTAGAAAAAACATCCACTTATTTGGTTTTATTTTATCATATATGATTTAAATGACTATTAGTCATATTTACCATTGATAATATAGTTTTTTAACAGTGATCTAATGATTAATATAAATATAGAGTTATGAAAAATCTAAATTGACACAATCAAATGATTTGATGGCCCCAACCTGTGAGATCATTCTATATGAAGCCCAATTATTGGAGGATTTGTGGGAGAAACAATTAATGGGATTTTCTCTTGACCACACAAATGCTGATATCCAACAACTTATGTACGAGAAAAACCATTTATTGGATATGTTAAATCTTATTGAGATCACGACCCAAACCATGTACGTTAATCCACACCATGAATGTCTCACCATCTCACACCATACCCATTGGGCATTTTCATGTGTATTAAATGGATTTGTATCAATACCATAATAATATTATTATCTATATTAAAATCTTAATATAATGATGATAATATTTTCATCTTATCTTTACTTTATAATTGACTTTTTTTTTGTATCCAATAAAACTCAAATTGTATTGTTAATTATTAGTCTATTTGAAGTAAAGAATTTTTTTTGATTAATTAATGTATTTTTAAAATAAATAATTTATTATTATTTTTAAATATAATTTATTAAATATAAACAAAAAAATATTTTTTATGAAGTCAAAATATAATGTTTGTAGGAGGTTGAAAAGAGTTATTGTCAAAAAAACCAAACAAATCTAAAAAAAGTGAATTTTATTTTAAAAGTGAAAAATCACATATTTATAAAAAATATTATTGTTTGAATCAGATCCTTGAAATTATTCAATAGTAAATTTTTCATTATTTTATGAGACAGTCGAATTTTGGGTTAACAATCAATTACCGTATAAAAATACAGTGTGTATTATAACATCATAATGAAAAAAAAAGTTATGTAATAAATAATATTAATTGTATCAATGACCAAGTATATTTTTTAACATTAAAATAATTTTATTTTTTTTATTTGATTAATTTTCAAAATCCATTATGAATCCTCTAAAACCATTAATATATTTCAAGGTTTTAAAATCAATTCATTAAGATGATGACACACTTCAAAAAAATCTTGGTTATTAAATTGTTATGTTTTTATGATATCAATATAAGATAATGAAAACCACTATAATGTGGAAGAAACCATATGCAAAAACCATTATGTTTTGTGGTTTTGGTTATTTTATTACATTGAGTCAAAAACTTATGTTTGAGAAATAATAAATAATTCGTCAGTCATGTCCTAAATAAAACAACCCAATATTTCATAAATATTAACTAAAAATAAATAGATCACATTATAAATATTCTCTACCCTTTCAAGAGTACTCCCAAGGGGATCAAATCTCTCAAGAATCCCCTCCCAAGCATTTGGAGTGACACCATCAATGTAAGTATTCTTTTCCACCTCATATTTATTCAAGTATATTCATTATCTTATGCCTCTTATCTCTATTTTATAACATTATGATATGTTATTTTATATCCCCCTAACATACCTTATGATTTATAAAAAATTATATAACCCTTTATCTCTCATTAATACCTACCATAAAAATTTATACTCCCCCATTATGCTGTGAAATTTCACCATGATTTTTCATGCCAAACAATTGTTTGGTAAATAACCATACCCATTTCCTATCAAGGGTGTTCACATTTATATAGTTGTACATTTTTATTTTGGAAATACATTTATTTACTATAAAACCATTTATTTTTTAATACAATATGATTATAAATGAATCCATATTTTAGGATCAAAGTGGCACACATAAGTATGAGAATGAAATTAAAGCAATGGGTGCGCCCAGAATTAAATAACTATCCATCTCAAGGGGAAAGGTTTATTATCATGAGACATAATTTTGGGATAGGGAGTAAACCATATTACTTTATGGGACTTTCCACATTATTTCTTGTTATTTATCCTTGACCTACATTTATGATGTAGTGTTTTAAGTTATTTCCACATTACCCATGTAGCATTTTTGACTATCATGTTATATCATGTTTCATTGTTAATGTTTATAATTCATACTCCTTTTATGACACATTGATATTACTATTGTATAACATGTATTATTCTATTCATGTTACTCCATGTTTTTTCTTTTTATTGGATTTATAACTCACATTTTTCTTATTTATGCCCCTATTATATCCCATATATTTTTATGTACAAGCATGTTAACGAAGTATTCAATAATGATGGTGTATTCCTTGTTTAAAGTTGATATATAATGTACCAAATTACAAAATAAAATATACCTAACCATATCATGTGTTTTATTAATTATAATGTTAATTATCAAGTCATATATCAATGTGAAGAAAATATTAGGGTTTCTATAGTTGGCATCAATGGAAAAGCTAGTTATTTTTGGGATTAGGATTAGAAAACTCTGTCTAAAACATTATGGATGAGACTAATTATGAGAAAACATCATTGAATTTTGATAATAATATAGCTATTGGATTATCAATAAAATATATCACTTTTTATTACTACAAGTGGATGTGGAATAGGAACATATGTACATAGGGATAAAACCAAAAAACACCGTGTTGAGCAAGATTCGACCAGGAACTAGTGCATGAAAACAAGCCTTGTTGCACACCTAGTTTTATACTCTCACTGGAAATTCGTTTTTTAATTCATAATTTCAATAAAAAAACATTATTATGGTCAAAATACCCATTTGAATATTTGTTAGGATATAGATCTTGGATAAAATAGATTGAATCCTAGAAATTCACAGGTCATGAAGATGCATGTAATTTATAAGATGTATATTTATCGAAACTGGAATCCCATTTATATGATTAATAGTTCTAAATCATCCCTCCCTATTTTTCTAATTAATTTATCCAATGGAATTAAATATAATGTATTAGTTAAAATATCAATGTGATAGGAAATGTGATGAACTCCACAATGATATTCCCAACTCGATGGGAGAGAGAATTACAAAATTTTTGATGATATTGTCTCTGATGACTCAGATACTAAATAGAAACTCGGATCAAGAGGAGCATCCAAATACTTATAAGAAAGAACAAGAATAAATTGAGAGCATTATGTGAGAAAGGACCACGAAATTTAATTGATCATATAATCCATTAGTCATGGAAACATGTATATAATTTCTTGAGAATATATTCTCCATCCTTCAATGATTTGAGGAAGGGAAGGTTTTACAGTAGATTTGTTTTATGGAGGGATAAGTTGATATATGGTGGAAATTGATAAAGAATACGATTCATGAGGAAGATACTGAAGTGATGGGGTGGAAGGAATTTTAAAATATGTTTTTTTGTTAAATATTTTCCTTACAATATCTGATATAAAATTGAAATGGATTTCCATTCCTTAAAAGGATAAAGAATCTAATGGTTAATATGCATAAAACATAACAATACTTTCACGATATGTCCACAACTTTGTTATTACCCCAAATTAATGGTTGAAATATTATTTGATGGACTAAAACCTAACCTATTAAAATGCCTAGTGATCTGATACTTTAATAACTAAGAGGAAATTATAAAATTTTCCCTCAAAGTAGAAATGGAGATCCACGAATCTCAAGGGTATGATGGTGAAAATAAACTGGATCTTGAGTTTAATTATTCCAGTTTTATGGATAAATCTTATAGTGGAAAGAAATATCGACATCCTATTTTCTAAATATGAAGAAATAAGTACCCCAGAAATATCATAAGGGGGTGAGGAAATTATTTAGATGGAGGAAGGAAGGGAACATAGCTACTGATTATCAATGGTAGAATCCCACCAATGTGTTGGTGGAAATATATCCTCTCATCAAACCTTAGTGAATTTTCCATTACATAAACTACGTGAAACCATAGACCTTTGGAAACAAGTGAAATAATCCAAGGGTATTCAAAGACAAAAAACAACTTCCAAGGTAGAGAGGGAGAGTTTTTTCCATCCCACGCACTAAGGTGGATCCTATCAATGATGTGGTGAAAGGTACACTAGTTATTCATTAAATAATAGTTAATTTTATTTTTGATTATAGTTATGTGGATTCTTTCATAGCAAGAAATTTTGTTTGAACAATTACAACATCACCACAACGATAGGATGTAGAGTTGTTGGGGAAAAAACATGGGGAATTTATTTTATCCTATGTATATAACTCCCACCCTATCAAAATTTTTTGTATGAAATTACCAGCGAACCATTTCATAAATTATTTGGTGGAATTTGATGGAATTTTTGGTAAGAATTTTCTTTACCTATATAGATCCATCAAAAGTATCCTTAAGAAGGAAATCACTGTCTATATCATGAATCGTCCTTTAATTCTATACTAATTAAAGGAGGAGGATGAATCTTCATTAGCACCCGCATCTCAATCATAGATATTATTTCCCTACAAAAAATCATATTAATCTCTAATCAATGAGTATAAGGAAATTATCATCCATGAATATAGTCCCATTGTGAGTGAATAAATTTATGTATTTTCCAAGAAATATTTTGGTCTTCCTATTATCTGATAGGTTTAATTTTCAAACAATATTATACATTGGGAATTTCCATTATCCAATATTCTGTATAGAATGCATATTTTGGAACATGAAGAGCTAATTAAACAACTACAAAAGAATATATATATATAGAGGGTTTATACACCCAAGTACTTTACCATGGTGTGAATCAGTCCTCTTCATTAAGAAGAAGATTGATCATTGTTGTTTTTAATGGATTAACGTGATCTGAAAATGATCACAATAAAGAAAATATATCATATACTACAGATTTATTAATTATTCAATTTTCTATGTGAATAAAAATACTTCACTAAGGTTGTAACGACCCGACCCTAGTTACTGATAGTTGGTTCATTATTACATAACATTGGCATGATACAAGGAATCATGTCTTGAAAGACCGATCAGTTTAGTATCCTTGGATGTACTAGATACATTCAAAAGTTTTACATTACATCATGAAATAAAAACATCAAAAAAAATCTGTCCCCTTTTTTAACAAACATATATCCTTATCCTATCCATGTAGGTCTATCATAAAATACTTATTCACAACCTAGGAAAAATGAAACATAGAATGTAGTGAGCTCAGATGCCCAGTAAGGATAAAAATATAGAAGAAACATTAATAAATAATGATAAATATTTAAGGAAATGTATAAGACCAAAACAAAATATTTTTAAACATATACTTCCGAATAATATGGAAACAATAAAATCAAATAATTCCATTTATTAATTCACATGGATATTCTAATAATTTAATAATCACATGGAATATTAATAGCCACTTTCATAATGATGGAGTCCATAATGCTAGACTTCATAACCACATAGTCAAGGCCTTGTGCCAAGAATAAAAATAAAATTTTTTCAAGGCCTTGTTCCAAGACACTAGGTTGTCTCATGAGACCTACCAATGCATCGAGGAGAAATAGTGGGCCCTACCCATCACTTACTAAGTCCAATGCATTCCTCACATGAAAAGGTTTAAACACAACATTAACATGTGTATTAAAACTACCATACGAAATATTGATACTTTATCCATAAACCAGGAATGGTGTAAAAATAACACATTTACAATCAAACATATCAGAAAACCTTAAATAAAATATGGATGTTTTGTATCATAATAAATCAACTTTAATGAAAATTAAAATCAATCAAAGGATGTTGACATAGATTAAATCAAAAAAAAATTAGAGAAATAACTCTTTCTATTTTGAAATCATTTAAATGATGTGTAATTATAAAAGAAAAATTTTATTTTGAAAATATTCTTATAAGCTTGTTTGTTAAGCTTTGATTATGTTATAATGGAGTAAAATAGCTCCACACGTCGTATAAGTTAAAAAAATACATTCTTACCTTAATTTTTTGAAAAGGTCATCAAGTACCTTGTTTGAAAAATAATGGATAGATTCCATTAAAAACTTATAATCTAAAATAAGGTTATAAATTACTTTAAACCATTTTCTAGTTAATAGTAAAAATGTTTTGAAATAAATATTTAAGACAACACGGATGTGGATGATAAAGGGGTCCCAGTAGATACTTACGTATAAACAACCTCGGATAATAAAGAGATTGTGAAATTAACCCTTACCTTGTACTTTTCCTTAGTCGATTGCTTTTTAAACTCCTTTATAATAGTTAAAACATTTTTATTAAATTAAACAAGAACTATATACATAAATATGATATCATATATGATTTTATAATATTTCTTTTTTAATAATATTTTAGTATTATCATCGTTTGGGGTGTTAACTGATTCATTTTCCTTTATATGCTTGGTTGTGTAAGCCATGTTTATTATGAATAGGATGTAATTGATTCATATAAAATATGATATTATGTTCATAAAAATTATTTTTAATCATAAAATGAAAATTATCCAGGAATTATTACGATGGGGAGTGAATCTCATCGTGTTCGTGGAGATGGTAATTTGTACATACGCACCAGCGACAATATCATTATATTGATAGAAAAATCATATGTAATTAGATGGTATATCATATATACAGAATAATTAACATGTTATATTTATTATTTAAATTAGTTATACTCATTATTATAACCATCCAAATAATGAAGAGTTTGAATAAAAAAACTACACCATGATGTAGAGACGGTAATTCGTACGTACGCACGTACGGTGACTTTTTCATTTATAGGATGGATAGAATAATGAATATGGTTGTACCATTTTTATAAAAACATCAAATTATATAGAAGATACTGGTGTTATTATTTTATAATGAAAAAAACAATGAAAGTGGAAGTGGAAGAAGAAAAGAACTTGAAAGAGGTGATGAAATATTTACCTATCCTTCGGGTTTTTCCTTTTGATTTGATCAAAAGGGCTCTATAGGGTGGCTTTCTGATCAATATAAGTCCTATAAGTTTATGTGAGGTAAGTTTGGAGGATATTTTTGCATGTTTTGGTAGATCCAAATTTCTTTCGAGGTGTGAAATTAAGAGAAGGGGAATCACCGTTTTATAAAAGAGGTTAGGGTCACTTTAGAAAAATTTTGAAATAGTATTTTATAATAAAATCACATTCGGTTTTTAGTGGATCCAAAATAAATTATTTAAATTATAAGGTAATGATGGTTATAAAACCTCTCAAAAAATTGGTTTTTGACATGTTTAGGTAATCATATTAACCTTATCTTTTAGATTTAATTCTTATTTAAATAGTTTGTCATTTATGATGCCTCTTTGTATTTTTATAATATATGGTTAATAAACATACTATAACATGACAAGAGAACCCCATGTAATTCATTATTAATGTATAAAACCTTATGTAATTCCTTTGGAGAAAACCTATATTTTTAGAAATATTATATCAATTAATAATATAAGATTTGTTTTTAAAACTCAATTATGTCAATTTTGACACTATTTAGTATTTGATTTTTTTAAAAGAAATAAAAACTTTATCACTTTGAATTAAATTTATTTAACCAACCATAACATATCATATTAACCTAAATAATTAGTTTAATTCATCATAATACTCAATTTACATTTATGTGGATATTTATAATATCAATTATTTTAATATTTCATTAATAAGGTAATTACTACATCATCGTTGTGTCAAAAATAAATTAAATTATTTAATGTCTAAAAATTATAAATAAAATACCATTAATAAAGAAATATTTTTATCTTTCCAATGATATTTTATAGTCTAATTTATGTTGTGTTTAATCATATAATAAAAATGGATTAATTATTGAACATTGATTTTAACTCTTTTAACACTATTTTAATTAAAATAATATTAATGTTCTAATCTAATCCAAGTGGACCAAAAAGAATCATATTTTATTCCTAAGGTTTTTTTGTTGAATTATACTTATCTAATAGAATTATAAAATGTTTAAGGGAGATTATGATATCATTTTTAACCTTAATTACCCTATTTACTTTTAACCATGGTAAATAAAAGTCAAAAGTTACTATTCGCCAAAAATTATTTCTATATTATTGAACCAAAATTTACTTACTGATATTAATCTTTCCTCTCTATATTTTAAAATTCAACTCATAGAAGTGGTAAAATTATGTTTTAAATAAATTTGGAAATGCTCATAGGAGGTGGGTAAAAGACGGTAAAAAGTTCGATAAAATTTTATATATCTAAAATTATTATAAAATGAATCCAATGAATAATTTTGAAGATATATAGGTATTAAGATTATATTTTAACCTAAAACAAATTAAAATAAAAAAATTATTTTAATAAAAATTCAGTTTTAACTAATAACGTAGTATTCTTTCACTATTCAATAAAAATTGAAAGTTTTCCGAAAAATTCCAAAAATTCACCCAAAGCTAATTTTGATATTCCAAATACAATAATAAAATCCATTCTTAAAGATAAAATTTATATAATTTTAAAAATTGGGTATTACTATTTATAACGGCTAGTTTGATTGGTTGTGGTGTGGTTGAACTCGTTGTTGCGTACGTCACAAGCTATTGTCTTCTTCAAAGGGAAACGTACCATGGATGCTTGAAGTGTTACATTCTCCCCTCCTAAAAATAATTTCATCCTCAAAATTTCTAGAATATTACTACATAAAAAGATTTTTGTGGTTCTTCAACATAACTTCCTCAGGTTCCCACGTTTCCTCTTTCATCTAATGGTTTCTCCATATAACTTTTACCACATGAGTCATCCAGTTTCTCCGCACCTGTTTTCTTGTATCAAGAATCTTAACATGATCTTCAAAATAGGAAAAATCATGTTCCTGTTCAATTTTCTCATAGGTGAGTACATGCATTGGGTTAATCATGTATTTTCTTATTAGTGATACGTAGAACCCATCGTTAACTATGGAGAGACTTAGTAGAATTTCTAAATTATAAGACACAACCCCAATTAGATCTAGAATTTTTGAATGATTCGTTGTACATGGGACTTAATTTACCCATCTTACTGAACCGTTTAACTACCTTCCATAGAGATACCTTCCGAAAAACATGATTTTATACATGAAGTTAAAAATCCTTCATTCAATTATTGGTATAGATCTTCTACCTACTTTGAGCGGCTTTGATGTGGGTTTGGATAACCTTCACCTTTTCCATCATTTCCACAAAAAGTTCTAGGTCGACGAGTTTTCTTTAACCAACATCATCCCAACATGTTGGTGTGAGACATCTCTTTCCATATAATGATTCATATGGTGCCATCTGAATATTTGAATGGAAGCTATTCTTATAGGAAATTTATAGAAGAGTTAAATATTGATCCCACTTACCTTGAAATCAATATCTCAACATGTCATCTAAGGTGTGAATAGTCTACTCTGATTTTCCATCAGTTTGATGGTGGTAGGAAGTGCTCAAATGAAGATCAATAACTATGTATTTCTAAAGACTTTTCTAGAATCTTGATGTAAAACGAGGATCACAATCAGAAACAATCGATAGGGGCACTCCATGAAGTCTTACAACTTCATTAATATACAGTCATGCTAAACATTCAAGTGGTAAATCTTCTCTTATAGGAAGAAAATGTGCTGACTACGTAAGACGATCAACAGTGACGCATATTGCATCATTCTTTCTAGAAGTCTTTGGTAGTCCCATGAAAAATTCCATTGTAATATCATCCCATTTCCACTCAGGTATGGGGATAGGTTGCATGACTCCTCTAGGATGTTGTCTTCCAGCCTCCAGTTGTTGGAAAACCATACATCTCGACACAAAATCTACAATCTCAATCTTCATGTTTCCCCACCAAAATTTTATTTCAAATCATTATACATCTTAGTGATACCATGATGTATAGAGAAATTGCAGCTTTGAGCATCATCTTACAATTCCCTTTTCAGATCAGGTATATCGAGAACAAATTTTTATTCCCAAATTTCAAAATTCCATCTTCATATACAAAGTCGATCAATCTCCCATGATTCAGAGCTTTAATTTTCTTCTAAAATTCATTATCATCAGCCTGAGAACTTTTTATCATTTCAAGTGAAGGTGGTTTGGAATCTATTTGAAAAATTATTGATGTTTCACCTTCCATGATTATTACCCTACCCATTTTTACTAGATCCATGAAAATAGGATCCCTTTCAACTGTCATCGTGTTCACAACTTCATGATCCATTCTTCTCAAAGAATATTCCACCTTATTTTCCATCCTCGGGTGTTAGTGTATTACGAAATCGTAATCCTTATGTAATTCAAGCCATATCCTTTATCTTATATTGAGTTCTTTTTGTGAGAAAATATACATCAAACTCTTGTGATCAGTATAAATATCACATTTTCAATATACAGATAGTTTCTCTATATCCTCAAAGAAATGATCACAGCTTCTAACTCAAGATCCTTAGTGGGATAGTTTTTCTCATGAATTTTTAGTTTTCATGATGAATAGGCAATAACTCAATCATTCTGCATAAGGAAACTACCAGGTCCATTCTTTGAAGCATCACTATAAATAACAAACCCACCCTTCCCTGATGGTAGAGTCAATATAAAAGCATTGACTAATCTTCTCTTTAGTTCTTCAAAAAATTCTTCTCACTCTTTTCTACAAACAAATTTAACCCATTTTCATGTGATCATGGTTAATGGGTTTTCCAATCGGGAAAAATTATGGGCCAAACACCGATAATAACCAACTAAACCAATAGCAATGTGTACCTCAGTTATACTCATCAGTGTAGTCCATTCTTGGACTGCCTTGGTCTTTGAAGGATCAACAGTGTTTCAATCCTTAGAGATAATATGGCCAAGAAAAGAAATTTCTTGAAGCTAGAATTCACACTTACTAAATTTCCCATATAATTCATTTCTTCTAAGAGTCCTTAGGATAATGTGCAAGTGATTTTCAGGATTTTCATAGCTTTTGGAGTATACCAAGATATCATCAATAAATACCACTACAAATTCATGAAGATATTCCTTAAAAACTCTATTCATTAAGACCATGATGATAGTGGGTGCATTATTCAATCCAAAAGGCATTAATGTAAACTCGTAATTCCCATACATAGTTTGAAATGTTGTTTTTGGAATGTTTTCTTATTCACACACAACTGATGATATCCAGATCGAAGGACAATCTTTAAAAAATATTGAGCTCCTTGAAGTTGGTTGAATAAATCATCAATGCAAGGTAGACGATAATTGTTATTTATTGTTATAGGATGGATCTTTCAGTATTCAATTCACAACCTCATAGATCTATCTTTCTTCTTAACAAAAAGGATAGGGGATCCCCATGTAGAAACACTAGGTTGAATAAATCCCTTATTACTCAATTCATCTTGTTGTTTCTTTAGTTCCACTAATTCCATAGTGGCCATTCTCTAAGGGATCTTTGACATGAGCCTTGAACCTGGAATTTAGTCAATGAAAATTTCAATTTCTCATTCTGGAGGATGCCTAGGTATATCCTCTGGAAACACATCAACATATTATTTCACGAAAGGTATGTCCTCTATTCAAGCATTCTTTTCCTCACCTATAGTAATGTCATTCTCTTCTTCCCCAACAATTAGATTTAGTTGAGATATTAGGGGTGTATCCAGGTAAGAATTAGGTGGTGATATTTCTTCTCCAAAGATATGGTACTCCTTATCATCATCCAATATTTTAACCTCCTTCTTCTTATAATAAATTTTCGCATCATGGTCCAAAAGAAAATCCATTCTGAGGATTTTATCAAATACAATCATGGGTATGATGATGAGATCAGCAGATAAAAAACATTTGTATACCCTAATGGGAACTGATTCACAAAAAAAAATTGATGATACTTTCATTAAGTGTTTTTACTGATAACTCCCTTGTTATGTCAAATTGAAAATATATAATTTTCATTGCAAAGTGGGAAGATATGAAACAATGTGATGTTCCATAGTCAAATAAAGCATTGTCTAAACTTGAGGAAACCATTAAATTACCTGCCACCACATCATTTGGAGCTTCAATGTAACATCCCAAGTCAGTAATGAATAATATATATTCTTATCTATGTCTATTTATGAATTATATAGTGTTTTAGAGGCTTAAAAAATGAATAAATACAATCTTAAGCATGGAATACACTAATATTTTTAAAAGATTGTTTTACTGCCTTTTGATGGCAAACTATTTTTAAATAATACTTTTGACAATTTTATAAGAACTATTTGTCAAAATAAGCTTATTATTTATGATTGGGAAATTGAAATTTAAATTGGATAATTTTTTGGTATTTTTCAGACAATGTTCATTTTTTTAATGAATAGTGAGAAATACTGCATTTTACATCAAAACTTGATTTTCATCTAAATTAATTATATGGTTAGATTATTATTTTTAATTGGTTTTAAAGTGTAAATAGAATAAATTTTTACCATGTAATCCAATTTTGGTTATTGGGATTAATTTCACTTTGTAATTGGGCATAAATAAGTGCCAAACTTTTCATAGATATTGTTTCAAAAAAACTCGCTATTTGTTTTGACAACGAGAATTGTTTTTAAATTAATTATTTCAATTTATATGATTGTAATTTGTTAAAATTGATTCCATATTTGGAACCATAAGGTCCAAATTATGTAATTTACACTCTTTTGTTTTTGGACATTATGAATAGTAACGTCGGTAATTATCTTTAATTATCTTTATTAATGAGTAATCAGGTAGTTAAGGAAAATAAAATAATATCATAATAATAACAAATGACCTCAACATGTGTCCTAATGCTACTGATTGTCTCTTTTTTGACCATGGGATGCCTTGTTCCAAACATGGGGACCCCATTGAATCACTTTTGTGTGAAAGTGACTTTTTGTCTTTTTATTTTTAAAGAAAGTTAAATATAACAAAGAATGTATCACCTGAGTAAAACATTTTCAATTTTGACTACGTAAATGATCTATTGTACTATAAATAGTCATTGGAAATATAAAAATATTTCCTACATCATAGTATTTTTTTTATAATTTTTAGACATTAAATAAATTAAATTATTTATGACATCATGATGATGCAGCGATTACTTCATTATTTAACGATTAAAATAAAATGAAAAGTTAATAGAAAATATAAGACCTAAACATGTAAAAAACCTATTGGATGAGTATATTTCGAACCCTTATCACCTTATCCTCAAAATAAATCAATGTGGGACCTTTAAAATCCAAAACTCATTTGAAAATAAAGTAACATTTTATACCTTTCCAAGAGTGCACCACCTCTCCTCTTATAAAAGTCCCCAACCTCTACCTCCTTACCCAGACCTCTCAAGCCTTCGGCTCAGCCAAACCCGGACCATTTTGTCTCTCCACACCCCTCTCTTACTCTTACAAGCCTCACTTTGGGCAGAAGTCTTCCCAAGGAAGCCTTTGAGCTCAAATCAAAAAGAGTTACCTGATTTTAAGGTAATGTCTTCACTTGTGTTATTTTATTTTATTTTGCTTCTCCAACCCCCTAAACTCTTTTTATTCATTTATTTTGTAACAAATATAGTATCTTAAATATACTAGGATGTTTTTATAAGAAGTATTCGAGCTACACTTACACACACCTACATCTAATGGTTAAAGAACATACTTTTTCTGTGGATGGCGAATTTCTGCCTCACGAAACGATGATTATTCAACACTCATATAACAACTTCAAGTTGTCCATTAAGATGTCACTATATTTATATATGATATATAATATTTTTATGTTTTCCTTAAGGTTCTTTATTTTTCATTTATGGAATACCTTTATGGTTTCCATTATAGGTAAACGCGATATCTTCATTTTAGGAAGTGCGGACTACCGCCCCCTCAATGTGATTTGATTCGTTAATACCATATGTGGTATGTATAAAGGATGGATTTAATGATATTATATATGGTACCATATTGGAATTATAATACTATTATGTATCATTATGTTTTAATTCCATTAATATAACATATAAATGAAAGTAGTGTTCATGCGTACGTACGGCTTACCGTCTCCATGAACGGTGAATTTCATTTCTTATCCCCAAATGTAATGTACTATTATAAGTACATGTATATAATGGATATATATGATTTATGTTACATATAAATTTTGAATATAATTCTGGAATTAAAATATACATATCTCTCATTTAGTTTTAATTCCATTAATTTGACATAGAAATGAAAGTAGCGTTCATGCGTACGTATGGCTTACCGTCTCCATGAACGGTGCATTTCATTTCTTACCTCTAAATGATTATGTAATATTATAAATTCATGTATATACTGGATATATATGATATATATGGAATCTAAATCATGAATATCATTCTTGAGATAATTTATATTTGACTACGTGAACAACTTGTAAATATAAGAAGTTCATTTTTGACTCAACTACCAATGATCGTTAAAATGACCGTTATTAACAGAAATAATTACATAGTGTTCATGACATGGTAATAAGTGATATAAAAGGAATAAAAATCTTGAAAAAGGTTCTAAAGAAAGTATAAATTAACTCATGTTTATTATTCATGATATTAAAGAACGATCGAGTCATGTCGGACCCGAGGTAAGGAAATCTGTCTCAATATCCTTTCATTGAGGCATATTTTGTTTTATATACAACTTTGTTTTATATGGTGTATAAACCCCTTTGACTTTTAGGATTATTAAAAAGGAATATTTTAATAAGAATCGTTTACTAAATGAAAAAAGGGAATGTTTTTTTTGTCGTACGTATGCAGCGACAATGACTTCTCTACCGCTGTGGCCATTATTTGAGTTTCGGCTTCCTCTACATGCCATAACATTTTTTTAAATGAAAAATAAATACCATGTTTTACCTTTATTTTATTTTGGTATTGAAAATGGCTTTCATAATGTTTTTATATCAATGTGTTGTATTGATAACTTGTGATTGAAAAGTGGAAATGTTATGTTTCCTTTATGCATGTTTTATATGATACGATTATGTTATGGTTCTTAGGAATTGTTATGAAGATGGGTGGTTTCGTGATAAACTAAGGGCGGGTGAGACCGATATAGCTATCCAATGCATTGGGTAATGCGAAGGAGTTAAACATTAAGGTATCTACGAAGAGATATAGGGAATATACTGTGATGGGTATTCCAAACGTTACCAAGAGGGTTACTCCCTACGTAAGAATGTTATTAATGCCTCAAGTTACCTTTATGTCATATGATTTCTATGATTTATTCATGATTTTATGAGCTATGTTAAAGTTCTTATGTTTTATGGGTAATGTATGATTTCGTTCTTATGTATATATGAACTCATATTTCCTTTCCATATTTTTATAACCCTTACTGAGCTTTTTATGATCATCCCATGTTTTTGAAATGTTTTTCACAGGTCAAGGGAATGGTACATGATATGATGATAGTGCCAAGGATGTGTCAATAAAGAATCCATGTTTTTTTTAAATATGTTTCTGCTGATGGGAAAAAATAATATTATCTATTATGTAACCACTTTGTATAAAAGTGGAATGTAATGGAAGTTTTATGATCTAATTATCTAAAACTCTAAACCTGAAAATATCTTCAATGTGTAATCTTGTAATTACTCAAGATTAAGTAAGGTTTAAGGCTGGGGCCTTATAGTTGGTATCAGAGGATGGTTTAGATAAATTTAGGAGTTATAATTCTATTAAATGATTATCCAAAAGTATTTTTTTATGGTCAAATTGAAATGATATAGAATTTGAAGATTACCATGTTGCATTATCTAAGACATGTTTGTTCAGAATGGTTTTCCGCAGAGGAAACAGGGAAGCAGTGCTAGGATGGCATACAGAAGGAAACAACCTTCCAAATCAGCAACCTGAGATGGTCAGAATTGGAACTGAATAGTTTGTTGCAGTAATGGCGCAGTTGACTCAAGCGATAAATGATGGCGGTATGCATGCACGAGATTAGTCAGATCAACTGCAGAGGAACATTTCAGTGGTGGAACATTTCATGAGGCATCATCCCTCATCATTTAGAGGATCATCTGACCATGTTCTATCTGAAGGGTGTATTAAAGCACTGGAGAATATTTTCAATGTCATGGGGTGTTCAGCAAATCAAAAGGTTAGTCTTGCTATTTACCATTCGGAGGGTGAAGCAGATTAGTGGTGGTCGATGGTTAAAAATATCAGGGACGCTGATGAGAATGATGCTCTCGACTGGGATGAATTCAAAGGTATGTTTCTTGAGAAGTATTTTCCTAAGGTTGTTCGCCTTAGGATGGAAAAACAATTCCTAGAATTGAGACAAGAGGAGGACTCAGTGGCTACCTATGAAGAAAGGTTCACTCGATTGGCAAGGTATGCTCCAAATTTTATCTGAGACCTTGATAGTAAAATCAATGGTTTTTAATCATGATTAAATCCAAAATATCGAAGGGCTTTAGCTTCTCGTGAGTTCATGAGTTATGAAAAGCTTGTTTGATGTGATGAGAACGTGGAAATGGAGTTTGATGATTACAAAGTGTTCTATAAAAACCAGTAGAAGAAGTGGCCGAGGTGGTAGGAGAAAGGAAAGAATTCTTCAAAAAGGTCTGATGGTGAGAAAACAAAGTTTCCAGTTTGTGATAAATGTGGTAAAAGGCATGTTGGAGAATGTCTTATGAATTCTATAAAGTTCTATCAATGTGGTAATATATGACATAAGGCTCGTGATTGCACTGAAAAAGATCAAGGTAATGGTAAGACCAAATTTGATTTATAGTTAGTGAAATGTTTTAAGTGCATTGATATGGGTAACTACGTAAACGAGTGTCTGATAAAGAGCTTGAGTGATGGGAAGCAATTATACTATAAGTAGAAAGGGGTGGTGAAATCCTTTGCAACTACTTCAGTAGATGTCGGGCCATCAAATGAAGTTGTATCAGGTACTTTGTTTGTTTTTTCAAATTATTCCAGTGTGTTGTTTGATTCCGGGTCTACACATTCCTTCAACTTTGGAAACGTTTCTAGTAAAATGGGAATACCATCTTAATAAATGACTCCTAAAATTGTGGTAAAAACACTTGGGGGAGATGTTGAGGCAAAAAGAATTTATTAGAATCTTCCAATCCTTATCCATGGAAAGTACATAATTGCTAACCTTATTGTTTTACCTCTAGTAGAGTTTGATGTTATCCTGGGTATGGATTGGCTCTCTATTTACCATGCTATGATTTACTGTAGAGCTAAAGAAGTTTCTTTTCAGAAAGTCTTTCAGTTTTTGTACAAGAATGAACCCTTACTGTTGATAACATATCAAGAGGCTGAGAAACTTGTAAAAGATGGAAATGAATGTTACCTTACACATATTGTTGAATACAAAGGAACTATTCAGATTAATAATGTTCCGATGGTAAATGAGTATCCAGATGTTTTTCTGTATGAGTTTCATGGAATAATACCAGATCGGGAAGTTGAGTATTCTGTTGACTTAGTTCTTGATGCTAGGCCAATTTCAAAACCCCTTATCAAATGGCTCAAATTGAACTTTTAGAGTTGAAGGATCAATTTCAAGATTAATTAGAGAAAGGTTTCATTCGACCTAGCACATCACCATGGGGTGCTCCTGTTTTATTTGTTAAAAATAAAGACGGTTATATGAGACTTTTCATTGAATATAGAGCCTTGAATAATATCACTGTTAAGAACATGTATCCTTTTCCTTATATTGATGATTTGTTTGATCAGCTCCAGGGAGCTCAGTTTTTTTCAAAGATTGACCTGAGATCGGGGTACCATCAGTTGAAGGTAAAGGAAGCAGATATTCTGAAGACCGTGTTTTGAACAAGATATGGCCATTATGAATTTGTAGTAATTCCTTTTGGGCTAACCAATTCACCTGTTGTATTCATGGACCTTATGAATAGAATTTTCCATTAGTTCTTGGATAAGTTTGTGGTTGTTTTCATTGATATTGTTTTGGTGTTTTCTAAAATTAAAGAGGATCATGAAAGATATTTAAGGGTTATTTTGCAAACCTTAAAAGAAAAGAAATTTTATGGTAAATTCATCAAGTGTGAGTTTTGGTAGCAACAAATTTCTTTCCTTTTTCATATTGTTTCTAAAGATGGGATAATTGTTGATCCGTTAAGAAAAGGTTGTGGAAGAATGGCCAAGTCCCAAAAATGTAACTGAGATTCATAGCTTCCTTGGTTTGTCAGGCTATTGCTGATGGTTTGTTAGAAATTTTTCATGGTTATCTAGTCAAATGACTAAGCTAACTCGAAAGGATGTTATGATTATCTGGACAAAAGAATGTGATGATTGTTTTTAGGAATTGAAAAGAAGATTGGTGAATGCTCTAGTTTTGGAACTACCTTCCAGGAATGGAGGGTTTTTTATCTACAGTAATGCTTCATTGAAAGGACTTGGTTGCGTCTTAATGCAGAATGATCAGGTAATTTATTATGCTTCACAACAGTTGAAAACTCATGAGGTAAATTACCCTGCACATGATTTGGAATTAGCTGCTGTTGTTTTCACTTTAAAAATTTGGAGGCATCATTTGTATGGAGTAAGGTGTAAAATATATATAGATTAAAAAAGTTTAAAGTATATATTCAATCAATATGAATTGAACATGAGACAGAGGAGATGGATAGAATTAATCAAGTATTATGATTGTACAATTCATTACGATCCGGGAAAAGAAAATATTGTGGTTGATGATTTAAGTCAAAAAAGTAATGCTTCATTAACAATTTTGCATTTGAAACGTGATTCTTTGGTTAAGTATTTGATGAACTTTGGCACAGAAGTTGTTGGTTCAGGATGTCCTTCTGTTTTGTTTTAGGTATCAGTGAAATCTTCTCTATCAGATAGAATTAAGCAAGCACAGAAGCAAGACAGTGAGTTGCAGAAAAAGGTAGAGCTGGTTCAGAAGGGTAAGTTGCCTGAATTCAACATTGATAATGATTTTGTTTTGATATTTCAGAAGATATTGTGTGTGCCTTGTGAATCATAGTTTAAGAGAGTGTTGTTATGTGAAGCTCATAGTTCTCCGTTTTCAGTTCATCCAGGCAGTACTAAGATGTATAGAGATCTTCGGGAGTATTACTGGTGGGACGGAATGAAAATGGATATTGCTGATTTTACTGTGAAGTGTTTGACTTGTCAACAGGTTAAAACTAAGCGGTAGTTACCGAAAGGGATTCTTCAGCCTTTACCAGTACCAGAATGGAAATGGGAGAATATATCCATGGACTTCGTTGTGGGATTGCTGAAGACACCTCGAGGTAATAATGCAATCTGGGTTATTGTTGATCGTTTGACTAAATCTGCTCATTTCCTTGCTATACGAGATACTTTTTCCCTGGATCAACTTTCCCGTTTGTATCTTAAAGATATAGTTAGGTTACATGGAGTCCCTCTTTCCATTGTATCTGATCGTGATCCCAGGTTTACTTCTAACTTTTGGAAGGGCCTTCAGAAGTTATTGGGTACTGAATTAAATTTTATTATAGCTTTTCATCTGCAATCAGATGGGCAGTCAGAACGAACAATTCAGACATTGAAGGATATTCTACGTGCTTGTTTGATGGATTATCAAGGAAGTTGAGACCAACATATTTCTTTCATTTAGTTTTCTTACAATAATAGTTTTCATTCTAGTATACATATGGCGCCATTTGGGGCATTATATGGTAAACAGTGTCGAACTCCAGCTTTTTGGGATGAAGTGGGTGAAAGGAAGCTGATGGGACTAGAAATGGTGGAAGAGATGGCAGAAAAAGTTTAGTTGATTTAGAAAAACATGAGAACAACACAGAGTAGGCAGAAGAGTTATGCGGATAACCAGAGGAAGGATCAATCTTATGAGGTAGGTGATCATGTTTTTCTCAAAGTCTAACCATGGAAAAGTGTGATGTGATTTGGTAAGAAAGGAAAGCTGAGTCCAAGGTTCATTGGAACATATGAAATTTTGGAGAGAGCTGGATCAGTTGCTTACCGAGTGGCTTTACCTCCATGTTTATCTCAGGGACACAATGTTTTTCATGTTTCAATGTTAAGGAAGTACATGCCAGATCCATTTCTTGTTTTGAGTCCAGAGGTAGTTCAGCTGGAAGAGAACCTATCCTATGAAGAGCAACCGGTCCAGATTCTTGACCATAGGGAGAAAGTGTTTCGGAATAATGTTATTCATCAGGTAAAGGTTTTGTGGAAAAACCACATGAATGAAGAGGCAACATGGGAATCTGAAAATTCAATGAGGGCTAAATAGCCCCACTTATTCAATAAGTAAATAAATTGTGGGGACGCAATTTTCTAAAGGGGGGAGGATGTAACATCAAAAGTAATTAATGAATAATATATATTCTTATCTATGTCAATTTGTAAATTATATAGTGTTTTAGAGGCTTAAAATGAGAATAAATCCAATCTTAAGCATGGAATATACTAAAATTTTTAAAAGATTATTTTACAGCCTTTTGATGGAAAACTATTTTTAAATAAATCTTTTGACGATTTTATAAACACTATTGGTCATGATAATCTTATTATTTCTGATTAGGACATTGAAATTTACATTGGATAATTTTTTGGTATTTTTCTGACAATGTTCATTTTTTTAATGAATAGTGAAAAATACTGCATTTTACATCAAAACTGCTTTTTCATCTAATTTAATTATTTTGTTAGATTATCTTTTTTATTGCTTTTAAATTTTAAATAGAATATATTTTTACCATGTAATCCAATGGTGGTCATTGGGATTAATTTAACTTTGGAATTGGGCATAAACAAGTGCCAAACTTTTCATAGATATTATTTCAAAAAAACCCGCTATATGTTTTGACAACGGGAATTATTTTTAAATTAATTATTACAATTTATAGGTTTGGAATTTGGTAAAATGGATTCCATATTTGGAATCAGAAGGTCCAAATTATAAAATTAAGACTCTTTTGTTTTTGGACATTATGAATAGCAATGACCATAATTATCTTTAATTATCTTGATTGATGATTAATCGGGTAGTTAAGGATAATAAAATAATATCATAATAATAACAAATGACCACAAAATGTATCCTAATGCTACTTGTTGTCTCATGGACGACCATGGGATTCCATGTGTCAATCTTGGGGACCCCATGGAATCACTTTTGAGTGAAAGTGACTTTTTGTCTTTTTATTTTTAAAGAAAGTTAAATATAACAAAGAATGTATCACCTGAGTAAAACATTTTTAATTTTGTCTACAAAAATAATGTATTAGACTATAAATAGTCATTGTAAAGATAAAAATATTTCCTACATCATATTATTTTTTTATAATTTTTAGACATTAAATAAATTAAATTATTTATGACATCATAATGATGCAGTGATTACCTCATTATTTAACGATTTAAATAAAATGAAAAGATAATATAAAATCTAAGACCTACACATTTCAAAAACCTATTGGATTAGTATATTTAGAACTCTTATCACCTTAACCTCAAAATACATCAATTTTGGACCTTTAAAATCTGAAACTCATTTGAAAATAAAGTAACATCTTATACCTTTCCAAGAGTGTAACGACCCGAAATTTTGAATAAATCATGTTTCCTAATTTTATGCGTTATTTTATTTTTATACTCAACAAAAATGTTTCATTTGATAACATGAGTATAATTAAAATTATACCGTTGGTTTTTGACTGCTATATGACCATTGGTCAATACGACCGCTGGAAACTAAACATTTTGATTATTGTCTCTAAATACAAGTAATCTTGGTTAATTAATATAGAAAAAAGATTTGATGGCCTCACTCAGTAGTCTTGGACCGATCGAAGCCCATATAGTAGAACTTGAGAAGGAGGTAGCACCACTGGGCATTGCTCTGGACCAATCCCAAGCTGAAATTCATCGTGTAAAGCTAGAACGGGATCGCCTTCACGAGAAGTTCAAACTGATAGAAATTACTACTCATGTGATGTTCGCTGATCCTCCCTCAGATTCTCTCACCATAGCACACCTTACACTTAGGTCCTATGCTGGTGTGATAAGGGGCTATATAAGGAGACCGTAACTGCCTTGTGTAATCCTTTATTTTTAAATAAAAATTGTGATTTCTTCTTATGATTAAGTTTATGAATTTTCAAATGACCGGATAAATATAGTATGCATATTTTTGAGGAATTTTAGAAAAATTATATTTTAAAAATATTTTTGTAAACCTAAAATAATTAAAAATGTTTAGTTATTTGCAAAAAATGGTCTTCTACAATTATGTTCAGTACGAAATTTAGAGTCTAATAAGATCAACTTGATTTTTGATGAATAGTAAATTATGAATAGTGATTTTACGCTTAAGATTAGTAATGTGACCAAATGGATTAGTAATTTAACTCAAATAAAGTTTTAATATAATTTAGACACCATGATTAAGTAATGAGATTCAATAAAATGGGTAAATAACAGTTTCATAAACTATTAGTCAAGTATTAGTTTTTTGGGTGAATAGTGTTTTTTATTAACAATTTAATTAAAAATTATTAGAAAATTATTTTTATAAAATGGACTTTATTTTTGAACTCAGAGCATCGATATTATGATATGGTAATTTTTTAAGATTTTTCTGAAAAAATGAATTTTCCGTGAATAGTGTATTTATTTAAAAATAAAATTAAAAATATTTAGAAAATTATTTTTATAAAATGGAGTTCATTTTTGAAATCAGATCCTTGATATTTGGTTAATGTGAAATTTTGGGATTTTTCTGAGAAAGTTGAATTTTCAATGAATAGTAAAAATACAGTTTTAGGGTTTCGGTATGTTTAATGACATCATAACTGTGTCATGATGATTTCATGAGATATTTTAAGGGTTAGCCGGCCAAGGGTAATGATTTATTGTTTTGGGGGCCCCATGTGGCCTAACTCCATGGTAAATTCCAAGGGAGAGCACATGGTTTTTAGAAAAGCTCTTGTGAGGTGTCCCTTGGCCATTAATGCCTTGTCCCCTCAAATTCCCTATAAATACCCACCCTTTCCTCCTTTAGTTTTCACTCCCAACTCTCCCCCAACGAAGTTCTGGTCTCCTTACCTCCCAAGGAGTCCTCCCATGGTTCCCCCAAGCCCTCACGGTCCAAACCTTTGAGTTTTAAGAGTTACGTTTTAAGGTAAGGGATCTGATCTCTCTCTTTCTTTTCAAGAAATATCTTTTATGTAATTTCATTTATGTTCAATGTTCTTTTGTTAAAGGGTGTTCTTTTATACTCCTATTACTTCCCTTTTCATGTTCACATAATGAGAGATCCCCTCTTACTCTCATTATTTCGTTTTATGAAGTTTTAAGTGGCGTCATTAGGCTGCCGAAATTTTTGTAACGGATTCTTTCTCCCTTCTCATTTTTCAAGATCTATTTTCTTGTAAAGTATTTCAAGTTCCTTTTTATTATGTTGGGTTATGATCTCTAAATTTATCTTACTGATATTTTATGATCATATTATGAGAGACCCCATTTGATCTCTTCAATTCTGTATTTTGAAGTTTTAAGTGGCACTGTTAGGCTGCCAAATTTTTAAGTGGTTCTTCACCGTTCTCATTTTGAAGTTCTACTTTAATGTCAATTCCCTAAAGTACCTTTTTTTTTATGTTGTGGTATGATCTCTATATCTATAATACTAATATTTTATGACCATATGATGATATACCCCATTTGATCTCTTCAATTCAGTATTTTGATGTTTAAGTGGCGTCGTTATGATGCTGAATTTTTTAAGTGGTCCTTGCACCTTTCTCCCATTTCAAAGTTCTAATTCCATTCCAAGTCTTGCAAGTTACTTTTTATTATGTTGGGATATGATCTATATATCTATCATACTGATCTTTTATGTTCATATTATGAGAGACCCTATTTTATCTCATCAATTCATTTTTGGTTGAAGTTTATGTAACGCTGTTAGGCTGGCGAATTTTCATAAGAGAAATCTTATTTTTGTCTTCCTTTCATGTTCTTCATTTCATATGGTATATTTTCAAATTTCATTACCATGTTCTTAAATACCTTATATTCTATCCCTCAACTGTTTTATGGGTCATTTATGAATGTTTGACCCATGTCCCCTCTCTTTTCAATGTTTTCTAAAAACCTTGTAACATAGCCGTTATGCTGCAGAATTTTCGTCTCAAAATGTCTCTCTATTTTTTCTAAAGATATTTTATGTTATTAAGTGAATACTCAAAGATCTTTTTTTCTACAGGGGTATTTCCATGTATATCAAAATGTTCTATTTTAAATTCTGGGATTTACATTCATGAAACCCGCTTTCCCTTTTCTGTGGGTTTAAAGTGACATAAAGATCATGTCTTTAAAGCAGTTTTTAAATGTTATGATTATGAAATGAAACCCATTTATTTTATGTTATATGGGTTGTTTATGAAATGATTTATGATGATGTATGTGGCTCACATGATAATAAATACATGTCAAGGGTGCGCCCAGATAGCGCTCTAATGCATTGGGTAAAGACTTAATCTCTAGAGATGACCATTTTTAACGACGCCTTGGTGAATAACCTTGGTAATTTTTAACGACACCTTGGGGATGGACCTTGGTGAAACGAAACGATTGTCAATATTAAATTTTGTACCCACATCTTCATGTTATGAAAAATATTATTTTTATTATGATATGCTTCATGGTTTCATTTTCATGCCTTAAAGTTTTTTTCATGACATTATTGAAGTATATCTAGTTCACGTGTAAAATGTTTCTCTTGTTTCCCTTACTGGGCCTTCTGCTCACCCTTTCTTTTGATGTATGTCCCCAGGTTATGAGATGCAGTAATGAACCTAGGATGAACTTAAGGATAAGCCTTTCAAGTGTTTAAGAAGAATGTTTTTTTCTGTTTCATGTATTAAGTTCCTGGTTTCCAGGACACTAAACCTTAAAGATCCTCGGTTTTGTAAAATGTAATGAATGTTTATGTGATAAAAAGGCGGGATGCTATAGTTGGTATCAAAGTATGGTTTAGTTATTTGTGGAAATTAGGATATGAAAACTCTAGGAAGAACCCTATAGAAAAGTTTAAATATAGGAAATCTTCCTGGTATTTTGGTGAGTATTGGGTAAGGGGTTTCCAAGAAAATACATCCCTGTCTGGATATGAGCAGGTAGAGGTGGCTCTGGCACAGATGTACATAGGGGTAAAACCTGAAAACACCGCTTTGAGCTAGACTCGAACGAGAACTGGTACACGACAACGGGCCTTGCTACACTCTTGGTTACGACACTCCCGGGGGATATGCTTTGGTAAATTAATAAGCTTAGTATGAACCATTGTTAAAGGAACAAAGATAAAATAAAATAAAGGTTCACATAAGAATATATGATCATGGATAACCTAGATGGGAACCTAGGGGATCACAAGTTAGGGTATACTTTTCTTCTACAAGTTATCCTTATATGCTTTAAGTTTTTTTTCATGATTATTGGCTAAGTATTTAATCCCCTAATTATAGCTTCTTTTCGTAGTTAATGGCGGGAAATGGAAGAACATGTCCCAACAACCAATGTGATAGGAAATGCTACAATTGTTGTATTAATACGACAGAGATGATTAGGGGATTAAAAGATGATTATTATTTTAGAAGACGTTCACTATTTTGAGGACCCTATATGATCATGGTAAATAGATTACTACGGTATTTTCATTGAGTAGTACAGTTGACTTATATTTTGAAGAATCAATGAATTTAAGGTGGACTTATAGTAATTTAGGTTACTTATGGAAATGATTAACCTATCTTGGGTAAAATTTGTTTAGGTTAGCTACTTTTGTTATAAGATGTTAGGTGTGGTTGATTTTGTTTGGAGATGAACAATGAAGTTTATTTTGGAAGACTATGTTATCAAATCCCACTTGTATTTGGGTTTCAATCTTAGTTTGGTTTATTTTTGAAGAATTTTAAGGACCGTTATTTATGGTATGGTCTATGATGAACTTTGGGTAGTACCATGGAACTATGAAAATTTAAAAATAGTTTCCCTTCCTATGGGATTCTTTCTTTTTGAAGAGTTGTTTTACCTTACCCTTTCTGTTTTTGGGATAATGTTTAAAGATAGAATAAATAGATAGTTAATATTTTGTGGATTATGTGATTCTCTAGAAGATGATTCTCGTGTTTTGATGAGACCAAGTAGTTTTGAATGCTCATCATTTGGAGAAAAGATTAGTTTTGGTAGAAACTTATTAAAGGATGAAACTCTACATGAAGGTAGGTATATTTTCTTATGTTTGGTTCTATGTAGTAAATGAATTCCATAAAATTATGAAAAGGAACGTAAAACAAAAATGTTGTTGGTTTACATTTCCTACTAGGTAATCAAAGACCGTTTACACACCTTATAAGTTTGGGATTTTTTATGGTTAACTTTCTCCTAATCATGTTTTCTATCACTCTCCCCCAGAACTTGACCCTTTGTTTTTTCTTCCAAGTCCATGTTTTCCTACATGGAATCCTAGAATGGGTTAACTCGGGTGACCTTTTTACTTCCCTTTATTTCTTTTAAAGTAATAGTTTTACTGAGTCCTTTTCCGATGTGGGACTTTCAATGAAATTTCAAAACCCAATTTTAAAAATTGTGAGGATGCAATTTCTTAAGGGGGGAAGATTGTAACGACCCGAAATTTTGAATAAATCTTGTTTCCTAATTTTATGTGTTATTTTATTTTTATACTCAACAAAAATGTTTCATTTGATAACATGATTATAATTAAAATGATACCGTTGGTTTTTGACTACTATATGACCATTGGTCAATATGACCGCTGGAAACTAAACGTTTTGATTATTGTCTCTAAATACAAGTAATCTTGGTTAATTAATATAGAAAGAAGATTCGATGGCCTCACCCAGTAGTCTTGGACCGATCGAAGCCCATCTAACAGAACTTGGGAAGGAGGTAGCACCACTGGGCTTTTCTCTGGACCAAACCCAAGCTGAACTTCATCGTGTGAAGCTAGAACAGGATCGCCTTCGCGAGAAGTTCAAACTGATAGAAATTACTACTTGTGCGATGTTGGCCGAGCCTCCCTCGGATTCTCTCACCTTAGCACACCTTACACTTAGGTCCTATGCGGGTGTGATAAGGGGCTATGTAAGGAGACCATAACTGTCTTGTGTAATCCTTTGTTTTAAATAAAAATTGGGATTTCTTCTTATGATGAAGTTTATTAATTTTCAAATGACCGGATAAATATAGTATGCATATTTTTGAGGAATTTTAGAAAAAGTATATTTTAAAAATGTTTTTGTAAACCTTAAATAATTAAAAATGTGTAATGATTTGCAAAAATGGTCTTCTACAATTATGTTCAGTACGAAATTTAGAGTCTAATAAGATCAACTTGATTTTTGATGAATAGTAAAGTATGAATAGTGATTTTACACTTAAGATTAGTAATGTGACCAAATGGATTAGTAATTTAACTCAAAGAAAGTTTTAATTTAATTTAGACACCTTGATTAAGTAATGAGATTCAATAAAATGTGTAAATAATGGTTTCATAAACTATTAGTCATGTATTAGCTTTTTTAGGTGAATAGTGTTTTTTAATTAAAAATTTAATTAAAAATTATTAGAAAATTATTTTTATAAAATGGACTTTATTTTTGAACTCAGAGCATTGATATTATGTTATGGTAATATTTGGGGATTTTTCAGAAAAAATGAATTTTCGGTGAATAGTGTATTTATTTAAAAATAAAATTAAAAATATTTATAAAAATATTTTTATAAAATGGAGTTAATTTTTGAAATCAGAGACTTGATATTTGGTTAATATTAATTTTTGGGATTTTTCTGATAAAGTTGAATTTTCAGTGAATAGTAAAAATACAGTTTTAGGGTTTCTGTATGTTTAATGGCATCATAACTGTGTCATGATGATTTCATGAGATATTTTAAGGGTTGTCCGGCCAAGGGTGTTGAATTATAGATTTGGGGGGGCCATGTGGCCTAACTCCATGGTAAATGCCAACGGAGAGCACATGGTTTTGAGAAAAGCTCTTGTGAGGTGTCCATTGGCCATTAATGCCTTGTCCCCTCACTTTCCCTATAAATACCCACCCTTTCCTCCTTTAGTTTTCACTCCCAACTCTCCCCCAACGAATTTCTGGTCTCCTTACCTCCCAAGGAGTCCTCCCAAGGTGCACCCAAGCCCTCAAGGTCCAAACCATTTAGTTTTAAGAGTTACGTTTTAAGGTATGGGATCTGATCTCTCTCTTTCTTTTCAAGAAATCTCTTTTATGTAATTTCTTTTATGCTCAATGATCTTTTGTTAAAGTGTGTTCTTTTATACTCCTCTTACTGCCCTTTTCATGTTCACATAATGAGAGATCCCCTCTTACTCTCATTATTTCGTTTTATGAAGTTTTATGTGGCGCCGTTAGGCTGCCGAAATTTTTGTAACAGATTCTTTCTCCCTTCTCATTTTTCAAGATCTATTTTCATGTAAAGTATTTCAAGTTCCTTTTTATTATGTTGGGTTATGATCCCTAAATTTATCATACTGATATTTTATGATCATATGATGAGATACCCCATTTGATCTCTTCAATTCAGTATTTTCATGTTTTAAGTGGCGCTGTTAGGCTGCCAAATTTTTAAGTGGTTCTTCACCGTTCTCGTTTTGAAGTTCTACTTTCATGTCAATTCCTTCAAGTTCCTTTTTGTTATGTTGGGGTATGATCTCTATATCTATCATAATGATCTTTTATTACCATATTATGAGATACCCCATTTTATCTCTTTAATTCAGTATTTTGATGTTTAAGTGGCGTCGTTAGGATGCTGAATTTTTTAAGTGGTCCTTGCACCTTTCTCCCTTTTCAAAGTTCTAATTCCATGTCAAGTCTTGAAAGTTCCTTTTTATTATGTTGGGGTATGATATCTATATCTATCATACTGATCTTTTATGTTCATATGATGAGAGACCCTATTTTATCTCATCAATTCATTTTTGGTTGAAGTTTATGTAACGATGTTAGGCTGCCGAATTTTCATAAGAGAAATCTTATTTTTGTCTTCCTTTAATGTTCTTCATTTCATATGGTATGTTTTCAAATTTCATTACCATGTTATTAAATACCTTATATTCTGTCACTCTACTGTTTTATGGGTCATTTATGATTGTTTGACCCATGTCCCCTCTCTTTTCAATGTTTTCTAAAAACTTTGTAACATAGCCGTTATGCTGCAGAATTTTCGTCTCAAAATGTCTCTCTCTTTTTTCTAAAGATATTTTATGTTATTAAGTGAATACTCAAAGATCTTATTTCTACAGGGGTATTGACATGTATATAAAAATGTTCTATTATAAATTCTGGGATTTACATACATGAAACCTGCTTTCCCTTTTCTGTGGGTTTAAAGTGACATAAAGATCATGTCTTTAAAGTAGTTTTTAAACGTTATGATTATGAAATGAAACCCATTTATTTTATTCTATATGGGTTGTTTATGAAATTATTTATGAAGATATATGTGGCTCACATGATAATAAAGACATGTCAATGGTGCGCCCAGATAGCGCTCCAATGCATTGGGTAAAGACTTAATCTCTAGAGATGACCATTTTTAACGACGCCTTGGTGAATAACCTTGGTAATTTTTAAAAACACCTTGGGGATGGACCTTGGTGAAATGAAACGATTGTCAATATTAAATGATGTAGCCACATCTTCAAGTTATGAAAAATGTTATTTTTATTATGATATGCTTCATGGTTTCATTTTCATGCCTTAAAGTTCTTTTCACGACCTTATTGAAGTATCTCTAGTTCAGGTGTAAAATGTTTCTCTTGCTTCCCTTACTGGGTCTTCTGCTCACCCTTTCTTTTGATGTATGTCCCTAGGTTATGAGATGCAGTAATGAACCTAGGATGAAATTAAAGATAATCCTTTCAAGTGTTTAAGAAGAATGTTTTTTTTCTGTTTCATGTATTAAGTTCCTGGTTTCCAAGACACTAAACCTTAAAGATCCTCGGTTTTGTAAAATGTAATGAAAGTTTATGTGATAAAAAGGCAGGATGCTATAAAGAGTGCCCCTCCTCTCCTCTTATAAAAGGCCCCCACCTCTACCTCCTTACCCACACCTCTCAAGCCTTTGGTTCGGCCAACTGCTACCCATTTTGTCTCTCCACACCCCTCTTTTACTCCTAGAAACCTCACTTTGGGCAGAAGTCTTCCCGAGGAATCCTTTGAGCTCAAATCAAAAAGAGTTACCCGATTTTAAGGTAATGTCTTCACTTGTGTTCTTTTGTTTTATTTTCCTTCTCCAATCCCCTAAACTCTTTTTATTCATTTATTTTATAACAAATCTAGTATCTTAAATATACTAGGATGTTTTTATAATAATTATTCGATCTACACTTACACACACCTACATCTAATGGTTAAAGAACATACTGTTTCTGTGGATGGTGAATTTCTTCCTCACGAAACGATGATTGTTCAACACTCATATAACACCTTCAAAGGTGCCCATTAAGATGTCACTATATTTATATATGATATATATTATGTTTATGTCTTCCTTAAGCTTCTGTATTTTTTATTTATGGAATACCTCTATGGTTTCCATTATGGGTAAATGCGATATCTTCATTTTAGGAAGTGTGGACTACCGCCCCCTCAAAGTGATTTGATTCGTTAATACCATATGTGGTGCGTATAAAGGATAGATTTAATGATATTATATATTATACCATATTGAAATTTTAATACTATTATGTATCATTATGTTTTAATTCCATTAATATGTCATAGAAATGAAAGTAGTGTTCATGCGTATGTACGGCTTACCGTCTCCATGAACGGTGCATTTCATTTCTTATCCCCAAATGTAATGTACTATTATAAGTACATGTATATAATGGATATATATGATGTATGTTACATTTAAATGATGAATATAATTCTGGAATTAAAATATACATATCTCTCATTTAGTTTTAATTCCATTAATATGACATAGAAATGAAAGTAGCGTTCATACGTATGTACGGCTTACCGTCTCCATGAACGGTGCATTTCATTTCTTACCTCTAAATGATTATGTAATATTATAAATGCATGTATATACTGGATATATATGATATATATGGCATCTAAATCATGAATATCATTCTTGATATAATGGATATTTGACTACGTGAACAACTTGTAAATATAAGAAGTTCATTTTTGACTCAAGTACCAATGATCGTTAAAACGACCGTTATTAACATAAATAATTACATAGTGTTTATGACATGGTAATAAGTGATATAAAAGGAATAATGAACTTAAAAAAGGTTCTTAAGCAAGTATAAATTAACTCAAGTTTATTATTCAGGAGATTAAAGAATGATCGATTCAAGTCGGACCCAAGGTAAGGGAATCTGTCTCAATCTCCTTTCATTGAGGCATATTTTATTTTATATACAACTTTATTTTATACGGTGTATAAACCCTTTTTACTTTTACAATTATTCAAAAGGAATATTTTTATATGAAGCATTTACTATACGTCAAAAGGGAACGTTTTTTTTGTCGTACGTATGCGGTGACAACTACTTCTCCGCCGCCATGGCCATTATTTGAGTTTTGGCTTCCTCTACAAGCCATAACTTTTTTTTGAATGAAAAATAAATACCATGTTTTACTTTTCTATTATTTTGGTATTCAAAATGGTTTTCATAATGTTTTTATATCAATGTGTTGTATTTATTTCTTGTGATTGAAAAGTGGAAATGTTCTGTTTCCTTTATGCATGTTTTATGTGATACGATTATGTTATGGTTCTTGGTCATTGTTATGATGACGGGTGGTTCCATGATAAATTACGGGCGGGTGATCCCAATATAGCTCTCCAATGCATTGGGTAACGTGAAGGAGTTAAACGTTAAGGTTTCTCTGAAGAGATTTAGGGAATATACTGTGATGGGTATTCCAAACGTAACCAAGAGGGTTACTCCCTACGTAAGAATGTTATGAATGCCTCAAGTTACCTTTATGTCATATGATTTCTATGATTTATTCATGATTTGATGAGGTATGTTAAAGTGCTTATGTTTTATGTGTAAAGTATGATTTCTTTCTTCTGTATATATGAACTCATGTTTCCTTTCCATATTTTTATAACCCTTACTGAGCTTTTTATGCTCATCCCATGTTTTTGAAATGTTTTTCACAGGTCAAGGGAATGGTACATGATATGATGATAGTGTCAAGGAAGTGTCAAGAAAGAATCCATGTTTTATTTTAAATATGTTTATGCTGATGGGAAAAAAGAATATTATCTTTTATGTAACCACTTTGTTTAAAAGTGGAATGTAATGCAAGTTTTATGATCTAATTCTCTAAAACTTTAAACCTGAAATGATATTCAATGTGTAATCTTGTAATAACTCAAGATTAAGTATGGTTTAAGGCTGGGGATTTATATTCAACCTCAGTAGTACTAATCACATAAGCTTGGCCTTGCTCCCATGGACTTTTCTGATCTATGTTCCCTTAGCTCTTAGGACATTAATTTGCATAATTCCCCTTTTCTCTACAATTTGGGAATTCAAAAGCATCTTTATTCCCCATGAAATCACAAGCTTGGTGGCCTTTTTCACCTAATATGTAACAGACTACCATTACCTTAATGAAGTACGAGGGTGTTTCTTCCCACATTTACCGTAGGATATATATTCAACTTTTCCATTCTTCCCCTTATTTCCATTTCCAGAGTGTTCAACATATCTCCTCTTCTCTTACTTTGATTTAAATTCATATGACTTATAGAAATTTTTTCTATCATGATTGCATATGAGACTGTATCTTCATACTATGAGAATGATTGTGAAACTAATACTCGAGAAAAAATGGTTTTAACCTGTCAAAGAATTAATCAATCTTACTCCACGGGATACGTATATAATCTGTTGCATGCCTTGTTAACCTTGTAAAGTTAGCCACAAATTTTTTGATATTCTCATCCTCATTTTTCCTCAGACTCATAAATTGACTTTCCATATCCGCTCGATGGTCACAAGGAATGTATTTCTTAAGAAAATATCATTAAAATCCGTCCATTCCATAATTGATACTTCTTCATCCTCCTTTCTATTTTAATTATTTAAAACCATTTATCTGCATCTCTGGTGAGACAATAAACTTCCAGGACAACTTTTTTCCATTCGCTACTCCCCAAATAATGTTATATTTTCTCTAAGGAACGTATCCATTGTTCAGCTACAAATGGATTAGTAGACCCATTGAATGTTGGTAGTTGTTGTAACAGCTCAAGATTTTATGAAAAATATTCTTTTTAATTTCACTAATGTCTTGTGTTGTACGCAACACAAAAAGGAGCTTGCACAACACGCATCCTTGACTTGCCTTCATTACACGCAATCGCAACCTTCCTCGATATCGTGTGTAGTACGTAATACTGTGTTTCACGAAACAACGATATGCTATTAAAATATTATTAAAACTAGCCGTTATGAATAGTAATAACCACTTTTAAAATTTTAGAAATTTTAGCTCTCAAAAGGGACTTCATTTTTGGATTCGGAGTATCGAATTTAGCCTATGGTGAAATTTTGGCATTTTTCTGAAAACATTCAATTTTGATGAATAGTGAAACCACTAAGTGGTAGGTTAAAAACTGAATTTTGCATAAAACTTAATTTTACCGCTTCTGTGAATGGAATTTCGAAAATCCGACAGACACGGTTAATATCAAGGACTAAAATGTGGTTCAATAAGATGAAAATAATTTTTGGTGAATAGTAACTTTTTACTTTTTTTTACCACGGTTAATAGAAAATAGGGTAACTAAGGGTAAATATGATATTACTATTACCCTAACACATGTCCTAATACTATTGGATAAGTTTAATTCGACCAAAAACAATCTTATGAATATAATATGACCATTTAGGTCCACTTGGATTAGATTATGACATTTAATATTATTTTATTTAATGAATAGTTAAAATAGTTAAAATAAAATTTTAATAACTAAAACATTTTTAATATGGGGTTATACATAAGAGAAATTCGACTATAAATATTCATTAGAAAGCTAAAACGATTTCCTACATAATGATATTTTATTTATAATTTTTAGACTTTAAATAAATTAATTTATTTATGACACAACGATGATGCAGTAATTACCCTTTTAAGGAAATTTTAACATAATTGATGTTATAAATGCTCAAATGAATGTAATTTGAGACTTTTTATGAATTCCACTAATTTTCTAGGTTACTATTATATATTAGTGTTGATTTAATCAACTTGGTTCGAACATATAATTCTGTTATGACTTTCACAAAAATCATATATCAAATATTGTCAAAATTAACACAAAATAGTTTTTAAATAAAATATTATATTATTAATTGTTATTTTATTCCTAAAAATCTAAGGTTCGGCCAAATGACTTAGATAAGGATTTATATATTAATACTAAACAATTCGGGGTTCGTTTGGCATGTTATAGTAAGTTTATTAACCATATAGTGAAAGAAAACAAAAAGACACGGTAAAAGTTAAATTATTTAACATAGAGTTAAATCTAATTGATAAGGTTAAAATAATACCCCAAACTTGTCTAAATCCTATTGGATGATAGGATTTCGACCCATCCCCACTTTAGCTTCGAAATAAGACCCTTTGGAACCATTATAAACCAATTTTGACTTTAATATAAAATAATATTTTGAGATATTCCTAAGGTGCCCCTCTCCTCCCTTATAAAAGGGTACCTCCTCCCTCTCTTCCTCACACAACTTTGAGCCTTCAAGCTCGGCCAAACCCTGCCAAAATCTCTTCTCCACTTCCCTAGAAACATCCTAGAGGTTCTGGTCTTCTTCAAAGACCAATTTTAGTGCCCTAAGAGGAGGTCTCAAAGAGGCGCTTCAAAGAAGAGGTAATCTCCGTTACCAATTCTTTCACCTTTATTTCTTCTTCCACTTATTCTTCTTAGGTTGTTTCATTATGAAGTAATAACATCATTATCACTCATATACTGATATGTCATTATGAGTATGAAACAATCCTAATTCACCATCTATCCATCCTATGGAAAACGAAATCACCACGCGTGTGTACGTACGGAATACCGTCTCCACGCCGTGGTGTAATCTGTTTTTTCACCAACACCTTACATGGATGAGTATTATGGTGTAAAGAATAACTATACATAGTTATTATAACATAATAATGATTCTGATATATTGTATCATCCACTCCAATTCAATTCAATAATTATGGAAATGATATCATCGCTCGTGCGTACGTACGGACTACCGTCTCCACGACGCGATGAGATTCGTTATCCATGTTAACCATTTAAGAATGATTATGAAGTATATATAAGCAATAATAATGAAATATATGACATTATAAAGCTACTGGATTTATGTGTATAGATATGTATGTCATCTACTTAATTCCACTCAATTCAATAAGGAAACGAAAACAGCGTTCATGCGTACGTACGACCTACCGTCTCCATGAACGGTGTATTTCTTTCCATTTATCGATCCATTATATATATGTATATTCTGAATATATATTATAAATCATGTTTTATATTCTATAATTAAGTAATAATGATCTATGTAATTATATGAATAATTACAAGTTAAAACACGAATGACAAATGAGACGATTTTACCCAAAACGCTACTTTAACATGAATTTACAAAAGAACGGGTAATATAAAGTCATAAGTGAACCATATATGATATAATAACAATGAATATGATTCTGTAATTAGTCAATGACATTATTTAAATCATTATACAGGAGGTTCAGACACTTACGAAGCAAATCGGACCTAAGGTAAGGGAAATATCACAATCTCATTTTTATCCAAGATTGTTTATTCGTAAGTATTTACTGGGGTGTATTTTATCATACACATCCATGTTTCATCAATATGTAATATTGTTTCCATCCACCTACAATTGTTTAAATCCATTTTTACCCTTCGGTGAGTTTTTAGTAATATGTATGAAAGGAATCTTTTGTCGTTTTTCGTACGAGGTACTTTTTGACTTTTCCGACAAAAGTACGAAGAATGTTTTTTTAACTTATACGGCATGAATGGATTTCTAAAAAATTATTTCCAAGAAGCTTCCTTTACAAGTATTCAAGTTTTTTTTTAATCAACTTCTTTTATTTTAAAATTGTATGACATGTTAAGAAAGGAAAAGTGGTTTTGAAGTAGAAAGGATATTTTCCTCAAGAATGAAGTTCAAGTATTTTATCAAAATTATTTTCCATCTAAGATAATAAAAGGGTTCTGTTTTTATCCCTATTATTACATGGATTTGATTATGGAAACATTTTTATGAATTCCTTTATCTTATATGAATTTTTTTATGATGTCATGTTGTTTAAGAATCCCATATTTATTACATGGGTTAGGCGATGATGTATGATTTATGATTATGTGGAACACATAAGAAAGGATTCATTATAAGATGGGTGGGACCTATATCACCCTCCAATGCATTGGGTAAAGTTTTTATATATCATGTGATAGACAGGGCTGGAACAGTAGGTTATACCGTTTCAGTGAAACAGGACTGAAACGAGGGTTACTCGATTCAGAAAGGGACTTTGTCCACTAAGATAGTCTTGGAAATGAGTCTTGACTAACAAGAAATGATTCTCTATGATTATGTGTGAATGCCACAAAGTTTCATGTTTTAAGTTATGATTATTGTGATTACATTTCACTACCATGATTTATCCCATGTTATGAAATTATTCTCTCTTTTTCAGGTTATGATTTCCAAAATGTTATGTTCTTATGAATACGATGTGATTGATATTTCTTTTGTTTACCCTTACTGAGCATTTGAGCTCACCCTTTTATGTTTTCTTTTCCCCAGGATATAAAGAAAGGTTTTAGGTAAAAAAAGGAAGATCTTTATGGGAGATGTTGAAGATCTTTCACCACGATTAGAAGATTTTATTCCGAGTTTCCAAAGACGCTAAACTATTACGATCCTTGTGTGTGTGTTTTTGTTATGTACTAAGTATTCCGCCAAAGTAATGTAATGTTCATGTACATCAAGCTTCGGGTCTCTACAGTTGGTATCAGAGGAAAGGTTTAGTCAACCTTTGGAAACTAGGATGCGAGAACTTTAGTGAGATCCCTAGAGATATTTCTAAGGTATGTCTAGGGATGTCTCTAATGTTAAGTATACGTATAGCTTATAGTCCTAGAATTGCGCTAACGATCTTAGAATTTAACCTAAGATGTTAGATATTGAGGATACTCCACCTTTATTATGTTGTTTTCCCTAGCATGATTTTTGCCTCTCACACTATTCTTTTTGGGTTTTAGATGATGGCTGGAACCCGAAGGAACCGTGTTGATCAATGCAATGGAAAATGCAATGATTGTCCTCCTGAACAAACAAATGTTATGGGAGATGGAGTGCAAAATCTTATTGCTATACTTGCACAAGCTATGAATCATTCTGGACTTCCAAATGAGCAGAGAAGGGAACAATATTCTATTGAGTCCTTCATGAGGCAATGTCCACCTTCTTTCGGTGGGTCTTCTGATCCACTTGTTGCTGAACAATGGATCAATACCACTGAAAAGATATTTTCAGTTCTTCAATGTTCTGAACATGATAAAGTCATCTTAGCAGTATATCGTTTGGAAGGTGAAGCTGATCAATGGTGGAATCTTATCAAGAATACAAGGCAAAGAGATGAAATTGAGTCCATGGAATGGGACAAGTTCAAGAACTTATTTTTCAATAAGTACTTCCCTCGTATTCTTCGAACAAAGATGGAGAAGGGGTTTCTTGAACTAAAGTAAAAGGATGATGAATCTGTTGGTATATACGAAGTGAATTTTACAAGACTTGCAAGGTATGCATCTGGCATTATCATCCAACCTGAAAGTAATGTTGATCGATTTTTCAGTGGCCTAAAACCAAGTCTTCGAAGGGAATTAACTATAAGAGACTTCAGTAGCTATGAAGAAATTGTGTGTTGTGCTATCAAGGTAGAAATGGAAGTTGGTGTTACATATCCATCTCATGGTTTTGACAAGAAACGAAAGATGGAGTTCAATGAGAAATCTCAGAATAATGGTGAAAAGAAGATGAATGTTTCCTTATGCACAAAGTGTGGAAAGAAGCATGGTGGAGATTGTCTTAAAGGGGCTAGAAAATGTTTTAAGTGTGGAAAAGAAGGTCATCGAACAGCTGAGTGTCGAAGTAATGGAAAAAGGGTTTCTAATGATGTGAATAAAGCAAACACTGCTGAGAATGCACCACCAACACTTCAATGCTTCAAGTGCAAGGAAATGGGGCATTATGCTAATAAATGCCCTAATCCAAGGGTTAGTGATGGTCAACATGAGCAACCACTGAAGGCAAAGGACAAAGGGAAGTCACATGCAATCACTATTGGCAATGTTGAATATGACAACAATGTGGTGGAATGATTAAGTGTTTATGTAATGGGATTCCAAAATAATGTTATATCATTGAGTATTGCAATATTTATTGATGTGGTATTCAAAGTGATTGGGATATTTTTTGGAAATAAGATGATATGCACATAATGAAGGGAAAACGAGAAAATGAAATGTTTAATAGTATTCATGAGCTCATGATTGATATAAGGACTAAGTGATATCATGGTTTGAGTACATAGAATTTTGAGGATTTTGGTATGTGGAAAGTGTTAACTTTAAACTGCATTCATGTTTTCACTAAGGTATTCAAGAGAATACATGATTAAGGACTTTGAATGTTTGGAATGTGACCAACAAAACATATCTTATGATATATGGGGATCAACGATGGTATTAAATCTCTGGTAATCGTTTTCACTATGTTATGAGAGTGGACTGCAGTATTATGGATAAGCCTAAAGATTGAAATGGATTATGTTGGACATAAGTGAGTATTGTTTAAGGATAGAAGTTTTTTTTCGATATTATTGATGGGATGTTATAGTAATGTAGTTTTAGAAAAATGACAACCTGCAGGACGGGCGACAGCCCATCGCGTCGGACAAGGCTGTAGGAATCGAACCCACAACCGAAGTGCGACTGGCCTTTATCGCCTACCACTGGCCTACAGGAAGTCCCTGTTTAGTAGAAACTAGTTTTATTATATTAAGCAGTATGATATATGAAGTATAAGTCCATTTTAGGAACCATATATGATTAATCTCACTATAGATCGACTTATGTATATAATTTTTGCTAATCTTTTGTTTGAGACAGATGGAATGACCCGTCATTCTATCACATGATCTGCTAACACTTCACGAATAACAAATTCAACTTCATTTATTTAAGAGATGAATTGGAAATTGTTCAAGGCATGAACAACAGTGAGATTGTACCAAAATAAATAAAGTATTTATTCTAATTCAAATTTTCAACATTAGGGAAATGATCTTGAAAACCAAAAATGTTGTCCTAGTGATCTTATACCTGATGAATCGGATGGTACCTTAGATCGTCAAAAATTTATGGATTTGTGATTGTTGGCTTTTCCATAGCCATGTTCTCTACCACTCTCCATCAGAACATGATGGTTAGATTTTTCTTCCGTATCCATATTTTCACCTATGTGGAAACCCAGGGATTAGTTTATTTGGGTATCCATTAAGTTTCATACTTTTGTTTTAAAATATTGGTTTTGGTATTCCTTTTTACGATGTGGGTTTCTATTAAATAAACTTTCGAATAGTAAACAATTTATAACCCCGACGAATTTCGAGGGCGAAATTCATTTTAAGGGGGGAAGAATGTAACAGCCCAAGATTTTATGAAAAATATTCTTTTTAATTTCACTAATTTCTTGTGTTGTACGCAACACAAAAAGGATCTTGCACAACACGCATCCTTGACTTCCCTTGCATTACACGCAATCGCAACCTTCCTCGATAGCGTGTGTAGTACGTAATACTGAGTTTCACGAAACAACGATATGCTATTAAAATATTATTAAAACTAGCCGTTATGAATAGTAATAACCACTTTTTAAATTTTAGAAATTTTAGCTCTCAAAATGGACTTCATTTTTGGATTCGGAGTATCGAATTTAGCCTAAGGTGAAATTTTGGCATTTTTCTGAAAACTTTCAATTTTTGATGAATAGTGAAACCACTAAGTGGTAGGTTAAAAACAAAATTTTGCATAAAACTTAATTTTACCGCTTCTGTGAATGGAATTTCGAAAATCTGACAGACACAGTTAATATCAAGGACTAAAATGTGGTTCAATGAGATGAAAATAATTTTTGGTGAATAGTAACTTTTTACTTTTTTTACCACGGTTAATAGTAAAAAGGGTAACTAAGGGTAAATATGATATTACTATTACTCTAACACATGTCCTAATTCTATTGGATAAGTGTAATTCGACCAAAAACAACCTTATGAATATAATATGACCATTTAGGTCCACTTGGATTAGATTATGACATTTAATATTATTTTATTTAATGAATAGTTAAAATAGTTAAAATCAAAGTTTAATAACTAAAACATTTTTAATAAGGGGTTACACATAAGAGAAATTCGACTATAAATATTCATTAGAAAGCTAAAATGATTTCCTACATAATGAGATTTTATTTATAATTTTTAGACTTTAAATAAATTAATTTATTTATGACACAACGATGATGCAGTAATTACCCTTTTAAGGAAATATTAACATAATTGATGTTATAAATGCTCAAATGAATGTAATTTGAGACTTTTTATGAATTACACTAATTTTCTAGGTTACTATGATATATTAGTGTTGATTTAATCAATTTGGTTCGAACATATAATTCTGTTATGACTTTCACAAAAACCATATATCAAATAGTGTCAAAATTAACACAAAATAGTTTTTAAATCAAATATTATATTATTAATTGTTATTTTATTCCTCAAAATATAAGGTTCGGCCAAATGACATAGATAAGGATATATATATTAATAATAAACAATTTGGGGTTCGTTTGGCATGTTATAGTAAGTGTATTAACCATATAGTGAAAGAAAACAAAAAGACACGGTAAAAGTTAAATTATTTAACTTAGAGTTAAATCTAATTGATAAGGTTAAAATAATACCCTAAACTTGTCTAAATCCTATTGGATGATAGGATTTCGACCCATCCCCACTTTAGATTCGAAATAAGACCCTTTGGAACCATTATAAATGTCACGACCCGACCCAACGGGGCCCGAGCCGCCACTCCCCAAGCCCGCCTCCAATAGGCCAGGGGCTGGCGACCAGCGCCGAGTAGGATATCACACACATGGGAGACATTAGCCTAAGGTACCTGTACACACGCACCCACAACCACCTCCATGCAATAGTGCAGAGATATAGAAACTGAAAAGTAAATGCATGCATACAAACTATCCCAAACCAGAGTGCAACAGCAAAAGTACAAGGGCAAAACAGGGCCCACCAAAAGAAAACTACAAAGCGCGTCCAACCTGCTCTGAAGAAGGGGAACGCTGCCACAATCACCCGCCGGAAAGATCCCTCGGCACAGCTCCGGTAAACACCCCGGTCAACTCGTTCACTAAGCTCCGTCTGCTCCGAGTCCTCCTGGGACTCCGTCAAAAGACCTGAGGTCTGCACAAGACACAAACATGTGCAGACAAAGCCCGTGCAGGGGTGAGTATAAACATACTCAGTAGGCACCCCAAAAACCCAAAACCCAAGGGAGCAACTGAAAGGAAACAGTCCGCTCAACCCAGCCAGAGGGAACCCAGATGAGAGAGAAACTCTATCCCGTGACCATCCTCGGCTAAACACGACTAGTCAGCTCAGCTCAGCTCAGGTGTATGCCCATACATACACCTTGAACAATCCAGATATACACAGCTCACGCCACAAAGCCACAAGAGGTACCGACCTCATCACCACCAACTGTCCACAACCAGGAGAGTACACCACGAACACTGTCATACCATATGACACTCATCCGAGAGATACACTCCATCGGGATACTCGCAAACATCACAGACGCTCACCCGAGAGACCACGCTCGTCGGATATCATCTCTGAGGAAACCTCACTGTAGCAACATAACCACCAAACTCTTCGGAGAGGGGATCGCCGCTAGGGTCTGCTAGGGGGATACCAAGACCCACTCCGGTATACGTAGCTCACAGATAGGGGATCACTCCCAGGGTCCGCTGGGGGATACCACAACCCGATCTGGCATACGTAGTTCCTACAGATAGGGGATCACACCCAGGATCCGCTGAGGGATACCACAACCCGATCTGGCACTCGACAGAAGCTCCACACTCAGATAGAGGATCATCGTCCATATAAAGATGGTCACGATGATAACGGAACCCTATATGGTATAACTCACGATGTAGGGGATCGAACCGACGATGCCACAACCCTACCGAAACCACGCGCTGAGTAGGGGATCGCATAACCAACGATACTGCAACCCTACCGACACCAAGCGCTGAGTAGGGGATCGTATAACCAACGATGCCGCAACCCTACTATAAACATCATGCTGAGTAGGGGATCGTAAACCCGACGATGCCACAACCCTACTATGCATGACCCACCGCGTAGGGGATCATATTCCCGATGATGTCACAAACCCTACGGGGTTAACCTGCTAGATAGGGGATCGCTGCCCATGAATAAGCGGTCACAGCGATACCAAGAACCCGATCTAGGGTAAAGATGCTAGAGGATCCACTCCGGGCCCACCGGAGGGATACCACAACTCTAACAGTTTAAACATCCCATCGAGAGGATCACAAACCCATACGAAGGTTGTGATACCACAGGAACCCTCGTAGGAACGAACCAAGGGAGAACCCTCAACCACTGCTGGTCCAAACGTCGCTAACCCGAGCGACTCGCCCCCAAGCCACACTGCGCACCTCCGAAGCCAAAACCGAGGCCACCATCGCGTTCCACGTGGAAAAACACGCATGATAGGCTGTTTACTCGCCCGAAACGGAGCACCGGTGAAAACGACACTATTCACCGTAGCTAGCTCGTACAGGGCCCACACAACGATCCCGAAACCCATCGGGTGGAACACACCACGGTGATCCCCTGGAAAAAACAAGTGGAATCGACTACTCGCTGGCCCAAAACGGACACCCGGTGAAAAAGGTACTATTCACCGAAGGCCGGCTCGGGTGGGGCCCACGCCTGGATTCCGAAACTCATCGAACGGAACGCACCATTGCGATCCTCTCGGAAAAACATAGAGGATCGACCATTCATCCGCCAAAATCGGACTCCTGGTGAAAAAGCTGCGTTTCTCCGCAAATGCCAAAACGCGGCCTCATGGGGCCCGCACCCCGTTCTCAGTCCCAACACCCGGAAATCATCTAAAAAAGTTCGTCGTACCATCAGGGTCTCAACACCACTGACGGCACATCAATCGGACGCTCCGGGTAGAAGTTACAACGGCCCGAAGTCGTAAAATAATAAAATAATATTATTTTATACGACGTTTCTAACTCCCGGGCCACGATCCCGAACCTTTAAACCCTCAAAGTGAGTTCAAAAGGTCCGTCTCGACGCAAGGAGCGCATCGCCGCAAACGGCTCGCAAATCGGAGTTTCGGTTTGCGAGTTACGGGGGTTTAAAGAACCCCCGGAAAATCCTGGCCGGACCACCGCCAGCCTCGCCGGAAACCACCGCGTCGCCGCCGGATTCCGCCGCGCCGCCGCCGCCGTCGCCGGAAACCGCCGCGCCGCCGCCGCGCCGCCGCCCTGCCTCGCCGGATTCCGCCATGGCCGCCGCCGGAATCCGGGATTTCCGCCGGAAAACTTCCGGGGACCCCCGGGAGCACCCCGGTGCTCCAAAATCAGATCCGAAACAATTTTCGGAAAGCTTGGGACCCGAACAATACAACCTTTATGAAAATTTGAAGAAAAACAACACAAAAACGGGATCCGGGATTTTAAAACTCAAACCACCTACCTCGCGGGCGAAACGCCGACGTTCTGCCTCAGATCCGCGCTCCAAAGCTTCCGTTGTGCGCTCTTGGAACGTCCGCCGTCGAATTCTGAGCTCGTGGGCGCTCCGTTGGCTCGATTCGGTAGAGTGGCGGCGAAAAACGGTGAAGAACGGCGAAGAACGATTAAGGGGGGGGGGGGGCGCTGATATTTATATCAGCGGCCCGTCGGCGCCAAACCCGCCTCGGACCCGACGCCCGATGCGAACAAAAGTAAGGTCACCCCTAGGGTAAACGTGCCGTTCTGAACGCAACGGTGGTCTCAGATTTTCCATCCGAGACTCCGTTCAGAAGTTATTCGAGCCGACGCTCGCCCACTAAGTTGCTACTTATTTACGGAAACGCCCCTGGTGGCGTTTCTCACCGCAGGCCCGCGCCCGCAAAGTTTACACCCTGCCTAGGGTAAACGGCACGTTCCGGACGCAACTGGGCCCTCAGATTCCCGTTCTGAGCTACCGTTTAGGAGATATCACACCCCCGCCTCGTGCATAGTATAAAAATACTTAATATTTTTATAAAATTAATTCCGGGCACACCGGGCCTCGGAATCGCACGCTGTCTTCGCGCCTAGCTGTAGAATTAATCGTAGAAATATTCCAAAGTCTGACAGGGCCAAAAACCCAAGTCGCTACATCCTCCCCCCCTTAGAACTTTTCGTCCTCGAAAAGCCCTAAGCACAAGGAAAGCGACTGGACTCTCAACTGGGTCTCACACACCAGCGAGCTCACCAACAAACACCCACACAGGGTCTTACCAACGCCCTGAACAAAACTCAAGAAAGCAACAAAAGGAAAGAGTACCGCTAAACAATGTCTGACAAACTACTGCAGTAAGTAGAATGGACACAAGGCGTACCTCTATCCATCCGCGGTGCCTCTAGGTCAACAGCCTCCAGGGCATGCAGCTGTCCTCGCCCTCGACCACCAGCTCCCTGAGCTTGGCGTGGATCACCTGGAGGTGGGGGTGGTGGCAACTGGTACTGCCTACCACCGCCTCCCGTTGCACCAGCTCCGCCGCCACGTCCGTCGCCCTGCGGACCTCCTTGCTCGAGACGCTGCCTCTGCCAAGGCGGTCCATCGACCGGCTCCCCCTCAGCAGCACGTCGAGTCGGAAAATCTCTAGCAAGATGTCCCCGACCATCGCAAGTGTAACACCGCCTCTCCTGCGGCTGACCAAAACTGGCCTGCGAGCCCTGTGAGCCCTGAGGGTCAGATCCTCCATCCTGGGGTCGCCTCCTGAAACGTCGGCCACATCCAGACCCCTGAGTCTGTCGTCGGCTACCAGATGCCGATCCGACCGACGAAGTCTCAACTCTCGCGTGCCCAGAACTAACAGGAGAGATCTGCTCGGCCAGAAAGCTCTCCACCACCAGCGCTCGCTCCATCACTCCAGCATAGGTGGGCAGGCACAAGGAAACCACACCCGCTCGGATGTCCCTGCATAAGCCCTGCTCGAAGGTCTGAGCCCTAAAGAACGGGTCTCAAACCATATCCAGGGAGTAGCGCGACAGGTCTGTAAACCTTGCTGAGTACTCCGACAAAGTCATGCTCTCCTGTCGAAGCTGCAGAAGCTCCTGGATCCGCACTGACCTCAGTGTCACCGGATAAAACTATTCCCTGAAGAGCCGCTCAAACTCTGCCCACGTGAGTGACTCCTCGTCATGGGACTGCGTCACCAAACTCCACCATCGCCCGGAAGAACCATGCAGAAAGCTCGCCACTAGGACCACCATCTGATCTGGAGGTGTCCTCACTAGGCGGAAAACCCGAGTAACTGCCTCGAGCTAGTCATCAACTGCCTGGGGGTCTGGATAACCCCAGAACCTCAGAGGTCGCTGCCTCTGGAACTCGTGCAGCGCACTCAAACTGCGTGCAACCTCGTCCTGCACCACCGGCACAACCAGCTGCTCGACAGGTGGTGGCTCAACTGGCAGACCACCTGGAGGTGCAACCTCAGAACCTGCGCCCTGCTCCACAGCCACTACACGAGGCGGGTCGTCAGCACAATCCTGCTGCGGAACCCTCGCTGGCTATCGTCGTGGAGGCATCCTGAAATACATTCAAGACACACCATAGTCAAAGAGTATATCTGGAGAGCTGACTCAAGAAGGACAAGGAATAACCAAAAACCCAGTCCTATATGATGCATGTACCATTATGTCCCCGCGACCAGTGTACGAATGTCCCGAGTCGAAAGGCAGGTTATCAGAGTCCTGGTGTATGGATATGTCGGCCGCCGCACCAACACTGGAGTCTCTGGCCTGAAAGCCGAGCTCGAAACACCCTAACACTGCCGCTATGCAACCCAAACCAAGCTCACAGCTAGACCAGCTACGCTCTGAGATCCCAAAGGTGGAACCTCCCTCTGATACCACTCTGTCACGACCCGACCCAACGGGGCTCGAGCCGCGACTCCCCAAGCCCGCCTCCAATAGGCCAGGGGCTGGCGACTAGCGCCGAGTAGGCTATCACACACATGGGAGACATTAGCCTAAGGTACCTGTACACACGCACCCACAACCACCTCCATGCAATAGTGCAGAGATATAGAAACTGAAAAGTAAATGCATGCATACAAACTATCCCAAACCAGAGTGCAACAGCAAAAGTACAAGGGCAAAACAGGGCCCACCAAAAGAAAACTACAAAGCGCGTCCAACCTGCTCTGAAGAAGGGGAACGCTGCCACAATCACCCGCCGGAAAGCTCCCTCGGCACAGCTCCAGTAAACACCCCGGTCAACTCATTCACTAAGCTCCGTCTGCTCCGGGTCCTCCTGGGACTCCATCAAAAGACCTGAGGTCTGCACAAGACACAAACATGTGTGGGCAAAGCCCGTGCAGGGGTGAGTATAAACATACTCAGTAGGCACCCCAAAAACCCAAAACCCAAGGGAGCAACTGAAAGGAAACAGTCCGCTCAACCCAGCCAGAGGGAACCCAGACGAGAGAGAAACTCCATCCCGTGACCATCCTCGGCTAAACACGACTAGTCAGCTCAGCTCAGCTCAGGTGTATGCCCATACATACACCTTGAACAATCCAGATATACACAGCTCACGCCACAAAGCTACAAGAGGTACCGACCTCATCACCACCAACTGTCCACAACCAGGAGAGTACACCACGAACATTGTCATACCAGATGACACTCATCCGAGAGATACACTCCATCGGGATACTCGCAAACATCACAGACGCTCACCCGAGAGACCACGCTCGTCGGATAGCATCTCTGATGAAACCTCACTGTAGCAACATAACCACCAAACTCCTCGGAGAGGGGATCGCCGCTAGGGTCCGCTAGGGGGATACCAAGACCCACTCCGGTATACGTAGCTCACAGATAGGGGATCACTCCCAGGGTCCGCTGGGGGATACCGCAACCCGATCTGGCATACGTAGTTCCTACAGATAGGGGATCACACCCAGGATCCGCTGGGGGATACCACAACCCGATCTAGCACTCGACAGAAGCTCCACACTCAGATAGAGGATCATCATCTATATAAAGATGGTCACGATGATAACGGAACCCTATCTGGTATAACTCACGATGTAGGGGATCGAACCGACGATGCCACAACCCTACCGAAACCACGCGCTGAGTAGGGGATCGCATAACCAACGATACTGCAACCCTACCGACACCAAGCGCTGAGTAGGGGATCGTATAACCAACGATGCTGCAACCCTACTATAAACATCATGCTGAGTAGGGGATCTTAAACCCGACGATGCCACAACCCTACTATGCACGACCCACCGCGTAGGGGATCATATTCCCGATGATGTCACAAACCCTACGGGGTTAACCTGCTAGATAGGGGATCGCTGCCCGTGAATAAGCGGTCACAGCGATACCAAGAACCCGATCTAGGGTAAAGATGCTAGAGGATCCACTCCGGGCCCACCGGAGGGATACCACAACTCTAACAGTTTAAACATCCCATCGAGAGGATCACAAACCCATACAAAGGTTGTGATACCACACGAACCCTCGTAGGAACGAACCAAGGGAGAACCCTCAACCACTGCTGGTCCAAACGTCGCTAACCCGAGCGACTCGCCCCCAAGCCACACTGCGCACCTCCGAAGCCAAAACCGAGGCCACCACCGCGTTCCACCCGGAAAAACACGCAGGATAGGCTGTTTACTCACCCGAAACGGAGCACCGGTGAAAACGACACTATTCACCGTAGCTAGCTCGTGCGGGGCCCACACAACGATCCCGAAACCCATTGGGTGGATCACACCACGGCGATCCCCTCGAAAAAACAAGCGGAATCGACTACTCGCTCGCCCAAAACGGACACCCGGTGAAAAAGGTACTATTCACTGAAGATCGGCTCGGGTGGGGCCCACGCCTGGATTCCGAAACTCATCGAACGGAACGCACCATTGCGATCCTCTTGGAAAAACACACAGGATCGACTATTCATCCGCCAAAATCGAACTCCTGGTGAAAAAGCTGCGTTTCTCCGCAAACGCCAAAACCCGGCCTCATGGGGCCCGCACCCCGTTCTCAGTCCCAACACCCGGAAATCATCTCAAAAAGTTCGTCGTACCATCAGGGTCTCAACACCACTGACGGCACGTCAATCGGACGCTCCAGGTAGAAGTTACAACGGCCCGAAGTCGTAAAATAATAAAATAATATTATTTTATACGACGTTTCTAACTCCCGGGCCACGATCCCGAACCTTTAAACCCTCAAAGTGAGTTCAAAAGGTCCGTCTCGACGCAAGGAGCGCGTCGCCGCAAACGGCTCGCAAATTGGAGTTTCGGTTTGCGCGTTACGGGGGTTTAAAGAACCCCCGGAAAATCCTGGCCGGACCACCGCCAGCCTCGCCGGAAACCACCGCGTCGCCGCCGGATTCCGCCGCGCCGCCGCCGCCGTCGCCGGAAACCGCCGCGCCGCCGCCCTGCCTCGCCGGATTCCGCCATGGCCGCCGCCGGAATCCGGGATTTCCGCCGGAAAACTTCCGGGGACCCCCGGGAGCACCCGGGTGCTCCAAAATCAGATCCGAAACAAGTTTCGGAAAGCTCGGGACCCGAACTATACAACCTTTATGAAAATTTGAAGAAAAACAACACAAAAGCGGGATCCGGGATTTTAAAACTCAAACCGCCTACCTCGCGGGCGAAACGCCGACGTTCTGCCTCAGATCCGCGCTCCAAAGCTTCCGCTGCGCACTCTTGGAACGTCCGCCGTCGAATTCTGAGCTCGTGGGCGCTCTGTTGGCTCGATTCGGCAGAGTGGCGGCGAAGAACGGTGAAGAACGATTAAGGGGGGGGGGGGGCGCTGATATTTATATCAGCGGCCCATCGGCGCCAAACCCGCCTCGGACCCGACGCCCGATGCGAACAAAAGTAAGGTCACCCCTAGGGTAAACGCGCCGTTCTGAACGCAACGGTGGTCTCAGATTTTCCATCCGAGACTCCGTTCAGAAGTTATTCGAGCCGACGCTCGCCCACTAAGTTGCTACTTATTTACGAAAACACCCCTGGTGGCGTTTCTCACCACAGGCCCGCGCCCGCAAAGTTTACACCCCGCCTAGGGTAAACGGCACGTTCCGGACGCAACTGTGCCCTCAGATTCCCGTTCTGAGCTACCGTTTAGGAGATATCACACCCCCGCCTTATGCATAGTATAAAAATACTTAATATTTTTATAAAATTAATTCCGGGCACACCGGGCCTCGGAATCGCACGCTGTCTTCGCGCCTAGCTCTGGAATTAATCGTAGAAATATTCCAAAGTCTGACAGGGCCAAAAACCCGAGTCGCTATAATCAACCGATTTTGACTTTAATATAAAATAATATTTTGAGATATTCCTAAGGTGCCCCTCTCCTCCCTTATAAAAGGGTACCTCCTCCCTCTCTTCCTCACACAACTTTGAGCCTTCAAGCTCGGCCAACCCCTGCCAAAATCTCTTCTCCACTTCCCTAGAAACATCCTAGAGGTTCTGGTCTTCTTCAAAGACCAATTTTAGTGCCCTAAGAGGAGGTCTCAAAGAGGCGCTTCAAAGAAGAGGTAATCTCCGTTACCAATTCTTTCACCTTTATTTCTTCTTCCACTTCTTCTTCATAGGTTGTTTCATTATGAAGTAATAACATCAGTATCACTCATATAATGATATGTTATTATAAGTATGAAACAATCCTAATTCACCATCTATCCATCCTATGGAAAACGAAATCACAACGCGTGCGTACGTACGGAATACCGTCTCCACGCCGTGGTGTAATCTGTTTTTCCACCAACACCTTACATGGATGGGTATTATGGTGTAAAGAAGAACTATACATAGTTATTATAACATAATAATGATTCTGATATATTGTATCATCCACTACAATTCAATTCAATAATTATGGAAATGATATCATCGCTCGTGCGTACGTACGGACTACCGTCTCCACGACGCGATGAGATTCATTATCCATGTTAACCATTTAAGAATGATTATGAAGTATATATAAGAAATAATAATGAAATATATGACATTATAAAGCTACTGGATTTATGTGTATATATATGTATGTCATCTACTTAATTCCACTCAATTCAATAAGGAAACGAAAACAGCGTTCATGCGTACGTACGACCTACCGTCTCCATGATCGGTGTATTTCTTTCCATTTATCGATCTATTATATATATGTATATTCTGAATATATATTATAAATCATGTTTTATATTCTATAATTAAGTAATAATGATCTAAGTAATCATATGAATAACTACAAGTTAAAACACCAACGACAAATGAGACGATTTTACCAAAAACGCTACTTTAACATGAATTTACAAAAGAACGGGTAATATAAAGTCATAAGTGAACCATATATGATATAATAACAATGAATATGATTCTGTAATTAGTCAATGACATTATTTAAATCATTATACAGGAGGTTCGGACACTTACAAAGCAAATCGGACCTAAGGTAAGGGAAATATCACAATCTCATTTTTATCCGAGATTGTTTATTCGTAAGTATTTACTGGGGTGTATTTTATCATCCACATCCATGTTTCATCAATATGTAATATTATTTCCATCCACCTACAATTTTTTAAATCCATTTTTACCCTTCGGTGAGTTTTTAGTAATATGTATGAAAGGAATCTTTTGTCATTTTTCGTACGAGGTACTTTTTGACTTTTCCGACAAAAGTACGAAGAATGTTTTTTTTAACTTATACGGCATGAATGGATCTCTAAAAAATTATTTCCAAGAAGCATCCTTTACAAGTATTCAAGTTTATTTTTAATCAACTTCTTTTATTTTAAAATTGTATGACATGTTAAGAAATGAAAAGTGTTTTTGAAGTAGAAAGGATATTTTCCTCAAGAATGAAGTTCAAGTATTTTATCAAAATTATTTTCCATCTATGATAATAAAAGGGTTCTGTTTTTATCCCTATTATTACATGGATTTGATTATGGAAACATTTTTATGAATTCCTTTATCTTATATTAATTGTTTTATGATGTCATGTTGTTTAAGAATCCCATATTTATTACATGGGTTATGCGATGATGTATGATTTATGATTATGTGGCACACATAAGAAAGGATTCATTATAAGATGGGTGGGACCTATATCACCCTCCAATTCATTGGGTAAAGATTTTATATCTCATGAGATAGACAGGGCTGGAACGGTAGGTTATACCGGTTCAGTGAAACAGGACTGAAACGAGGGTTACTCGATTCAGAAAGGGACTTTGTCCACTAAGATAGTCTTGGCAATGAGTCTTGACTAACAAGAAGTGATTCTCTATGATTATGTGTGAATGCCACAAAGTTTCATGTTTTAAGTTATGATTATTGTGATTACATTTCCCTACCATGATTTATCCCATGTTATGAAATTATGCTCTCTTTTGCAGGTTATGATTTCCAAAATGTTATGTTCTTATGAATACGATGTGATTGATATTTCTTTTGTTTACCCTTACTGAGCATTTGAGCTCACCCTTTTATGTTTTCTTTTCCTCAGGATATAAAGAAAGGTTTTAGGTAAAAAAAAGGAAGATCTTTATGGGAGATGTTGAAGATCTTTCACCACGATTAGAAGATTTTATTCTGAGTTTCCAAAGACACTAAACTATTACGATCCTTGTGTGTGTGTTTTTATTATGTACTAAGTATTCCGCAAAATTAATGTAATGTTCATGTACGTCCAACTTTGGGTCTCTACAGTTGTTGCCTCGTGAATCGATATAAAATTGATCCTCCGCGTTGTGGATCAGAGTGCTCCATATGGGTAAGGTTATTATTCATATCTCATGTGAGTTTTCCCAATATGGTGATAAAATGATTAGCACCAGATGCATCACTAGATCCACTATAATTATCTTGAGTTGGATGGAATTCACTACATAGATTACGTGCATTAATACAGTTTCCATTCCTTCCACAAGGCGCTATTCCCTAACAATGGAATACAATATATTAGTTTAGGAACAGAAATACATAATTCCAAACTTGTAAAACACATAACATAAATTTAACCATTTATGGATATAATCCATAATCATTAAAAGGTTTTACTTGAGGAGGTATATACTCATAAATCCTTTACAATGGTTTTTAAATAAAATGAGAATTATCCTGAGAATACCCCTAGGAGTTTTGTAAAAAAGATTGCAGGAAGGCCCGTTGTCATTCACCAGTTCCCGTTTGAGTCTAGCTCAAAGCGGTGTATTCAGGTTTTACCCTGAGGTACATCTGTGCCAGAACTGCCTCTACCTGCTCATATCCAGACAGGGATGTATTGTTTGGAAAACTCACAGAATCTCTACATTACAAAAATTTAATAAGTTCATCTATAATAATACTCAAAGCCTATCTTAGGGTATTGTTCTCTAATCAGAGTATTTCTAAATCAAGTTTCCAAGGATTTTATTAAACTTATTCGGATTCCAATAGTAACGCCCCAACCCTAGTTACCCATAGTTGGTGCATTATTATATATCATTTGCATGATACAAGGAATCGGGTCTTGAAAGACCAATCAGTTTAGTAGCCTTGGAAGTACTAGATACATTCATAAGTTTTACATTACATCATGAAATAAAAACATCAACAATATTTTTCCCCTTTTTAACACATTTATATCTTTAGCCTATCCCTATAGGTCAACCATAAAATACTTATTCACATCCTAGAAAAATTAAAAATATAGAAAGGGGTGAGCTAAGATTCTCAGTAAGGATAACAATATAGCGGAAACTTTCATAAATCTGCATAAACATTTAAGGCAATGTATAAGACTAAAACAAAATCCTTTTAAACTTAATCGTAAGCATAATATGGTAAAGATAAAATTAAGTAATTCAATTTACTAATTCACATGGATATTCTACTAATAAAATAATCACATGGAATATTAATATCCACTTTAATAATGATGGAATCAATAATGACAGACTTCATAACCTCATAGTCAAGGCCTTATGCCAATACTACAATTTTTTTTTGTTAAGGACTTATGAAAAGGCACTAGATTGTCTCATGATACCTACCAATGCATCAAGGAGCTCTTGTGTGCTCCACCCATCACATACTAAGTCTAATTAATTACTCATCTAAAAAGGTTTAAACATAACATAAACATTCATCTTAACACTAGCATACCAAATGTCAATACTTTATCCATAAACCATGAATGGTGTAAAAATAACACATACACATTCAAACATATCATAAAACCTTAAATAAAATATGGATGTTTTGAGTCATAATATATCAACTTCAAACAAGATTAAAATCCATCAAAGGATGTTGACATAGATGAAATCAAAAAAAAATTATAGAAATATCTCTTTCTATTTTGAAGTCATTTAAAAGTCATATAATTCTAGAAGAAAACATTTATTTTGAAAATATTCTTATAATATTGAATGGTAAGCTTCGATGATGTTATAATGGAGGAAAATAGTTGCACCTGCTGTGTAATTTAAAAAAGACATTCTTACATTAATTTTGTCGAAAAGGTCATAATGTACTTTATTTGGAAAACGACGGAACGATTAATTTCAAAACATATAAGGTAAAATAATTGTATAATTGACTTTAACCAATTTTTTATTTAAAACTAAAAATATTTTGAAATAAATTTTTATGAAAACATGCATGTCGATAATAAAGAGGTCCTTGTCGATAATTACGTAAAAACAACATCGGATAATAAACAGATTATGAAATTAACCCTTACCTTGTACATTTCCTCAGTCAATGTTATGTTAACCTCATATATAATTGTCAAAATATTTTTATTAAATTATACAAGAACTATATACAAAAATATTATTTCATATATGATCTTGTAATATTACTTTGTTAAAAATATTTTAGAAGTATCATCATTTCGGGTGTTAACTGATTTGTTTTACTTTATATGATTGTTTACATATGACATGTTTGTTATGGATATTATGTATTTGATTCATATAAAAAATGATATTACGTTCATAAACATTATTTTTAATCATAAAATGAATATTATTCATGAATGATTATGATGCGTAATGAATGTCATCATGTTCGCGGAGAAGGTAATTCGTACATACGCATGAGCGACAACATCATTATATTGATTGAGATATCGTGTGTAATTGGATGGTATATCATATATACTAAATCATCAACATGTTATATTTATTATTTAAATCAGTTATAATCATTACTATACCCATCCCAATAATTAAGTGTTTGAATAACAAAATTCAACACGGCGTGGAGATGGTAATCCGTACATACGAACGTATGGTGACATTGTCATTTATAGGATGGATAGAATAATTAATATGGTTATACCATTTTAGTAATAACATAAAAGTATATAGAAGATACTGGAGTTATTATTTGAGAATGGAAACAAAAATGAAAGAGTAAGTGGAAGAAGAAACGAACATGAAAGAGTTGATGAAATATTTACCTCTCCTTCGGGTTCTACAATTGGATTTGTTCAAAAGGGATCGTTATGTTGGATTTATGTTCAAAGTAAGGACTCTAGATTAAATTGAGGAATGTTGGGAGTATATTTGGGTAGGTTTTGGCCGATCCAAAAGGTTTTGGAGGTGACAAATGAAGATAAGCGGATGTGCCCTTTTATGAGAGAGGTTTGGGTCACTTTAGGAAAATCATGAAATATTATTTTATAATAAATTAATTTTCGGTTTCCAATGGCTCCAAAATGAATTATTTAATGTATAATGTAGGGATTGGTAGAAAACCTCTCAACCAATGAGTTTTAGATAGGTTTAGGTCATCATATTAATCTTTTCTTTTAGAATTAACTCTTAGTTAAATAGTTTCTCATTTACAATGTCTCTTTGTATTTTTATATTATATGGTTAATAAACTTACTATAACATTCCAATATAACCCCATGTAGTTAATTATTAATATATATAAATACCTAATTCTTTTTTCTGATTCTTATATTTTTAAAAAAAATTATATCAATTAATAATATGATATCTGTTTTAATAACTCAATTATGCCAATTTTGACACTATTTAGTATTTGATTTTTTTGAAAGTAATAAAAACATTATCACTTAGAATAAAATTTATTTAACCAACCCTCACATGTCATATTAACCTATAAAATTAGTTTAATTCATCATGATTCTCAATTTTTATTTATTCGGATATTTATAATATCAATTATTTTAATATTTCTTAAATAAAGTAATTACTGCATCATTGTTGTGTCCTAAATAAATTAAATTATTTAACATCTAAAAATTATAAATAAAATACCATTATGTAAGATATATTTTTATCTTTATAATTAATATTTATAGTGTAATTTATATTGTGTTTAACCCTGTATTAAAAATGTATTAGTTATTGATCATTGATTTTAACTCTTTTAGCTCTTCTTTAATTAAAATGAAAATAAATGTCCTAATCTAATCCTAGTGGACCAAAGAGGATAGTATTTTATTCATAAAGTTTGTTTGGTCTAATTATACTTATCTAATAGAATTAAGACTTTTTTTATTGTAGTTATGATATCATTTTTACCTTTAACTACTCTATTTACTTTTAACCGTGGTAAATAAAATTCAAAAGGTACTATTCACCAAAAACTAATTTCATCTTATTGAACCACATTTTACTTAAAAATATTAATTATTTCTCTTGGATTTTTCAAATTAAACTCACACAAGTGTTAAAAGTAAGTTTTATAAAAATTTGCAAATGCTCCTAGGAGGTGGGTAAAAGACGGTTAAAAGTTCGATAAAATTTTATATATCTAAACTTATTATAAAATGACTCCAATAAATTACATTGAATATATATAGGTATTATGTATCTATTTTGACTTAAAATAAATTAAAATAAAAAAACTAATTATTTAAATAAGAAGTCGGTTCTAACCAATAACATAGTGTTTTTTCAGTATTCATCAAAAAATTGAATGTTTTCAGAAAAATACAAAAAAATTACCCTAAGATAATTTGATTATTATGAATCCAAAAATAAAGTTCATTTTGACCGTTAAAATTTATAAAATTTCAAAAAGTGTGTATTTCTATACATAACTTCTAATTTGACTGGTTGTGGTGTGTTTGAACTTGAAGAGGCGTATAACACAAGTTATTGTATTATTAAAAGGGAAACATACCGTGGAAGCTTGAGGTGTTACAAAGGTGGACCTATGGTTAGGGTATTATCGTGTTTGGGTGAAGATGAAGGATACCCCCCAAAATGCATTCTACATAAGATATTGGCACTATAAATTCATATTAATTCCACTGTGACACACAAATTATTTGTAAATCTTCATGGACATGATGTTGAGTCAAAAGTTCTCTTTTTAATTTTATTTCTTGTTTTGGAAATAACAAATGTCTTTTACAATGCTGATCTTACTGACCATACTGATCGTACTGACCATGTTTATAGTACTGATCATACTAATCGTGTTGACCATGTTTATCATACTGATCATTCTAATAGTACTGACCATGCTGATAGTATTGACCATGCTGATCGTACTGACCATGTTGATCGTACTGACCATGTTGATCGTACTGATCATACTGATCGTACTGACCATGTTTATCATACTGATCATGCTAATCATACTGACCATACTGATCGTACTGACCATGCTGATCGTACTGACCATACTGATCGTACTGACCATGTAGATAGTACTGATCATACTGATTGTACTGACCATGTTTATCATATTTATCATGCTGATCAATACTAATCGTATTGACCATGCTGATCATACTGACCATGTTGATCATACTAACCATGTTTATCGTACTGACTATAATTATCGTACTGACTCTAGCAATCATATTTACCCTATTAATTGTACTAAGTAAAACATATAGTACTTATACTTTACATTCATCATTTGCTTGTTTTGGTCTTTTATCAAAAATAAATGTTTCATATAAATCATACTCATGTTTATCATTTTCATATATATATATTGTTTTAACCAAAACGATGTCATGGAGTTAGTTATAAACTAATTAAAATGATGTCGTGTTTTCTGTTTCAATAGGACCGTTATAATGCCAGGTGTCCAAGTCCCTCCTAGTTTTCCGGAGAAATATGACTGTTGGATCCTGAGGCCTATAAATAGGAGGTTTTTTGAAGACAAGAATATACATGTGTGTGAGACTACTTATATCATGTTCTATAGAGAGACGGTGTGACTTATCTCTTTCTTCGTGCGAAATCCTTGAAACTAAAAAATGTGAACGACTTGCTCTTAGTTTTTGTATTTCAATAAGTACTTTGTTTTGCTTTGTGCGACCGATCAGGTGATAACGGTCGAGGGCTTCCAGGGATAGGCAGACGGTTCTACCAATCATCGTATCGAGTGATTTCAAGTGATTGAAATACAGAGGTTCCGATTACCTAAAAATTTGAGGTCCTGCGGGGATACCAAGATAGACATACTGATCATCGTATCGAGGGATTGAGGGGATAGCAAGACAGACATACTGATCATCGTATCAAGGGCTTACCAAGGTGGTAGTAAGACAGACCTATTATCCTACGTGAAAGGATAACCCTTCTCATTAGGTCAAAAGAATTGTAATACTTTTACATTTCTATTGCTATTTGTTTTAAGAAAGGGAATTGTATTGTTTTCCTTTCTTCATTCAATATTCATTTGTAATTGTCTCAATTAAATTGATACTGTTACATATTGTATCGAATGATTCTATACACTTTATGGTATAATCCTTCACTATTGTATTACTCTTATTATTGTATTCATCATGAATATAATTGCTTTACTTTTCTTATTGTATTACATCATATCATACCCTTATATTCAATAAAATTGTGGTTGTTAGTTTTTGTTGTGAATGTTATTAGTTTAAGATCATTTATACTAATTTATTGTGTTTAAACTCAGTGTTTTTAAACCTAAAATTCACCCCCATCTTGTATTGTTTCATCTAATATACATACAAATCGACATATTCGATCCAAAAATTGGTATCAGAGGAGGATACCACTGATTTGTATTACTAGCTCTATTGCTTCCAAATTTATGTTTCAACTCTTTACTACAATAACGTGTGGAGTGGAAAAGATTTTGTTTTATTAGATAAGAGGAATGAATATTGGGTCAATTGAAAATATAAATCCTTTTAGACCGCCTGTCATTGATGGGAACGACTATGAGTACTAGAGAGATCGAATGAAAACATTTGTTATCAACACTGGTGTAGACAATTTTATTATGCTTACTAGAGGTTACAAAATTCCTGACAAGGAAGTCGGTACTTTAACTAATCAAGAGAAGTAAGAATATCGACTGAATTTCAAGGTACGCAATACTTTGCTATGTTCTATGACTAGGAATATATACAACCAGATATCTTCTCGTGAAGCAGCCAATTGTATTTGGATGAAATTGGAAGTCACACATTTTGGTACATCCATGGTTATAGAAACAAGAAGAGCAATGCTTCGCGCAGAATATCATGGATTTCTTTTTCCTTATGGAGATCCTATATGTAAAGTGAAAAAAATATTTATGACAATTGTCAACAGTTTACAATCTATGGGCAAAAAAGGACTTGATGATGAAGCTCTTATTGACATAATTATTGATATAATGCCGAATGAATGGGAGTCAAAAAGGACAACTATTGATGAAAACAGAAAAGTGACCAGATTACACTTGGTGAGCTATTTGGGACTCTTCTACAGCACAAGATAAGAATAAAGAGATATTCGTATTTCAAAATAAATAAAAATGGAAATGGAAGTATAGATTTTACTACTACGACTAAAGCTAAAACACCTGAAAGGATAAGAAGATCCAAAGCTACGAAATTTGTTATGTCAGATTCATGTGGTTGTGATCCTTCAGATAATGAGTTAGCCAATCATGATCAAAGTATTAACAGGATTGTGGGAAATAAAGACTTTCAATATAGATTCAAAAATAAAGATAGAAAGGATAAGAAAGATTTAGAGGTAACTTTTTATGAATGAAAAAAAATAAGGTCATATAAGGCCTGATTGTCCTTTACTGAAGAGAAAAGATAGAAAAGAGAATCATTCTTAAAGAAACAATAAAAAGTATTACAAGACAAATAAAAAGAATTTCATGAAGGAAAATGATACTTGGAGTGAAATTGGTAGCGATTCATCAGATAATTCTTCAAAATATGAGTCCTCAGGACAAAGGAATATTGGACTTATAACAAGATTACCAATTGATGATCATTGTCTCATGGATAAGGTACACAATGCTAAAGCTATTACAAATGTTTCATTGAATGTGAATTATTTTGATAATAACTATTACGAATATTTAATCCATGAGTCACCATCATCAGAAGATAACACTTTGCCTTATTTTGAATATGTGTCTAGGTTTGCTAAATTACTTGAGAATGAAAATTCTAAACTCAAGAAAAATCTTTTTAAAGAAAATTATAGAATTTCAATTTTAACTAAAGAAGTATCAGATCTTTCTAAAGATCTTGATACGAAAACATATGATTTTTAAATTATTTTAAAAACCCTTGAGAAAGTCAAATCTGATAAGGATAAAATTTCTAAGGATCTTGAAAATGAAATTTCTAAGGAAAAAGTTTTAGAGCCTAACTCTAGTTCAAAATCAAATTTTTTGGAGGATAAAAACTTAGTTTTAAAACTAAAATCAGAAATTTTTTCCCTGAAAAAGTGTTTTTCAAACATTACATATGGTAAGGAAAACATTGATAAATGTTTTTCTCAAATTAGAACTTTGAGGAATCATTCTGGTATTGGTTATACTCATTCAAAACAAATTTTTTGTAATAACTATTTTGTTCTTCAAAATAATCCTTTTTTCTCTAAGTGACAATGTGGAGGACACTGGAAAAGAGATTTTTCTCTTAATAGAACTCAATCTTTTGGATTTCATAAAGCTCATTTTGCAAAACAAATATGGATTCCTAAAATTCTTTTATCTAACCCTTCTGAAACCAAACAAGTTTGGATTCCCAAAAACTAATTGATTCTTTTTCAAGAAATTAAGATGTTTACCAACAAGTACATTTGGTACATGGATAGTGGTTGTTCTCGACACATGACGGGAAACAAAGTTTTCTTTGAAAAGATCATCGACACAAAAGTTGGAAAGGTTACCTTTGGGGATAATGCTCAAGGAAAAATTGTTGGACTAGGTAATATTGTTTTTCTGGGAAAAGTTCTTATTTAAAATGTTTTGTTTGTTAAAGGTCATAAGCACAATCTCATCAGCATAAGTCAATTATGTGATAATGGTTAACTTGTGAATTTTAGAAATGATAAGTGTCTAGTTCACAATTTCAGGGATGTCTTCATTATATCTATCTATAGGAAAGAGAATGTATACACAATTAACCTACAAGACCTTAGAAGCCAAAATTTACCCTGCTTAAGTGAAATAGAAGACCAATCATGGCTATGGAATAGAAGACTAGGACACTGAAACCTGAGAAACCTTTGTAATATTTCAAAGAAAATACTTGTAAAGGGACTACCAGATCTTAGATATGATTCATCAAAAGTCTGTGATCCTTGTAAATTTGGAAAACAACATAAAACTAGCTTTAAACAAATTAATGAAGTTTCAACTTCTAATGCATTTCAGCTAGTGAATATGGATCTTTTCGGCCCTTCATAAACTGGGAGTATTAGAGGAAAATACTATTTATTAGTCTTAGTTGATGACTTACTAGATTTACATGGGTCTATTTTCTAACAAAGAAACATGAATGCTTTTTATATTTCAAAACTTTTAGATCCCAAGTTACAAATGGGAAAAACCAACTACTGATAACTATTCATAGTGATCATGGTGGTGAATTTCAAAATTCTGATTTTGAATCTTTTTATAGTAAGAAAGGGATTACTCATTATTTCTCAGCTCCAAGAACTCGTCAAAAAAATGGTGTTGTTGAAGAAGAAATCGTATTCTTTAGGAAACGACAAGAACCATGTTGAGTGAATACTAAATTTATAAGAACTTTTGGGCTGAAGATGTAAGTACTGCTTGTTATACTATAAATCATGTTTTAACCTGAAATTTTCCTAATAAAACACCTTATGAATTGTGGACTGGTTGTAAACCTAATGTTTCATACTTCAATGTTTTTGGATGCAAAGTATTCATTTTTAATAATAAAGAGAATCTTCAAAATTCATTCCAAAATCTGATGAAGGAATTTTTGTGGGATATTCTACAACTTCTAAGGCATATAGAGTTTTCAATAAAAACACTTGTACTATTGAAGAAACAGTGCATGTTAAATTTCATAAAACTAATCCTTTTATTTTCAACCAATCCCAACCTACATCCACGAATGTGTTTTCTAAAGATGTTTATCATCCTCAGTTAGAAGATTATTCTGAAAAGTAAAATGTTCAATAATGAGTTCCTGAAACTTTTGCCCCAGAAGAATTTCTACCATATGTTGATGAACAGGTTTTACAAAACCCAAATCAATTGTTTCTAAGGAATCATCACAGTGATAATATCATTGGTGATGTAAATCAACCTGTAAGGACCAGAAATTTCTTGATAAATGAAATAAAACATTTTTCCTTTCTTTCCCAATTTGAACCTAAAAGTCCAAGTGAGGCCTTAGGTGATGAAGATTGGATTAAAGTAATGCAAGATGAACTAAATTAATTTGAAAGGAACCAAGTCTAGAAATTAGTTGAAATACCTAAAGAAACAACTATAATTGGTGTAAAATGGGTCTTTAGAAAGAAATGTGATGAAAATGGAATCATTGTAAGAAATAAAGCAAGACTTGTTTCTAAGATCTATAATCAACAAGAGGGAATAGACTATGAAGAAACATATGATCCTTTAGCTAGACTAGAATCTATTCGTATTCTATTAGAATTTGTAGCATACTTCAATTTCAAACTATTTCAAATGGACGTTAAATGTGCTTTTCTATATGGTTTTGTTCAAGAAAAAGTTTTTGTCGAACAACCCCCTGGTTTTCTAGACTCAAAATATCCTAATCATGTTTTTAAACTTACAAAAGCTCTATATGGCCTTAAACAAGCCCCTAAATCATGGTATGATAGACTTAATGAATTTATTTTACAAAATAATTATGCAAACGGTACAGCTGATCCAACCCTTTTTATAAAAATGGAAAATAAAAATGTTTTGATTGTTCAAATTTATGTTGATGACATCATATTTGGATCAACTCAGTTGTCTTTAACTAATTCTTTTTCCAATTTAATGAAACTTGAGTTTTAATTGAGTATGATGGGTGAGTTAACATTCTTTTTAGGTTTCAAAATTTTACGTAAACTAGAAGGAACATATATATCTCAACATAAGTATATAAAAGATTTACAAAAAAAGTATGGTTATGACAAGACTAAAAGTATTATCACTACAATTCGTACCTCAAATACACTTGATCTTGATGAAACTAGGAAACCAATAGATCAAACAATTTTTAGAGGTATGATAGGAAGTTTGTTGTACTTGACAGCCAGTCTTCTAGACTTAATGTTTTCTGTATGCTTATGTGCGAGATAATAATCTAATCCAAAAGAGTTATCATCATCCATTATATTTTTTATTTCAGGGAAAGAAGGAAGGATGAATAGAGGAGGGGCATAAGGGGTCTAATGTAATGGAGGCCAAGGGAATCCCCTCTAATCAGATTGACCCCCTCAGGTTTGAATTGGGAGATATTGGAGAGGACAGTTACATAGGGTCCTTGGTCAGCCAGAGAGGCTAGATGATCCGCCACTTGATTCCACTCCCACCTAGTGTGGGTCACCTTTGTACTAATATTGAGGAGTTCTTTGCATTTCCTTATGATGTAACAGATCGACCAAGGGATGACACATCTTCCATGCAAAGCATTGTGCTGAGTCATGGAGTCTGTCTCAACTTGAGAAAGGGAAATGTCCCCTTGTATGCATAGCATGAGCCCCAAAAGAACTGCCTTGGCCTCAGCTATGAGAGAGTTTCCAGTGCCAAAGTGAGCAGTATAAGTGAGAACAAAACTCCCCCTGTAGTCCCTGACAACTCCTCCACCACACATATCACCCAAACTGTAGGCACCATCTGTGTTCAGTTTGAGGTCGGCCTCTGGTTCCATCCACCTCACCCATCTTCCTTGCATCCTAGGTAGCATTTGATGGGCCCTGGGTGAGGGGCCATGGAGATCCCTTAGCGAAGGTGCGTCCATCCAGTTGCTGACCAGAGTCACCATGTTCGCCAACATGTTCCTGGTCCTTTAGATGATGCGTCTCCCTGTGGAGTTGGTCCCCTCGTATCTGGCCCGGTTCATTTCCTTCCATAGGCACCAGCAGCCGACGTTGAGTATCATGGATCTTGCCATTTTTTCCGGACATGAGGCCTCTTCCCACTGAAACCATCTGTCAAGGAATGGAGTGTATCATTTTCCTCTGGAAGAGTAAGAAGTGAACCCCCTGAAGAAAATCCACACATCTTGGGCCCATTCCCCCCCATAAAATAAGTGGGTTGATCCCTCCTACCTATCATTGCAGCAATGACATTCAGAGGCCATGAAAATGCCGATCTTTTTAATCTGTTCATCTGTCGTTATTACCTGGTTACATATCCTCTACATAAGGAATTTATATTTTGTGGGAATCTTCTTGCACCACACCAGACTCGTCCAGCTATCACGTTGGGGCTGAGGGCTAGAAGCTCTGCGATAGTCCTTGCTATTGAATCTCCCTGAGTTTGATGGTTTGGAGACGCATCTATCGGTTTCAGAGCAGGTTTCGATGTTGTCATAGATTTCTTGATTCTCCGTGTCTAGAATCGATCTGAATATGGACGGGTGGAGCCTCACTTCCTTGAAGGAGATGGTGGGGGTAGGGCACCCCGGATAACTAACCACGCTTCCTGCCCAGTTTTGTTGCCAGAACAGGAGGTTTCCCTCACCAAGAGTTTGTCGATAGATTTGATAACACCTTTTGGCACGTTTCTGGATGCCAATGCCTAGATCAGCATGGCAGACAAAATTTTGTTCACCAAGGTAATGAGGCCGCCAAATGATAACAGGTGGTTTTTCTAGTTAACGATTCATCACGAAATCCTGTTAACCACCTAATAAAAATCTCTAATACACATTCTACCCATGGATGTGGGGGCACCAAGATACTCCATTAGAAGGGATCCATGTAGAATTCCCATCCTGTTTGCACAGAAGTAGGACCCACCTAGCATTGCATCTGTTGGAGACTTAAAAGATGCACTTGTGCTTGTTGATAACCTGACCACTCCAATGATAGTAATCTACCAAGATTTTGTTGATTCCTTTGAGCGACCTCCTACCAGCATTCATGAAGATGAAGGTGTAATCTGCAAACATCAAATGGGAGATAGGGGGAGCCACCTCTTGTGACGGTAAGGCAGCACATCGTCTTTGGCTATACTGGTATTGATCATGTGACTGAGAACATCTTGCATTAGGATGAATATGCTGGGAGACAGGGGGTCACCCTGCCTAAGACCGTGAGTGGCTTTGAAGAAGCCATGAGATCAGCCCATAAAGGAAATAGCAAGCCACGAGGAGCTTACGCACCTGAAGATGAGGTCGCAAGCCCATGGAGATAGACCCAGCCTATTCAACACTCTGTTGATGAAGCCCCATTCGAGACGGTCATATTCCTTGTTCATGTCCAATTTGATGGCGACATTAGATCCTTGATACTTGGTGTTAATGTCTCTCATCATTTCCTATGAAAGGTCTATAACGCCTTGAATGGATCGGCCCTTTACAAATATGTGATGCTCAAGTATTGTGGATGCAACACACACTCACTGACTATGGATGGAGTTTTTCCAAAACTCAAATTCTTTGTGATAATACTAGTTCCATAGCACTTAGTAAGAACCCATCACATCACTCGCGTGAAAAACACATATATGTTAGGCATCAATTTCTTAGGTATCACACACAAAGGAGATATTATTTTACAATTCATCGAAATGCAAGAACAACTTGCTGACATTTTTACAAAACCATTACCTTCTGATAGATTTGAATTTATAAAACAGAAGGTAGGAATGATTACATTAATGTAATCATTCATATCTACTTCATGTTTTACACTTCTCCTTACAATAAAAACTCATCATAGAAAGGGGGAGAACATTTTTTTATTGTGTTTCTTATTTTCTTATGATATTTATTTGTTTATTCACTTTGTTTATTATTCTGACTATCGTATTGAATGTTTAGTTATTGTTCTTATTTTTGTTTGTTGTCTTGTTTTCCTGATTGTCATATTCATGATTGTTTTCCATCGACACGTCAGTTCATGGTAACATGATTGTTTTCCATCGGCACGTCAGTTCATGGTAACATGATTGTTTTCCATCAGGACGTCAGTTCATGGTAACATGATTGTTTTCCATCGGCACGTCAATTCATGGTAACATGTTCTTTTCCATCATCTTTTCTGTTCATGGTAATGAATTTTTTTCCATTGGCACGTCCGTTCATGGTAATGAATTTATTTTCCATCGGCATGTCTGTTCATGGTAATCCCATCGGCACGCCAGTTCATGGTAATGAAATTGTTTTCCATCGGCATGACAATCGATCATATTCTTTCTCCCTATTCATTTGTATTTTCATTCACTATGTTAATACTACATAAACTAGCAATTACCTTACGATATCCAGCAGGTACATACTTTCCTATTTAAAAAAATCTTGCTTTAATCCTATCCGTTGATTTCTTTTCATCAAATATCAACTGTAGAAGACCAACGGTCCTTTCCTTATCACCTATAAATAGACCCCCTCCCCAAACCCACACCGGTTTTCCAGATTTTGTGGCGAAGTTCAGACTCCCTATTTTAAGACTTCATACGATCATCCATCGGCTTCACCTATATGTCTCAGTCCTCTACTAACACTCCGGCTGAAATGTCTTCCAAGACTTTTTCAGAAAAAGACTTTTTCAAGGAAAGGATAGTTTCTCATGACTTCGTTGATTCGTATAATTCTACAATCAAAATAATTATTTTGTTTCATGGATGGGAGAATTTGTGTATTGAAAAACCAGTTTCTCTAGATTTGGTTCTTATTGATGATGTTAGTCAGTTCTACAAAGCCGTGTCTTTTGACAAAAACATGACTATCAATTTTGTTGTGTTTGGTAGAAAGATTTCAATGCCTTTCAAGAAAACATCCCACTATCTAATTCTTCCAGTAGAAGGTGATTCATATATTCCATCTCATAAACTACCATAGTAAGTTTGTACGTTTAACAAATAATGTAATGAAAAGTCATTATTTCTTATAAATGAACAAAAGAGGAATGTGGCTCATCATTCTCCAGATAATAGATTTGTAGTACTCTGGATGCAAGGTTTTCTTATCCCAAGGAAAGGGGATAGAGAGACTGAATGTTTCTGATATCTTTATGCTCAGACTATCTTTTCAACATGAGAAATGTAAATTTCATGGGATACGTTTCTGAAAAAATCAATAATGTTAAGTCAGGAGCAATTAAGTCCCATTTCACCATGTATCCAGCTATTCCTACAAAGTTCATTCTTATGAGAATGAAGTTTTGCAATATTCATTTGAAAGGAAAATTGAATGATCTGAAGCATTCCTAGATAAGTAAGAGTACGTTGAAGAAGATGAATGTATGTTTTAATCAAAATTCAATGCTCTTTGTTAAGGATTTAGAAGCTGAATCAGCACAAAATCAATCGGCACCTATGTCAGTCACAGACAATCCATCTATTAAAGATCCTCAAAAGTCAGATCTGCAAACCAGTTCAAAGACGAAGAAGAAACCTAAGTACAGTAAAGAGGTTGTGGCAAGGTGGGGAAAAGAAAGAGAATAGAGAAAAGAAGGTGATCTGAAGTTTGGACTTTACCCAGCTAAAGCCTTTGCTAAAAAGATAAGGGTTGACGATACCCTTAAGGTTGAAATGAAAAAGAAGACTCTTTTGAAAAGAAAAGCTTAGAAGTTTGATGTTTCAAAACTGATGAAAATGGTTGAGGATGCTAGTGCTTAAGTAACTGAAGAACTAGATCAAGAACCCTTCATACAGAGTCTTCTAGAGAAAAAGAAAGGGAAAAAAATTCTGGAAGAAATTCAGGAACTTGAAGTAGAGTAAGGAGACTTCCTTTTGGAATTCCTTCAGAGCTGAATGAAAAGTAGAGAAGAATCAGTTCAAAAACATAGTGAAGGTATTCAACAAGATCCTCATGCCGATCAAACACCAACTGAATCTTTTGAAGCTCCAGAAAGAATTCTTTCCCAAAGGAATCAACATCATCAATTTTCTCATACGAAAAAAACAATCATTATTAGGGAAAAATTGGAAGAAGAATGAAAGGGGATTGAATAACCAAAAAAAACAGCCAGTTGTAGACTCAAGCCAATCAAACAAACTGGATTCATACGATGAGGATACCGATTCATAACAGACAATTTCTCTCAAAAGGAGTGATTACATTATTCATATTTTGAGATGAATTGAGAATACCATTCCTTACTTTCCCAGTCATGAAGGGAAAATTAATTTCATTATTGACAATTAGAGAAATAAGTTTGGCTCTGTATGAGAATTGAGAAAGAAAGTTTTGTCAGTTGAATCCGATTTGAAAGTTCTATCTGAAAGGTTGGCTGCTCATAAGAAGGCTTTCAACAGAATGACTATGTGGTCATACAAAATAGAGAGCTCGATGAATGATCCTGAAGTGTCAATTTAAGACATAATAAGGCTTTCAAATGATCTCATTATTGCTTTTTAATAAGCTTGAAAAAGAAACTGTTGAAAGGCTGAATCAATTTCCAAATAACCTTGGAGCGGCTATTCCTTCAGTGAAAGTGTTTCAAGAAAGGAAGAATGCTTTTCAGTCTAATTTATCAAAGGATTCATCTTTCAAAGATGAATTATTCTTGTTGAAGAAATAAAATTCCTTGTTATCTAAAGACAACAAGAATCTGCAAAACAGAATTGATACTCTTGAAGAAGTAATCAGAGTCCAAGAAGAGACCATCAAGAATCAAGATCACCTTTTTGCTGACCAACAAGAGATTCTCAGATCTCAGGGTGGTTCTATATCTGAAGACCAAAAAGAAATCAAAAATATGAAAGCTGTTCTTCATGATCTGATAAAGAAGGAAAAAGAAAGAGAAAATAAATTACTATTGTATTTGTTTTCTTTTTTTGAACTCTCTAAACCTTTGTTATCGTAATGAGATATATGTTACCTTTCCCATTGTCTTGTATTTCATTTCTATAACTCTTTCAAGAAACTCATGTTTACCCCATTCTATTTGTAAATCAAAAAGGGCGAGAATGTTTTATAAAGGGGGGGAATGTTTTACAATGGGAGAATGTTTTGAAAAAACACTTCTAAATCAAGGAAAATCTACAAATACAATCCTTAGGAAAGTACATACCTAAGGGAGAGTTAGTTGTATTCAATATATTATTCAGAAGAGTTTCCAATTACTCAAGGGGAGATAAGTTTTTATTTTTGTTTTTACTTTTTGTTTTGTGCTTTCCAAAAAGGGAGTTATTATTGAGTAAAATGTTCTCTTTTTACTTTTATATCTTTTTTTGGAATTCACAAATGTCTTTTAGCATGCTGATCATACTGACCATACTGATCGTACTGACCATGTTGATAGTACTGATCATATTGATCGTACTGACCATGTTTATCGTACTGATCATGTTGATCGTACTGACCATGCTGATCGTACTGACCATGCTGATCATATTGACCATGCTGATCGTACTGATCATGCTGATCATACTGACCATGTTGATCGTACTGATCATACTGACCATGTTTATCGTACTCATCATGCTCATCGTACTGACCATGCTGATCGTACTGACCATGCTGATCGTACTAACCATATTGATAGTACTGACCATGTTTGTAATGTCCGGTATTTTTTCCATGTATTATTTTGATTTTATATAGGAATTATTTCGAGACCATGCTCCGAAACGGCATGTAGTTCCGAGTCCCAGTGAGCCTGGAACAAGTGTTGGAATTTACTTTAATAATTAAATTACACGCGCGTACATTTTTCTTGAAAAAGTGGATGACTTCTGAACGGGTTCTTAGATCAGAAATCCGAGGGCACCGTTGCATTCAGAACAATGATTTTACCATAGGCAAGGCCTAACTTCAGCCAGCGCGGGTCAGTGGTGAAATCTAGTTTTTGGACGCAACAGTAATCAAATATTTAATAAAAATATTTTATTTCTATAGCGAGATATTTTAAATATTTTTTTCTTTTATCCTCTTCAAATAGAGGCTCGTACCAGGGTCCAGGGTTAAAAATTTCATAACCCTGAAAACCCTTGGCGGCTCTGGAGGAAACCCCCAATGCGGCGACGACGACGTTCTTGACGAATTTTGATGGCGACGACAATGCGGCGAGTGGATCCTCACCGGAAAACGCAGCGAATCCAGGTAGGTTTTTGTTGAGATTTTAATTCTTCCATGTTTTTGATTTCCATGATGAACGCGGACTAATCCACGAATAGATTAGCCCGCAGATCGATCATTCTTGCGGGATGGGATTTTGCGAGGATTTGTGGGGAATTTATTCTTTAATTTTGTTTGGTTTCACTCAACCTTCTAACAATGACAAACCAAGATCGACACGAACATTGATCGAGGATCTTCCCTCTCGATTTTTTGTGTGTTCTACACCAAATTATTGCATTCCTTGTGAGTTTTCTTCGTGTTCTTCATGGGGCGATGAACAGCGGATCATTGCGCTTTTGTTCTACGACGCAACGATCCCAAATTAAAGGATTTAAACCGCGGTGGTCTTCCGGAGGTGCGACGACGGTTTCAGTGGACGAATTGAAGCGGATCGGAAGAAATCGTTCTTCGGTCTATTTCCGCTCGGATGGACGGAATCAGATTTTGGAGCTGATTGATGACCTGAAACCCACGGATTCGGATTCATGGAGACGAGGTGACCCGATATCTGGATTTTCCCGGCGAACGGACGACAGAATATAGATCCGGAAGATCGGCCGAGGCGCACGAAGGAAGATGCAGTTCTAGAAACTTTCCTGACTACATGTCGTGTAGTATGGGCTACATGGCGTGTGTTCGTCAGTAGAGTTACCTAGCGTGTACTCCAGGAGTACACGGACATAAGCAGGATACACGGCCACAGACACGCCATGTATACCCCTCCCCGGCGAGACCCGGCCAGATACATGGGGTACCCCGTGTACTGGTACACGGTCAAGCGACACAAACACGGGCAGAGACCGTGTTTGGGAACATGGCCTGCATACACGAAGTGAGCCCAGGCGCTCGAACACGGTGTGTGTTTTATTCTACACGTCGGGTAGTTTCTTTCGACAAGTCGAGTGACACGAGCCGGTTACACGGGCAGCACCCGGGGTCAAGGAACACAGCCTGTACCTTTTCTACATGCCGTGTAGTTTGGTTTTGCACGGGTTGAACGAAGGACACAGGCCGTTCACACGGGCAGTACCCGGGTTCAAGGAACACGGCATGTAACCATACTACACGACGTGTAACTTTTTCTTCATGGCTTGAGCCACTTTCCTTCTGTGACTTGGACAAGTTCTTAGGGTCCATTCCCTTGGTAATCCCCTGAAGGTTCTGGCATCAACTCCTTTATACTGGGGTATGTTCCCTTCATCAAACCTCCCTAAATAGAGTTTTTGGAATACCCTCTATGAGACTTAGAGTCGGATCCTCTATTCATTCCTGGAACCCTAGGTAGAGGTCTTGGTATCGACGTGACCAACTGTACCCAGGTGTCGATCCTCTGCATAGCAGATTAGCTCAGACTGAGTTGTCAGAATCACCCCATGACTTGGCTGTGATATTTATCTGAACATATTATTCCCAAGGTACTTGTGGGGTGTGTTCTCTCGGAATGAGTACTTTGTGCCTCTCTCTTCAGACCTAGGATTATGTCCTCTCGATGGTGTGCTTAGTGGAATCTTCGAGCTGGATCCTAGTGGCGGTTTTCACAATGGTTGTTTTTGAATGAGTATATCTGGATATTCTTTTTATATGTTCCGTAGACATATACTGTGTAGAGATGACTGCACCTTTCTTTGTGTATTTTCCTTTGTTGTATTTCCTTTTTGGTTTTCGGGGTGTCCTGCTAAGTATTGTTATACTCACCCCTGCACAGGCTTTTCCTGCACTTGTCGTGTCTTGTGCAGACGAGCAAGCCTTTGACAGGATTCTAGGAAAACCAGGACCGGACGGTGTTTAGTGGGATCAGACAGGCCGAGGTGTGTTCCTTCAGTGACGGGTTGCAGTCTCAATACCTTTTTCGACAAGTTGGACTTTGTTGCAGACTTCCTTTTTGGTGGGCTTGTAATTTTGTCCCAGGGTTTTACTTTACTGTACTTTACATCCCTGTCGTACTCTGTGGTTGGGTTTTAGTGGATGCATGCATCTTTTCTTTTTGTAGTTTTTATATTTCAGCTTTGTGGGCTTGGAGATGTGTGTGTGTGTGTGTATTGGTTTATAGTCAATGCCGCCCATGTTAATAGCATGCCTACTCAGTTATAGTCACCAGCCCCAGGCCTATTGGAGGTGGGTTTGGGGAGATGTGGCTCGGACCCCACTGGGACGGGTCGTGACAGTGTGGTATCAGAGGAGTTAGGTTCTACCTTAGGAACAAGAGTCTGTGAGTTGGTTTGAGGAAACAGTGTTAAGTGTTTTGAGTTCGGCTCTTAGGCCAGGGAACCCAGTGTTGGTGCAGCAGCCGACATTTCCATACACCAGGACTCTGATAACTTGCTTTTCGACTCGGAACATGAAAACACTAGTTTCATGAGGGAAAATAATAGTACACGCGTTATATAGGAATGGGTTGTGGTTTCCTTGTCCTTCTTGAGTCATCTCTCCAGATATACTCACTGATTGTGATGAATCTTGTTTCTTGAATAGGATGCCTCTGTGACACACACCCGCTAGGATCCAACAGCTCAATCACGAGGATGACCCCCTCAGTGATGAAGTTTTGATATAGGGACCATATCCCCCAGTTCTACCACTAGGTGGCGTGCCAGTTATCCCGCCCCTTGTTGAGCAGTGTTTAGGGCCTGCTGTACTAGTGGAGGAGGAGCGCAGGCTGAGCGCACTCCATGAGTTTCAGAGACAGAGACCGCTCAGGTTTCGAGGAAAGGCTGACCCTCATGAATTAGAGGACTGGCTTGAGGTAGTGACCAGAGTCTTCCATTTGGTCAGGGCACTAGCATACCAGATGGTGATCCTGGAAACGAGCCTTCTGCAGGGCTCAACAGGGCGATGGTGGACTTTGGTCATCCAGACTCACGACGAGGCAACTCTTACATGGTAGGAGTTTGAGCGTCTCTTCAGAGAGGAGTTTCACCGGTTACCTTGAGAGCAGTACGTATACATGAGCTTCTTCAGCTCCAGCAGGGAACCATGATGGTGGCTGACTATTCATTGAGATTTACCGACCTCTCAAGGTAATCGATGGATATGGTCAGAGATCAGTACTTCAGAGCTCAGACTTTTGAGTGGGGCTTGCACAGAGATATCTGAGATAGCATCATCCCTATGAGCATTCCTACTTATGATGGGGTGCTCGAGTGGGCTTTGGTGGTCGAGAGCTTCCTGGAAAAGCAGGGAAAACCTACATATGTCAGTAGTGGGTGAGCTGGAGCAGAGACCTCAGTGGCAGGGATCCGACGTTAGGGACCCAGGCATGGGAGACATTTCCAGAGGAGATCCCAGGATAGGGGATCAGCCGTGCATGGTTCACAGGGCGCTTCCAGCCAGCCTCGAGAGAGGTGATATTACTCATGTGACGGTAGGGGACATCTCGCTTGAGATTTTCTGACCCGTCGAGCTACTGACACGTGAGCAGTGGATGGACCACTGAGGCAGAGGCAACATGTGGAGCAGGCAGATCCGTGAGGTGGAGGACATGGAAGAGGAGCTGGGAGAGAAGTTGTAGGTGGTTGGCATTTCGACCCTTTACCACCACCACCCCCAAGAGGTCCACCCCCGGCTCAGGGAGCTGGTGGACAGAGGTAGTGAAAGCTACAGGCTGCAGAGGCTTATGACCCAGGTACTCCCAGAATGATTAGAGGTACTATCTGTGTCTTTTCAAATTTGGATGTCGTATTGATAGACACAGGTGCTAGTCATTCCTTTCTGGATGCTTATCTTGTTCGAGACCTTGAGATTCCAGTTCAGTCGTTGACTCGACCCTTACGCTTAGAAACACCGACTGGAGAAGATTCAGAGATCACACGCCTTTGTAGGTAGTGTGCCCTAACCCTTGGAGGCGAGAGTTTTGGTTGTAACCTCTTGGTGGTAGCGTCGAGGCCTTAAGATGTCATTCATGGCATGGATTGGTTATCCACAGTTCATGCCCAAATTGATTGTTTTAGGCGAAGGGTGTGGTGTGGTTGCAGTGATGGAACGAGGTTCTTTTTTTCGGTGAAAGTGAGACCTAGGAAATGTAGGATAGACTCATGCATAGAAGGGCATAGCCGATTTCACATCAGTTGGATAGCCTAGCCCTTGGCGCGGTAGATGTTATGATTTTCTATTTTCCAGCAGCTGTGGTTGAGTACGAAGACGTCTTTCCAGAGGATGTCCCCGGGATACCTCCTCGTCGGGAGATAGATTTCTGCATTGAGTTGCAACCTGGGATGACCCCAATATCAGCATCAGCTTATCGGATGGCTCTTACAAAGCTTCGTGAGCTGAGGATGCAGCTGGACGACTTGTCGAAGAAGGTCTTTGTGAGACCCAGCGTTTCACCCTGGGCAGCACCAATGTTGTTTTCCAAGAAGGTGGATGGGAGCTTGAGGCTGTGTGTGGATTAATGGCGCTTAATTCCTGTGACCATGAAGAACCGGTATCCACTACTGAGGATCGATGACCTCTTTCACCAGTTGAGAGGGGCATGATGGTTCTTTAAGGTTGATCTATGATCAGGCTATCCCCAGTTGCGAGTACGGGAAGAGGATATACCGAAGATGGCTTTCAGATGTCGCTACTATAACTATGAGTACTAGGGGATGCCCTTCGGCGTGACGAACACCCTAGCAGTGTTCATGGGACTCATGAAATGGATCTTTCAGCCTTATCTATAACGGTTTGTGGTGGTCTTCATCGATTATATCCTTGTGTACTCTGCGTTTGAGGAGGATCAGGCGAGACACCTAAGGATGGTTTTGGACACACTCTGAGAGCACCAGTTGTATGGGAAACTCTCAAAGTGTCAGTTCTATTTACAGGAGGTCCACTTTCTGGGAAACGTTATCTCAGTGGATGGTGTAGTAGTGGGCCCAGTAAATGTTGAGGCAGTGCTAGCATGGGAGCCACCCCAGAGCGTGATGGAGGTGCGGAGTTTCCTTGGGTTGGCGAGCAACTATCAGAGATTCATTCATGATTTCTCCAGGATTTCAGCACCCATGATAGATTTGACCCGAAAGGGACAGCCTTTCGTGTGGACCAAGAAATTCCAGCAGGCTTTCCAGTAGTTGAGACAGAGTCTGACGAGTGCCTCGATCTTGAGATTACCGGAGGAGGGTGTCGAGTACATAGTGTTCTGCGACGCATTAGGAATCGGGCTTGGTTGTGTCTTGATGCAGAGGCAAGTGGTGATTGCCTATGACTCACATCAGTTGAGGCCACATGAGCAGAACTAAGCGACCCATGATCTTGATTTGGCAGTGGTAGTCTTCCCATTGAAGATGTGACGGCACTACCAGACAGGCAAGAGGTTTACCATCTAATCTAATCACAAGATTCTCAGATATATCTTTTCTTAGAAGGATCTGAATTTGAGACAGAGGCGATGGATTTAGTTCCTCCAGGATTGCGACTTTGAAATCGTTTATACACATGGGAAGGGGAACGTGGTGGCAGATGCTCTCAATAGGAAATCAAGTTTGCAGTTGCTGGATGAGGCGACAAGGAAGTTGGCCTCTTTGCAGTTGTCCGGCGTGGATGGAGATGATGTAGATTACCTTCAGTAGATGGTTGTTACCCCTACACTCTTACAGCGAGTCATGGAAGCATAGCGTGAGGATGCTAGTTTTGAGACTCTACGTGCTCTGATATCCGCAGGTGATGCTGCTGATGGATATTCAGAAGGAGGGGAGCATGTTGTCCTCTTCAGAGGGCGCATGGTAGTACCAGTGACGTTATGGGAGGAGGTTCTAAAGGGGTTCCATACATCTCCTTTGGCGGTGAATTCAGGCGTGGCAATGATGTACCAGGACCTCCTACATCAGTTCTAGTGGCCAGGAATGAAGAAGAGTGTGGGAATGTTTGTGTCTTGGTGCCTTACTTGTCAGCAAGTAAAGGTTGAGCACTAGGTGCAAGCATGTTTGACTCAGCCCCTTCAGGTTCCAGAGTGAAAGTGGGATGGGATATCCATGGACATCGTGATAGGTTCACCACGTACGTCCAGGGGACACGATGTCATCTGGGTGATCATTGATCCACTCACCATGTCGGTCCACTTCCTAGCCGTACGAGAACAGAGTTCAGTAGAGAGCTTGGGACACCTCTACGTGCAGGAGATAGTTCGACTTCATGGAGTACCATCCACGATCGTCTCAGATCATGATGCTCATTTCACATCACAGTTGTGTAAGGGATTGCAAGAATCTTTTGGGACTCAGTTATTCTTGAGTACAGCGCTTCATCCCCAGATTGATGGTCAAATAGAGCGGACCATCCAGGTCCTGGAAGATATGTTACGAGCTTGCATACAAGACTTCGGTCATAGTAGGGAGGATCACCTACCACTGGTGGAATTTTCTTATGACAACAGTTATCATTCCAATATTGGTATGGAACAATTCAAGGATCTATATGGGCGACCTTGCAGGTCGCCACTTTGATGGACTGACCCGGGAGAGTCAGCACTCATGGGCCCTGAGATGGTGAGAGCTACTACAGAGAAGTTGCAGATCATCCAGGAGTGGATGAAAACTGCACAGAGTCGGAAAAAGTCTTATGCCGACCAGAGACAGAAGCCCTTGGAGTTCGAGGAATGAGACCATGTGTTCCTTCGGGTCTCACCACGACGGGGATTACAAAGATTTGGCTGGGGCGGCAAGCTATCTCCGAGGTTTTTTGGTCCTTTTCAGATTTTTAGTAGAGTTGGCGAGGTGGTGTATCGCTTGGCTCTACCTCCTCAGATGGACCGGGTACACAACTTCTTCTATGTGTCCCAGCTACGGAGGTACATGCATGATCCATCGCACGTCATCGACTAGGGAGAGCTGGACATCGATGAAGGAGTGACCTTTGCTGAGTACCCAGTGGAGATCGATGATCAACAAGATAAGATCCTTCGTGGATGAGCTATTCCCTTGGTGTGTGTCCGGTGGCAGCACAGGGATCTCCAAGAGAGCACGTGGGAGTGGGAGGCTCAGATTCGCATGCAGTACCCACATCTTTTTTAGTATACCTTGTTTTGGATTTTTGGGGACGTAAAAGCCCTAAGGTGGGTGTGATGTAATGTCCGAGAATTTTTCCATGTATTATTTTAATATTATATTGGAATTATTTTGAGACCAGGATCTGAGACGACGTGCAGTTCTGAGGCCCAATGGGCCCAGAACAAGTGTTTGAATTTAATTTAATAATTAAATTACGTGCATGTGCGTTTTTACTAAAAAAGTGGATAACATTTGAACGGGTTCTCGGATTAGAAATCGGAGTGCACCATTGTGTTCAGAACAACGATTTTACTTTAGGCGAGGCCTAACTTCGGCCGGCGCGGGTCGGTAGTGAAATCTTGTTTTTGGACGTAACAGTAATAAAATATTAAATAAAAATATTCTATTTCTATAGCGAGATCTCTTAAATATTTTTTTCTTTTATCCTCTTCAAATAAAGTCTTGCGCCAGGGTCCAGGGTTTCAAACACCATAACCTTGAAAACCCTTTGCGGCTCTGGAGGAAACCCCCAATGCGGAAGCGGTGACGTTCCTGACGGATTTCGACGGCGACGACGACATGACGAGTAGATATTCACTGGAAAATGCAGTGAATCCAGGTAGGATGTTGTTGTCAGTTTAATTTTCCCTGTTTTTGATTTCCACGACAAACGCGGACTAATCCACGAACATATTTTCCCGCAGATCGATCAATCTTGTGGGATGGGATTTTTCGGGGATTTAGGGGAATTGATTCTTGAATTTTGTTTGGTTTTGTTCAACCTTCTAATGGTGACGAACCAAGATCGACACGAACATCGATCGAGGTTTTTCCCTCTCGATTTGTTGTGTGTTCTTCCCAAAATTCTCGCGTTCTTCATGAGCGTTCTTCGTGTTCTTCGAGGGGTGATGAACAACGGATCCTTGCACATCCTTTCTGTGAAGAAATGATCCCAAATTGAAGGATCAACACCGCAGAGGTCATTTGAAGGTGCGGCGATGGTTTCAACGGACGGATTGAAGAGGATCGAAAGAAATCGTTCTTCAGAAGATTTCCGCTCGGATGCCTGGAATCGGATTTTGGAGCCGATTGAAGACCCAAAACCCACAGACTCAGCTTCATTGAGACGAGGCGATATGGTATCTGGAGTTTCGCGGAAAACTGATGACAGAATCGAGATCTGGAATATCGGCCGAGGCGCGTGGAGCAAGACGTGGTTCTGGAAATTTTCCCGACTACACGTCATGTAGTATGGGCTACACAGTGTGTGTTCGTCGGTAGGGTTACCCGACGTGTACTTCGGGAGTACACGGACATGGGAAGGATACACAGCCATGGACACGCCATGTATACCCCTCCCTAGACAGACCTAGCCAGATACACGGGGTACCCCGTTTACTGGTACACATGCAGGCGACACGGACAGGGGCAGAGACCATGTATGGGCACATGGCCAGCGTACACGAAGTGAGCCCAGGCGCTCGAACACAGTGTGTGCTTTCTTCTACACACCATGTAGTTTCTTTTGACAAGTTGACTGACACGAGCCAGTTACACAGGTAGCACCCAGGGTCAAGGAACACAGTGTGTACCTTTTCTACACGCCGTGTAGTTTGGTTTTGCACAGCTTGAACGAAGGACACGGGTTGTCTACACGGGGAGTACCCAAGGTCAAGGAACACGGCATGTACCCATAATACACGCCTTGTAACCTTTTCATCATGGATTAAGCCACTTGCCTTCTGTGACATAAACAAGTTCTTAGGGTTCGTACCCTTGGTAATCCCCTAAAGGTACTAGCATCAACTACATTATATTGGGTATGATCCTTTCAGTAGACCTCCCTGAATAGAGTTATTGGAATCCCCTTTGAGAGACTTAGATCCAGATCCTCTATTCATTCCTGGAACCCTAGGTAGAGTTCTTGGTATCGACGTGACCAACTTTACCTGGGCGCCGATCCTCTGCTTAGCGGATTAGCTCAGACTGAGTTCTCGGAATCACCCCATGACTTGGCTATGATCCCCATCTGAGCATCTTGTTCCCAATGTACTTGTGGAGTGTGTTCTCCCGGAATGAGTACTTCATGCCTCTCTCTTCAGACCTGGGAGTATGTCCTCCTGGTGGTGTGCTTAGTGGAATCTTCGAGATGGATCCTAGTGGCGGTTTTCACAATGGTCGTTTGTGTATAAGTATATCTGGATATTCTTGTTATAAGTTCCGTAGAAATATACTGTGTAGAGATGACTGTACCTTTCTTTGTGGTATTTTCCTTTGTTGTATTTCCTTTTTGGTTTTCGGGGTGTCCTACTGAGTATTGTTATACTCACCCCTGCATAGGCTTTTCCCGCACGTGTCATGTCTTGTGCAGACGAGCGAGCCTTTGACAGGATTCTAGGTGGACCAAGACCAGATGGTGTTCAGTGATATCAGACAGGCCGAGGTGTGTTCCTTCGGTGACGGGTTGCTGTCTCAGTACCTTTTTGTACAAGTTGGACTTTTTTGCATACTTCCTTTTTGGTGGGCTTGTACTTTTGGCCCAGGGTTTTACTTTATTGTACTTTACTTCCCTATCTTTGTCTATGGTGGGGTTTTAGTGTATGCATGCATCTTTTCTTTTTGTAGTTTTTACTTTTCAGCTTTGTGGACTTGGAGACGTGTTTGCATGTGTACAGTTTTATAGGAAATGCCTCCCATGTTAATAGCATGCCTACTCGGTGCTAGTCACTAGCCCCTTGCCTATTGGAGGCAGGCTTGGAGAGTTGTGGCTCGGGCCCCACTAGTATGGGTCGTGACAATGTTGATAGTACTGATTATACTGATTGTACTGACCATGTTTATCATGCTGATCATGCAGATCGTACTGACCATACTGATCCTACTGACCATGTTGATCGTACTGACCATGCTAATCGTACTGACCATGCTGATCATACTGACCATGTTTATCATACTAAGTATAATTATCGTATTGACTCTAGCAATTGTATTGACCCTATTAATTTTACTAAGTAAAAATTATTTTACTCATACTTTAATTTTATCATTTGCTTGTTTTAGTCCTTTATCGAAAATACATGTTTCGTATTAATCATACTCATGTTTATCATTTTCATCTATCCATTTTTAACCAAAACGATGTTGTGGAGTTAGTTATAAACTAATGAAAATGCTGTCTTTTTTTTCAATATGACCGTTATAATGTTAGGTGTCCATATCCCTTAGAGTTTTCCAGAGAAATATGACAGTTGGAGGAAATATGACCGTTGCAACCTGAGTCCTATTAATAGGAGGTCATTTGAAGCCAAGAATATACATGTATGTGAGACTTATTGTATCAAGTTCTAGAGAGAGAAGCTATGACTTCTCTCTTTCTCCGTGCTAAAACCTTGAAACTACAAAACATAAATGGCTCGTTCTTAGTTTTTTGTATTTCAATAAGTGCTTCATTGTGCTTTAAGCAACCGATCAGGTGATAACGATCGAGGGTTTCCAGGGATAGGCAGACGATTCTACCGATCATTGTATCGAGGGATTTCAAGTGATTGAAAGACAGAGGTGTCGATTACCTACAAAATCGAGGTCTTACGGGGATAGCAAGATAGACATACCGATCATCGTATTGAGGTCTTACCAAGGTGGTGGTAAGACAGACTTGTTATCCTAGGTGAAAGGATAACCCTTCTCTTTGGTTCAAAAGAATTGTAATACTTTTACATTTCCGCTGCTGTTTCTTTTAAGAAAGGGAATTGTATTGTTTTCCTTTCTTCATTCAATATTCATTTGTAATTGTCTCAATTACATTCATACTGTTACATATTGTATCTATTGATTCTATACGCTTTATGGTAAAATCCTTCACTATTGAATTAATCTGATTATTGTATTCATCTTGAATACAATTACATTAATTTTCTTATAGTATTACATCATATCATACCTTTATATTCAATAAAATTGTGGTTATTAGTTTTTGTTGTGAACTGTATTAGATTAAGATCATTTAAACTAATTTCTTGTTTTTAAACTCAATGTTTTTAAACCTGCAATTCACCCCCTCTTGTATTGTTCCATCTAATATACATATACATCTACATATTCGATCCAACACATGATTAATAGAGTTTTTAGGGATTAAATAACAAAATTTATGGTAGTCATTATAGATGATATTCAAATATATTAAAAAATTAAGGAGGAGCATGATGAGTATACGAGAACTACGCTAAGACCATGAGAAGATTTATGAAATGTAAAGAAAATGTGATTTCTTATTGAATAAAGTCTCATTATTGGTGAATATCATCATAGAAAATGGGATATATGTAGACTCTTCAAAGAGTGAATCAAATGAAGGATTGAAGAAGACAATATATGTTTCAGATATACATAGTTTCCTTGGAGTATTTGGGTACTGACATTGATTTTTGATAGATTATTCATGATTATCAAACCCTGTAACCAAGCAAACTCGGAAGGTAGCCTTTTTTTCAGAGAATTATTAATGTGAAGATATCTTAAAGGAGTTGGAAAGGATTTCTATCACTACACCTTTACTCACAATAACAATAAGTGGATTACCTTTAATTATATTTAGTGATTTTTGGAAGAATGGGTTGGGATGTGTGTTAATGAAAAATGAAAAGGTGATATCCAAAAATTCATGGAATTTGACATGTCATGAAGAGAACCACCAAATGCACGATCATGAGTTAGTTGTATTTATCTTCAAATAGAAAATTTGGATGCATTGTCACTTGGGAGATATGTGTAAATTATACATAGATATCAAAATCCTCAAGTATATATTCACATAGAAAGCGATGAATATGATCCAATGATGATGGATAGAGATGATCAAGGAATATAACCCCTCAGTTCACTACCATACTATGAGTATGAATAAAGTGGATGATGTTTTATGTAGAACGGATCCAAAAATTCTATCATTGATGAAAATTGATAGGATCCAATTATATTATATTTGAAAAGGATGGAAATGGTAATTATAATGGAAGGAACATAATCCATCTTTTCACAAATTATTAATCATCCACCCCTTATAGTGAGGAAAAAGGATACTCAAAGGGATGATGTGGAAATTCAGAAAAAGGTGTCATCTATAAGAAAATATAAATTCTTATAAATAAATATTACTGAAGAAGGAGTTGTAAGATTTGAGTCATGGATATGTGTACCATCATGTATTGAGTTATAGAATGATCTCTCAGATGATTCACATTGTTCAACTTTCTCCATACATCCAAGAATCACAAAGATGTATCAAGATCTATGAGACATCTATTGATGGGAAAACATGATGATTGAGATAGATATTTATGTCTTCAGGCTAAAAATTTACAATTTCCAAAAAACATTGTCCTTGATGAAGGTTTCAACCAAACTGAGTGGGTACCATTTACAAAAATGGGACATTTAGACATTCCATTAATATTATAGCCTAAAACTTTTTGATAAGAAGGAATGGAATTTATTAACCTATAAAACTTGTCTCTCATTATAAAATATTTAACTATATAATCCTCAAAAAATGTAACAATTGTATACCACATTTATTTATGATCATTAATGAATGAAGCTGTATAGATATCAATATCATTAATGAGTTCTTTTTTTCAAGATATAAATAGAGATAACATAATGTGTTTTTTCTTCATACATGACCATAGTGGCAGGATATGAATTAACAACATTTATAGCCATGTAGTGTGGGTACTAATTTTCACACCAATAGGAATTATTGTTTCTGTATATAACACAATTCAAAGGACTTGTGGCTTCTTACCATGTTCAAGATACTCATAATAAATTTTCATCCAATGAGGAGAGTTTGTTAGGTGTCATATTTTATCATATTTAATTAAATTATCTGCATTCCATGAAAATTTTTCAACTATTTTCTAACATCCATAGATATTTCCGGACATTTGAATAATTGGAAAGTATTGCACACATTTTTATGAACATGAATTATTTTTCATTTTCATTATGCACCTAACCCAACTGATGTTATGAGTGACTCATGGACCTTTTAAAAAACTATAAAATCACTTGGACAAGCCTATATTGTTTAAGAGATCATACCCACTGAACATAGAATTATCTTAGCACCAACTATTTTACAAGGAAGATCATTTTCCTCAGGAAACATATCAATCAGGATACTAAGTAAATTAGTAAAGCTTATGTCACTTATTTTTCATCAATCATTCAAATTATCAAACATTAATACAATTAAAAAAGTTTTATCATTAGTAAAACTAGTATACAATGGGGTCTTCTCTTAGATATTTAATTTCACAAAAAAATGTACAATCATGTAGGTCATCATGAATTTTCATTTTCATTTATTCCAAAGGATCTCTATCAAAATTTACACTAGAAATTATATCAAGACATCCATAAATCACAATATCATACCAGTTAGTATGCACATTATTGTTTCCCTATATTTAGTCAACAATTTATAGATTCAATCTATTTTATTACAAATAAAATATGTTTGAAACATTTTTGAGTAAATTCATCATGAATAATAACAATGTAAACATGGATAAATGATTTGAGAAGGTTCGAATGCATTCTCTCTTTCAATCATGATGAAATATTTGATGTCATCTTCATAATCCATTTCATCCAATTAGAAAACATCTATTTTTGGTTAATATCCACCCTATTAAGTACAATAATATTTATTTTTGTTAAAAATAAATAAAAATAGATAAGGTATTATTAATCAATGGATAAATTTGTAGATACATCATTAAAATATGATAATTTTCATAAGAATAATGTATGCTCACTTTGGACACCCAATGAAGAAATAAAAAATGTTTTAATGATAAAATAATAGAATTCATTGAAATTGGAATATTATACCCCTTATGAAAATGTTTCACATTGACAAACTCCAGCTAAAACAATAATTTTTATTGTCTAAAATAATATAGGATGGTGTCTGTTGTATTAAATTTGGTAATTGATGATTGATGAATGATTTAAAGCAAAGTGGTTAGGGTTGAAGCTAAATTCCATTAAGGGAAATCCATATGGGATGATATCCACCATGATGTGGTTTCCCAATTTCATAGTTTTTAATCTTGATATAACAATAATGATAGTGCTGGACTACTTAAGTTGAATAATTATCAACATTCCAATGTTACATGGGTATAACTCCAAACTAGTTTTATTTTTAGAAAGAGTAACATGAAAAAGAACTATGGTTGTTCAAGGGTTATATATTCCCCAATATTGGGAATAAGTATTATAACACTCATAAAGAATCATTCAAGAAACATGAAGTTATTTTTATAAGATAATAAGATTCAAATTATGTGTATTTTGATTGTTTTATAGTTTTGGAAATCATCTATTGAAGGGAATTTGTTATATCTACTATGTATTGATGTGTATAGTTATGTTTTCATGTATTGAAAAAGATAGCGATCAAAAATGTTCACACACACAAATAATAATTTTTATTACTTAGTGTGTAATTGTGAAGTAAAATTATGTTTTTAGTGAGAATACTTAAAACATAATCTATGGTAAAAAGTAAATTAATTTCTATATAATCGATTGAAAGTGACTATAACCGTCAGAATCAACTTTCCAGTATTATAATGAATTAAAATCACTAATGGAAACTCCATTATTCCATCTATATCATGTATAAAACACTTATTGGATCTATGAAACTTTTATGTAATTTATTTGAGATGCATTACACATGGAAAATTTCAAATTTTGGTTACAACATTTGTGGAGGACATCGTCATTTTTATTTGGATCATAACATTATAAGTAATGAGGGAAAGTAACAATTATTTGGAGCTATAAAGACAAAATAAGTTATTCCTTGATTGTTTTTATTATTCAATGACTCTAGAAACAAGAAGCTTTCATTAAAGCTTCATTAGAAAAAAACAATGTACATCAATTTATAGATGGAAAAGAGATAAATTCATCCAATAATAAAATATTTTTGTGTAGTATACTTCCATATGTCATGGACACCTTATTCAAATAAAATCATTTTACAAAAGATTTTCAATAAGAAAATGACATGAGCATAAAATATTTTTTATCATGGTATTTCCAATAACTACTAAACTACCATCAATATTATTTAGATAGTGAAAAAAAGTCATTTGGAATGGATATTATTATAAATTGAGTTACTAAATTAATTTCGGTTTTACAATGTGATTGTGTTAATAATGTATTAAAGTGGTATCTATTTTAACATCTCAATCATTTATTCCTTCCTTAATGTCACAACATTAAACTATCGATTACCCTATAGGTTAACTGTTAATATTTTACAGCCTTTATGAATTAGACTCCTTATTCCAAAAAAGAAAATATAAGGTGGGGTTCATGTGGTTGTTGTAAGTCCAAATTGGGATAAATAATGTTAAATACCTTGGCTCCTTCTTTAAGTTTTTTAGAGCTTGTGAAACGTGATATTCCAATCTTCTTTTTGTGTTGTTTTTGTAAACATACAAAATCCATCTTTACTCATTATAATGATGGTTATAAGTAAGTATCTCCTTTTTATACACCCATGCAAAGCTATCCATAAGAAATACTGTGAAATATTTGCTTTTTTGTTTTATTGTTTCTTAATTTTGTAGGATCGATCAGTGAATGTAAAATTAAAGATAATGGTCCCACTAATCATGGTTTATTTTAAGAAAACTGAGCATTAACCTTACAACTCTTGTAGACTTGGTTTTTTTGAATGGAAACATGAAAAAACACAAATTCATTGTGACTTGTCTATAACTGTATAAAAAATGGAGGTTCCATGCAACATACTACTATAGGAGATAACTACCAATATAATTCCACGACACCCTGTTCAGTAATGGCAACACAGTCACCCACTCCCTAGCTGTCCCCATCCATGATTTATTCCATGATGAAAACCAGAGGAGTTTCTATGGCTCTTCTACTCGTAGTGACCCTCCTAACCATAACACCCATACATACCTATATTTCTCAATCATCCACCAAAACTACTATTTTGGTTTCTCCACAAATGAGTAAGTCACCTTCCACATCACTATCATAGGAGCCGTTTCTAGCCATGGGGATTAACTACTATATTCCCACCACTACCCCAGCACCCAGACCTTGATCTTCTGAAGGATTTAGGGTACCCCATTCATCCTCCGATGGAGTAGCCTAAATATATATGTGATATGATCATTATTCTATGTTTTCCCTATATTATAACTTATGGGTTTTCTTGTTTTACTAACTCTTCTATATTTTTTCTTACCTCCCCCACAATTAAAGTTTAAACATACAATTGATTTTGTTTACATTGTGGGTAGCGGAAGTTTTTTCCAAAATGGAACCACCCCCATTGTTTTTTAATGATGGGAAGGTAGGCGTTGGTGGTTGGTGGACAACCCACCAAGTACACATGCATGAGAGGAGCATTAGGGGGTGAGGGTTTCCTATAAAAGGTAAGAGACACATCCCATTTCAACATCTCATCTCATCCCATCAGCATCGCCTCTCATAAACTTATGTCATTTATTTTAGCATTATTATTGAGGTGTTTTCCCCACATATTAAAAAGAGATATTATGAGTGTCTTCTCCTTTTAATAGTGAGGGAGTGTGTACCCACTTTTACCCATAGTGATCATTCTATTTTCCCATAGTTTTTACCCCTTACATTTGGTTGTTTTTCCACATTACAAATTGGGTCTATTTTACATTTAAATTTTCTCACTTCATTTTATCTCATGATTATTTCTGCTCTATGGGCCAATAATTTTTTTTTCTCTTTAAGCATCTTCATAGTGAGGTTATGTCCCGGCTCTATTCACTTCTTTGTTATTAATAATTCTTGTAAATTTGAGTATACACTGTGATTGTGACTTCGATTGATCTTTCACATTAGAATATTTTATTGATATAATTAAATACATTATTATGAAATTGAAGAAGGTTATGTACATATAATGTTTCTGGATGGTGGAAAAAATAGAGATCGAAAAATTCAATGGGAATAATTTTCTCTTGTGGGAAACAAAGATAAAGACAATACTGAGGAATGATAATTTTTGACTGAAAATTGGTGAAATAAAAACAGATGTGATGAAGGAGTATAGTTCTAGTAAGATACAGAATCATGACTTGGAAAACAAATATGGCTAGTACTTCTCGAGAAGGAGATATAAAAATCAGAAAAGCTACTAGGACTGTCGGAAGAATGCATCATCTCAATGATGCAAGAATAATTGACTCAGGAGTAACATGCCACAAGAAATCATGATAGGAATGGTTTGAATAGTATTATATTATCTAGGAATGACTTTTCTACATGGGGAAGGATTAAACCTTGAATATAATTGGGGTTAGTACCATCAAAATTTATATGTGTGATGATATTATTTGAACCAACCAGAGAGTATGCAATGTGAAGGGCATGAAAATCAACATATAGAGTTTTGGAAAATTTGATGATATAAGATGAAATAATCACACCAATTACGGAGTGATGAGAATTTTGAATGGCTCACTAGTGGTAATGAAGTTGTAGAAGATCTCGAAGAACCTATACATTCTTATGGGTGAAACATATATGTAAAAAGAGATAGCTATCAAGTCAAAAATTTAGATGGAAGCTTTTATGACGTTATAGAATCCGAATATTTTCCATATGTAAGAATGAGGCTTGATAATTATAATAGATCAAATGTTATTGCATGGTTTTACAAAGGTATGCTTTCTATTTTGTGATCATTTTGTTTTGATAAAGAAACACATGTTAATGTTCCTAATGTCAACAATAAGAATTGTGGGAATCTAAGAGATGACTCATTATTGCATTTGGAAAGCATCATTTTTATCCCTATGAGGAGCAAGGTACTTTTTATCCTTCATTGATGATTTTTTTGGTGTACATTCAATGTACCTAATAAATAGTAAATAGGATGTTTTTGAAGTCTTCAAACCATTCAATGTGAAGAAGGAACTTGAATTTGGAAAGAAGATAATGTGTTTGAGGACAAACAATGATGGAGAATATACAAGAGAGGAGTTTGATACTTTTTTTCAACAAGAAGGAATCAATAGATATTTTATGTTGATGTACACTCTTCAGTTGAATGGAGTGGATAAGCGGATGGAAAAAACCATGTTGTATAGAGAAAGTGTGATGTTAAAGACTGCAGGAATTGCCAAAATATTATGGGCAGAAGAAGTGAATACCATCTGTTATGTGATCAACTGATCTCTTTTAATAGTGATTGATATGAAGACACCAATGGATATGTGGACTGGTAAAACGACTAACTATTCTTTATTAATTGCTTTTTGAAGTCTATTATATGCAAAATTTATTGACCAAGAAAGATAAAAGTCGTATTTGAGATCCAAGAAATTTATCTTCTTGGGGTATGATGATGGTGTGAAGGGGTATAGTTTGTGTAACCCCACTACTCAAAAATATATAATAAAGGGGTATTTCAATTTTTAAAAGATAATGTGCAAATGAAAATTGATGGAAACATGGAGAAAGAGAATGCAGAAACTAAAAAAGTAAATGTTGAAGAAAAAACCAAGGAAGAACCATTTTACTCTAATGTGTTAATAGGGAATGATAATCAAGTATCAGTTAAGTTCAGACCACGACTATCAACTCAGAAGAAAAGAGAACTCGTATGGAACTTAGACCATGTTACCGAAAGAAATATTGGAGAAATATTCTTTTGTAGAGGATACCAAGAGTCCAAATGTATCCTCATGGATGGCAGTGATGTAGGAGGAACATAAAGCCATGAACAAGAACAATACTTTGGATCTTGTTCCATTATCTCATGGAAGGAAGCATATCTGAAAGAAATAGTTCATTAAGATCAAATTGGATGGAAAGGACTAGATGGTAAGATATAACGCAAGACTAGTGATCGAAGGATTTTCTAAGAAGGTAGATAGTGATTTCAGTGAAATATTTTCTCCTTTTGTTAGACTGATGATTGTTCAGATTTTTCTGGTGATATGTGCTACATATAACTTACATATAATAAAAAAGGATGTAAATATTTCCTTTCTCCCTGGTTATCATGAAAAAGAGATCTATATGTTCCAACTAGAAGTTTTTTTTAAAAGAAATAAAATTGAACTTGGTTTATATGTTGAACCAATCTTTTTACGGTCTCAAGTAGGCACCGAGGTCTTGGTACATGATATTTGATTCATATATCACGAGCTATGGATATAGTAGACTTAATTTGGATCATCGATAAAATTTTATGAATTCTTATGGTAATGATTTCATCATTATTCTATTATATGTGGATGAAATGTTGGTGTTAGGCCCCAATAAAGATCAGATCTAGGAGACAAAGGCACATTAGGATAGGGTGTTTGATATGAAGGACTTGGTACCAGCAAACAAGATTCTTGGGATATAGATTTATCATGATAGAAGTAATTGGATTATTTTGATATCACATAATAATTGAATATGGGGACTTTTGAAATGCTTCAACATAAATTATTCTAATACAATCACTACCCATATTCTCTTTAATTTTATGTTATCCTCAATGAAGATTCATTTATAGTGAAGTAGAGAATATGGAGATCTCTCAAGTACCATATGAATCAATAGTGAGTAGTCTAATGTTCTCTATAGTTTTTACTAGACCATACATCTTACATGCAGTGGGATATGTCAGTTGGTACATGGAGTATCATGTATGGGAGGTTTGGAGCATAGTGAAGAGGATCATGAGATACATCAAGGAGACATCAAATGATGCATTATTTTATGGAGGATCAAATTTCACTATTAGAGGATATGTTGATTCACATTTTGTAGGGTATTATGAGTGGAGGGAGTCCAATACTATTTATGTGTTTATTCTTATAGATGGATCTTTGATCTGGATTTCAATGTTATAGTCATTTTTGGATTTATATAGGATAGAGGTGGAGTACATGGAATCTACACATGATTGCCAAGAGGTGATTTGGATGAGATAGTTGTTGGAGTAACTGAAGCACATAAAATAAAAGATTATAATATATTTTTACAATATGAGTTCCTTGAACAATTTATGGAATCCATGTTTTCATTCTAAGATGAAGAAAATGGAGGTAAAATATCACTTTTTTCGAGATGTGGTGCAGGAAGGAAGTGTGGACATGTAAGAATTTCACACTAATGAAAATCTGGTAGATTTCTCCATGATGACTGTTGACTCTGGTATGTTTAGTAGGTGAAAATCCTTGAGAATCCATATATATATGTGAGAATATTTTCTGAAGATATAAAGGATGTGTGAAAATATAATTCGTTCTCAATCAAATCTCCATGTGGGATATGTTTTGGCAGATGTTTTTTTCCATAATGGCACTTCCCCTCACCTTTTTCAAAGAGGGGAAGGTGTTGGTAGAAGGTTGGTGTCCAACCCACGAAAAACACCAATGTGAGAGGAGCATCAGGGGTTGAGGCTTGCCAATAAAAGGAAAGAGCCTCATCCCATTTCAACATTTCATCTCATCCCATCAACTTCACCTCTCATCATATCTTATCCGTTATTTTAGTTTTATTTTTTAGGATTTCCACAAATATTCAATATATATTTTATGAGGGTTTTATCATTAAATTAGTCACAGTGTGTACACCCACTATTACCCATAGTGATCCTTCTATTTTTCCATGGGTTTTGACCCCTTAAATTTAGGGGTTTTTCCCATTACATATGGTGTCCAATTTACTTCTTCATTTTTCACGTCATTTTATCTCGTTATTATTGTTTCATTATAGGCCAATCATTTTTTTGTCTCAATAGTTTCTTGCAGTGATTCATAATTTAAAATTTTGTTCTTTCCTTATTCCCTTTTAAATAGAAAATATTTTTTGATCCCAACAATGCATTTTTATCAACATCATCATTTTGTACACCCGATAACTATGTTTTCTCACACAAGAGAAAAACTACTTGTTTTATATAATTTTTAATTATTATTTTTTTATTTCTTTTTTTTTATGTAGGTGTATAAAAATATGTTTGTAATAAAATTTGTATTATATATTATATATTATATATTATATATTATATATTATATATAATCATTAAGATTGAATATTCGATTATTAAACACAATTTAAAAATAAAAATAGGGAGTAAATATTATGTGAACACTGTAATTAATTTATTAATAATATAATTAAATAAATAATAATAATATATTTAATATCATAATTAATATTAATATGATTTAGTAAAGTTACATACTGTTTAAAATGGATCGGGCCACCTGATCAACAGATTCATCTTTAACAATGATTAGCGGAATGTTCTAAATGAAAGAACCTGATAATTCATCAATCAACTAATCTTAATTTAGGGCCTAAAAATGAATATGATTTCTAGAGTATCACATTTACAAAATCACTCTTATTGGTCCTCCTTAAAAACATCCCCTTCAACAAAAGATCAAAATATTTTTTTTTGAATATTCATAGTTGTATCATCATTTTTATTCATTGGGCTCAATTAGATCCAATCCTTAAGGGCCATACATGTTGATAAAATTACTCATTGATATGACATAACCTTTTATGAGGGGAGCGTTTCTTTCGATGGATTATCTCTAGCTATGGATCCCATTCGAATAGTAAATACTTTGTATCATTATCTTTTTTTGGAAGAAATAGGAAAGAAAAAATGAGTGCATCAACATGGAAGATATACTGAAGGTAACATCATACTCTAGTATGGATCATGGAACCATGAGAATAAAGATATGATTACCTTTGATCCAGAAGAAGAAATACAATTGGATAAGGAAAATATTCCCAAGGCCTTTAGTTTGAAATCTACCACAAATATCTCAAAATATTTCATTTAAGGTAATCTACCTACTATAATAGATCAAATCTACCTTTATCACTAAAAAATTACTAAATCTAAAAAACAAACCTCATACCTAAAATCCTAGATATACATTGTAATAACATTAAAAAAAATCATCAAGGACTACCACCCCTCTTACCTGATCCCTCTAACCAAAATATGTCATCACATGACCCCACCCATCACAAAACACATTCATCATGAACCATATGACCCCCCCGAGACATCCCCACTAATACATCCACCTTTTCTTCAAACTGTTCTTTATTAAATACCATTAAAATTGAATAAATATGGCCCTAAAAATAACTAACCATGGAGGTGGAAATTTAAATGTGAATATGACATCGACCTCCACACTCCAGAACCCAATTAATCAATATATCCCCTGAGAATTCCCTAGCAAGGAAATGACTACCGAAGAGATGGAATATGATAGAGTATGGTTGTTTTCTCCAATACCGATAGGTAGATTTTTTCAAGATTCAAACCCGCCAATCTTAATGAAAATATTTTCTTTGGAATTTCCATGGACTTTTCAACCCATAGACAGTTTTAATGCTTCAGCGCTAGAGTGGTAAAGGAGGCCCTATCATGGGTTTTATATCTAAATCAATTCTAGAAAATAAGAAAATGTTCGTAATCTCTTACAATGATGATTTTAAATGATATATCATAGTTTCTCACCAAGGTCACACTGATAGCCTATTCCTCTTATGAAATGAAGGTGATATTAGCATTACAAGAATCACTCATAACTATATCACTGCCTCTATCTAATAGCAGGGTGTGCCCATCTGGGATTCTATGTGTTTTCATTAGTTTCCATTAAAAAAATACAATTTAATGCCCGAGAATCTCTAAGGGATGAATTTTAGTGTTCTTTTGGGGCTCTTATCATGGGTGGGGAATTCAATGAAATTATTGTTTATATAGAAAAGAGAGGGGTTTCCCACAGATCCTACACTAAAATGAGTGACTTCTTGTAGGTAGTTTAATTCACAAGTCACTCTTCCATCGGACATGATGGTATCCCTTTCACATGGTTCCATTGGTGCTTAGATAACACCTGCATTGTAGAGTATTTGGATATATTATTGGATTCTTCCAAATAGCTCACCATCATCAACCTCTTACATGTTTCTCATCTTACCACAACCATGTGGTCGAGTTACATATTCTTGTCAACCTTAATACTGACCATAGTAATTTGATATAAGGTATGCTTTTAGATTTTAAATCAATATGATTATGGAATGAGATTGTGATGTTTTGATAAAATCATGTTGGAATATGGAAGGCCCTGGTGTTCACAATAAAATCCACTAGGTCTCCTATAACCACATGTAGTGGAGTTGTAGTCAATTTTATGAATCAGATAATCAATAAATTTCTATCGATAAAAAGATCAAGAATATTCAATCACTTCCCCCATAATATAAAACCCTCTCTATAATACATTCCATGGAAAATGGTCTTAATAATTCCCTCAAAATGAAATAAATCTATTGTCTATTTTGTTCATGTGATATCAACATTAAATAGGGTGACACAAATACTCATTATTTCCATAAAAATCATTTGGGAGGTGATGTAAGAACTTAATTTCTTTTTTGACATCTCCAGAAAAGAAAACTGTATCATAGGAGGATGATATTCAAAGAATTATCTTGCGCATTATCCATGATATATACTACAACAACCTAGAAATTTATAAACAGAATTCCCCTTGCATTTTAATCAAATGTCTTATTATATATTATGGATATAAAAAACACCAGAAATTATTTGGTTTTATTTTATCCTATTATATTTAAATAATTGTTAATCCTGTTTACCATTGATAATATAACAGTTGAATAGTGATCATATGACTTGTATAAATATAAGGTTTTTATAAATCTTATTGACAAATAAAAAAGATATGATGACATCAACCAAAAGGATAGTTCTATATAAAGCCCAATTATCAATGATTTTGTGGGAGATAAAATATTTGGTCTTTTTCCTTGACCACACCAAAGCAGAGATTCAACAACTTATGCATGAGAGAAAATGTTTATAATAGAAGTTCAAGCTCATCAAGATAACGACCAAAACCATGTATGCTAAACCACCCTATGAAATTCTCATCATCATGAACAATATCGTTAGCATGTTTTTTAATGTAATAAAAGGATATTTAACCATACCATAATAATATGTATATTCGTGCTATTTTTTTGACAGAATAGTGTTCATATTTTATGATTATCATCACGTTATAAATAATTTTGATTTTTCATACAATAAAACCGAAATTGTACTATTAATTAGTATTCAATTTAAAGTAATAATTCTATTATAATTAATTAATGTATTTTTTAAATAATTAATCACATATTTTTTAAAATAAATTTTATTAATTATAAATGATCATATAATTTTAATGAAGTCCAAATATAATTTTTTGTAAGGGTTAGAAAACTATTATTATCTGAAAAACCAAGAATTTATTTATAAATATTAATTTTATAAAATGAAAAAATTAAAAATTTTATAATTTTTATTACAAAATAAATATTTTTTTAATTAAAGAATTGAATTTTTCTAATATTTAATTTTTACTAATTTTTTGAGATAGTCAAATTTTTAGGTAAATGTTAACTAATATATAAATATAAGGCTTGAATTATAACATTCTAATTAAACAAAAGTGATCGAATAAATACCATAAATGTTATCCAAGGCCAAATATATTTTTTACCTTTAAAATAATGTGAATTTATTTTTATTTATTAATTTTATGAAGCCTTTATCAATCCTCCAAAACAAATAAAATATTTTAATGTTTTAAAATCATTTCATTAATAGTATGACTCACTTCCACATAGGAAAGTGATTTATTTTATTATGTTAGGGCCTTGTACATGTACTATAATGAATACCATTTCTATTTGGAAGAAAACGTGGGAAAACACCATGATAAGGATTGTAGTTGGGATTATTGTATTACAGAGAGTCCAATACCTATGTTTGAGAAATAATAAAGAATTCCCCAATCATGTCCAATATAAAAGCACCCAATATCCCATTTATATTCAGTAAAAAACCATGGAGAACATCTTTACTCTTACCTCCCCACTCTAGAGTATTACCAAGGTTCCCTAATCAGATAAGAATCCCATCCCAAGAATTTAGAGTCATAGTCTTAAGGTAAGTGTTCTTTTCCTTATCTCTTTTATTCAAGTATATTCTTTATATTATGCAACTTATCTCCAATTTATAATATTGGGATATTTATTTCTAGATATCCAATACTCCCCTTATGACTTATAAATAATTGTAGAACCCTTTTTCTCTCATTAAAACCTCCCATGAACATTTATTCACCCCGGTTATGTGGCAAAAATTTCACCATGATTTTTCATGCTAAACAACTGTGTAGTGAATAACCATACCCATTTACAACCAAGGGTGTTCACCTTTATGCACATAAAATTCTTGATTTGGGACATAAAAATATTTAATAAATAATTCTTGATAATGGAATAAAATTTTATTTTGACTGAATCTATGTTTTATGATCCATGTGACACACTTAAGTATGTGAATTAAATGAAAGTGACAGGTATGCCAAGAATTATATAGCTCTCTAATGAAATGAGTAATATTTAGTCTAATGGGGGTTCAAAACCCATTGGGCGCAGGTTACTGTAGCAGTACTGTAGCGGGCACTGTAGCAGCGGCGGTACTCTTGATCGGCGGGCACTGTATCGGCGGCAGGGCACTGTAGCAGCGGCAGGGTACTGTAGCGGTGGCGCTACTGTAGCGGGTACTGTAGCAGCCGGGTTACTATTCACAGAATAGGAATTTGGCCAAAAATTTGGGCCTACGGGCTATGTAATGGGCTTCTAGCCCACTGGGCCTTCGGGCTATGTAATGGGTCTCCCTCTACCCAGTTAAAAGAGGTCTTTGCTTTGATTTATTAATAAAAATGAGGCTTCGGCCCCAACCTTTCAAAAAAAAATGATTCCTCCATGGGACTTTATCCATCATTATTTCTTTGTAGTTATCCTTGACCTATGTTTATGATGTTATTTTTTTATATTGCTTCCATATTTCCCATGGTTCCTTTATGATTGTCATGTTATATATTCTCCCATTATTCATGTTTATAATTCATTCTCCATTTATTCCCCATTTATATCGTACGGTCCAATAGGTATTTTTTCATTTCATGTTACTCTATGTTTATTACCTTACTAGCCTTTATAGATTACCCCTTTCTTATGTATATCCCTACGTGATCCCCTATAGTTTTAAGTACAAGCATTTTAAAAAAAACATTTCTATAAAGTTGATGTATTGTATATTTTAAGTTGTCATATAATGTATCTATATACCAAAGAAAATGTACTTACCAATCTTCTAATTTTTATTATTTTTAATTTAAATAAATAAGTTATGTGTCAATGTGAAATACAGATCAAGGTTTTCGTAGTTGGCATCATAGGAAACATTTTCTTATTTTTGGGATTAAGATCAGAAAAATCTAGGAAAAACCTTGGGGATAAGGCTATGTATGTGAAAACATCTCTAACATTTGTTTATCATATAATATTTTGTAAATCAATAATTTAAAACCCTATTTGAATACTAAAAGTATATGTGGGTATAGAACAATGTACAGAGCAATAAAACCCAACAACCTCGTGTTGGGATTGACTCAACAGAGAATTAGTGCATGAAAACATGACTTGCTACACAGCTTGTTTGAAACTCTTAATAAATATACTATTCATAATTCATAATTTCATTATAAACCATTATAAATGTTAAAAAATAACCATAATAATATATTTTATCAAATAGATCACGGATAACATAGATTGAATCCTATAAATTCATTTGTCCAGAAAATACATGTAATTTATAAGTTATATAAATTATTTTCATTGGATTCCCATTTATATTCATAGTAATTATAAAAAATCACCATTAATTTTACTTTTATTCTATCTAATGGACTGAAATGAGAATAATTAGGTAATAAAACAATTTGACGAGCAATGTGATGATTGCCCCAACGAGATTACCAACTCAATAGTTATGGGTATCTTGAACATTGGGATAATATTAACTTAGTTGGCTCAGGTTTTGAATATAAACCTAGATTTGGAGGATCACCCAAACACTCCTAATAAATAATAGTATTCAATTTGGAGAATTATTCAAGAAAGCCCTCCACAATCTTCAATTGAACATCTAATCTATTAATCATGGAACAATTTGTAAATTTAATTGAGAAGATCTTTTGCATCCTGTAATGATCTGAGAAAGAGAAGGTTTTATTGGTAGGTTATCATATGGAGGGAGAATCTGCTCAGTCATGGACATTAATAATGAATTCAAATACTAATAAAGATATCAAAATGGTGTGGTAGAAGGAAATTTAGAAGATTTTTTTTGATAAATATTTTCTTCTCACTCTCAAACATAAAATGGAAAATGGATTTCATTTCCCTAAATAGAAAAGATGATGATTATATTGGGGAGTACAAGGAAAAAATAAAAATAATTGCATGATATGACTCCATATTTGTTGTTTCCTCTGAATGAAAGGTTTACCACTTCTTTGGTTTATTAACAATTAGTATATGAAAATGCCTATAAAACTGATAATTTTATAGCTATTAGAATATTTTACAATGTTCCCTCAAAGTCAAAATAGAGATCTATGTATCTCAACGGTATGATAGGGATATAAATAATAACGTGGAATTTAATTCTTATGATATGATGGGGAAATATAATGGTCCTAATAAATTTCAACATCCCGCATTCCAAATATTTTTAAAGAAGAACCCATATATTTCCTAAGGGTGGTGAGGAAATTATTTAAAAGCTGGGAGGAAGGGAACATAAATAGTGATTTCTTATAGTAGAAACCCACCAATGCTATGGTGTAAAGAAATCCTCTTGAAAACCCTCAGTTCATTTTTCATTACATCGACTAAAAAACAATGAATCTTTTCATACTAGTGCACTATTCAAAGTGAATTTGGAGAAAACCAACAAAATCCAAGTGAGAAAGGGAGTTCTTTCATCATCAAAACTATTGTGGTGGATCCCGAAAAGGAATTTGTGATAGGTACGCCTATTTTTCATTCAATAATAGTTAACATACTTTTTGATTTTGGTTCTATTAATTCCCTCATATTAAGAAATATTTGTAGAACTATTCTAACACCACCATAACGCATCAAAGTAGCGCTATCAGTGAAAATATAAAATGGGTAATTTATTGCGTCTTTAGAATATAAATCCTCTTTTTTCAATATTTATGAATGATGATCCTAGTGAAACTTTTCATACTCATGATTGTGGAATTTTATGAAATTTGTGATATAGATTGGATTTACCTATATTAAACCAATTTAAATTTCCTCAGGAAAGAAATCACTCTTCGTATTTTGAATCATCCTCCAATTATATACAATAGAAAAGTATAGGATTAATCTTATTTATAACCCACGTCTTAAGATCAGATATTATTTTCATATGAAAAATCTTCTCAAGATCAAATGATTGAGTCTAACTAAAGAATCATCCTTGAATACATGCCCATTGTGATGGAAAATTATAATGTGATTCCCAAGGAACTTTCTGGTCTTCCTACTAACTAAGAGGTTGAATTTTCAATCGACCTTATATTTGTGGAATTTCCACTCTCCAAGAATCTATAAAGAATTAATATTTTTAAATTTTAAGATGTGAAGAAAAAACAGCATAAAAATCAAGATAAAGGGATCATACAACCAACTGCATCAACATAAAGGGCACCTTTCCTCTTATCAAGAAGAATGATGGGTCAACACCACTTTCCATTGATTATCATGAGATAAAAAAGAACAAAAATAAATACCAATTATCCTCTACCATGAATTAATTACATGTTCAATCAAATGTGTGGGGAAAAATACCTCACCAAGGTGGATCTGAAGTCATGGTATTACTAAGTATTGGTGAAGAAAGAGGATATCCCCAAGATTTCTTTCCACACAAGGAACTAATGCTTTCAGTTCATAGTAATTCCATTCAGACTCACTAATGCTCTATAAATCATCATGGATGGGATTAATAGAGTCTTTTGGAATTACCTAAATAAATTTTGGTAGTCTATATATATGATATTATAATATAATATAAAACAAAATAGGATCAAGATGAGAATCTGGTATTGTGCTAAAGACACTGAGAAGCATTAAGTGATGTAATAAAAATTTCATTTCTTATTGAAGAAAGTATCATTATTGGGGAATATCATCACATGAAATGGGATATATGTACAACCTTCAAAGATAGAAGAAATTTAAGGGTAGAAGATTCCAATATCTATTGAATATATATATATAGTTTCTATGGATTAACATTGTACTATCATTGAATTTTCATAAATTTAATGAAAAATGTAAAATTGGTAGCCTATGCTTGAAGAAAGTATAAATTTCACAAATAGAACTAACAAATGTAAGATCTTGAGTTGGATACATTGATATTGACTTTGAAAATATGATGGAATTCTCTATTTGGAGAGAATTGTGATATATATATAGATAAAAAATCCTCAAGTATATATTTACATAGAAGAGATGAATATGTGACAAAAACGATATTGAGATATGATCAAGGTCTATGACGGCTGAATACACTACCATCCTGTAAAATCGAATAATGAAGAAGATGTTTCATGATTTGGGTCATGGCAATGTATACCATAAAATCATGGGTTAAAGGAGGAGCTATTGGGTGATGTACATAGTTAGACATTCTCCATCCATCCCGAAAGTACAAATATGGATAGAGATCTCGAAGAGGTTTATAGGTGGGAAAACATTAAAAGGAGATCATAGAATATACATTATAATGTCTTTTATATCATCATGTAAAGGATTAAAGTAAAACAATATATGGGGATGACTAAACAATTACCCATACCTACATAGAAATGGGAAAACATCACTATAGTCTTTGTCACCAGCCTTTTGAAGACATAAAGAGAAAATAAATCTATCTGGGTTATTGTGCATAATCATAAAAATAATGAAAACTCCATTGTAATTCAAGTATACTTTTCACTCGATCAATATGAAATGATGCATATTAGAGATGTGGTTAGACAAAATGGAAGACCAATATTGATGTTATCTAATCGAGACCCAATATTTACCTCTATGTTATAGATGAGTATACAACATGCTCTAAATACAGAGTTGAACATCAGCACAGATGATCACTTTCAAGATGATGTTCAGTCTGAGTGGACTATTCATACACTTGTGGAAATATTCGGAGGATACTCAATTGACATCAAAATAGAATGGGACCAAAAATATTCTCTTGTCGAGCTCTCATTCAATAATAATTTCCTTTCAAGCATCTAAATGGATCCCTACGATCAACATTATGGGAAGAGGTACAAAACACCAATATAGTGGGATGAATTTGGTGAATGAAAATAGCTAGGTTCTGAAAAGGTCAATGAAATGTTAAAAATGTTTAAGAACATTCAACAACACATCAAGGATTATCAGAGTCAAAAAAAGTTCTATGCTAAAAATCGATTATGACATCTAGAGTTTCATGTTGGTAACATGGTATTCCTCTTCATATCTCTATGGAATAAATTCATTAAATTTCCAAAGAAGGTAAATCTTAGTTCAAGATACATCATCCCCTTTGATATTCTTGATCACATTAGAGTGGGGTCTCATTGACTAGAACTCCCACATAACCTATCTTAAGTACTTTATGTCGTCCATGTATCTCTCTTGAAAAAGTATATACTAGAACCAACACATGTACTCAATAAATAAGTGGTACCATTGGATAATGATCTCTCATAGGTTGAGCAGCAAGTCAAGGTCTTATAATATAGAAAAAAAGTTATACAAAATAAGGAAATGCACTTTTTCAAAGTGTTTTGCAGAGACCAAAAGTGTGCATAAGTGATGTGGGAACTAGTGGAAGTTATGAAACCAAATTACCCTAATCATTTTTATTGTGGGGAAAATAAAAATTCTAGGGGGAATTTCTGATGGGTGGAATATTGTTGTGACCCAAACATTTATAAATAAAATTCTACTTGAATTTCAATCAAATGTATTATTATATATTATGGATATTGAAAACTCATGAACTTATTTAGTTTTATTATATGCTATAAAATTTTAAATATTATTAATCATCTTTATTATTGATAATATAGTCATTGAATAGTGATAATCTATTTAGTATAAATATAGGGTTTTGATAAATCCAATTATAAAAGACAAAGGATGTGATGTACTCAACTAGTTGGATCATACCCCACATGTCCCATTTATCATAGATTTTGAGGGAGAAAGCATATTTGGTATTCCCCCTTGAAAAATCCCATGATTAGATCCTATAAATTTAGAATAAGGGAAACTATTTATGAGATTAGTTAAATCTCATTGAGATCATGACCCAAACCATGTACTCCAAACCACCCCATGAAAGTATCACCATCACACACTATACCATTAGGTATCTTTCTGCTTTATTGAATGGATATGTATCAATCATATATTAATAAGAATATTTTATTTTATTTTCAATATAATAATTTTCAAATTTTCTTCTTATCATTACTATATTAGTTTTTTTATTTTTATACAATAAGAAAATTGTACTCTAAATTTGTATATAAATTCAGATAAAAGTTTATTTTTATGAAATGATGTATTCTTAAAATAAATAATATAATATTATTTTTAAATAATATTTATTAAATATAAATGATCATATAATTTTTATAAAGTCAAATGTATATTATATAAGGGTTCAAAAAGTGTTATTATAAAAAAAAACTCATCATTTCTCAATAAATATAGATTTTATTTTAAAATATAAAATTCAAATAATTATAAAATTATTTTTTAAAAATAAATATTATTTTTTGTACTCTGACATGAAAATTATCCAATGGTAAATGTTTTCATAATTCTATGAGGCAGTCAAATTTTCAGGTAAAAAATTAAATACCATAAAAAATATACGGTGGGTATTATGAGATCATAATGAATGAAAAGTATTTAAATAAATAAAATATAGGGTATACAAGACCAAATATATGTTTTTCAATTAAAATAATGTGTTATTATGTTCATTCTATTCATCTTTAATGTCTTCTAGAATCCTCTAAAACTGTTAATATGTTTTAATATTTTTAAATGATTTCTTTAAGAGTACGACACACTTACACACACAAAAAATGGTATTATTCTTTTTATGTTCCCATTTGGAATTATTAATTAATGAAAACTACTCCACTTTTTTAGAAACCAAGGAAAAACTATGGTATGGTTTGTGGTTTTGTTTACATTAGTATATAGAGACCAAAACCTATGTTGGAGAAATAACAATGAATTCACCACCCATTTCCTATATATATCCACCAATTCTCCCATTTATCTTTACTAAAAATCTATAGATCATTTCCTTACTCTTCTATTGTAACACCCTGAGATTTTATGAAAAATATTCTTTTTAATTTCATTAATGTCTTGTGTTATACGCTACACCAAAAGGAGCTTGCACAACACGCATCCTTGACTTTCCTTTCATTACACGCAATCACGACCTTCCTTGATAGCGTGTGTAGTACGCAATACCGAGTTTCACTAAACAACGATATGCTATTAAAATATTATTAAAACTAGCTGTTATGAATAGTAATAACCACTTTTTGAAATTTTGTAATTTTTTTTTCAAAATGGACTTCATTTTTGGATTCGGAATATTAAAATTAGCTTAGGGTAAAATTTTGGTACTTTTCGGATAACTTTCATATTCTGATGAATAGTGAAAATTACTAAATTTTAATTAAAAACAACTTTTTTAATAGAAATAATTAATAGTGATAAATTATTAATTTGAGTGGTTTTAAAGTATATTTAGAATATATTTTTACAATTTAATACAATTTTGGTCATTGGATGTAATTTCACATTTAAACCAGACATAAACAAGTGTCAATCTTTTGATAGTTACTATCTCTTAAAAACACACTATTTGTTTTGATGACGGGAATTAATTTTTAAATTAATTAATGCAACTGATATTTTTTGAATTTGATAAAATAAACATCATTTTTGAATTCATAATATCAAATATAGATTAGGCCTAATTTTTGGTATTTTTCTGGAAACTTTCATTTTTTGATGAATAGTGAAACCACTAAGTGGTAGTTAAAAAAAACTGAATTTTTCATAAAACATAATTTTCCCGCTTCTGTTAGTGGAATTTCGAAAATCCGAGAGACACGGTTAATATCAAGGACTAAAATGTGGTTCAATGAGATGAGAATAATTTTTGGTGAATAGTAACTTTTGACTTTTTTTACCACGGTTAAAAGTAAATAGGGTAATTAAGGGTAAAGATGATATTATTATTACCCTAACACATGTCCTAATTCTATTGGATAAGTGTAATTTGACCAAAAAAAACTTAGGAATAAAATATGACCATTTTGGCCCACTTGGATTAGATTAGGACATTTATTATTAATTTATTTAAAGAAGAGTTAAAAGAGTTAAAATCAACGTTTATTTACTAAAACATTTTTAATATGGGGTTATACATAAGATAAATTCGACTATAAATATTAATTAGAAAGATAAAAATATTTCCTACATAATGGTATTTTATTTGTAATTTTTAGACATTAAATAATTTAATTTATTTATGACACAACGATGATGCAGTAATTATCTTATTAATGAAATATTGACATAACTGATGTTATAAATACCCAAATAAATTTAATTTGAGGCTATTTATGAATTCCGAAACTTTTCTAGGTTAATATGACATGTTATTATTGATTTAATTAACTTTTTTCGAACTGATCTTTCTGTTATGAGTTTTACAAAAATCAATTACTAAATAGTGTCAAAATTGACATAAAATAGTTTTTAAAACAAATATTATATTATTAATTGTTATTTTATTCCTAAAAATATAAGGTTCGGCCCAATGACTTACATAAGGTTATATATATTAATAATAAACAATTTGGGGTTTTTTTGGCTTCTTATAGTAAGTTTATTAACCTTATAGTGTAAGAACACAAGAAGACAGGGTAAAAGTAAAATTATTTAACTTAATGTTAAATCTAAATGATAAGGTTAAAATAGGAACCTAAACTTGTCTAAATTCTATTGGATGAGAGGATTTCGACCCATCCCCACCTTAGCCTCGAAATAAATCAATTTGGAGCTATTTAAAACCGAACTTGACTTTATAATAAAATAATATTTTTAGTTATTCCAAAGGTGCCCCTCTCCTCCCTTATAAAAGGGCACCTCCTCCCTCTCTCCCTCACACAACATTGAGCCTTCAAGCTCGGCCAACCCCTGACAAATTCTCTTCTCCACTTCCCTAGAAACATCCTAAAGGTTCTGGTCTTCCTCAAAGACCAATTTTAGTTCCCTAAGTGGAGGTCTCAAAGAGGCGCTTCAAAGAAGAGGAGGTTCGGACACTTACGAAGCAAATCGGACCTAATGTAAGGGAAATATCACAATCTCATTTTTATCTGAGATTGTTTATACTTTGAAATTTACTGAGATATATTTTATTATCCACATCCATGTTTCCTTCATATGTAATATTATTTCCATCCACCTACAATTGTTTAAATTCAATTTTACCCTTCATGAAGTTTTTAGTAAAAGATATGAAAGGAATCTTTTGTCGTTTTTCATACGAGGTACTTTTTTACTTTTCCGACAAAAGTACGAGAAGATTATTTTTTTTAACTTATACGGAATGAATGGATTTTTAAAACATTATTTCAAAGAAGCTTCCTTTACAAGTTTTCAAGTTTATTTTTAATCAACTTCTTTTAGTTTATAATTGTACGACATGTTAAGAAAGGAAAAGTGTTTTTGAAGCAGAAAGGATATTTTCCTCAAGAATGGAGTTCAAGTGTTTTACCAAAATTATTTTCCATCTATGATAATATAGGGTTCTGTTTCTATCCCTATTATTACATGGATTTGATTATGTTTTGATGGAAATATTTTTATGAATTCATTTATCTTATATGAATTGTTTTATGATATCACGATGTTTAAGATTCCCATTTTTATTCCATGGGTTATGCAATGATGTATGATTTATGATTTTTGTGGCACACATAAGAATGGTTTCATTATGAGATGGGTGGGACCTATATCTCCCTCCAATGCATTGGGTAAAGATTTTTTATCTCATGAGATAGAAATGGTTGGAACGGTAGGTTATACCGGTTCAGTGAAACAGGACTGAAACGAGGGTGACTCGGTTCAGAAAGGGACTTTGTCCACTAAGATAGTCTTGGCAATGAGTCTTGACTAACAAGAAATGATTCTCTATGATTATGTGTGTATGCCACAAAGTTTCATGTTTTATGTTATGATTATTGTGATTACATTTCACTGCCGTGATTTATCCCATGTTATTAAATTTTGATCTCTTTTGCAGGTTAAGATTTACAAAAATTATGTTCTTATGTATACGATGCGATTGATATTTCTTTTGTTTACCCTTAGTGATCATTTGAGCTCACCCTTTTATGTTTTCGTTTCCCCAAGATATAAAGAAAGGTTTTAGGTATAAAAAAAGGAAGATATTTATGGGATATGTTGAAGATATTTCACCAGGATTAGTAGATTATATTCCAAGTTTCCAAAGACACTAAACTATTACGATCCTTGTGTGTGTCTGTTTTTGTTATGTACTAAGTATTCCGCAAATGTAATGTAATGTCAATGTACGTCAAGCTTTGGGTCTCTACAGTTGGTATTAGAGGAAAGGTTTAGTCAACCTTTGGAAACTAGGATGTGAGAACTTTAGTGAGATCCCTAGAGATATTTCTAAGTAATGTCTAGGGATGTCCCTAAGGTTAAGTATACGTATAGGTTATAGTACTAGAATTACGCTAACGATCATAGAATTAAACCTAAGATGTTAGATATTGAAGGTACTCCCCCTTTATTATGTTGTTTTCCCTAGCATGATTTTTGCCTCTCACACTATTCTTTTTGGGTTTTAGATGATGGCTGGAACCCGAAGGAACCGTGTTGATCAATGAAATGGACAATGCAATGATTGCCCTCCTGAACAAACAAATGTTATGGGAGATGGAGTGCAAAATCTTATTGTTATACTTACACAAGCTATGAATCATTCTGGACTTCCAAATGAGCAGAGAAGGGAACAATATTCTATTGAGTCCTTCATGAGGAAACGTCCACCTTCTTTCAGTGGGACTTCCGATCCACTTGTTTCTGAACAATGGATCAGTACCAGTGAAAAGATATTTTCAGTTCTTCAATGTTCTGAACATGATAAATTCATCTTAGCAGTATATCTTTTGGAAGGTGAAGCTGATCAATGGTGGAATCTTATCAAGAATACGAGGCCAAGAGATGAAATTGAGTCCATGGAATGGGACTAGTTCAAGAACATGTTTTTCAGTAAGTACTTCCCTCGTATTCTTCGAACAAAGATGGAAAATGAGTTTTTTGAGCTGAAGCAGAAGGATGATGAATTTGTTGGTATATACGAAGCGAATTTTACAAGACTTGCAAGGTATGCATCTGGCATTATCATCCAACCTGAAAGTAAAGTTGATCGATTTTTCAGTGGCTTAAAACCAAGTCTTCGAAGGGCATTAGCTATAAGAGACTTCAGTAGCTATGAATAAATTGTGCGTTGTGCTATCAAGGTAGAAATGGAAGTTGGTGTTACATATCCATCTCATGGTTTTGACAAGAAACGAAAGATGGAGTTCAAGGAGAAATCTCAGAATAATGGTGAAAAGAAGATGAATGTTTCCTTATGCACAAAGTGTGGAAAGAAGCATGGTGGAGATTGTATTAAAGGGACTAGAAAATTTTTTAAGTGTGGAAAAGAAGGTCATCGAGTAGCTGAGTGTCGAAGTAATGGAAAGAGGGTTTTTAATGATGTGAATAAAGCAAACACTACAGAGAACGCACCACCAACACTTCAATGCTTCAAGTGCAAGGAAATGGGGCATTATGCTAATAAATGCCCTAATACAAGGGTTAGTGATGATCGACATGAGCAACCACTTAAGGAAAAGGACAAAGGGAAGTCACATGCGATCACTATTGGCGATGTTGAATATGACAACGATATGGTGGAATGATCAAGTGTTTATGTAATGGGATTCCAAAATAATGTTGTATCATGGAGTATTGGAATATTTATGTATTGGTCTAATGTGGTATTCAAAGTGATTGAGATATTTTTGGAAATAATATGATATGCGCATAATGAAGGGAAAACGAGAAAATGAAATGTTTAACTGTATTCATGAGCTCATCATTGATATAAGGACTAAGTGATATCATGGCTTGAGTATATAGAATTTTGAGGATTTTGGTATGTAGAAGGTGTTAACTTTTAACTGCATTCATGTTTTCACTAAGGTTCAATGGGTATTAATTCTTCAAGAGAATACATGATTAAGGTATTCACATGTTTGTAATTTGACCAATAAGATATATCTTATGATATATGGGGGATAAATGATGGCATTCATGTGATTGTTCTGTGACATTTCAAGTAATCATTTTCTTTATACTATGAGCTTGGACCGAAGTATTTTAGATAAGCCTAAAGATTAGAATGAATTATGTTGGACATAAGTTAGGATAAAAAGTTTTTCGATATTATTGATGGGATGTTATAGTAATATAGCTTTAGAAAATGGACAACCTGCAGGACGGGCGACAGCCCATCGCGTCGGACAAGGCTGTGGGAATCGAATCCACAACCGAAGTGCGACTGGCCTTTATCGCCTACCACTGGCCTACAGGAAGTCCCTGTTTAGTAGAAACTAGTTTTATTATATTAAGAAGTATGATATATGAAGTATAAGTCCATTTTAGGAACCATATATGATTAATCTCACTATAGAATGACTTATGTATATTTAATAACTTTTGCTAACCTTTTGTTTGAGACAGATGGAATGACCCGTCATTCTATCACATGATCTGCTAACACTTAACGAATAAGAAATTCAACTTCATTTATTTAAGAGATGAAGTGGAAATTGTTCAAGGCACGAACAACAATGATATTGTACCAAAATAAAGTAAGTATTTATTCTAATTCAAATTCTTCAACTTTAGGGAAACGATCTTGAAAACCAAAAAATGTTGTCCTAGTGCTCTTATATCTGATTAATCAGATGGTACCTTAGATCATCACAAATTTATGGATTTGTGATTGTTGGCTTTTCCATAGCCATGTTCTCTACCACTCTCCATCAGAACATGATGGTTAGATTTTTCTTCCATATCCATATTTTCACCTATGTTGAAACCCAGTGATTAGTTTATTTGGGTAACCGTTATGCTTCATACTTTTGTTTTTAAAGATTGGTTTTGGTATTCCTTTTTACGATGTGGGTTTCTATTAAAGAAACTTTCGAGTAGTAAACCATTCATAACCCCGACGAATTTCGAGGGCGAAATTCATTTTAAGGGGGGTAGAATGTAACACCCTGAGATTTTATGAAAAATATTCTTTTTAATTTCATTAATGTCTTGTGTTATACGCTACACCAAAAGGAGCTTTCACAACACACATCCTTGACTTGCCTTTCATTACACGCAATCGCGACCTTCCTTGATAGCGTGTGTAGTACGCAATACCGAGTTTCACTAAACAATGATATGCTATTAAAATATTATTAAAACTAGCCGTTATGAATAGTAATAACCACTTTTTGAAATTTTGTAAATTTTATTTTTCAAAATGGACTTCATTTTTGGATTCATAATATTAAAATTAGCTTAGGGTAAAATTTTGGTACCTTTCGGATAACTTTCATATTCTGATGAATAGTGAAAATTACTAAATTTTAATTAAAAACAACTTTTTTAATAGAAATAATTAATAGTGATAAATTATTAATTTGAGTGGTTTTAAAGTATATATAGAATATATTTTTACAATTGAATACAATTTTGGTCATTGGATGTAATTTCACATTTAAACCAAACATAAACAAGTGTCAATCTTTTGATAGTTACTATCTCTTAAAAACACGCTATTTGTTTTGATGACGGGAATTAATTTTTAAATTAATTAATGTAACTGATATATTTTGAATTTGATAAAATAGACATCATTTTTGAATTAATAATATCAAATATATATTATGTCTAATTTTTGGTATTTTTCTGGAAACTTTCATTTTTTGATGAATAGTGAAACCACTAAGTGGTAGTTAAAAAAACTGAATTTTTCATAAAACTTAATTTTCCCGCTTCTGTGAGTGGAATTTCAAAAATCCAAGAGACACAGTTAATATCAAGGGCTAAAATGTGGTTCAATGAGATGAAAATAATTTTTGGTGAATAGTGACTTTTGACTTTTTTTACCACGGTTAAAAGTAAATAGGGTAATTAAGGGTAAAGATGAAATTATTATTACCCTAAAACATATACTAATTCTATTGGATATGTGTAATTCGACCCAAAAAAAACATAGGAATAAAATATGACCATTTTGGACCACTTGGATTAGATTAGGACATTTATTATTAATTTATTTAAATAAGGGTTAAAAGAGTTAAAATCAAAGTTTATTTACTAAAACAATTTTAATATGGGGTTATACATAAGATAAATTCGACTATAAATATTAATTAGAAAGATAAAAATATTTTCTACATAATGGTATTTTATTTTTAATTTTTAGACATTAAATAATTTAATTTATTTATGACACAACGATGATGCAGTAATTATCTTATTAATGAAATATTGACATAATTGATGTTAAAAATACCCAAATAAATATAATTTGAGACTTTTTATGAATTCCGCAAATTTTCTAGGTTAATATGACATGTTATTATTGATTTAATTAACTTTTTTCGAACTTATCTTTCTGTTATGAGTTTCACCAAAATCAATTACTAAATAGTGTCAAAATTGACATAAAATAGTTTTTAAAACAAATATTATATTAATAATTGTTATTTTATTCCTAAAAATCTAAGGTTCATCCCAATGACTTACATGAGGTTATATATATTAATAATAAACAATTTGGGGTTCGTTTGGCTTCTTATAGTAAGCTTATTAACCTTATAGTGTAAGAACACAAGAAGACACGGTAAAAGTAAAATTATTTAACTTAATGTTAAATCTAAATGATAAGGTTAAAATAGGAACCTAAACTTGTATAAATTCTATTAGATGAGATGATTTCGACCCATCCCCACCTTAGCCTCGAAATAAATAAATTTGGAGCTATTTAAAACCGAACTTTACTTTATAATAAAATAATATTTTTAGTTATTCCAAAGGTGCCCCTCTCCTCCCTTATAAAAGGGCACCTCCTCCCTCTCTTCCTCACACAACTTTGAGCCTTCAAGCTCGGCCAACCCCTGAAAAATTATCTTCTCCACTTCCCTATAGCAACATCCTAGAGGTTCTGGTCTTCCTCAAAGACCAATTTTAGTGCCCTAAGAGGAGGTCTCAAAGAGGCGCTTCAAAGAAGAGGAGGTTCGGACACTTACGAAGCAAATCGGACCTAATGTAAGGGAAATATCACAATCTCATTTTTATCTGAGATTGTTTATACTTTGAAATTTACTGAGGTATATTTTATCATCCACATCCATGTTTCCTCAATATGTAATATTATTTCCATCCACCAACAATTTTTTAAATTCAATTATACCCTTCATTAAGTTTTTAGTAAAAGATATGAAAGGAATATTTTGTCGTTTTTCATACGAGGTAATTTTTGACTTTTCCGACAAAAGTACGAAAAGAATATTTTTTTTATCTTATACGAAATGAATGGATTTTTAAAACATTATTTCAAAGAATCTTCCTTTACAAGTTTTCAAGTTTATTTTTAATCAACTTCTTTTAGTTTATAATTGTATGACATGTTAAGAAAGAAAAAGTGTTTTTGAAGCAGAAAGGATATTTTCCTCAAGAATGGAGTTCAAGTGTTTGACCAAAATTATTTTCCATCTAAGATAATATAGGGTTCTGTTTCTATCCCTATTATTACATGGATTTGATTATGTTTTGATGGATATATTTTTATGAATTCATTTATCTTATATGAATTGTTTTATGATATCACGATGTTTAAGATTCCCATTTTTTATTGCATGGGTTATGCAATGATTTATGATTTATGATTTTTGTGGCACACATAAGAATGGTTTCATTATGAGATGGGTGGGACCTATATCTCTCTCCAATGCATTGGGTAAAGATTTTGTATCTCATGAGATAGAAATGGTTGGAACGGTAGGTTATACCGGTTCAGTGAAACAGGACTGAAACGAGGGTGACTCGGTTCAGAAAGGGACTTTGTCCACTAAGATAGTCTTGGCAATGAGTCTTGACTAACAAGAAATGATTCTCTATGATTATTTGTGTATCCTACAAAGTTTCATGGTTTAAGTTATGATTATTGTGATTACATTTCACTGCCATGATTTATCCCATGTTATTAAATTATGATCTCTTTTGCAGGTTAAGATTTCCAAAAATTATGTGCTTATGTATACGATGTGATTGATATTTCTTTTGTTTACCCTTAGTGAGCATTTGAGCTCACCCTTTTATGTTTTCTTTTCCCCAGGATATAAAGAAAGGTTTTAGGTATAAAAAAAGGAAGATCTTTATGGCATATGTTGAAGATATTTCACCAGGATTAGTAGATTATATTCCAAGTTTCCAAAGACACTAAACTATTACGATCCTTGTGTGTGTTTTTTCTTGTTATGTACTAAGTATTCCACAAATGTAATGTAATGTCAATGTACATCAAGATTTGGGTCTCTACATCTATACCCACAATAGATTCTTCCAAAGGTTCCCCTAGCTCTGAATAATCCCCTCACAAGCATTTGGAGTCAAACTCTCGAGGTAGGGGTTCATTTCCTTCTCCCCTTATTTCAAGTACCTTTATTATCTTATGATTTATATCTCCATTTATAGCACTAGGATATGTTATTTCATATCCACTTTACTTCCCATATCATGTATAAATAATTATAGACTCATTTATATCTCATTAATCCCTCCAATGAACATTTACTCACCCCTGTTATACTGTCAAAATTTAACCATGATGTTTTATTCCAAAAAATTGTGTAGTGAATACACATATCTATTTCCTTTCATGGGTATTAAATTTTATGAAAATATACTAATTTAATGGAGAACTACATGTATTTATCCCACAATCAATGATCATAGAATAATATATGATAATGAATTTATCCATGTTTTATAATCTATGTGTTACACTTAAGGATGATAATAAAATGGATGTGACATGGGATCTCGTAAATATATAAAATTATAATGGATTGGGTAATGTTTAGACTCACGAGAAATCATGTTGGGATAGAGAGTATACCTGATTCCTTTATGTAACTTTTACCATCATGAAATCATGTAATATAGTCATGAACTCTATTTATGATCCAGTGATTTAAGTTGTTGCCACTTTTATCATATTTCCTTTATGATTATCATTCTATATCATGTCTCATTGTTCATCTTTATGATTCATACTCCATTAATTAACCATTGATAATAATATTTTAATACATGTGTTATTATTTTCTTTTTACACCATGTTTATTCCCTTAATGGGATTTATAGGACACCCCTTTCTTATGTATATACCCAGGTTATCAAATTTAGTTTTATGTATGATCATGTTAAGGAAGTTTTAAATAAATATGATGTATTACCTATTTTAAGTTTTTATGTAATGTAACTAATTCCCAATGAAAATATAATAGTCGATAATAAAGTTTGTATTAAATGTAATTTTATATAAGAAATCGTGTATTTATTTTCAACAAAGAGATGGGTTGTCATATCTACTCGGTTGGAGAATCTTGCAATCCTAATAAGATTACACCATGTATCAAGACAATAATGAATAAATTTATGAAAATAAAGCTAAACCATGAATCCATATATTCCAAAATACTTCTTATACTAATGAAAATCCATTCCACCAAATCCTCAACCACAAATGTATTCAACATCCACTTCTTTAAAAAAATCTAGCATATCATAGGACTGGCTATTTTGGTCCGAATAAGAGACATGTGGAATTGAAAATCTAACCTATCATCCATCAATGAATCACTTAATACTATCATTTTTATGGTCTAGATACTCTCTCTAATATACAATTTTAGGAAAATAATACTTTTAAATGTAACCTAAAAAATATTCTCAAATATTCTGGTAAACCACTTGTGCCTATGTCTCCCTTCAATTATTTAATAAAACGAATGGTCTTTCATCTCTAAAAATATTATTTTGTGAATTAAAATTATTTCCAATGATAATATTCAATATAAGAAATCCTATAATACATCTAAAAGGGTAATGTTTTTCTAGATACTAGAAAAGAAAAAAAACCACTGATAGGGGGAATATCCCTTCCTTGGGTTTGTTCTCATCATGATGGGATTCATATATAGATGGTTTTATGTGGTTATTCAATGTGTCTCTTCTATATACTTAAAAATCCACATCAATTGTGAAATCATGCATATATTACCTTCCACTAGGGGCCTTTCCTAGTGAGACCCCCATTCACATCCCCTCTTCATTTTAATAGATGATGTGTTTTCTATTATAATGTAAATAGTAGAAAATGATAATCTCATTCATGGGGTGAATCCCTATCTCTTGGGGCCTCCCTTATCTCACATATTCTTCAAAAATGTTTTTCTACTCTTCTCTAGATACATATTTGGATGAAATCAAGCTTATCAATCTTCTAATTTGACTTTATGGGAATGTTTTTGGTTAAGTGGTAAATCTATAGATGGAAATAACCTTTAGAAATGTAAATATATCTTACAGGAAAATAATATCGAACATGAATTCTGTTTTCTGATGGTAAAAAACACTAGAAATATCTCATACGTAGTATGGTCATCTGATGCTCAAAAAGTATGTATTCTCTAGAATCGTTGAAAGATTAAAAAATATACAAGTATTTCATTTCAAAATGCTTTGAAATAAAGGAAAAATCTTAATTAAGGTAGCCACATTGTCAATACCATCCTATATTAGGACCATATTCATATTCCCCAAAATAATCATCGAACAAATCCATGTTCATCTCACCAACTTTGGGGGGTGGGTCTATACAACAGGGTAAAGAATATTCAATGTATAGGAGGTGAAATGATCTGGAATCCCAAAAATTATAGGATAATGGGGTTCTGGTATCATGGTTTATTCAATGACGTAGCCTATTGGGTTACCTAGATCCCCTCACTAGTTTCTTATAGCTTAGCTTTTTTGGGTTTGTATAAGCTCCTTCTGAAGGGGACTTAATGGATAATAGGATATGAGGTACTTGTTATGTTTTTGAAAGACTAGTGGCTAGTCAATGAGAATGGAAACAATGAAACATACCCAAAACCTGAAGTGATATAAGATGCAATTTTCCTATATTTACTCAATGTGTCCTGTAATGGTTAGTGTACTAAGAAAATATTCTCCTAGTTTAATGGTAGAGAGAGGAAGATTGTCCAGATATTCCGGAATGAGAGTGATATTGGTATAGTTGAACTCGTATGGATTAGGGAAATAAAATTCTCCTATATAGTAAAATATAGTTATTCTATAGAAATTATTGCATTAGTTTATGAGGCCATTGTTCTTTTGAAAACAATATCTAACCTCACGATCCCACCCAAAAGGATAGTATTTCTTGTGGCAATCCTACTTAGGAAGACTCTCCCTTATACGCAGTTCCTTTCATTTTATCATGTAATGGATAACCCAATGTGTTCAATTTGCATGACCATGGATGAATAATACATGACTTCCATATTTCACTGTCCCAGAACTAGGGACATCTAGTGCTCCTAATGTCCTAACATTGATCACCTTCTATAAATAATTGTGAGATTCACCTCTCTTCTCAAAAGATGGTTATAAATTCTCCCTACTAAGGAATTGAGTACCATTTTCAAAGTGGAATGTATTATTTGGGTTAGGAGTAATGAAATTATCTTTAAATCAGTTTTCGAACCATGAACCTCCTAGATCGATCACACTACCCACATGTTATATGTGTGGAGCAACAATGATCATCAGCATGATGACCTTGTGGTCATTCTTAATGAACATATAACACTACCATAATATGAATCATGAAAATTAATGTTGAAATATAACCCATAGAAAAAGGAATCTCCATTTTTAGTGTAGTTTTACATAACTCTTTTGGAATGATTGCTCTTGTAATCCAACATTATTTCAGTATATACTTTTTACCAACAGGGATTGAAGAAAAAGAAATCATAATTGTCTTGGAGTTTTATATTGTTAGTGGGTGGGATTATATCACTAATGAATGATAATTCCCCACAATTATTAATTCTATCTCTTATTTAGAGGCCACACTCCATTCGCTTTTCCTACTAGCCTTGAATATCCCTTCATGCAGTGTTTCTTCTCATCATGGTCCATCATTTTAACCAAAAGGTAGGTTAATTTATAGGATCATCATTTTTCTACAATGATTCTTGTAGGTGATCAACATGTCTATTGGATTTTTTCGTTAGTTGGATGACATATCATGGTGTACATGAACTGTGATCTCTTAACAGATGAGTCCAATTTTCTCCTCAAAAAAATAATGGTTAAGGTGGCTATTGGAAAATATGAAATCCTCTATCAAACATATAATAGAACTAAATTGTAAACAAAAAATAAAGATAGAATACAAATATTATAGAAAAGAAGAATGGAATACAAATATTATATTAAAATATCATTTCAATTTAAAATTTCCATAAAAAATATTCTCATTGAAGTGGTATTTATAGTCAATTGAAAATAATACAATCCAATAAACAATACACTTATAACATGACATTTACTAAAATCAGCATACATACAGAATATAATCCCTATAATAAAACCAAGGGTTTTTAGGAACAACACTTAAAAAACAATATTTTTAATTACAAAATCTTGTAATGATTCCCCACCATTACTGGTGGGTAGTAAGGGTTGGGTGAGAGGCTGGGTAGATCGTGAGGTGAAGTCCTCAGGCTTTCCAATTTAGATCAATTTTTTCTTTTCTTTGTGTTCCGTTGTGGGGAATGTAATCGAACTATTACTAAATATATTAATTATATGATCAGTTATTCTCTTAATCTTATTATTATTGATTAAATTGATAATTTGATAATAATTATTAATTATTAATTATGTTTTGAATTATTAAATACACTTTTATTTAATAATATATTTAAATTATATAGTCTATAAATTATTATGTTAATGATATTATCAGTAAATAAGTTTTTATATAACTAAATAGTTTTTAATAATAATATCATTAAACTAAAGTAAATTTTCTATATTGAGAAGACGAACATTGAGTCATACTGGGCACATTGTTTATTAGATTTATGTGTGGTATGTCCTGGCCCATCACAAATGATTTATTGATCGTTAACCTAATGTTTAACAAGAATTTGAGCTCGTTGACTATGTTTTGATAATATGAAATACATTTTAAACAAAATGACACTATAATATTGAAAAGATGCAATTTAAGTCATATCGGCTACATCGTTTATCGAACTAATTTGTGGTCAATTCCTACAAATCATAAATGAATTACAAACAATTGTCCTAAATTTTAGAGTCAATAAAATCTTGTTTACTATATTTTTAAAATGAGTTGATCATTTTAAACTAAAATCATTGTTTTATGTTTAAAACTCACAATTTTTGTCCAGCCAACCCCATCCTATGTCAGATTGATGTGTGGTTGATTCTTATACATCACAAATGCATTATGGATTTTTTCACTAATGTTTAAAAAAATTGGAATTTTTTTATCATTTTTTACTATATGATGAACATTCTAAAAAATTTACACTTTTAAATTTAAAGAACACCCTTTGTGTGAGAGTGAAAACATCATGCTCTAAATAGGAATGAATTTAATTCCTCCACATCAAAAATGAATAAGGTGTTATTTTCCAGAAGCCTAAAAATAGTTTGAGTTCATTCTCTTGCTTTGGACAATGTGAAATCTATTTTAATTTGAAATGACACTTTAAAATTGAAAACATGCACATAGAGTCATAATGACTACTTCATGGGTTTGATTGAAATGAAAATTATTCTTAAATGTCACAAATTAATTCGTGATCACTGTCCTAAAATTTGAAAAGAACTGAATCTTTGTTACTTGCCTTTGACAATGTGACATCCATTTTAAAATAAAATTCTAGATATATATTTATATTAAAAACAAACAGTTTGAGTCATATTGACCATAGGATGCATGATATTATCTTGTGGTTGATTTTTATACATCAAAAAATGAATTATAGATCATCACCCTAATGTTTCCAAACAATTAGTGTTTTTTCATTATTTTGGCTATCTAATCCACGTTTTTAACTAACATTACACTTTTATATTAAAAACACATAATTTGAGTCATACTGGCCACATCATGTTTCATATTATCATGTGATAAATTCATATAAATAAAAAATTAAATATGGATCATTTTCATAAAGTTCAATAATATTCTGAGATCCTTTTATTTGTTTTTTCATTGTGATGTATGTTTTAAAACAAAATGATTCTTTTATATTGAAATCACACACATGGGTTTATACAAACCACATCATGTATTAGATTAACATGTGTTCAATTGTGGGATGTTAGAAATAAGTTCTTGAATGTTCCTAGGATGTTTAAAAATAATCCAACATAATTATATATATTTTTGGCTATATAACATGAATTTAAAACTAAAATGATTCTTTTATAATGAAAAAACACACTTCGAGTCATACAGGGCACATCATGTGTTAGATTTATGTATGGTCAATTCCAATACAAAAAATGAATTTTCTGTTGTTTTTATAATGTTTTTAGTAGAATATGTGGTTTTTTCATATAATTTTATTATGTATCAATTTTTTGAAACTAAAATGACACTTATTTTGTAAACATGCACCTTGAGTCATATCGACCCCATCATGAGTTGGATTTTCAGGCTGTTGTTTTCTCTAAAACTAAAAGTAATTATGGATCCCTTTGCCAATGTTTGAAAACAAAAATGATATTTTTTATTGGTTTTGGCAATGTGACACATGATTTCAAAAATGAATGTTTTATATTGAAAACAAGAAATTTCATTAATAATGGCCGCATCATGTGACTGATTAATGTGGTTGATTCCAACACATCACACGTTAATTATGGACCATTTTCATAATTTTATGAAAATAAGTAGTGTTTCTTCATAAATTTATGATATGTGACACGTGTTTTAAATAAAAAGGTCACTTTATATAGAAAACATGCACTTTTATTCTTACCAGCCACATCATAATATAAATTGATCATTGGTCTATTGTTATATATCACAAATAAAATTTTGATAATTTCTCAAATAGTTGAGAAAAATATTATATTTTTTTATTATTTTTGGCAGTGTGACATGCACTATAAACTAAAAATATGGTTTTATATTGAATTCAATAACATTGTGTCATACCGGACACAATATGTGTCCGATTAACAAGAATTTGATCATTTTATATCTCAAAAGAATTAAAAAATATTCCTAATGTTTTAATACAATATATTATTTTTCTCTCTTTTTTCTCTTAGTGACATGAATTTTAAAGAGAAATGACACTTTCATATTGAAAATGTGATGTTCGAATTATACTGATCACAACTTGTGTTGCATTGATGTGAGGTCAATTCGTATACATAAAAAATGAATTACCAATCATTTTACTACATTTTTAAAACAATATAAGATTTTTTCTAATTTTGGTAGTGTGACACATGTTTTGAACTAAAATGGTACATTAATTTTGAAAACACACACTTATATTCATATCATTCACATCTTATTTTGTTTTTATGTGCAATCAATTATTATATTCAAAAAAATAAATTATGGATAATTTTTCTCTATATTCAAGACAATCTATACTCATTTACTTAGTTTTGGCCATATTTAATTATTTTTAATCTAATTTGACAATTTAAAATTCACACATTGAGTCGTACTGACCACATCATGTGTCATATTTACATGAATTCAATACCTACATTTCAAAAATTATTTTTGGATATTTTTCCGTAGGATTGATTACAATCAAATATATTTTTGTTATATTATTCTAATCAATGCATGTTTTAAACTAAAATGACACTATTATATTTAAAACATGTAGTGTTATTCATACCATTCATATCATGTTTATTAATGAACTTATATTGATTCCTAAATGTTAACCAAGATTATTGATCATTTTCCTATGTTTTTAAAATAATTTAAGTTTTTTTCTTGTGTTTGGCTATCTGATGTTAGTTTTAAAGTAAATTAAAACTTTTATATTGAAAACAATCAAATAACATCATACTGACAACATCATCTATCAAATTGATGTGCGTTCAATTCCTAAATATAGCAAATAAAATTTGGATAACTATCTAATATTTTGATAACATTATGATCTCGCAATCTAGTTTTGGCTATGTGATGTGTGAATTAAATAAATATGACACTTTCATATTGAAAACACACTCATTAATTCATAAAAACCATATTGTGTTTCATATTGATATAAATTCAATTAATATTTTTCTCAAATGAATGATGAATCATTTTTATAATGTTTGATGAAAATATGATCATTTTTCTCATGTTTTGGCTTTGTGATTTGTATTTTAAACTAAAATGGCACTTTTATAATGAAAAAGTGAACTTTGATTCATATTGACCACATAGTGTGGTCGATTGCTGTGAGTTCAATTAGTATACATAAAAAATGAGTTATGGATGATTTTCCAGAAGTTTTAAAATATGATAATCTCATTTTATATATTTTTGTATTGGCACACAACTTTTAAACTAAAATAGATCTTTTATAATAAAAACACACACTCTTAGTCATACTATATATATCATGTGTGATATTTATGTGAAGTCAATTATTACATTCGAAAAAATGAATAATGGATTAAATTTGTAAATATTAAAGTTAATATGTGTTTTTACTTAGTTTTGGCAATGTGATATTTGTCTTAAACTAATTTGACACTTAAAAACATGCATGTTGTGTAATATCTGAAACATCGTGTGTTAAATTATCATTCATTCAATTCCTACACGTAAAAAATAATTCTTGGTTCATTTTAGTATTTATTGAAAATAATTAGAGGAACTTTTCATATTTTTTTTCTATGTGATTCGTGATTTAAACTAAAACAATACTTTTATATTGAAAACATGCACTTTCAAATATATTTTCCAAATAATGTTTCATATTTATATGTGGTATATTTCTAGAAGTCAAATATTAATTATGTATCATTTTTATGGTTTAAAAAATTTCGAGCTCATTTTCTTAAGTTTGGGTAAGTGAAACATGTTGTAAACTAATATAATAACATTATATAGAAAAGATACACATTGGGCCATATCAACAACATCATGTGTTGGATTGATGTGTGTTCAATTATTACACACCAATAATGAATTATAGATCATCTTCTTAAATTATGATGAAAATATGATCTTGTTTTCTTTTTTTATAAGTGATGTACCTTTTAAACTAAAATGGGTGTTTTTCTATAAAAAACACAAAATTGGTGTCACACGATCCATTTAATGTGTCAAATTATTTCAAGATCAGTTCTTATATGTCAGCAATGAATTATGGAACATTGTTATATTGTTTAAAATTAATTTGATGATTTTTTACATAGTTTTTAAAATGTGTTATGTGTTTAAAACTAAAATTATGTATTTATATTAAAAAACAAGAACATGGAGTCATTCTGGTCAAATCGTGAGTCAAATTAACATCCAGTTGAGATCTATACAACAAAAATGATTTAAGGATTATTTTCTATGTTTTTTACGGGAATCCTTATTAGTTTTCTTGTTTTTGGCTACGTGATGTTTGTTTTAGTGTAAAATGATAATTTTAATGTGAAGACATGAACATTGAGTCAATATATCCATATCATTTTCTATATTGATGTGAAATCAATTCCAGTACATATCATAAGAACAATGCATCAATGTATTATTGTTTGAAAATAATATGAGCTCATTTTCTTGATATTCATATTGTGATCCACATTTTAAACTAAAATGATGCATTTATATTAAAAACATGCACATTGAGTCATAATGACAACATCATGTACCTTATTGATGTGAAAACATTTTTCACGCATCAAAATATTAATTAAGGATCATTTTTTTGAATTTTGTACACAAGATGAACTCATTTTCATAGTTTTGTTAATGGGAAGTGCATTTAAAACTAAAATGGATGTTTTATAATAAAAACAAACACATTGAGACATACTAGACACATAATATGTTGTATTAATGATTGGATGATCCCAGCATGTCCCAAATGAATTATATTTTCTTATCATAAATTTTGAAATCAATATGAGATCATTTGGTTGGTATTCAAAATGTGATACATTTTTAAACCAAATAGCCCTGTAATGATCAACTAACATCTCAACATTTTCAAATTCCACCCCTAGAAGGACATTCCCCTAAACTAATTCCTCAATTATACTTTTATCATTGTAAAAAGTTATTATTTAGGTATATTTATTAGTATTTATAGTATCAATAATTTTATGTATTTTTTTTATAAAACATAAATCTAATGATATTCAACTTGCTCTTTCATTGTGGTGGTTGAAGTGCTTATAAAAGGACATATACAATTTTTAAAAACTCATCAAAAAATATAATGAAAGAAAATGAAAATGATGAGGCTTTTTGTATAAAAGTATCATCCAAAAAAATTAATATGTTTTCATATTTTTGGGTAGAAGGATTCTTTAACTATTTTCATCTCACCATTATCTCAGTTGTATCTTCAAAGTCCAATATCTCACGTGCTATAAGAGCTTCAGACATGTTATTTGCTCCACTAGATTCTAGAGAGAAAAAACCTCCATGATACTTGTCCTTGAGAAATTTATAAAATATTTCACTATTTTATAGTCATAGAATACGAATTTTACAGTTCTTATCTACTCATTTAAAACCCTAAAGGAATAAAATTAAAGGAATTTTGAAAAGAAATGCATCGTCAATTCATGAATGAGAATATACGATTTAAAAGAATCTAAATACTATAGTCAAAATAGTAAAATTATTTTTATCCCACAAGATAAAGTTTAGGTAAATATATTAGACATGTTTGATTGATCATGGACTACACCCAAATATGTAAGTTTATTGGAATGTATCTAAAATAATTTACCATCATGTGGGGGCCTATTTTTGAGATGCTTTTTCTATTTCTTCTAGATAAAACACCCTCAATAAAATCATTCAAATTTTTGGCATGAAGCATATGAACCATGGACTGGGTGGATCACCAAATCTATATCCATGCACTAGAGGGGATAATCTATGGTTTTATTCATATTAATTTGGATTTATGGGTGGATCAAATATCAAAAAGTGTTTGTATTGTAATAGAAAATTTAATAGTATATTAAATAAATGACTAAAATATTTTCAATAGTAATTGAATATTATTTTATGAAAATTAATATATAAGCAATATGATGTTAATTCTTCACATCTCAGATGGATCTCTAATGATATTTCGTTGACTATATTAGGAAAAAAAACATGTTATCACTTCAAAATGATGTCAGTAAACATTCTAAAACTACGTATTCTGCCTATTCATCTCTAAAAAATTTTACTTCATCTTTTGAGTACATAAGAATTTGAAAATATTGGTAGTACATAGAAAATAAAGATGAACAGACTTTTAAAATGATAAAATTGTAATTGCAATTACCTTCAATAATTACATGTTTAGTGATGATAATTTGTTGATGGTATTTAATATACTTCATAAATTTGGAAATATAATACCCACAATCAATATAATTATTTTTTTCAAAACTCTGAAGAAAAATTGACCAAATGTTTTTTATTTTGAAATTGGTTTTGATAATTTAATAATACAATACATACATTAATATATTTCATTTTGGAGAAATAGTTATGCTTTTTATGTTTATTCATCAACTGCAAACTATAAATTAAATAATATTTATATATCTCTCTATCATAATAAAATTATTATTAAAACACAAAAAATATTGACTAATATGAATTTTATTATAAAAAATATTTATTGCAAGGCATTAAAAATTCATAATAGACATCATGTGTGTTCAATTTAACTATAATACATTATTTGAATCAAAAAAGATAAAATATTTTTGGATCCAAGTTGTTTATAATTAGCTTCCAGTTCATTCTTAAGAACAATAAGTAATGTAGAAAATGAAAAATATATATATATTTATGAATATATTATACATATTTACACCAGCATTGTATCCACCCAAATAATTTTTCTATCTATTATTTTTGTTTCGAATTCAACACTTTGTTAATATTTAATATTTTTATTTTTTTCAATTTCTAAAAAAAATTTAATCTATAAATGATATAGGGATTAATGAGTCAAAATATTTAGTATTAGTATGAATTTTTAATTAAAATACATGATGTAGTAGAACTAGTGGGTTGAATGTTCTCTCAAAACATCATTTTTATTTATTAGTCGATTGACAACATTTTCTTGATCAAAACCACCATTAATCATTAATTTTTACCATATGTAATATGATATCTCATTTAATAAATTTTTTAACAATTTAAAATGGATTTTGACTGATTTTTTTGTAAAATCATACATCATGTATCTTTATAAGATTGAATTATCTGTTAAATAAAGTTACAATAGCATCATCATTAATGTTAACAAACAGGACATAAAGTGGAATAAGAAATTGAGTGCTCTATATGTGAGCTACTCAAATCCAAAATAACATGTGTTATTTTGGGGTTTTTTTATCATTTAACATGTCTCTTAGGATATTATACATTGTACACCTCAGAGTAAGGAAATGTGTGTGATCATAGATATAAATCATATACAATTTCAACATATAGATTTTTAATAATATAAATATATTATAACTCATTTTATTCACATTTAAAGGAATAATTTATGATAAAATTGGTTTACTCAGGTAAGGAAAAAGGTTGAGGGGATTGGAAAGCCTCAAAGCTTATGGGGTTATGTGGCTCTTAATGTACTGATCATTGTTCTCATATGGGTTCATATTGATCCTCTCATAAAAACTATTCCACAAAACTAGACAAGATAATAATATCATTTGAAGAATATATCTTTTCAAACATGAAATTAATAATCTCATATATATCTCATAGAGGAATTATATTATCAAAATAAGTTTGAGGTAACACTACAAAGCCTACTCCTCTAATGAATCCATATTGTTCTCTCATATTTAAAGATGTTGTGATTACATTTTATTTGGATAAAATTGATACTAATCATGTTTCAAAATCATATAAAAACATATGAAAAATAATATATATTTTTATTTATATTATTATAAATATTTAAAAATTATTATTATTCCCTACTTAAACAATATTCCAACATTACTTGTGTGTTATAATCTACTAGTTTTGTCTTTGAATTTATACAAGCCTTCTCCAATAATACATGATGTGGGATGGAAGTGACTTTGAAGTCAGATTCATCAAACTATATATAAATAAAGTAACTTATGTTGTCTCATATCACATAGGACATTTCCTATATATTTAAAATACATATTATTATTTTTTAAATGTAGAACACCCCATCATTACATTACAGTAGGGGCGAATTGGTTTTGAGGCATAAAGCTTATTTTCAAAACTCATTTTTTGTATCATAAATTGAAAATTCTAAAGGACCGAATATCAAATAAATATTTTCAAATAAAATATTATCAATAAAAATACACTGGGAATGATTCTTCAACATGAAGAGTAAGGAATTATTTACATGTGTCCTATTTTATAATGTTCTGAAACATTAATAGTGGTTGGAGGTTTATATTCCCCCCAACATAACTATTTTGATTTTTTGTTATATATGTTTGGAAATCTCAATTAGCTTTTATACAGACCGTTATTAATAATTTCTTATTGAAATAATATAAAATTAACAAAATAATTAAAGGAAAATAAAAATTAAATCAATGTTTCATTATAGATTTTTTTGGTAAAACAGAGAAAGAATATCGTAACATTACTACAATATCTTCCCACATGGTTGTCCTCAATATATACATGACATTGTGCCATGTATCTATATCAATTTTAACAAGAATTATCATTTTAAAACTAATTTAACTAATGATCATTAACATGATTGGGTAAATTGGTGGGCCTTAGTGATTCTATCCAACCTCAAACATAATTTATTTTCTTTTTTCCTTGATATCTTTTGCTAATATTATGGTGGTATTCTACTCTAATTTTTTTCATCGACATTATTTTGATCCCCTAATAATTCGACAGTTTTAGAATTGATCATGTTTTATTCCTTGATATTGGTAACATTATCTAGAAGAGAAGTCATTATCTGCCTGATTTTTTAAAAATTTAATTTAGATTATGTAAAAATCATAGAGAACACATAGTATTATGATGAAAATTTAGAATATTAATAACACTTCACCCTTTTAATTGAACTCCCATTATTAAATTTAAGGGTTTAAGGGATTTTCTATAACAACCCTTCCATTTATTATATTCATAAACATGATTAATTACATAGACATTCAATTATAAAAAATCCGACGATCGAGAAGTTTCTTGTCATGATAATTTAGATACATTACATAACAATTTAGAACATAAAAACAACATCAATATTGAAAACTTTTTTTACATTACCACAACATTCCTTCGTACATAGCATATCATTGGATATCCTGAAAAAATACATAAGAAAAGGGTGAGATATAAATCCCAGTAAGGGATTAAACAAGACATAAATGAGGAATAAAATACATGTTAGTAAATAGGCATATAAATGTAGCATAAGATAAACATGAACGTAAAGGCATGACATAGAATAATTATTATAACATAGAAATATTTAAACAACATTAAACATGATATTAGCATGAGACAAGGATCATTGCACATGGGGAATGAGTAAAGCTTCATTGAACTTGAATTATAATGAGTATACTCTCATTTCCATTAATTTATCAAGATACTAATCATTATCCAATGTATTAGAGTGCTATTAAGTCTCACCCTTCTTAATCATTTAATTTCACGCCTAAGTGCTCCAGAAAGATTATATAACATGGATTCATTGAACATCATACTGTATTCCATGATAAATGAATGTGTAATTCATACCTGAAACTCTATAATCATTAAAAAATTCATAAATTTGAATACCCTGGATAAGGAAATGGGCATTGTATTCACTACACAATAACTATGGCTTGGAGAATCGTGGTGCAATTTTGGTAGTATAATTGCGTGACATAAGAATTCAGAAACATGGTTGGGGAAAGTGAAAGTGGTATCTCATCATATATATATGAAATGGAATTTAATTGTGGTCATATAGATATATGTACCAACATACGTAATGGAATTTAGATGCATTATATAAAATAATTTCATTAATGAAAATGAGAAAAGTGAAAATTATTACAGAATTTTGGCATGGTAAGGGGTGGGTATGGGAGGCATTAATGAGTGAATAAGAGGTCTATCATTTTTAAAATATGGGTAGGGAAGAATGTGGGAGGTGAAAAATCATACCCCAACATTTTTAATTGAAAATAAAATGATAGACCAACTTAATGAAATTTGGACAAAAATGAGAAAGAATAAATCCCTTATATGGAAGTCTGATCTCAAAGGCTTCGAAGAGGCTTAAGAGAGGATTCTTGAGAGTTTGGGGAACCTTGGAAGAATTAAAGAGAGATTATGTTAGGGTTTGGTCTAGATCTAAAGGTTTCAATTATAATAAGTGAGAGATTGGGTTATTTTATATATGAAAAGGAAGGTAATTATTTATTATTTAGGTTTTGGACCCTACACAATAAACTGATCAAAATAAAAAACCATACCATGGTTTTTGAACATGCTTTTTTCCAAATGGGAGTGGAAAATAATATTTTATATGTCCAATGAATGAACATATTAAAATATTAGTCTTTCTTATGTGGAGGTGAGTAACACTCTCTGGGAAATCATTTTAAAATGTTAAATTGTTTTATAAGTCTTGGAGGGTCCACTAAAGATTTGTAAAATAAATCAAACAATACTAATATAACATTATTTAAAATTAAAAACATATATTAGCCGAACATACTATTTATAGTATTTTATTACATCAGTATCTTGTCAGTATGATATCATTATACAAATTATATATTTAAATGACATTTAAATTTTACCCAAAAATTTAATTGAATCAAGAAATTAGGAAAAATTAACCATTGGATAATTTAAAAATCCTATTTAAACATTTTATTAACATTATATAAATAATTTTCTCAATATATGATTTTTTAATTTTGAAATAAAAACAGACATTTATCAAAAATTATTGGTTTTCAAAAAATTAGCTTTCAAACCTTACAAAAATTTTAATTGTATTCATAAAAATTAGATGATAATTTATTTTTAATCAAAATTAATTTAGTAATAATATTTTATTAAAATATTATTCAAATTAAAAATCCATTAATTCATCAAAAGAGATTTCATAATTGAATATTAACTAAAAATATTATTTTTTCTTTAAAAACTATTTACCATGTAACAATAATAAAATGAATTTATATTAATTATTCTATACAAAAATAAAACAAATATTTATATTTCTAGGGTATTGTAACATAACCCCTTATAAAATGTGCATAAGACCTAAGGGTATCATGTGTGATGGTGATAGACACCTGGGTGGCTCAAATAACATCGCTCAGGTGGTCATCTCTATTAACTTCCACTTCTCTCGTAGGAGGTTTTGTTCAAGATTAACATGTTGAATCTCGGCATGGGCTTGGTCAAGAGTGAAGCTTAGTGACGCTACCTCCTTTTTGAGCTCAAAAAAATGGGCTTCATATGGATAAATTCTACTGATTGAGGACATCACTTCCTTTTTTGAGTAAATGGGATTTATTAATTCCCTATATTTATACTAATAATGTGATCACTGTTTAACATCAACGTTTGAAATAGTAACAATTCATAATGGTATTTTAAAATCCAAAAACATAAAACAAAGGAAGTTCATATGTCTTGTATAATCAATTCACATTAGAAGACATTTAAATAGATAAATATTAATTTTATTTAATAAATGTTTGGGTAATTACAATCTTCCCCCCTTAAGAAATTTCTCCCTCGAAATTTATTTTTACCACACTAAAACATATGATGGTAACTCCACTTCATCACTTTCTTTGATTCCCATGTTACTTCTTCAAACTAGTGGTTTCTCTATAACAATTTGACGAGGGTCATTGAATTATTTCGTAGATATTTTTCCCTTTAAGCTATGATCTTCACTAGATTTTGTTCATTATAGAGGTCTTTCTCTAATGATACTGCCTCTGGATTGAGTATATGCGATGGGCCAGGTATGAAATTCTTCAAGAGTGATACATGGAATAAATCATGTACTTGAGACAGATTTGGTCGGAGTTCTAGTCGATAGTCCACTATTACAATGTGATCAAGGATATTAAAAGGGGTGATGAACCTCGGTATAAACCTTCCCTTCTTTCGAAATATCTTAACTCTCTTCCACAGTGATATGTGAATGAATACCAGGTATCTGACATAAAACTCTAGGTATCATTGACGATTATCTTCCTAGATTTTTTTACTCTAAGCACCATTAATGTTCTTTTTTATGGTCTTAACCTTCTCCCCCATTTCCTTGACCATTTCTAGACCAAGGAGTTTTCACTCCCCAACATCATCCCAATATGTTGGGGTTCTACAACTCTTCCCAAAAAGGGATTCATAAAGATACATTTTTATTTCTAAGTGGAAACTGTTATTGTAAGATAACATAACCATAGGAATATATTGACCTCATAATCTTTTTATGTCTATTTAGCATTCTCTCAACATTTCCTCAAGTGTTTGGATAGTCAGCTCAGATTGGCCATCAGTTTGATGATAATAAGATGTATTGAAGTTGAGCTCAGTATTCATAGTGTGTTGGAGACTCTTCTAGAACATAGAGGTGAATCTTTGATATCAATCACATACAATAGATAGTAGTACTCAAATAATCCTTACCACTTTTTTGATGTATATCCATTCTTGTTGATTCAGTGAGAAATCCTATCTAATTGCAATGAAGTGTACAATCATTATAAGACGATTCAAAATGACACAGATGGAATTATTTTCCTTTGACATATTTGAAAGTCTAGTGAAAAGTCAATGGTGAGGTTCTCCAATTTCCACGTTGTTATGGGTAATGGTTTCATCATCCACATGGACTTATTCCTCTCAGCCTTCACTTGCTGACATACCAGGCACTTTGATGTATATTTTTTGATCTCATTCTTTATGTTATCCCTCCATTAATTCTCTTGCAGTTCTTGATACATCTTTGTGTTTCCTAGGTTAATAGAGAATGTAAAACTATTTACCTCATCCAAATGTTCCTTCTTTAATTCCATATTTTATAGAACACATATTCTTGACCCAAATCACAAAATTCCTTATTCATTAACATTGAACTCTGAGGATTTACAATTTCGGATAGATTCCACTTTCTTCTAAATTTCTACATAATTATTTTGGGAATCCTTTTATCTATCCAAAAGATAGGGTTGAGCAATCATTTTTGAAAGGATTGATGATGTTACCTTATTTATGAATCTTTTTTCCATCATTTTCAAATCTAAGAAGATTGGATCATTTTCAATTCAGGTCAATGATAGAGTTGTTGGGTCCTTTCTATATAGATGATCCTATACATAGTTCGCTTTCATGGGGTGGTAATGGATTAAGCAGTCATAGTCTTTGATCATCTCTAACCAGCATCATTGGAACATATTCAGCTCTTTCTATGTGAATATATACTTGAAGATTTTGTGGTCTTTATATATTTCACACTTCTCTCCAATGAAATAATGTCACCAAATTTTTACAACGAATATCACTACAGCCAACTCCAGATCATGGGATAGATATTATTACTCATGAACATTAAATTTCATTGAATAAAAGCCAATGAATTGTTCATTTTTCATCAACACACATCCCGATACCTTATTTGAAGCATCAACGAATACCACAAAAAGCTCTCCACTAGTGGGTAATGTGAGCACGACGCAGTGGTAAACATCCACTTCAAATCCTTGAACCTCTTTTCACACTCAACAATCCATGAAAAAATGACTACCTTTCGAGTTATCTTAGTAATAGGGTTTGATAATCATGAGAAATTTATCACAAATCAGCTATAAAATCCAGAAAACTCCAAGAATCTGTGGATATCTGTCACCAATCATTGCCTCAGCCAACCCTCAAATGCAATTGTCTTGGAGGGATCCATAGATATGCCACTACTTGAGATGATATAACCCAGTAATGATACTTCCTCCTACCACAACTCAAACTTGTTGTAATTTTCAAAGAGCTTCAAATTTTTCAAGGACTCTAGTACAGTTCTTAGATGATCATCATGCTTTTACTTAGTTTTGAAGTATATTAGAATATCGTCTATAATGAATACTACAAATTTGTCAAGATAATATCTAAAAACTCTATTCATCATGTCCATGATCATTTAGGGAGAATTAGTGAGTCTGAAAGGCATTACAATGAATTTATAGTTCTCGTACATTGTACGAAATGATTTCTTGCGGATATCCTCCTTCACCCTTATGTGTTAATATCCCGACTACAAATCCAACATGGAGAAGTATTGTGCTCCACATAGTTGATTAAACAAGTCATCAATTTGGGGCAAAGGATACTTGTTCTTTATTTTGATTTTGTTGAGATCATGATAATCAATGGAAAGGAACATTGACCCATCCTTCTTCTTGACGAAGAGAATAGGTGCACCCCACGGTGAAGTACTAGGGAGTATAATCCCTTTATCCAGATTCCTATGTGGTTGTTGATTTATCTCCTAAATCTACACAAAATCCATTCTATATGGATTTATGGTTATTTTCAATGACCCAGGTATAAGATCAATCGAGTATTCAACATATATTCTAGGAGGAAGGCCGTACAATTCCTTGGGAAACACACCCAGGTAAATCCATCACAATAGGATAGTATTAAAATATGGATGATTCTGTAGAATCCATAATTTGAGAAACATATTCATTCTCATAGGGTAGTAATATCCACACTTGATATTATGGTGGTAAAGAAAATTCATCCTTATCCTTGGACTTGTATAGAATCAGGGGCTAATTCTCCATATGGATAGCGATTTCCCTCTCACATAAATTTATGTGGGCTATATATAGGGAAATCCAATCTATTCCAAGAATTAAATCAAATTCAACACGAGGAAGTATGATGATGATTGATGGGAAGTTCAATCCAAAAAATGTGACAGGGGAGGAGTTATATTCGTGGGATACAATGATTTACAAATTTTACATTCCCACTAATATCTCTACGTCCATGAATTGTGGTGGTGTTGGGACTGTTCTACTAAACATTTAAGATATGAAAGAAACAGTAGAACCCAAATCAGAAAGTGTGTTCACCAATCTTGAATGAATAACTACAGTACCTATTACCACTTCATTTTCAGGGTCTTCTTCAGCAGTAGTGATGGCAATATTTGTCCCTTTATGCCTTAGAGATTGTTTTTTTCCCTTTAAAATCCTTGTCTTAGGAAACTGGTTTGAAAAGTGTTGTGGTTTATTATAGTTGAAGCAATGAACAATTTTTTGAGGGTTGAACGAAGTATTCCTCTCATTTTCTGCAGTAGCAAGTTTTTATTATTGGCAGTTTCTGGAAAGGTGCCCTTCTCTTCTAAACCTAAATCATTTCTTTATCCCCTTAATAAAATTTCTGTGGTTCTTGTTTCTGCAGCTTTGGAAAGTGGGGTGATGATATTTCTTAGCACTGTTAGATTTTTCCATTAGACCACATTACTGAAGTCCACTTTTCTCTTCTTATCCCCCTGATACCCATGTGATTCACTGATATCCATTTCTATATTGAGGGAATATCATACAATTTCCTCATTGAAATTGAAGTCATGGATTTCTAGGGCTTTTCATATGTTAGGTTTTATCCCAACAAAGGAGTGGTCAAACTTCCATTAAAGGGTAACAACAAAGTTGGAGGTTTATTGTGCAATACTTATGAAGTTTTCCTCATACTCTCTGATAGATTCATCATATTTTTTCTTCAGTGCATGGATTTTCCTTTCCATCTTATGTCGGAGGGTGCATGGATAATATTTGTCGAAAAATACTTTCCAATAATACTTCTATTCCAACGCATCAATCTCTTTCTCAAGAATTGTATTTTTTATCAAAGTCCACAATTTATTAGCTTCACCCTCCATATGATAAGCTGCCATAAAAATATTCTCTGGTTTAGAACATTGAAGAATGGAGATGATCTTCTCAATAGAGTTGATAAATTGTTCGGCGATTGAGGGATCATATGTTCCTTTAAAAGTAGGAGGCCTTTGTCTCATGATGCTCATGATTTCCGCTTTTTATTTCTTAGGGGGGTTTAATGTTCCTCTTGACCATTTTTATATTCAAAACAATAGTTTTTTTAAATTTAATGCCTTGGTCAAAGACCAAGACTAAATTTATTAAAAATAAAGAAGGAGTTACAAAAGTCAGAAATGAGGGATTTTATTACAATCTCTAACATAAACAGGAAGAAGATCAATTGGCAGGTCATCATTCCAAGTAGTGCATTGGTTGATTCCTTTGTTGGAATGACCATCTGCCACTCTATTTTCTTTGTGGTAAGTATGAGTGGCAATGTGTCTAATATCTTTAATAAAATTCATACAATTCATCCATCGGGAGGTAATCTTCCATGCAAGATGGATCATCCCTGTTCAAATGGTTTGTATAATGGTGGTAGAGTCACTCTCAATCCATATGTCATTCAGCCATTAGTTTTAACATAGTAAATGGCTTAGATAATGACCATCATTTATACTTCGAGAGAGGAGGCATTTCAACAGCTTCCAAAAAGCATCCATGGCAATGTCCCAGGAAGTCTCTGAAAATAGCCCCATATCCTACTGGACCTGGATTTCCCTTGGAGGAGTCATCAACATTGATTTTGATCCATCCAAGGATGGGAGCTTTCCAAAAGACATCAAGAGTCTGAAGTGGTTTTTGGAAGAGTCGATCAATGTTGAGTCACTAAAGGATCATGAAGTCACCAGTAGAGTTGTCACAATGTGCCTTTTGAATCAAAGTTGCGTCATTGATGGCTATGATAATTCTCGTTCTACCTGCATTAAGATTGAATGAGAATTTTTTGTGAATAATATTATTCTTGTCATACATGATAATGTGGAGGAGTTTAGTGATAGCAGAGAGGAAGATATTTTTGATTTGCCTCGATGTGTCGTGCTCCACACAACGTTTCAGTTGGTCGAGAATAGAATCTGAATATATCCATCTGTATTCAAACAGGTCATTAACATAATTCCAGAGCACAGAGGTGGTGGCATAGGATAAAAAAAGGTGATTAGTATCCTCCCAGTGTTGATGGAACTTGTATCATTGTGGGAAAAGTTGAATAATAAAATATTGAAGTGTAACCTCTGTAGGAATATGATTATGAGCAATAAGCTAAATGAGGTTTAATCGGGAAGGCTTGATCCAAGGTTAGTCAAAAGATTTCATCCAATTAAAAACAGGATCAGAGTTAGAAAAATTGTGTTTGTAAAATATTTTCTAATTCAAGACTCCATTGTGGATAGGTTCCCAAATGAGGCAATCATTCGAGAAAGAGGAGGAATGATTATCAATAACATTTATAATGGAATTAGGTTGGTTAATATTATGAGAGTGAATCACCTCCGGAATAGTGAAATTAATGCTATTAGGAGGGGGTTGAGATGGAAGCATAGAAATTAGAGGTCTTCCAGTCAAATTAACAGTCCAAAAATTAAGAGTATAGTTCACATTGAATAACCATATATAATTGGCCATGATGTTGGAGATGGAATTTTTGATGGAAGGCCTGATTGAGGAATTGACATATCCAAAAATTTTGTTTTTTAATTTCAACATTAATTTTTTATAGAGGAATTAAATGGTGTAGTCATTCAGATTAATCGTGTTCCAAGTAAACTTGGCATGCATAGCTTCATTAAAATGTTTAAGGTTATTAATGCACAACCCACCATTTTCTATCGGCTTGCAACAAGTAGACCAAGGGATGGTGACTAGCTTTCGTTCAAGAATACTACCTATCCAAATAAGGTTTTTGATAAAAACATTAATTAGTTTTAGAAGAGAGACTGTCCATTTATAAATCATGATGGAGTAAACCATTTTAGAGATGATAGTAGATTTAAGAAGGCAGATTCTACCAACCATAGAGAGGTAATTTCCTTTCGAGGAGGATAACTAGCCTAAAACTTGGTCAACAAGAGAAGTAAAGTATATAGATTTGAGACAACCCCGGAATAAGGGGACTCCTAATTAGGTGAAAGTAAGGGAATCTTCCTTAATACCTAGGTTCTAAATGATGTTATTTTTCTTATTGGAGGGAAAGGATTTTCCAAAGTATATGTAAGATTTATTCCAAATAATGGATTGTCCAGAGAGATCTTCATTGTGAGATAAGGCTGATTTAAGTTGAGAGATATTTTTTTATCCCATTAAGAAACAAAATAATTTCATCAGTATATAAAAGATGGGTCGGAACATTTAAACCACAGGCTTCTTGTATGGGTTTTAATTTATTTTGAGAAACCAGATAAGAGAAGAGTCTGCTAAGATAGTCTTCTGCAATGTCAAAAAGAATAGCAAAAAGGGGGTCTCCTTAGCGCACCCCTTTTGAAAATTTAAAATAACCTTTGGGTGAGCCATTAACAGGGATGGAAATGGATGAAAAGTTAAAGAAAGTGTGAATATGGATTATAAAAATATCATTGAAACCAATGCTATGAAGAACTATGAAAATAAAGTTTCAGTCTATTGTATCAAAATCTTTTTTGACATCTAGTTTAATGGAAAGATTCCCACCTCTTGAGAATTTGTTAAGGATATTAGTGCATTCTAAGGCTCAAATTATCTTATTTCCAGCCATTTTTTAGAGTAAAATGAAATTTAGGGGAAACACATTTAGGGGAATCTAGAGAAAAAAAGGGATAACTTATAAATTACTCGTATTTCCTTAACTTATGACGTTATAGACTTCAATCTATTTTATCCATGATATACTTACCAAAATATGTTCTTAGGGGAATTTTTTTCTCCCTAAATAATGGTTTAATCTAATGTTATAAATTTACCAGAGCATATCCCATGGGAGTGTCGTAATCAAAATTGAATAAAGACCCATTTTCGTAAACCAGTTCTCCTTCAAGTCTAGATAAAAGTGGTGTTTTTTGAGTTTTTCCACTAGATACATGTGTTCTGGATCCGTGTCTACCTACTCATATCCAGATAGGGATGTATTTTCTTGATAAACCACTTTATAAATACTCACCAAAATTTAGGGATGACTTTATTATACATAGTCTTATCCCTAAGGCTTTCACTATGGTTTTTCAATCCTAATCCCAAAAATAACTAAACCTATCATGTGATACCAACTATAACAACCCTACTATTTATTACATTCTGAAACATGATTCATTACATAAATATGAAATTAATACAACTCTATTGATCATAATGTCTAGCGTACTAGGAAATTAGGTATGTTATATAATAACTTATAACATAAGACACAACATCTTTATTGAAAACTTCTATTACATGACCAAAAAACTCCTTCGTACTTAGTGTTGCATGGGATAATATGATGACATGCATAAAAAAGGGTGAGCTATAAATACCAGTAAGGGAGAAAAAAATTCATAACATGATGAATACAATACATGTTAGTAAATAGTCTTATTAATGGATCACAAGATAAACATGAACATAAAGGCATGATATAGCTTGTTTATCATAACATGGAAATGTGGAAACAATATTCAACCAGATATTAGTATGAGACAAGGATAATTGCACATGAAGAATGATTAAACCCTCATTGCACTAGAATTATCATGAGCAAACCATAATTTCACTTAACATATCATGATACAAATTTTTACCCAATGCATTAAAGTGCTATCAGGGAAAACCCTTCTTATCATTTCATTTCATGAATAAGTGTTCAAAAAAGATCACAAACCATGGATTAATTAAAAGTCATAATTTTTTCCAGGATAAAAGAATGTGGAATCAATACATAAAAATCTATAATCAATGATAAAATATGCTTAAAGGTGAATACCATTGATAGAAAAATTGGCATGGTGTTCACTACACAATGACATTGATGTGGAGAATCGCAGTGCAATTCCGACAACTTAACAGTGTGACATAAGAATTCATAAAAATGGTTGATGATAGAGAAATGGGTACCTAATCATATTTTCATCAAATGGATAGTAATGGGGTTCATATAGACACATGTACCAAAATACATAATTAAATTTAGATGCCTAATATAAAATAATTTCATTAATGAAAATGTGAAAAGAGAAATTCCTTAAGGAATATATGCATGGTAACAGGTGTGCATGGGTGGAATTAATGAGAGAGAAATAAGTCTATCATCATTAAACTATGGGAGGTAATTATGGGGTAACTTATAAATCAACCCCCAACATTTTTAATTGAAAATAAAATGGTATAACAACATAATGAAATTTGGAAAAAATGAGAAAGGAAGAAATACCTTACATGGAAGTGTGATCCCAAAGAATTGGGAGAGTTTTGAGAGAGTCTTATTTGTAAAACCCCAAGATTCTACGGTACGCTTCTCTTTGAATAATGTGATATCGTGTGTTGTACGCAACACCGAGTTCTAACACACCATAACCAATCAAACTAGCCGTTATGAATAGTAATACCTACTTTTTGAAATTATATATATTTTATATTTTAAAATGGACTTCATTTTTGGATTCAGAATATCGAATTTAGCCTAAGGTGAAATTTTGGTACATTTCGGATAACTTTCATATTTTGATGAATAGTGAAAATTACTAAATTTTCATTAAAACCACTTTTTTAATCAAAATAATTAATAGTGATAAATTATGAATTTGAGTGGTTTTAAAGTATATTTAGAATATATTTTTACCATTTAATATAATTTTGGTCATTGGACATAATTTTACAATTAAACCGAACATAAACAAGTGTCAATCTTTTGATAGTTATTATCTCTTAAAAACACGCTTTTTGTTTTGACAGCGGGAATTAATTTTAAATTAATTTCGGCCACTTCTGTGTTTTAAATTTAGAAAAATGGATTCCATATTTGGAATCAGGATGTTCAAATTGTGTAAATAGGTAACTTTTATTTTTAGACATTTTGAATAATTACTGCGGTAAATATTTTATTTACCATGGTTAAGGGTAAATCCGGTAAATAAGGGTTAACAAATAATATTATAATAATACTAAATTACCCTAAAACGTGTACTAGCCTTATTTTTTGATACATGTTCGACCATAGGCAACTTTGGGTCGATTTTGGGACCCCATGGTGCCACTTGTAGGTGATAGGGACACTTTATTTTAATTAAGTTAAAATGAATACAAAAATGACACAAGCATATATCTTTTAGCAAAACAATTTTTACATAGGGTTATATATGTTGGATTTTAGATTATAAATATTAATTAGAAAGATAAAAAGATTTCATACATATTTATAGTTCATTTATAATTTTTAGACATTAAATAATTTAATTTATTTATGACACAGTGATGATGAATTAATTACTATAATAGTGAAAAATTAAAATAATTGATATTATAAATAACCAAATAAATATAATATGAAACTTTTAATGAATTAAACTAATTTTCTAGGATAATATGATATATTAGAATTTATTTAATTGACTTTTTTAGAAGTAATCAATCTTTTATGAGTTTCACAAAAATCAACTATTGAATAGTGTCAAAATTGACATAAAAGAGTTCTTAAAACAAATATTATATTATTAATTGATATTAAAGTCCTAAAAATCTATGTATAGGCCAAGAGACTTATATCATAATAGGTTCATCATTAATGGACCACTTGGGGGTCGCTTGGATGTATATAGTAAGTTTATTAACCATATTATATAAAAATACAAAGAGACATTGTAAAAGTGAAACTAATTAACTTAGAGTTAATACTTAAAGATAAGGTTAATATAAGTACCCAAACCTGTCTAAATTCTATTGGTTGAGTCTTTTTCGACCCATCCTATCCTTAACATTTAAAAAATCATCTTTGGAGCCATTAGAAACCGAATATGAATTTATTATAAACTAATATTTCTAGCTTTTCCAATGGTGCCCCTCACCCCTCTTATAAAAGGGCACTCCTCCTTCTCATTTCTTCACACCTTCAAAGCCTTTTGGTTCGGCAAAACTCTGCCCAAATACTCTCCCAACTTCCCTCACTACAACCTAGAGGCCTTAGTTTGATCAGAAAGCCAACCTAAGGAGCCCTTTTGATAAAATCAAAAGGAAGAACCCGAAGAAGAGGTAATGTTTTAACCACCCCTTTTCAAGTTCCTTTCTTCTTCCACTTCTTCTTTCTTGGTTCTTACCATTCTAAAATAATAACTCCAGTATCTCACATATACGGTGATGTTATTATAAATATGGTACAACCATATTCAGTATTCTATCCACCCTTTTAATAACTTGTCACCATACGTGCGTACGTACGGCTTACCGTCTCCACGTCGTGGTGTAATTGTTATTCAATATATTATTATTTGTATGGGTATAATAATGATGTGTAACTCATATAAATAATAAATATAACATGTTAATGATTCTGTATATATGATATACTATCCGTTTATATATTATTTTAATGTCAAAAGACTGATATTTTCGCTCGTGCGTACGTACGGACTACCGTCTCCACGAACGCGATGAGATTCATTCTCCATCGTATCCATTCAAGTATAATTATCATTTGATGATTTAAAAATGATGTTTAAGGACTTGATATAATTCTGTATATGAATAAGATACAACAAACAAGGCTTATGTAACAAAACATATAAAAGAAAACGAGTAAGTTAACACCCGAAACGACGATAATTCTAAGATATTATTAACAAATCAATGTTAAAAGATCATATATGATATCATATTAATATATATGATTCTTTTATAATTTAATAACAATTATTTCACCATTATACAGGAGGTTAACCTACCCCATCCAAGGAAAAGTACAAGGTAAGGGTTTATTTCACAATCTCTTCATTATCCGAGGTTGTTTATATGTAATAATCTACTGGGATTTCTTTATCATCCACATACATGTTTCTTCGAAATGTATTTCAAAACATTTTTATTATTTACAAGAATATGGGTTAAAGTCGTTTATACCCTTGTTTGAATTTTTATAAGAGGTTTATAAATGAATCTTTTCGTCTTTTTCAAAACAAGGTCCTTTTTTAACCTTTTCGACAGAATTAAGGTAAGAATGTTTTTTTTAACTTATACGGCGGGTGCGGCTATTTTCCGCCGTTATAAAATCTTCAAAGCTTCCCTTACAAGCTTATAAGAATATTTTCAATGAAAATGTTTTATTTTATATGGATCTTAAATGATTTAAAAATAAAAAGAGATATTTCTTTAAAAAAAAATTGATTTCATCTATGTCAACATCCTTTGATGGATTTTACGCTTATTTAAAGTTGATTTGTTATAATACCAAACTTCTATATTATATTGAAGGTTTTGTGATTTGTTTGACTATGGATGTTCTATTTTTATACCATTCATGGTTTATGGTGAAAGTATTAACATTTTGTATGCTAGTTTTAATACGAATGTTTATGTTATGTTTAAACCCTTTCATATGGGAATGCATTGGACTTAATATGTGACGGGTGGAGCCCGCTATAGCTCCTCGATGCATCGGTAGGTCTCATGAGACAAACTAGTGTCTTGACACAAGGCCTTGGAAAAATCTTATTTGTAGTCTTGGCACGAGGCCTTGGCTATGTGGTTATGATAGTCTGGCATTATGCATTCCAACATTATGAAAGTTGTTATTGATTTTGCATGTGATTATTCGATTAGTAGAATATCCATGTGAATAAGTAAATGGAATTATTTCATTTTATTTATGACATACTATGTTGAAAGTTCAAGTTTGAAAGGCTTTTTTTTTAGTTATACATTGCCTTAAATGTTTATTCTTATTTATGAAAGTTTTCGCTATATTGTTATCCTTACTGGGCATTTGAGCTCACCCCTTTTCTTTGTTTTATTTTTCCCAGGATGTGAAGAAGTAAGTTATGAATGACCTGCATGGATATTATGAGGGGTTAATAGTGTGGACTGTGGAGACATTATGTTGTTGTAGTAGTTTTTCATTTTATGATGTAATGTAAGACTTATGAATATATCTAGTGTTTCCAAGGCTACTAAAACAATTGGTCTTTCGAGATTTGATCTTTCTTGTGATCATGCCAATGTTATGTAATAATGCACTGACTCTGGGTAACTAGGGTCAGGGCGTTACAGTTGGTATCAGAGGAAGTTTAGTACAAACCTTGAAAGCTATATTTAGATAAACTCTGATTAGAGCACGTAGACCTAAGATGAACTTTGAGGATTAGTATAGATGAACTTCCTAGAATTTTGGTATTGTAGAGATTTTGTGAGTTTTCTGAGAAATACATCCCTGTCTGGATACGAGCAGGTAGAGGCGGCTCTGGCACAGATGTACCTAGGGGTAAAACCTGAAAACACCGCTTTGAGCTAGACTCGAACGGGAACTGGTGCACGACAATGGGCCTTGTTGCACTCTTGGTTACGACACTCCCGGGGGATATGATTAGGATAACTCTCATTTTCTTTACAAATCATTTTGAAGGGATTATGAGTATATACTTCCTCAAAGAAAACATTCTTATGATTATGGATTATATCCATAAATAGTTCAATTTATGTTAAGTGTTTTATAAGTATGGGATTATGTATTTTGATTCATAAACTGATCTAGTTTATGCCATTGTTTAGAAATTACGCCTAGTAGAAGAAATGGAAACTATATCAATGCACAAACTCCATGTAGGGATTTCCCTCCTGCTCAAGATAATTATAGTGGAGCTGGTGATGCAACTGGTGCCGATCAACTAATCACCATACTGGGACAACTTACTCAGGTTATGAATAATAACCTTACCTGTATGGAGCTCCCTGATCCGCAGCGTGGAGGATCAATGTTAGATCGATTCATGAGGAAACAACCACCAACGTTCAATGGGAGTACAAATCCCTTAGTAGCTGATCAATGGATATTTTCCCTAGAGAAAATATTTCAGGCTTTGGGGAGCGGTGAAAGGGAAAAAGTTATCATGTCTGTTTACCGCCTCACTGGAGATGCTGATCAATGGTGGTCATTGATTCAAAATACGAAGGAAGATGATGAAGTATCAAATATGGAATGGAGGGAGTTCAAAGATCTGTTTTTAGAAAAATACTTTCCTCGCGACCATCGAGCAGATATGGAAAGGCAATTTCTAAGTCTGAGACAGAAGGAGGATGAGAATGTCATAAAGTATTAGGCTAACTTTACAAGGTTAGCAAGGTACGCTGGTGATTATATACGTAACCAAAGAAGTAAGATTGATCGTTTCTTTGATGGGTTAAAACCATTTCTCCGTCGAGAATTAGTCTCACAATCCTTCTCGTCATACGAAGACATTGTCTCATGTGCTATCAAGACCGAAAAGGAATTATCTAAGTCTTATGACTTTAAAGAAAATAAAGAGAAGAAGAGACCTTCTGATCAATCTGATAATGGAAATAAGGGGAATAAGGGAATGGTTGAATATCCATCCTGTGGTAAATGTGGGAAGAAACACCCCGGTACTTGCTTGAAGGGAATGGGCGTCTGTTACAAATGTTGTGAAAAATGCCACCAAGCTCGTGATTGCAAGGGAAAGAAGGAAGCTACCAACGTTCAGTGCTACAATGGTAGGGATATGGGACATTATGCAAATGATTGTCCTAAGCGTCAAGGGAACTTACCTCAAAAAATGCCAAGGGATCAAGGCCAAGATTATGCTATCACTACTGCTGAGGTAGAAGCTCTGAAAGACGTGGTGGCAGGTAATTTAACGGTTTCATCAAGTTTAGAAAATGTATTATTTGATTCTAGATCATCGCATTGTTTCATATCTTCCCAGTTTTCTAATAAAAATAGATATTTCCAATTTGATTTAAAAAGGGAGTTGTCAGTTAAAACTCCTAAGGGAAGTATCATTACAACAAAGTTTTGCGAATCAGTCCCCATTAGAGCACATAAATGTTCTTTATCTGCTGATCTCATCGTCATGCCTATGATTGAGTTTGATATAATCCTCGGTATGGACTGGCTTTCAGACTATGATGCGAATATTTATTGTAAGAAGAAAGAGGTTACGATTCTTGATGATAATGATAAGGAACACCTTATCTTTATAGCAGAATCGTCACCACCTAATTCTTATTTAGATCCACCCCCAGTAGCTCAACTTAATTCAATTATTGGGGAGGAAGAGAATGAAATAACTATGGGTGAGGAAATGAATGTTCAAATAGAGGATGAACCTATTGTGAAAGAATTTGTAGATGTATTTCTGGAAGATTTACCTGGACATCCTCCAGAATGAGAAGTTGAGTTTTCCATTGATTTAATTCCTGGAACAAGTCCTATATCGAAGACCCCTTATAAAATGGTCACTGTAGAGTTAGTCGAACTAAATAAACAACTAGAGGAGTTGAGTAATAAAGGATTTATTCGCCCTAGTGTTTCTCCATGGGGAGCCCCTATTCTTTTTGTTAAAAAGAAAGATGGATCTATGAGGTTATGTATCGACTACAGGGAGATCAATGCTATAACGATAAAGAACAAGTATCCCCTACCTCGCATTGATGATTTATTTGACCAACTGCATGGAGATAAATACTTTTCAAAGATTGGCCTTCGATCTGGATACCATAAGTTGTGTGTAAAGAAGGAATACATTCCGAAGACAGCATTTCGAACCAGGTACGGGCATTATGAGTTTACTGTAATGCTTTTTGGATTGACTAATGCACCCTCTGTATTCATGGATCTAATGGATAGAGTTTTCAAGGAGTATCTCGATGAATTTGTGGTGGTATTTATTGATGATATCTTGGTATACTCTAAAAGCTACAAAGATCATGAAAATCACTTTTGCATTATCTTGAAAAATCTAAGAAGACATGAATTATATGGGAAGTTTAGCAAGTGTGAATTATGGATTCAGGAGATTTCTTTTCTTGACCATATTGTCTCTAAAGATGGAATCTCTGTTTATCCTTATAAGACCAAGGAAATCCAAGAATGGCCAGCACCTACGAGTATAACTGAGGTATGTAGTTTTATTGGTTTGGCAGGTTATTATCGACGTTTCGTCCAGAATTTTACCCGATTGGCTAACCCATTAACGAAGCTCACACGTAAAGGGGTTAAATTTGTTTGGAAAAAATAGTGTGAAGAATGTTTCGAAGAACTGAAGAAAAGATTATTCAATGATCCTATATTGACTCTACCATCGGGGAATGATGGGTTCGTTATTTATAGTGATGTATCGAAGAAAGGACTTGGTTGTGTCCTTATGCAGAATGATAGAGTTATTGCCTATGCATCACGACAGTTGAAAATTCATGAACAAAACTATCCTACTCATGATCTCGAGTTAGCAGCTGTGATCTTTGCTTGGAAGATATGGAGGCACTACCTCTATGGTGAAAAATGTGAGATTTATACTGATCACAAGAGTTTGAAGTATATTTTCTCACAATAATAACTCAACATGAGGCAAAGGAGATGGCTTGAATTACTCAAGGATTATGATTGTACGATACACTACCACCCGGGGAAAGCAAACAAGGTGGCAGATGCTTTGAGTAGAAAAGACCATGGAGTTTTGAAGAATATGAGAATTGAAAGGGATCCAATTTTCATGGATCTAGTGAAGATGGACATGGGAATAACCAGGGAAGGAGAAACATCATTTCTTTTTCAAATTGTTGCCAAACCATCTTTAATAGAAACGATTAAGAGTACTCAGACCAATGATGAAGAATTTCAAAAGAAGATTAAAGCTGTGAATGATGGGAGATTGAGAGACTTTGTGTATGAAGATGGAATTTTGAAATTTGGGAAGAGACTTTGTGTTCCCGATATACTTGATCTAAAAAGGGAATTGATGGATGATGCTCATAGTTCCAATTTCTCTATACACCCTGGGAGCACCAAAATGTATAGAGATTTGAAGGAACATTTTTGGTGGGACAACATGAAGAGGGAGATTGCTGATTTTGTGTCAAGATGTATGGTTTGTCAACAAGTGAAAGCTGGAAGGCAACAGCCTGGAGGAGTCATGCAACCTCTTCCCATACCAGAGTGGAAATGGGACAATATTACGATGGACTTTGTCATGGGGCTACCAAAGACTCCTAGAAGGAACGATGCAATATGGGTTATTGTTGATCGTCTTACCAAGTCAGTACATTTTCTTGCTATAAGAGAATATCTACCCCTGGAACGTCTAGCAAGACTATATATTAATGAAGTTGTGAGACTTCATGGAGTACCCCTATAGATTGTTTCTGATCGTGATCCCCGTTTTACTTCATGATTTTGGAAAAGTCTTCAGAAATCCTTGGATACTAAACTTCATTTGAGCACTGCTTACCATCCTCAGACAGACGGAAAATCAGAACGAACTATTCAAACCTTAGAAGACATTTTGAGATCTTTCTCACTTGACTTTCAGGGTATGTGGGATCAATATTTACCTCTGGTTGAATTTTCCTATAACAATAGCTTCCATTCGAGTATTCAGATGGCACCATATGAAGCGTTATACGGAAAGAGATGTTGTACACCAACTTGTTGGGATGACGTTGGTGAAAGAAAACTTGTAGGCCCATAATTGGTGGAGGAAACGGTGGAAAAGGTGAAGGTAATCCAAAATCACATCAAAGCAGCTCAAAGTAGGCAGAAGAGCTATGCCGATAATCGAAGGAAGGATTTGGAATTTCAAGTCGGTGATCATGTTTTCCTAAAGGTATCTCCATGGAAGGGAGTCATACATTTTGGTAAGAAAGGTAAATTGAGTCCCAGGTACATCGGACCCTTCGAAATTCTTGAACGAATTCGGGTTGTAGCTTACCGATTGGCAATGCCGCCAAGTCTCTTTAAAGTTCACGATGTGTTCCACGTATCTCTGTTGAGGAAATACATGCCTGACCCAACGCATGTACTCACCTATGAGGAATTAGAACTGGAACCCGATCTGTCTTATTTGCGAAGAGCCCGTCAGGATTCTTGATACGAGAGAACAAGTACTGAGAAACCGGACGACGCGTCTGGTAAAACTTTTGTGGAGAAACCATAAGATGGTGGAGGCAACATGGGAACCTGAGGAACTTATGATGAAGAACCACCCGAGTCTTTTCATGTGATAAGTATTCTAGAAATTTCGAGGGAAAAATTATTTGAAGGAGGGGAGAATGTAACATCCCAAGCTTCTACGGTACACTTCTCTTTGAATAATGTGATAGCGTGTGTTGTACGCAACACCGAGTTCTAACACACCATAACCAATCAAACTAGTTGTTATGAATAGTAATACCTACTTTTTGAAATTATATATATTTTATATTTTAAAATGGACTTCATTTTTTGATTCGGAATATCGAATTTAGCCTAAGGTGAAATTTTGGTACATTTCGGATAACTTTCATATTTTGATGAATAGTGAAAATTACTAAATTTTAATTAAAAACACCTTTTTTAATCAAAATAATTAATAGTGATAAATTATGAATTTGAGTGGTTTTGAAGTATATTTATAATATATTTTTACTATTTAATATAATTTTGGTCGTTGTACATAATTTTACAATTAAACCGAACATAAACAAGTGTCAATCTTTTGATAGTTATTATCTCTTAAAAACACGCTTTTTGTTTTGACAGCGGGAATTAATTTTAAATTAATTTTGGCCACTTCTGTGTTTTGAATTTAGAAAAATGGATTCCATATTTGGAATCAGGATGTTCAAATTGTGTAAATAGGTAACTTTTATTTTTAGACATTTTGAATAATTACTGCGGTAAATATTTTATTTACCATGGTTAAGGTTAAATCCGGTAAATAAGGGTTAAAAAATAATATTATAATAATACTAAATTACCCTAAAACGTGTCCTAGCCTTATTTTTTGATACATGTTCGACCATAGGCATCTTTGGGTCGATTTTGGGACCCCATGGTGCCACTTGTAGGTGATAGGGACACTTTATTTTAATTAAGTTAAAATGAATACAAAAATGACACAAGCATATATCTTTTAGCAAAACAATTTTTACATAGGGTTATATATGTTGGATTTTAGATTATAAATATTCATTAGAAATATAAAAAGATTTACTACATAGTGATAGTTCATTTATAATTTTTAGACATTAAATAATTTAATTTATTTATGACACAGTGATGATGAATTAATTACTATAATAGTGAAATATTAAAATAATTGATATTATAAATACCCAAATAAATATAATATGAAACTTTTAATGAATTAAACTAATTTTCTAGGATAATATGATATATTAGGATTGATTTAATTGACTTTTTTCGAAGTAATAAATCTGTTATGAGTTTCACAAAAATCAACTATTGAATAGTGTCAAAATTGACATAAAAGAGTTCTTAAAACAAATATTATATTATTAATTGATATTAAATTCCTAAAAATCTAAGGTTCGGCCAAGAGATTTATATCATGATAGGTTAATCATTAAAGGACCACTTTGGGGTCGTGTGGATGTATATAGTAAGTTTATTAACCATATTATATAAAAATACAAAGAGACATTGTAAAAGTGAAGCTAATTAACTTAGAGTTAATACTTAAAGATAAGGTTAATATAAGTACCCAAACCTGTCTAAATTCTATTGGTTGAGTTTTTTTCGACCCATACCCACCTTAAAATTTAAAAAATCAACTTTGGATCCATTAGAAACCAAATATGAATTTATTATAAACTAATATTTCTAGCTTTTCCAAAGGTTCCCCTCACCCATCTTATAAAAGGGCACTCCTCCTTCTCATTTCTTCACACCTTCAAAGACTTTTGGTTCGGCCAAACTCTGCCCAAATACTCTCCCAACTTCCCTCACTACAACCTAGAGTCCTTAGTTTGATCAGAAATCCAACCTAAGGATCCCTTTTGATCAAATCAAAAGGAAGAACCCGAAGAAGAGGTAATGTTTTCACCACCCCTTTTCAAGTTCCTTTCTTCTTCCACTTCTTCTTTCTTGGTTCTTACCATTCTAAAATAATAACTCCAGTATCTCACGTATACTATGATTTTATTATAAATATGGTACAACCATATTCAGTATTCTATCCACCCTTTGAATAACATGTCACCATACGTGCGTACGTACGGCTTACCGTCTCCACGTCGTGGTGTAATTGTTATTCAATATATTATTATTTGGATGGGTATAATATTGATGTGTAACTCATTTAAATAATAAATATAACATGTTAATGATTCTGTATATATGATATACCATCCGTTTATATATTATTTTAATGTCAAAAGAATGATATTGTCGCTCGTGCGTACGTACGGACTACCGTCTCCACGAATGCGATGAGATTCATTCTCCATCGTATCCATTCAAGTATAATTATCATTTCATGATTTAAAAATGATGTTTAATGATTTGATATCATTCTGGATATGAATAAGATACAACAAACAAGGCTTTTGTAACAAAACATATAAAAGAAAATGAGTAAGTTAGCACCCGAAACGACGATAATTCTAAGATATTATTAACAAATAAATGTTAAAAGATCATATATGATATCATATTAATATATATGATTCTTGTATAATTTAATAACAATTATTTCACCATTATACAGGAGGTTAACCTACCCCATCCAAGGAAAAGTACAAGGTAAGGGTTTATTTCACAATCTCTTCATTATCCGAGGTTGTTTATATGTAATAATCTACTAGGATTTCTTTATCATCCACATCCATGTTTCTTCGAAATGTATTTCAAAACATTTTTTTTATTTACAAGAATATGGGTTAAAGTCATTTATACCCTTGTTTGACTTTTTATAAGAGGTTTATAAAGGAATCTTTTCGTCGTTTTCAAAAGAAGGTACTTTTTAACCTTTTCGACAGAATTAAGGTAAGAATGTTTTTTTAACTTATACGGAGGGTGCGGCTATTTTCCACCATTATAAAATCTTCAAAGCTTCCCTTACAAGCTTATAAGAATATTTTCAAAGAAAATGTTTTATTTTATATGGATCTTAAATGATTTCAAAATAAAAATAGATATTTCTTTAAAAAAAATTTGATTTCATCTATGTCAACATCCTTTGATGGATTTTACGCTTATTTAAAGTTGATTTGTTATGATAAAAAACTTCTATATTATATTGAAGGTTTTGTGATTTGTTTGACTGTGGATGTTCTATTTTTATACCATTCATGGTTTATGGTGAAAGTATTAACATTTCGTATGCTAGTTTTAATACGAAAGGTTATGTTATGTTTAAACCTTTTCATATGGGAATGCATTGGACTTAATATGTGACGGGTGGAGCCCACTATAGCTCCTCGATGCATCGGTAGGTCTCATGAGACAAACTAGTGTCTTGGCACAAGGCCTTGGCAAAATTTTATTTGTAGTCTTGGCACGAGGCCTTGGCTATGTGGTTATGATAGTCTGGCATTATGCATTCCAACATTATGAAAGTGGTTATTGATTTTGCATGTGATTATTCGATTAGTAGAATATCCATGTGAATAAGTAAATGGCATTATTTCATTTTATTTATGACATACTATGTTGAAAGTTCAAGTTTGATAGGCTTTTGTTTTAGTTATACATTGCCTTAAATGTTTATTCTTATTTATGAAAGTTTCCGCTATATTGTTATCCTTACTGGGCATTTGAGCTCACCCCTTTTCTATGTTTTATTTTTCCCAGGATGTGAAGAAGTAAGTTATGAATGACCTGCAGGGATATTATGAGGGGTTAATAGTGTGGACTGTGGAGACATTATGTTTTTGTAGTAGTTTTTCATTTTATGATGTAATGTAAGACTTATGAATATATCTAGTGTTTCCAAGGCTACTAAACCAATCGGTCTTTCGGGATTTGATCTTTCTTGTGATCATGCCAATGTTATGTAATAACGCACCGACTCTGGGTAACTAGGGTCGGGGCGTTACATTATTGGGATCTTGAAGCACCATTAGAGTATTCTATAGATATTAGGGTAGGTTTTAGGTGATCTACAAAGTTTTTGAGTGAAAATAAGTGGGAGATTGGGTGGGTTTATATAAGAAAAGGGAGGGAATTTTTATTATTTAGGTTTTCGACACTACACAATAAACTAATCAAAACCACAAACCATCCCCTCATTCGTGCCTGTAGATTAATCCAAAGAGGATTGTAAAACAATATTTTATATGGCTAATGGAATAACTTACTAAAATAATAGTATTTCTTATGTGGAGGTTAGTCACACTCTCAAGGAAATCGTTTTATAATGTTAAAATGTTTTATAAGTCATGGAGGGTCCACTAAATCTTTTTAAAAATTGAAACAAAACTAAAATCACATTATTTTAATGTTAAAATATATATTGGTCGAACATCCCATTTATTGTATTTTATTAAATTATTATTGGGTCATTATGTTGTCATAAAACACATTATATATTTAAATTGTATTTAATTTTTAACCAAAAATTACAATGTCTCAGAAAATTATGAAGAATTCATCATTGGGTAATTTTGACATACTGATTCAAAAAAGTATTAATTTTATCTTAATAATATTTTAATTATTATAATTTTTACTTTTAAAATAAAAAACGACATTTATAAAAAATTCATGGGTTTTGACAAAAACAGCTTTCAAATCATAATAAAAATTACAATTGTATTCATAAAAATTATAAAATAATTTATATATAATAAAAAATAATTTATTAATAATATGTTATTAAAATATTTTTTAATTAAAAAAATCCATTAATTCATCGAAATCTATTTCTTAATTGAATATTAAAATAGAATTATATTTTTTCTTTAAAACATATTTACAATGTAACAATAATCAAATGAATGTATATTAATTATTCTTTAAAAAAATAATAAACATATTCAAAGTGATAGGGTCTTATTTCCTAACCCCTTGTAATTGTCACATAAAACCTAAGGGTATGGTGTGCGATGGTGATAGACTCTTGGGGTGGCTCAGATAACATCCCTTGGGTTGTCATATCTATTAAATTCCACTTCTATGGTACGAATTTCCATTGAAACATAATGTGTTGAATAGATCCTTGGGCTTGTTCAAGTGCAAAGCCCAGTAATGCTTCCCCCATTCAGATACCAGAAAAATGGCCTTCATATGGATTAATTCTACTGGATGAGGTCGTCACTTCCTTTTTCTAAGGAAATAGGATTTATTAAAGCCCTATAATTATACTAATCATATGATCACCCCTTCAAATAATATATTAGAAGCGGTAAAAATTATTAATTTTATTTTAAAATCCAAAAACATAAAACCAAGAAAGATTATATGTCTTATATAATACTATTACATAATAAGATATTTAATTAGATCAATATTAATATTCATTAATAAATGTTTGGGTTTTCAAATTTATTTTCTACATTGAGTATTCAAATCCCCCCTCTATGATCCAGTCTAATATACAAGTCAATGTCTACATTGGATCCACTATCAAATGATATTGATCTGACAATGAAACTGCCATCCAAAATTCAATTTTATTTTGAACCTATAGTTGTTTTAGTCTTGAATTTAAAAATTTAAAAATTCCAATTTTTGGGATATGGGACATAATATAAGTACACTATTTGTAATTCCATTATGAACAATTTTCCCTTATACCCTTCCCCACTGAAATTCACCTTCATGGAGACCAATTCATCTACATTAACTAATCTTATATTATCAAACAATATGAAATTTAAAATGAAAACATGAAATGGTTTATAATATAACCAATATATTTTTTCAATGATTATGAAGTTTTATATATTTGGATAAATTAGATTTGTATCCACCAAACCAAATACAAGCATCACTTCATTAGTAATTTTAACTCAACTATTTTCATTATACAATGATCATTGTGTTCCTAGTAATAGAATTCATTTCCATTAATTAAAAAAATATAGCAATATATAACATTTATATTTGGTCCCAAAGATTAAAATTGATGTTTTTTGTTAAATAAAATTAAAATTAAATATAACTCCATATAAATATGTTCTCATCGTCGCCTTATAATCTATTGATTACGGTATTTAGAATCTATCATTCATCCATTGATTTATTCAAATGTCTATGGATTACATTGTGGACATAAACATACGGAGTAAAGTTTATACTATAATGAAAAATTTAAAGGTGATCCGGATTATACTCATTAATGGTAATTGAGACAACATATCTTCTAGATATATTTTTTTTAATTTTTTTGTGATGAGATTTTATGATTCCAATTCTGTAAAAATCTAATAGGTAAGTGGAATAGAATTTAATATCTTCTTAAATAATATATCACACCAAAATACTATCTTTTGATGAATTTAATTATAGAAGTATCTATTCAAAATATGAATCTATTGTTCATTGGGGAAACATAACTTTAATCAATAGGACCACATATTTGAATCTCTATAATTCACTGAACCTTTAGGTAGAATATTTCTTAAAATATTTATGGTGTAAAGAATATCTCAAATTAACATAATATATCTAAAATTTCATTATTTATGACTGAAAACATTTTGTGGCCTATAACATTAATACATATATCATTGAAAATGGGTTAAAGTATTGTTAATATGTGACGTACATTTTTAGGAAGAGTGGAACATAATTCTATATGAATTAAATCCTTCCTGAAGACATGAATATGTTGTTATTTTAGTCCATGTATCCTCAAGATAGTTATTAAAATTATATTATTGATATTTTATGAATACACATTGAGATGTTTTACACCATTAAAGAAGTTTTATAGTTGAAATGTTTCTGGTTTGGATAGTGTGTAAGATACTAGATGAAGATAATTTCATCTTTCACCGTTCACCATAGCAAACTCTCCAATTATCTACATGTAAATCTTGTCCTACATTTCCTTAATTGCATATTCTCTAATATATGGTAAATTTATTAATTTTTCATAATAATATCAAATATATTTGTTTTCTACGATCATGAAATTAAGAAAACATATGATGTACAAACTATTATAATTTTTTAATTAAAATAAAAATTATCCATTTTTTCAACCAAATTTCATAATTTTTTTTAATAATGTTTTTCCAAAATCAGTGTAGACATATTTTAATTTCTTTAGTAGTTTATCAACCATTAATTGAAATGGTACATTACATTATTCTATATTTCCATTGAATGATTTCATCCATGGTCAATATTAATATCTTCATATTAAAAATTTTAGATGACCTAAAAACTAATTCACCAAGGAATATTTCAACCTAAATGATTGTGTACTATCTTCACAAATAGTACACCCCAACATTCCATTAATGTTATTTCCTAAAAAATTCCAATAGGATGGAAAATCATTTATCCCCCTATAAAACATGTCTCTCAATGTGAACTATTCACCTCTAAGAGCCTCACACAATGTTAAAAAAATAACCCAAATAAATTTCTTATCTTTAATAAATGGGACCAAATATTAACCAATATCCTAATCAGGTTGTTTTGGTTTAGAGAAAAGTATAGAAAACATAATGTATTACCATTTAATGTTTTCTAAAATTCATAGGCAATTTTGTGAGTGATTCATTTCACATGATTCATAAATAAAAATATCATCCTAGTCAGTATATACATCCTATATTTTTCCATTATTTAGTCTAAAATTTATTGATTTGATATATTCTATGAAATATCAAAATTTTATTATAACTCTTTTTGATAAATTCAACTTGAATAACAATAATTTATACATAGAAAATGGATTTTAGGAGGGTCGTACGAATTCTTTATTGAAAACTCAATAAAGTTATTAACTCCATAATCATACTCCACTATCATATGATTAAAATCATCCATTTCTAAATCATATCTTCCCTATTAGGTTTAATAACATTCATTTTTATAATAAATATATAAGTTCTGAAAAGGTATCAATTATAAATTTTGAAACATATAAATACTTCAAATTAATTTCATTATTTTCAAAATGTAAAATTCATACCCACTTTAGACTGTAAATGACTATAAAAAAATTATAGTAAAAAATGATAGAAGTTATTGAAATGGTAATATTATACACCTTAAAAAAAGGTTTCACATTGATAACCTCCTCTTAGAAAAGTAATTTTGGGTTTTTGAGATAATATAGGATAGTTTCTTGTGTCATTAATATAGGAAATTGATTATGTATGAAATAATTAATGTTAATAGATAAATATGGAGGTGAAATTCTTATAAGCATAACCCACATGGGATAATATCGATGGTTATTTTTATTTTGCCTTTAGAATATTGTAATCTTAATTGAATAGTAATCATCATCTTGGAATACTATATTTTAATGAATTTAAACATAAAAATGTTATTGGTCATGATTCCTAAAAAAATTAACATTTTACACAAGGGTCACATGAAAATAAACAACTAATAGTGGATGATGCTTTTTATGCACACTAAAATAGTGAATAAGTATTAGAAAATTTTAAAGGTATAATTTAACCAACATAATAAAATTAATATAATATGTTCTTAATGATGCATATTGATATTTTTTTATAATGTTGGGAATCATTGAACGAAAGGAATTTGTGATATATATATATAAAGAAATAAAAATTCAAATTAAATTTCATGTATTTCAATACATAGAAAGAATCAATTCTCACACACAAAATTATTAATGGTTATCAATTAGGATGAAGTTTTAAAGAATAATTATTTTTTGGTGAGAAACCATGAAACATTATATGTGTTCAAAATCTATACTATATATATATATATATTTGGTCTATAATTACTTTAATAATTAAAATAAATTGTTTTGGAGTATAGGAAAATAAAATTTCCACTAGACACTTATTCTTTTCTTTATATTCAATATTAAAATACCTATTGGATCGAAGAAAATTTTATGTTCTTCATTTGAGATGCTTTGTACAATGAAAATTTAAAAAAATTGGCTTCAAAATTTTTGGACAACATCATCATATTTAGAATAATAATTCCATTATATGTAATAAACAAAATTGAAAATTATTCTTAGATGTTAAAAATTAATAATTTATACATAGATTTATATTATTATTGCAAGGGTCTAGGAAATATAAGCACTCATTAATGTTTTGTTAGTAATACAATAATGTGAACTGATTAAAAGAGGTAAAATTAGAACATTCAATAAATAATAAACTTTATTATGGTATTAATGTTATATATTTAATCTAATAGTTATTCAAATAGACCCTTTTTATAAAAATATTATGTAGAAAATAACATGATCTAAAAATATTTTTTAGGATGTTTTCTTCTAAAAATACTGCACCAATATCAATATTATATATATAGTACAAATATGTTGTTAGGAATGTATTTTATTTGAAATAAAAATAAAAAATTCATGTATGTGATAAAATTCGATTAAGTTAATTATTTATTAACATGGGATTTTTTTGAGGCATCTAAAACTTTTATGCATTCCTTTAGGTCACCAATATAATCTTTACTTTACAAATTATGATAATTATTAAATTTAATATAGACCTTATGAATATTATTTATTATTATAATGTGTCCAACACTCGTATATGTGTTGAATTATTTCTTTATATGAGTGTATGTATTGAGAACTGATACTGTAACTGATTTTCTCCCTGATCTTATTTCTGTCTTTTATAATCTTATATATGATTTACGATTTGGGTTCATTTTTTTTGGTTAGTTCCAAAAGATAGTGAGGTCGATTTATTTCAGTGTGTTTTATCATCGCGACCTTTCTCATTGAGGATGGTTTCTTCATATAGATTATATGGTCCATTAATTGTTTTTAGTGTCTTATATTTTGGTAATTTTCATTTCCAAAATATAGAATATAATAGGTGGTGTTATTGTCATTGATGTTGGTCCAAATCAGTCTAACGGATGTTAAATACTTTTGTTCCTTAATTTATTTTTCTGAACCTAGTGATTCATGAAATTAAAGAAAACTTTTCACTATGTTTTTCTATATAAGATATTTTATCTATTAAAATTGTAATGGTTGTAATATGTTGGTGGATCCTTTGAGCATACCCAGGAAATGTTATCCAAAAAAAATACAATGAGATCATTATTTACATTTCTATTTTCCAAATTTGGTTTCAATTTTTGAGGACTTGTATATTTAAAATAGTGATCCCACAAATATTGATTTATTTAATTTTTGAAAAAAAAGTAATACCATCACAAATAGTATAGTCTTGGTATATGTAATTAGAAACAGAAAACAAGTTTGTGATAACTTATCTGTAAATATTTAAAAAATGGGGGTTCCACACAATATACTAATATAGGTGATAACTTCTTATATAATCCAGTGCACACCTCTAGGGTTTAGTGGAACACTCACCCACTCCCATGTAGTTTCATTACTTTATTCATTACATGATGTACACTAGAATATTTTCCATGGACTTACTTCTCACGATGGCCCTCCTCACCACCACCCCCATAAAAACTTACTTTGCTGAAGTATCCACCACTACCACTCTAATTTATTCTCCACCATTATATATGGAACCTTATAACTCACGGGTTTGGGTGAAAAAAACTAGTTATGGGGTAAAATTACTATTTTCCCACCCCCGCCCTAGTACACAGACCGTGATCTTATAATGGTGCGATATTTTCCCATGAATCTCCGAGATAATCATCCAAATTTATATGTATATTGTTGGGTTTTCTATGTTTTCTAGGTATTAATTCTTAAGGGTTTTATTTTTTTACTCCCTCATCTCTATGTTTTATCCCCTCTCCAATAGTGGAAGCTTAAATGTGAAATGTGTTTCGTCCAGTTTCATGTTTTTGTTTAAAAATACTCTTCTTTCTCTAATCACTACTATAGGTGATATATTTAACAATAATAGAAAAGCTATTTTTCAATAAAAATGATTTTGACAACTGAATCAGTAATAAAATGATACATAATTTTTAGCACAAGGAACAACATTGATAAAGGCCAACATTATAAGCACAAAGGGAAAGTGATGATGAATCCCCCGTTATCTGTACTTAAATAAATAGATGATACAGTGGTCATTTATCAATGTTTTATTTTATTACTAATAATGGGGGAATTTATTAGTGAATTATTTTATAATTTGTAAAGGTTTCATTTTTAGGTTCTTTTCTATCACTAATAAAGGTGACCTTTATTGGATCATTTTGTAGTTGATAAAGTGCATGACACTACTCTAAAGATACAATAGCCTTACATCATCCCTATGACAACAAAATCAATCAAAAAACCAAATATACAGTAGTAAAAATATAATGAAAATATGATAGAAATAAAAATATAACATTTCACTAGCATTTCAATTCAAATTATACATACAATGTTTTTATATTTATTTGCTGTATTAAATTAATCAAAAAAAGTAAAACCAATATAAAAAATAGAAATTGTTATAGCATGCTTTCCCCAAAGATAAAACCTTATAAAGAATCTTTCCCCTTCAAGAAAATCAATGTTTATCTTTGAAATAGTAAATAAGAAAATTATAATAATTTAATTTTAACGGTTTATAATTAAAATATTTTAAATTATATTATTAATTACTATATATATTAACTATATTATCAGTTAATCACTTGTTAGATTAATGTATATTAAATTACTATGCATCGGAAATAAAATATAGATTATTTTACAAATATTTGAAAATAATACAGGCTTGTTTTTTGGGATTTTCTCTATGATACATGTTTCAAAATAAAAAATAATTACTATATTTAGAACATGCACATTGATTCATACCAACCATAGCATGCGCTGGATTGAAAAGTGGTCAATTCATACACATCACAAAGGAATTATTGATTGTAATCGTAATGTTTGGAAACAATCTGGGCATGTTTTCATTCTTTGGACAACATGACAAACACTTTAATCTAAAATGGACTTTCCATTGAAGACATACTCTTAAAGTCATATATAACACATCATGTGAGGGATTTATGTTCAGTCGATTCCTAAATTTAAAAAATGTGTTATAGATAATTTTATTAATGTTTGAAATTAATATGAGCTTGTTTTCTCATTTTTTTTCCCATGATGCTCATTTTAAACTCAAATGACACTTTTATATTTAAACCATGTACAAAGATTCATGCTGAACACATTGTGAATCCGATTGGCATGAATCCAATTAATATACATTGAAAAAGAATTATTAATAATTTTTTAAAAAAATTAAATGCTTTTTTATCTCATTTTCTTGGTTTTGGAATTGTGATGCATGTTTTAAAATAAATTGTAACTTATATAAATAAACTATGAACTTTATGTCATACTTACCACACCATGTGTCATATTGATGTTAACTCAATTCCTACATGTCGCAATTAAATTATATAAGATTTTTCTAATGATTACATACAATTTGAGATCATTTTCTAATTTTTTTCAAGTGAGGTTCATTTTAACCTGAAATGACACTCATATATTAAATACATGTATATCATGTTATAGAAGCGATATTGTGCCTCATATTTATATATAGTTATTTCATACACATTAAAAATGAACTATAGATGATTTACTAAAATTTTGAAAATATATTGATCTCATTTTTTTGGTTTTGGCATTATGATGAGTGTTTTAATCTAAAATTAATTTTTATATTGAATACACACACTTTAATTCATACTAGAAACATTTTATATTGTATTGATGTGTGGTTGATTCATACATGTCACAATTAAATTATGTATTATTTCCCTAATTTTTGAAAATAATAAAAGATTGTTTTCAGGGTTTCGTCTTTGTGATGTGAATCTCAAAAAATAATTGTATTTTTACAATGAGAACATGGACTTCGATTCATACCAACTACACCATCTGCCATAATGACATGTGTCAATTAAAATATACCAAAAATTAATTATCGATCACTTTCCTAATCTTGGATAATAATCCAAGATCCTTATCTTGGGTTTCCAAAGTGATTCTTATTTTGAACTAAAATGGAACGTATATATGGAAGACATTCACATCAAGTCGTACCCCCCACATCATCTTTCATATTAAAATATCACTAGTTCCCACATGTCAGAAATTAATTATAGATCATTTTCCAAATTTTGCGAAAAATATATTATAATTTTTTCTTAGTTTTGGCTATCTAACGGATTTTAAACTAAAATGAAAATTTTATACTGAAAACAAGTACATAAATTCATACAGACCACATAATGTGTTGGTTTTCTATGAAGAAGATTCATATATATCACAAATGAAATATGGATATTTTTTCCTAATGTTTGAAAATAATCCTAGATTTGTTTCTTCTTTTTGGATATGTTATGTGAATTTTATTCTAAAATTGTACATTTATATTAAAAATAAGAAATTTATGTCATATAAGACACATCATTTATTATATTGATGGGAGGAAAATTCTTTTATATCACAAATTATTTATTGATTCTTTTAATAACGTATCAAACGAATATGAATGTTTCTTCTTAGATTTGAGTATTTATTATCTATTTTTAACTAAAATGTCAATATTAGTTTGTAAAACCATATTTCAAGTCATATTTTTCAAACCATGTATCAAATTGATGTGAAATCAAATCATACACATCAAAAATGAAATATATATCATTTTCCTAATGTTTGAAAACATCATGAGATCATTTTCATGGTTTTGGTGATGTGACAAGTGTTTTAAACATAAATGCAAAATATATATTGAAAAAAAGAACATTAATTTTATACCATAAACATAATGTCCCAAATTCACATGTGATAAACACTTACAAATAAATGAATTATGGATCATTTTTCTAATTTTTGAAAACTGTTTGATATTGTATTCTTAGTTTTTGTTGATGGTGATAATTTTATACAATAATGGAAATTATATATTGAAAACATCTACATAGAGTCCTACCAACAACATTCTGAGTTAGAAAGACATGTGGTCAATTATTATACATTATAAATAAAATATGGATCATTTCCCTAAATATTAAAAATAATATGATTTTTTTGGCATTTTTTTCTAGTGACATGTATTTTTAAATGAAATAACACTTTTATATCAGGAACATGTACATGGTGTAGTACCATCCTCAACATGTGTTAGATTCATGTGAGGTCAATTATTACATGATAAAAATGAATCATGGAATTTTTTCCTAATGTTTCATGAATATATAATATTTATTACTCAGTTTTGAATATATAAAGTGTGTCTTATATAAAAATAAAACATAAAAACTGTCACATTCAGTCGTACTGGCCACACCATGTGTGAAATTTATGTGTGCTCATTTCATACACATAAAAAATGAATTATGGATTATTTTTATAAGGGTGGAATTAAATCAAACATCATTTATAATTTTTTTATGTGATCCATACATTAAACTAAAATGAAAATTTTATATTATAATGAATTATATTCAGTAATACCAGCTATATCATGTGTCAGAGTGACGTGCGGTAGATTCTTACATGTCACACATATAATATGAATTATTATCATATGTTTTGAAAATCATGGGAGTTTCTTTTCTTAGTAATGTCTTTATGGTTTGTGTTTTAAACTAAAATGAGTCTTTTATATTTAAGAAATGCACTTTAAGTCATTCCATCCCTTCATGTTTCAGATTAACGTTTAGTCAATTCATACACACACAAAATTAATTATATATGATTTTATTGAATTTTCAGGACAATTGGAGCCCGTTTTATCAGTATTATCTATGTGATACATTATTTAAATTAAAATGACACTTTTAAAGTGAAAAACATAAACTTGGATTCATAATGTCCAAATAGTGATCTATATACCTACACCGTTGATTACTATATGTCAAAAATAAAAAAATGGATCATTTCAAAAAAATTTGAAAATAGTATGATCTTTTTTACTCAGTTTTGGAAATTTCTTGTGCATTTTTATCTAAAATATAACATTTATATTGAAGAAAACACATGGGGTCAATATGGCCACACTGTGCATCAGATTGATGTTCATTCAATTCCAACACATAAGAAATTAATTATGGATTATTTTTATAAATTTTTAAAATAATATGATCTCAAATAATCTCTTCTCCCAATGTGATATTTATTTTAGTGTAAAATGATTCATTTAATTTGAAGACATACACATTGAGTCATACTAGCCAGATCATTTTTCGTATTGATGTGTAGTTGAGATATACCAGTCACACAAGAATTTTGGATCATTATTTTGATGTTGGAAAACAATACAATCTTATTTTTTTGTATTTATAATTTGGTTCATGTTCTAAACTAAAATAAAACGTTTACATTGAAAACAATCACATTAATTATTACAAAAAACATCATGTTTCGTCTTGATTTTCAGTCAATTCCTACATATCAATAATCAATTATGGAAAAAAATTCTACAATATTGAAAATAATATGAACTTATTTGATTAGTTTTAACAATGTAATGCTTGTTTTTAACTAAAATGGTACTTTTATATTGAAAAAATGAAATTTGATTCATAGAATCAACAATGTATGTCATATTTATATCTGTTTGACTAATACACATCCCAAATAAGATCTCTCACACCATTCAAATATTTTGGGAAAATAAAAAAAACCAAAATAAGAACGAAAAATGTTGAAATAATGGAATATATTGAATGGATGATCACAAGTACAAAAAATTGGTGTTTTAAAGTGTTAATTTGTCCACGGAGATCGTAGGATAGGAGTGTCAAAGATTCAATTCCATAAGATCTTGAAAAATATGAGGGATGGGGTCCTCTACTGGGGTTCTATTTAAATGATTGTAAAAATTTCAGCATTTATTTCTAAAAAACATTGATAAATATCCATATTTATCAACCCTAAAATATAAATTGATGATAAAATAACTCATTATTTGTTATATCTCTTAGCACTAATAAATATGGGATTTTATCCATGCTTTCTAAAAAATTATGAAAATAGGTTTTGTAAGTACTTTAAATTACTGTTTAAAAAACCTATATTATTATATAATATTTGAAAAGAGATAATAATGTTCCATATTCATTGACCTATGAAGTGATGACTTCTAAGATCATCCCTCTCCCTATATAGTGGGAGGGTCCTCTATCTACCTTCGAGGGAACTATACCTCTTTCCTTCACTCCCTTTCCTATCCTCTATTTTATTAATTCATTCCTTCAAAAAAACCCTTGTCATTGAAGTTTCATACAAATTTGATTACATTGAAAAACATTCAATCTCAAACTTGAAGTTCTCTAATGCCACATCTCTTCTAAAACTGATGTTGATAACATGATTCAAATAAGGTAATGAATCGATTGATTCTTTTTATTGGTTTTTTTTATATTGGGTAATAGAATAATGACTAACTATGGTTATTCTCAATAATAGGAACATCATGACTCATTTATATTCAGAGAATGACTTTTTCTAGCTTTGGTCCAGTGCCCCCTAACTTTGCAATAGATCTTATTTTTCACTATTTAGGTGGAATTAGGATTTTAACTTGAAATGAGATACCCTGACTATAGAGATTTGGGTTAGTCTTCTAAACTACCCTCTCCCTTTTTTCAATGCTTCAATTATTAAAATGGTGCCTAATTTGAATTGTAGATATTTATGTTATGATATAATAACTAGAACAATTTTCCATCCTATTTCTTTGAAATTTTTAATTGAAATTAATGGTTTATGAACTCAAATAGATAGTGATTGAATTATATTTGGGGAATAGTTCTGCTACAAGAAAATTCTTTCTCTTGATTCTATGATTAATTTTTGATCTTCATTCAATAAAAAGTGTCGATTGATGGTATTGTTATGTAATGGGTTCATGAATCACTACTATAATATGAATTAAATATTTTCATGTAATTTTAAGGGTATGGTGTCCATTTATGGTGCAGGTTTGAAGGAACATATTCAAATTGGTGTTCAATTGACTAGAGAAGTAATTTATAGGTTTTTCACTTTGGATCACTTTTGGGTTGGGAGTAAAATGGGATAGAACCACATGATGGTCTCACAGAAAAATAGTTCATTACATAAAAAAATGTCATCACCATACAAATGGTGACATGACTGTTAATCCCAGATTTGAGATTTTTAGAAGTATATGGTAGATTGAGATGTGATTTTGAGGTGGTGTGTGCAATAGGGCCCTTGTAAACTAAAATAAATCCATCTAAGGAGGCATCCATGCAGAGGTAGTGAGAATTGGTGATGAAGTTAAACACAAGACAATGTTATAGGTAATATGTGTGGATGATACGACGGTCTATATAACCATTGATGGTATCATGAGCTTGGTGAATGCAACACAAAGGTCAATGATGCGAAGGATTACCTCAAATATGAATATTATTAATCACTTTGAATATGTAGAGGTGGAATTTTTATTTTTGGGAGAAGGTGGTTAAATATAATAATAAATGGAAATCCAATCCCCGATACCAAAAGACAAATTATTTGATGGAGAAAGAATTTATGGGACATATTAAGAGGATGATATATCTAGTTATGGTTTGGTGTATTGTGTCGATAGAGTGCATATAAGAATACTATACAGCCTAAAAAGGAGGAAGGTGAAAAAATATGGGATTTATGTAGATGAATTTGTTTAAAGGGAACAAGGTATAAAGGTTATAAAGACTACTATCAGTTACCTAAGCCAAGAAAAACAAGGACATATAAAAAGAATAAGGCGATGGATATTGAAACCATACCTCATAGATATAAAGTTAAGGGTAATTTGAATATTCATAGTGGAAATCAGATAATGGAGTGTAGTGAGGCCAAGGAACATGAAAAGGGTGGTGGTATAATGGAAGATCTGATTTAGTAATAGGAGGTATATAATATTAAGGCCAGGATAGTAGATAAGTAGGATGGGGATAAATGTAAGTCATGGGAACCAATTATTCATTTCTATGAAGAAATGATAGTGGAGGCATCTAAGATCAATGATATAAAGGAGGAGGTCCATAGGATGACCCAGAGGATGATTCAAGTGGACTACAATAACGAACAGTGTCTATGGATCAATAATCAAGATTATATATGTCTTTATCAAAAGGAAGTCTATTGTGGAAGAGTACATCCAGACATTGGACAAGACAACCAAAAGTTTCGTCATTGAGGATGACCTGGACATGAAGGCTAATGATCTTCAATGGAGTTTATACAAAGGAACAGTTTCTAATAGAATTAAACTCAATTTCATTGATTCGTTGATTTCTTATATTGTCTTTTAATTACATGTAGATAACATGAATGGTTCCCCTATTTTTTATTATAGTTATTATCATAATAAAATGTTATTTTTCAGTTAGCTCATAAAGGTTATATAAATTAAATTATAAAATATTAAATTAATATATATTGAAAATAAATAAATAATAAAAAAAGATAAAAATTAATTAACAATATTAATAAAGAGATAATCATAAATCTGTTAATATAATAAATGAATGAAATTTAATTTAAAAATGAATTGACATCAAAATTACAAAATATTTGCATGAATTTTATTAATTATACAAATTATTTAAAAATTAAAATGAATATATATTAAATTAAAATTAATACATATTAAATGTGTAAATTACCACAATATTATAAACAATATATGTAAAATAATGAATATGTGTAAATAAAAATTAAAAATAAAGAACTAACATAATATTATAAGAAAAAATATTCAAACTGAATAAATTATAATGAAAAGTTTAAAATAAGTAAGATTACTAGAGAATATATAATAAAAACGAATATTAATTTAATGAATGTTAAAAAAGAGTGAAATTCAATAATTAAAAATCTTTACATGTAAAGAATACTAAAAAATGAAAAAGTATTATTAATTCTTTAAAACAATTAACAAAGTAAAAATGAATATATGATAAAACGAAAATTAATATATATTAATTACATAAATTATAACCTTAAAAAATCATTAAATGTTAATGAATAAATATATATAAATAATTATTAAAATGGATAAAAATTTTAAAAATTATAATGAAACTCTGCAAAAGAATAAATTAATAAAATATAATTTAATATTATTATTGATTATACAATATTGAAAATGAATAAATATGGAAAAATATATAAATGTAATAAATATAATATTTTTAATAATAATATAACAAATTAATAATAATTATTTTTTCAAATATTTATATATATAACATAGTAAGTCAATCAAAATAATTTTTAAATAAATATTAAAATTTGAATAAATTTAGGAAATATTACTTTTGGGTCAATTCTTTATAAAAATGAATTAATTAAATATATGTATGTTTCAACTTTATGTAACACTTTTTTTATATATGTTAAATTGATAAACCCACATAGAATTAAATTTCCATTACATGATATAGTTATATTATATTTTTAATTAATAATAATTTTTAATTTTAAACCATTTTTCACTAAGTATAGGACTTATTTAATGTAAATATATGTAATTTGTGTTATATAAATCTCATATAAGGAAATTTTAAATATATTTTGATATATATATATATATTAGCATTAAAAAATTAATTATGTTAATGAAGAATTATTTATAAATAAAGAAGAGATTAATAAATTAAAAAGTATTAAATAAAAAATATATATAATCAATAACTTATATAAAAAATTATAAAAAACCCGAAACCTTTATCTATGAATACTAATATATAAACCGCATCCATTAGTGATAAAATGGGATTTCTCATTTATAAAGAAATCATGAAACCATTATCATCACTGATAAAGTACCCCTTTATTAATGCTGATAAAGGATACCTTTATTGGATCTTTTTTTAGAACTCATAAAGGCCATCGAAGCTAGTGAAAATTATACAGTAATGCGACATCCCAATAATATATCCAGATTAGAATCATAAAATCAAATTGGAATATAAATATTACAGGAACCTAACTGAAATATAATTATTACGTTTCACTATCATTTCAATTCAAAAAAATTATTCAAGACGTTTTCATAGATGTGATATTTACAATTATTTAAATTAAATCCAAATCCAATATTCAAAATCAATAAATTTATTGCATGATTTGTTTAATAATAAACCTCCATAAAAAACATGTTTGTGGAATAATACCACTATTTTTTAGTAACCTTGCATAAAAAAATAAACAAATTATGATTTTAATATAATCCATATATGATAAATTATATTTTTAATTACTTTGTATGTCAATGTAATCATTGGTTATCATATTAATTGTAATATTAATTGTTGTATTGTTAATTTTATATTTTTTAATATTTATTTAATATAATATTGATTAACAACTATATTATGAATTATTAATTAAATTTTGAATTAATAATGAAAATAAATTATGTTGTTAATTACATAATATGTTAATGAAATTACTAATTACTAAAACATAAATTAACAAAATTTTGTTAAAAATTATATCATTAAATAAATGTGAATTTTTAAATTGAAAACATGCACTTTGATACTACCAGAAATATTGTTTTCCAGATTGAGGCATGATCAATTATTACACGTCATTAATTATATAGGGATCATTTTACTAATGTTTGAAAACAATATGAATTAATTTACTCTTTTTTATAATGTGACACATGTTTTTAACATAAATGCATCTTTTATATTAAAAACACTTAGTTGGAGTCATATCGGCCATATCATATGACTTATTGAGGTGCAATTGATTTATACATCTCATAAATAAATTATAAAAATCTTGAAAAATATTTCAAATAATTGTAACTCATTTAAATGATTTTGATAATTAGATGGTCATTTTAAAATAATTTAAAACATTTATATTTAAATCACACAATTTGAGTCATACTAAAAATAACATTTCTCAATGTGACATGAGTTTGATTCCAATACATAAGGATTGAATTATGGATCATCGTCCTAAATTATGAAAACCACATGAGTTTTTTAAATAGTTTTGTCTATGTGATGTATGTTTTAGAACAAAATTGAAATTTTATATTGAAACCAAAAAAATAGAACATACAGACCACATTGTGTATTAGATTAATTTGTGGTAATTTATTATAATATCAAATTAATTATGGATCATTTTACTAATGCTAAAAAAAATTAGTAATTTGTTTTCATGATTTCGGCTATGTGACATGCATTTTAAACTAAAAATCCACTTTTATATCGAAATCACTAAATTAGAGTCTTGTTGGACACATCATGTGTCATATTGACATGTGGTTGATTCCAACATGTCGTGTACTAATTACAGATTTTTATCCTAATTTTTTAAAATAATAAAAGGTAATTCCCTAAATCTTGGATATGTGACAAGTGTTTTAATCAAAAATGCCACTTTTATATTGAAAAGATGCATATTGGGTAATAAATACCATATCATGAGTTTGATTAACATAAAATCCATTACAATACATCTGAAATGAATTATGGTTTTTTACTAATTTTAAAAAATGGGATTTTTATTAGTTTTGGGTATGTGAGAGGGTTTTTTAACATAAATGACATGTTTATATTTAAATCATAAATTTTGAAAAAAATGGACAAAACCTTGTTTCATATTGACATGTGGTTGATTCCACCTCATCAAAAATGATTTATGGTTCATTTTATAAAATTCTAAAAACAATTGTGTCACATTTTCTTTGTTTTCAAAATGTGACACATGTTTTAAGCTAAAATGACATGTAATATTGAATACATACCCTTGGATATGTGACATGTGTTTTAAACTATAATGGAACATATATAGTGAAAAATGAACTCTGAGACATAATAGTCACATTATTCATTAGATTAACATGTGATTGATTCATAAATTTCAGAAATAATATATTTATATTTTTCAATATGTTTGAAATCAACTTAAGATTATTTTTTCATTTTTGAAAATATAATGTCAGTTTTAAACTAAAATTATACTTTTATATTGAAAACACCAACTATGATTCATACAATCCCCATCATGTGTTGGGATTACATGAAGTCAATTTCTATTGTTTTTTAGATGACTTATGCTTAATTTTCTTAATTTAATAAAATAGACATAGCTTGTTTTCTCTATTATGAATATGTGACACATGTTTTTTAAACTTAAATAACGATTTTATATTGAAATGTGAAATTTGAGTTATAACAACTACTTCATGTGTTAGATTTATTTTCAGTAAATTCCTACCCAATAAAAGATTTATTTTTAATTTTTATAATTTTTTAAAACAATTTGATCTAGTTTCCTCAGTTTTTGCACTATGATGTGAATTTTAAAAAAAATACACATTTCTACTAAAAACACACACCTGGAGTCATACAGGACACATCATGTATTATATTATTATGTGATCCAATATTACATGACAGAAATGAATCTTGTATCATTTTCATAAATTTTCAAGACAATATGATGTTTTTATATAGTTTTGTCTATGTTATGTGTGTGTTAAAGTAAAATGAAACTTAAAAACACACAAATTTTGTAATATGAAACACATCGTGTACCATATTTATGTACAGTCTATTCATAGATGTTTTAAATGAATTTTGGATCATTTCAATAGGATCTAAATATAATCATATATTTCTTTCTTAGTTATGTCTATGTGACATGTGATCTAAACTAAAATGACACTTTTATATATAAACACATACTTTCAGTCATATAATCCATATAATATGTTAGCATAAAATGTAGTCAATTTGTATATGTTACACATGAAATATTTATTATAATCACATGTTTTGAAAACAGTTCGAGATTTTTCCTTGGTTTTGGATTATTGAAACACATTTTAAACTAAAAGGACTCTTTTATATTGAAAACTTTCACATTAAGTCATACTGGACAGAACTTGGGTTGGATTGAAATTCAGTACATTTATACACACCAAAATAGAATTTAAGAACATTTTTTAGAATTATCAAGACAATATAAGATAGTATTCTCATTTTGGCTATGATATGTGTTTTTATACAAAAATGTAACTTTTAATGAGAAAAATATGCACTTTGAGTCATACAATCTGCATCATGTGTCAAATTGATGTGGAGTCATTTACTATATGTCAAAAAAATATATGGATCATTTTTATAATGTTAGAAAATAATTTGAGATCTTTTACTCAATTATTACTATATTATGTTTGTTTTAATTTAAAATAACACTTTTATATTGAAAACACACACATGATTTCATTCTGGTATCATCGTGTATCAGATGGACATTTGACAAATTCCTATACATCGTAAATTTGATATGGATTATTTTCCTAATATTTTTGGATAGTTTTATTGCATTTATATGGTTTTGGATATGTGAAAATGTTTAGAGTAAAATTATATTTTTAATATGAATATGTTCACTGTGATTTTTCTTCATGAAGATCATGGATGCCTGTAGCTATACACTTTTCCACTTCCATGGGAACTGTCTTCTGAAGATATTTGAGTGCAATCTGAAGATCATTCATTGTTTCAACTTCATCACAGCTAGGACAGGCTTTCTTCATCTTCTTGGCCTGTTTCTTCTTTCTATTTTTCTGAGTCTTGGCAGATATCTCCATTTGAGGCTGTTCTTTCATTTCCTCAAATTTGCACTCCATCTAGACTCTCTTGGATCTTTTAGAGGTAACCTCCCTCTAATACCAATTGAAGTGCCCAGATCAGTGTGAATCACTGAGAGGGGGAGGGGGTGAATCAGTGATCCTTTAAAACTTTTTACTAATTGATTCTTAATCAATTAAACCTCTATGGCTTGTTAAGGCCTCGATCCACTCTTCTTATGTCTCTCAACCTTTCCCGGATAATGCAGTAATGAAAAGGCACAAGACACAAGGATTTACAAGGTTCGGCACCAAAGGCCTACATCCTTGCCATGCTCTCCTAGCATGGATTCTCCCATTATAACTTGTTAGAATTACAATGGTCGATACAGCTTCCCACCGTATCTCTCCTAAGTCCCACAGGAGGGTCTTTATACTGCTTCACACAGTGTTACCAGAGTCCCACTATCCTGCTCCAGAATCCCACTGAAGACTTCTTCTCCCTGAGTCCCACAGGGTCTTCTCTTGGCTCCTCGAGTCACACGAGTAGCTCTTCTTCTCTTTAAGGTCTTCAAGTAACTTCAGCAGCCTGGGATAAAGGCTGCTGGCCTTGCTCTTCTCTTCTGTTCACTTGTGATGAACAGGACTCCTCAACTTGCTCAGGCTTTATCTCCTTCTTCTCAGGATGACCTGGCCTCTCTCTTCAAGAATCTTCAACAGCCTCTGAAAAGGTCTGTTGGACTTGCTCAACAATCTTCTGATCACTTCACTTGATCAGGCTCTTCTCAATTACTGAATACTCAGACAACTTATATCTCTCCTTTCAGTCTGGCTCAGTCTCACTTCAACTTCACTTCATGCACTGAGTGCATGACAGCTCTTCATCCTCATGCACTGATAGCATGGCCTTCTCAATTTCTTCAAGATCCTCTGGTCTTGGTCAACTCAAATGCACACTCACTAATTTGAACTTTGATTACGTGCGCACGTGCATACATGCATGCATGCACTCTCTTGTTCTTCTTCTAGGTGCAGTAAGCCCTCAAAGGGTGTAATTCTTTTAAGCACACACCTTCACTGAACATCACACACTTTATCCAATTTGTTTACACACTTAAAAGTGTATTATACTTTAGTGTGGGTCAACTTCTTCCTTCTTCAATGTGTGTTCACTCCACTTAGAGCATACACATAGGTTCGGTCACTTCTTTAATTTGAACACACAAATTCATCACTTAGCATACACTTGTAGTGACCTTCCTCTTCTTGCACACAATAAATGCCCGTAGAGTGTATTTGCACTTTGCACACACAACTTGGCTACGACCTCTTCTTTCTTTGGCACACACTAACTTAGGTTAAGTTGTGGTCTTCTTGTTCACTTAGCACACACACAAGGCTATGGTATACTGCCTCGGGTCTTCTTCTCTAACACTGCCGAGTAGGGTGCAAGGTGCAGCTGGCTACTGCCTTGGGTCGCGTAGGTCCTCAGGTGCAAGGCTCCACGGGCGCGCAACCCTTCGAGCGTGCAAACTCCTCTTGCCGCGGGGCGTGCAAGTGCTGCACCCGCGGGCACTTCCTCCAGCCGCACAAGGGTGCGGGCAGAGAGGGAACAAGCCTTGGGCGCGCAGAGTGTTGCGGCCACGAGGTCTTCCTGCCGCGCAAAGGATTAGCGCGCAGGGGACTTCAACCGCGCAAATCTTTGCGCGGCGGCTTCTTCTTCACGAGGCAGAGGCACACGCGGGACTCCGAGTTTTCAACAAAGGATCAGCAAACACTCCAAGGCCTCGATCTCTCCTTTTATAGGCAGAGAATCCTCAAAACTTCCGCGTTAAAAAATCTCAAATCCCCAAAAGTTTCGGTTCTTTAAAATCTTTCCAAATCTTGAATTTACTCTCTGTTTGACGCGGGCTCCCTTATTTTTCGGCCTTCTTCACGTGCATGCGACTTAGAACGCATGCACGGCCTTCCTTCGATCCAAACCATGCAGAACATCAACACCGAATGGCCTCGCACCTTCGGTTTGCTTCGGCCTGCATTGAATTCATCATCTCATTGCATGGAAGTATATTTTAAGGCATGGTTGTGTTTGGTATGCTCAGACGAGCACGAGGGTGCCTTCGGCTTCGAGAGAGACAGCCGAGAACACAAAATCCGTCGTCGGGAAGGCGCCTGGTTCAGCGGGGCTTGCGGGTGGCTTCGGCATGGCTCGAGGTTGAGGACGAACGCTGGGCCGTTGGATGCGGCATTTGAAATACATCGGACGACCGCGATCTGGAGATCTCGCGCGGGATGCGATGAGCGGCGGAGATCTGGCGCGCGATCAATCGTGCGGCCAGGATGTCTTCCGCGGGAAAATCCCGCGTCCCACATCGAAACGAAGCCCGGTTTATCCGCGGCTTATTACCCTGGCGCTACCCGCTACTCGCCAGTTGAACTTCTCCCCTCCCGATGCCGCCCCGCACCGGGTTCTCTCTACGGGCGCGCTCTGCGCCCACCTATGCTCCCTGCGGGCGCGCCTCTGGCGCCCACTATGCACTACCTGACACTCGCGGGTGCGCTCATGCGCCCCTGCCGCGCTCCTCCGGGCGTGCCCCAGGCGCCCATGTGGTGTCTTGGGTGTGCGCCCTGCCGCCCTGGCTCGCCCCACGGGTTCCCCCGGGCGTGGTGCCCTAGTGCTCATGCCTTGGGGTTGAACCCCCAAGGTGCCTTGGCTGGCCACATTTTTTGGCAAATGAAGTGTTAAACACTTTGTTAAAAAACAAAGTATCCTATTTATATAAAATGTCAAATGCCATTCATCATCCAAGCCATTCTCCCTTCTTCCTTTCTTCTCATCTCTTCTTCTTAGGAATTCCTCAATCCTCCTCTCATATACTCAACACATAGAATGTGGAATTCCCGAAGGGTCTTCTTCATCAACCGAGCTCCTTAATCAAATAGAGTCTTCAATGTTCTTTATTGATCTAATCAGAGATCAAGTTGGATCAACTTCACATTCATGTGCACTAGGAGATAGTGCATGGACATCTTTAATCCACTTCATCCACTCAGTAGTTGTGGACGGATCATCTTCATCTCCTCATGCATTGTCAATACAATTCATGGTCTTCAAACATTGTTGTGACTTTGTATCCTCAGGATACAAGTTCTATGAACTTAAAGAGCAGCTCAACAATCGTCAGATTTACATAGAGAATGTTTCAACCACAACATCCTATGTCACTTAGTGAATCTCCTAAGTGACATACCTCTAAGTACCATGGCCATTCTCCTTCACCACCAACATCATCACAACCTTTGTCATTCACATCTTGACATTCCTTGACATCCATTCATTCTAAGACAACAACATGCCTTGACATTCCTTGACATCCATTCATTCTAAGACAACAACATGCCTCATTGACAACAAATGCAACACAGTGCACTTCAATCTCCCCCTTTGTATTTGTTGTCAATACACTAGAGCACATATGAATGGGTCAATATGTGTGCCAATATTTTCTCCCCCTTATTGGCAATCAAATGCAAAGGTGTGATGTGGTTCTCCCTTAAAAAAAATCTCTTCCTCCCTTCGAATAGCATCTTCTTTAAAATCACTAAGAGAGGGATGATGCCACATGTTCTTCTTTAGCAAAGAACCTTTAGTAAATCAACTCTAAGTCTACTTGGGCTAACCCGGTGTAGAAAACAAGAGTGATGTAACCAAGGAACTCAATGTTGTCCACATTCACTGTAAACATGTGAGATCATGCTTAGGGGTTGGATTTTTTCAGATATTCAATGAATTGCTGAATCCTGCACATACTTCACAAAACACATTAGAATGTTCAGGTGCAAAGATAATGCTCCCCCTTTCATCTATTTACTCAAGATGATATTAATTTCAGAACATCATCTTCTCCAGATTGGCTCCCCCTCAAGGGGTGCACTCCATTCTGTCCAAACCATCCTCCAGTTGAGAATGATCATCATCTTCAATTCCCTACAATGTCAGCACATGTAAATACCAATAGTATAAGGGAATAAGATGGAACCTCCTTGGTTCATCAATGTGAACAACAAGGTTGAGAAGATTCTCTCAACCGAGATGTCCCATTTTCACCAGTCTTCACACTTGCACATTTGATCTTCATTGATGATTGTGCTGGTGTGGTTCTCAAAACATCTTCATGTGAAATCTTCTTCTTCCCTTTTGCCGTAGCAATTGCCAGAACTTTATCTTTAGATCTTTGCAGATCTTTGGCAAGTTGCAACTGATTTGGCCATTTGACTAGTAAGTCACTTGAAAGTGTGGCCTCAGTTCTGGAAGTTCCACATGGTTCTTTTGATGCTGTCAAGCTACCTTTCTTAGGCAACTTGTTTTCAATCAATCCCTTCTGCTTCTTCTGGATTGATTGTCTCTTTGAGTCCAGTCTGCCTCTATTGAATTTCGTGGCTTCTTTACAAAGATCCATGATATGCCCTTTCTTTCCACAGTAGAAGCATTTCTTCTTGGTGGTCCTTCTGGATGCATCACCCTTCTTGGATTTAGACTCCAAGGTCTTCTCTTCCTTTTTCATAATCTTCTTGGGAGTATCTTCAGCTTTCTTCTGCTTGCTTCCCAAGGATTATTTCTGAGCCAGGTTCAGTGATCTTCTCTTCTTTTTAGCTCTGGATACAGTTGGAGATTGACATGTATCTTTTTGACCACTTTTGCAATCATCCCAGATGTTGTCAAGTAATCCAAATCTATTTGTAGTAAACATATGTCTCTGGACCTGTGGATGCTGCTTCCTTCCTTCTTGCTTGCTCCCCCTAGGCATGGGCTTCCTCTGTGCTTTGGCATTCAGTGGATTGTACCAACAATCTTTTGCACAGTGCCCATACTTATTACAACACCAACACTGACCCACAAATCTTGACTTTTTGATTCCTTCTGATTGTAGGGTACTTGTCTTGAATTGTTGTGCTGCTTCAGGAGAGCTTTCTTTCTTCATTGTCTTCATCCATACTTGTTTGGAATTAGTCTTCCATCCTGCACTTCTTGTGGAAACACATTTAGAAACATGAGTACAAGATGGTATGGATGGTACCTTCTTTTTAGAAGTTGTTTCCCTTTCATAGAGGATGTCTTTCTTTTAGAATCATCCTTCTCAAAGCACACTTGAGTAGCAACATTTCTTCTTCCAGTTGTCTGGGAGGCTTTGGCTTTGGGTGATTGCGGATTGTTCAATATCACCTCCAGTTCAAAGAATTTCATGTTGAGGGAGTTCTTCTCATCCTCAACCAATCTTAGCCTACCTTCCCAATTATCCACCAGTTGTTTCATCTGGTCTTCATGCACCTTATTCATTTCTAGCAATGAATTGTCAAGCTCCTTCACCATTTTGACTTTGTCTTCGAGTTGAGCATCTCTGACAACCATTGACACTTTGTGCCTCTTTTCCAGTGCATGGACAACATCTTTGACTATTATCATAAAGAATTCTTTCTCAGAAAGGCTTCTTTGCAATTCTTCAGTAGTGTCTTCATATATTTCTTTGCAAAGGGAAATTGTTTCATCTTTGGCTTTCACTAGCTTTCTGAGAGTGTTGGATATGCCAACCCTTTTTGCCAATTGATCTTCCATTTCATTGGCTTCTTCTTCTAACTGTGATTTTTATTCATGAAGATCATGGATGCCTGTAGCTATACACTTTGCCACTTCCATGGGAACTGTCTTCTGAAAATATTTGAGTGCACTCTGAAGATTATTCATTGTTTCAACTTCATCACAGCTAGGACAGGCTTTCTTCATCTTCTTGGCCTGTTTCTTCTTTCTATTTTTCTGAGTCTTGGCAGATATCTCCATTTGAGGCTGTTCTTTCATTTCCTCAAATTTGCACTCCATCTAGACTCTCTTGGATCTTTTAGAGTTAACCTCCCTCTAATACCAATTGAAGTGCCCAGATCAGTGTGAATCACTGAGAGGGGGAGGGGGTGAATCAGTGATCCTTTAAAACTTTTTACTAATTGATTCTTAATCAATTAAACCTCTATGGCTTGTTAAGGACTCGATCCACTCTTCTTATGTCTCTCAACCTTTCCCGGATAATGCAGTAATGAAAAGGCACAGGACACAAGGATTTACAAGGTTCGGCACCAAAGGCCTACATCCTTGCCATGCTCTCCTAGCATGGATTCTCCCATTATAAATTGTTAGAATTAAAATGGTCGATACAGCTTCCCACCGTATCTCTCCTGAGTCCCACAAGAGGGTCTTTATACTGCTTCACACAGTGTTACCAGAGTCCCACTGGCCTGCTCCAGAATCCCACTGAAGACTTATTCTCCCTGAGTCCCACAGGGTCTTCTCTTGGCTCCTCGAGTCACACGAGTAGCTCTTCTTCTCTTTAAGGTCTTCAAGTAACTTCAGCAGCCTGGGATAAAGGCTACTGGCCTTGCTCTTCTCTTCTGTTCACTTGTGATGAACAGGACTCCTCAACTTGCTCAGGCTTTATCTCCTTCTTCTCAGGATGACCTGGCCTCTCTCTTCAAGAATCTTCAACAGCCTCTGAAAAGGTCTGTTGGTCTTGCTCAGCAATCTTCTGATCACTTCACTTGATCAGGCTCTTCTCAATTACTGAATACTCAGACAACTTATATCTCTCCTTTCAGTCTGGCTCAGTCTCACTTCAACTTCACTTCATGCACTGAGTGCATGACAGCTCTTCATCCTCATGCACTGATAGTATGGCCTTCTCAATTTCTTCAAGATCCTATGGTCTTGGTCAACTCAAATGCACACTCACTGATTTGAACTTTGATTACGTGCGCACGTGCATACATGCATGCATGCACTCTCTTGTTCTTCTTCTAGGTGCAGTAATCCCTCAAAGGGTGTAATTCTTTTAAGCACACACCTTCACTGAACTTCACACACTTTATCCAATTTGTTTACACACTTAAAAGTGTATTATACTTTAGTGTGGGTCAACTTCTTCCTTCTTCAATGTTTGTTCACTCCACTTAGAGCATACACATAGGTTCGGCCACTTCTTGAATTTGCACACACAAATTCATCACTTAGCATACACTTGTAGTGACCTTCCTCTTCTTGCACACAATAAATTCCCGTAGAGTGTATTTGCACTTTTCACACACAACTTGGCTACGACCTCTTCTTTATTTGGAACACACTAACTTAGGTTAAGTTTTGGTCTTCTTGTTCACTTATCACACACACAAGGCTATGGTATACTGCCTCGGGTCTTCTTCTCCAACACTGCTGAGTAGGGTGCAAGGTGCAGCTGGCTACTGCCTTGGGTCACGTAGGTCCTCAGGTGCAAGGCTCCACGGGCGCGCAACCCTTCGAGCGCGCAAACTCCTCTTGCCGCGGGGCGCGCAAGTGCTGCACCCGCGGGCACTTCCTCCTACCGCACAAGGGTGCGGGCAGAGAGGGAACAAGCCTCGGGCGCGCAGAGTGTTGCGGCCATGAGGTCTTCCTGTCGCGCAAAGGATTAGCGCGCAGGGGACTTCAGCCGCGCAAATCTTTGCGCGGCGGCTTCTTCTTCGCGAGGCAGAGGCACACGCGGGACTCCGAGTTTTCAACAAAGGATCAGCAAACACTCCAAGGCCTCGAGCTCTCCTTTTATAGGCAGAGAATCCTCAAAACTTCCGCGTGGGATAAATCTCAAATCCCCGAAAGTTTCGGTTCTTTAAAATCTTTCCAAATCTTGAATTTACTCTCTGTTTGATGCGGGCTCCCTTATTTTTCGGCCTTGTTCACGTGCATGCGACTTAGAACGCATGCACGGCCTTCCTTCGATCCAAACCATGCAGAACATCAACACCGAATGGCCTCGCACCTTCGGTTTGCTTCGGCCTGCATCGAATTCATCATCTCATTGAATGCAAGTATATTTTAAGGCATGGTTGTGTTCGGTATGCTCAGACGAGCACGAGGGTGCCTTTGGCTTCGAGAGAGACAGCCGAGAACACAAAATCCGTCGTCGGGAAGGCTCCTGGTTCAGCGGGGCTCGCGGGTGGCTTCAGCATGGCTAGAGGTTGAGGACGAACGCTGGGACGTTGGATGCGGCATTTGAAATACATCGGACGGCCGCGATCTGGAGATCTCGCGCGGGATGCGATGAGCGGCGGAGATCTGGCGCGCGATCAATCGTGCGGCCAGGATGTCTTCCGCGGGAAAATCCTGCGTCCCACATCGAAACGAAGCCCGGTTTATCCGCGGCTTATTACCCTGGCGCTGCCCGCTACTCGCCAGTTGAAATTCTCCCCTCCCGGTGCCGCCCCACACCGGGTTCTCTCTGCGGGCGCGCTCTGCGCCCACCTATGCTCCCTGCGGGCGCGCCTCTGGCGCCCACTATGCACTACCGGACACTCGCGGGTGCGCTCATGCGCCCCTGCCGCGCTCCTCCGAGCGTGCCCCAGGCGCCCATGCGGTGTCTTGGGTGTGCGCCCTGCCGCCCTAGCTCGCCCCACGGGTTCCCCCGGGCGTGGTGCCCTAGTGCCCATGCCTTGGGGTTGAACCCCCAAGGTGCCTTGGCTGGCCACATTTTTTGGCAAATGAAGTGTTAAACACTTTGTTAAAAAACAAAGTATCCTATTTATATAAAATGTCAAATGCCATTCATCATCCAAGCCATTCTCCCTTCTTCCTTTCTTCTCATCTCTTCTTCTTAGGAATTCCTCAATCCTCCTCTCATATACTCAATACATAGAATGTGGAATTCCCGAAGGGTCTTCTTCATCAACCGAGCTCCTTAATCAAATAGAGTCTTCAATGTTCTTTATTGATCTAATCAGAGATCAAGTTGGATCAACTTCACATTCATGTCCACTAGGAGATAGTGCATGGACATCTTTAATCCACTTCATCCACTCTGTAGTTGTGGATGGATCATCTTCATCTCCTCATGCATTGTCAATACAATGCATGGTCTTCAAACATTGTTGTGACTTTGTATCCTCAGGATACAAGTTCTATGAACTTAAAGAGAAGCTCAGCAATCGTCAGATTTACATAGAGAATGTTTCAACCACAACATCCTATGTCACTTAGTGAATCTCCTAAGTGACATACCTCTAAGTACCATGGCCATTCTCCTTCACCACCAACATCATCACAACCTTTGTCATTCACATCTTGACATTCCTTGACATCCATTCATTCTAAGACAACAACATGCCTTGACATTCCTTGACATCCATTCATTCTAAGACAACAACATGCCTTGACATTCCTTGACATCCATTCATTCTAAGACAACAACATGCCTCATTGACAACAAATGCAACACAGTGCACTTCAATCTCCCCCTTTGTATTTGTTGTCAATACACTAGAGCACATATGAATGGGTCAATATGTGTGCCAATATTTTCTCCCCCTTATTGGCAATAAAATGCAAAGGTGTGGTGTGGTTCTCCCTTAAAAAAAATCTCTTCCTCCCTTCGAATAGCATCTTCTTTAAAATCACTAAGAGAGGGATGATGCCACATGTTCTTCATTAGAAAAGAACCTTTAGTAAATCAACTCTAAGTCTACTTGGGCTAACCCGGTGTAGAAAACAAGAGTGATGTAACCAAGGAACTCAATGCTGTCCACATTCACTGTAAACATGTGAGATCATGCTTAGGGGTTGGATTTTTTCAGATATTCAATGAATTGCTGAATCCTGCACATACTTCACAAAACACATTAGAATGTTCAGGTGCAAAGATAAAGCTCCCCCTTTCATCTATTTACTCAAGATGATATTAATTTCAGAACATCATCTTCTCCAGATTGGCTCCCCCTCAAGGGGTGCACTCCATTCTGTCCAAACCATCCTCCAGTTGAGAATGATCACCATCTTCAATTCCCTGCAATGTCAGCACATGTAAATACCAATAGTATAAGGGAATAAGATGGAACCTCCTTGGTTCATCAATGTGAACAACAAGGTTGAGAAGATTCTCTCAACCGAGATGTCCCATTTTCACCAGTCTTCACACTTGCACATTTGATCTTCATTGATGATTGTGCTGGTGTGGTTCTCAAAACATCTTCATGTGAAATCTTCTTCTTACCTTTTGCCTTAGCAATTTCCAGAACTTTATCTTCAGCTCTTTGCAGATCTTTGGCAAGTTGCAACTGATTTGGCCATTTGACTAGTAAGTCACTTGAAAGTGTGACCTCAGTTCTGGAAGTTCCACATGGTTCTTTTGATGCTGTCAAGCTACCTTTCTTAGGCAACTTGTTTTCAATCAATCCCTTCTGCTTCTTCTGGATTTATTGTCTATTTGAGTCCAGTCTGCCTCTATTGAATTTCATGGCTTCTTTACAAAGATCCATGATATGCCCTTTCTTTCCACAGTAGAAGCATTTCTTCTTGGTGGTCCTTCTGGATGCATCACCCTTCATGGATTTAGACTCCAAGGTCTTCTCTTCCGTTTTCATAATCTTCTTGGGAGCATCTTCAGCTTTCTTCTGCTTGCTTCCCAAGGATTCTTTCTGAGCCAGGTTCAGTGATCTTCTCTTCTTTTTAGCTCTGGATACAGTTGGAGATTGACATGTATCTTTTTGACCTCTTTTGCAATCATCCCAGATGTTGTCAAGTAATCCAAATCTATTTGTAGTAAACATATGTCTCTGGACCTGTGGATGCTGCTTCCTTCCTTCTTGCTTGCTCCCCCTAGGCATGGGCTTCCTCTGTGCTTTGGCATTCAGTGGATTGTACCAACAATCTTTTGCACAGTGCCCATACTTATTACAACACCAACACTGACCCACAAATCTTGACTTTTTGATTCCTTCTGATTGTAGGGTACTTGTCTTGAATTGTTGTGCTGCTTCAGGAGAGCTTTCTTTCTTCATTGTCTTCATCCATACTTGTTTGGAATTAGTCTTCCATCCTGCACTTTTTGTGGAAACACATTTAGAAACATGAGTACAAGATGGTATGGATGGTACCTTCTTTTTAGAAGTTGTTGCCCTTTCATTAGAGGATGTCTTTCTTTTAGAATCATCCTTCTCAAAGCACACTTGAGTAGCAACATTTCTTCTTCCAGTTGTCTGGGAGGCTTTGGCTTTGGGTGATTGCTGATTGTTCAATATCACCTCCAGTTCAAAGAATTTCATGTTGAGGGAGTTCTTCTCATCCTCAACCAATCTTAGCCTACCTTCCCAATTATCCACCAGTTGTTTCATCTGGTCTTCATGCACCTTATTCATTTCTAGCAATGAATTGTCAAGCTCCTTCACCATTTTGACTTTGTCTTCGAGTTGAGCATCTCGGACAACCATTGACACTTTGTGCCTCTTTTCCAGTGCATGGACAACATCTTTGACTATTATCATAAAGAATTCTTTCTCAGAAAGGCTTCTTTGCAATTCTTCAGTAGTGTCTTCATATATTTCTTTGCAAAGGGAAATTGTTTCATCTTTGGCTTTCACTAGCTTTCTGAGAGTGTTGGATATGCCAACCCTTTTTGCCAATTGATCTTCCATTGCATTGGCTTCTTCTTCTAACTGTGATTTTTCTTCATGAAGATCATGGATGCCTATAGCTATACACTTTGCCACTTCCATGGGAACTGTCTTCTGAAGATATTTGAGTGCACTCTGAAGATCATTCATTGTTTCAACTTCATCACAGCTAGGACAGGCTTTCTTCATCTTCTTGGCCTGTTTCTTCTTTCTATTTTTCTGAGTCTTGGAAGATATCTCCATTTGAGGCTGTTCTTTCATTTCCTCAAATCTGCACTCCATCTAGACTCTCTTGGATCTTTTAGAGGTAACCTCCCTCTGATACCAATTGAAGTGCCCAGATCAGTGTGAATCACTGAGAGGGGGAGGGGGTGAATCAGTGATCCTTTAAAACTTTTTACTAATTGATTCTTAATCAATTAAACCTCTATGTCTTGTTAAGGCCTCGATCCACTCTTCTTATGTCTCTCAACCTTTCCCGGATAATGCAGTAATGAAAAGGCACAGGACACAAGGATTTACAAGGTTTGGCACCAAAGGCCTACATCCTTGCCATGCTCTCCTAACATGGATTCTCCCATTATAACTTGTTAGAATTACAATGGTCGATACAGATTCCCACCGTATCTCTCCTGAGTCCCACAGGAGGGTCTTTATACTGCTTCACACAGTGTTACCAGAGTCCCACTGGCCTGCTCCAGAATCCCACTGAAGACTTCTTCTCCATGAGTCCCACAGGGTCTTCTCTTGGCTCCTCGAGTCACACGAGTAGCTCTTCTTCTCTTTAAGGTCTTCAAGTAACTTCAGCAGCCTGGGATAAAGGCTGTTGGCCTTGCTCTTCTCTTCTGTTCACTTGTGATGAACATGACTCCTCAACTTGCTCAGGCTTTATCTCCTTCTTCTCAGGATGACCTGGCCTCTCTCTTCAAGAATCTTCAACAGCCTCTGAAAAGGTCTGTTGGTCTTGCTCAGCAATCTTCTGATCACTTCACTTGATCAGGCTCTTCTCAATTACTGAATACTCGGACAACTTATATCTCTCCTTTCAGTCTGGCTCAGTCTCACTTCAACTTCACTTCATGCACTGAGTTCATGACAGCTCTTCATCCTCATGCACTGATAGCATCGCCTTCTCAATTTCTTCATGATCCTCTGGTCTTGGTCAACTCAAATGCACACTCACTGATTTGAACTTTGATTACGTGCGCACGTGCATACATGCATGCATGCACTCTCTTGTTCTTCTTCTAGGTGCAGTAAGCCCTCAAAGGGTGTAATTCTTTTAAGCACACACCTTCACTGAACTTCACACACTTTATCCAATTTGTTTACACACTTAAAAGTGTATTATACTTTAGTGTGGGTCAACTTCTTCCTTCTTCAATGTGTGTTCACTCCACTTAGAGCATACACATAGGTTCGGCCACTTCTTTAATTTTCACACACAAATTCTTCACTTAGCATACACTTGTAGTGACCTTCCTCTTCTTGCACACAATAAATGCCCGTAGAGTGTATTTGCACTTTGCACACACAACTTGGCTACGACCTCTTCTTTCTTTGGCACATACTAACTTAGGTTAAGTTGTGGTCTTCTTGTTCACTTAGCACACACACAAGGCTATGGTATACTGCCTCGGGTCTTCTTCTCCAACACTGCTGAGTAGGGTGCAAGGTGCAGCTGGCTACTGCCTTGGGTCGCGTAGGTCCTCAGGTGCAAGGCTCCACGGGCGCGCAACCCTTCGAGCGCGAAAACTCCTCTTGTCGCGGGGCGTGCAAGTGCTGCACCCGCGGGCACTTCCTCCTGCCGCACAAGGGTGCGGGCAGAGAGGGAACAAGCCTCGGGCGCGCAGAGTGTTGCGGCCACAAGGTCTTCCTGCCGTGCAAAGGATTAGCGCGCAGGGGACTTCAGCCGTGCAAATCTTTGCGCGGCGGCTTCTTCTTCGCGAGGCAGAGGCACACGCGGGACTCCGAGTTTTCAACAAAGGATCAGCAAACACTCCAAGGCCTCGAGCTCTCCTTTTATAGGCAGAGAATCCTCAAAACTTCCGCGTGGGATAAATCTCAAATCCCCGAAAGTTTCGGTTCTTTAAAATCATTCCAAATCTTGAATTTACTCTCTATTTGACGCGGGCTCCCTTATTTTTCGGCCTTCTTCACATGCATGCGACTTAGAACGCATGCACGGCCTTCCTTCGATCCAAACCATGCAGAACATCAACACCGAATGGCCTCGCACCTTCGGTTTGCTTCGGCCTGCATCGAATTCATCATCTCATTTCATGCAAGTATATTTTAAGGCATGGTTGTGTTCGGTATGCTCAGACGAGCACGAGGGTGCCTTCGGCTTCGAGAGAGACAGCCGAGAACACAAAATCCGTCGTCGGGAAGGTGCCTGGTTCAGCGGGGCTCGCGGGTGGCTTCAGCATGGCTCGAGGTTGAGGACGAACGCTGGGCCGTTGGATGCGGCATTTGAAATACATCGGACGGCCGCGATGTGGAGATCTCGCGCGGGATGCGATGAGCGGCGGAGATCTGGCGCGCGATCAATCGTGCGGCCAGGATGTCTTCCGCGGGAAAATCCCGCGTCCCACATCGAAACGAAGCCCGGTTTATCCGCAGCTTATTACCCTGGCGCTGCCCGCTACTCGCCAGTTGAACTTCTCCCCTCCCGGTGCCGCCCCGCACCGGGTTCTCTCTGCAGGCGCGCTCTGCGCCCACCTATGCTCCCTGCGGGCGCGCCTATGGCGCCCACTATGCACTACCTGACACTCGCGGGTGCGCTCATGCGCCCCTGCCGCGCTCCTCCGGGCGTGCCCCAGGCGCCCATGCGGTGTCTTGGGTGTGCGCCCTGCCGCCCTGGCTCGCCCCACGGGTTCCCCCGGGCGTGGTGCCCTAGTGCCCATGCCTTGGGGTTGAACCCCCAAGGTGCCTTGGCTGGCCACATTTTTTGGCAAATGAAGTGTTAAACACTTTGTTAAAAAACAAAGTATCCTATTTATATAAAATGTCAAATGCCATTCATCATCCAAGCCATTCTCCCTTCTTCCTTTCTTCTCATCTCTTCTTCTTAGGAATTCCTCAATCCTCCTCTCATATACTCAATACATAGAATGTGGAATTCCCGAAGGGTCTTCTTCATCAACTGAGCTCCTTAATCAAATAGAGTCTTCAATGTTCTTTATTGATCTAATCAGAGATCAAGTTGGATCAACTTCACATTCATGTGCACTAGGAGATAGTGCATGGACATCTTTAATCCACTTCATCCACTCAGTAGTTGTGGATGGATCATCTTCATCTCCTCATGCATTGTCAATACAATGCATGGTCTTCAAACATTGTTGTGACTTTGTATCCTCAGGATACAAGTTCTATGAACTTAAAGAGCAGCTCAGCAATCATCAGATTTACATAGAGAATGTTTCAACCACAACATCCTATGTCACTTAGTGAATCTCCTAAGTGACATACCTCCAAGTACCATGGCCATTCTCCTTCACCACCAACATCATCACAACCTTTGTCATTCACATCTTGACATTCCTTGACATCCATTCATTCTAAGACAACAACATGCCTTGACATTCCTTGACATCCATTCATTCTAAGACAACAACATGCCTCATTGACAACAAATGCAACACAGTGCACTTCAAAATATAGTAACAATGGTGTGATTGTATATATGAGATTTAGTTTTCGTAAATATATCATACATTTATAATGAAGTTGGAATGCATCTATAGATACTTGTTGATTTGAATGGATCTAAAATTATTTTTCAACAAGTTGGGGACTATTATAAATATGTTTTTCTATTTCTCTCATATGTAATATTCTCAATCAAAAAATTCATATGATTTTCATTGGGTGGATGAATCATATATTGGGGAGGATAATCAAATCTATATCCCCACTCAAGAGTTGAAAAATATCTTATATGGGGTTCAAATTTATTAATAATGATTGAAGGGTCAAATCATAAAAAAATTATGGTAATTAAAAAAATATATTTATAATAAATATATAACAAAAATATTTCTAAAATTATATGAAATTTATTTTAGGGAATGTAATTTTTATGTTTTATGATGCTAATGCTTCAAATCTCTAATGTATTTCAATGGTCATACCATGTAAAAAATTACATACATAATCGGTAATCACATAAATATAATGTCAAAAATCATCGTGAAACCATATACTCTTCCCAATCACCTCTAAAAAAACTATTTATTCATTTCAGTATGTAGTCTTTTATTTTATACTAGTAGTATAGATAAAATATTGATAAAAAAACTTGAAAAAATATATTAATTTAAATTATATTTTTCTCATAAAATTACAAGTTTGTGGATTGTAATATGTTGATTGTTTATAAATGATCAAATTATTTTCCTTCACAAGTCTGAATTTTTTTCATTAACTGTAGATTTTTTATCAACACATTTGAAATTAAAAATATTCACTTGAAATTTCTAATTTCATAACTATTATATTTGTTTAATTATGTTGATGTATGACGTATTCAAATAAATTGAATTTTTATTCCAAGAACTAAACCGGTGCATCACTGGATCCATAAGAATAACTCTAGTATTTAGCATTATACTATATACATATTGTTCCTCTATATTTAATGTATTATAATTAATTATTAAAACATTGTAAGATATAACATTTACATTTGGTCCCCTAGATTTCCAATGATGTTTTCCGAAAATAGAATTGGGATTTGTAGATAACTCCTTAAAAATATGATATTTGAACCATATTATAAAATATTTATTACGGATAATTGATATCTATATTTCAACCCTTGATGGATTAAAATTTCTAAGAATTACTTTCCAGGATTCATCATATAGAGGAAACACTAAACAATTATTTAAAATGTAAAGGTAAATATGCTCGTGCTCTATAATGGTAATTCCGACAACACCTCCTCCTGAAATATCTTATAGCATAAAGATTCTACAATGTTGAAATTTTGGTAGAAAAATTCAATTAACATCTAGAAGGTAATCGGTGCAGAATTCAACAAAATTATCATGAATAAATCACTATTAAATACAACGTTCTAAATAACTTAAATTCATGATGTGCCCCTTCAAAATATAAATATATCATTCAGTATTGGACATATTTGAACAATGCTCATGAAAAAATAGTTGAATGTATATAACTTGGTGAACCATTAGGTGGAAAATTATATCAATTAATTATGGTTAGAATAATAACTCCCTGAATCATTATATGACATAAATTTCCATATTCAGGATTGGAAACAACATAGGGACTATTAATTTACTTCATATGAATTCAAAAAGGATGAAATGTGTGTTTAGTATATGTTTTACATTTCAAGGAATAATGAAACATAATTCTATAATAATTAAATCATTATCAAAATATGACTATCATGTTATTATAGACCCAATGGAATCAAGTTATTCATTTTAATTATATTCTTTATATTCGATGGAAACACCTCTAGAAATTTTACACCATACAGGAAGTTTCATAATTGAAATTTTTATTTTCAAGATAGACTATATCCAATTGGTGGAATAATAGTTTTCATTCACCCTTCACTAGTTCCAACACATCTCTTATCCCCATTTTAGTCATTTACAACATTTCCTTAATTCCATATATCGTTATCTCAAGTTCATTTTGTAGTGTTATGATAACAATATCAATTATATATTTTTCTTTATTCATGACATCAAAAAAAATATGACATATAAATAATTCCAGTATGGTAATTAAAATAAAACCCGTCAATTTATTCCAAAAATATTTTTCAAGGTTTTTCAAAACATTATTTCCAAATTTAGTGTAATTATCTTTTACATTCTTGAGAATTTTATCACTGATTAAATGGGATGCAATTGTACATTGTTTTTTATTTCCATTGAGTGATATCATCCAAGATCAGTATTTTTGTCTTCAGGGTAAAAATGTTTAATGTACTAAAAACATAGTATTCAAAGAATATTTCAACATAAATTATTGTGTACCATGTACAAAAATGGGTCACCAAAAAATTCCATTAATTTTATATACTAAAAAACTTCCATAAGATGTAATTCCAATTATAAACCTATAAAACATGATTCTCAATTTGAAATCTTCAATTCTCTAAGCCACTTTCAATTTAACAATTATATCCCCCATCAATTTCTAATCATCAATATATTAATCCAAGTGGGTATTAATATCATTACCTAGTAGTTTGTTTCCAGATATAAATAGATAAAACATAATGTGATTTTTCTATGTGGATGACCATGGTGGAAAGCTATAAATTACAAAAAAACTATCCTTGTATTGTGAGTAATACTTTTCACACTAATATAAATTATTATATCTTTAGATAATCAAAATAAAAAGTTTCATTGGTGGTTTCCAACTTCAGGATACTTATAATAAATTTTCTTCCACCAAAAAGATTACATTAGGTGTCCTATTTTACTATCTTCAATTTCTGTATCTGTATTCCATGAATATTTTCTAACAGTTTCCTGACATATATAGTGATGTCTAAACATTGGAATAATATGAAAATAATGTACACAATCTTATGTACTTTATTTATTTTCCCTATATCACTATGTGCAAAATTTAGTGAATATTATGAGTGATTCATGGTACTGAAATAAATACAATCATTTGGACATGCATGTATTTCCTTAGTGATCATAACAATTGAACATAGAATTAACTAAGTTAAATATTTTTTACAAAAATATAATTTTATTCTCGTAACATATCTATAAAGAGACCACATAAATTATTAAAGCATGTTTCAGTCCTTCTACTATGAATATTAAAATTATTTAACATTAACAAAGATGAAAATGTTGTATATTTAGTAAAAAAGGTATATAATGGCATCTTTTCATATATATTTATCTTCTCAAACACAATTTTACAGTCACGAATGCCATCATGAATTTTCATTTTCAGTTCTTCTATATGATCCCCATCATCATTTACACTAGCATTCAAATCAAATGATCTATAAATAGCATTATCATACAAGTCAGTATATGTATTGTTTTCCTAACATTTAGTCCAAGATTTATAAATACGATCTATTTCAGAGAAAATAAAATATTATTTCAACTTATCTATGTGATTTCATCTGGAATAACTACAATGTAAACATGGATAAATGATATTAGAAGGGTTATATTTATGCTCTATTGCAATCATGATTATCATTGTAACACCATCCTCATACTCCTTTTTCAAATTATTAACATCCATCTAGTTTTGATTCACATTCATCATATTCTATTCAATAATATTTATTTTGTAAATAAATAAATAAATAAATACACATATGGTATTAATAATCAAAGGATAAAGTTATTAATACTTTTATGAAATTTGATAATTTTCCTATGAAAAATATTTATAATCTCTTTGAAAACTCAATGAAGAAATAAAAAAATTGTAATGATAAGATGATAGAATTAATTTGTATTGGAATATTTGACTCCTTATGAGAATGTTTCTCATTTATAATCTCCAATTAAAATAATAATTTTTTTGAATGAAATAATGTATGGTGGAGTGTGTATAATTAAAGAACAAATTGATTTTTGATGGAATCATTGAATCAAATAGATCATGTTTGAAGCTAAATTCCAATAATGGGAACCCACATGTGATGATTTCCACCATGATTCTATTTCCCCCTATAGAATATTGTAATCATGATTGTATAATACTGATCATACTGGACAACTAAATTTGAATTAATCTCAACATACCAATGATCTAACTACCCTAGCATGGAATACATGGACATAACATTTCTTTTTCATAATACATAAAACATTAAACAAATATACTCCCAAAAACTATATTATTTGATTGTCTTTGTAAACATAGAACATAATCATATAACTTGGTGAAATATCATTAACATCTCCCATAATGATATTCCTGTTTTTATCTACCTTAATCATTTCTTTATATCATGGGAAAGGAAAACATAAAAAGGGTGAGCTCAAATTATCAGTAAGAGTAAACATGGATAGAATAAAACAAACCATAAAAAATAATAATATAAAAACATGAGCATAATGTTTAAATATCATAATCTTATGTAATGAAATAAATCTTGATAGTACGTAAGGCATAGATAGTAATGGAACATTAACCATGATAAAATATCATTGGAATAAAACATGGAATTCTGGTAAAAAAAAAGAACATAATATGATTCCCATAGTATCCAAGGCATTATTTCTAAGACCATAATAGTTGACATTTTCCATTACTGAACTAGGATTACATACAATTCCAGCCGTGTATTACTGAACCAGATTTACTTGTCATTCCAGCCCTATATTCCTGAACCAAATTTACTTTCCATATCATTCATGTGAATATAATGTGATATAAATCATTAAACAATGAATTTTAGGGACACATCGGTCCCACCCATCTCATAATTAAATCATTCTTACATATGCTACAAAAATATTAATCATTAATCATATCATAACACAATAAATAAAATCGGTTTCTTAAATATCATTCCATAATAACAAAATCCATATAAAATATCATTCCATAATAAAGAAAATAAAATAATAGAAATAATAGGAAAAGAAAAATGACTTCATTTAAGAGTGTAATCTTAGATAGAAAATGATTTTAATAAAACACATGAACATTATTATTCAAATAATATCCTTTCTACTTAAAAAAAATATTTTCTTTTCTGAAAATTTCATTCAAACATATAAGAATAGAATTTAATTAAAAATATAAAGTAAATAATGTATAGGAATCTCCATGAAAATAAGGCGTCATGAAACTATAAAAATTTTATTCATTCCATATAAGTTAAAAAACATTCTCCTCTTCCATTTTCTAGAAAAGTAAAAAAGTACCTCATATGGTAAACAAATGAATGATTCATTTATTACAAGTAGTGAAATTAAAAAATGGGTATAAAATTTATTAAAAATAAATATAATAATAGTAAATATTTTATTAATTTTTTTTTAAATCATGGAAATGGATGCCAAATATATCCCGAGTAAATACAGGCATATAAACATTCTCAGATAAAAAAGATATTGCAAAATTATCTGTTACCTTAGGTCCCATTTCATCCCTATGTGTCCAATACTTCATTAAAGTGTGTTAAATAATATTATTATCCTGGAATAGAACCATAAAAATATTTATGACATCATATATGATTCACTTATGACTTAATATTACCCCTTCATTTATTAATTCCATGTTAAAGTAACCTTTTGGTTAATAAGCGTTTTATTTATCGTACGTGTTTTGACTTGTTATTATTGATATTATTACATAAATTGTTATTTAATTACATCTAAAATTAAATATATTACATATATATCATATATATTCTATATATAAATATGTATAATAGATAGATAAATGAAATTGAATACACCATTCCCGGAGATGGTAGGTCGTATGTACTCGAGAACTCTTTCTCCGTTTCCTTATTGAATTAAATGGAAGAAATTAAATGAAACACACACACAAATATATATATATATCCATTACTATTATATTTCATATATTTCATGATTATTTAGTATATATACTTTATAATTATTCTTGAATGGTCAATGTGGATAATGAATCTCACTACGTTGTGGAGGTTGTAAGCCGCACGTACGCACAATGGATGATATCATTAAAATAATTGATAAATGGTATTGAATTGGATGGTATATTTATTATAAGTAATAATAATCATGTTATTATAATTATTTACATCCATTATACTCATCCAATTTAAGTATTGTTGAATAACAAATTACACCATGGTGTGGAGACAGTAAGCCATACATACAAATTCATGGTGATATTTTTATTCATATGATAGATAAAAGGAGATATAAGGTTGTACCATAAATATAATAACATAGAAAAATGTTTAATATAATAGAGTTATTACTTTAGTGTGGAAACAATATAATAAGAGTAAGTATAAAAAGATTTTTTTGAAATATGTGATAAAACAATTTACACTTTTACGGGTATCTCCATTTGGTATCCAGAGAAGGATTCCATAAGATGGAATTATTCCCAAAGAGTGGACTCTTGGATGAAGTGATGTATTTTTTATTATATTTGTGTAGGGTTTTTCTGAGCCAAATGGATTTGGATGTGTGATTAAAAGGGAAGGAGAGGTCCACTTTTATAAGAGGGCGGAGGGGCACATTTGGAATGTTTTGAAATGTTAATTTATTATAAATAGATTTTTCGTTTATAATGCGTCAAAAATATTTAAATAAATATAATAGGAGTATTGGCCAAAATCTTCTCATCAAAGAAAATATATAAATTATTTTATTTTATTTTAAAACTTATGATTTTTATTTATCCTTATTTAATAAATTAATTTTATTTTTGGAAATAAAATTACAAATATTAAATTGTTATAAGTAATTAATTATGTGTTGTTAATTGTCCATAAATGGATACTTTATGAAATTTTATTCAATATAATTTTCTATTTTTAATTTTTAAATATTTATTTATTTTTAAATAATTTAATAATATGTTATTTTTATAAAATATCAATAGTTTCAATTTTGACACTATTAATTTATTTGACAGTAAATTAAATACACATAAGAAATTAAATTTAAACCAAAATATATAATACACTCCTAACATGTAATTATCACCTTCGAAATTCTTGGAGGAAATTAATTAGTTCATATGATGTTTATTTTAATATTTTTGAAATAATTTTTTTTATATTTTTCTCAATAACGTAATTTCTACCACACTATCATGTCATCATTAATTATTATCATTTAATCTCTAAAATTCTAAATTAATTCAATTGATTTAGATAATTTTATTGTTTATTTGGATATTATTTATTTTCGAGCTTTAATAATGTTTATCACTATATTAAAATTAGTATACTTATAAGATATTAGAGAGTGACATGTTGTCACTTTCTTTGGTTTTAATTATAATTACATCATTTTCATGAAAAAAAGGTCATTAAATGATTCAATTATTACCGTATGGTGATATTGGTCGAATTTAATTCATCAAACTAGATTTTGTAAGTTGTTAGGATAATTTTATTATCATTATCATATTGTTTGTTACCCTAATTTACACAATTTACCATCAACAATGCTAAATAAAAATTACCGTAGTTACTATTCATAAGATCCAAAAATTAAAAATAACTTATCAAAATAATTTGGACCCAGGGATTCCAAATATGGAGTCCATTTTTCAAAATTCAAAATGCAAAAGTCACACTAATTAATTTATAATTATTTCCTATTGTCGAAACCAGAATTCATGTTTTTAAAAAGTAAAAACTTTCAAAAAAATTGACATGTGTTTATATCCAATTTAAATGTGAAATTCCATCAAAATGAATTCTATTGGATTAAATGATAAAAAAAATCCAATTAAACTTCCAAAAAAATAAAAATATAATCTAAATATATAAATAAATATGGTGAAAATGTAGTTTTTTTATTAAAAAGTACAATTTCTCCTTATTCATTAAAATATGGATTTTATCAAAAAAATACCAAAAAATCAGCCAAAGTAAATTTGGATGTCCCAATTATAAAGAATGTTTTTATTTTGTCAAATATAATATATAAAAGTGTTAAAAACATGATTTAAAATTGGCGTGCCACCAAATTTCTAAAAAACTACATTTATTGAAAAATACATCTTTTATCTGAATATTTGAATTTGTTCTTATTTAATTTTCTAGAAAATAAATACAATGAATTTTAATGTCATATAAAATTAAAAAGGTGGTTAATACTACTCATAATGTCTAGTTTACATAATATTTTATTTATATATCATTGTTTAGTGAAACATGGTATTGCGTATAATGAAAGATGTCAAGGAAGGTCTCTCTTGCATGTAATTCAAGATAATTCAGTGTTATGTTTAGTGAAACCTTCTTTTGGTGTTTCGTAAAAGATAATCCAAAAATAGTTATTTTATATATTGAACAAAATCTATACTCAGTGTTGCATTAAATTAATTCTATAAAACGAACTTTAAATTGTGTTTAACACAATCCATGTATAGTGTTGCATATACTACAAGTAAATACACTGTGGAATATAGAACAATCTAATCTTGGTATAGTGGTAAACACAAGACATCAATGCAATTAAAAATAATTTATCTCATAAAATCTCAAAGTGTTACATTATACCCCTTAGAATGAATTTTTACCTTGAAATTTTTCAAGGTTATAAATGGTTTATTAATTGAAATTTTATTTTTTTGGAAACCCACAATTGTAAAAAGAAATACTATAACCACATTTTAAAAATGATAGTTATAAACATAAATTTTACCCAATGTAACTCATCTGTGTGTTTCCACATAAGAGAACATAGGTGGGAGGTGAAAACATGGATATGATATAAAAAATATAACCATCATGTTCTGATAGAGAGTGATATAGAACAAGTTTGGAGGATGTTAATATCCAGAAAGAAATAAATCTATGATGATTTAAGGGACCTACTGATTTGTTGGATAAAAAGGTACCAAGATATAATTTTTGGTTTCTAGGATCCTTTCCCAAATTTTTAACAATTTTGCATGAGAATAAATACTTACTTTATTTTAGTACAATCTCACCATTGTTTGTGCCTTGAAAAAATTCCACTTCATTTCTTATCTAAAAAAATGAAGTTGAATTTTTCATTCTTGAAGTGTTAGAAGATCATGAGATAAAATGATAGGTCATTTAATTTGTCTCAATGAAATGGTTAACATAGGTAATCAAATATGCATATGTCCAACTATATTGAGATAATACATTAATCTAAAAAACATAAAATAGAATATTATTTATAATATATATATGGATAATATTAAAATCCTTCTAAAAACTAAAAATATTAGGCATGAGATGGAGGTGAAATAAATTGACATAACATTTATCTGCAATTTTCCATATGGTAGTTATTGGTTATCATATTCCAAACATTTGAATACCTTAATAATTTATTCACATGAAACATGGTAATAACATGAATTACCATATATTCTTAGTGAAAATAATCATTTTGTCAAAAGTTACTATTTCCAAAAATCAAAAATTCTATATAATCAAACCATGATATCACTTTGTCCTTGTATCAGTAATGAGGTCATTAATATTATAAAACATCTCATATTTTCTTATCCCTTCATTATTTTCATATCATCTTCTTTCCAAAAATATTTCCGTCCCAAACCAACTGGGGTCAACCCTGAATCGGTCACCCAAATTGGCTCGCGACATGGTCTGAGGGGTGTTCTTGATCCCCACGGGCTGGAAACTAATCTCAGCCATCAAAACTAAACCAGTGGGAAAGATTTGGCCCATAAATGAAAGACAAATAACTAAAAAAATAGAACAATGAGAACTAAAATGTGGAGTGGTGATAAAAAAAAGTTTAACATACCTCCATGTTACCCTTTGGGTCATCACTGACCTCAATCCAACGCCGTGCTATGGCGACCGAATCAAAGCAAGTCACAACACCCAAAGATAAAAACAACGATAGAACAACACGTGTGAGTATTAAAATTCAATGGCCATATCTAAACAATCTATTCCCTTATTCATTTCCTTTAAGTAATAGTTCAATCAATTTAAATTTTGAAATATAATGTATAGAACTAGGTTATTTTACACATTTTCTTCTTTAAAAGTAAAACACGATCCATTGCCCATCATATTTTAAACTATGTTCTTTCCCAAGGAGGATGTTTTAACCTTTTTAGAGAAATAGGGATAGATAAGTGTAAATAAATTTAAAACCCTTTTTCCAAAAACTTTTGAAGATCATTTTTATCCCCTTTAACACGGAGATGCACCATACACAAAGGCAAAAGCAATAATCATGCAAGGGAAATGGAAAATAACAAAAAAGAGTAACCAACCAAACAAAGAACCTCAATTATCCATCGCAGATAGGTATGTTCTGGTATACATGGTAAAACCTAGGAGCTCTTGAATAGTCTAGAACATACAATACATGTGACTCATTTTTGAGGAATTCCTACTCTCGATGAAGTCATAATGCCCAAACGCCTGGTGTTTCCCAACCTGGCCAAATCAAGGGGCCCAATCCCCTAGCAGAGAAAAGTTTGTACTAAGGGGCACTAGACAGTATCTATTCTAATCTAGTGCAGCAATTATTCTCTAAAAATTTGCACACAAGGCTAGGTTCCCATATTCAAACTAAAATGGGGTTGATTGAACAATGTAAAAAAAAGTATCCAGTAACATGTATAGTCCTCACATAGTCAACATACACAACAAAGTCACCCCCTGAGTCACTCTAAGGAATATGTCCCTCCACTCCAAATCATTTGATCACAGGAAAGTCCTGCCTGGTAGACCTACCATAACATATAACTCAACCAAAGAAAGGGGACCAAATCCAAGGAGAGTTTTCTTAAGAAAACTAGTTTTACAAAAGTGCCAACTAGGCATCACATAATTTTTGCAAGACAAACAATTTCTTAAGGAATCACACGCACACGACTTTGAAAACTAGGAATACACATTGAAACCCATTTAATAAACCCAAACCATAATTCTAAATAAAAAAAAACTTCACAATGTCCAAAGGGGAATTTAAACGAGCAATTTATGTTAAAACACTAGAAAACCATTTATTTAAACACAATATAAGAAATAATCAACTCTAATTAAAGATAGAAAATTTTACTAATACTTCTATATCAATAATTAAAATTAAAACTTTGTTTGAAATTCAAGAAAAAAATTATTCTTAAATTTAAATGTTAATTCATACAGATCCTACCTCACAAAAGGATGTGGACCAAGTCGAGACACTTCAGATCTTGAAGCTCCCAACGAAACTTCCCACACTTTCACACACATACATTCTCATACATATATATATATATATAAATGTACCCTTAATCCATTGAACATATTTCCTGCACCATGAGAGAATATATACATAGAATATATGAATATATATACATATACACATACATATCTATGTATGTGTGTGTGTGCATTACCAAGGTGCCACCCAAGATCTAATTAATTAACCTAGAGGAACCAACATCATTTGGAAAAAAGGAACCATTTAGAAAAACAAGTTTTCAAGGAAATGCCAATTTAAATCATTACCTTACTTTGATGACACCCCCATGTGTGAGCCTAGTGAACCCATGGGTGTGTCAACATCTTCTGACACACCAAAAATTCCAAGATTCGGACAAAAAAAACCCATTTTTTGATTGCATTTACCATTAATTAATAAATTCATAAATTCCCTTTGTAATAACACACTATCAATGCATTTCCATATCAAGTGACTTATAAAAGACATTTCACACACATTGCATAATCACAAAAATAATTCCGAGAAGTACCCTAATGAAGCACACATGAGAACCTAACCATATGATTTTGAAAATCATCTTTCACCATATACTCATGTCAAAACACTTTCAAAGTATATTTCTGACCACATAAAATATCTAATTTCACTATTTAAAACCCAAATGACATTTAACCCAAAACACTTCACACATGAACAAAAAGAAACAATTGGAGATTCACTTCGAATTATAGTTTTAACAAATTATAATCTCAATAAAACATCAAAATAAATCCTCTAAGTTATTAAAAAAAATTGGGCATTATAATTCATATACTTAAACGAGAAAAACTTCAAAAAATATTTTTACCATGTTATAATAATCCATAAACATCATAATAGACTAATTAGTTATATCATTAAGCCACAAATCATGTGAAAATAATATTTAAAAAACACAAGCTTCAAAAGATTTCTCTGGAAGAGGAAAAATATGGATTCATCTACCTCAAAGGCGTGCGATTGTGAAGAAACCTTCAGAGGAGGAAGAGTACACCCTGAAGGACCATTCTCAACCTTTGGAATCCATGAAAATAGAATAAAACATCAACATAATCCAATGTGATTTAACCAAAAATGAAAACCACAAAGAAGAATCGCAAAAACAGATTAATACTTATCAGTGGGGAAAGAGGGGTGGTTGAATGTGCCACAGTGAGGAACATTGGATGCCAGAGGTGTTGCACGGTGAAGAGGAGTCTGAAAGGGGGGGTTGTAGGTGATGGAGTCATTGGACAATAAGGGTTCTACCGGAGTTTCACATCAGGGCAGGGTGAACTCTAGGGGTTCAGGCAGCCAGGAGAGGGTCGTGCGAGCAGCGTGGGGTGTGGCTAAGAGCTGGGAAGAGCGCCGAAAGTGTCTTGGCCCGAGCGGCCCAGTGCATGGGAGTAGGCGCACTCCGTAGTGTGTGGGTGAAGGGAATAGGGGGGTCATGACGCCCCCTAGGGTTTCAAATCCCTTTGTTATTTTATTATAATGTTATACTAATAATAAAATGATAATAATAATAAAAACAATAATAATCTTAACAATAATAATAATAATCTTAATATTAATAATAATTATAATAACAATAAGAACCACCAAAATAATAATATATTATCATTAAAACTATAATATTATTATTATTTTTTGCTTAAACATTATTTTCTCAAACTCTATTTTAATAAATTTTTATTCTAATTCATTTTATTTCACTTAACCTTTAACTTATTTATTTACTTATTTCGAATGTTAGGCAACCGCACATCTCCCATGCTATGAAGTGTAGGGTTGAGCGAGCGGTGCTCGAACCATGCCACCCATAACTAATTGCCTACAAAATCAGACTATGTTTTGTCCCATAGTTTTATAACTCTCGTGCAAGTCATGCCTCAAACCCGGTTGGGGTGTGATGATTCTCCCCACCACAGACACTTTCAGCCCAGATAAATTTTCCAAGTCAAAAGATAACCAAATATTGAGTCTGTGTTTGAATAGATCCAAAAGTAATATCAAGAACCTCAGGTTAAGGATTTACTCCACAAATCACACCTCGCCTGTCACGAAGAAACCATGACATAAAACGAGGGGAGAACACGAGAGGGTTATCCCCACTGAAAGAACTCTACTAAAACAGAATCTTTAAAACTCATGCACACCAACCCGAGGAGGGAAAAATGCAGGAACTCCCAACCTAAACTTACTGATTTATCCATATGAGTTGAACACGACCATTGATATTTAAACGAAAGACTAGTACAAGGCCACCCAGCATATCGGGGAACCAAAACAAGGAACTCTCTATAACAAAACTGTTGGAACTAAGAATTCCCCAAATGAGTCTAAAACTCCTAACACATCCAACTCAATTAGTATGAGTGAGAAAATGCTTCAACTAAAACTTGAAACTCTCAGAACAAGACAAAGACCCCCAATACTCCCATCTCCAAACGATCACTAAAAAACTTGGTCTAACCCACACAAGGGCCAAATACATATTTAAGAAAAACAAATGATTCTATTGGCCACATTTAGAAGAACACAAATACTATGATCATGAATGAATAAGTTCGTTGCACTATTACCGTAAAAGATGAACTTACAACAGTCGGAAAATAAGGGCAAGGAAACCATGAATGTCTCTATTCGAAGAAGAAATGTAATGATCCAAGAGAAGGTCTCACATGCCTCGGACACTCTGACTGTGCATGAGCTTAACCCCGAGACCTGATCCAAGGACTCTGATGGCTGAAGCATCTTATACCTCATAGTTACAAATGAGTATCCCCTGATCAGAACTCCTTCCTCAAATAACGTTTCTTTCAGAACCTTTCCCAATTTCCCAAATGGTCACACAATAGCAGGACTTCGGAGGTATGAGACAAGATGGCTTAGGATGCTCAAACCAGAAACACCAAGGGCACATTAAAAAATAGTCTTATGAACCAGAAGTGGACACCGATAAAGGGGATTTCTTCAGAAGAAAGTTCCTCTCATACACCCCGCTCACAAAATGGTTAACCCTTATGAATGACGAGAGGCTACAGATTTTCCAACAACATTCACTCTAGATGTCGAATCATTAAAGTGGAAGACACAGGTCTTTTCCAACCACTGGCCTTATAAATTAATGATGGGCTCTCGCCTCCTTTCGCCTTCACCACTTTAAGTATGATCCATTGGATGAATACGGACATTAACACCTCCCACATCATCCAAACACCAAGTATGATGAGACATCCACCCCCATTGGTCCATGGCTTTACCATCCACTAAACCCAATACAATATGAACTCTAACAAACTCGGAAGGCCCCAACCACCCAAAGACATTCTCTACTCCCATCAAACTGCATCGTTTCCCCTATAGAACCCCAAATTCCTCGAAACACATCCAAAAATCGATATATACTAGAATTGGGTATGAATCACTAACAAATTTTGAGGAAATTTCTTGGATGCATATTCAGAACAACATCAAAAACAAAATCTAAACTGGAATCAAGACAAAACACAATCAATAGAAACACACTGAACCGAGACAACCAGCCCAGAATCCTGGAAAATCTCAAACAGAACCAAAGGCCACACCCCAAGCCAAGGGTAAGAGAATCATAAATCAAACATAAAAAAACATAGGAAAAATCAACTTTTCATGAAAAACCAAGTCCCGAAATAACATTTTTATACCATTCTGTTTTATAAAAATCAAGCCAAGCCTTGAATTCCAAAACCCCACCCATGGAATCTTATGAACAGTCGCATAATCCTTTATCCCTTTCAACTCAAGTCACTCGTACATATGTGTCAATGTGAACATCACATATCTACCCACACATATGCAGATGATCCTATGAAACACCTAGGGTTTCACTTTCCGTTACATTACCAAATCCAAACAAAATCCAAAATTTTCTAAATCAAAACACTTACACTTTAAAAACCACTTTACCAATTTCAAAACAACTTGAAAGAAATAACCTTTTTACTCATTTTAAAATAATTAGATAAAAAACCTTTCAATTCAAAACCACCTTCATTTCCAAAAAACACTATAAATCCAACCAAAATCATGACAAACCACAACCAACAATGGACAACCAGAATGAAGAACTAGTGATTATGCACAACATGGAGACATGGTAGTGAGCCATACCCCAAGTAATACATAACACAAGAGGACCTTTAACCGGGAACCTAGGCTCCACATGGGTCACTACTCCATATGGGGTCACAGCGTGACAGAGATTCACCTCTATTGTCATCCCTCAATCCAAAAAAAACCAAAGGACCCCAAACCCGGACTACCCCTAACTGCTCGATTTTTGGAATGAGCAAGGGTTCATGACACCCTTATCATACATACCACCTGAGTCTTGATATTCCTAATCTCCATCTACCAAAAAACTCAAATAACAAGGGTCACCCTGATACCATTTTGTCATGAACCAACCCGGGTCGACCCTGAACTGATCACCCAAGATAGCCAGTGACATGTCCCAAGGGGCATTCACGATCCCCATGGGTTGAAAACTAGTGTTGGGCATCAAAACTGAACAAGTGGGATCAATTTGGAACATAAATGAAAGAAAAATAACTAAACAAAAACTGAACAGTGAGAATGAAAACTAGGAGCGGTGAGAAAACAATGTTATACATACCTCCATGTGACCATATTGGTCACCACTGACCTCAACCCATCACCACGCTATGGTGACCGGATCCATGAAAGGCGCAACACCAAAAGCTAAAAACAAATATAAAACTATAGGCATGAATATTAAAACTCAGCAGGCATGCCCAAACAATCTATTCCCATATGAATTTCCATTAATTAAAAGATACATCAATTTCAAGTTTGAAATACAATGTATTGAACTAGGTTGTTTTTACATATTTTCTTCTCTAAAAGAAAAATATGATCCATTTCCCTTCATATTTTGAACTATGTTATTTTTCAAGGATGAAGATTAAACATTTTTAGAGAAAGAGGGATAGAGAAGTGTAAAACATTTTAAAAACCTTTTTCTACAAAATTTTGAAGATTATTTTTATCCCATTTAATAAAGAGACGCACAATATATGAAGAAAAAATCAATAATCACACAAGGCCAATGGAGAATAAAAAACAAGAGTAACCAACCAAAAAAAGCATCTCAATCATCGGCTATAGATAACTAAGTGCCAATATACATTGGAAAAACTAGGAGCTTGTGAATAATCTAGAACTTACTATACATGTGACTCTTCCTAGAGACATGCCTACTCTTGATGATGTCATAACACCCAAATTCCTAGTGTTTCCCAACCTGGCCTAACCGAGGGGCCCAATCCCTTAGTAGAACAAAGACTGTACTAAGGGCCACTAGCATGTGTGTATTCTAAACTAGTGCATCAATCCTTCACTGAAAATTCAATCGCTATGCTAGGTTCCCAAGTTCATACAAAAATGGGTGTGAGACAACAATGTCAATCAAGTATCCCGTCACATGTAAATTCCCCACATATTCAACATACACAACAAAGTCACCCCTGAGTTACTCCAGGGAATACATCCATCTCCTTTCAACCATTTGATCATAGGAAAATCCTACCCGACTAACATCCCATAACATATAACTCAACCAATGCAAGGGGACTACATACAAGGAGATTTTTCTTGAGATAACTAGTTTTAAAAAAGTGCCAATTATGCCTTATATAATTTTCGCAACCCAAACCATTTCTTAAGTAATCACATGCACACCCCACTGAAAATTGAAAATACACTTCGAAACCCATTTAAGAAAGTCAAAGAAGCATTTTAATTCAAAAACGCATTCACTAAGGCCAAAGGGAAATTTCATCGGTTAAATTATGTGAATACACAATCAAACCATTTATTCCAACACAATAAAAGAAATAAACCACTCCAATTCATGACATACAAATTTACTAATAGTTCTATACCAATAATTAATATTAAAACTTTTTTTAAATGAAAAAAATAAATGATTCTTAAATTTAAAGGTTATTGCATATAAATCCAACCTCATAAAAGGAAGCATACCAAGCTGATGAACTTTGGATCTTGAAGATTCCAACTAAAATACATACACTACCACACACATACATTCACATAAATACATATACCCTTAATCCGTTGAACATATTCCCCACTCTAGTAGGGAATATGTGCAATGAAGATATATATATATATAGACACACACATATATACCTATGTAAGTGTGTGTGTACCACCACGGAGCCACCCAAACTGTAACTAATTAACCTAGAGGAATCAACACCAGTTGGAAAACATAATCCATTTAAGAAAACATGTTTTTGAGGAAACAAAAATTTAAAGCATAACCTTCCATTGATGACACCACCATGTCTACACCTAGTGCACCCATGGGTGTGTCAACATCTAGTGACATACCAAACATTCCTAGAGACACACAAAAAAAATCATTTTTCAAATGCATTTACCATTAATTAATTAATTCATAGAACCCCTTTGTAAAAACTGACAATCAAGGTATCCGCATCTCATGTGCCTTTGAAATGACATATCACACATTTTTCATAATCCTAAAAACAATTTTGAGAAGTACCTTAATGAAGCACACATGAGAACAAAACCATATCATTTAAAGAATCCTCTTTCACCATATAATCTTGTCAAAACACTTTCGACATATATTTCACACCACATAAAATATCTAATTTCCCTATTAAAAACCCGTATGACATTTAAACAAAAAAACATGACACATGCACAAATGGACATAATTAGAGACTCACTTCAAAATATAGTTTTAACATATTATAATCTCATGAAAACATCATGATAAATTCACTAAGTGATTAAAAAAGTTGGGCATTAGCATTCATAAACATTAATAAAAAACATTTCAAAAACTATTCTTAACATGTTATAGTAATCCGTAAATATTATAATGGACTAATTTCAAATATCATTAAGCAGCGAATCAAGTAAAAATTATATTTAATGTAGCACAAGCACGAAAAGATTTCTCTGGAAGAATAAAAATACGAATTCATCTACCTCAAATTCAAATTGTGACAAAACCTTTAGAGGAGGAAGATTACACACTAAAGGACCATTGGAAACCCCTAGCATCCAAGAAAAACGAACCGAACATAGACCCAATTCTTTAGGATTCATCCAAAAATGGAAACCCCCATGAAGAAACGTAAAAACGGATTAATACATACCGGTGGGTAAAGAGGGGAGGTTGAACATGTTGTAGTGAGGAGAGGACCACTTCTAGAGGGGTTTCTTACTGAAGAGGAGTTTGGATGGGGGGGATTTGATGGAGAGGGAGGTACTGAACAAGTGGGGTTCGACTGGAGCTACGCACCGAAGCAGGGTGTACGCCAGGGGGGGTTGAGCCACTGGGAGAGGGTCACACGAGTACCTTATGGTGAGTCTTAGAGCTTGGAAGAGCGTTAGAGGTGGCTTGGCCTGAGCGGCCTGGTGTGCGGGAGTAGGCACACGCCACAACATAGGGGAGAAGGAAAAAAGGGGGGTTGTGACCCCCCCCCCCAGGGTTTCAAATCCCTTTGTTTGTTTATACTAATTTTATAATAATAATAATACAATAATAATAATAATAATAATCTTAATCTTAATAATATTAATATTAATATTAATAATACTAATATTAATATCCACAAAAATAATAATATTATTATTATTAAAAATATAATATTATTATAATTTTAAGCTTAAACATTATTTTCTCAAACTCTATTTTATTTAATTTTTATTTTAATCCTTTTAATTTTACTTATCCTTTAATTTATTAATTTACTTATTTTGAAAGTTGGGAAACTGCATGACTTGAATGCCATCAAGTGTGCAGTTGAACGAGCTGCGCTTAAACCGTGCCACCTGGCACTAACCATCTACAAAGCCCGACTGTGTGTTGTCACATAGTTTTATAACTTGGGTGCAAGTAGAGCCTGAAACCCGGTCGGGGTGCGACAATTTCAATCACTTTTCAGGGTTACCGGTACAATATTATTATGGAAAACCACAATAGACCAATACCTAGATGTTCAAATAATTCAAAATACTATAAAAGTGATTCGACCACACTATTTTGGAATCTCATTACATAAACACCAAATCATTCAACCACTTCATTGTCATACTCAACAACACCCATAGAGATTTCCTGTGATTTTCCATTATATGTGGCCTTAAAAGGTTACTAACATTGATCATCATCAATGACCCTTGTATTTTGGCATTGGTTACAATAATTTCCAATTTCCATGCCCTTTTAGCATTGAAGTGTAGGTGGTACATTATTGGTAGTCTTTTATCTATTCACATCATTAGGAACTGTTTTCCCATTACATCAACAATCAACTTCTCATTGACTTTCTTTTCCAAACTTAAAACATTTTCTTGTCCCATTATGAAAATCTCCACTAATATTATTTTTACCCATTGAGCATAAGGAATCATTCATCTTCATTTCCCTATTATTTTGATATTTTCCCTTGAACTCCATCTTTTTTTTTTTGAAATAATGAGATTGATATGTAACACTAACTTTTATTTCTACCTTGATAGAGCAACACATAATCTCATCTTAGATACAAAGTTATCTTATAGCTAATTCCCTTCTATGACATTTTTTTAAGACACTGAAGAGTTGATCAACTTTACTTTCAGGTTAGATGATAAAACTAGAAGCATATCAGGAAAGTCTTGTAAAATCTGCCTCGTATGTACCAAAAGATTCATCATCCTTTTTCATAAGCTAAAGGAACTCCTTTTATATCTTTGATAGAAGATTAATAAATATATACTTATTCAAAAATAATTTCTTGATCTCATCCTATACCATTGATTAAATTTTATCTTGCAGCCTTGTATTCATGTTTAGAGTCCACCATTGGTCTGTTTCACCTTCTAAATGATAAAGAACCAAAATTATTTTTTGATGTTCTGAATAGGAAAGGATGGAAAATATATTTCCAATGTTACTAATCCATTTTTCAGTATCATGGGGATCATAAGACCCACTAAAAGAATGTGTTCTTTTCCTCATAAAGGATTCAATAGAATATTATTCTCTTCACTGCTAATTTGGAAGTCCATAATGATTCATAGCTTATGTAAGTATAGAAAAAATGTTTTTCATTCCATTTCCTATAAAATATCATTGATTAGGAGGGAAATCGTTATATTCCCAATGTAAAAACACAGTTCTTTTTTTCAGGTATGGATCTTGATTTCGGTTGTTTTTGGGATAAATAAGAGATTTTAGAAGTTTTATAAGAACGTGTCGTGTCATTAAGAGTATATTTAGTGTACCCAGTTACTGAAGGAAGCCGTGTATAGGCTGTGTAATGGCCGAGACATGGATATATAGGGTGACATGGAAGATAGCTAATGTCGGGGGGCCGGTTGAGGAAAATACACGGCGTTATCATTAACATTAAAAACTATGTACATTTTTTTAATATACGAATCGGACCGGGGTCACGTCTAATCCCCAGAAATTTCTTCTTCTAACCATACCTAGTGAGGGAGGGTCTGGAATCGCCGATTTTTCTTTGATTCATTGATTAGTCATTCGTTCTCCGAATCAAACTCCAGTGGGAGCGTTGGAATCCGACCGGTGTGTTCGTCCTTCCTCTAGAGCCTCTCCTTTTGATTTTTTCTCTCTATCGAGTTATTCAGGGTTGGTTATTTTTCACGTTTTTTTATATCTAGGTCATTCTAGGCTGATTCAAGGGAATATGTTCAGTATTGATCATCGTACAATGTCAAGGTATGTGGTTTTTTTTTCATTCATTTGTTTCATTTGAGGTTTATATTCCAATGTTTGTATTACCCATGTTTTGGGTATTTGGAGTTAAGGAAATTGAACCCTAGTTAATCTTCCTTAGGTTGATTATTTTATTGAGGGTTTGTTGATTTCATATTATGTGAAATTTCATGTTCAAGGAACACCCAATGGGTGTGTTTCTTTGGATGATTATTTAGGACCGTTTGGTCTCGATTGCCTATGAGGTAGACCTTGTTTCTTTCCCTTTCTTTAGAGGATGGAACTGTTTGAATTTTTTTTCTTGTTAAATGCTTGTGATATGTATTGTAATTGTTTATCCATTTAGTTGTTGATATTAATTTGGGATTATTGATAAATTTTATGCATGATTGAATTACACAGGGTTGTGTAAACCTGGGGCAGTTATACCATAGAGGGGATTGAAGTTGACGAGACCAAAGGGGGGATTGACGGTGAGTGTTCCCTCAGAGAGTCTATAGTTATCTAGATAGATCGTATTGGAAATTTATGGTGAGTTCTTACTCAGATTATTTTTTCCTTTTTATTGAATTACATGGCTAAAGGGGTTAGACTGTGTTAGCTACCTAGAGGGTTAACATAAATATTTAATGTTTGTGATGCAACTTCTAAGATAAAGCACAAGATCAATTTTGTCCTGTTAGGTAGTCTTTTGGGATACTTTTCTTTGATAATTACAAGATTAAATTATGAACATTAAATGATAATAAAATTAAATGGAAACTATATGATTGGTTACATTTGTGCACTCCTTGTTTCTTTCGTTAATTTCCATTATTACCTACTATATATACTCACTTCTAGTTTAGCATAGATCATATAGTGGTTGCTTCCTTGGATTCATCTCTCACCCTATTTGGGTCATGATTTTACACCCAGAAAAATTATATAGTTGCAGGTATACATAAGTGTAAGCACCCTTCATCATCAGTTACTTGATTACTATGAAGCAAGAGAGAATGGGACCAAGCTGAGGCTTGCGATGCTGTTGGAGTTTATTTGATTTTTTCTTTTTTTTCTTTTTTATTTCTATAATTGTGACTTGTTTGGATTTTTTCCAAGATAGAAATGACATGAATCATTTATATATATTCTCTAGAATTTTATTTACTTTCAGTCTTTCATGGTTTACTTGTTGTATAGTATTATTTCTTCAACTACTATTTGTTATTTTTTATTCTATAGTGCTTACTCTGCCAATGTGGGAATAGTTTTCCCACTATCACACCCAAGGACATTGCTTCTAGTCAGGAGCCTCTGGCATTCGGGAAAAGGCACTTGAGATCGTGTGACCAACTGTGTAGGTAGTACTGTAACGATGCGAACTTTTCAATTAGATTTGTTTCCTAATTTTGTGTGATATTTTATTTTATGCTCAACAAAAATATATTCTTTAATTAATGAAGTGGGTATAATTAAAATAAGACCGTTGGGTTTCAACTGTTAGATAATCATTGGACAATATGACCGTTGGAAACTATGATCTTAACGTTGTGTTATCATAAATAGGGTTATCTTGGTTAATTAATATAGAAAAAAGATTGAATGGCCTCATCTATTAGACTCGAGCCTTATGAAGCCCATCTGTTGCATCTTGGGAAGGAGCTAGCATCACTGGGCTTTTTTCTGGACCAAACCCAAGTCGAACCTCAACGTATGAAGCTTGAATGGAATCACCTAAGGGATAAGTTCAAGCTGATAGAAATCACCACTCGGGCAATGTTTTTTGAGCCACCCCAAGATTCTATCACCATAACACACTTTACACTTATGTCATATGCTGGTGTTATAAGTTGGTATGTAACGAGACCTTAGTTTCTTTGTGTATTTTTTTATATAAATAAAGTTGTTATTTCTTCTTATGGAAATGTTCAGAATTTCAAATTTCTGGATAAATATTGGATGTGTATTATTGATGAATTTAGGAAGAAAATGGGTATTTTAAAATGTTTTTGTTCATTAAATAATTAATAATGTGAAAATATTTTTAAGAAATGTTCTTTACTGTTGTGTTCAGTAAGAAATTTAGAGTCTAATAAGATCAAATTGGTTTTTAGTGAATAGTAATGTTGGAATAGTAACATACCCATATGAATAGTAATGAATAGTATTGAATAGTAATTTGACAAAAAAATTGAAACTTCACCCATGAATGTATCAATACATTTTATACATCTTAAAAGTGAAAAACAATCATAGTTTAAGTTTTGGTAGTTTTGTATGTCATAAATATTTTATTTTCAATTTTATAATTAATTTAATAATTTAAAATGGAAATGTATTTTCATAAAATTTAATCATAATTTGTTACTTTATTGTCTTATAGTAATTAGATAATTTTATCGTACTTTTATAACTCTTTTGAGGTGTTACAAAATGAGTAATAGTTTTAAAGTTGTATTTTTGGTATTTTTCAGAAACAGTTGAATTATCAGTGAATAGTAAAAATGCAGTTTTGAGTTTCAAGAGTTTAATGACATAATTAATGATGTAATAATGACGTATGCTTTCAGGTTGACTTATGAATAGTGAGATATTCTATGAGGTGTTCTATGTGTCCAATACCATGGGAAAATACCATGGGAAAGCCTATGGTTTTTCAAATACCATCAATGAGGTGTCCCTTGGAAATTAATAATTTATTCACTCACTTTTCCTATAAATACCAATCCATTTCCCTCCTTAATTTCATTCCAAAATAATCCTAAACGAAGTTCTGGTCTCCTTACCTCCCAAGGAGTCCTCCCAAGGTTCCCTCAAGCCTCCCAAGGTCCCAAACATCAATCTTTTGAAATTACTCTTCAATGTAATGGATTCTTTCACCCTCCTCTTTTAAGTCATGACTTCCTTTATGTTGTGTCTTTTTATTTCATTCACTTTATGTTGAAGGTATGTTCTTATATTTTCTCATGATTTTCCATTTTTTGTCTAATTGTTGAGAGACCATTTCCGCTCTCGTGAATTTGTTTTTAGAATTTTTAAGTGACACTGTTAGGCTGCCGAATTTCTCGTAAAAGAAATCACATCTTCTCTATTCTTTCATGTTTCCTTTTCATGTGGTATGTCATTCAAAAATCCATACCATGATCTTATTATGTAACCATACTTTATTATGAATTATTTTTTAGTGTTTCACCCTTATCCCCTCTCTTTTCAATGTTTTCTAAAACTATGTTATATAGCCATTATGCTGCAGAATTTTCATCTCAAAATCACTCTTTTTCTCAAGATGTTATCTTGTATTATTTAAAAGAATACCCAAATCTATTTTCATTTCCAGGGGTATTCATGAATACATATAATTTATCTATTTTATTCTATAATTTACATACATATAACCCTTCACTCCCTTTCCATGGGTTATAAATGACATAACGATCAAGTTTTTAAGTACTTTTTAAACGTCCTGATTTTGAAATGAAACCCATTTATTTGATTCAATTTGGGTTATTTATAAATTTTTTGATTATGATCTATCTGGATCACATGAAAGTAAAGACTTATTAATGGTTCACCTTGACAGCGCTCCAATTCATTTGGTAAAGAATTAATCTCAATATATGACACATTTCATGATACCTTGGTGAGTAACCTTGGCAATTTTTATGACACCTCGGGGATAAACCTTGGTGATACTTTCATGAATGTCTAATTGAAATTTTGTAGACACAAACTCAAGTTATGATTCGTGTTCTTTTTTTATTATATTTAAATTCTTCCATTTCTCATGTCTTTATTACTTTTATCATGTTCTTATTAATATTTCTCAAGATCACATGTCAACTATTTTACTTGTTTTCCTTATTGAGCCTTTTGGTCACCCTTTCCTTTGATGACTGTCACCAGGTTATGAGATGTAGTAATTGTAGTTTTGAAGAACATATGATTATTCCTTACAAGTGGTTTAGAATAATCTTTTATGTTGTATTCATGTTTTTTTGTTCTTTATTTACAAGACACTAGACTATAAAGATCCTCTGTTTGTAAAATGTAACGAAAAGTTATGTCATAAAAAGGCAGGTTTTCATAGTTGGTATCAAAGGATAGTTTAGTTATTTATGGAAATTAGGATATGAAAACATTAGGAAAAATCCTATAGAAAAGTTTAAATACAGGAAAACTTCCTAGTATTTTGGTGATTATTGAGTAAGTGGTTTATCAAACAAATACATCCATGTCTGGATACGAGCAGGTAGAAGCAGCTCTATCATAGATGTGTATAGCGGTAAAACCTGAAAACACCGCTTTGAGCTATACTCGAATGGGAACTGGTACAAGACAATAGGCCTTGCTGCACTCTTGGTTACGACACTCCTTGGGGATATGTTTGGTTAATCATAATCTTTTTATGAATCATTATGAATGATTTATAGAGAAATGTAATTGTTTAAAGAAGTTTTAAGACATAAATCCTTTATAGTTAAAAGATTCATAAATGAAATAAGTTTCTCATTAAGGTTTTATTCTTTTAGAAATGGAGGGCAATAGGAGGAACCGTGAAAATGGTGACCGCAATGGACCATGTGCCGATTACCCTCTGATGGAAGCCGGAATGGAACCATTCATACAAATGATGAACCAACTGACTCAAGTTATGGGAAATAAATTGAATCAAGATGAGAGACTAATCTCACCGTGAAGGGAACAACATTATATTTAGTCCATTATGCATCAACGACCACCAGCCTTCAGTGGATCGACTGATCCATTGTTTGTTGTGCAATGGATCAGCTCCATCGAGAAGATATTTTATGTGCTTCTTTGTTCAGAGAAATAGAATGTCACCCTAGTTATCTATCGCTTAGTGTTAGGACCAACAGTGGCCTATATACCCTAAGAGGGGGGGTGAATCAGGGTATGGATATTCTTTTTCAAAGTTCTTCATGCCCCGCTGGATCTTGACCTCTTTGTTACAAGGGTCGCTTTGTTTTCACTTTTGTGTATGTTATGATCACTTACATTATCCTTTATTTGATGATGATGCTTTAAATGCAATGCAGGAAAATTAGCAGGTAGACACAGAGATTTTTACTTGGTTCACCCTTACTGGGCTACGTCCAAGGAGCATATGCCGACAAGTTGCCGGTCGTACCAATTCCACTAAACTTCACTAGCTGTAGATTACAATGTTCGGGCTAGATCACTTCTATGCCCAGACTCACTGCCTTTACAAAGTTTAGGGTCAGCTCACTGCTTTCCCAAGGGTCACTCCCTGTTTCTCTCTCTCTGGCTCACTGCCGGTGGAGAGGATCACCTACTTCCTCTTTCTAAGCTCACAGCTCTATAAGGGAATCCACTCACAGTTTATAGACCTGTAGGTCTCTTCATTTCCATTAAGGAATGCATCTTTCTCTGTATGTAGATTCTCTGTTGAAGTTCAACTTTCACCCGTAGATGAATACCCCTTGGCCACTATCCACTAGGAAAACCACTTTGGAAACACCTTCGCGAAGCGCCCTACTTCGCTAGGCTCCCAATTTCGCGAAGCTCAAACAAGCCTTCACGAAGCTCTCTCGCGAAGATCTCTCGCGAATAAATCCCAAGAAGCTTAACTCATTGCAAAGAAACTTCTCTCGCGAAGCTCTCTGAGCCAACGCAGAGCACACAACTTTCGTGGAGCTACAATAGCCGCCGCGAATCTCCTCTTTCGCGAAGCACACTGGCTCCGCGAACTACCTTCGCAAAATGAGAGCAAATGATCTTCTCTGAAAAATCTCTTTGCTTCCCTTGAGGGGGTCGGCCTCTATTTATAGGAGATTCCACCGACCCTCATCCCTTCCGCATGAAGTCAACGCCACGTCATCTCAAATCGTGAAGCTCCAAAGTTTCCGCTGGAATTATGTCCAAATCACGAAGCACTACGGCAATTTTCTGTTCGTGGAGCTTGACGTAGTCACGAAAAATCACCGTCAACATACCTTCACGACTCCGCCGCGAAGCTCCCTCGCAAATCCCTTCTCCGCTGTGATGCGCTTCAGCCTCTTCCGTTCGCGAAGCTTTGACGTAAACGTGAAGCATCACCGCCTCCATTTTTCTGGCCTTCGTGAAATCCAATCCATGCATCCCATCTACGTGAAATGCATGCATTTTCCATATTAAATTATGCTCTTCATGGAAATCCACTTTTCGCGATGCTCACCAAATTCCAAATTTTGGACCCCAAAAATTTGGTAAACACTGGGAAACGGCGCCACCTTGTACTGCTCTTTTGAACCGCCTCTAGATCATCCTTTCCTTTGTCATCATTCTTTGTCAACATGGATTGTCAAAAAATTCTTGGGAACTCGACAAATATCCATGAAAACCTGATTTGTCAACAAACACAATCAACCTAAAAAATTCTTCAATGTTACCTTGAGGGATTTTTTCCCAACAATCTCCCCTTTTGGGTTTGTTGAGAACTCTTCACAACTCTGCTCAGAATGATTTTCTGCACTTTGATACCTCACTGAGTCTTCTTCCAGCCACTACCACCATCCGCCTCTTATGATTATGATATCGTTCAAGGAATCACTTAACACGTACTCTAAGACCACATGAGAAATGCTCGGCATGAGAAACAAGAGTAGTATGAAAAGTTTCATCAATGAATCACTTCATGTCAAACACCAATTGTAGATTCCAACATGATACCAATTCTCAAATTGATACCAATTGTTGAACCAACCTGATCCCAATTGATGATAGTTGGAAAACTTCTCTCACCATTCCAACACCACTGTTCTGCTTTTATCACGACCCTCAGCTGTCGTGATATCTATGATTTGATCGATCACTTCTAGCATCGTCATGTTTAAAAATCTCCCCCTTTCTCATTTCTCCCCCTATCTGGCTGCTCCACTGGTCAGATTCTCCCCGTAACTATCATGATTTCTCAAATAGCCACACTGTATCCCCCTTGAACAATCACTATTTTCTCCCCCTATGTCAATGAACCCAAAGGTCACTTTTTTGTAGTCTGTAACATAGTAGAGAACACATATCAGCACAATAGGGAAAAACACATCATACCTTAGGGAGAGGGGGTGGCCCACATCCACACTTTTTCAAGTGTGGGGAATCGACTGAACCCCTAGAGCCAGTCGATGCCTCTCAAAAGCTTCCTTGGGTAAGGCCTTTGTCAGAATGTCTACAACCTGTAGCTCTGTAGGCACGTACTCCAACTTCACGATACCCTGCTCAACCTTCTCCTTGATAAAATTATACTTAATCTCAATGTGCTTTGTCATTGAATGATGATGGTATTTTTTCTAAGATTTATAGCACTTGAGTTGTCACACTGGATTCCGATCAGAGACTTCACTTCAACTCCCATATCTTTAAGCTGCTGCTTCATCCATAATAATTGTGTGCATACTTGTGTGGCCGCAATATACTCAGATTCTACGATGCTCAATGAAATGCAATCTTTCTTCTTGCTTAGCCAAGAAATACACAGTCCACCAAGATAGAAAGCACCTCCTGACGTTAACTTCCTATCATCCGTTGAACCGGCCCAGTCTGCATCAGTATATCCCAATAACTCTGTCTGAGATTTTTCGTTGTATGTCAAGCCGAATTCCACCGTGCCCTTGATATAACAAAGTATTCTTTTCACTGCAAGAATTTGACTTTCCTTGGGATTACTCTGATATCTTGCTTCTTGGCATGTGGAGAAAACAATATCAGGCCTTGTTGCGGTTAAGTACAATAGACTTCCAATGATTTTCCTGTATTCTGGGATATTAACTGCCCTTCCACTGTCATCTTTTGATGATTTCATTTGGGTGGAAACCGGAGTATTCATCTCCGTTGAATCTTCAATTCCAAATCTCATTTAAAAACCTCCTTGGAATATATTTATTGAGAAATGAATGTGTCATTCATGCCTTGTGTAACCTGTAAACCAAGGAAAACCATCGGATCACTAATCATCGACATTTGAAACTCATTTTTCATGAATTCAGAAAACTGTATGCACTGAGATTAATCTGATCTGCCAAATATTATGTCATCGACATAAACCAACACCATCATCATTTGATTACTGTCATTACTGAAATAGATATTGTAATCAAATCCTACACGCTGAAAACCAAGCTTCTTCAATTACTGATCAAGCCTTGAGTACCATGCCCTTGGTGCTTGTTTCAGCCCATACAATGCCTTCTTCAGCCTGTAAACTTGGTTCTCATCCTAATGAATGAGAGAACCATCTAGCATCTCAATATACACCTCCTCTTCCAGAACCCCATTCAAGAATGCAGATTTGACATCCATCTGGAACACTTTGAACTTTCGTTGCACTGCTATGGAAAAAAATAATCTGATTGTCTCCAGCCTTGCAACTGGTGCAAATGTCTCATCGACATCTATTCCCTCGATCTGGGAGTACCCCTTGCACACTAGTCGTGCTTTGTTCCGAATCACTGTGCCATCTTCATTCATCTTGTTGCGATAGACCCATTTAGTCCCAATGACATTCTTGTCTGCTGGCTTCGAAACAATCTCACATGTCTGGTTCTTCTCAATCTGATCAAGCTCTTCATTCATAGCCTGAACCCAGTTTTAATCTTCAACTGCATCAGCAACACATTTCGGCTCATCCTGTGATAGTAATGATGTCTGCTGCAGTGATTTCATTCTTCTTGTCTGAACTGGAGCTCACTAGTCACTAATGATATTCTATCTATCAGTTTCAGCTCAAATATTTGGCTTCCTTGTAGAAAAATACTTGACACTTTCTTATTCATCATCAGTGTCTTCTTATGAATCAGCATCATCCACTTCTTCTCCCTCTGTGTTGCTTTCTTTCTCAACACTTTTTTCAGAAAACTGTTCACTGACTCATTTTTCAGTGGCTTCATTTCTTTCAGCTACTTTTCTCTGTGTCATTGTTCAATGACGTCATTTCTTTGAACATATTCTCTCATATTTTTGTTGACACACCTTTGATTTTCTCTCACATCTTCTTGGTATCCTGAAAGCAGTCAGTTGATACCACATTGTTAGAACAAAATAGATAATCATGAAAACCTGTGTGTTGTTGATTTTCCACCAATCATTATTCATGAGCATAAACATTCATCCTTCATATCATATTGAGATCATGCATCTGATTAGGATATAGAATGCTCCCCCTGTGTTATGAAACTCTTCTTGTTGTTAGGACCAATAGTTTAGACCCATAACTAGTCTTTTCCTCCTGCATCATTTGTTCTCATATTCCACTCAGAGTTGAGCCATTAACAAAATCTCTAAACCTAATGAGTTGAAACTCAGTGTAGGAAACAAGATATAAAGTTAATAACACAATCACTTCCTATTGTGCTATGTTTATCCCTTTCTTCTTCAACTGTTGTACCTGATTTAATCCAATTTAAACTATGAAGCACATCACTTCTCCACTTTGAATCTTTAGATGCCACTTCCCCTTGAATCGCATCTCCCTAAAACCTAAAACACATGAATCATCATTCAACAACATTTATATACATATGGAGAGGGGTGTCTTCTGGAATCCTCAAGATTAGGGTATTGGTTGACCCCGATGGGTCAACCCTTTGATTCTTTCTTGGAGTGCATCACACTCCTTTCTTGCTTCTTCTAGTTGTCTGGCCAACTTCAACTTCTCTGGTCATATGACTAAGCATTCATTACCCCCATGCTGAGCCTTTTTCTGATATGTAGATTCTGTAGGCCCGACCTTTCTCATCACTTGGGGTATAGACCCACTAGTACACATTTCCTTCTTTGAGGTTCTTCCAAAATTCCATTTTCCTTGATTATTTCTCTGAGTAGAAATCTCCTTGCTTGTCATCTTCCCTTGCTTCTTCCACCATTGCAGGGATCTTGAACCTTCCTCCTTTTTCCGCTGTGGAACATGACATGTGAATTTTTCCTTACACTCTTTGTTCATATTTCTTTTATCAGATGTCTGATTCACCACACTCCTTTTCACTGGTGGTGAGTCTTCCATTAAACATTTATTATTCTTTATCACAACTGGAGTCGATCTCCCCTTAATCTTCCATGTTTGTTCACATTCTCTTCTTGAGATTTGTTGTGAGTATGATAGAGGAGGTGACTGATACACTTTTCTTTCATCTCCATGTGAATCCCCTGAGGCTCTAAGCCTATTCTTCTCCTTACCATGTTGTCTCCCAGTGTAGAATTTCTCATTATGCATCACTGGAGTCAAGAATATCTTTTCGAGTTCCTTTTCCTTCCTTGCGTTCTTCTTGCTATAATTTCTTACCAAATGCCCATAATCTGAACATATAAAACATTCTCCATCAAAGGCATACCTCCTTTCGTCATTTCTATGTCGAGATTCTGATACACCTTGAGTTCTTCTTCTAACACGGGGCTCTTGAGCTTCCTGACACATACTCATGGTGTGTCCCGTTCTTCCACAGTAATAGCATCTAACAGATGCTTTCCTCTGAGAAACTCTTCTCTCTGATTTCTCATGATGCTTCTTCTTATTCTCATATTTTGTAAGGTTTCTGTTTTCACAGCCTGAAATGTATTCCAGAACCTCTGAACAGAAGCTTGACGTGTGACCATGAATCTCGCAGAAATAGCACATGTCGTCACTTCTTTTTGTAATTGACCTCTTTGGCATATATCCAGTACATACAGGGTTTTCTCCACTCCTGTAACTGTTCACGGATCTCTTATTATCATGCATGGGAGGTGATTCATCAAATCCAATACCAGCTTTTCTGAAACTTGCTGGTCTTTGAGCTGAGAAAATATTCTGTTGTTTCTCTTCAGAAACAACATATCTGTTCTTCATTTTATCATCACTTGTCGAAGGATGATCAAATAGAAAGTGTAAGGCATCCTTAATTTTTGGCATTCCTTTAGCATTGGATTTCTCCACTTCCTTCTTTACTAATTCTAGCTCTTCTTCCAACTTCTGAATCTTCATATCACTTGATTTAAGTTGGGCATTGAATTCCCTTCTGTGATTCTTTCCACGAATCATCTCATCTGCCAATTCTTGTGTGATATTTTCTACTATACCACTTTTCTCCTTTACCTTCAATTTTTCATGAGAAACAGATTCAGAGATAGATTCATTCTCTTGTTGGAGCCTTTGATTCTTTTGAACTTGTTCAGACAACTGTGTAGCTAGATCATCATTTTTGGCTTTGAGATTCTGAATTCCATTTGTGTTCAGATTCTTTCCCTTGACATCAGCTTTTGATTTTTCAACCTTTTCTGATCTCTTTCACAGTTCCTCATCTAGAGAATCATTTTTCTCCTTTAGATCAGTAGCTACGTCAATAAGACTTTGATTCAAACTTCTTAGCTTGTTGATCTCAGTTTCCAGTGCTTGGATCCAAAAATATTTATACTTAATTTCATCGTTGTTTCCAACATAACTTGGAATATCATGTTCTTCGATGCACTTGACTTGATCTTTCACTTTTCTCTTCCATCCATCGGTCTCCATTTTCTGTTCTTCAATCTTATTCTTATACTCAATAACTGATTCAGAGTTCTCTCGTGTTGATAACTTGAGTTTCTCAATTTCTTCCATCAACTCAGACTTCTCTTCTTCCTGCTACTGCATATAGAGTTTGGCATCATGAACAACTTTGTTAGATTTCTTTTTTTTAGCTCTCCAAACATCTATCTCCTCAAGAGTAGCCTCTAACTCAGCTCGCATATCTATTCTTCCTTCAATTTCTTCTTCTGTTTCAGTATCACTCTGATGCTCATGTACTTCACTCATTCCAACATCATGATTGAGTGAATAAATCTTTTCCCTATTAGATTCATCCAGACCTTCCTTCAGTATGCTGTTTGATTCTTTTAGTTGAATCACACTTTTTCCAAAAACACTTCCACACTGAGGGAAATTACTAGACTTCTGATTCTTCTTTGATGCCTTTCCTTTTCCCATGGTAGATTATGATAAGAGAAAACTGTATCTTCAAACACACAGATCGACTACACCAATTTGAAGCAAACAAATATGATAAAAGAAACCTATCCCTCTAATACCAATTTTTAGGACCAATAGTGGCCTATATACCCTGAGAGGGGGGTTGAATCAGGGTATGGATATTCTTTTTCAACGTTCTTCCTGCCCCACTAGATCTTGACCTCTTTGTTACAAGGGTCACTTTGTTTGCACTTGTGTGTATGTTATGATCACTTACTTTCTCCTTTATCTGATGATGATGCTTTAAATGCAATGCAGGAAAATTAGCAGGCAGACGTAGATATTTTTACTTGGTTCACCCTCACTGGGCTATGTCCAAGGAGCATATGCCAACAAGTTGCCGGTCGTACCAATTCCACTAAACTTCACTAGCTTTGGATTACAATGTTCAGGCAAGATCACTTCTATGCCCAGGCTCACTGCCTTTACAAAGTTTAGGGTCAGCTCACTGCATTCCCAAGGGTCACTCCCTGTTTTTCTCTCTCTGGATCACTTCCGGTGGAGAGGATCACCTACTTCCTCTTCCTAAGCTCACTGCTCTAGAACGGAATCCACTCACAGTTTATAGACCTATAGGTCCCTTCATTTCCATTAATGAATGCATCTTTCTCTGTATGTAGATGCTCTGTTGAAGTTCAACTTTCACCCATAGATGAATATCCCTTTGCCACTATCCACTGGGCAAACCACTTTGGAAACACCTTCGCGAAGCACCCTACTTCGCTAGGCTCCAAATTTCGCAAAGCTCAAACAAGCCTTCGCGAAGCTCCTGCCTTTTCGCGAAGCTCTCTCGCGAAGCTCTCTCGTGAAGAACTCCTACGAATCTCAACTCGTTGCAAAGAAACTTCTCTCGTGAAGCTCACTGAGCCAATGCATAGCACACAACTTTCGCGGAGCTACAATAGCCGCCGCGAAGCTCCTCTTTCGCGAATCACACTGGCTCCGCGAACTACCTTCACAAAATGAGAGCAAATGATCTTCTCTGAAAAATCCCTCTACTTCTCTCAAGGGGGTCGGCCTCTATTTATAGGCGATTCCACCAACCTTCATCCCTTCCGCGCGAAGTCAACGCCATGTCATCTCAAATCATGAAGATCCAAAGTTTCCTCCGGAATTCTGTCCAAATCGAGAAGCACTATGGAAATTTTCCATTCGCGGAGCTTGATGTAGTCGCGAAGAATCACCGTGAACATACCTTCGCACCTTCGCCGCGAAGCTCCCTCGCAAAGCCCTTCTCCGCCGCGATGCACTTCATCCTCTGTCGTTCGCGAAGCTTTAACGTAATCACGAAGCATCACCGCCTCCATTTTTCTGTCCTTCGTGAAATCCAATACATGCACCCCATCTTTGCAAAATGCATGCCTTTTCCATATTAAATTATTCTCTTCATGGAAATCCACTTTTCGCAATGCTCACCAAATTCCAAATTTTGGACCCCAAAAATTTGGCAAACACTGGGAAATGGCACCACCTTGTACTGCTCTTTTGTACCGACTCCAGATCGTCCTTTCCTTTTTCATCATTCTTTGTCAACAAGGATTGTCTACAAATTCTGGGGAACTCGACAAATATCCATGAAAACCTGATTTGTCAACAAACACAATCAACCCAAAAAATACTTCAATGTTACCTTGAGGGATTTTTGCCCAACACTTAGAAAGAGAAGCTGATAAGTGGTGGGAGATGATTAAAAATACAAGGCAAAGAGTGGAAGTTGAAGCTATAGAGTGGGAAGAGTTTATAAGGATATTCTTCTGTAAGTATTTCCCTCATTCCATGAGAACAAGAATGGATAAAGAGTTTCTCGAGCTGAAGTAGAATGAGGACGAATCTGTCGAAAGCTATGAGATGAAATTCACCCAACATTCACAATATACCACTAGTGTTGTCATTGATCCAAATGGTAAGGTTGATATATTCTTCGGTGGATGGAGACCTCATCTGTGGAAGAATCTATCTAACCAAGACTATGAAATCTATAAGGAGATCGTGTGAAGGGCGATGAAAGTCGAACTGTAGTTTGGTGAGATGTAGTGGTCTCATAAATCCAACGACAAAAAGAGATCAATGGAGCCAAGATTAGAGAGGATATTTGATCCAAGACGAGGAGGAAAGCAAGTGCAACATCCCACGTTTAATAAAGGTGGGAAGAATCATTCAGGGAACTGCCTGCTCGGGAGCAGGAAATGCTACAAGTGTCGAAGATATGGCCATATTGTGAGGAATTTTCATAGTGAGGTGAAACCTTAACTTCCAAACACTAACGAAAAGGGTAATATGGTGAAGGCCCTACCTAATGTCCAACTCTTTATGTGTGGACAACTTTGTCACTTTTCCAATCACTGTCCAAATCCAAGGGTAGTGGAGAGGAACCACCATCAGCCTCAACAAAGACCAAGAGAGCAAGGTCATGCTTTTGCTATCACGACATCTGAAGTTGAAGCTCCAAATGATGTGGTATTAGGTACTCTTGTTGTTATCTCAAAGCTAGAAAGTACTTTGTTTGATTCTGGTTCTACACATTCTTTTATTTCCTCCATGTTTTCAAAGAATTTAGAATCAACCCCCAACTTTCTAAAAGTAGAGTTATCAGTCAAGACTCCTGGTAGGATTATCTAAGCATCATCAATGTTTAGAAACATTATTATCTACTTTAGTGAGCATAGTAATATCACAAATATAGAAGTCATTCCCATACTAGAATTCGACATTATACTAGGGATAGATTGGCTTTCAATGTATATTGCTAAGATCAAATATAGAAGTAAGGAAATCTCAGTATTCTTGAATGAAAAACCAACAGTTATCTTCCAAGGAGAGATATCTCAACCTGATCATTGTCTAGAAGAACCTCCTATTTCCTTCTTTATGGAATTCATCGGTGAAGAAGAAGAAGGAAATGAGAGTTTGAGGATAGAAAATTTCCCCATCATCTAGGAATAAGTTGATGTATTTCTCGAGGAGTTGCATGGACCTCCCCTAGAAAGAGAGGTAGAGTTCTCCACTGAACTCATACCTGGATCTCATCCAATATAAAAGACCCCATATAGGATGGAAAATGTGGAGCTGGAGGAATTAAAGAAACAACTCAAAGATATTTTGGAGAAGGGGTTTATCCACCCATGTGTGTCTCCTTGGGGAGAACATGTTCTCTTTGTGAAGAAGAAATATGGATGGATGCGGCTATGCATTGATTATATAGAACTGAACGGGATCACGGTAAAAAAATTCCCTCTTCCACAAATTGATGACCTATTTGACCAACTTCATGGGGCTCAATTCTTCTCTAAGATTTTTCTTTGATCTGGTTATCATCAATTGAGGGTGAAGAAAGATGATATTCCAAAAACTGCCTTCTAATCATGATATGGGAATTATGAGTTTGTTATTATTACCTTCGAACTGACTAATGCACCTGATATTTTTATGGATTTTATGAATAGAGTCTTTAAGGACTACCTAGATAACTTTGTGGTAGTTTTTATTGATGATATTCTGATATATTCCAAAAGTTGTGAGGAGCATGAATATCATATAAGCGTTATTTTGAAAACTCTACGGAAGGAGAAACTTTTTAGAAAGTTTAGTAAATTTTATTTCTGGTTACAACAGGTTTCATTCTTGGGGCACATTGCTACCAATGAAGGGATCATATGTGACCCTACAAAGAAAAAAGTTGTGGAGGAGTGGCCTCATCCTACAACAATAACTGAGATTCGAAGTTTCCTTGGATTAGCGGGATATTATAGGTGTTTTGTGAAAAACCATTCATGAATTTGTAATCCATTAACCAAGTTAACTTGAAAAGGGGTCAGGATCATCTGAAAAAATGAGTGTGAGGAAAGTTTCCAAGAGCTGAAGAGGAGATTTGTTACTGCACATGTGTTAACTCTGCCCTCAAATGGATAAGGATCCTTTATTTTTAGCGATTCATATCTAAAATGGCTTGGGTGTGTCCTCATGAAAAATGACAGGGTCATTGCTTATGCATCTCGATAGTTGAAGACTCATGAGAAGAACTATCCTACGCATGATCTGGAGCTAGATGCTGTCATGTTTTCTCTAAAGATATGGAGGCACTATCTTTATGAGGATAAATGTGATATATACACAGACCATCAAAGTTTAAAGTATATTTTCACACAAAAGGAATTGAACATGAGATAAAGGAGATGGTTAGAACACCCTAAAGACTATGATTGTTCATTTATTATCATCCCGGAAGAGGAAACAAATTCACAGATGCATTAAGAAGGAATGACCCAGTTGTCATGTCCATTATAAGGATTCAAAGATATCCTTTGATCAATGACCTAGTGAAACTAGAAATTGGAATTATAAAGGAAGGGACATCATCAACCCTAACCCAAATGATTTCTCAACCATCATTACAAGAGAAGGTCAAAAAATCTCAGAAAGAATATCCTTTGTTACAGAAGAAAATTGAAGTTGTGAAGGATGGGAAGTTTCCTGAGTTCAATATTGATCAAGAAGTTGTACTAAAATTTCATACAAGACTATGTGTTCCATCAATTCCAGAAATAAAGAATGAGCTAATGGATTAATCTCACATATCTACTTTCTCTATACATCCTGGTAGCACGAAAATTTATAGGAACCTTCATGATCATTATTGGTGGGATAATATGAAAAAGGAGGTTGCTAAATACACTTCAAGGTGCCTAGTATGTCAGCATGTGAAGGAAGAGTGACAACTTCCTAAAGGGGTATTGCAACCACTACCCATACCAGCATGGAAGTGGGACAATATCACTATGGACTCTGTCACTGGTCTCCCAAGAACTTCCTATGGAAATAGTGTGATATGGGTTATTATGGACCGTCTCAGCAAGACTGCCCATTTTATCTCCATTCGGGAAGATTTCTCTCCTGATCAACTTTCCAGGATTTACGTGAAGAAAGTGTTAAGGCTGCATGGAGTTCCACTTTCTATCATATCTAATCATGATCCAAGGTTCACATCTAATTTCTGGAGAAGTCTTCATCAAGCTTTGAGCACTGAATTGAATTTCAGTACATCCTATCACCCCCAAACTAATTTCCAATCTGAAAAGACTATTCAAACACTCGAGGAAATTTTGAGAACTTTGTCAATGGAATTTAAAGGTTGATGGGATCAACATCTCTCTTTAGTTGAGATCTCTTACAACAACAACTTCCACTCGAGCATTCCAATGGCACCCTATGATTCTCTATATGGGAAGCAATGTATAACTCTTACTTGTTGGGTTGAAACTGGTGAGAGAAAGCTTCTTAGGCCTGATCTTGTGCAAGAGATGACAGAAACGGTCCATGCCATCCAGCAACACATTAAGGCTACTCAGAGTCGGCAAAAGAGCTATGTCGACACCCATAGAAGGGACTTGGAGTTTTATGTTGGTGACAAATTTTTTCTTTGTATTTCACCTTTAAAGAGAGTCATTAGGTTTGTGAAGAAAGAGAATCTCAACCCTAGGTACATTTCCCCCTATGTAATCCTCGATCGTGTGGGATCAGTGGCCTATCATCTTTCACTTCCGCCAAATATAGAACAAGATCATGATGTCTTCCACATATCCCTCTTGAGGAAGTACATACCTGACCCTTCACATGTACTAAATCTAGAGGTGGTACAACTGGAACATAAAAAATCTTATGAGGAGCATCTGGTGGAGATCTTGGATCGTAGAGACAAGGTTCTACGCAACATGACTACCCACCTTGTTAAGGTGTTGTGGAGGAACCACAAATGTTAAAAATCCATGTGGGAACCATAGGTGTCTATGAGACATAAGTACCCACACCTTTTCCCATCAAAGGGTACAAGATAAAATTTCGGGGATGAAATTTCTTAAAGGGGGAAGAATGTAATGACCTGAACTTTTTAATTATATTTGTTTCTTAATTTTGTGTGATATTTTATTTCATACTCAACAAAACTATATCCTTTAATTAATTAAGTGGGTATAATTAAAATGAGACCATTAATTTTTGATTGTTATATGATCGTTGGAAAATATGACCATTGGATACTAGAATCATAACGTTGCGTTTTTATAAATACGGTTATCTTGGTTAATTAATACAGAAAGAAGATTGAATGGCCACATTTAGTAGACTCAGTTCTTATGAAGCCCGTCTGTTGGAGCTTGGGAAGGAGGTAGAATCACTGGGATTTGCTCTAGACCAAGCCCAAGCCGAACTTCAACGTATGAAGCTTGAACGGAATTGCCTAACAGAGAAGTTCAAGCTGATAGAAATCACCACTAGGGAAATGTTGTCTGAGCCACCCCAAGATTATATCACCATAGCACACCTTACACTTAGGTCCTATGCTGGTTTTATAAGTGGCTATGTAATGAGACCTTATCTACTTTGTGTAATTTTTTTATATAAATAAAAATTTTATTTCTTCTTATGGAAAAGTTGTGAATTTCAAATATCTAGATAAATATAGGATGTGTATTATTGATGAATTTAGGAAAAAAGGGGGTATTTTAAAATGTTTTAGTTTATTAAATAATTAATAATGTGAAATTATTTTAAATAAATGGTCTTCTACAGTTGTGTTCAGAAATAAATTTAGAGACTAATAAGATCAACTTATTTTTTAGTGAATAGTAAAGTAAGAATAGTAACATACCCATATGAATAGTGATGAATAGTAATTTGACCAAAATAATAGAAACATAATCCATGAATGTATAAATACATTTTAGACATCTTCAATGTGAAAAAAACAATCATTTTTTATGTTTTGGTATTTTTGTATGTCATAAATATTTTATTTTCAATTTTATAATTAATTTAATAATTTAAAATGGAAATGTATTTTCATAAAATTTAATCATAATTTGTTACTTTATTGTCTTATTGTTATTCGATAATTTTATGGGACCTTTATTACTCCTTTAAGGTGTTACAAAATGAGTTATAGTTTTAAAGTTGTATTTTTGGGATTTTTCAGAAACAGTTGAATTATCAGTGAATAGTAAAAATGCAGTTTTGAGTTTCGGGTATTTAATGACATAATTAATGATGTAATAATGATGTATGATTTATGTTGGACTTATTAATAGTGAGATATTATTTGATGTGTCCCAAGTGTCCAATACCATGGGCAAATACCATGGGAAATCCCATGGTTTTGAAAATACCACCGATGAGGTGTCCCTTGGAAATTAATAGTTTATTCACTCAATTTTCCTATAAATACCAAGCAATTTACCTCATTCAATTCATTCAAAAATCATCCTCAACGAAGTTCTGGTCTCCTTACCTCCCAAGTATTCCTCCCCAGGTTCCATCAAGCCTCCCAAAGTCCTGACCTTAAAGCTTTCGAAGTTACTCTTCAAGGTAAGGTATCCTTTCACCCTCCTCTTTTAAGTCGTGACTTTTTTTATGTTGTGTCTTCTAATTTCCATCTCTTTATATTGATGGTATGTTCTTATATGTTCTAATTTCAATCCATTTCATGTCTAATTGTTGAGATACCCTTTCCGCTCTCATCGATTTGTTTTCTGAATTTTTAAGTGATGTCGTTAGGCTGCTGAATTTCTCATAAAAGAAATTGCATCTTATCTTTTCTTTCATGTTTTCTTTTCATGTGCTATGCCATTAAAAAATCCATACAATGATCTTATTATGTACCCATACTGTATTATGAATTATTTTTGATTGTTTCACCCTTGTCCCCTCACTTTTTAATGTTTTCTAAAACAATGTTATATAGTCGTTATGCTGCAGAATCATCGTCTCAAAATCTCTCTCTTTTTCTCAAGAAGTTATCTTGTATTATTTATGAGAATACCCAAATATATTTTAATTTCCAGGGGTACTCATCAATAAATATAATTTATCTATATTATTCTATAATTTAAATACATATAACCCTCACTCCCTTTTTATGGGTTATAAATGACATAACGATCAAGTTTTTAGGTACTTCTTAAACATTAATATTTTGACATCAAACCCATTTATTTGATTAAATTTGGGTTATTTGTGAAATTTTTGATTATGATATAATTGTCTCACATGAAATTGAAGACATATTAAGGGTGCGTCCTTATAGCGGTCCAATGCATTGGGTAAAGAATTAATCTCTAGAGATGACAAGTTTCACGATACCTTGGTGAATAACCTTTGTAATATTTATGACACCTCAGGGTTAAACCTTGGTGATATGTTCATGAATGTCTAAATGAAATTTTGTATCCACATACTAATGTTATGATTCATGTTATTTTTATTATAATATTCATATTCTTCCATTTCTCATGCCTTTATGACTTTTATCATGTTCTTATTAATATTGCTCACGATCACATGTTTACTGTTTCACTTGTTTTCATTACTGAGCCTTTTTCTCACCCTTTCCTTTGATGTATCTCTCCAGGTTATGAGATGCAGTAATTGTACTTAAGAAGAACTTATGATGAAGCCTTACATGTGGTTTAGAATAATCTTTTATGTTGTATTCATGTTTTTTTGTTCTTGATTTCCAAGACACTTGACTTTAAAGATCCTCTGTTTGTAAAATGTAATGAAAAGGTATGTAATAAAAAGGCAGGTTTCCCTAGGTACCTTTGGGCGACACCCAGAACTGGGATGTTATAAATAGGTATCAGGTAAGTTCTTTTCTGCTTTGTCTTATTATTTAAATCTTATAGAAAGTTATAGGAAGGAATTTGTAGATTTTAGTAAGTAGTTCTTGGGAGTAGCTAACCCGTGTACATTGAAAATGCAAGTTACCTTGAATATTTCAAATTTTCTAGTATTTCAATTATTACAGTTGACTGGATTTCACCGTTGGATGGTATACATGATTTGTGATATTATTATTTGTATCAGTGAGGTTCTATTTTTGTTTCAACGTGATGATATGAGGGTACGCCATCTAATGCATAATATAGGCACTTCATAGGGATCACATGTCATGCATTCTAGTCATGACATTTATGGTGCATTACTAATTGAATGATGTTGTGATAGATGTTGTTATAGATATGCATGTTTTTGTTATAGTTTTCATGAGATAATAACTACTATTTTGATAGGGTATTGGAAATTTTACGGTTTCATTTGAAAGGGTGCCAAACATTGGTCCCTGAGGTGTTACGGGCCCTCTAGAATCAAAATTTGGTTGATCGTATTGCTCTGTAACTAAATTATTTTATGATATGATATGAATATTATGCCAAGATTTCATTCGTGGGGATTATGGACCCCACATATCTGAATTTGGAACTTTAATGCTTGTTTTGGTATTTTTATGGGGTTCTATAGTATTTTTTGTGGCTTACTATCCAAAAACACCAGAATACACAACATGTGATGATAAATACATGTCATGTATTCTTCTATTTAGGATGAAAATATTTTTCTTAAGTATACACCATGTACTTTTTCTACACGTCTTGTATATGATGATTGTGTGATGTACCATGTTGGTAGATAAATGAGTTGGAAAAATAATTTATTGAACATGTCGTATACTAGGCATACACATCGTGCTTTGGTGATCCATGTATCAAGCTGTGTGACCAATGATACTGGTGGATAAAACATAGGTCGTACATGTCGTGTCCCGTTCTTTCATTCCATGTAGAGTCGGACATTTCTCCGACCGTGTGACTAACGACATGGGTGGTTAGAACATAATAGGTACACATTGTGGATAGGTTTAACATTCCATGTAGTGTTGCCGAGAAGTGAACCATGTGTTTAGCCATATAGAGGAACTCGAGTAGGGGGGGAATGATTCCAGTACACACAATGTCTCAAGGAGAACACGCCATGTGTATGGGTGTTACATGACCATGGTTGGTAGATGTACTCACCCATGATAGGACCTACAAGAACACGGCATTTGGGAGGCTTACATACCATGTTACCCTATTTTGAAAAAATAAATATTCTTTTATATTGGTCCTCTCTTTCATATCTATGTTGTAGTCCTTGATAATATTGATCTAAGGTGTGGGTTTGAACTTACAGAGTCAGACCACTAAGATGTCCTTTAGTTGTATTCCAAGTTAAGGGTGATGATCAGACATTGTAAATGATAGACCAAGGACTATCAGTAGATCCTCCCATCCTTCCGTTCATGGAACCCTCTGTCATTTCGGATATAGGTTCTAATGCATAGTTCCAAGAAGGATTCATGAGGATGATGCGGACTTTCCAGGGAGCACTGAAACCTTCCCCATCTATGGAATATTTGACATAGGTTTTTTAGTAGTAGCATCCTCCAACTTTCTCAGGGGATGAAGGACCTCAGGCTGTAGATTCACGATTGGAATCCATGTTTTCTATCTTTGAACATCCTAAGACACCTCCATAGATGATGGTTAAGCTTGATACATACATTCTTTGAGATTCCTCCATCAGATGGTGTTATTTGATATCACAGGTGGGACGCTAGTGGGTTATGGAATGAGATGAGTTCCATCAGACCTTCTTTGACTACCTCTATCCATATACCTTGAGGGACAACTGAGCCTGAGATTTTATGTGTACGGAGTTGGGTACTCTCTCAGTTATGTATTATTCTTCTTTTTTCACAATGTTGCAGTGATTCACACCCATTCTGGGGGGTGATAAGTTATTTCTGGCTAGGAATTTTTAAGATGGTCTTTGACATGACATCAGACCCTAGGTGAACATCATCAGGTTGACTTTCATATCCCTTATAGAAAACTAGGTGCTGATCTCCGAGAAAAATTTGAGGGATTCTAGAGTTTTGATCCCGGGCGGTTCAACATCCATAGTTGGTACTCTTTGATAGGTAGTAGGAATCTCCACAGGGAGTATACCTGTGGAGATCTGAGTTGAAGGGATTTTCCATCAGGTTCTTAGGTGGTGTGCTACCAGTTTAGGAAGGGTGGACATAAAAAACAAAAGTGCACGAGTGACCTAGTTGGGTACCAATATTTCTTCAAGATGAAACATCTTCCGTATTTCTGCAACTCCCCTTTTCCAGCAGCTAGTGATGGAGCATCTGTTTCGAATCCTCATCCCAAATTAGTACAACCAGTTCCACATCAGACTAGGAGATGGAGTTATTTAGGCCGTTTGGGAAGAGATGGTGGCCATGGCCGCATTGGTTAGACACAGTGTTCCTGAAATCCATTGGGAGGATCGGTTTAGGGATCTCAGATAGCTTGAAAGGGTTGCGTCCCATGTCATGATTTTGCAGTAAAGCATATCCAGCAAAAGCAAGATCCCAAACCCTCTACAGTTAGAGGTACAATTTTGGTTGCCTCAGTTTTTTCTTATTCTCTATTCTATATAAGGTCTTCTCATAGCATTATATCAAAGCATATTTTGGAGATCCTTGGGCTATATATCTTTAGTTCTACTGATATCATGACCCTGGACACTCCGTTGGGGATTAGAACGGCTTTTGTATGCCAGCTCAAGGAGTTCCCTTCTTGAGGTTGGAGGGTGTCACTTTTTATGGGACAATTATGTCTTAGAGATAAAAGGATATTACTTCTTTCTCGAAATGGTCAAGTTAGTTCCCTTTAAGGTTATTTTTTATTTTTATCTTCATAGAGTGAGTTTCACATCACTAGAGGGTGTATTGTTTCTACACTAGGGAGAATGTGATGTCTAGGTGAGAAGATCTACACCTGAGCATCATGGTTTTAGGGGTGTTACAACCCAGATTGCTAGTCTGTATCTTGATGACTAGGGGACTTCCCAATATTATTTTCCTTCTGTGGTCGATTGTTTTTTGTATTTTTTTTCAGATAACATTTCATTTTTCCCTATGGAGAAAAAATTAGTCTTTTCTATTGATATTTTTCTATGGGTGGAAATAGTGTATGGTCCTCCTTATAAGGAGGCTACACCAGAGTAATAGGAGCTCAATAAGTAGTTAGAGAAGTTACAGGCCAAGGGTTTTATCTGACCAAGTACTTCTCATTAGGGTTCACCTTTCTTGTTTTCAAATAAAGTGGATGATTCCCTGATGAATTTTTTGGATTATCAGAAGCTGAACCAATTGATAGTTAAGAACTGATATCATTTCCTAAGGATTGATGATCTCTTTGACCAGATTCAAGGAGTCTGGGTGTTCTCGAAGATTAAATTAAGATCTTTTTATCATCAATTTCACATTAGACCATCTGATATACCTCCTATGACCTTTAATATCATGTATGGTCTATACGAGTATGGGGTTATACTGTTTAGTCTCACGAACGCGGCGATATTTTTCATGGAACTGATGAACTGTTTGTTCCATCCTTATTTGGCATCATTTGTGGTTTTTTTCATGGATGATATCTTGGTGTACCCTCACACTCGATATGAATATCCCATCCATCTTGAGATCAGTTTGAGTGCACAGAGAGAGCATTAGTTATATGATATGCTCTCAAAATACCACTTTTAGATGCACCCGATTCACTTCTTTTGTAATGTTATCTTAGAGACTAGAGTTTTAGTACACCCATAGAAAGTGGGATCAGTAGTTTTCTAGGATCAGCTAAAGAATGTATTTGAGGTATGAATATTTATAGGGAGGGCTAGTTACTATAGTAGATTTATACACAGATTTTCATGCTTATAAGCACTACTAATGTGCCTGACTAAGAAGGGAGTGAAGTACTTTTGAATGATTCTTTTGAGTCAGCCATTCAGAAGCTAAATGGGAGGCTGAATTCCACACTGATACTAGGTCTTCCAAATATAGTCAAAAGTTATACCATTTACTATGATGCATCAAGTATTGGGATGGGAGTAGTGCTTAGGAATAGGGGAGGAGTCATTGTGTATGGGTGTCGGCACTTGAGGCCACATGAGAGTAATTTACCAATGCACTATCTCGAGATAGTTGTAGTTGTGCATGCCATACACTGATGGAGATATTATCTATTGGGAGAGCATTTTGTGGTTTTCATTGACCACAAAAGTCTCAAGTATATCTTTACTTAGCATGATCTGAATTTGAGATAGTGAAGGTGGGTTGAGTACCTTCATTCATTTGACTTTGTGTTTGAATACAATCCTAGAAGAGAAAATGCAGTGGATGATTCGTTTAGTATAGGACTCAGATATAGGTAGTTCAGTTGTCCAGCAGCGAGTAGAAGCTTATGGATCTGTTCTCTGAGAATCATTTGGAGGTGCATGACAGACAGGGTAAAACATTTCTTTCTTCTATTGTTGTTACCTACACTATACTGAATCAGGTGCGAATGAGGTAGCTATTAGATTCTAAATTCCTAGTACTATAAGATAGTGTTTCTAGTGAGGACCCTACTCCAGGTTGGACCACATGTGTGGATTAGATCTTTCACTTTCATTGACACTTATGGGTATTAGAAGACATATGCGAGGAGTTGATGTGGGATTTTCATTCCTCAGCATGAACAGTTCATCCTGGTGTCACTAATATGTAATGATATTTACACTTTTAGTATTGGTTACTAGGTATGAAGAGATATTTTGATGGCTTTGTTATAATATGTTCCACCTGTCAGTAGGTGTAGGTAGATCATCAGCAAGCGGTTGGGATTTTACAGATGTTACCCTTCCCGAGTGGAAGTGGAATGATCTCACAATGGATTTTGTGATAGGTTTACCACGGATGCCTCAAGGGAATTATTTATTTTGGGTTTTCATTGGCAGACTCACGATGGTTTCAAAGTTCTTACTGATCATTGAAAACATCAGTGTTGATGAGCTTAGAAGGTTTTACACTTAAGATTGTGTAGAGTTTCCAGCGGTTCTGCACTCAATCATTTCAAACATAGATGCATGTTTTACTTCTCATGTCTAGTAGAATCTATAAAGGGCTTTGGGTACCCTGGTACTTTTGATTATATCTTACCATCTGAAAATAGATGGTCAGTCTGAGCATGCAATTTAGGTGTGGGAGGACATGCAACGAGAAAACATCTTATATTTTTGGGGCTCTTGGGAGAGACATGTAACCCTTGTGGAGTTTTCCTCTAATAATAGTTTTCAGGGGACGATTCTAATGGCACCTTACGAGACTTTGTATGGTATGTTATGCCGACCACCCCTATGCTGGCTGGAGGTAGGAGAGGCAGCTATTCTAGGACCTTGTCTTATCTTGGAGACCAATAAGTAGGTGGAGTTTATTTGGAAGAAGATGGATACTACATTATCTCATTAGAAGTCTTATGGTAATCAAAAAAGGACAACCTATGGAGTTCAAGGATGGAGATCAGGTTTTCTTACATGTCACACTGTGCTTGGGACACGTGAGGATTAGGATATGGGGGAAGCTTTAACCGAGATACTTTGGGCCATTTGAGTTTTTAAAGAGTGTTGGCCCGATTTCCTATTAGTTATAGTTACATCAGAGGTATTAGGATATGCACGATGTATTCCAATTTTCTCAGCTACGATGTTACTTCTCAGACCCCTACCATGTTTTACAACCTGAGGAGGTTGAGTTGGATATGGATTCATAATCCAGGGAGCATCATATCCAAATATTTTGTCAAAGTGTTAAGGTTATATGTGGTCAATCTGTACCTCCCGTGTAGGTGTTCTTGTAGCATGACTAATTATATGATGAGACTTGGGAGAGGGAGACCGATGTGTGATCGTAGTGGGTGGTGATGTTCAAGGATTCTTCTTCATCACCTTGATAGGGAAATTCAGGGACATATTTTTTAAGGGGGAATTTTGTATGAACCTGGATCTTATTTTTAGGTATAGATCTTGATTTTGGGTGTTTTTTTGAAAAATGGTAGATTTTTGGAAATTTTATAAGTACACACCTTGTACTTAGGAGTACACAACGTGTACCTGATTATTGCAGGTAGCCTTGTGTAGGTCATGTAAAGGTCAAGACATGGTCATGTGGGGTGACGTGGAGGACTGCTAATGTTAGGGGCAGTTGAGGAAAATACACAATTTGTTGATTAACAGTACATGTCTTGTGCTTTTCTTTTAATTGAATAATATGACTAGGGTCATGTCTAATCCCCAGAAAGATCTTCTTTTATCCATACCTCATAAAGAAGCATCTATAATATCCAGATATTCTATAATCCATTGATTTTCCATCCGTTCTCTGAACTGAACTTCATTGGGTACGTTGGAATCCCACTTGTCAGTCCTTCCATCTTCTAGAGCCTCACCTCCTAATTTATTATCTCTCGAGTTATTCAAGGCTGAATTTTTTGGAATATTTTGAATATCTACATCGTTCTAGGCCGATTCAAGGGCCAAAATTAAATATTGAACATATTACAACAACGAGGTAGGTAGTTTGTTTCCTTTCATAGGATTTCTTTGAGTTTTATATGCCAAAGTGTTGATTACCCAAGTTTTGGGTATTTTGGGTTAAGGATATTGGATCCTACATTATCCGCCTTATGTTGATTGTTGGAATGAGTGTTTTTTGATGTGATATTATGTAAAATTATGTGTTTAAAGAACACCCCATGGCTGCATTTCCCTGGTTGAGTGTTAAGTAACTTTTGGTGCATATTTTCTATGAGGCAGACCTTATTTCCTTCCCTTTATTAATAAGATTGAACTCTTTGACTTTTTTCATCTTGTTAAATTCTTGTGATTTGCATTGGAATTATATAGCAATGTAGTAGTTTAGATTTATTTGGTTTTCTTGCTATCATTTATGAATGATTGAATTGCATGAGTTTGTGATAACCAGGTGTAGTTAAACAACAAGGGGAATTGATGTTGAGTGATTTCTCATAATGTCTGGTATATTTTATGCTACGAGACCACATAGTGGATTGAAAGTGTGTGGTCCCTCGGAGTTTTTATAGATTAACTTATGAGACCACATGGGTAATTGGCATTGAGTGATTCCCTTGAGAGACTATAATTATCTAGAAAGTCCATTGGGGAAGTGATAGTGACTACTTCCTTAAAGTGTCTTCACATTTCTATTTCATTTCATGGTTAGAGGCATTAGACTGTGTGAGCTACCTAGAGGGTTACAATAAATATTTAATGTTTGTGATGGGTCTTCCAAACCAATGTAAATGCTTGGATTTGGTCCTGTTAGGAAGTCTTTTGAGATAACTATTTGTGATACATACATGATTAAATTATGAACATTAAATGTTAATGAATATAAATAGAAACTATAAGATTGGTTAATTTTGTGTAAACCTGGTTTCTTTTCTTCATTTCCATTATTACCTAAATTATATACTCACTCACAGTTAGGCCCATATCTTGTGGTGGTTTCCTGCTGGGATTCGTCTCACACCCTGTTTGGGTCACGCTTTTTAACCCAAATAGATTATATTGTTGCAGGAATAGATTAGGGTAAGTGCCCTTCTTCATTAGGTACTTGATTGTTGTGGAGTTGGAGATCATGGGACAAATTTAAGGCTTCTGATGCTGCTGGAGATTATTTAATTTCTTTTTTACTTTTGTTTAGTACATTTTTTCAGCATTGTGAATTGTTTGAATGTTTTCCGAAACATATGTTATATGTATTTTTTATATAGGTGATCCAGTTGTTTATTTACTTTTAGTCCTAAAATATTTACTTGTTGTATTGTATTTTTGCTTCTAATACTATTTAATATTTGTTATTTAATTGTTCATACTATTCCAATGAGGGAATACTTTCCCCACTATCAGACCCAAGGCCCTCACTGCTAGTCAGCATCCTCTACGATTTGGGGAAATACACTTGAGCCCATGTGACCAACCGATCATGGGGTACCTTTGGGCAGCACCCAGAACTGGGATGTCACACCCAGTGTATTGATCATTAACATGGTTCCTTCTAGTTCCATCTAATGTCTAAACCCCAAAAATAATAGTGTGAGAGAAAAAAAACATACGAGGAATACAACATAATCAAGGGGGTATTTTCAATATCTAACATCTTAGATTCATTCATAGGTTATTCATGATCGTTACCATAATTCTTGGATTATAACCTATAGTTAGACATACCCTTAGGGACATCCATGGAAATACCATAGAAATATTTCTGGGGATCTCACTAAAGTTTTCCCATCCTAATTTCTAATGGTTGACTAAACCTTTGATATGATACCAACTCAAATGACCCAAGCTTGACGTAAATGGAAATTACATTTCTTATTCAGAATAGTTAATAAATTACAAAAATATATGGCGAATGAAAATATTATTTTATTGTCTTTGGAAACTTGTCATGTAATCTTCTAACATGGTAAAATATCATTAACATATCCCATAATGATCTTTCCCTTTTTCCCCTACCTAAAACCTTTCTTTATATATTGGGAAAAACAAAAACATAAAAAGTGTGAGATAAAATGTTCTGTATGGGTAATAATAGAAAACATAAAACAAACCATAAGCATAGGAATGTATAAATCAGAGTATAGAGTTTAAATAAACAAATATTGAGTCATAAATTAAATCTTGGTAGTATGTAAGACAAAGATCATAAAATAACATTAACCATGATAAAATATAATTGGAATAAAACATGGAATTCATGAAAAAATAATCAGATAATATGATTTCCATAGTAGCCAAGGCATTGTTTCAAAGACCCTCATAGTGTAAAAAGTCCAATTCTGAACCCATTTTACATGTCGCTCCAGCCATGTATTACTCAACTAGATTTACATGTCGTTCCATCCTTATATTACAGAACCAGATTTACTTTCTGTTGTATTAACGTCTATCCCAAGAGATATGAATATTTACCGAATGAATTGGATGAAGATATAGGCCCCAACATTCTCATAATGAAATCATTATTACATGTTCCACAAACATATAAACCATTCATCATAGCATAACCCAAGAAATATACTGGATTTCTTAAACATCATTCTATCATAACATAATCCAAATAAAATATCATTACATTATTAACACAATAAATTCTTAGTAATAATAGGGATAGAAATATAACCCTATTTAAGAGCATCATTATATATGTAAAATAATTTTTCTAAAATACTTCAACTTAATTCTTGAGGAAAATGTCCATTCTTCTTCAAAATCCTTTTCTTTTCTCAAAAATCCATGCAATTTTAAAAGAAAATAATTTAATTAAAAAAACATGAAATAGTGTATAGAAAGCTTCATGGAAACAAGGCTTCATTAAACTGTAAAAAAAATCCATTCATGTCGTATAAGTTAATAAACATTCTCCTTGTACTTTTTATGAAAATGTCAAAAAGTACCTTGTATGGTAAACAAAAGTAAGATGCCTTCCATACCTTGTAGTAAAAGAAAAAAATGGGTAAAAATTGATTTAAACATACATAGAATAATAGTAAACATTTTATGGAAACATTTATAGAAAACATGGAATGGATGATAAATATTTCCTCAGTAAATAATTACGTATAAACAATATCTGATAAAAATGAGATTGCCAAATTATCCCTTACATTAGGTTTCATTTCTATTATATGTGGCTGAAAATCCAGTATAGTGGGTTTAAACATGTTATTAACTTGTAGTAAAACCATTATAATATTTATTACATCATATATGATTCACTAATGACTTTATATTACTCATTTATTTATCAATTCCATGTTAAAGAATTTTTTTGGGAAAATTCTGTTTTATTTATCATACATGTTTTGAATTGTTATTCTTGATATTATTACCTAGATAATGGTTTAAATACTACCAAAATTTAAAACATGATTTATATATCATATATATTGAGTATATAAATATATATTAGATAGATTCATAAAATTTAAAACACTGTTAATAGAAATAGTAGGTTGTACATATGCATTAATAGTGTTTTTGTTTCCTTGTTGAATTGAATGGAAGAAAGTAAATGATATATATATATATACACAATATTATTATTTACTATATTTAATGATTATTTATAATATATATTATAATAATTCTTTAATGGTTAATCTGGAAAATGAATCTCATCGCGTCGTGGAGACGGTAGGCCATACGAACGCATAAGGGATGATATCATTCACTTAATGGTTAAACGGTATAACAAATTACCCCATGGTGTGGAGATGGTAAGTTGTACATACACACTCTTGGTGATATTATTATTCATATGATAGATAAATAGAGGTATAAGGATGTCCAATATTTAAAATAAAATATTAAAATATAAAAGATATTGTAGTTATTACTTTAGTATAGAAACAAAATTAAAAGAGGAAGTAAAATAAGAAATGAATTTTGAAGTAGGTGATAAAACAATTACCTCTTTTTTAGGTATCTTCTTTTGAAAAAAACGACTCTATAAGATGGATTTCCACCCAAGGGGTGGACTCTTGGATTAAGTGAGGGATGTTGGGAGAAGCGTTGGGTAGGGTTTTTCCATGCCATAGGGCTTTGGATATGTGATTAAAATAGAAGGATAGGTTTCGTTTTATAAAAAAGGGTAGGGGAACATCTGGAATGTCAAGAAATATTAATTTATTATAATTTTATTTTCAGTTTATAATGCTCCCAAAATAATTTATTTTAAATGTAAGAGAGTTATAGGTCGAAATACTCTAAACAAATAATATTTATGAAAGTTTTGATTTTATTTTAAACCTTATCATTTGGATTTATTCTTATTTAATCTATATAATGTTTTTTGTTGTGATAAAATTCTAAATATTAAATTGTTATAAATATTTACTTGGGTGTTGTTAATTGTCTATAATTGGATACATTTTCAAATTTTAGACCATATAATTTTCAATTTTTTATTTTATAATATTTTTTTGATTTTAAAATAATTTAATAATATTTTATATTTATAAAATACAAATAGTTTCAATTTTGACACAATTAATTTATTTGAAATTAAATAAAATCCACACCGAAGATAAATTCTAACCAAAATATTTAATTCACTCCTAACATTTTATTATCACCTCTAAAATTCTTAGAGAATAATAATAGGTTTATATGATATTTATTTTAATACATTTAAAACCATTTATTTTATATTTCTATCAATAAAATAATTTTTACATCAATATTATGTCATCATTAATGGTAATTATTTAATCTGTAAAAATTATAAATAAAATCAAATGATGTAAATAATTTCATTATATATTTGGAGAATATTTATGTTTTATGTTTTATGATGTTTATCACTATATTAATATTATTGTACTTATATGATATAAGAGAGTGACATGTTGTCACTTTATTTTATTTTAATTATAATTACATAACTTGCATGGAGAAAAGTACATTAAATGAATCAATTACAACCCTTATGTGATATTGGATTACATTAATTCATCCAATGAGATTTTATGATGTGTTAGGGTAATTTTATTATCTTTAACATATTGTTTTTACCATAATTTACCTGATTTATCTTTAACTAAGGTAAATAAAAATTACCATATTTATTATTCATATTAACCAAAAAACAAAAATTAACCTATTAACATAATATGGAAACACTGATTCCAAACATGGAATCCATATTTTGGATTTCAAAACACAAATGTTGTAGTAAATAATTTACAATTAATTCTCATTGTCAAAACCTAAAAGTGTGTTTTTATGAAGTGAAAACTATCAAAAGATTGACATGTGTTTATATCCCATATAAATGTTAAATTATATAAAATGACCATAATTTTATTTAATGATAAAAAATAATCCAATTACACTTTAAAACGAAATAAAAATATAATCTAACTTTATAAAAAAATTAGATGAAAATAGAGTTTGGAATTAAAATGCAGTATTTTTCACTATTCATTAACATATGAATTTTATCAGAAAAATACCAAATAATCAACGAAAGTAAATTTTTATATCCATATTTCAAATAAGATTTCTATTTTTTAAAATAGAATATTTAAATGTTTTAAAAACTATATTTTAAATTGGTGCTCTATCAAAAAAAGACAAAACTGTATTTTTTTTAAATACTTCTTTTATATGAGAATTTATATTTTTTTCTTATATCATGTTCTAGAAAATACATAAGATGATTTTTAAAGTTATATAAAATTCTAAATTTTGATAATATTATTCATAATGTATAGTTTATATAATATTTTATTAATATATCATTGTTTTTTGAAACTCAGAATCACGTACAACACAATCTATCAAGGAAGGTCACTCTTGGATGTAATGAAAGCATAGTTAGTGTTGTTTTTAGTGAAATATTCCTTTGGTGTTGCTTATAATATAATCCAAACATAGTTTATTTATATAATGAAAAAATATATATACTCAGGGTTTCATGAAATTAATTCTATCAAATGAACATCAAATTGTGTGTAACACAAGCCAAGTATAGTGCGGTGTATAATGCAAGCTAATACAAAGGTGCATATATTGCAAGCCTATCTTGGTGTAGCGTACAACAAATGACATCAAAGAAATTAAAAAGAAGTTTTCTCATAAAATCTCAGGGTGTTTCAAATGATCTTGGTGATGATTTATAATAAGTTATATTTTTACAATATGGTAACATGAAAATAAACAATGAATGGGGGTTGAAGGGTTATACATTCCCCAATAAAGGGAATGATTATTAGAGAACTCTTAAAGATTCATTTATTCTATATTAACTTATTGTTATATGATAATAAGATTTTAATTATTTGTATTGATATTTTTTTATAGAGGTGGAAATCATTTATGTAAGGGAATGTGTTATATCTATGTGGTTACAAAGAGTATAATTAAATTTTCATCTATTGGAAAAGATAGATATCAACAATTTTCAATCACCGTGTTATTAATGGTTGTTATTTAGCATAAAATTGTGAAGGATAATGATGTTTATGGTGTGTAACCTAAAAAACTTACATATGATAAAATTAATTTTATTTCTATATAATCATTTGATGGGAACTATATCCAAATCTAGTGGGAAAATAAAAATCAACCATATAATAACTAAAAATGTTTACAAAATGAAAGATATTGAATGGATGATCACAAGTTAAAACCATGGGTTTTTAATGTGTTGATTTATCCAATTGATTTAAGGGAGATTGACAATAATGATTTAGTTACACGAGGGATTGAAAAAGATAAGGGATAATGTACTCTTTTGGAGTTCTATTTGTATATCGTAAAGGTTTTATCTATGATTTTTAAAAAACATTAATAATGATCCATATTTAGCAGCACTAAAATAAAAGTTGATGATAAAGACACTCTTTATGAGTTCTAATTCTTAGTGATGATATAGATGGGATTTTATCTGCACTTTCCAAAAAAATTGTCAATGATAATTTTTGTAACTATATTGTATTTTAACGCTTAAAAACCCAATATTTATCCCCAATATTTGAAAAGAACTGATAATGTTCCATATTTATTAATGTAGGAGGTGATGGAAACTAATTTGGCCCCCCATGGAGTGAGAGGAACTATTATCATCCTTTGAGGTAACTCAATTTCTCTCCTTATATCAATTTTATATCCTCAATTTTCTTTCTTATTACCCTTATATATTTCTTATTTATAAAGTGTAACATTATTTGATAGATTCTTGAAACTTTATCTTTCAAACTAAGAGTTCACTGATGCATCATTGCTTCTGAACCGGATATTTATAACAACTTTCATATAACATAATCCATCGGTGGATTCATTTGACCTATTTTTTTAGTTATTGGGGACTAAAATAATAATTACCTATGGGTGTTATCAATAACAGTCATGTCATGAATCAATTCTATTTGGAGAATGTGTTGGTTCATCCCTAGTTAAGTGCCCCTACACCTTCAATGGAACTTATTTCTCCTTATTTAAGTGTAATTATGATTTCAACATGAAATGACATACCCTAGCTATATTGATTTTGGATAGTTTTCAAGATCATCATCTTCATCTTTAGAATCATTCAATTATTCGAATGTTAGGTAATTTGGTTAATAGATATTTATTTTCTACTAGTAGAACTTGAACCATTTTTTACTTTATTTCTCTATAAATCTACATTGAAGTCAATTTTTTATGAATGCAGGTAGATGATGTTTGGAATATAGTTGGGGAAGATTTCCACCACCAGAAACATTTTTCTTTTGATTCGTTGATTGATTTTTTCTCTTCCTTCCAGAAAATATGTTTCTTGATGACAATACATTGGCATGGGGACATAAATCACATACATATGATGGATATAAGAATGTGATGCAGTGGAAAGGGTATGGTGCCCATTTTTTTGTTGATATATGAATGAATAGCTTGTAATTTCAATTCTTATTGACTAATGTAGTAATTCAGAAGTAGCGCACTTTGAATCACTAGAGGGTAGGGAGTCGAATGGGACAAAACTTATAGCTGGCCGCATAGCCAAATAATTTACATCGAATGGAATAGAAAATATTTTCACCATCCAAAAGGATCCAAAAATTTTAATACCTTATTCATGAGTAGTAGGCATATATGGTAGATTGAGATGTGATTTTAGGGGTTTTTTGCAATGTGGCCTATGGAAATTAAAAGAAATGAAACTAATGAGGTATCCAATGAGTAGGGAGTGAGAATTGGAGACAAAGATGAACACAAGGTGGTGTTATAAGGTGTAGGTGAGGAAGATTCAATGGTCTGTATAACTAGTGGAGGTTTTTGGGTATGAGTGAATGCAAAAGTAGGTTGAGGCTGAGAGTGACTACCTTGATTATTAATATTTTTAATTACTTTGAATATTTGCAGGTTGAATGTTCAGTTCACGGACAAGGCTATAAAATAAAATATGGAATGGGAATCCCAAACCCAATAGTACCAGAGAACTTCTACAACAGCTAAATACATTATGGAATATATTAGGAGGATGATATATCTATCCATGGTTTGGTGGACATTGTCAATGGTGTTCATGTAAGAAGCCTATATAGCCTAAGGAAGAGGAAGGGAAAAAGGAAAAATTAATTTATGGAGATGTAATAAAATAATTAGAAAGAGGTATAAAGGGTGTAAGGAGTAATTATATATTTCTAAACTGATAAAAACATGGTCATACAAAAAGAAGATGGTGATGGATAGTGAAAACATGTCTCATGGGCAGTAAGGAAAGTAGAGTTCGATTTTTCATAGTGAAAATCAGATAGTGGAGTGTGGTGAGGCCAATGAAAAATAATTTATTGGTTGTATAATGGAATATCCAACTTACAAAGATGGGAATCTAATTTTAAGGTCAATATAATAGATATGGATAATGGTGGTAAGGGGGTGTAATGGGAGCTTATTATTCATTTCAATGATGAAATATCAGAGGAGGCATCTGAGATCAATTCTATAGAGGAGGAGGCCCACAGGATGAATGAGACGATTATTCAAGTAGACACTAATATTGAACAATGTGTATGGATTAGTAATCAAGATTTTATTTTGATACATGGATTCAATAAAATGAAGATTAGTGTAGAAGAGTATATCCAAACATTTGGAAATATTACCTATAGTTTTGAAGAACTTCTTAAGGATGAATAGGACATGAAGGCCATTGATCTTTAATGGAGGTTATACAATGGTATGGATTCTAATAGACATAAACTCAATTTCAACGATTCAGATATTTCATTTGGTGTCTATTGATTGCACATTCCAAACATTACGAGTTTCCCACTTTTTCAATACATTTGATTTTTATAATAAGAAGATAACTTTCAATTAGCAATTAAAGACTATATAAAATAAATTATAAAATGTTAAACAAATATATATATTAAAAATAAATAAATAATTAAAAAGTTAAAAATCAATTAACATTATTAATGAATAATAATCTGAAATGCATGAATGTAATATATGAGTGATATTTAATAAATAAAAATCATTATCCTTGAAAATTATTCAAACAATTCATTCGTTTTATTAATTATATAAATTATTAAAAAATAAAAATGAATACATATCAAAATTAAATTAATACCAATAAAATATATACATTTCAACCATATTAGAAACCTTAAATGATAAATAATAAATATGTACAACTAAATATTAAAAATAAAAAAAATAACATAATATTAAAATAGATTAAATTATAATGAATAGTATAAAATAATTAACATTAGTTGTGAATAAATAGGGCTAATTAGAACTAGATAAATAAAAATGTTAATAAAGAGTTAAATTCAATAATTAAAAATCAGTATATAGTAAAAAGTATTAAAAATTGAACACAAATTATTAGTTATTTAAATTATTAAAAAAATAAAAATGAATATATGATAAAATGAAAATTAATTGATATTAATTATATATATCAAAACAATATTAAATTCAATTATTATTATTGAATAAAAATATATAAATCAATTTTAAAAATGGATAAAATTACAATAAAAAATTAACAATGAAACTTTGAAAAAGGATAAGATAATAAAATTAAAAAAATAGATTATTGCTGGATACATAATATATAAAATGAATAAATTCAAAAAAAATATTTAAAAGTAAATAATATTATATTTTTAATAATAATATAAAAAATTAGTAATATTTACTGATTAAAAAAATATATATATAACATAGTATGTTAATAAACATAAATATAAAATAAATAATAAAAATTGAATAAATTAAATAAATCTTATGTGTGTGTGTATATTATATATAAAAATAAATTATTTACATAGATTTATGTGTAAAATTATTGTAACACACATTTGATATATGTTAAATTGAATAAAATCACATTTGATTAAATGCCCATTACTTGACATAATTACATTATATTTTTAATTAATATTAATTGTTATTTATAAACCATTTTTCACTAATTGTATGTATTATTTAATGTAAATATGCATATTTTTCATTATATAAGTCATATATAAGAAAATATTGTATATATTAATATATATATATATTTATATATGAATATATTTCAATATTAAAAGGATTAAATATATTAATGAACAATTATGTATAAAGAAAGTAATGGTTAATAAATTACAAGAATATTAAATAAAAAATATTTAAAATCAATAAATTATAAAAAACTATATATCATTGATAAAAACATAGGCAACAATTATTTAGGAACAATAATATAAAAATAACATTCAATAGGGCTAGACTGGGCTTTTAATTTCTAGAAAATAATGAAACCTTTATCACCACTAATAAAGGACCAATTTATGAGTGTTGATAAATGACCCATTTATTGGTGCCTTTGTTAGTGTTGGTAAAGGCTATGAATTCTAGTGAAAAATATGAATTCATATACCATTCATATAAAATTACTAGGTTAGAAAAAAAATCAAATTGGAATTTAAATATTACAGAAACCCAAAATGAAATATAAATATTAAAATGCGCTATCATTTAAATTGAAAAATTTACAAAAAAAATATATTATCACTGATGTAATATTTTCAATTAATTAAATAAAATTACAATATAGTATTCAGTATCAATACATTTATACCATGATTTTTTCAACAATCATCCCCAATAAAATCCCAATCCCTACAACAAAACAAATTTTTATAAATCGTACAATAAATAATAAACAAATTATGATTTTAATGTAATCCATATATGATAAATTATATTTTTAATTACTATGTATGGGAATGATATTATCATTTATACTATTAATTGTAATATTTGTTCTTTTATTGTTAATTTTATATTAGTTAATATTTATTTAATATACCATTAATTAAAAATTATATTATTAATTATTAATTACACTATTAATTAATCATATAAATAAATTATATTATTAAGTACATAATATGTTAATGATTTTATTAATTATTAAATATTTTAATTAACTAAATTATTGTTAAAAAATATATCATTAAACAAAATTAACATTTGTAAATTGAAAAAATGCACATTGATAATACTAGTCCCATTGTGTGTCAGATTGACGTATGGTCAAATATTATAGCTCAGTAATTATTTATGGATAACTATCCAAATGTTTTAAAATAATATGAGATTATTTAATCTATTTTGACAATGTGACACATGTTTTAAACTTTAAGTTATATTTTTCATTGAATACAATCAGTTGGAGTTATATCGACCAAATAATATGTCAGATTAATGTGCAATTGATTCTTAGATGTTATAAATGAATTATGGACCATCACGCTAAATTTTGAAATTAATTGGATCTCATTTAATCGATTTTGATAATTTGATGATAATTTTAAACTAAATTAAAATATTTATATTTAAAACATATATATTGAGTCATACCAACAACAACATGTGTTAGATTTACATGGGGTTGATTCCTATAAATCAAGAATGAATTATAGATCATCATCTTAATGCTTGAAAAATAATCACTGTTTATTTTTGAGGTTTTTGATATGTGATGTATTATTAAAAAAACCCATTTATATTGACAATAAACTCATTGAGTCATATGGACCACATTGTGTGTTGAATTTTCGTGTGATCATTTACTATAATCACATATTAATTATGGATCATTTTACTAATGTTAAAAAATAGTCAATGATTTTTTCTCATGATTTTGGCTTTGTTACATGTATTTTAAACTAAAATTTCACTTTTATATTAAATGCACTAAATTATAGTTGTGATGGAATCATCGTGTTTTAAATTAAATTGTTGTATATTCCAACATAACAAGTATGAATCATGGATCATTTTCCTAAGGATTAAAAATAATTAGAAGTCATTCTCTCAAATTTTTCTATGTGAAGCGTTTTTTTAGCTAAAACTATCAGGGCAGAGGCCGATGTAGCAGTTGAAGAAGTCGCACAAAATACACAATAGAAGATTCACCTGAATCCCTTTTATCACCCAAATGAATTTTACGCATCACCCGAAGGAATCTTCTACCTGAAGGAATTTTGACATGCTCACCTAAAGGCTTTTCACACCAAAGAAGGAACTTTTACAAAACACACACACCCATGAACATACCATTTTGATGTACCATCGATCACCACAACTAAGAAACAATGCTTGATCTTCGCAACCAATAAGACTTTCAATACAAGGAACCTTTATGAGTATCTTTGCACATCGTCATTGACAATTCTCTAACAATCATCACATTCTATTGTCTTCATCATCTCTTCGCACGAGCCACCCCAAATGGTAGCCTCTTCCCGTTTATCTCTAGGGAGCTACATCTTGCATGCCATCTTTCCACACTGGTTACCGCAAATGCAGGAAACCCTTCTCGATTATCTCTCACAACAGCTACATCTTTCCGACTCTCTATTTTGTTCAAGAGGCCCAGTGTAGCCTTTTTATAAGTGACTTCTAGCCCTCTTAAAGATAAAAAAAAGTTTTCTTTTTTCATATCAAATCTCATATATTTCTTTTTTTTCTATATCCAATATCACATATCTCTTTTTTCATATCAAAATCTGTAATCCTTTTTCTCTCTCTCAATAATATTTAAATTTTAAATCAAAAAATCCCAACTATTTCTACCTTGATATAAAATCTAAATACTCCACCATCATCCCCACCATCAGCTCTATTGTGATTGTTGTATCTACCACCATAGACTCATCCATAATCAAATCTGTCATATCAACTCTACCTTAGTCAGATCTTCATCTACATCAGATCATCCATCGTTGCATCTCGATCTTCTCAAGTTAGAACCTTGATCCTCCTCTGATACCAATGTTGGGGCTGAGGCTGATGTCGCATCGGAATCAGTCGCACAAAACACATAGGAGAAGATTAACCCAAAGGCCTTTTATCACCCAAATCAATTTTACACTGCACCCGAAGGATTTTCCACCTAAATGAATTTTTTCATGGTCACCCAAAGGATTTTCACACCACACTCGAAAGAATTTTTGCAATTCGCACACACCTATGAACGTAACATTATGATGTACCTCTAATCACCACAACCGAGACGTGATACTTGACCTCTATAACCTAGAATACTTTCAATACATGTCACCACTATGAATCTATTTGTACGTCGTCATTGACCATTCTCTTGAAATCGTTGTACACCATTTTCTTTATCATCTATTCACACAAGATACCCCAAATGGTAGCCTCTTCCCATTTTTCACTTTTTGGATACATCTTTCTATGACACCCCTCCTCGATTCTCTCTCACAATGTCTACATATTTCTGACTCTCTATTATGTTCAAGATTCCTAGTGTAGCCTTTTTATAAGTGACTTCCACCCCCCCCCCTTAAAGATAAAAAAATATATTTTTTCATATCAAATATCACATATTTCATTTTTCAATATCAAATATCACATATCACTTTTTCATATCAAAATAATTAATCAATTTTTTATCTCTCAATAATATTTAAATTTTAAATCCAAAAATCCCAACAGAAATGACCCTTTAATATTGAAAACAAGTATATGGAGTCATAAAGATCAATTCATGAGTTTGATTGACATGCAGTCCATTAATATATATCATAAAAGTATTATTTTTTGTTAAATAATATTTGAGAACAATTCAAGATTTTTTTCTCATTTGTGGCTCTCTGAAATTCATATTAAACTAAAATGATATTTTTATTTTGAAAACACACAATTTAAATCATATGAATCACTTTATGTTTTATATTTATGTGTTGTTGATTTGAACCCATAAAAATAATTTATGGAACATTTTATAAAATTATGAAAATAATAAAATCTAATTTTATTGATTATGAAAATGTGACACACATTATAAAAAAATTACCCTTTTATATTGAATACATGCCCTTCGAGTCATACTGGCCAAACCATGTCTTGGAATGATGTGTAATAAATTTATACACCTCAAAATGAATTATGGATCATTGTAGTAAAGTTTTATAAAAATCATAGCACATTTGTAAATTTTTTCTATGTCACTTGTGTTTTAAACTAAAATGAATCTTTGATATTGAAAAAAAATTGGGTTATATCGGATACATCATGGTTCAGATTAACATTCGATTCATTCATAAATTTCTCAAACGAAATATACATATTTTTGATAATGTTTTAAAAAATCTAAGATAAATTTCTCATTTTTTGCTATGTGATATGTGTTTGAAACTAAAATTTCACATTTAAATTAAAAACCCACAATATGAGTCATACCAACCACATCATCTGTCAAATTGACATGAAGTAAATTTCACGTTTTTTTAGATGAATTATGGACCATTTTTATATTGTTATAAATCTATCATATATTGTTTTCTCTATTTTGGATATGGGATGCATTTTTTTAACTAAAATAACAATTTTATATTTAAAACATTCACTTTGAGTCATACCAACTACCTCATGTGTTGAATTTATGTGAAATAAATTCTTACATAACAAAAAAAGAATTATTTATCATTTTCCTAAATACTAAAAACAACTTTTGATTATTTTACGAATTTTTATAGTGTGACATGTGTTTTAAAAAATTGATACATTTATATTGAAAACACTTACTTGGAGTCATACAGAACACATCGTGTATTATATTAATATGTGTTCCATTACTACATGACAAATATGAATCATGGGACATTTTCCAAAATTTTTAAGAAAATATGAGATTTTTTATATAGTTTTTCTATATGATGCATGTGTTACCCTTAAATAACAATTTAAAACACACACTTTTTGTCATAACAAACACGCCATGTGTCATATTTATATATAGTAAATTCTTACATGTCTCAAAGGAATTATGGAACATTTCCATGTGGTTTGAAAATAATCCGAGGATATTTAATTAGTTTGGTCTATGTGTTGTCTGGTCTAAACTAAAATGAGTCTTTAATATTGAAAACACATATATTTAATCATACTGGCCACATCTTTTGTTAGCATGACATATATTCAATTCATATATTTCACTCATGAAATATGTATTGAAATCATATCATTTAAAAAAACCCAATATCTTTTTATTGTTTTTGGATAAATGATGCATGTTTTAAACTAAAATGACACATTTATATTGAAAACTCACATATTAAGTCATACAGAATAGATAATGTGTGGAATTGAAATTTAGTATATTCATACACAAAAAAATGATTCATAAATCATTCTACTGAATTATCACAACAATATATGATCATATTCTCACTTATAGCTATAAAATGTGTTATTAAAATTAATATGAAACCTTTGATGAGATAAAGATACTTTTGGAGTTGTCTTATCCACATCGTGTGTTAGATTGATGAATGATAAATTATTATATATCAAAAATAAATTATGGATCATTTTCCTAATGTTTGAAAAAAAATATGAGACGGTTTATTCAGTTTTTACAATATGATTTTTGTTTTAATATAAAATTACCCTTTTATATTGAAATCATAGACATGGAGTCATTATGGTCACATCATGTTTCAGATTCTCCTTCGGTCAATTCATATACATAAAAACTTGTTACAGAATATTTTCCTAATGTTCCTAGATAGTTTTATATCATTTACATTGTTTTGGATATGTGTCATTCATAGAGTAAAATGATACTTTTTATGTGAATATGTGATCTTTGATTCATAATGGCATCTCTTGTGTCAGGTTGATTTTCTATTAATTCTTATAGATCCCAATTGAATTATAAATAATTTTCCTATGTTTTGAAAACAATATAATCTTTTTTTCTTTGTATTGATAATGTGATTTTCAATTTAAACTAAAATGAAAAAGTGATATTGAAGACACAAACCCTGAGGCATTCAAAAAAAAAATTGTGTGTCATATTTATGTGCATTAAATTTCTACTTTCCAAAAACGAATTGTTGAATTGTTTTCATAATTTAGAAAACAATATGAACTCTTTTGTTCAATTTTGACACTGTGACAATATTTTTAAACAAAAATGACACTTTTATATTAAAAACATGATATTTTAATCATTTTAGACACATAATAAAAAATATTTATTTATGATCAATTCCTACATTTCATAAATAAATTATGGATCTTTTACACAATTTTGAAAACAATAAATGTTTGTTTTCTATGTTTTTACAATATGATTTGTGTTTTAAACTAATTTTTTTATTGAGAACAATCATCCACAAACAATTTTCAACTTTCAAACCTCTTTCATCTTCCTTCACATATAATTCTACGATTCTACTATAAAAAATTTATAAGAATATCATAGAGGAATAACTATTAGTATTTACAGTGAAATTCATTGGCATGTCCTTGCATGAATAAAATGTGAATATGAATGAATTTAACTTTTATTTTTAACAGGGTTGGGGAAGTGATTATTAAATAATCTAGGATCTTTTTAGATACACATAAATAATAGCGAGATAAAAAATAAAAATGATACTTTTGGGATCATGGAAGTACATTCCCTTGAATTTGGTAATATGACTTTAGATTTTTTGTTAAAAGGATAATTTACCCTTTTCCCTCTATAATTATCTTTAGTGCTTCCTCAATGTATAATCTATCATGAGAAAAATTTTCTTTATTCATGTTACTAGATAAACCAAAAAAAATTATAGTGTAAACCTCCATGATACATATCCTTGAGATGAGTAAAATAATTATTTCTTTATAGAATCATAACAAAAGATTTTTTTATTGTTAACCATGTCATACTAAAACTTAAAGGAAGGAAATTATTTAAAAGGTGACAATAAATGAATGTCCAATTGGGTAATGATAATATAACTTTTATAATTAGTGGTGAATTAAAGTAATAATGGTATGATTGAATTTATCACATGATATGCAGGTTTAGTAAATATATTATACATAATGAATTGAGTTACACTCCATATATAGATGAAAGTGGATTTGAATGCGTCATAAATTATTCACAACGATTTTGGGGCCTATTATAAAGATATTTTTTCTATTTCTCCCAAATAAAAATCCCTCAATAAATAAATTAATTCTATCTTCATCATACAGAGGAAACATATGGGGGAAATATCATCAAATCTATAGTCTTTCTCCAGAGTGAAAAAATATTTTTCATGGGGTTTAAACTTGTTTTTAATTATGGGTGGTTCAAATCATAAAAAATGGTTGTATGGTAATTAAAAATATATGTTTAGAAAATATATATAACTAAAAAAATTCTAATAGTGTATGAAATTTATTTGAGGTAAAGTAATTTATATGTATTACAATGAAGTTACTTTAAATCCAAAATGTATGTATATGGTAATAGCATGACCAAAATCAAATACATATTCATAATTCACCTCAATATAATGTTTAAAATATTTCAAATATCATGCACTCTAACCACACACCATTAAAAACAATATTTCTTTATTTTTTTATTTAAACATTAGTTTATCATAGTAGTACTAAATAAATGTTGAAAAAAATTATTGGAAAATATTTTAATTGAAATTATAATCACATTCTAAAATTGCTTGTTTGGCGATGCTCATTGGATGAATGTATATGACAACCATTATAAATTTTTAAAAATAATATGAACAAACATTATTATCATATTATTTTGAATTATATAAAAAAATTGACCAAAATATGAAAATAGTTTTCAAATATGTTTTGATAGATCAACATGACTATATAAACCATATTCTTTTCAATTTAATGGAATTACTAAACGTCTTATGACTACATCATGATCTGACGCACTGATTTAGCTGGTATTCAAAGATCACCCTATCAAAAAAATCTTGTTAGAAATCATTTAAAATGAATAATTTGAATTCAATCTATAAAATATTGATTATAGTGCATTAAAAATTCAGAATTCACACCATTTATGATTATTTTTTTGAAAATACATGATTTTTATCTAAAAAATAAAAAATCTATGTATCCAATTTGATTTAAATTATCATCTCATTATTCTTAAAATAATAAATAATTAATGATATATATATATATATATTATATTATATATTTATACCCCTAAATTTTAGCAATCAATAGAATTTCCTCATCAGTTTGTTTATTTTCAAACACTGTTATTAGTTCATCATTTTTATATTTTAGTTTCATTTTATTTCAAACATACTTTTTCTATATAATTGATAGATTTATTAATAATTTTGAATCATACATCCCAGAGATTCCAATTTATATAATAGTATTATATACACCAGTTTGAAATATGAATCTTTATTAACTATAATTAAAATAGTATATCATTTTTTACAGAAAGAATATGAAAATATACCTAATTTATGAGGGATTTTGTGTCCTAAGACACAAATTTTGTACTTTTATTACATGTATATAAAAATTATTTAATAATAATTAAGAATCTTATTACATGTTATTCAATATTTGGACTTTCATTATTGTAATAATGTTCAAGAGTATTTTTTTAATTGATAACATCCTAGGGGTACCCACTATGATGAGAAACTTGAAGTGATATGATAATATTATTAATATGGGTTTGCGGTTGGATAACAAACTATGATGGGACACATAGTATTTGAAACATCAAGGGTGATTACTCGATAGAAGATGGTGATACTTCTTATTAATTTCACTCATGGTAATCTCAAATATGGGAGATAATGAAAATAGAACCACCAATTGGAATTCCACATGACTTGGAATCATCTAATATTACTATGTTTTACTGTGTGTAATGTTCCTTAGACATTAATATTATCATTATTTCATGTCATTGTAAGCACACTTAGATTTTCTGATGAAAACAATGAAAACATATTTTCACAATGAGGTAGGGTATGTCAAGTTCTTCATTATTGACATGTCATTAATGGATAAGTCAAGGAAATATTTTTACATTCCATATTTATGGAAGATGATATATTGGAACTTTGATTTGAATAAAAACATTTTTCTAAAATCTAAGGAAATGGTGAAACAGCATATTTATTCTAAATTTACAAAGAAACACATGTCAGGAATATAAATTGGTGAAATGGATGTGAAACATTATTGAAGATATTTTCTGACAAGGGGATTATATTACCGAATGACCATTCAAATTTGGTTTTCATCATAGTGAAATTATGATATTTTTCTTAGGTTCCATGACCAATTTCTAAACACAAACTTTGGACTCTAGGGAACCCACCTAATTCCAATGAGAAAGAATCATGTAGCGTCACACACTATGTTTTTTCATTAATCTTGATTAAATTATATGTGAATTTAATTAATTTAAGAAATATTCATTTCAAGGCTAAGAAAAAAAATTAGTCACTTTTTATTGATCACAAAAATTAAATAAATATTTATTTATCAGATTCCAAAAAAATTCTTCATTTGTTTTATTTAATATTTAATAAATATTTATTCACTAGTTTATGAATAAAATATTTATCAAAGAGAATAAAATATTTAATTTGGGTATTCAACAAATTCTAGAGGAGTTCAAACTGGTCAAGACTACGTTCAGTGATAAATATTGACTAATAAGCTTGTAAAATAAAACATGTTATTGTACAAGTTAAAATGGACCACAAATTAATAATAATATTATTTTATTATTAGGATGGGTGTTTGTTAAATGTTATTATATAATAAAATTTATGAAAATACTTAAATAAATATTTTAACCTAATCCCTTGAACTTAAAAAACATGATTATGGATATTGTGTACAACATTGATTTGTGTAATCAAAATAGATAATTATTGTGGAAAAATAATTATCTATAAACTCCTCTTATTTTCTCTTTTTCAAGATAGAGAAATACCAGAGATACTTTCTTTAATACAGAATAATTTGTGGTAAAGAATGAACAACACAAAGAATTTGATTCACTATACAAGAACTCGAAGATCGAGTAGCATTGTGCGGAGTTCATATGAGCACTTGTGGATCAACGTTAGACTATCCTTAGACCCTAAAGCACAACAAAGAAACTATAGAAGGGTATTTTGGAAGGTCAACATTAATCAACAATGAAATAACCTAAACCTTGTTATTCATTTCTTTAGATATTAAATTAATAAATTATTAATTTATGTGAAAGATCCTCACTCATGGTTTCAATAAATGATAATTAAAAAAAAAATTAATATATAACCCACAACTGCTCTCTTCTACTGCACCCCGACCAACAAGGGATATCATAGTTGACACATTTAAATTTATAATTATTTATTATTTATTGATAAATGTAGAATTATGGATATATTTTCATTTTATATTATTAATTATTTAATTAGATTAAAATTAACACTGTTCAACATATTTACCACCATTAATTCATTATTTAATTTTCATAACAGGTTTAGAATAGCTGACAAATGAAAAAAATTTCTATCAAGAAACCAATAATTTTTTCCCAGTAAGATAAGGTTACATGGTGCGTATTCATAATTAAATGATGTATACCCTAGGGTGCTGAAAATGGATTCACTGAATGATTCATATCATGTAATGTAGTAATTACATGTGGTGTATTCTGCATGTTTACTGAAAAAACTAGGACTTGGTTGTCATATTACACAACATGTATTAGGGTACACACTTTGAAGTACCCACAGGTTTAAATTGTTAATCATGCAATATGTGTGGTCATTATAGTTGGTCAAAACTATGTGAGACAGACAACTGAGAGAAGTTACAATACACACAGCATGTATGTGATGTACACAATGTGTAGTTCATCAGTTCCCACAACAGAAACACATTCCAAAGACCAAGGTGTGCATCCAAAACACATGGAAAGTAGAACATACCTTGTGTATTTGGTATGTACTAACTGTATTGTTCGACCAAGGTACACACTACAGACCTGAGCATGTACACTAGACACACATCAATAGAGACACATGTCATGTGGATGGTCTATAAATTCTAGGTAGTGTATAATTAATGTAAAGAATTATATATTACATTAAATTGATAATTACATAATTAAAACCTTAATTTATTGATTGGAACACCAATGTGTGTTTTCAACATTAATAATGATTTTAAAAAATATTAAAGGATCAATTAATTTTCTGTATGTTATATTTCATTATTAGTTCCGTCATTTATTTTCCATGAGTTCCATAAATTATTGGTATCTAAAATTATGTTCGTAAGACCATTAAGATGAAAGGGGACTTATTAATTATTTCATTAATTAATTAATGAAAGTGAATTGACCTTGATAATAAATAGAAAATAATAAAATGAATGTTATCTAGATACTTTTTTCATATTCATTATATATATGACCATTCATGAGCTTTACTAGGACCTGTGTATGTGTCCTATTTATTAATTTAATTTATTTCATGGGTTTTCTATTATTTATTATTAAATTAAATATGATGGACTATGATTCATACCTCCCTCCATCAATACGTATGACATGTGTGTCCAAGTATATTAATGCAATCCCCTATTAAATTATCATTTGGTTTCTTTAACCAACATGTGAGTCATAAATACATGTAATTTATGATCTATCAAAAAGAGTGTGGAAGATTTTCAAGAGAGAAACATTATTTCTTTCAACATTGGTGATACATATGTTGACATGTTTAATGCAGTAACTCTTGACCTGACCAGAAATAGAAGTTATTTTCCCTATGTCAAAGGTTATTTTAATGCCTTATCATTAAATCAATTACTGGTTGAAACTCATGAATGAGACATTTAATTATTTTTCTTTTTTATTTCCATATAATTATTTATTTTATGCATGAAAGGTAATGATCTTCTAAATAAATGAATTAATGAATAAATATGAATATCAAATATATAAATTGTACGTAAAAATTTTATCCTTCATTGTTAATTAATTAAGTGACATACACAGAATAGTTAGAAGACATGTAAAGGATGCAACTAGATAAAAATTTATTCATAATTAATTAAAGTCCATTAATTAAATATTATGTATGGAATGGCCTTCCATTATATAATATTGAATGAAAAAAATATTTGAAACTAATTTTTCTAACAACCATCATTGGGACACTTACTTTTGATGTAGAGTTATTATGACAGTTATGGGTTGATATAACCCTCCAACATCAACAGTAGTATCCCTCGCTAGAGATGATGTAACATGGAGGTATGTGTTGAATAAATCTAAGTCAATACTTCATGGTAGTGGAGTCCACTCAATGGATAAGTAAGCTACAAGCCCATAATTGGGATTGACCTAGCTCACTAAAAACCTCTAGGCATCATGACCATCCTGCATTTGGGTTATGTTAGGAGACATATGGAACATTTCCACTATAATGTCCTAGAAACTATAAATTCTAGGTTCAATGGTGATGTCTATTGGGTCTTGATAAAATAGCAGGATATTTAATAAAAATTAATAAAATAAAATCAATTTATTCTTTCTCACATAATTTTTATTCATGAAATATACTAATAATAAAAATTTTAAATATTAGAATAAAATGGAAACCTCATCATCCACATTATATAAATAATCAATATTTCAAAAATTCAACCACCTCACTTGCAGTAACATCGAGGAGTGGGTTAGACACCTTCAGAATATACTTCATCATGAATGAAACTCATTCATTCTAGATTCCTCAAAGCCTAATATTCTTGCTATATAGGTGAGTGATGAAGTGTTCTTAGTCTAAGAGAACATTTTAGAGACACGATTGATTCTCTATGTTTGATTCTTTCATATATTTATAGTGAACTCATGATGGATCACGAAATATTGTATGCATATACAATTCATGAGTACAACTATAGTATTTATCATGAGAGAGATAGAAAGGAACAATTTGAGATATCTATGTAACTATTTCTTAGAAATCATAGAGAGGGTTCCCCAGCTGGGCCTCATGTAATCAAACTCATTGGCTATATTGAGCACATAGAGTTTCTAGGGTTTAAAATATCTAAAAAACTGGGCTAAAATATCATTCGAGTGTCACTCTCATAGAGCCTATATATAATTCTTATAAATTTAAATTTTAAAAACATTGATATTTCTCTTCCAAATCTACCAAATCTCCTCCACTATATTGGTAAGGAAACAACGAATGAAAATACTTTCAGCCTTATGGTGAAAATTATGAATTGGAAATGAGATATTATTAACCCCAAATATAATTCATACCCTTCCAAGAAGAATAATATCAAGGGGAAAGAAATGAAACAAGATTTTTCCTATTTTTCTTCTGTAAATTAGGTCCAGTGGGAGAAAAAAATACATCCAACAGAAGAACCAAGATGAATATTAAAGTGTGCTTTTTATAGAGTGATAGTTTTATATTTATAAAAATTGGGTATTAGATACATCTTGTTGTGCTCACATATGTATTCAAATATATGTACTTTTCTGACTCATGAGGTATAATTTAGGTGAGGATGACCGATGATCCTTTCAGATCAAAACATGATGTTGTAGATATCAGTGAATAACACCTCCCATTTCCAAATGGGATGATCATGGTATTAATGCTTATTTATTATGTGACATAAGATACCAAAAATATTAAACCAGTATCTAGAGTATATGAATATGGTTTTATTTTAAAAGTATAAATTAATTGTTTATTATTTTATAAAAATAAAATTGTTTTTGGTAAGGAACAATTAAATAAAATTTTATGTGTTACACTATAAAAACCATATTATTTTAATTGATAAATAAACTAAATCACATAACTCAGACCACACCCATCATTGGCATCAATTTCTAGGTTATTTAAATTAAATGAACTTGAAAAAACTACATCAAGATGGATATTTAGATTCTTTTCAACTAAACCCACTTGTTTTGTATCACTCATTTTTATATTTCAAAACGAACAAATCCCTATTTGGTGGTAAAGGTGAAAGGGATAAATAGATTCCTGAATTAGATCATACTGAAGTGTGAGGAAATTTCATGTTGATGTATGGATATATTATTCATACATCATAAATTTAACTGATGATTTTAGTAGATATGGATATTTCTATATAATAAGTTATAAAACGAATTATATTGATAAATTGAAGGAATGCAAGAAAGTTTTTTAGATACTTATTTGTAAGAATATTACTAAAATCCACTCAAAGAATGGTGGAGAATATCTTAATCCAAAAACCATTGATCATTTGTGGGAGTTTGAGATACTATCTAAACTCAGCCATCCATTTAGGACTCAATGGATTAGTGTAAGCTAAAATAAAAAATATAACTTGTTGGAAATGGTGAGATCAAGGAAGAGCCATGTGATGAATCCATTATCCTTTTGGGGATACACTTTATAAATAGAAGTACAAATAATAAAACCATGTTCAAACTAAATCATAATATGTTATACCATACCAATTATGGAAAGGAACGAAAATCATGTTGTCATACTTGCATGTGTGTGGTTGTGAAGAATTCGTTATAGACATTTCAAGAAACAAACATTGACAACATGGAACAATGTATAACTATATAGGATATCCTGGAGATATAAAGGGATATTACATATACGACCCCTCATTAAAGAGGTTATAGTGACAAGACACACCTTATTCCTAGAGAGGGAGCACATATCTAGAAGATATATTATGAGTGAGATAGAAATCGATGAATTTGAGGCTCAATATATACAAGAGTTTGTACAATAATAGATTCCATAGAGAACAGTGGAAGAATAAACTATTCTAGATACACAGGTATTTTGTAGGAGTACATTAGAGGTTATATAACTAGAATTTTATATATTTATATTTATAGAGAATGGTGACTCATTATTAGTTTACAATAATGATCCTATAACCTAAAATGAAGCATTAAGTGTCATATATGTTTCTATGTGGAAATAATCCATTAATTGTATAATGGATCCAATTTAAAAAATGAAATGTGGATTTTGGTAGATCAAATATTGGATGTAGGGCACATTGTATGAAAATGGTTATTCAAGAAGAAATGTGATATAGAAGGAAAATTTAGTACCTATTTTGCATGACTTTTTGAAAAAGTGTTTAAATATTGTAAAATCATTGACTATGATAAAAAATGTTCACTAGTTTTAATGAAAAATACATAAGAATTGTACTTTAAATTATATCTTACTATGACTATGAGTTTAGAGAATATATGTTAAAATACCCTTCCTTTAGGGGATCCTTCAGGAATATGTCTATATAACAAAACCTGAATGGTTTGTGACTCCAAAGTATGAAAGTTAGATATTAAAATTGAAAATAATATCCATTTATGGATTAAAGAAATAATCTCTTTCAGGAAGCATTCATTTCGATGATTCTATAATATAAATTGTGTTTATAGTGAATGAGTGTGATTGTTATATCTAGGAACAATTTACTTGGAGTGGATTCATTTTCTTAAAAGAATATGTTGATAACATATTACTAATTTGAATCGAAATAAAAGTCATATAGTCTATTAAATCATGGTTGAATAAATTATTTTATATGATGGAATTTAGAGATTCCACATATATACTAGGTATTCGGATCCATCATGATATATCTGAGAGGTTTCTTAGCCTAATTCAATGTATAAACATTGATAAGATACTGAAGATATTTAGTATGAAACAAACCAAGAAGGGATTATTTAAAAAATAAAATGGAATTCATATTTCTATAAGATATATTCTCAATCAAATGGGGAAATAAATTTGATGGAAATGATTACATATGCATAAGTGATTTGATCATCCATGTCTACTATGTTTTTTACTATGCTATATGTTTCTTACACTTTAAGTGTAGTAGGAAGATATCATGTTAATCTAGGTTAACTCTATTAGATGGTAGTCAAGACTACTATTAAGGGTCTCAAAAATATTATGGATTTGTAATTATTTATATATTAGATGAAGAACTAGTCATTATAGGATATGAATATTCTAGTTTCCAAACTGATCAGGCTGATCTGATGTCACAAACGGGATAACTCCAAATCCCTTTTTTTAATTTTTTATATAAAAAACATTATGGTTGAGTGGGAACCTCACAATACAAGATAAAAAATACCAAATATTAAACCTCGAACTCATAAATTTATTATAATCTTCCAAATCCACTGAAAATATCAAATCCAAATTTATATTTAAAATTCAAACACACATTCAAAAAACTAACACATTAACACATCAAGTCACATCCACCTTGATCCACGCTCCCTAAATCATCACCCTTATTCGCAATTAAAACACAATTGAAATAAATAATTCTTTAAATTAGAATCTATAAAATTAGATCATCATATCAATTAGGAAAAAAACTAAATACCTTTGAGATATGTTGGGGACATCTCCCCCGAACTAGTATACACAACATCAGATACCCGATAACAGACAAAATCAACATCACCTGGCATGGTGACCTAATGTAATTCCATAAACCATTAAAACTAAACTTCAAATACATATTAAAGACCAACATGAAAATATAACAAGGATGATAAAGGATGAATCATGTTGTGTGAGCGTAGTGGAAACGAATTCCATCGAGCAGATACAGCGACCCAAAAAAACGGTTGTCGCAAAGGATGAAATAATTGAAAAAAACTATAACATCATGAGTCCAAACATAAACCATGATAGAAAAATAAAAACCTAATTGAAATAAATCCAAATAAAGAAATAAACAAAATAAAACCAACTAAGGGGACTAAAACCATAAGGAGGGATAGAACCAACATGAATTGTAGATCCTAGAAAAATGATTTCTATCAACCACAACATCCCAAACATGACATGAGAGTCATTGTATGAGACCAAAATATAGTATGGTGAAATATATTTGGGAGAAAGTGAAGATATTGAGATGAAAAGGTCCTCGACAGTGAGCCATGATCATAGAAATATGAAAACACCCAAACAAGATGAATAGAAAGAGAGAGGAAGAAAGTAGTGAAGGAAACCCAAAGAGATAAACCCAAAAAAATTAGGTTCTTAAAGGAGAAAACACATCCCAAATATTTAATATAGAAATAATGTTTAACATGGAAATGAAACATAGGGTAAGGGAACTAGATGGATAAAAAACTAGCAATTGAAGTTGGAATAGGATGTACCATATCCAGGGGAAGAAACCCTTAATAAAGGAGAGGTACGACACTCCCAGAAGAGCTCAATGAAATATAATGTCATAGATTCTTTATAATATTACAATTATATTTTGGATTATATGGTTTATAAAGAAGCCGTTTTGATGTGCTACTCCATCCAATAGCATGATGTGGAACCTATAAGTAAGGTTTATATCACACTCTACTGTGATAATAAAGTAGTGGTGTATCTTGTAAAAGACTCGGGGTTACATCATCAGGTGAAGAACATAATTTGTTAGTATCATATCTTGATGTAGTATTCATATAGAGGTCATGTTTTTTTAAGAAATATTTCCATGGAAGATAACATGGAAGACCCTTCAATAAATCCTTAACTTAGCAGAAACTCGATTAACATGTGTGGTATAGAGAAAAAACAATTATCGACATTTGGCTCTAGTCCAAGTGGGGTTTTTTTGGATTTTATTTTCTAGGACCTACTATTTATACATTTATTACATTTATATTTTATTTATTTAATATTAAGTTAACATCTTATTACTTATTGTTATATGTTAAACATCTATTTAATGTAATAATGTCCAAGAGTATTTTCTGCATTGATACGGTAATTGCAGTCCCCACTATGATGAAAAACATGGATTACTATGAAAATATTATTAATATAGTTGTATGGTTGGATAATATAATTTGATGAGAAATATAGTATTTATAATTTCATGTAAGGGTAATCATAAGAAGATGATAATTTTTCACATGAAATTATTACTTGGTAATCTCTATGAAGGGATATTATGAAAAATAACCTCAAGTAGGAATTCCACATGTTTTGGTGTCAACAGTTATTCTTATTAGCGATCATGTGTAACATTACATAGACTATAATATTATCATTTATCCATGTCATGACCCTCACACTTATATTTTCTAATGAAAACCATTATGAAATATGTTCATGGTGTGGTATGGTGCATTAGTGAATCATGATTGACATGTAATTAATGGATATTTCAATGAAGGAATTGTCACTTCCATATTTATATAATCTAAATTCTCAAACCTTTTATTAGAATAGAACTATCTACCTAAATTTATAGTTGTGGTGTAATGAGATTTTTATTCTAGATATTAAAAGAAATGTATATCAAGAATATAGGTTGGTGACATAGATGTGCAACCTAATTGATGAGATATTATGAAAAATTAATTATATTATATAGTGAGTATATGTATGTGGTTTTCATCATCACAAAATTAAATTTTTTCTCTATATTCCTTAACCCATTTCAAGATAGTAATCTTGGACATTAAGCAAGCCAGCCTAATTCTATTATAAAATAATACTTCAGGGTAACACACTATGTTTTTCATTGATCTCTATTATATTATATTAAAATTTAATTAATGGATTAAATATTATTCACAAGACTAAAGAATAATTTTTACTCATGTTTTATAGATATAATAAATTAAATAATTACTTATTCACCATATTTTGAGTAAAAATATATTCATTTATTTTAATTAATATATCATAAATATTTATTTACTAGTTTATGAGTAAAATATTTACATATGAAAATAAAATATTATATTTGGGTATTCAATAAATTCAATATGATTTTGAATGGACCAAGACCACATGTAGTGACTAATATTGACTAACATGTCGATTAAATAATACTTGTTATTTCCCAAGTATATGTGAACCAAAAATTAATAATAATATTATTTTGTTATGTAGTATGGGGTTTATTAAAGGATATTATATTATTTAATGGTTCGAATGAATGAAATAGTTATTTTACCCAAACCCCTATATCTATAAATATACGGTTATGTCTATTTTCTAGAGTATCGACCGATGTAATCAAAATAGAGAATTTTTCCCACAATGAATTCTCTCTCAAATACTTCTTCTCTCGGACTTTTAAGAATGATAAATGTGATAGAATATTCTTAAAGACCAAATAATGAGAAATCAATAAAAAAAACAACACATTTTATTCACTATGTTAGCACTAGGCGATCGAGTGGCATTTCTTAGAGATCATATGAGAACATGCGGATCACCACTTGAAGGGTTTGATCCTTGGATCCTCACAGTGAAGGAAATATTGGATTCTCATTCAAGATGATCAAAATTTATCAATGAATAAATATCAAAGTTATAGGTATTAAGTTTTTTAGATATTACATTTATAAAATATAAGATTTATTTACAAGACCCTCCCTCATTGTTTTAGGCAACAATAATTAAAAGAAATTTTAATTTATCTCCCAACACTAAAGCATCCACTACACCCAGAACCAATAAAGTATGTATTTATAACTAAGACTACAAGCCATTCAAACATCATATTTTCATTTATCATATTGGGACCAACTAAATATGTAATGGCCTCTCTATATATTTCTCATTCATATTTAATATAAGACATAATATCACAATTGAATGTTGTACCATCATGAACATATAATGTTAATATACATTTAATTGGAAATAGTGGGGTTATTGTACTCTAAGAAGGTATTTTTGATTTCATGGATGATTTACATGATTTTTTGGATCTAAATTTTTATTTCTCCATTGTTTTTTATATCTATAATACCATAACTCATGTGAGACCTTCTTCATGAATTTTAAAATGTTTTTCATTAAAAAAAATGTTAAGGACATCAATCATGAATCATTATAATATTAAAATACCATTCTATGGGAGTCCAAACTATATTATTGATGGTTGTAACATATATATGTTCAAGAGGAATATGAGACTCAATGTTTTGTCTCATTTGATACCTAAATCCACACTATCATGTGATATTTGGTGAGTTTTTATTATATTTTTTGTCTCCTGGGATACCTTGTACCATACACCATGAAATAAACTGATGTGTGGGAGTTGATATATATTAATCTCTTAAAATTAAAACCTATGGACTTTTTGTAATATGATGTTATCACATGGTTCTTGATTCAAATTCATGAGACAAAGGTATGATAAAATTAATTATCTTAGTTAGGGAAAGTAGTTGATTAGAATGGATATCCTTAAAGCATGAGGGGTCATGTGTAAATTCATGAACTGGTCATTTTTCTACTATTAGTAAACATTAATTTCCTTATTATAATTGTTTGGAAAACCAAATTTAACTATAATATCTTTTAATGTATCTATCTATTTCTGCATTCATTTCATCATCTCATGTGTACATCCTTGTGTCTTTATATGCATGAAATATGTAATAGGTGACATTTTAGAACCCAAACCATTAACATGACCATACTATTTTAGATGATTCGAAGCTACTAAAAATAGTTTTTCTTTACGTATAATCAATTTCCACTATTTTGTATAAATAATAAAAAAAACATGGTCACAAATATATATTTTTATGTTGTGCTATTATAGAGAAAAATATATTACTATTATTTCATACTTACACATGATTATCATACTTCCTATGTTTTTTCATATAATAGTTTAAAATCAATTTATATGAGACTACTTCTATTATACACAATGTGGGATGGATGATTATTTGAAGTCATATTCATCAATATTCATATAAACAATGCAGTTTACGTTGTTTTATATGATATAAATATTTTTCTATAGATTTAAAATTAATAAATTTTTCTTTTTGAGTTAAGTGTACCCCATTCTTATTTTATGTTAGGGTTACATTGGTTTTACGCACAATACCAATTTTCATATCTCCCTTGTTGTTTAATAAATTGTTATTTTTTATTCAAAATAGATAAAATAAATATTTTCAAATAAAATATTCCGGATTACAATACATAAAAATGGATTCATCATCACGATGATTAATGAATGTTTTCAATAACTCATTGTTGATAATGCATGCATACATATCTAGTGGAAGGTTATCACTTTCCCCTCAACATCTATATGATTATGTTTTGTTATAAGAGTCATGAAGTATATGTAATCTTTTATAGTGACTATTATAAGAAATATCTTATATAAATCATTTCAAATAAATAAAATCTACAAGAGATAATGAAAATTAATTTAATTTTTCATTATATATATATTTTTTAAAATAGATAGAGTACATCGTAACATTTCCCTAACATCTTACCATAAGGTTATCTTTATTGAAATCAAGACATTATTCCACATATCTATGAGAAGTAAAACATACATTCTTATTGAATCCCAAAATTAACTAATAAACATTGAATTGTTGGGTTCAAAAGATTTCAATGTTGATTCCATCCAACCTAAAATTGTAAACTAGTTATCCTTACCTTGATAACTTTAGTTAACATGGTGATTCAATGATACTCTTTTTTTCATCCACATTCTATTGATCCCCTAATAATTCCATAGTTTCAGCATCCAAAGTATGTTCTTCTTAAATATTACTAACATCAGCATGTGTATGATTCATTATATACATGGGTATCTCAAAATTAATTTTATATTATGTACATTTTTTATATAACACCTAATATTATAAAGAAAATTTATAGTATATTGAAAAACACAATTATTTCTTCATTGAACTATCTTTCTTTTCAATAAATATTGAAGATATATGGATCATTTATTGAGTATCAAAATCCCTTCCTTGTGGTCCCCATTAATGTATAATACAGTCTCCATATTGGGACATTCATGAATTAATTATGATCTCCCAATAAATGGGTCAACTTCAATTAAAATGTAATCGGACCCCATGGTAATTTTAGTCGCCAAAAAATTAACCAATTCCCATTTACTAGATCTGAAACCTATAATACTTGCATTGCTTGTGATTTCAATATAAATAGTTCTTCTTTATACACTTCCACACTAAAATTTACCTTCATGAATCTCAATTTTTTTAATTTAACTATTTGTTTGTTGTCAAACCTTTATTAATTAAAAATATTCACTTCGAAAGTCATATTATCTAACTTGTATATATGTTCAATTGTGATGAAGTATAACATATTAAATAAATTGGATATATATCCTCAGAATTGATTACATGAATAAATTCCACCACAAGCCTAACTCAACTATTTCACATCATAATATGATCATCATGTTACTTTATATAGAACGTATATCCATTAATTAAATATCTTGTGTAAGAGATAACAGTTACAGTTGGTCCCCTAGATAACTGATGAATTTTTTTAATAATAGAATTGGTATTTATAGATAACTCCTTATAGAAACGATCTTGACCCATAACATATACTATTTATTATGTATATTTGATATCCATAATTTATCCCTTGAAAGACTCAAATGTCTAATAATTACTCTGGGGATTCATCATATAGAGGAAACTATAAACTATTATCTAAAATGTAACAGAGAGTCTTCAAATTTTCTATAATGGTAATTGTAAAAACACCTCATCCCAATAATTTATTTTCATGTAAGGTTTCCACTATGATGATATTTTGGGAGACCAATGTTATCAATATCTGGTAGGTAATCAGTATAGAATTCAACAGCTTCATCAACAATAAATCACTCTTCAATATAAACTCTAAAATACCCTCAATTCATGATGAACCTCAAAAAATATTCATATATCATTTAGTGGGCCACATACATCAACAATTTTCATTACCACATAGTTAAATATATCTAACCTAGTGAACAATCAGGTGGAAAATTGTATCAATGACTTATGGTTTTAATAATTAATCCCCTTATCATAATATAAAAAATATATAATTCATGATTAGAAACATTTTAAGGTCTATCACTTTACTACATATGGATTTGAAAATGAAGCAATGTTGGGTTAATATATGTTTTAAATTTTATTAGGCCGAATAAAATGTAATGATAGAAGAAATAAATCTTCATCAAAAACATGAATATGATGTTATTGTATTCCGAGTAACATCAAATTATTTATTTAAATAAAATCATGATATTTTATGGATACCCCTCTAGAAATTTTAAAACATTAGAGTTGTTTAATGATTGAAATTTTCCATGTCAAGATATAGTGTATGTTGGTGTTGGTGGAGGAATAATCGTTTTACTTTCACCACTCATTGGTGCCAACACATCCATTATCCATATGTTCTTTATGTCAAACAATTCCATAATTCAATATTTTATTATATCTAGTACATTTAGTAATATTACTGTAAAAATATCTCTTATATATTTACCTATGTTCACGATATCAAAAAAATAACAGACATATAAAAAACTTTATTATGGTAATTCAATGAAAATTCATCTATTTTTTCCAACTATATTTTGCAAGGTTTATCAGAAATGGATTTCCCAAATTTTTTTCAGTATCATTTAATTTTTTGATAATTGGATCTCTCGTTAATTGGGATGGTGTTGTACATTTTTCATTATTTCTATTGAATGGTGTCATCCATGTTTGTTATTTATTTCTTGAGGGTAAAATTTTAAAATATCATTAGAACATAGCCTTCGATGAATGATTCAACCTAAATGAGTGTCCACCTTATACACAAATGATACACCCAAACATTCCATTAATGTTATTGCATAATTTTTTTATAATAATGTCTTTCAATTACCAACAAATAAATCATTACTCAAAATATGAAATCATTTATTCTAAATATTCATTCAATGAATCGAAATAGATATCAATATCATTAACTTATTATTTTTTTCAAGATATAAATCGACACAACAGAATGTATTTGTGCTCATGCATGACCATGGTGTAAAGATAAATTTTACCAACATAACCAACCATGTGATGTGAGTACAAATTTGAGATCAAATAGGACTTATTCCTTATTTAGATAATTCAAGTCCATGTTTTCTTGGCTTTTTTCCAAATTCAAAATATTCATAATCAATTTTAATCCACTGAGGAGAGTTTTCTTAGTGTCGCATATCACCATCTTCAATTCTTGTATCTACATGTGATGAAATTTTTCTAATCGTTTCCTGAAATCCATAGTGTTGTATGAACAGTTGAATGATAAGAATGTACTATACACATTTTGAAGTCCTTTATTATTTTTTCTTGTATCGATCTATGCAAAATGCATCATATGTTATTAGTGACTCATGGTCCTTACAAAAAATATACAATCACTTGTACATGTATATATTTCTTCAGAGATCATACCCACGGAACATAGAATTAACTTATAGGCTTATATTATTATAAGAAGATCATTTTCCTCTGGTAACATATCAATCAAGAGACCAAAAAAATTATAAAATATGGTTTCACTTCTTCTAATTCCAACATTCAAATTGAATAACATTAATACGGCTAACAATATTTTATATTTATTCCAAATGGTATACAATTATTCCTTTTAATAGATATTTAACTTATCAAAAAAAATTTACAATCATAAAGTTCATCTTGAATGGTCATTTTCATTTCTTCTATATGATCTCTATCATTATTTACAATATCATTCATATCAAATGCCCCATAAATCACAATATCATACGAGTCATTATGTACATTGTTTTTTTCAAAAATTTAAACAAAAGTTAATAGATTCAATCTATTTCGTGACAAATATAATATTATTACAACTTTTATTAGTGTATTAATCCTGAATAAAAAAATGTTAACATGGTTAATTTATTTTAAAAGGGTCAAATTCTTCCTATATTGCAATGTTGATGAAATTTTTGACACCATCCTCGTAATCCTCTTTCATCAGATTATCATCCATCTAGTTTTGATCCTTATCCATCCCATTATGTTCAATAATTTTCATTTTGGACAAAAGGAAATAAATAAATAAAAGTTATTAATACTCAAAGGTGTAATTTATAGAAACATTGATGAAATTTTATAATTTTTCTAAAAAATTTATATTCACATTGTAAACCCAACGAAGAAACAAAAAATTATTGTGATGATAAAATGATATAATTTATTTAAATTGTAATATTATACTTTTTATGATATTGTTTAATATTGACAAACTCCAATTAAAACAATTGTTTTGATTTTATGAAAAAAAAAATAGGATTTTGTGTGTATCATTAAAGTAGGAAATTCATTATAGAAGATTTCTTTAATACAATGTAGTCAAGGTTTAAGGTAAACTCAAATAATTGAATCTGACATGGGGTGATAGCCATCAGGTTTCCATTTTCCGATTTGGTATATTGAAATATTGATTATTTAATAATTATCATACTGGAGTACAAATGTTGAGTTAATCTTAACATGTCAATTTTATTGGTGATGATTCCAAACAAGTTATGTTTTTACAAAATAGTAACATGAAAAGAAACAAAATATGACCATTGTAGGGTTATATATTCTCCACTAGATGGAATATGTATTAGAACACTGCTAAATAATTATTTAAGAAACATGATGTAATTGTTATAGGATAATAAAATTAGAATTATGTCTATTGACATTGTTATTTAGTTTCAAAAATCATTTATGGAAGGGAATGTGTTATATCTATAGAGTTATAAAGAGTAAAATTAAGTTTTAATCTATTGAAAAAGGAAAATATCAAAAAAATTCACTCACTAAATAATTAATGGTTTTTAGTTGGTGTGAACTTTTGAAAGATAATGATGTTTTTGGTGAGAAACCATAAAAATTATATGTGATAGAAAATAATTTTATTTCTATATAATTGATTGATGGGGACTATAGCCATAAAAATAAACTTTTGAGGAGTATAATGAATTAAATTTGATACTAGACACTACATGATATCATATTAGTAAAGTATGCAACAACAATTAGCTTCAAGAAAATTTTATGTGATTAACTTTAGATTGATTATTCATTGACAATTTACTAATATTTGTTAAAAAATTGGTGGAGGACATCATCATTTTTAGTTGGATAATATTATTATATGTAATGTGGGGATGTGACAATAATTTAGAGTGATAAAAAATTAAATAATTTATTCATTTATTGTTTTAATTATTTGAATAGTATTGGGATCAAGAATTATTCATTGGTGTTTTTTAGACCAAAAACAATGTACACCAATTTAAAGATAGAAAAGAATAAAAATTCAGCCAATAAAAAAAATTATATGGGTAGTAGACTTACATATGTTATGGTCACTTTATTAAAATAAAATCCTTTTATAAACAATTTTCAATTAGAAAAATACATGGTCACAATATAGTTTTTAGGATATTGTTCCCTATAACTACTGCACAAATATCAATAATATCTAGATAGTGGAGAAACAAAATTGGAATGAATATTATTTTAATTTGAGTGACTAAAGTCATTTATTTGTCAAAATTTGAATATGTTAATATTATATTATAGTGGTATCAATTTTGACGTCACAAAATTTTAATAATTACATTATGTTAACACTTTAATCTATCAGTTACACTATCTTCTAAATATTAATGTGTTATAGCCTTTATGAATAAGAATACTTATGACAATAAAAAAAATATAGGGTGGTGTTCTTATGGTTGGTGTAGGTCCAAATTAGGCTAAATGATGTTAAATACTTTGATTACTTCCATTATCATTATAGAGCTTGTGAGTGGTGATATTCTAGTATACTTTTCATTGTGTTTTTGTAATAAAATAAGATCTATGTTTACAAATTGTAATGATTATTATAAGTAGGTGGATCCTTTGTGCACACCCATTCAAGGTTGTCCATAAGTAATTTATTGTTTTCTCTCCCTAGAAAAATTCTAATTGTTTATATATATTTTTAAATTATTATTATTTTTCATTAATTTTTTATGTCATTATATATATAAATTTATAAAATAATTAATATTATATATTATATATTATATATTAAATATAATTATATATAATTCATATTTATATATTACATATATTGAATAATTTAACAAATGAAATAAATAGTTTTTTAAAATTAAAAATAATTTATTAATAACCTATTTAAATGATGAAAAATAATATATTTCAAAATATAATTAATATTAATCTTATTTAATCGGGTCGGGTACCCTTTAAACAGGTACCCATTGTTAGTGTTTGGTTTTATGGATGAAGACATCGTTAGTTGATAGATGTATTTTTGTTTATTTTTAATATTAAAATACCTCACATTATTGATTGAATTTAAATTTTAAAAATGGATACTTGAAATTTATCAAGGATTTATCTATGAACACTACAAAATAAAGAACCCTTATTAGGGAAAGAATTATATTTGTTAACACTAAAAACATTCATAATTTATCAAGAGAAAAACAATCCTTTTATATTAGTGATGATAATGGTTAAGACAGGTGTTCAAAATCTCTCTTCTAGTGAGAAGGTTCTCCTAGGGTTTCTTGGGTTTCATAACTCTAAGGCTTTACTCGGCCGGCTGTTGTTTTAGAAGTGTTTTGGAATTTTGTCTTCCATGAATGTTATCCCCTATCAGTGTAATGGCCTAGACCCTCCTAGTCCATTACTCTAAAAAATAATTGTGTTAGAGGTGTCATGCGGACCATTAGTGACTCATTCAAAAGTTTCCCAAATTTTATGTTGAGCGAACAGTGGCATCGATGGGCGTCAGTGGCATCAATGGGCTTTGGTGGCACTTATGGGCCATCGGTGGCACCGATCAGCATTGGTTCTTGGGAAATGGTGACTGGGTGTTCATTGGTGAGTCATTTTCTTCTTCTCCTGGAGATTCCAATTTCGCTCCAGTAACATATCTTTTAATATAAAAGTTTTTTAATACCCCTTTCAAAGCAATTTAAGGACCAAAAAATTTATTCTAAACCCCCTTAGAGTCAAGAGATCCTTGAATTACCAAAATTGTTGGCCCTTCCATCAATGTCACACCATTTACCACATTTTCTAATCTCTTGTGTTTTCCAGTTAGGCCCATGCTACATGTTTTGTCTCCATTTAAAGGAAATCAATCAACTCATAGTCATCCACTGGTCTATCTCAAACGTTTTTGAAGGGAATTATTAAATCTCAATTAATCCAAATGTGTGAAAACACCCACCAGTGTGGTCAAACCAGGATCCAACATTTATGTACGTTGAAATGGTCTCCCTGAATTTAGTATATGTACTCTTCTTAAGCCTAGATTATCTCTTCTTTATTCTTTTTTGTTTCTCCAAGTGCACATTGATATATCCTACCTAGACAAATCATCAGCCTGTGTTAAATCCCCTTCTGCTTAGCCTTGGAGTTCTTCCTACAATTATTTCACTCCTTGTTCCTAAAAAAAAGAAGGAACTTTGATCCTTGATCATTCATATAGGCGTTCTTCCATCGTCTATTTTTCTATGAATCATGAAGGGTGGGTATGATGATTTCCCTTAAGATATAGATCAAACTAACTTTAAAAAATATAATAAAATGACCTTAAAGAATGAAGTTATGGTGAAGTTTATGTTGTTTCAATGTTTTTATCTTATTTTTTATGTTGTGAATTGTACGGGATTATTTTCACTTAAAATCAATTTTGTTGTTGGTATTTTCATGCACACTAATGAATCTCTATTTTTTCTAGATAATCTTGTGTTTGTATGACTATAACATAGAAACTAATTATCTACTTAAACATGGTAGATTAAATGGATTCTCGATGAATAATAACCCTTCTGTGATCACCCCGGTTAACCAAAAGAAAATAATGAACTTAATTAATGGTGTTGGGTAAATTTGAAAACTCCCTTCCTCTATTCTGGTGTTATGCATGGTTGTTCTATAAAATGTTGTGGATTGATGAAAAATTGGATGTAATATCTAGTTGATATGTTATTGGTTATTGAATTTGAGGATGTGTGGAGCTGGTGGTAAATGTTATGGACCATATAAGTTGGGTCTTGTTTTAGTTCTAGTACTTTGATGGATCCCATCAATCCCTTTTGTTGTTGTTATTGATGAGTGAACAAAGAGTGAATTCTTAAACACTTCATGGGATGTTTTCCTTCATTTGTTGTTTTGGCTTGTGGTTATGCCTGTTAGTTTCCTAGTAGTGAAGGAATTATTTAACAAAATCACTTGAATATGATAACAAGAACGAGTACAATGGGGAATTGTTTTCTAGAAATGGGTTGTGATCTGGTTGAGGATGTGGTATACTTGTTCATGTATGGACAATAGAAAGAGTATTTGTGTATGGTCTAGTTGTATATATTGGGACCCTTAGGTTGGGATGAGTTATTGATTACCTATATGTATAAAATTTAGTTCTTGTGGTTATTATACGCACCCCACCCATGGTGAGAACACCATGTCCTACACCCCCATTTCATGGGGCTGTTTTTTCCAACATTCCTATGAGTTACTGGTTATTATATCTTTTTTTCCCTCTCCCAGGTATACCAAGACTCTTCATGCAGTTTGTGATGGCCTATGGTTCATTATAGACCAAGAATCATTAGGTTGGTTGTGTTGTGGTGATTGGCCCAAGTGTTTGTGGGTAGGTTTGTTTCCCAAGTGACTTTGGGATGAGGCTCAGGTGTCTTCAGACATAGTTGTGGTTACTCTAGCCTAGGTGTCATCGGTCATGGAAGTGGTGGTTATAGACCATATGTCTTGGGGCGTGGAAATTGTTTTTGCGTACCAGCTATCTATGGTCATGGTTATGTGTGGGTGTGGTGGCCCAGGTGTCTGCGAGCGGGATACATGCTTGTGGTGGCCCATGTGGTTGTTGTTGGGGTGGTAGTTGGACAAGAGTGGAACTTATGGGGGAGGTCTGATCTATTGGATATCATAAACAACAAGTGGGAAATAAGTTTGGGGTACCCAAATATCAATGGGTCATTACTATTACTTAACTTAACTTGTGTTATTTGGAGAGTCTTCCTTGGGGAGGCTGCGTGGATAGTTTTCTTGCTAGGTGTTTTGGTTACCCCTATTTTTTCATGGGTAATAGTAATGTTTCCCCACTTGGGCATGATAGATTTTGAGATTCCCTACTAAGTATATATGTATACTCATCCTCTATATAAAAAACTACTTTTAGGTTTCCACGAGGTCTTTGAGGACAATGCCAGACCTTACATACTTAGGCATTGGGATAGTCATAATTTTTGGATTTATTTTCTTTTGGAATGCCCTTTCAGAGTTTTATTTTACCTTGTATCATATTATTTTGAACATGTATGTGGGAATGGATCTTTGGATTTACTTTTTCTTTCATTTTTTGGAGTTTTTTGGTATTTACCATCTTATCTTCTGATCTTGTTCAATAAAAAGGGTAATTATTTCCATATTACATGTTATTCTATACCCTTGGTGATATTATCTACTTTGGGTACTGTTGAATGTAAGACTTGGGGGGGTCATTTTCTCTTATTTAACTTGAGGAATGAAGGGTCTGGAAGTTTTATATCTCTTCCCACATCTAGGAGAAGGTGGCTCGTGATAAAATGGTATCAAAGGAGGGGCATGTCGAGCATCTCAGGACAATTTTGGAGGTCCTCCGACACCACCAGATCTATATGAAGTTATCCAAATTATTATTATGGACACAAGAGGTGCACTTCCTTTTACATGTGGTGTCTTAGTAGAGAATAGTGGTGGACCCATAGATGTTCTAAGCTGTTGTTTCTTGGAAAAAACCTAAGAACATTGAAGAGGATTGTAGTTTCGTCGGACTGGCAAGATACTATTGAATTTTTATACCCGTAATACCTCGACTTGAATTTCCTTTGACATCCTTGACTATAAATGACATGGCCTTCATATGCAGTGAGAAGTTCCAGGAATCTTTCCTTTATTTGAAAGGGAAGCTAGTTAGTTCCCTAGTGCTAAGGTTTCCAGCTGAAGGGGTAATGTTTGAAGTGTTTTATGATGATTTTGATCTAGGATTGGGGTGTGTGATGATGCACTAGTGGAGAGTGATTTTTTTTGTCTAGGTTGTTAATCCCTCACAAAGGTAACTATTCCATTCATGACCTAGAGCTTGTAGTGGTTTTGTTCGCGCTGAAGTTGTTGTGGAATTATGTCATCTGGAAATGCTTCATGGCCTTAATAGATCACAATAGCTTGAGGTATGTATTCTCCCAGCGAGACCTGAACATGAGGTAGTAGGGGTGGATTGAGTTTCTTTAGTACTACAAATTCGATATCTCCTACACCGCTTGAAAGGGGAATTTGGGGGTTGATTCCTTGAATAGGAAGTGAAAGAAGGATGTGTTTCAGGAGTCAAAAGAGGTTTGGGTGAAAATGGAGGAGTTGGCTAGTTCACATCTAGTCATGATAGTGGATGATGGTAAGGGATATCATTTTTAGATGATGGTACCATCTTCCATGGTATATCATGTTTAGGAGTCTCAGCGGGGATACACCGAGGCTAAAGGGATGATTGATCATTTTTTCCAGGGTGATGCTCTGGAGGGATGGTCAGAGGATAGTTAGAATCAGATGATATTCCTTGGGAAGCAATTTTTCTTGGTGGAAATGCATGATGGAGTTATTTTTGAGTTCCATAACTCACCCCTGGGGGAACATTTATGAGTCTCCAAGATGTATTGAGGCTTGGGAGGTCATTTTTGGTGGCCCAAAGCAAAGCATCCAGTGGAGGATTTTGTGGAAAAGTTCCTCATGTGTTAGTAGGTGAAGGATTAATTTCATGTTCTGGGTGGTCTGTTGCATCCCTTAGATGATCCTGAGTGGAAGTGGGATCATGACATGATTAATTTATTTATAAAACTACCCAATTTTGAGGGAGGGTGTGATTCCATATGGGTAGTGGTGGACCAATTGACGAAATTGGTTCACTTTTTAGCGGTCAAGGAATCAAGCACAGTGGATTCCTTAACACAAAAGTATGTGGGTGAAGTTGTGAGGCTGCACAGAGTTCCCAAAACCATAGTTTCAGATCAGGATATGCACTTTACTACATGAGTATTGAATGGATTACAATGTACTTTTCACACCCAGATATCCCTTAACACTTATTTCTACCCTCATATGGATGGAAACACATAGAGGACCATCCAGACGTTGGAAGATATACTGCGAGCATGGGTTCTCGACTCAAGGGGATCATGGGTACAAAACTTGCCTCTGATAGAGTTTTCCTATGACAATAGATATCACTCTACCATTCTCATGGTAACCTTTAAAGAATTGTATGAAATAGCATGTCGTTCACCTATTTTATAGACTTAGGTTGGGGAGTTAGGTTTTCTTGGACCAAAGGTGGTGAAAAGCATGGTAGAGATGGTTTTTCTTCTGTGTGAATGAACGAAGGAAGCCCAAGACTGGAAGAAGTCATATGATGATCATAGGAGGAGAACCTTAATGTTTGAGGTTAGGGACCACATGTTCTTGAAGTTCTCCCATTAGTGTGGATAGTGGTGGTTTGTAAGGAGGAGTAAACTTTCTCCCAAGTTCATCGAACCTTTCGAGGTGCTGGGACGATTCGGTGACGTGGCATATCAACTGGTGTTACCACCACCACTAGAGAGGATCAACAATTTATTACATGTATCTCAACATCATCAGTATCTAAACCATAACTCTCATGTCCTCTACTAGGGAGAATTTGTTATCAAAGATCATGTGATGTTCATGGAATGGTTAGTGAGGATTGAGGATTATAAGGAGAAGGTGCTTTGTGGATGGACCATTCTCTTGGTTTGTGTGTTGTCAAGGCATGGTGGCCTCGAGTAGAGTATGTTCGAATGGGAAGAAAAGATGCATCACAAGTACCTAGATCTTTTTATGTGTTTCCCTTATGTTTTTCTTTTGTGAATTTCTTGAGTAGTAATGTTAAACCTCTATATTGTATGATATGTTATTTTCTGTATTATCTTTTTTGTGTGAAATGTCTTAACTATGGTGAGGGGAGAACCTGATACCTAATCAAGGGGAAATAATGTGGATGTGATTAAACTCATGAGGGTGAGTCAGTACCACCCAAAGAAAATAGTATCTTGATAAGGAGGAAGGAGCTTCGTAATCCATGTGTTTAGATTGTGTGATATTTTTGTGATTGTTCGGTTACTTGAGGGATAAGAGTGATAGTGTTTACACACTTGTTTTGGAGATATATGTGAGAGAGGTGTTTCTAGATATCTAGGTTTTATTATAAAATTTGAAAAAATATAGGGTGGTTTATCCCTGGGAGGTATTTTACGAGGTGGTTGTTCAGACCCCTCTCTTTTCTCCACACTTACACCTGAATTCTCAAGGGTGATAATTGTTTGAGAGGTATCTAATGTAATGGAGAGGACCCTCTTGGTCCATTACTTGGAAGAATCCTGATGTTTGAGGTGTCGTGGGGAACATCAATGAATCATTGAGGATTTTGTCAAATTTCAGGTTGAATCGACGCTGACACTGATAGGCGTCAGTGCAACGGATGGGCCTCGGTGGCACTGATGGGCCTCAGTAGCACTGATGGGCCTCGGTGGCACTGATGGGATTTGGTGGCACCGATCATATATTGGTGGCACTAAAGGGCATCAATTCTAGGGCAATAGTGCCAGGGTGTTCATCAGTGAGTTATTTACTGCTTCTCCCAGACATTCCAGTTTTACTCCAGTAACATATCATGTAACATAAAATTGTTTTAAAACCCCATTCAATCTGATTTAAGTCCTGTAAAAGATATTTTGAATCCCCTATGAGTCGTCCAAGCCATGAATTACTAAAACATGTGGTCCTTACATCGTTGTCACACCCTTTTCTGCATTTTCCAGTCTCATGTGTTTTCTAGTTAGGCACATGTTACATGTTTTTCTCCGTTTAAAGAAAATATATCAACTCACATCCATCTTTTGGTCTATTTCCACCACATTTTAAGGGATTTATTAAATCTCATTTAATCCCAATGTGTGAAACTTCCCAACTGCATGGTCAAGCCATGATATTACTTTTATGTACTTTGAAATGGCCTCCTTGAATTTTGGATCTGGAGTTATCTTAAGCCGAGATCCTCTCTTCTTTCTTCATTTTCATTTCTCCAAGTGCACCTCGATACTTCCTCCTTAGATGAATTGTGATCCCATGATGGAGCCCTTCCCGCTCATGCATATAGTTCTTCCTACAAGTTGTGCATCCCTTATTCCTACTAAAAAAAGTATCTTCGATCATTGATCATCCATATAGGGTTTCTTCCTTTATCTCTCTTTAATTTGAATCATGAAGGGTGGGTATGAGTATGTTTTCTCAAGACATAGATAGAACCAACTTTAATAAAGATAATAAACTAACCTTAAAGAATTAAGGGATGGGGATGTTGATGTTTTTGCTATGTTTTTACCTTTATTTTTATGTTGTGAATTGTATGGGCTCATGTCCACTGAAAAGCGTGGTTCTTAGTGGTATTTTATTGCAAACTAATGAAGCTCTTTTTTTCTGTATAATGTTGTATTTGTAAGACTGTAACATTAAAACTGATTAACCATGTAATCTTGGTTGATTTAATGGTTTCCTGGTGAATAAGAACCCTTGTGTGATCACCCAAGTTAAGAAAATGGATAGAAGTAACACAATGAATGGTTCTTCCTACATTTAAAAACCCCTATGTTCAGTTATGGTTTTATGCATGGTTGTTATGTACAATGTTGTGGTGTGACGAAAAAAAGGATGGATTATCTAGTTGATAGGTTTTTGGTTTCTGAATCTGGGTCTGTGTGGAGCCAGTACTAAATGTTCTGGACCCTGTTATTGGGTATTGATTTTGTTTCGGTACATGATGGTATCTCTTGGATCCCTTTTGTTTTTGTTAATCATGAAAAAATTGGGAGTGAATGCTTAAACACATTGTGGTATATTTTCCTTCAGTTGTTGTTTTGACTTGTGGTTATGGTTTGTTATTTTCCCAGAACTGAAAAAATGTTTAAACGGTATCACATGAACATGATATTGAGGATGGGTATAATGGGGAATTATTTTATAGAAATGGGTTGGGCTCTAGTTGAGGGTGTGGTATACTTGTGCATGTAGGGATAGCAGCAAGAGTGGTTGTGTACGGGCTAGTTGTTTGTTCTGGGATCCTTAGTTTGGGATGTGTTCTTGATTACATATATGTTTAAAATTTAGTTCTTATGCTTCTTATACACACCCCACCCATGTTGATAACTTTGTGTCGAACACCCCCATTCATGGGGGGGTGTTTTCCCCAACATTCTTATTAGTGGCTGGTTATTAGCTCCATTCTTCTCCCTATCCCAGGTATCCATAGACTCTTTGGGGAAGTTATGATAGTTAAGGTTTATTATGGCCCAATAATCGTCATAAAGGGGTGTGTTGTGTTGGTTTTCCTATGTGTCTGAAAGAGGTTTGTTTCCCAATTATCTTCAGGATTAGGCTTAGGTGTCTTCAGGCTTGGTAGTGGTTGTTCTGGCCCAGATCTCTCCAAGTGTGGCAGTGGTTGTTATGGACCTGTTGTCTTTGGACATGCTAGTGATTGTTGTGGCCAAGGTGTCTACGGGCGGTATACGTGGTTGTGGTGGCCTATGGGGTTGTTTCTGGGGATTTTTTGTGACTACAATGGTACTTGTGGGGGAGGTTAGATGCATAGGATGTCCTAACTAACCTGTTGGAATGAGGTGTGGGGTACCCAAATACCTATGTGTTATTACTGTTACATTACCTGACATGTGTTATTTGAGGAGTGTTCCTTGGTGAAGTGTGGTGGATAGTATCCTTGCTGGGTGTTTTTGTTAATCCTATTCTTTCTCATAGGACATTATAATGTATCCCCTCTTGTGCACAATTTCTTTTGGTTTTCCCTGCTGAGTATACCCATATACTCACCCTACGTATATAAAAAAATATTAGGTTTCTAGGAGGACATTGAGGATTGTGCCATCCCTTGATAGCTTGGGTGTCAGGATAGCTTTCGTTGCTACTTTTCATTTCATTTGGTAATTTTTATTAGTGTTTCTCTTGTACCTTGTATCAGATTACTTTGAACATGCCTATAGGAATGGATTTTTTTTTTAACTTTTACTTTCAGTTTTTTGAGTTTTTTAGGATTTACCATCTTATCTCCCGAACATGGTCTATAAAAAGGGTAATGCCTTCTATATTACATGTGATTATATACCCTTGGATCTATTCTCCACTCTAGGACCTATTGAAGGTGGGACTCGGGGGTAATTATATCTCCTTCAACTTAAAGAAGGATTGCTTTGTCAGTTTTTTGTCCCTCCCCTCATCTTGGAGATGGAAGGTCGTGATAGTCAGCCTATTTAGTCCCCTTTTCCACCTAGGTTTTGATGAAAAAATATCCCATTAACACCGACATAGATGATAAATCCTTTTTGTTTGGTAGGATATCAATTTTAATGGTCGGTAAACACATAGAAAACTGACCATTTGACTTATATGTGATAAAAACATGTCTCAATATATTTTGTTCTTGGAAAAAGGTGTGGCCAAAAGAGAAATAGGATTTATCCACCCGATATTTAGATCACTCTATTACAAAGGTAAGATAATGGTTCAACATGAAAGGCCCTATTCATTCAAAAATCACTTAATTTTAATTGAGGACATAAAAATGAAGTCAATTTTCAATGTATTACCTCTAAAAAAGCAATCTAATTGTTAATATTTAAAAACATCCCCTTCAATGGAAAATGATACTTTTTTAGAATATTAGAAGCTACATAAAAAAATTTTATTCATTGGGATCCCTCTTATACAAACCTCTAGAACGACTATAAATATTTCTTATAAAATCAAGAGAAAATGATTTTGACAGTCCTAGAAAAGTGATGATAAAGGTTTTCCTTTATCCGTGATAAAAAATGCTTATAAAGTCCCCCATTATCAGTGCTATAAAAATTGATGATATAGAGGGGCTTTATAAATGCTCAAAATAGTGATGATAATGTCCTAGCTACCTTTCATGTTATGTTTATATAACAGCACACCCACAAGTACTTTCACAACAAACACACACACCACCTGGAGAGCGAACACAAGAAAAAAGTATCGTACATAATTCTTTGGCAAACAATATTATATACATTTGAAAAAAAATTATAAAATTACATTTACAATTACCCAAAAAATAGTAAAAAACATTAATGTTTCATCCTTTGACATCCTGCACCACCTCTAAAAAATTTCTACTCATGGTATTAGTTTTTTAACAAATAATCCCAATTCACAGAAATGGTTCCACCTATATATGAAAACAAATAATATGATAGTAATAATATAAATAAATAAATTTAACATTAATATGAAAGAATAATTTAATAAAATGTAAATTTAAAATAAAAAAGACACATTATGAGTGATACAGGTCACACCATGCATCTTATTGAGGTGGGGTTGATTACAATATGCCACAAATGATTTATGAATCATTTTCCTAAAATATCAAAACAAGTTGAATGTTTTTTCTTGGTTTTGAGTATGTCCCTTGTTTTTTTACTAAAATTATTATGAAATTTAAATGAAATATTTGGATTTATATTGGTCACATCATTCATCAAATTTAGATGTTTTTTAATCCATCACATCAATAATTACTCAAGGATCATTGTTCTAAAGTATCAAAACATTACGAATGGGTTTAATCAGTTTTCAGTATGATAGTTGTGAGTTTTTACTAAAATATTAGTTCAGACTAGAAGCACCCATTTTGATTCACACCAGTTTAATCGTGCATAATTTAGAGTTTATACTTCATTATATATGTCACAAAGGATTTATGAATCTCTCTTCTAATTTATGCAGATATTCGGAGGGTGTTTGTTTGCATTTTGTGAGTGAAAAATTATGATCTAAAATGTAAATTTTAAACTGATAATGGAATCTTTTATTCATACTGGTCAAACCGTGCATCAGATTGAAGAAACTTTTATTCTTAAATATCAAAAATGACTCATGGATCATTTTATTAAAGTATCAAAATAAACCAAATGTGTTTTCTCAGTTTTTAGTATGTCACTTTTACATTTGGCTTAAATTATTATCAATTTTAAATAAAAGCACATTTGGATTTATACTAGTCACATGGTTTGTTATATTGAGGTGTTGTTGATTTCTACACATTATAAATCACTCATGGATCATTGTAACAAGGTATCAAAACCATCCAAATGTATTTGATCACTTTACAGTATTTCAGTTAGGATTTTTACTAAAATATCATTTCAAACTGAAAACATGATTTTTGAGTCATACCAGTAACATCGTGAATTGATTTGATGTGAGCCTACTTCATACACATCAGAAAGGACATAATAATCATTACCCTAAATTATGAAGTTAATCAAAAAGTGTTTTCATGGTTTTTATTGAACGACATGTTTTGAGATAAAATGTAAATTTTAAACTGATAACAGACACTTTTAGTCTTACCGGTCACACTGTGTGTCAGCTTGAGGTTTTTTGGATTCCTGTACATTAAAAAAGACTCATGTATAATTTTCTTAAATTATCAAAACAAACCAAATTCATTTCCATAGTTTTTAGTATGTCAGTTTTTCTTTTTACTTAAATTAATGTCAATTTTAACGACAAAGACATGTTTGGATTTATATAGGTCACATCGTGTGTTCTATTGATATGGGGTAGATTCCTACATGCCCAAAATGACTCATTTATCTTTTTTTTTAAATTATCAAAACAATATAAATGCATTTTCTCATTTTTTTAGTATTCTAGTTGTGTCTTTTACTAAAATTAATGTAAATTTTAAATAAAAGGAGACACATTGAGTATTACTAGTTATACCTTAAACCGGATTGAGGTTCGGTTGATTCATAAAAATAAAAATGAATTATAGACCATTTTCATAAATTATCAAAACAATCCAAATTCGTTATCTTAGTTTTTAGTATGTCATTTGTGTTTTTTTACAAAAATATCATTTCAAACTAGAAAGAATCATTTTGAGTCATATCGGTTGCATCGTGCGTCAGTTTGATATGAGACTGCTTCATAGATGTCACAAAGAACATATGAATCATTGTCCTAAATTATAAAGACAATATGATAAGGTTTTATTTTTTTCAGTGAGTGACTCATTTTGAGCAAAAAATATACACATAGAGCCATAATGGTCACACCATGAGTGGGATTTTGTGTACATTCTCCCATCATGTATACTACCCATTCATTAAAAAACCATTTCATCTTGTGAATAAGAGTATTTTTGACAATCATGGTAGTAATAAAACAATATAAATATGCAAAGGATTAATAAATATTTTAAATGAAACAGTAATTATCTTCAAAAACACCTCTTTTGAGATGTTGTTTTGTTCATAGAATACAATCTCTTTTATAAATTTTCTAACATAATAACAATTGTATTTATCATTTGTTGGTTTTATCCACTTTATAACCATTGAGAAAAATAAGTAATTTTTTTATATGTTTTTTGATAGTGAAATATTTTTATATTTTCCCTAATTTATAAGAAGTTGTAGTACTTCTGATGCTTCTTTTCCTCTCCCCCTAGCCCCATTCCACGATGTAGATGATATTCACATACCACCCTATCATAACATAATCCTCGTTAAAAGATAATATAAATTATATAACTAGATGTTTAGATCTAAAATTTTGGATGTAGTGTATTATATATTGACAAAATCCATCATGTGTGGTCATTTTTTTCGATATCCATGCATTGAATCTAGGAAATAAATCTTTGTAGTATCCAAATTAACAGCATTGAGCATCAAATTTTTCCCAAGAAAACAAAAAAGAATAAGTAATGAAATAAATTATATTATATTTGTTATAAATATTTTGTTGATTTTTAACCCTACATTGTTGGTATTAAAAAGAGTATGTCATCTTTTGTATCCCTATTAAACAATTTCAGTAGGCCTGCCACTATTTCCCCCTCTTTCATGGATTCTATTTTTTTTTCTTTAGAGGTGACATTAGGACTAGCGAGTCTAAATTTTGGTTCATGGGGAAATCCCTTCAATTGTTTTTCTCATATACACCTAGGAAAAAATTAAATGTATTTAGTCATAATTATCATAGTATATTAGTTTTTGGAAATTAAAATCATGAAAGCATGCATCATGTATACATTTACAACCAAGCTGGCTACACAATAATACTCTAGGATTTCACTTACATTGTCAACTCTATAGAAATCTAGATCTTTATATTGGTACATATTATCATCAAAAATAATTCTATCAGTACCATGGTCTTTCAAATTCATATTAACCTGATCCTGTAATTTTAATAAATGCAGATATAGAAAGGGTGAGTTTAAGGTGATTTCGGTAGATAGTTTCGATCAATTGGTTGATTTATGAGATGGTTTTGAGATGTTATTTCTTTTCACCCCTTCTATATATCCATATTTAATAACATTCATCATTTTATAACTTTTTTCTTTAAATTTTAAAGTTTTATCTTTAAAAATAAACAGGAAATGAACACCTCCTTATAAACATGTTTTTTACAAGCTGTGAAGACCATCTGATGAATGTCCCAAGAGCTTTTAAACTTTGTGAATATCTTCATCATTAATTGGAATAGGTAGATTGGTTCTCACCTCGTGGAATATGTTAATAAACACTTTGACATGACCTGCTGGAAGTGGTCTATTTTGTTTCATGGTGTTCAGGATATTGAACATAGTAGCCCTCACTACAAGGCTATTGGTGGCTGTTGATAGTTATAAATCATGGTAATTTTTACCCTATAAAATATCATTACAGAAAAGGTATATGTATCCCTCTAATTCATGGCTAAAAGAAAAATTTATTAGTATATTTTTTATCTCATCTAAGATAGATTTTTTAGGGGAATGGCTCACCACAAAGCTGGTGGGGGTGGGTTGGGATCTTCACGCGCTAGTTTTCCATGAGTTTTTTCTTCTCATTGACCCCCTCCATAAAATTTTCAATGTAATCTCTCCAAAATTTTATATGTTATTCAATGATAGATATTCTTTCTCTAATCATTTTTATTTATTTACTTTTATCCTCCAGTTGTTTTTTTCTAAAAAATGTCCTGGGTGTCACCCTAAAACCCACACCTCTGACGCGGCCATACTTTTTTCCCTCATTCAAGGCCACAAAAAAATTGTCTACATCTGGTTTGGAAGTTGTTGATTTATTTGACTATATCAGATAGAATATATAGGAAAATAAGTAATAATTATTATGAAATATCTATTTAATGAAAAAAAATATTTATTATTTCACACTTACTCATGTTTCCTACACTTTTTTTGTTTACATCTATTAGTATCCTATATTTATTTACACACTCTGCCTTCTACAACACATGGTGTGGGATGGATATGAAATTGGATTTTAATTCATAAATCTACATATAAATATAGGAACATAATTATGGTGTTGTTTTATCTCACATAAATTTATTACGGTAGATTTAAAATACATACCAGTTCTTTTTCCAAGTGAAGTGTACCCCATTATTTTGTCTTTTGTAGGGGTACAATAGTTTCTCTTCCCATTCCATATTTTCAAAACGTAGTTTATATTTCGTAAATAAAAAACATTCAATCAATGTGATGAATACACATATAATCAAAGAACATATTACCAAACATAATGTACCTGAATAGACTGCTCTGCACGACAGTTAGTAAACGCATCCCATGCTCCTTGGTTTATTATGTGTGAATAAATAAGAGGTGGGTGTGGGTTTATTTTACCTTCATCATAATTAAGAAAAAATCTTGTTAAAATTTGGTGAAAGCCTATGTGCATCCTTCTAGAAACCCTTAATATAGAGTCCTTGTGTGAGTCATCCACTTTAAATGTACTCTATTAGGGATGATGAAGATTAATTCAATGTTTCATTATTTTATTTTATTTCTGTAAATTAAATAAATTATATCATAATGTTATGGTAATATTTTCCATTATCAGATTTTTGTTTTCAGGTTACAACATGGTTCTATGACATTACATCATTTGGAACACATTGTCGAGTGATGATTCTAATGTAAATACTAAATATTGCCTTGTCAGGGTTAACATGTAAGCCCTTATTATTCCATATGACCTTGTTTTTTATGCCTTTTTCATTTTCCTTAAGGTTTTTTGCTAACAACATCAATCTACAGTGCTCTTGTTATTTCTATGCCACTAGTGTTTTGTTTCATACCATTTCTTGAGTTTCATCATTATAAATATATTCATCCAGATTGTTAACACCATCATGTGGATATGGTGGTTGTAACTCTGCACTGGGAGAAGCAACAACAATATTATGAGGCGCCTATTTGTCCTCTACTCTACAACTAGTAGCAGGTTGAGAGACCTAATATTCCTCTACAATATGAGAAATATCAGGTTAAGAGACATGTTGTGCCTTATGATTGGGAGCATCATCAAATGAAGTTTTAATTATCTACAGAAGTGGTTTCACATTTAATTTAGATTATATAGAAGCAATAGTGAATAGATAATAACATAGGGTAACACAATGTATATTACAAATAAATTTTACTTGATTACAGAACTATTTTTTATAGGCTGAAGGGATTTAAACATTCTATAAACTATCCAAATCCCTTCATTGTGGTCTCAAATGACATATAAAATTCCATATACATTGGCACCACTGCCAAATTATTGCGACATCCCATTGAAAGGGTAATCCTCTATTGAATTTTCATCTGACCCATCATTGGTTTTGGTTAATAACAAAATAATTGGACACTTTTGTTTTGCAGGATCTGTGACATAAAATACTTCTTTGGTCTATGATTCCATTATAATAGGTTTGTCTTTGTACCCATCCTTACTTGTAAGTTCATATAATCCCACCCCCATTTTTGTTTGATGATACCAAGGTATAACATATTCTCATAAATTGGATTTCTTTCTATAGCACAAATAAAATTCCTTGTTTTAGCCACATGTGTAAATCCACTATTATGTAGGGTATTGTATTCATATTTTTCATTAGTACAGAAAGTATAACCATTAATTACATTATCATTATAATATAATACATACACACATGGACCTCCGGCTAGCCCTCGAAGTTGTTCTGAAATTGAGTCTAGATTTCCATCTAACTCCATAAATATATGGTATAGAAACCAACCTATAAACTATATATTATGTTTATTTTATATCCATATTCATCCCTTGATGGTTTAAATGCCTAAGAAATTATTTTTGGGTTTCAACATATGGGTCAACCTCAAAAATGTTATGCAAAACATTTAGGTGGGCTTAATCCCAATCTGTAATATTGATTGTGAAGACCTCCCTTCAAGAAATTACTTCACCCACAAGCTACCTAGTGTGATAAGATTTCAGTAGACAAATACTTTCCACACCGAACAAGTATTCGGTATAGAATTCAATAGATTCCTCAAAAATATATCACTTTTAAGTACAAACCACTGGATGACTTCGATTTCTGACATACCCTTTCAAAATATTCATATACCATTCAATGGGGTCCATCCATTTATAGTGTATAGGAACACATAGTTTAATCTCTATCACCAAGTGAACTATCAAATGAACCATCACATCAATGAATATAGATGGGAAGAACATTTCAAATTTACATAATATGATGGAAATATCTCTTTCCATACTCATAAATTTATTCCAGTTTGTAACTTTACTACATATAGCTATGAATAAAAAACAGAGCTTCATTAATGTATAATGGACATTCATAGGAATAATTCAATGTAAATATATAGGAATTAGATCATACATCAAAACGTGGTTGTCAGGTGATGTCAAACCCTTTAACTTCGATCAGTCTATGACATCATTTTCTTGATATCTGATGAATACCCCTATGGAACCTTTACATCTTTCAAGATTCTGAACAACTAATATCTCTCCTGCCTGAAAATAGTGTAAATAACTAGAGGAATAAATTTTCAATTTTCACCCTTCACTGGTGCCAACTCTTCTTGTACTCCCATGTCAACCATGCCCATCCTAGACTTAATTCCATTATTTATTTTTCTGGGTTCATTTAGAAACGTTTCAATGACACAGTCCAATAAATATTTTTAACATGCATATCATCAATAATGTTTCTGACATACAAACAATTCCAGTATGTTAATAAAAAATCTTATCTCCTCTTCCCACTAGTTTTCATATGATTTTTTAAAAATGGTTTACCAAGAGTGGTGTCCACATATTTTACTTTCTCAAACATTTGATCACCTATTAGTGGATAAGATGTTTTATATTCTTTTAAATATCCATCAAATTATTTCATCCATGTTTGGTACTTATGTTGTTGGGGTATAAATCTGTGATGTCCTAGAAAGACGGGTTTTTATGAAGGTTTCTTTTTAATTGATTGTGTACCTTGTTCGCATATGGTACAACCAGGACTTCATTTAATGCTATATCTTGAAGAATTTCCATAGGCCGGAAATTCATTTATTATCCCATACAACATGGATCTCAATTTGAAATATTCATTTCTATAATCATCATACAACGTAACACCTGAATCCCACAATAATTTCAAATCCTCGATCAATGGAGCCAAATAAACATCAATATCATTACCTGGTTGTTTCCATCTTGATATAAGCATAGATAGCAAAATGTTTTTTCATTTTAGACATTAAAAATAGTGGAATATTATAATTTATCAACATAATTGTCCATGTACTGTGAGTACTGCAATGAAAAGTAAAATGATTCACTCCATCTGTAGATAATGCAAGATGTAGGTTTCACGTCTCATTTCCAAAATCAAGATACTCTTGATTGATTATCATCCAATGAGGAGAGTCTGTCAAGTGATGTAGTTTCCCATATTTATTTCTTCTATATGCATGTTACATCAATTTTCATGTGGTATCCACACTTCCATATAGGCACCTAAACCATGGAATGATTGGAATGTACAATACAAATTTCGTAGGACCAGATTCATCTTTCTTGAATAGAGAATCACCATACTTTGGGAATTATCTATGATATTTGTGGTCCTTCAAATATAGTATAATGTAATTCGGGAAGGTAGGTATTCCTTTATAGATCATTCTGATCAAATGTAGCATTCGTTTAGTGTCATATGTTCGGCTCAGGAGCTCATTATCTTTTGGGATAATGTCATTCAGCAGAGAAAGTAATTTTTTAAAACTGGTGTCAATCAATCCATTGACTTCTTTCAAATTATATAGATTTAGTACAACTGAGAATGTTGTATATTTAGTGAAACCTCCTTAAAAAGTGGTTTTTTCACAAATCTTTATTTGCTCAAACAATTTTGTGGAATCAAAAATTCATATTTAACATACATTGTGATTTTCTTAATATGATCTTCATCATCATTAAAATATATAATAAATTCCTTGACATTTTATTCATTATTTTCCATCCTAGTAATCATATCAAATGATCCATAAAACACATTTTTATCCCATCCAATAGCTACATTCTCTTTTTCCCCATGTTTATTCCAACATTTATAACTTCAATTTCTTCTGTGATAGATCAAGTGTTCTTAAAACTCCTCTAGACTAACATTTCATGAATAAAAATAGTGTAAAAATAAAAAAAGGATTAAATAAGGTCCATATGCATGGTCATTTGAAAACATAATGAACACGTTCACTCCATCATCATAAACTATTGTCAAAGGATTGGTATCCATCCATTATTTATTCATATACATTTTATTTTATTCAGTGATATTAATATTTAACAAAAAAATCCACAAAATATTGATATAATGTTAGGGTTTTCCAAATTTTAACAAAAAATATAAACTTATAATAAAATGAAAAAAACTATAGTTCACATGACCTTAGAAAACTATTTAAAAATTCAAAATTGAAATCCCATTAAAAAACCAGCCATTTACACAAATTACTCTTTAAAAACGTAACATTTTTAAAATAAATTAATCATTTCCAAACACTCTTTCAAAAAACTAAAATTCATTTTTTAAATGCATTCAAGAAAACATCATGAACCAACAATTTTAATCATTTAAAATTAGCTACATACCTCCAAGAAACATTTCAAAACACTTGAACTATTTAAAAAGATCAACTTAGGAAATCTCAGAAAGACCTAGTTCCCAATATAGACACATTATAAAAGATACATAGATAACACCTCGATTCATCCCAAATCAATTATTGTTGTATTATTTCATCATGTAATTCCAAATTTAGGTGTGATAATAATAATTTATATATGCATTTGATATTATACACCCCACCATTGTATATACCTTATCCATGCTTCTATTTTCCATTTATATAAATTATCTATCCCCAAAACACTATATTCCCAACAGATATATTTCATAGTCAGTGACCACACTCGTAACCTTGAAATAGTCATGTTCCAGTTTACTAAAAACACTACATTATCCCAGTGATCCTTGGATCACACCAAATCAATTGGTTTTACACCCCAAGAAAAATTTATATGTCTCTCACATGAATTAATTTTGGTTCTTTTCTTTATATATAAACCTAATAAAATTTATAAGCATGAATCAATTAAGTAATAAAAAATTTCTCAATTTTCATTCCTTTTACCCTAAGAATTTCCATATTCCACTCATCACTATAAGAAACTATGTTTTTTCCTGATCCTTTTAAGTACATCGTGTCTCAAGTAAAAATAAGAAACGAACTATAGAACTAAACTAATAGATGGTATGATTTTCCATATTCTATTTTCTAAAATTGGTAAAAGGACTTTATATATGAAATTTCAAAGACTAGTAATTCTAAAATTTTTAATTGAACTCATATTAGTAACCTCTAGAATCAAGGTGATGAGAGTATCATTATAATTCTCAAGATAATACTTACCTCTCCAAAACTCATTCATGATGTTATCAAAATCATGTACCAAAATAGTCTAGAACCATTTAATGAAAATTTCATAATAAAATCTTAGATTGGTACCTTTGATGGATTCATTTTCCTAAAGGTTATGACCACTTTATAACATTGAGTATAAATATTTCATAACTCATTCATATATTTTGTTAAAGTTGTAATAAAATAATAATTTATATATTTAGATATAAAATTATTATAAAAGGAAAATATTATTTGATAATTACATGAATTATATCATTTGTCCCATTTAATGGCTTCACCATGAAGTGATTAGGGGTCAAAGGATTCATTACAAGTGTTGTTATGGTTCTATGAATACGGTGTCAAGAAAGTGTCTTATTTAGCTTTGGATAGGTAGGTCTAACAAAAGATATTTTTCTCCTATAACTCAATTTATCCCTAAATAAAAATATCAATATATTCCCTATATATAATAGGATCGTCATCCAAACAACATAAATTTCATGTGGTGTGCTTATTCCAATTATGTCATGTGTTTATCCTTTATTTCCAATTTTCTTCTAGGGGAGGTATTTTCAAAACCATGAGGTTACTTGAACTAGAATGCGTAGATCTAATGTAGTGAATTAGCTGTAGTTTCACATATATTTTATGGTATATTAAGTATTCATATTTGTTTCAATTCAGGTATGTTTTTTAATTTCTTCTACTATCTACATGTTTCATGTGTTTAATATATGTTTTGGGGGCTTAACATTAGGATTTTTCAATTTATACCAAATCCAACTAGTGGTATCATCTCATATTATTATTCCTATATAAGTTACAAAAATTTGGAATTAAATCATGGTTACATAACATATAGTGGTTATATTATTAGGGATTGATAGATATTCTTGGTTTCAAGACTACCAGGTTTCCTCCAGTGAAGTGTTTTTCTTATATTTAGTGGAATTTCACAATTAAAGAGTGGTGGTTACATTGAAATGTGTGAGGTTAGATTGATATTTAATGGTGGAGGATTCATATGATGAAGTAAAATGGCCTTACTACTCTTGGTGATTTAAAAATATGCATTAATTTTTAATTGTTTAGAAGAGTGGTGTTCTGTAGAATGGGAAACCATGAGATGAAAGCATTAGAAATTTTTTTAAAAGGTGTTTGAAAGAGAATTTAGATGAAAGAGGGAAGATGTATATGCCTCAATGATGTTGAGAATTAAATGTGGATGTGAAGTAGAGGTAGGAATCAAATAGTATTATTGGTCGAGGTTTTGGCGACACAGTGGTTCTCAGTGAGAATGTATTAATTCCTATAAAGTGAAGTGTTTTGATCCGTATCTAGGGAGAGCATATTGATTACTTGTTTGTGTGGGGTTGTAATCCCATACTAGGGAGAGTAGATCAATTTATATAAAGTACATGTCCTAGGTCTCACCTATGTAACAAGGGTTATCATGATAAATGAAATTGAGGAGATCAAAATCAATCATGAATCAATCACATACAATATTAAAGATATAAAAAACTATTCTTCTCGCCTCTAAACACCCTTTATTGAAACAACACCATTTTTCCCATGTATAACATATTACAAAAGAAAATCAACCCACATTATATATCCATTAAAATCTAAATATAGTATAGTAATAATGTTCCCAAATCAATAATATGTGAAGGCCTCCATGTGAGGAGCTCTATGAGATATGCAGTAGTGTATTCAAACATGAAGTATGTGGACCTTCTGTATGAGAATATCATATATTGTTGAAAAAAAATTTGAAGATGCCCTTAAAAATGTGGGTGTCATGCATTGAAATCATAATCAAATCCAAAATCAAACCATTTCCATCAAAAATATTTTTATGAATCTATTAATGAATTTATCATAAGGGGTAAACCAAATGATCATTTCTAATAATCATTTTAAATTTATAAACAACTCCTTTTAAAATAGTTTAAAAATCAAAATATCACTATAAAAAATTACCACATCAAAACATTATTTTATTTAAATGAAAAATGAAACCATATTATGATAAAACACACACTATTCGAACCATTTTAAAAATCATCATGGTTATTTTACAAAATCATAATAAATGAAAACATTCTATTTCAGTCATAGAAATGTGAAATTTAAAAGAGATCCCATTTATTCCAAGATCAAAATGCAATAAAAAAATTTAAATCATCACATGCATATAAAATATATTTAAATTTTGAGAAAAATGAATTTATAAAGAACAGTAAAACTTTTAAATACAAAATGAAACCATTGCATTGAAAAATCTACATGGAAGTAGAATAAACCAAGCAGAAACATTCCACTTTCAATGGTGACCAACTAAATAAGAAAGAAGACCTCTATTACATGCCTTAATGTTCTTAAACACTACGAATGAAATATCCCAAATGATCCCATCATAAATGGGGGTCAAAATTGAAACTAAACCCAAATAATCCATGTAATATATTTATTTTTGTGAGAATAATGAATCGAGTAACAATGTGCACCTGTGGAGGGATTTGTGGTGGAAGAATTCAATGTTAGATGAGGAGGAATCTGGTTCACAGTGGAGGAGGAGAGGGCTTCAGGGTAGTGGTGGATGAAGAGAAGGAGTCTACAGCTGAAGAGGAAGGGAACGCGACATAGGTGGCGGAGGAGAGATTCGTAGCGGTAAAGGAGGGGGAGGAGGTAGTCAAGAAGGAGGAGGAGGAGGAGTCGACGGTGATAGGGTAAGGCTTCCATGAGAGCTTGAGTGTTGTAAAGGATGGAGGAGACTGTTATAGTTTATTTATAGAACTAGCGAATGCATTTATTAGAACAATCTAAAAATTGATGAAAAAGGTATATTTTATCAGTGCTAAATTAGAAAGCACTGATAAAACATACTTCTATTAGTGCTAAAATCATAGTGCTCATAAGGACACCTTTTATCACAACTTTTTTAGCTCTGATAAAACTATTATGGTAGTAATTTATTGATATTTTTATACATAATTATAAAATTACATGTATAATAAATATATAGATATATTTATTTATAAAAATAACTATAAATATATATATTTCTTTATGTTTATATATTTATTTATAAATATAAATTTATAATAAATAAATTTATTTTATTTATAATTACATATATTTCTAATATTTATTATAAATATATATCGTTATTTATTTATAATAATAAATATAAACTTTTGTATTTATTTATCAATATTGGTATATATTTATAAATATATTTATTAAATTATCTATAACACTATATATGAACATAATAAATTTATTTTTTATTAATTAAAAAATATTTAAATAAATATATATTGATTTATATTTATTACTAATAAATAAATATTTATTTATTTATATTTATAACTAATAAATAAATATTCATTTATTTATATTTATAACTAATAAATATATATATATACATTTTTAATTAAAATTTATAATAAACAAATATTTATTTATAGTTGTAATTATATATATATATATAAATAATTATAAAATTATAATAAATATATCTATAATTTTATAAATATATATAATTAATATATTTTTCTTAATTTATTAATTATTTATTTATATCTACATTTATTTATATTATAATTATAACTAATTGTATTTATTTATAAATATTGGTACATAAATATATATTATTAATATATTTATTATATGTTTTTAATTATTTAAAAATATCTATATATTTATTCAGGAATTATAATTATAACTCTTTGTATTTATTTTTAAATATGTATATATATTTGTAATTAAATTTATTTAATTATATATTTATAACTTTATAAATAGAAATATATATTTATTTATTATAATTTTATAACATATATATTTATCAATAGTTATAATTAACTATAAATAAATACTATTTTAAATATGTGTATATAACTATAAATATGTAAGTATTTATAATATTATAATATATGTATTTATTGTAATTTTATTACTCTTTAAATATATTTTACTATAATTATAATTACAAATAAATATATTTCCAAATAAAATATATATATAAATTTATAATTATAAATATATTAAATATATTTATTATTCAAATATATTTAATATAATTTTATAAGTATTTTGAGAGCATAATATTCATATGCGTTACATGAACTACTCATATACATACACAATAAAAAACAAGCCATCACATAGACGGACAACATGAATAATAAGAACGGTGTAATATATAAATGAACTTTCATGATGACAAATAACATATATGCAAGCATGATCAATATATTTATTGATCAAATTCATTGGAAACACATATATATTTAATAATTATAATTATAAAAATAGATATATATAAGTATATATATATATATACTAAATATAAATAAAATAAATATATTAAATATAACACATATAATAAATATAATAAATATAATAAATACAATAAATATAATAAATCTTATAAATCTAATAAATCAAATAATTCTATTAAATATAATGAAAAATATAATAAATATAAATCTAATAAATCTAATAGATATAAATCTAATAAATCTATCACAAATCTATCTAATCTAATAAAAATATTTATTATTTAATGAAAATTATTATAATCATATAATTATTTAAATATGTACATATATTTATTTATTTATAATATTAGAAATTATTCTTTTTAATATTATATATATATATATATTTGAATTATTGAAATATATATTAATTATAAACATGCATTTTTTATTTAATATAAACAAATAAACATTATTTTTGAATATGAATACAATAATTTTATTTAAATTAATAATATTATTTATTAAACAGTATTATACCGATTCGATATTAAAAAAACAATAACAATAACAATAACTAGGAGAACCAAACATTATATGGATAACTAACATGGTCGAAACAATAGATAGTAAAGGGGTGTCTCCTATCAGGGATTCGGTGTGAAAGAAAATCATTGAAATATTGACCATGAAAATACCGACACATGGGACCTCAAGTTATGAGCATGTGATGGCACTCATGTGTTGCACTAACCAACATCACTCTGCCATCTTACAACACCTAGCACCACAACTATCAACAATGACATCTGGCCCTACGCCACTACTGCACTCGCGCAAACTATCGGTAGGGCGACCATTTGCGATTGCAGGGATAATTATAAGTATATGTATATTTAAATATATTTTATTATAAATAAATATATTTAAAAGGTATTTATATATAATTATAAATATAAAATAAATATGTATCATAAAAAAAATTGAGTTTTTTTTTATTTATGTATAATTATGAAAATATATAATTAAAAAGTAATTATATATAATTATAAATATATAATTACAAATAAATTAATATAAAAAATATAAAAAATATAATAAATATATTTATTATTTAATGAAATTTATTATATATATATGATTTATTAATAAATATATATTAGTTATAAACACGTGTTTTCTATTTAATGTATACAAATAAACATTTTTTTAATAAAAATATAATAATTTTATATAAATTATTGCTAAAAACTTTTATGATCGCTAACAATAGTGTTGATAAATGTACCCTTTATCAGTGCTTTCTACATAGCACTACAAAAATGAGGTGCTTCCCTTGCCCTATTTGGTGGTAGTGTAGGGTCTTACGTGTGGATTAAAGTGCATATCGATGTTATGCAACCTTTTATGATGGAATCATTTCATTCTACAGAGGATCATCAACTATGGATCCCATTCGATTAGAAAAAACATTACATATTCTGATTTTTTTTGTGGATGGATTAGACATGTAAAAAAATATATCATCTCAGTGGATGTGGAAGGTTACATCATCCTCTAGTATGGTCCATGGATCCATGCGAATATAGAAAGGATTTCATTCATTCCAGAATCGTTGATAGGGAAAATATTTCCAAAGACTTTAGTTTGTAATCAAACCCTACTCCAGGGTAGTAAATTTTGAAGGTAAAATAATTCTCCAATATGTCCCATGGTTGCATGAATATAAAGCAAGGGTGACCTTTGATCAAGATGTTGAAATAAAATTGGATTGAGAAAATATTTCAAGGCCTTCAGTTTGCAATCAGCCTTGAATCCCTCAAAATATTTCATTCTAAGTATTCTTTCTGGTATCATAGATTAAATCTACCTTGATCACCCATAGATCCCTATATCTAAACAAGAATCCTCATGCCTAAATTCCCCGAGATACCTCATAATCTCATCGATAAACCTTCTTCAAGTACTATCACCCCTCTTACCTACTACCCCAATAGATAAATGTCACCCCATTCCCCCACCTAGACCAAAACCCATTCATCATGAACCATAAGACCCCCCAGACATGACTAATAATAATTACACCTTTCCACCCACTTTTCATACCAAATTTCCATTCGAACAGACTATTAATGTTCCTAAAAATAGCATACCATCAAGGATTATATTTAAAGGTGCATATGAAATCAACCTCCCTGTACAGGATACCAGTGAATGGAAAGAACCCACAGGACCTCACATATATGTAAATGATTTTTGAAGATATGTAAGATGGTGTAAGATGGTTATTTTATAAAATAAACGTAGGTGGATGTTGTCTCAATCCATCCTCTCCTATATCAATGAAAATATTGTGTTGTAATTTCTACGGGCTATGTAACCAATATATCGTTTGAAAGAGTCGGTGCTAGAGTGATAAAAGTGGTTGTAGTATGGGTTTTTATCCAAATACATAATAAAAATATGTACATGTGAGGAATCTGATCAAACAATGGGTTTCAAGGATATTTCCCAGTCACTAAACATGGCGACACTAACATCCTTAAAGTCATATGGAATGATGATGAAATATGTATTACAAAATTCACTCCTAAAAATATTGTTGCCTCTATCCACTGGCATGTGGTGTCCACCTGGGATTTTCTAGGTTTCGATCAGCTACATTGAAAAAATACAATTTAATGTCTTTGGATATTAAATGGTTGATTAAGAGTGTTATTCTAGGACCTCTTCTCATAAGTGGGTACTTAAATGAAATTATGCTTCCTAGAGAAAAAATAGGGGGTTCTTATAGATCCTTGACTCATGTAAGTGACATCTTATAGGTGGTCCAAGTCACAGGTCTCTCAAACATGGGGTTTGATGTTATTCATTTAAAATGGATCCATGGGTTCTCATAGAACAACCTTATTTTATAGAATTTAGATATATTATTTTATTCTTCCAATTGGATCACTATCTTCATCCTCTTCCATTTTTCTCACATCTTCCGTCTTGAGAAACCCTCTCAAGAACACCAACACTTCAAAAAGATCTTAATAATCCTCTCAAAAAGAATGAAATATAATATATAATGTGTGTCTGTGAAATCCACATTAAAGAGTTTAATATAAATTCACATTATCCCCATCAAAACTCATTTGGGAGGCAATGTAAGAACTTCATTTTTTGTCGGAACTCTCCAAAAAGGGATACTATATTGAAGTATGATGATAACCAGGGCCTTATCATTCACTTTTTCTAGGATATCTACTATAATGACATAAAAATTTGTAAATAAAATTCTTATTTCCATTTAACAAAATACCTTATTATATAATATGGGTATAAAAACACATGCACTTATTAGGTTTTATTTTATCGTATACAATTTAAATGAATGTTAAGAATATTTACCTTTGAAAATATAGTCGTTTAATAGTGGTCATATGATTTGTATAAATAGAGGGTTTTGATAAATCCCAACTCACACAAAAAACGGATTTGATTGCCTCAACCAGTAGGATTATTCCATAGGAAGCCCAATTATCAATGATTTTTATGGAGATAGTATCTCTATGATTTTCCATTGTCCACGCCCAAGCTGAGATCCAACCACATAAGCATGGGTGAAATCATTCATAGAAGAAGTTCAATCACATTGAGATCACGGCTCAAACCATGTATGATGATCCACTAATTTAAAGTCGCATTGTTTCTCAACATAACCTTACGGAAATTCCTAGTTTGTTAATGGGTTGTGTATCAAGACCATAATAATATGAATTTTATATTTCATTTTTTATATTATAATTTTTGTATTTTCTTCTTATCATTACATTATAAATGATTTTTATTTTTATACAATAAAACCCAAATTGGGTTATTAATAAGTATTCAAATTTAAATAATACTTTTATTTTTATTAATTAATTATTTTTTGAAATAAATAGTTATAATTTTTTATTAAATAATTCTTATTATATATAAATGATCATATAATTTTTGTGAACTCAATATATAATTTTTATAAGGGTTTTAAAACTAATACTATAAAAAACCAGCATTTCTCAATAAATGTCAATATTATTTTAACTCTAAAATTTGAATATTTAAAAAATTATTTTTTAAAAATAAATATTATTTTTTATAGTCAGTGAATTAGAATTGTCTTGTTGTTAATTTTTCAAAATTTTATGAGGTAGTTGAAATTCAGATAAAAATTAAATACAGTATAAATATACGGTTTTTATTATAACATCATAATGAAGATGTAACATATACTAAAAAATGTATATATGAGAAAATAAATTTTTTTACCTTTTACATAATGTGATTTTATTTTTATTTGATTATTTTTATAATTCTTTTATAAATCCTCCAAAACCATTAATATATTTTATGGTATTAAAATCATTTATTTAAGATTATGACTTGTTTCCACATAATCAATGATTTTATTTTATTAATTTCTACCCTTTCCTTATAAGATAATGAATACCAGTCTTACAAAGATTAATCCATTGTCAAAAATGAAGATAATTATTGTAGTTTTTTTTATTTTATTACATAGATTCCAAAAACTTTGTCTAAGAAATAATAATGAATCCCCCACTCATGTCCTATATAAACCCACTCAATCACCCATTTATCTTAACTCAAAATCCATATAAAAAGTTATTAATCTTCCCACCCCTCTCTATATTCCACCCATGGTTCTACAATCTCTCAAGAATCCTTTCCTAATCATTTGAAATTATGCACTCAAGGTAAGGTTTCTTTTCCTTCTATTTATTCATGTATCTCCATTATATTATGCCCTATTATATCAATTTATAACATTGGGATATGTTGGTCCATAGCCCCTTTCTTCCATTATGATTTATAAATAATGATAGTCCCATTTCAATCTCATTAATCCCTCCCATGACCATTTATACACCCCTGTTATTATATAGAAATTTAAGCATGATTGTTCATGTCATCAAATTGTGCAGTGAATAACCAAACCCAATTCATATAAAGGGTGTTCACCTTTATTCTATTTTTCTTCTTGAATGAGGGCTTACATGTATTTATTATACACTCTATTACCATGTAATAACATATTACTATTAATGAATCCATTTTGTTTGATATATGTGGAAAAATAAGTATGAGAATGAAATGAATGTGATGGGTCCTCCCAGAATTATATATCTCCAAAATGCAATGGGTAATGTTCATTCTAATGAGACTTCATGTACGGACATGTAGTAAAACTTATTATATTATGGGAACTTGTCTTTAATTATGTCATGGTAGTAATCCGTGACCTATTTTTATGATTTAGTGTTTTGATTTGTTTTTACATTTCCCTTGTAGAGTGTACGATTATCAAGATATATCATGTATCATTGTTCATGTTTATGATTCGTACACCTTTTATGCCCGATTGATATGAATATGGTGTAACATGTGTTATTATCTTCATGTTACTCCATTTTTATTCCCATTGTTAGATTTATATCTCATATCTCTCTCATGTATTTCCCTAGAATATCTCATGCAGTTTTAAGTATGATCATATTAAGGAAGTTTTAAATAAAGATGATTTATTCCTTGTTTTCTATTATTAGATAATGTACCTAATTTCCAAATTAACTAGACTTTCTAATCTCTTGTGTTTTTTATGTTTAATGTTATTCAATAAATAATGTATCAATGTGAAATAATGATTAGGGTTTCCATAGTTGTTATCAAAGGAAAAGTCTAGTTACTTTTGTGATTAGAATTAGAAAAATGTAGAAAAAAACTAGGGGATAAGAATAATTATAAAAAAAATCCCTAATTTTTGGTAAACATATAGTAATTGGATTATCCAGAAAATAAATCCCAGTTTGGCTACTACAACTGGATGTGGCTCTAGAATAGATGTAAACAAGGGTAAAACCCAAAAACACTACATTGAGCTAGACTCAACCGAGAACTAGTGCATGACAGTGGGCCTTACTGCACACATGGTTTGACACATTTTATGGATATGTTTTTCTTAATTCATATGTCCAATAGAAACTACTATTAAAGAGAAAACTACCCACTAGAATATATTTTAGGAAATATTAAACGGATAATATAGATTAAACCTAAAAATGACAAAGTCACGAAAATTCATATAATTTTTATATTATATCATTATTTTACTAGGATTCCTATTTATATACTTAATAGTTAAAAAATTCATCCCTAATTTTCCTATTATTCTATATAAATACATGAAATAGGAAGAATTAGGTAAATGATCAATGTAATGGGAAATGTTATGGATTACCCAATGAGATTCCCAACTCAAAGGGATAGGGAATCATGAACTTTTTAGATATAATTTCTCAAATGACTAAGGATATTAATAGAAACCTAGATTTGGGGGAGAACCAAAACACTCATAAGAAATAACCAGAATCAATAGAGAGCTTTATGTGAAAAAATCCTCTAACATTCAATGAATAATATGATCCATTAATTATAGAGAATGTATTAACTCCATTGAGAAGATCTTTTCTATCCTTCAATGATCTACGAAAAAGAACATTTTCTTTATTGTTTATCATGTGGAGGGAGAAGCTAATAACTAGTGTAAATTTATAAAGAATATAAAGATTGAGGAAGAGATCAATGCAGTGGGGTGTAAGGAATTCCAAAATATATTTTTTGATAACTATTTTCCACACATTCTCTGACTTAAAATAGAAAGGTATTTCCTCTCCTACAAGAAAACTAATGATGAATCTACTTGGTCATACATAGAAATCATCAAAAGACTTTAATGATACACCTCTAACTTTGTTGTTTCCTCCAAATGAATGGTTGACCTCATCTTTGGTGGGTTAAAACCTAGTCTACAAAAATCCTTAGAGAACTCAGACATTGATAGCTAAGAGAAAATTATACAATCTCCATCAAAGTTGAAATATAGATCTGGGAATATCAATGGTATCAAGGTTGAAATAAGTGGAAAGTGGAGTTTAATTATAGAAGTCTGATGGAGAAATATAATGCTTCCAATAAATTTCAACATCCTACAATCCAAATGTGCTGAAAGAGGCACCCCATAAATTGCCTATGGAGAAGGAGGAAATGATTTAGGTATAATAAGGGAGGGAACACAACTGGTGATTTCTAATAGGAGAAACTACCCAATGTGGTGGTGGAAAGAAATTCTATGTTAAACCATCAATAAATTGTTAATTACATCAACTACAAGGACCCATGGATTATTGCAAACTAGGTCACTAAGACAAGGGTATTCGGAGACAACCAACAACCTCCATAGTTGAAAGTGATATGTTTTTTCATCACGGTCACTGAGGGGGTCCCATTAATGATGTGGTGATAGGTACACTATTTATTCATTCAACAATAGTGAATTTAGTTTTTGATTTTGGGTCTACGAATTCCTTAATATCACAAAACTTTAGTTGAACTATTCAAACACCACTATAAATCATGGAATAAGAGTTGTTGGTGAAAAAGGAAAATGGGGAAATTATTGTATCCTATGTAAATATCTCCCCCCTATCAATAATTTTGGGATGAAATTCCCATAGATCCTCATCATAAAACCTTAAGTGGAATTTTATTTAATTATGGGTATGGATTGGATTTCCCTATAGATATTAAACATAAATTTCATTAAGAGGGAAATCAGTCTCTATATCAGAATCATTCAACATTTCAATACAAGTGAAAGAAGGGGGGTGAATCTTATTTATAACCAAAACCTCATGTTTAAATATTACTTCCCTAGGAGAAATAATATCATCCTCAAATTATTGAGTTTATGGAATGAATCATCCTTGAATACGTTCCCATTGTGAGGAAATAAGATGATGTGTTTCCTAAGGAATTCCCTAGTATTCCTCCTAGCTGATAGGTTTTATTTTCAATTCATAATATACCTGTGGTGTTACCATTATCAATGAATCTATATATGATGTCTATTTAGGATCATGAAGAGCTAAAAAACTACAAATGAATTAGTATAAAGGGTCCATAAACCCATGAACCTCACCATGGGGTGAACCAGTCTACTTCTTCAAGAACAAGGATGGGTCAATTTGGATTTCCATTAATTGTCGTGATCTTTATATGACCCCAATATAGAAAAAGTAACGTCTTCCATGGATTTATGTGACATCCCAGTTCCAAAATCCACCCAGAGACGCCCCATACCCAGTTGGTCACATGGCCTCAAGCACATTTCCTCAAATGCTAGAGGCTGCCGACTAGTAGTGGGGGCCTTGGGATTGATATTGGGGAAACTATTCCCTCATTGGCAGAGTAATGTAGTGGATGTAAACAGATGTAGAGTAGATAAAGAAATAAATATACTAAATAACATTAAACAGTGGAAGACTGATGCAAGAACCAACTAGAGCACAGATATATATATGTTTCATGATACATATGTCAAGGAAAGTATCCAAACAAGTCACAATGCTGAAATACAGTACAAAACCAAATTACAAAGGAAAGCAGTTAATAGATCCACAGCATCGCAAGCCTAAGCTTGGTCCCATGCTCTCCAACTCTAAAGTAGTCAAGTACTTGAAGTAGAAGGGTGCTTTACCTTATCTATACATGCAACAATATAATCTGTTTGTCCCCAAAAGTATGGCCCAAATTGGACGTGAGACTAAATCTCAGTAGAAAACCACCACATGATCTATGCCTAACAGTCTGTGAATATATATAGGAGGCAGTAAATAAAGGAAGCAGTAAACAAGGAAGTACTCTGTAGTAAACATTTATACAGTTTCAAAGCATTCCAACACCACATGGAATGTATGTAGATAATCACAAATAGGCAACCCTCTAGGATGTACTCAGAGAATATCCCCTCTGATCCTACCTAGTAACACAAGAAACCCTCTGGGAAGTACTCACAATCTAACCCCTCTGGTTCAGCTTTAGTATAGACTCTCTAGGGAAGCACTCACCCTGAATTCTCCCTATAGTCTCGTATCGGTAACTAAAGTAACTCTGGGGAAGCACTTATGTCACATTCCCCATGTGTCCCACTTCGAGGAACTACAGACCCTTTGAGGAAGCACGTTCATCAAATCCCCATGTGGTCTCTCATTGTAACAATAAAAACGTACACTCTAGAGAAGCCCTTACGTACATACTCCCTATGGTCTACTACACCAAGTTCTCACGGACCTGTGTAAGTCAAGCATGTATGGCAATGTGTATCAGCCAAAGTAAACCTCAAGAACTACTTGGCTAAAATTCTACAACATAACAGAAAGGCAGATAAACAAAACTTCAACCTACATTACTAGGCATGGGAAAAAAACAAGGCATCGTAATAGGCTAAGAAAGACCAAATGGTCATAAAAACATACAAGGTAAAACACCTCCAATGCATATAAAATAACCCTATTCTCATTAAATTAATCTCTATTCATGTATACAAGCATATTAGGAAAATAACAGGGCTAAAACAGTAAACGTGTGATACCCTGTTCTAGGGTATTGGGAACTTTTGCACATATAACTCAAAGACATTCAACAGAATGGCACAAACTACCAACCTCGGTGTTGTGGGATTGCTATACATTAATCTCGAGCCTTGAATCACCCAAAAACATCGTAGATCTAAAAAAACACTCAAAACTCTCAACCAAGGATAACTCTTAAAGAGGGGGAATTGGGAAATGAAGCTCTAGAAGAAGTAAAAGCTTAAAAAGGTGATCCCAATGAAATCTAAAGATGTCTATTCGGATAACAGATACTCGATTGGGATCTCGAATAAGGATTGCGGTCGTACTCTTGCTCTCGGAAGAACCAAACCTAGATGGAGATGGTTTTGTCCGTCAAACACGACCCCGGTGCATTTAATGAAAAAAAAAGTACACAGTGTGTACTTTATAAGTACAATGTGTGTACTTTCGTTCACCAGCCCCTATATTAGGCAGTCTCCAGGTCACCACACATGGTCGTGTGCATGGCTGTTACATGACCAGCACCTGTCTACTCGCAGTAACCGAGTACATGGCATGTACTTATAAAGTACATGGTGTGTACTTCAAAAAAATCCAAAAACTCCTCTTTTCTACACAACACTATAAAAAGATAAACATACCTGAAATGAATATCTGGGTTCTTACAAACATCCCCACATAAATAAATTTGTCCCCGAATTTTCCTAACAAGGTGGTGTAGAAGAAGAAACCCAGAACAGCTTCAGCCACTGCGATCGTACATCAGTCTCCCTCTCCCAAGTCTCATCCTGTACTCACCCATCCTGCCATAGCACTCGTACCAGAGGAACAGACTGGCCACGGAGAACCTTTGTACTTTGATCGACAATCCAGAAAGGATGATCCTCGAATGATAAATCCACTTTCAACTCAACCTCCTTGGGTTGGAAAACATGAGATGGGTCTAAGATGTAACGTCAAAGCTGAGAAACATGGAAAATGCCGTGCATAGCCTAGTACCTATGAGGTAACCGTAGCTGATAGGAAACCAGACCAACTCTATACAAAAATTCAAATGGTCCGACGTACCTTGGTGAAAGCTTACCCTGCTACCTAATACTTTTATGCCCCAACCTCAGTGTGATACGCAGGAAAACCTGATCCCCGACCTCAAACTCTAGCATTCATCTCTGCTGACCAGCATAAGACTTCTGTCAAGACTGTGCAGTATCCATCCTCTTCTGAATCAACAATATCTACTCTGTGGTCACTTTTACATGATGAGGTCCTAGCATATCTGCCTCTCTTACCTCTAACCAACATAACAGTTATCTGCATGGCCTACCGTACAATGCCTCATAAGTTTCCATCTAAATTGTTGCTTGAAAACTATTGTTATAAGCAAACTCCTCAAGAGGTATGTGTTTCTCACAAGAACCACCAAAATCTAGGATGCATGCACGAATAATGTCCTCAATCAATTGAATCGTATGATCAGACTGGCCATCTGTCTATGTGTGGTAAGTTGTACTCAGAAGTACCTATGTACCCAAAGCCTTATGAATCCCATGCCAGACTCAAGAAGTAAAACAGGAATCCATGTCTGACACAATTGAGTGTGGAACCCCATGTAGAAGTATGATCTCTCTGATGTACAACCCTCCCAGTTCATCAACACCGAGGGTCTCTTTGATCAGCAAGAAGTGAGTCATCTTCATGAGTATGTCAATGAAAACCCATACAAAATCATTCCCTCAAGGAGACCATGGAAAAACTGTCACGAAATCCATCGTGACATCATTTCACTTCCACTTGGGAATGGATAACTGCTGCAAAAGCCCCGATGGTCGCTAATGCTCTGCCTTCACCTGCTGACAGGTGGAACACCTCATAATGAAACTAGTAATAACTCTCTTCATACATGGCCACCAATAATGACGGAATATATCACGATACATCTTGGTGACACCAGGAAGAACTGCCCAAACTGAGGAGTGAAAGTCTCGCATCAGATCCTCACATATGTCTTCTGACACCAATAGGCGCCCATGAAAACGAAAGATCTCATCCTCGCCTATGGTTCATCCAATAATAGGGTCCTCTCTTGATTCGCTTTCCCATAGGACTAGGCCTTCAGATTCTAATAGATACCTTATTCGCACTTGATTAAGAAGTGTAGAGGTAACAGCTACAAAAGAAAGAAATGATTTCCCCTACCTATTGTGCACCTCCAAATGCATCTCAGAGAATAGAGCCATAAGCTTCCACTCATTGCGGGCCTTCTGAACTGCCAATATCTGAGTCCTCTTGCTCAGCGCATCAGCCAATGCATTGCCTTTCCCAGGTGTATAGGCATGATCAATGTCAAAATACTAAAGGTACTCCACCCACCTTAGTTGTCTTCAATTCAGGTCATGTTGAGTGAAGATATACTTGAGACTTTTGTGGTCGGTGAAAATCACAAAATGATCTCCCAAAAAATAATGTCTCCAATAGTGTAAGGCATGTACAACTATAGCCAACTCGATATTGTGCGTCAGGTAATTCCTCTCATGTGGCCTCAGCTGCTGAGACATGTATGCAAAAACTCATTCTCCCTACATAAGCACTACTCCCAGCCTAATACCTGAAGTATCACGGTACATAGTATAGCTCTTTCCTGGCTCTAGAAAAACTAGTATCAGTGTTGAATTCAACCTTCCTTTAAGATCCTAAAATGCTAACTCACAAGAATCTAACCACAAGAACTTTTCAACCTTCTTATTTAGGCCCGTCAATGGCACTACTAAGCATGCAAAGTACTTTATGAAATGCATGTAGTATCTAGCCATCCCTAGAAAACTATGTACCTCGAAAACATTTGGTGGCTATTCCCATTACACAACAGCTCTATCTTTCTCTATGTCTACTGATACTTTTGTCTCTGAGATAACATGACCTATGAAGTGAATCTGGTCCATCCGAAAGTGGAATTTTGAGAGCATAACATATAACTGATGCCCTCTTACTGTACTCAGAACGATCTCAAAATGGGTATCATGGTCGTGTCGAGTGTGAGAGTACACCACGATATCATCCCCGAAGACCACCATAAAATAATCCATGTATGGATGGAACACTCAGTTCATCAGTGCCATGAAAACTATAGGTGCGTTCGTGAGACCAAACAGCATAACCACATACTGTTATAGACTACAGCTTCTTCAGAAAGTAGTAAGAGGTATATCAGATGGTCTAAAGTGCAACTGATGATAACTAGACCTCAAGTAAATCTTCGAAAACACACGATCTCATCGAAGCATATCAAAGAGATCATTAATACTTGGAAAGGGATATCGATTCTTGACCATCAACTGGTTCAGCTTCCAATAATCCACACAAAGCCGGAGACTACCATTTGCCTTCTTCACAAACAGAGTAGGAGAACCCCAAAGAGAAGTATTGGGTCAGATAAAACCCTTTTCTTGTAACTCCTCCAACTTCTTCTGGAGCTCCTACAACTCTGGTGTAGCCATCCTATAACGATGAATAGACACTGGTGCCACTCCTGGCATGAGATCAATAGAAAAGTCTACCTCTCACTTCATAGGCAAACCTAAAAATTCATCTGGAAAGACATCCCTGAAACGATCCACCACTAGAGGAAAGTCCATTAGAGAAGTCCCATGTTCATCCAGATAAAGATTATAAATCTGGGCTATAACTCCTCTCAACCCATGATGCACAGGTCCCGCTCTGCTTGAATGGAAATCTCATTTTCTTTTATGAAGAAACTATCCACCCTCTGGTGATGTAAAACTCACCCTACAGCGATAGCAATCAAAAAAATACTTGGAAGGGAACTAACCAGTCTATTTCAAGAATGAAATAATATCATTTCATCAATAGAACATAAAGGTCCCATAAGAAGTGACACTCACCAACCTCAAAAGGGCACTCCTTGCACTGACGTACACTAGTCGTTATTGTCCCCAACGGTGTGTCCAATGTCAATACATTAGCAGAAGTAAAGATATAGAGCCCAAGGCTCTCCACAATAGTAACAGATATAAAGCTATGGGAATACCTTGTATCCAAAAAATTAGAAGCTTAAACTGAGGAATATGATATTGTACCTCGAATTGTAGAGGGTCCAGGATCCTACTCCTTCTAGGTGTGCTCCATCGAAAAACGGGACTCGCACCGCAGCCCTATGACCCTGCTTGAACACTATAAGCTAATCCACCCTGTTTTAGATAAAATATTGGTGACTGACTACCACGGTCGTGACCTCCACCTCAGCCTGAACGAACATAAGAACTCCAGTTCCCAGACTGATGAGAAATTCATGGCACTTCTCCTGGATGCGGAGTCATAGAAGAACCCCTATCACCAGCTGCTGGTGAGTAGATCTGATAGAAGTGATGAAGATGAACCATTTTGACACAATATCAGCACTCCACTGGGTCTCCTGGAAAATGTGGCCTCGTATGCCTGACCTTCCCACACTGGTATCATACCACCTAGCTACCAGAAGAAATGTCTCACCTCATTGGATCACCGCGTGAATACCCCCTGCAGCGCTTCCTATTATCAGTAGGAGGGATACTAACTCTGGATGTCGAACCACCCTAGCTCACAACTCTAGAATCCCTCATATTGTGCTTTGTAATTAGTTCCTGGTTGATGATAGAAGTGATGGAACTCAACATGAAGATGTTTGACTGCTATCGGATGTCATACCTCAGACCATCCACAAACTTCCATGCCAGGAATAACTCATCACCTCTTCGAATTGGTGAGAAGTGTTGCAGCTCTGTGAAATGAGAAGAGTATTCCATGACTGAGAGAGTAACCCACTCCAAACTTTTGAACTCTTGGGCTCGATCAGCCCTCAAATTATCTAGATAGAAGTATTCATAAAAATCACACTAGAATTCATCTCATGCCATAACTTGCTGGTGTCCCACCTGTGAGATCACATCCCACCATCTCTTGGAGGAATACCAAAGCATGTACATAGATAGCTTGACCCTTCTCTCTATAGGAATCTCTAGATGCTCGAAGTTGGAAAGCATGGATTCTAACCATGACTCTACAGCCTCAGGTCCTCCTTCTCTGGTGAAAGTGGAAGGATGCTGCTACTGGATAACCCGTGTCAACTCTGCCATAGAAGGGGTAGGATGAGGTACTCCGTGGAAGGTCTACATGAACTTAATGAAGCCCTCTAGGAACTATGTGTCAGCACTTATGTCTGGAATGATGGCCGGTGCCATGACAGCACAACTGGAGGATCTTCTGGAAGTCTTATATTATTCATGTCTTGGTTCAGATCGTTGCCATGTAACTGGCATACAACTAGAGGATGTCTCGGTGGCATGACTCTGCATGGTCAAGCGCACATTGTAGATCAAGATTAGTAGAGACTGAAACTTAGAAGAGTAAAGAGGAAATAGAAGAAAGAAAGAATTATAGTTTTTCAAAACAAGGATACACAGTGTGTATATATAACTTCACGGCGTGATCCATTAATCCATTCACATGGGCATGTACATATGCCAAAACTGGTCGTGTAACACCCCATACATGGCATGTTGTCCTTACACATGGTGTGTACTTCAATCCTCTTCCCTTTACTATGTTCCCATACATGGCTAGGCCACACGATTCTCCTAGAACAAGACAACATGGAGTGTTGGTGTGAGACACAGCGTGTACTAGATGAGCTTCACCAACCTGTGTTGTTAGATACACAGTTGGTTAAATGGCTGACTCTACACAGCGTGTTCCAGATGGACATGGCATGTACTGGGAAGGCTTCACCGAAGTATGTTATTAGTGACACGACTACCTACATGATTCTACAACACTGTATGTACATTCGATACACGGCGTGTCCTACCAAAGATTCCAAACCTTGTGTCTCTTCCCACACAGTCTAAGACACAGTTAGAGACTACATGGAGTGTACATACGGTACATGGTGTGCACTTAATAAAAGCAGTTTCTTCCCGAACATAAGAACACATGGCGTGTATTCAACATTATGTGTCGTGTATTCTAGGTTTTTCCAAACAATAATCCTTAGAAACTACTCTAAAACCCATAAAAACACTGAAATGAACCTTAAGGTGCCTAATTCCGATTTTTGAGGACCCATACTCCCCGAGAATCAAATCTTGTAATATTATACATGTTATAAACAAGCATAATAGATCACCGATCCACCAAATTCCGGTCTATGAGGGCCCATAACTCCTCAAGAACCAAAGTTTTTCATTCATTCAAACAAAACCATACAGAACCAATACCCTATCAAATATCTAGTATTTTTATCAAGGCATCTATCAAAAAAACATGCATATATAGCACAAAATCTATCACAACAACATGAAATCTCTAATGAACCCTATATAACATGGAAATAATGCATGGAATGTGATACCTTGTAAGTGCCTATACGATGAATGAGATGTCATACCCTTATCTCATCAGTATTCAACAGAAATATAACCTCAATAACATCAAAAATAATAGCACAAAGCATGTGAATCACTCAAGGTGAAATCAAATCAACTGTAATAATTGAAAAACCATCAAAATTTCAATAAATGAGGTAGATTGGCATTTCCCTATACACGGGTTATCTAGTCCCAGTCACAGCTTATTACCAATTACCTATTTCATCCTATCCCGGGCTAAAGGATCCAAACAGTAATTCAAGAGAAAAGAAACCCTCTGATACCACTTTGTAACATCCCGGTTCCGGAAGCCACCCAGAGACACCCCATACCCGGTTGGTCACGTGGCCTCCATCGCATTTCCCAGAATGCTAGAGGCTTCCAACTAGCAGCAAGGGCCTAGGGTGTGATAGAGGGGAAATTATTCCCTCATTGGCAGAGTAACATAGAAAAAGTAAACATATATACAATAGCAGAAGAAATAAACATACTAAAAAATAGTAAATAACTTAAGACTGATGAATAAATCAACTGAAGCACACATAAATATATGTTTCACGATATATATTTCTAGGAAAACATCCAAACAAGTCACAATGTTGAAATATAGTACAAAACCCAAGTATAAAGAAAAGAAGTAAATATCTCCACAACATTGCAAGCCTATTCTTGGTCCCACGCTCTCTAGCTCTGAAGTAGTCAAGTACCTGATGTAGAAGGGCGCTTACCCTTATATATACCTGCAAAAATATAATCTGTTTGGCCCCAAAAGCATGGATCAATCCTGGAGTGAGACAAAATCCTAGTAGGAAGCCACCCTGGGATCTGTACCTAATATACAGTGAATATATATGGTAGGCAATAAGCAAAAGAAGCAGTAAAAAATTAGTACTCTACCATAAACATTCCTACAGTTTCAAAGAATTCAAAAACCACATGGAAAGTGAGCAGATAGTCAAAAATAGTAAACCCTTTGAGATTTACTCACATCCTATCCCCTCTGGTCTTACCTAGAAACACAAGCAACCCTCTATGAAGTACTCACAGTCTAACCCCTCTGGTTCAGATTTAGTATAGACTCTCTGGGGAAGTACTCGTCGTCAATTCCCCCTATAGTCTTGTATCGGTAACTAAAGAAACTCAAGGGAATAACTTATGCCACATTCCCCATGTGGCCTACGTCAAGGAACTACACACTATGAGGAAGAACTTACCTTCATTCCCCTTATGGTGTCGCATTGAAACAGTAAAAATAGACACTCTAGAAAATCTCTTACATCCATTCTCCGTATGGTTTACTACACCAGGTTATCACGGCCCTTTGTAATTCATGCATACATGGAAATGCGTATTGACCAAAGTAAACCTCAAAAACTACTTAGCTAACAATCTACAACATAACATCATGGAGGATAAACAAAACTTCATCCTAAAATACTAGGCATGGGAAACAAACAAGGCAGCCTAACAAGCTAAGCAATACCAAATGGTCATAAACAAACATGCATGGGAAAACACATCCAAAGCATAGAAGTTAACCCTATTCTCATTAAATTAACCTTTATTCAAGCATAAAAGCATAGAGGAAAAATAACAAGGCTAAAACAGTAAAAGCATAGTACCCCATTCAAGCGTATGGGGAACGTTTTCCCATATAACTAAAAGACTTTCAACACAAAGGCACAAACCACCTACCTCAGTGTTGTAGGATCGTTATACATGAACCTAGAGAATTGAATCACCCAAGAACACCATATATCTAAAAAATTCTCAAAATTATAAACTGAGGATAACCCATGAAAGAGTAGAAATCAGGAAATGAAGATTTAGAAGAAGGAAGAGCTTACCGAGGTGATCCCAACACAATCGACGACGGTCAATTCGGATAACAGATGCTCGATCGGCAACTCGGATAAATACCGCGGTTGTAATCTCTCTCTCGGATGAACCAAACCTAAAAGGATATGGTTATGTCTGTTAGACACAAACCTAGTGCGTTTAATGAATAAAACAAAAGTACACAATGTGTACTTTTTAAGTACACGGCTTGTACTTTCCATCACCGGCCTCTGTATTAGGTGGTCTCCAGGTCACCACACACAGCCATGTGCATGGGCATTACATGGACAGCACCCAGCCACCCGCAGTATCCGAGTACACGGAATGTACTTATAAAGTACACGGCATGTACTTCAAAATTTTCCAACAACTCCTCTTTTCTCAAAAACACCATAAAAATAAAAACATACCTGAAAAGAAGATCTGGTTTATTAAAATTTATGACTTGTTTTATTAACTATATGGAGAAAAGTACTTCGCCAAGGTGGATCTGTGGTCTGGGTATTACAATGTTTGGGTGAAGGAGGATATCCCCAATATTTCTTTGAAAACAAGGTACTGGGACTATGATTTACTAATAATCCCATTATGAATCATTAATTCATAGAAAATCTTCATGGATATGATTAATATTGTGTATAGGTAATAGCTAATAAAATTATGTTAGTCATTATTTATGATACTCTAATATACTCCAAAATTAAAGAGGATTATGCTCAATATCTAAGCATTGTTCTACACACATTGAGAAGCTTTATACAATGTAAAGGAAATGTGCTTTATTATTGAAGGAAGTCTATTTCTTGGTGCATATCATCATAAGAAATGTGATATCTATGGACCCTTAAAATAAAATAAAATTTATAGTTGGATGTGGCCAACATCTGTATCAGATATACGGAGTGTCATTGTATTAGCTGGATATTATCAATGATTTATGGGAAATGTTTCGTGACTATTAAACTCTCTAACCAATATAAATTATAAGGGTCAATTTTTCCAATAATTATTAATGTGATGAGAGCTTCAAGAAGTTTAAAGGTAGGCTTATCACTACACATATACACACACAACCCACAAGTGGAGATCATTTTGTGTAATTCAATGATGATTTAAATAATCGATTAGGCTGTGTGTTAATGAAAATTGAAAAAGTGATAGCCTATGATTCACAAAAAGATGAGATTTCATGAATAAAACTTCTGAAAGCATGATATTTAGTTGGTTATAGAGATATTCACTTAAAAAATAATGATGTATTTTATCTTGGTAAAGAATTATAAAATATAGATAGATTTGAAAAAGCCTCAAGTATAAATTCGATAATATTTAGATTAATATGTTCCAATGAAGATAGTTAGATCTGATCAAGGAATATGACATCTCAATTCATTATCATCTTAGGAGAGTGAATAGAGTGGACGATGTTATAGGTAGAAGGGATCTGGAGATTGAATCATTAATGAAACTTGAGAAGGGTCTGATCATCTTAGATTTGAAAAGGATGGGCATGGGAATAATAAAATAATGAACAACATAAATTTCTCCATAAATGATTGCTCAACCTCCCCTTCCTGAGAAGAAAAAGGAGGATCAAAGATATGATGGGCGAATTTAGAAAAAATGGAATCTATGAGAGATGGGAAATTCTTATGCTTCTAAATTAATAAATACGAAGTCGTATGATTTGGGTTATGGCTATTTTTACCATCAAATCGTGAGTTAATGTAGGATTTATTGGATGATGTACATAATTTTCCTTTCTAACGTCATCATAGAAGTTCATAGATGTATCATGATCTACAAGAGATCAATTGGTGGGACAATAAGAAGAAAGTGATCCCAAAATAAACATCATGATGTCTTTTATTTTAGAAAGTGAAGGATGAAAGAAAAAAAATACATAGGGATGATACAACCATTACTCATACCATCATTAAAATGGGAAAACATTACAATAGAAATTGTCAATGGTCTTCTAAAGAGATAAAGAAGAAACAATAATATTTGGGTTATGGTGGATCATTTTACAAATACTACAGACTTCATTACAATTAATGGGGACTTATCACTCTATAAATATGAAAGGATATACATTAGAGAAGTGGTGAGGATACATGGAATACCAATATAAGTTATATATGATTGAGACCCAAACATTACCTCTATGTTCTATAAGAGTCTCCCAAATTCTCTAATTACAAATTACAACATTAGCACCGATTATCACTCTAAAACTAGTGGCCAATATTAGTGGACTATTTAGACATCTCTGGAAATGCTGAAAGGATGTATAATTGACTTCAAAGAAGGATGGTACCATCATTTTCATCTGGTTGAGTTCTCACACAATGATAATTTCTGGTCAAGAATCCACATTTCTCCCTATGAATCTCTGTATGGAAAGAGGTGTAGAAACTCTATATGTTTAGATAATGTTGGGGAATGAAATCTTCTAGGTCTCGAAATGGTTAAGGAAATAGTAGAAACGTTAAGAATGTTTAGAAACAGATCAAGGATACTCAATGTCAAAAAAAGTGATATACTCAAAATCATTAATGAGACCTAGATTTTGATGTTGGAAATATGAAATTTCTCAATAAATCTCCATGGAATAAATTCATGAGATTTTGGAATAAGGAAAATATTTGTTTAAGAAGCATCAACCCCCTTGAGATCCTTGATTTCATTGGAGAAATGGATTATCTACTAGCACTCCCACCTAACCTATATCAAGTACAATATGTATTCCATGTATCCCTCTAAGAGAAGTACCTACTAAACTAATCACATGTTCTCAATATAATGATAGTGTCATTAGAGAATGATCTCTCATATGAGGAGTACCCAGTGAAGATATTATATCGTAGATACAATGTTCTATGAAATATGATAATGTACATTGTAAAAGTGTTGTTGAGAGAACAAAAGTTTGAAGAAGCGATGTGGGAACTATATGAAGTGATGAAACAAATGTAACCTATTCTATTTTATTGTTGGTAAAATAAAATTTCTTGGACAAAATTTCTAAAGGGGGAATATTGTAACGACCCTAAAATTTCTAAATAAAATTCCCCTTGCATTTTAATACAAATAATTTTATATGTTAAGGATTTATAAAAAATGAACATATGTAGTTTTTTTATATTATATTAGATTTAAAATACCTTTAAGAATCTTTAAAATTGATAACATAGTCATTTAACAGTGATCATATGATTAGTATAAATATAGGGTTTTGATAAATCCAATTGTCATAGACAAAGGAGGTGATGGTCTCAACTAGTAGTATCATACCCTATGAATCCCATTTATCAAAGATTCTATGGGAGATAATATCTCTATCATTTTTCCTTGACAATTCTCATGATGAGATTCAACAACTAAAGAATGAGAAAAACTGTTTATGAGAGAAGTTCAATCTCAATGTGATCATGACCCAAACCATTTACACTAAAACACCCATGAATGTGTCACCATTGTGTACTATACCCATAAGTAGTTTTCTAGTGTATTAAGGGATATGTATCATGTCCATAACATCTGTTTATGATAGAAGTTCAATCTCATTGAGATCACAACCCAAACCATTTACACTGAACCACCCAATAAAGTGTCACCTCATGTACCATACCCATAAGGTATTTTCTATTGAATTAATGGATATGTATCATGTCCATAATAATATAAATATTTTATTTTATTTTCAATTGAATAATGTTAACTTTTTCTTCTTATCATTACTTTATAAATCATTTTCATTTTTATACCATAAAACACAAATTGTATTATTAATTAGTATTCAATTTCCAAATATATGTTTTTTGATGAATTAATTGATTGTTGAAATAAATAATCAAATACTATTTTTAAATTATTTTTATTAACTATAAATGGTCATATGATTTTTATTAATTCAAATTAAAATTTTATATGGGTTTGAAAAATGTTATTGTAAAAAAACCCAACTTTTCTTAATAAAAGTAAATTTTATTTTAAAATATCATATTCTAACATTTATTAAATTATTTTGTGAAAATTAAAATAATTTTTTTAATCTTAACATTTAAATTATCTAATGGTGAATTTTTCATAATTTTCTGAGTTAGTCAAATTTTCAGCTAAAAATTAAATAATGTATAAAAAGATGATGTGTATTATGACATCATAATGAGACAAAATAGTATTAATAAATAAAATATAGTGTTTAAGATACCAAATATATTTTTTTGTTTAAAATATTTTGAATTTATGTTTATTTGATTATTTTAATGAAGCCTTAATGAATTGTCTAAAACTATTATTATATTTTATGGTTTTAAAAAAATTCTTTGAGTACGATTCAGATTCACATCAGCAATGATATTATATAATTTTTTTTGACCCTTGATTTATAAAATAATAAATACAACACCCCTATGGTAGGAACCATGCCCATAAACCATTGGATTGTATATGGTTTTGTTTAATTTAATATATAGAGTCCAAAACCAAAGTTGGATAAATAATAAAGTATTCCCTACTCATTTCCTATATATAACCACCCATGATCCCATTTTTCTTTATAAAAAATAAATAGAGACAATACATACTCTGATCTATCCTATTTAGAGTCCTCTGTAGGTGCCTCTCTCTCTCTCTCAAGAATCCCCTCCAAATCATTTGTATTTAAACTCATAAGGTAAGGGTTCTTTTCCTACCCTTATTTATTCAAGTACCTACACTATCATATTCCTCTTATCTCTATTTTATAGAATTTGGATATGTTATTACATATCCCAAAAACTACCCTTATGATGTATAAATAATGTGGGACCCAATTCTGTATCAATAATCCATCCCATGAACATTTATACACCGTCATTTTGTTGTTAAAATTTCACCTTGATTTTCCATGCCAAACAATTGTGTAGTGAATACCCACAGTCATTTCCAATCAGGACTGTTCACCTTTATAAACATATAATAATTGAATTGGGAAATACATATTTTTAATAAATATTCCTTGATCATGGAATATATTTTTAGGAAGAATGAATCCATGTTGTATGATCTTTGTGCAACACATTATAATGATAATGAAATGAAAGTGACGTGTGTGCCCTCAATTATATAGCATCCTAATGTATTGGGTAATAGTTAGTCTCATGATACATCATGTTGGGAGGGGGAGTAAACCTAATTACATGATGAGACTATTTCTATCATGATATTTGTCCAGTTAAACATAACCTTTGATTATGATGTAGTGTTTTAAGTTGTTTCCACATTTCCCATGTTTTCTGTATGATTATTAGGTTATATCATGTCTCATTATTCTTGTTTATGATTCAAAATCATTTTATACCCCACTAATATGTATATTTGATAACATTTATTATTATTTTATCTTTATAATAAGTTTTTCCATTACTATGATTTATATCTCACACCTTTCTTATGTATGTTCTGAGGATATCCCTTGTACTTTAAAGTATGAGCATGTTAAGGAAGTTTTCAATAAATATGATGTATTTCTTATTTTAAGATGTTATGTAATGTAACTAATTCGAAAATACACTATACTTCTCAATATTCTATGTTGTATTATGTATTATGTTATGTTATAAATCCTGTATTAATGTGAAATAAATAAAATTTCTTTCATATCTACTTGGTCGTGGAATCATGAATCCCTAGTAAGATTGCCTCATGTATCAAGCTAGTAGTAATGAACTCTATGAACCACAAGCTCACCCTAAACATCATATATTTAGAAATACTTCATAAACTCTTGAATATCAATTCCCTGAAATAGTTAAACCATTTTTCTTTTGATGCCCTCTTCTTTAACAAATTCAAGCATATCATAGGACCAGATATTTCGGGCCTGATAAGAGACCCATGGAATAGAAAATAAAATGTTTCATCCATAAATTAAGCAGTCATTACTATCATTCCCAATGTCTATAAATACTATCTAGTATCTTATTTTAATCCAATATGTCAATTCAAGTTATCCTACAAAATATTCTCAATTATTCTATTAAAGTGGTTGTGCTTTGGTTCCCTTCCATTATCTTAGAAAAAAAAGAGATTTTGTCCCCAACAAGATTATTTCAAGAATTAAAATTATTTCTAATGAAACCATTCATTACATGAAAACCATCATTACATCCAGAAAGGGTATCTTGTTCTAGAAACTAGATCAATAAATAATAATTTGACTGACTAGAGTGGACCTTCCTCAGGATTGCACTAATCAAGATTGGAATACTCTCTATATGGGTTGATGTGGTTATTCAATGTGTCTCTTCTATCACCTTAAAAATCCATATCAATCATAGAATAATGTAAGGATACTCTCCCACTAGGGGCATTCCCAGTGGAGGCCCCTTCCCCCTTCCCTATTTATTTTAATGGACGATTTCTTTTCTATTATAATTTCAATTAAAATGATGGATAATCTCATCCATGGGGTGAAGGCCAGTATCTAGGGTCCTCCAATCTCTCACATCCTCTTCATTGATGAATGTATACTCTTCTATAGATCCAAATTGGATTAATTCAAGTATATATGCCTTATAATTTTCCTTTATGAGAAAGCATTGGGGTAAGTAGCCAATCTCTCTATAAAAATATCCCTCCACATTGTAATTTCCACTTGTAGGGAGAAAACCCTCAACATGTGTTTGGTATTCAAATGGTCAAAAAACACCAAAAATATCTCAGTCTTCATAAGATATTTAGATGCTAAAAGGTGGTATTCTCAAGAATCCATGAATGATTGAAAAAACAATCTGAGGATTGTAATTAAAAAAGGTTTCCAAAGGAGGAAAACAAATTCAAATTAAGGAATCCATATATTCCATCCCCTCTTATTTTATATCAATCTTAATATTCCCTAAAATAATCCTCAAAAAAAATCATGCATGTCACAGAAACATATGTGGGGGTGAGGGCTCAACAACAAGGGAAACAATATTCAATGGATATCAGGGGATAAGATCTGGAATCCCAAAAAAAATTGGTGAATGGGGTTCATGTATATGTGTCTCTCCAATTATGCATCTTGTTAGGTTTATTATTCCCCCTCCATAGCTTCTTCTAGTATAGCGTGTATGGTTCACATGAGTTCCTCCTTAGGGGGGTCACTATAGAATAGGTGATAGATAATTTGTAAATTTTTTGAAAGACCTGTGGTTAGTTGATGCTAATAGAAACAATGAAACTTACCACACCCCTGATGGCCTAGAATATGAAATTTTCCTCTATTTACAAAATGTGGCCCATAATTGTAACTCCCCAACACCAGAATCCCAGATCTGGTGTATTATTTTAATAAATTGGAATGATTACAAGGAATCAAGTCCCTAAGGACTGATTATTTTAGTATTCATGGATAATATATTACATACAAGAATGTTACATTAAATATTGAATCATAAAATAAAACATAATTAATTCATTTAGAACGCCATTATTCCTCTAGATTAGCCCTACGTATCAAACATAATACACTTCTTGGAATCCTAGTAGAAAAAACATAATAAATGGGTGATCTCAGATGCTCAGTAAGGGTAAATAATTTAGCGGAAGCTATAAACTTTTAAGTCAATATGTGTAATAAAAACAACATCCTTTTTAAATATAATCTTTCACATAATATGGAAAAAATAAATCAAACATTTCCATATAAACATGTACATGGATATTCTACTTGTCTAATAATCACATTTAATAATTAATTTTATAATGAGGGAATGCCTAACAGTGGACATCATTACCATATAGTCAAGGCCCCGTTCCAAGAATACAAATATTTTTTTTCAAGTCCTTGTACCAAAACACTAGTCTGTCTCCTGAGACCTACTGATGCATCAAGGGGATATAGTGGGCCCCACCCTTCACCTACTAAGTCCATTGTATTACTCATATGAATATTTTGAAACACAACATAAACATGTGTATTAAAACTAGTATACGAAATGTCAATAATTCAACCATAAATAATGAAGGGTATAAAAAACACATCTGCATTAAATCATATAATAACTCATTCAATGAAATAAGGAAGATTTTATTATATTAAGTCAACCTTAATCAAGAGTAATATCCAGTAAATAATGTTGACTTGGTTGAAAATGATCTATAAAACTTTTTGACAGAAATGTCCCTTTTTGTGAAATCATTTAAAAGTAACACATTTATAAAGTCATTTAAAAGATATTTTTGAATCAAAGTGACCCATAACACTTTGAAACTATTTAAATGAATTAACATTTTAAAATAATCATTTCCATATATGTATACCCTTAAAACCTTTTTGAAGACATGGACATTATTGAGAAAGATTTTGAAGAATAAATATTTAAAACACTTAAAATGAGATTTTAGTTAAAGAGTTCCTTAAAAGAATATTTTTTAAATGTATTTTATGTGATTTGGACATGGATAATAAATATTTTCTAGAAAATACTTAAACATAAACAATCATGGATAATAATGAGATTGAGGAATTAACCCTTACCTTGCACTTTCCTTTAGTCGAGGGTATGTTTAACCTCAAGTATAATGACCATAGTATATTATTAAATTATACTAGAACCATACTCATATTTATTATATCATATATGATTCATTTATTACTTTATAATACCCATTTAATAATTATTTCTATGTTAAATTAATATTTCGAGTAATAATCCATTTCTTTATCGTAACTGTTTTAACTTGTTATTCTTGATCATATCATTTAGGTCATGATATAAATACTTCCAGAATATAAAACATTATTTGTATATAATATATATTTAAAATATAAATATGTATAATTGATAGATATATGAAATGTAATACACCGTTTATGCAGATGGTAGGTTGTACATACACATAAACGATGTTTCCATTTTCATTTCGTATTGAATGGAAATAAGTGAAAAAGATATATATAAGTACAAAAATATATACATACATATATATATATATCCATTGGAATTATTATTTCATATATTACATACTTAAAAAATATATATATTTTTATAATCATCGTTGAGTGGTGAACCTGGAAATTAATCTCATCGCATCATGGAGACGGTAAGTCATACGTACACACGAGCGATGATATCATTTCCTTAATGATAAAAAGGTGTTGAATTGGATGGTATATTAATTTTATAGAGAAATTAGCATGTTATTTTAATTATTTATATACATATTACTCATCATTATATCCATCCAAATATCATAATGTTGAATAACAAATTACACCACGGTGTGGAGACGGTAAGCCGTACGTACGCACATATGCTGACATTATAATTCATAGGATAGATAGAATAATGAGTGTAGTTGTAACATATTTATAATAACATCACAGTATGATTAAGGTACTGGAGTTAATATTTTGGAAAGCAAAACAACAATTAAAGAAAAAGTGTAAGAATAAAATAACTTTGAAAGAGGTGATAAAATAACAACCTCTTCTTTTAGTGTTTCTTTTTTACTTCAAAAAAAGGTCTCCTTTGGTTTGCTTTATTCTCAAGGGAAGGCCTCTAGGTCAAATTTTGAGAAGTTGGGAATATATTTGGGTAGGTTTTGGCCAAGCCAAATTGATTTGGAGGTGTGATTTTGAAAGAATGGAAAGTACCCTTTTATAAGAGAGGTGAGGGTCACTTTAGGAAATGTTTGAAATATTATTTTATTATAAAATAATTTTCTGTTTCTAATGGCTCCAAATTGATTTATTTCGAAGATATGGTGTGTATGGGTCGAAATATACTCAAACAATAGGTTTTAGACAAGTATAGGTCACTATATTAACCATATCTTTTAGATTTTACTCTTAGTTAAATAGTTTAACTTTTATCATTCCTCTTGTATTATTATATTAAATGGTTAATAAACTTACTGAAAAATCCTAGAGAAACTAAAGTGGTTAAATAATGACACATATATCATTATATAAGTTCTTTGTCTGAATCATATATTTTTATGATTATTATATCATTTAATAATATAGTATTTGTTTTAAAAACTCATTTATGTCAATTTTGACATTATTTGGTATTTGGTTTTTGGAAAATAATAAAAAATTTATTACATTGAAAAAATATATTAAATTAACCCTAAAATGTCATATTCACCTAGAAAATTGTTGGATTTCATCAAAAGTCTCAATTTACATTTATTTTAATATTAATAATATCAATTATTTTAATCTTTAATTAATAAGTTAACTACTGCATCATCACTGTGTCACCAATAAATTTAATTAGTTAACGTCTAAAAATTATAAATAAAATACCATGATGTTGGAAATATTTTTATCTTTTTATGAATATTTATAGTAGAATTTATCTTATGTATAACCCTATATTAAAAATGGTTTAGTTATTAAACTTTGAATTTAACACTTTTAACTCTTCTTTAAATAAAATAATAATAAATTCCCTAATCTAATACATGTAGAAAAAAAGGATAATATTTCCTTATTAAGGTTTATTTTGGTCTAATTACTTATCCAATATAATTAGTACATGTGTTAGGGTAACTATAATATCATTTTTACCTCTAATTAAACTATTTACTTGTAAATGTGGAAAATAAAATTCAAAAGTTATTATCCACCAAAAATTAGTTTCATCCTATTGAAACAAATTTTTCTTAATAATGTCAATAATTTATCTTGGATTTTTTAAATTCAATTCCCAGAATTTGTAAAATTACATTTTATGCAAATTTTCAAATGTGCCTAGAAGGTGGGTAAAAGACGTTAAAATTTTCCATAAACTTTTATACATATATTCTTATTATAAAATGACTATAGTGAATAACATTGAAATAATATAGATATTATGTATATATTTTAACATTAAAATAAATTTAAATAGAAATAATAATTATTTAAATAAAAGGTCGTTTTAATCAGTGACAAAGTGTTTTCACTATTCATCAAAAAATGAAAGTTTTCAAAAAAATACCAAAAATTCACCATAAAATAATTTGGATATTAAAAATACATAAATGATGTCTATTTTACCATATTAAGAAAATATAATTCACATTAATTAATTTAAAATTAATTTCCATTGTCAAAACCAGAAAGTGGGTTTTTAGGAATTAAAAACTATCAAAAGAATGACATGTGTTTATGTACAATTTAAATGTGAAGTTACATCCAATGACCTATATTATATTAAATAAAAAAAAGTATAATCTTATTATATATTAAAACTACTTCAATGCATAATTTAACACTATATATTATTTTGATTAAAAAAGTTGTTTTCAATTAAGATTTAGTATTTTTCACTATTCATAAAAATTTGAAAGATATCACAAAAGTATAAAAAATTTATCCAAACTAAATTTTTATGACCCTATCCTAAAGAATAATTTTATTTTGTCAAATATAATATATAAAAGTGTCAAATATAAGATTTAAAAAGGGTTCTCCATTAAAAGGCGGTAAAATTGCATTTTCTAAAAAATAATTCCTTTATACAAATAATTTAATTTGTTCATATATTATGTCCAAGAAACAAATAATATGGATGTTACAATTATATATAATATATAAAATTCAAATTTTAGTTAATAATATTCATAACCACTTTTGAATGGCTAGTTTGGTATGTCGTGGTGTGCTCAAACTCGGTGTTGCGTGTAGGGAAAACTATTGAATTACTTTAAAGATATAACTTACTTTGAAATCCTAGGGTGTTAAATTCTCCCCTACTTCAATAAATTTTTTCCTCACAATTTGAAAATTTTCTTTGAAAATAAAATCTTAAAAATAGAAAATACCTTTGGGGAAAACCCACATCAAAAATTGGGTTAATATAATTTATTCTTAATAAGAGGGAAAAGGAAATGAAAAAGTCACCATCAAATTATGATCTCAATTTGCAGAACATTGGTGGAAATTAGAAACACCTAATTGTAGGGAAAACATAAATATTTATAGGGTGTTTTTGTGGTCATCAATCACAAATAAGTGTAAAATTGAAAGCCTCAACGCCATCACTCTATGATGATTTAAAATATCATGGGTTCAAAACAACATAAGGTATTATAATAACACATTTTTGGTTTTAATATCCCTTCCCTATAGTTTAAGAATTATTTTCTTCATAGAATAAGAGATAAAAAATATATATAACAAGTAGAGTTTCATCATTCAACTAATTTCTACCACAAACTCATCTTGCACTCCAAAAGATAATAGAATTCAAAAATATTCTATTTATCCTAATCATATAGGGTTTTAAAAATAATGAATTTATAATTCATCCCTCATAATATTTAAAAAAACTAAATTATAAAAACTAGGACATCACATAGGCCAGTGGTTGGTGATGCACCCTTATCACCCTTCAGTTGCGGGTTAAATTCTTGCTGCCTTGCCGGACCCAATGGGTTGTCGCCCGACCTCTGGGTTGTCCTTTTTATAACAATCCAAAAATAATCATAAGAATGTTTTTAACCATAAACAATAGAATCCAATTTCCAACATAATTCATTCCAACCATTAGACTTATCCAAACTACTTTTGTCCAAACTCATAGTCTAAAATTTATAAATAAGGTAAATATAATGAAGATCTATTTTTCCACATAATAACATGTGAATACCTTAATCATGTATTCTTTTAAAACATGGTAATTCCCTAAATTACCATAAAACCATGTTTAATATGATTGTGCTCCCTTATTACTTATAGAATAATGAATATACTTTTTAAATCCAAAATTGCTGTAAACTCCAACAATGATGGAATAAAAAAACAATTAATTAGTTCCAAGGAAGTCAATAATATCCAATATACAATATCCAACTCAATTATATATTATTCCAAAATCAGTAGCTCGGTTTCAGAAACATTTTAAGGGTTATATTTACCACAACCATATATTTTCCAAAATGTTTAACTTGAAACTATGTCACTATACTTGGTACCATAAAATCTAAAATCCTTAATGAAAATTTACTGCAGTAAAATCCTTATATACTTTAAAAGTCTTATAACTTGTACTCAAATGACACAATTATTTAATAACATCTTAAAAACACTAATCATTCCTCTTCATCTCCAGTAGTATCATAACTTGATTATTATCCAATATTATTATTTGGGTTATACTCTGATGATTGGGACATTGATTTGTGTAGTATCCCAACTCTTTAAAGATGGAACATTGTACATTTGAAACCTTTTTATTACCCTTCCAATCAAAATCTTGGTGTCCTTTTTTTCTAAACTTATAAAAAACTCCCATTCCTTTTAAGTACTTCCCATGGTGATTCTTTCCACAGTTATCACATAGGGAAAATCCTTTTTTCCCTTCTTCTGTTTATCCAACTTTCTCTCTACCATCTGCTTCACCTTTGGCTTCCTTTCAAAGCCATACGACTCCTAGAATTATTTATTTACATTATTAACACATGATACTATTTCATCATATGATGAGAATGCATGGAAGACTATTTCCCTTATAAATATTGGCTTAATACCATGAATGATGTGATCTTTCTTCCTCTTTGGATCATTTATTTTGATATAGTTCTCATTCTTTCTTCTGGGTGCCATTTCTAAGGGGAGAAATACACTAGCATAGATCATATCATAATTTATAATCCAAAAACTATAAAAATTCTCAACATTAATTAAATATTTTCACACATCTTGTATCATAATCAAAAAATGGTTTCTTTGCTGACACATTTACACATAAATAATTCATAATGGTTTGTGAAAAAAATGTGAATTATCATAGACATATCCCCTGGGACTGTCGTAACCAAGAGTGCAGCAAGTCCCATTGTCGTGTAACAGTATACCCTAGGTCAAGCCTGAAACACCTTTTCATAGTTTTCACTCCTAGTTACATTTGTGCCAGAGCCACCTCTACCGGTTCATATCCATATTGGGATGTATTTCTTGGAAAATTCACAAAATCTCTACATTAACAAAATTCTAGGATGTTATTCTATACTAATCCTCAAAGTCTATCTTAGGGTAATGTTCTCTAATAAGAGATTTTTTAAATCTAGTTTCTATGTTTTTTAAAAAACTTCCTTTGATACCAACAGTAATGCCAAGACACCATAATCTTAGAGGCGGTGCATTATTTTAATGCATTGGCATGATTTCAAGAAATCAAGTCCCTAAGGACTGATCAATTTAGTAGTCTTGAAAAATAGATTAAAAACATGAATGTTACATTACACATTCAAACAAAAAACACAAAATAAATAATTCATTTATAATTCCATTATTCCCCAAGCTTAACCCTGCATATCAAACATAATACACTTCTTGGAATCCTATGAGAACAAAACATAAGAAAGGGGTGAGCTCAGATGCTCAGTAAGGGAAAATAATTTGGTGAAAGATATTAACTTTTATGTAAAGATGTGTAATAAAAACAAAAGACGTTTTAAACATAATCTTGAACATAATATGGAGAAAATAAATCAAACATTACCATATAAACATGCACATGCATATTATACTAGTCGAATAATCACGTGTAAAAATTAATTTCATAATGAGGGAATGAATAACGTCAGACATAATTACCACATAGTCAAGCCCTCGTGCCAATAATACAAATAATTTTTTTCAAGGCCTTCTTCCAAGACACTAGTTTGTCTCATGAGACCTATCGATGCATAGAGGGGCTATAGCAGGCTTCACCCATCACTTACTATGTCTACTGCATTCCTCATAAGAAAACATTGAAACATAACATAAACATTCATATTAAAACTCGCATAAAAATGTCAATACTTCAACCACAAACCATGAAGGGTATAAAAATAACACATCCATAATCAAAAATATCATAACTTATTTGATACAATATGGAATATTGTATTATAATTAATCAACATTAATCAAGAATATTATCTAGTAAATAATGTTGACATAGTAGAAGATGATCCGTAAATATTTTTGAGAAAATATCCCTTCTATGAAATCATTTAAAAGTCAAAAATTTATAAAGGATGTAATTTAAAAGAGATTTATGGATAAAAACATCCCATTCCACTTTGAAACTTTTGAATATAATTAACATTTTAAAACAATCTTGTCTATATAATTAAATCACTAAAACCATTTTGAAAACATGGACATTAATGAGAAAGATTAAGAAGAATAAATATTTAAAACATTTAAAATTATGTTTTAGTTAAAGATTTCTTTAAAAGAATAATTTTGAAATGTATTCTATGAAACATTGACATAGCTAATAAATATGTCCCGGAATATACTTATATATAAACAATCTCGGATAAAAAGGAGATTGAATAATTAACTCTTACCTTGCACTTTCCTTTGGTCGAGGGTATGATTAACCTCACTTATACTGATCATAGTATGTTATTAAATAGTACCAGAACCATTTTCATATTTTTTATATCTTATATGATTCATTTATGACTTTATACAACCCATTTAATAATGATTTCCATGTTAAATTATCATTTCAGATAATAATTTCTTTCTTTATCGTACATGTTTTAACTTGTTATTATTGATCGTATCACTTAGATCATGATTTAAATACATCAATAATATAAAAAATTATTTATATATAATATATATTTATAATATAAATATGTATAATATACATATATATAAAATAGAAAACACTTTTTATGGAGATGGTAGGTCATACGTATGCATAAACGATGTTTCTATTTTCATGTTGTATTTAACGAGAGTAAGTGAATAATATATATGTAAATATATATATATATATATATATATATTGGTAGAATTATTTTTTCATATATTAAATATTTATTAATAATATATATTTTTATAGTCATCGTTGAATGGTGAACCAGGAAATGAATCTCATCGCGTTGTAGAGACGATAAGTCGTACGTACACACGAGTGATGATATCATTTCCTTAATGGTTAAAAGGTGTGGAATAGGATGGTATATTTATAGTATAGAGAAATTATAATGGTAATTTCATTATTTATATAAATATTTCTCATAATTATATCAATCCAAATAACATAGTGTTGAATAACAAATTACACCACGACGTAGAGACAGTAAGTGGTACGTACGCACACATGGTGACATTATCACTCATAGGATGGATAGAATAATAAGTATGGTTGTACCATATTTATAAAAACTTCAGATTATGTAGAAGGTTCTGGATTTATTATTTTGGTTTGGAAATAACAAAGAAAAAGAAAGTGGAAGAAGAAAATAACATTGAAAGAGGTGATAAAATAATTACCTCTTCTTTGGGTGTTTCCTTTTGATTTGAACAAAAGGGCTCCATAGGTTGGCTTTCTACTCAAGGTAAAGACTCTAGAATGATGTGAGGGAAGTTGGGAGGAGATTTTGGGTAGGGGATGGCGATCTAAATGGCTTTGGAGGTGTTATTTTGAGAGAAGGGGAAGTACCCTTTTATAATAGAGGTGGGGGTCACTTTAAGAAAGTTTGAAATATTATTTAATTATTAATTAATTTTCGGTTTATAATTGCTCAAAATTGATTTATTTAGAATATAAAGTTGGTATGGATCTAAATAATTTCAAAAAATAGGTTTTAGGAACGATTAGGTCACCATATTAACCTTATCATTTACATTTAACTCTTAGTTAAATAGTATAACTTTTACCTTGTAAATTGTATTTTTATATTAAATGGTTAATAAACATACTATAAAAAACCAAGAGAACCTAAAGTGATTCTTAATGACATATAGATCATTATATAAGACTATTATCAAAAAATTTAATTTTTATGATTATTATACCATTTAATAATATAGTATTTTTTTTAATAACTCATTTATGTCAATTTTGAAACTATTGGGTATTTGGTTTTTTTTGAAAGTCATAAAAAGTATATTTCTTAGAAAAAAATATATTAAATCAACCCTAAAAAGTCATATTATCGTATAAAATTCATGGATGTCATCAAAAGTATTAATTAACATTGATCTTTATATTTATAATATCAATTATTTTAATCTTTCATTAATAAGGTAATTACTCCATTATAATTTTGTCATAAATAAATTTAGTTATTTAATTTAAAAAAACTATAAATAAAATACTATGATGTAGGAAATATGTTTTTCCTTATAATGAATATTTATAGTAGAATTTATCTTATGTATAAACCTATATTAAAAAAAATTATTTATTAAACAATGAATTTAACACTTTTAACTCTTCATTAAAAAAATAATAATAAATTTTATAATCTAATACAAGTGGACCAAAAGGGTAATATTTTATTCATGAGGTTGATTTTAGTCAAAATACAATTATCAAATATAATTAGGACATGTGTTAGGGTAATTATAATATCATTTTTACCTTTAATTGCATTATTTACTTTTAACCGTGGAAAATAAAATTCAAAAGTTATTATTCACCAAAAATTATTTTCATCCTATTGAATCTCATATTACTTACTAATGTCAATCATATCTCTCTTATTTTTGAAATTCAATTCACATAAGTTGTAAAATTACATTTTATGCAAATTTGCAAATGTGCCTAGAAGGTGGGTAAAATACGTTAATAATTCAATAAAATTTTATCCATATATTCTTATTATAAAATGACTACAATGAATTACATTAAACTAATATATATATATTGTATATTTTTTGAATTTAAAATAAATTTAAATAAATATACTAATAATTTAAATAAAATTTGGTTTTAAACAATAACACAGTGTTTTTCACTATTAATCAAAAATTAAATGTTTTCAGAAAAATACCAAAAATTCACCCAAAGATAATTTTGATATTACAAATCCATAAATGATGTCCATTTTACAAAATTCAAAACATATGAGTTACATTAATTAATTTAAAATTAATTCTCGTTGTTAAAACCAGAAAGTTGTTTTTAAGAATTAAAAATTATCAAATGATTGGCATGTGTCTATATACAATTTAAATTTGAAATTACATCCAATGACCTATATTATATTAAATTATAGAAATATAATATAATTATACTTTAAAACCACTCAAATTCATAATTTTACACTATAAATTATTTTTATTAAAAATGTTGTTTTCAATTAAAATTTAGTATTTTTCATTGTTCGTCAAAATGTGAAAGTTGTGTGAAAAGTTTAAAAAAATTATCCAAACTAAATTTTTATGTCCCACTTCTAAATAAGAATATTATTTTGTAAAATCAAATATATAAAATTTTCAAATATGAGATTTAAAAAGGGTTCACCATTAAAAGGCGATAAAATTGCATTTTTTGAAAAATACTTCCTTTATCTGAAACATTGAATTGGTTTTTATATTATGTCTATGAAACACATAATATGGATGTTAAAATTATATGGAATATATAAAATTAAAATTTCAGTTAATACTATTTATAACCACTTTTGAATGAGTAGTTTGGTAAGTCGTAGTGTGCTCAAACTCGGTGTTGTGTGTAGCACAAACTATTTAATTACTTTAAAGAGATAACATACTATGAAATCCTTGGGTGTTACAACAATGGTTGTTGCACTAAGAGAATATTGTCCTAGATTATGGATATAGAGAGGAATATTATCTGGAGATTCCTAACATTGAGAGATATGGGTCCGGATCACCTTTGTTGGAGTAGGGAATAACATGCACCAATATTGTAAAATCTAGTCATTATCTTGAAATTAGTGCATCAGTTTTAAAGGCCAGTATTCTTTGGAAAACCATTTAAAATCTCACAATCCCACCCAATGAAAGTTATTTTTGGTAGCAATCCTACTTCAAAAGCCACTTCCTTATATATAGTTCCATTCCTTTCATCATGAAAAAGAGAAACCAATGTCTTCAATATGCATGACCCTGGATGAATACTATATGCATGCCATCTTTCACTATTCCAAAACTATGGACATCTAGAACGCCTAAAATCCTAACATTGATCACCTCTTATAAATATCCCCTATATTTATTTCTATTCTCACAAAATGGTCATAAATTCTCCTCAATGAGGACCTGAGTTCCATTTTCACCACAGAGTGGATTATTGGGTAAGGAGGGATGACATTATCATTAACTAGGTTTTAAAACCACGAACTTATTTTATCGATCATTCTACCAACTGGTTATCCATGTCGAGCCATAATGATCATTATCTTGATTACCATATGGTCATGATTGATCAACTCACATAAAAACCATTCATAATAGAAATCCAATAAATTAATGTCGACACATCACCCTTATACAAATGCATCACTAGTTTTTTTGTAGTTTTCCAAGACTCTTCTAGAATGATCATTGTTGAAATAAAACAATATTTCAAGGTTTAATTCTCACCAGTAGTGATTAAAGCACAAGAAATCATAATTGGAATGGAATTATTTGCTGATCATGGGTGGGATTATATCACCCTTGATTAAAACTCCTTCAAAATAATTAATTCTATATCTTCTTTGGAGGCAAGATGCTAGTTGTTGGTTCTACTAGTCTTGAAGATCATTTCCCTATAGCATTGCTTCTCGTTTTCAAATGCCTTTTTACCAAAGGGAAGTGTAATAAAGTGGATCATTTTTTGGCTACCATGATTATTATAGATGACATCTGGTCGTATTTTCCCTAGTTGGCTAACATAGCTTGGATTACATGATCTATGATATCTTTATATATGAGTCCTCTTTTCTCCTCAAAAAATAATAGATAAGGTAGTTGTTGTAAAATATGAAACCCTATATCATTCATAGAACATAACTAGATTAAAAAATCAAATTGGAATAAAAATATTATAGAAAATTATAATGAAATAATAACAGTATATTAAAATATCATTTTAATTCAAAATTTTCATAAAATGTTTTTTATTGATGTGATGCTTAAAATTAATTAAAATAATTACAATCCAATATAAAAAACACTTATAACATGATTTTTTCAACAATAACCCAACTTAGAAATCTTGTGCCTATAATAAAACTAATTATTTTTTTAGTAATAATACATAAAAATTAAAAAAAATTATAATTTTCATAAGATAAATTATACTGTTAATTAAAAAATATTGTAATGATTCCCCACTATTACGGGTGAGTGGTAAGGGTTGGGGGAGGTAGGTAGGGTTGTGGGGTAAGTCTTAAGCTTGCCTATTTAGAGTGATTTTAATCCTTTCTTTGTGTTCCATTAAAGGGAATGTAACTAACCTATTACTAAATTTATCAATGATGTGATCAGTTATTCTATTAATAATTTTATTGTAGATTATATTGTAAATTTTATATTAATTATTAATTATTACTTGTATTATGAATTGTTAAATATTTTTTTTTAATAATCTGTATAAATTATACAGATTATAAATGATTATGTTAAAGATATTTTAAATTATTAATTATTATTCTGTACATAAATTATTGTTAATAATTATATAATTAAACTAAAATGACATTTTTATATTCAGTGCATGCACTTTGATTCATACCGGGCACATCATTTGTCATATTGAAGTGTAGTAGATTCTAACCCATCATGAATAAATTATGGACCGTTAACCTAAATATTAAAAACAATCTAAGCTCTTTATCTTAGTTTTAATAACATGAAATGAATTTTAAAATAAAATGACTCTATAATATTGAAAATACATAGTTGGAGTCATACCATCCACAAAATATATTAGATTAATTTGTCGTCAATTCCTATACATTACAAATGAATTATGTCCATCTTTCATTAATCATTAAATAAATCGATTCTTGTTTACTATATTTTGAAAATGTGATGATCATTTTAATCTAAAATTACACATTTATATTAAAAACTCAAAATTTGAGTCCTACCAATGACATCATGTGTCATATTGATGTGTGTTTGATTCTTATATATCAAATATTAATTATCGATCATTCTCCTAATGTTTTAAAAAACATGAATTGTTTTCCCGTTTATTCCTATGTGGTGCACATTTTAGACTAAAATGTCACTTTTTTATTGAAACTACACTCCTTGTGTCAAACTGAAAAAATGTTGTGTTAAATTGGATTGAATTTGATTCCTAGTCATCACAAATGAATAATTGATCATTTACCTAATGTTTAAAAATGCAATGATCTCATTCCTTCACTTTCGTCAATGTGATACATGTTTTAAGATAAAATGACACTTCCAAATTGAAAACATGAACTTGGAGTCATAACAATCACTTCCTATGCTAGATTAAAATGTGGATGATTCTAATATGTCACAAATGAATTAGGTATCATTATCTTAAATTTAAAAAAAATGAAAATCAGCTACCTAATTTTGACAATGTGACATCTGTTTTAATCGAAAATTCCATTTTTATATTTAAAACACACACATTAAGTCATATTGACCACATCATGCATCATATTATCGTGTGGTAGATAATTATACCTCAAAAATGAATAATAGATCATTTTCCTAATTTTTTTCAAAAAATTAGTGATATTTCATGATTTTGGCCATGTGATAAACATTTTAAACTAAAATTACACTTCTATATTGAAAATACAAACTTTGCGTCATACTGACCACATTGTGTTTCAGATTGATGTGTTTTTGATTCCTATAAAAAGACAGTTAAATATGGATCATTTTATTAAATTTTAATATTAATAGGATATCATTTAATTTTTTTTCTATGTGATGTATGTTTTAAAACAAAAATGAACCTTTTAAATTTAAAATACACACTGGGAGTCATATCGACCACACCATGTTTCAAATTAACATGTGGTCAATTCCAAGATGTTTTAAATACATTGTGGAAAGTTTTCATGAATTTTGAAAATAATTAAACTTCATTTTCTATGTTTTGGCGATGTAACATGAATACAAACTAAAATGATAGTTTAATATTGAAAACACACCCTTCAATTCCTACATGTTGCATCAGGTGTCAAATTAATGTGTGGTAAATTCCTCTTTATAAAAATGAATTTTAAATTGTTTTAATAATGTTATAAATGAATATGAGGTTTTTTTATACAGTTTTTCTATGTGACAAGTGTTTTAAACTAAAATTAAAATTTTATATTTTAAACATGCACCTTGAGTCATATCAGCCACATCGTGCGTTGGATTTTCATGCAGTCGATTTTCTGAAAAACTAAAATGAATTATGTATCCATTTCCTAAAGTTTGAAATCAATATGCTCTTGTTTTATTGGTTTTTTCAATGTGATAAATATTTAAAAAAAATAAACCTTTATATTGAACACATCCACATTCATTCATACTGGCCATAACTTCTGTTTGATTAACGTGCAGTTGATTCTTACACATCACACATGAATTATGGATCATTTTACTAAATTTTTGAAAATAACTAGTGTTTTTGTATTGGTTTAGTATATGTGATACATATTTTAAACTAAAATGAAACATTATATTGAAAACACACACTTTGAGTCTTACTAAGCACATCATTTTTAGATTGATCCATGCTATATTCCTTCATGTCACAAATGAAATTTTTGATTATTTACCAAATGGTTGATAAAAATATGATATCATTTTAATTGTTTTCTAGTTAAATGTTTACATTAACTAAAACAACACTTTTATATTAAAAACACACTTTTTGAGTCATACTGACCACATCGTGTGTCAGATTGGCATTAAGTCAATTCTTATATATCTTATATAAATTTAAACCATTTTTCTAATGTTTGAAGACAATATGTTATTTTTTCTAATTTTTCCTTTGGGACTTTATTTTTTAAAAAAAATGAAACTTTCATATTGAAACTATGCAGTTTGAGTCATATTGATCAAAGATTCAGTTAGATTGATGTGAGGTCACTTACTACACCTAAAAATTTAATTACCAATAATTCTCATTATGATTAAAAAAAAGTTATGATTTTTTTCCTATGTTTGGTAGTGTGACATATTTTTTTAAGTAATATAGAACATTTATATTAAAACCCCACATTTAGAGTCATATCAACCACATCATGTGTTGGATTGATGTGAGATTGATTATTATATTCCAAAAATGTATTATGGATCATTTAACTAATGATTCATTACAATCTGGTTTCACTTTATTAGTTTTGGCCTTGTAACATTATTTTTACAATAATATGACAACGGAAAATACCCACGTTGAGTTATACTGACCACATCATGTGCCATATTTACTTGAATTCTGTTCCTATATCTCAAAAATGATTTTTCAATCATCTTCCTGATGATTAAAAAATCACATAATTATTTATTAGTTTTCCTATGTTAAACACACTTTAAACTAAAATAATTGTATTGTATTTAAAATATACACTTTTATTCATACTATCAACATCACGTGTATGAATGGATTTATTTTAATTACTACATGTTACACATGAATTATAAACCATTTTCCTATGTTTTAAAAATAATTCAATTTTTTATATTTGTTTCCCCATGTGATATAAGGTTTAAAATAAAGTGGAAATTATATTAAAAATAGGCACTTCTATTATTATTTACAGCATCATGTGTCAAATTGATGTGTGGTCGATTCATAAATGTAATAAATGAGATTTGGATAGTTTTATTAAATTTTGAGGACATTATGATCTCACATTCTTGGTTTTGGATATATATAGTGCTCTTTAAACTTATAAGACACTTTCATATTGTAAATACACACTTTGATTCATACAGACCACATTGTGTTTTAGATTGAAATAACATCGATTACTATATGTATAAAATAAAATAGGAATCATTTTCAAAATGTTTGAAGACAAATTGATCTTGTATTCCCTGTTTTGTCTATGGGATATGTGTTTTGAACAAAAATCAAACTCTTATAATGAAAACGTTCACTTTTAGTCCCACTGATAACATTTTGTCATAGATTAATGTGAGGTCTATTCTGAAACATCAAAAAAAATTATGTATAATTTTCTTAATGTTTGAAAACAATATAATCTTATTTTATCTATTTTGGTTGTGTCACACCTATTTTTAACTAAAATTAATCTTTTATAATAAAACATACACTTTGAGTCATACCTTCTATATCATGTGATGGATTTATGTAAATTCTATTATTACATTTAAAAATAAATTATGGAACAGTTTCATAAATATTTATGATAATATGAGCTTGTTTTCTCAGTTATGGATATGTGAAATGTTTCCTAAACTAATTTCACACTTGAAAACACACGCTTTGAGTAATATCAGACACATCGTGTGTCAAATTAATATTAAATCAATTCCTATACATTGAAAATTATTTATAGATCATTTTATTAATGATTAAAACAATAAGAGGTCATTTTCAGGTTTTCTTCAATGTGATGTGAATTTTAACCTAAAACAACACTTTAATATTGAAAACATGCACTTCCCATAATATTTTCCAAATCATGTTTCATATTGATGTGTGGTCTATTACTACAAGTCACATATTAATTATGGATCATTTTTAGGGTTTGAAAACAATTGGAGTTCATTTTTATGGTTTTGGCATGGTGAAACGTGTGGTAAACTAAAAAATAATTTTATATTGAAAGCACACACTTTGAGTCATATCGGCTACATTATTTTTTTACATTGATGTGTGTTCAATTATTAATCACCAATATTTAATTATATATCATTTTCATAAATTATGAAGATAATATTATTTCTTTTTCTTTGTTTTTTATACATGATACCTTTTTTAAACAAAAAATAAATCTTTCACTATAAGAAATACACAAAATGTGTAATAGGAACCATGTCATGTGTCAGATTAATGCACAATCAATTTTTGTATGTCAAAAATTAATTATAGATTGTTGTGATAATGTTTGAAAACAATTTGAGGTTTTTATATAGTTTTTAAGATCTGATATGTGTTTTAAATTAAAATCACATGGTTATAATATAAACATGAACTTAGAATCATTATGGTAAAATTATGTATCTTAATATGTGGTTAATTCCAACACATCAAAATGAATTATGGATTATTTCCTAAAAGTTTTAGGGTATTCCATGCTTGTTTTCTCAATTATGTCTATGTGATGTTTTTTAGAGTAAAGTGATACCTTTAATGTGAAGACATGACCCTTGAGTCATACAAATAGAATCATGTTCCGGATTTATGTGAAATATATTTTAATACATATAACAAGTATTATGGATAATTTTCTTAATGTTTGAAAATAATATGAGTTTAATTTCTTGATATTGATAAAGTGATGCACATTTTAAACTTAAATGACACCTTCATATTGAAAAAAATGCACATTGAGTCAAAATGACCAGATCGTGTGATAGATTGATGGGAAAACATTTCATAGACATAAAAATGATTTAAGGACCATTTTCATGAATTTTTCAAAAAACTAATATCATTTTCTCATTTTTGACAATGTGAAGTTCGTTTTAGACTAAAATTGTTATTTTATATTAAAAACATTAACTTTGAGTCTTACAAGACACATAATATGTTTTTTAATGTTTTACCAATCCCTAAATGTTACAAATGAATTATGGATCATTGTCCAACATTTTATAAACAATATGAGCTCATTTCATTATTTTTTATAGCATAATATGTTTTTTTAAACTAAATTTTCATTTAAAGATCAACTGACCTATCAATATTTTATTCTACCACCCCTAGTACAAATTTAATCAAAACTAATTACTCAATTTTAATCTTATAATATTAGTGGGATATAAGTTAGGAATCTATATTACTATTTATAATATTAATAATTTCATGAATTTTTTTGAATCAAACATGAATGTAAGGAAATTCAACTCGTTTCTTCATCTTGGGGGTCAAATTGATTATATCATGACCCATACCTTTTTTAAAATTCATCAAAAGATATAATAACAGAGAATGAAATTTAATAGGCTCTGTATATGGAAGTACATTCCCCAAAAGTTGGTAATATGTCTCTATATTTGTGGGTGGAATGATTCTTGAACTATTTCCATATAACAATTATCTCAGTTGTGGACTCAAAAACAAATATCTAATGAGATATATGAGATTTAGAAATGTCACTTTCTCTATCAGAATCTATAAAGAATAACCCTCTCTGTTACTTAACCCTGAGAAATTAATCAAATATTTCATTATTTATAGACCATCACCAAGGAATTTTGTAGTTTCTACCAAATCATATGAACCCCAAAAGGAAACAAATTAGTGAAAATTTGAAAATAAATGATTGGTAAATTGGATTATGAAAATATATTAATTAAAATAATTTAAATATAATAGGAAAAATAGTAAAATTAATTTCATCATTGAAGATGGTTTTTATTAAATTTATCAGACATGATGTATTGATCATGGGCTACATCCATATATGTATGTGGATTGGAATGAGTCTAAGATAATTTACCATGATGTTGGGGCTAGTTATTGTGATGTTTTTTTGTTTCTCCCAAATACAATTCCCTCAATCAAATCATTCAATCTATTGTAATTAGAAAGAGGAGACACGCGCTGGGAGGATCACCAACTCTATATCCTCACTCGAGAGGGGAAAAATCTATGGTGTAATTCCAATTTATTTGGATTGATGGGTGGATGAAATATCAAAAAAAATTAGGACTGTAATTACAAATATAATATTAGTTTAAAAAATAACTAAAATATTTTCAATAGTACATGAAATTTTTTCTATGAAAAATAATACCTATGCTCTATGATGTTAATTATTCACATCACAAATGTATATCTATTGACATAGATTCTAGTAGATCACAAATATTATTGGTAATCAATTCAACTTTATGTCAGTTAACATTTTGACATTGTTTACTCTGCCCTTTCATCTCTCAAAAAATTTATATCTTCATTTGAGTACATAGGCATTTGGACATCCTAGTAGTACATGGAAAATATCGACAAACAAACTATTAAAAATATTATTTTTGAAGTTTTAATTACCTTAGAGTATTACTTGTTTGGGGATGCTAATTTGTTGATGTTATATAATATACTTCATAAATTTTGAAATGTTATATCCACAATAAAAATAATTATTTTGTTTCAAATTCTGATGAAATATTCACCAAAATACATATTTTTTGAAATATTATTTTAAATTTATATATTACTATATATACCTTAATATTTTTCCTTTTGAAGAAATCCTTAGGCTTTATATGTTTAGTCATATAACCCAAACTATAATTTACATAATATTTATAGATCACTATATCATTACATAATTCTTGTCAAAACATAAACAAAATTGAATAGTATGATTTTTATCTATATAATATTGATTGTAGGGCATTAAAAATTTACAATATACATCATGTGTTATCAATTTCATGGGAATGTATTATTTTAATCCAAAAAATAAAAATTTGTTGTATCCATGTTGTTTTTGATTAGTATCTAGTGCATTCTTAAAAAAATAAGTAATTTAAAAAAGAATAAATATATTTTCTATGATTAGATTTTAGAGATTCACACCTCCATTTTATCCACCAAGAAAATTCATCCTTCTATTATTTTCTTTTCAAATTCCATGATTAGTTCATATTTTATCTTTTATTTATTTTTCAAATTCCAAACTGACATTTTCGATATCAATGATAGAGGGATTAATGATTCAAAATATTTATTTCTAAAGATTTAAATTTCTATATTTGGAATATATAAACCAAAAAAATTAAAATAGTTACTACTTATATTCAACATACAAGATCAATTTTTTTGGACAAACAGTTTTTGAAAAGGTATCACATGTATGTATTCAGAAATAAGTCTCCTAGACATTCAAACATGATAATTTTATTTTTAATCATGAGATCAACCATGTCTACAAAATCATATCAAAATATTTATTCTTCATATTTAATGCAGTACATATGTTCACCTTTAGATGTTGTATCTGTAATAATTTTTAAAGTTAATGCATGATGTAATAGAACTTGTGGGTTGAAATTTTTCTCAAAATATCCATTTGATTTATTGATTGATTCACTACATTTTCTCAATATGAAATTACAATTATCATTAATATTTCCCATCTATAATACAATATATCATTTTATAGATTTCTATATGAATTTATAATAATTTTTACTTTAATTTTTTTATGTACATAAATCATGTATCTTTGTAAGATTTAATGACCATTCAATGAACATTAAAATATAATTATCAACAATGTTAACATGTAGGACATCTAGCAGAATAACAAAATTAGTGATTCACTTGTGATCTACATGAATATACAATATCATGTGTTCTTTTGGTATTTTTTTATCATGTAACATGTCTCCAAGAACATTATACACTATACATCTCAAAACAGGGTGATGTGTGTGTGTGTTCACGGAAATAAATCTCAAAAAATTTCACTATATATATTTTTAATAAAATTAATATATAATAAGTTGTTTGAATAAAATTTTGGGGAAAAATTTATTATAAAATTTGTTACCTCAGGTAAGACAGGCAGTTGAGGAGATGGGAAATCCTCAAAGATTTCAGGTTTATGATGCTTTTCATGTACTAATCATTATTCTGGTATTGGTTCATATTGATTCTTTTATATATATTGTTCCTTTAAAGTAGGTTGGATAATAATATATTTTAAATCATATGACTTTTCCTAAATTCATTTAATCATCTCATATTTATTTTCTAGAGTCATTATATTCTCAAAATATGTTTGAGGTGGAACTAAAAATCTCACACCTTTAATGTTTCTATATTGTTTTCTCTGATTCAAAGTTATGGAAAGTAGTTTTTATTCAAGTAAATTAAATACTTATCATGTTTCTAGATCACATAAAAACAAATGAATGTTAATATATATTTATGAAATTTTATTATAATTAATTTAAAATTATTATTATTCCATACTTACAAAAGATTACTATACTACTTCTGTGTTTTAATATACTATATTCCCTCTATATTTTTATATGCCTCCTTCAATAATAAATTGTGTGGTATGGAACTGAATTTTTAGTGTGATTCATCATTCTATATATAAATAAATGATACTATATTGTTTCATATCACATAAAACACTTACTATATTTCAAAAATACATGATATTTTTTCCTAGTGAATAATACCACATCCTAGCATTATAGTAGGGGAACATTGATTTTAATGAACACTTAATATTTTTATGACTCCTTTGTTGTTTCATAAATTAAAAGTTTTAATTGAGTGTGGAATATATTTTTAAATAAAATATTATTGATAAAAAATCACTGGAAATGGTTCATCAATATGAAAATTAATGAATGATTTACATGTGTCTTGGTTTTTAATGTGATCAAACATTACTTATGTGTGGGGGTTTACATTTACCCCAACATACCTATTATGATGATTTGTTATAAGTTCTTGGAAATCTCTATGAGATTTTCTAGTGACCATTATGATAAATATCATATTTAAATAATCTAAAATTAACAAAATATGAAAGGGAAAATGAAAATTAAATTAATGATTTATTATATAATTATTTAGTAAAAGAAAGAAATAATATCGTAATATTACTATAATATCTTCCTACATGGTTATCTTCAATATAGGAATGACATTGTGCCATGTATCTATATCAATTTGAACTAGCATCCTTATTTTGACAATAATGTAACTAATTATCATTATCCTAATAGGGTAAATAGGTTGGCCACATTTATTATATCAAATGTAAAACTTCATTCCTTTTCTTATTTCCTTAATAAAATTAGTTAACAAATAGATTCTACACTACTCATTTTTTCACGTGATTTTGATCCCCTAATAATTCAATAGTTTTAGCTGTGATCTTGTGTTATTTTTTGATATTGGTTACATCACCATGTGCAGAATCCATTATCTACATGAGTAGTTAAAATTTTAATTTATATTATGTAATGGTAGTAAAAAACATAATATTTTGAGAAAAAAATTATTATATTAAATACAATTTAACCTATTTATTGAACACCCATTATTTTATTTATAAGTTGAAGGGATTTTACTCCTATATTGAGTATAAAAATCTCCTCCTTATGTTCCACTCTAATTTACAAGCCAATGTCTATATAAGAACCAATTTCAAATGATTGTTATCTAACAATGAAAATTCCATCCTAAATAGAATGTTATTCTTAACCTGTAGTTGTTTGATTCTCCAACAGAATAATTGACCAATTCCTATTAGCAATATATGGGATAGAAAATAATTTCACTACTTTTAATGAAATTATGAAAAGAAATCTTATACACTTCCACAATCAGAATCTCATTCATAGAGACCAATTCACCAACATTAACTGTGCTTATATTGTCAAACCATATGAAATTAAAAATAATAATATGGAATGTTTTATAATATAACCCATATTTGTTTGATGATTCTGAAGTTTTACATATATAGATAAATTTCATTTCTTTCGATGGGACAAGATACATGAATCACCTTTTTTATAATCCTAACTCCATTGTTTTCATCATACAATGTTCATTTTATTACTTCTAATAAATGTATTACAATTAATTAAAAAACTAGTGTAAGGGATAACATTTATATTATTTTCCCTATATATCCATTGAAGTCATTTACTAGTTGAAATCAAATTTTCCAATATCCTTTTAAAATATTATCTCATAATCATTTTATAAACTATTGATTATGGTATTTAGTATTCATCATTCATCCATTAATTCTTTCAAATATATTTGAATTACTTTTTGGACTTAAATTTAGGATAATAATTTATACTATTATGTAAAATGTAAAGGTGATCTGGATCCTCCTCAGTAAAGGTAATTATAACAATATTTCTTATAGAAATCACTTTTACAATTTGGATTCTACTATGATGACATATTAGGATAAAAATTCTATCAACATCTAATTTCTAATTGGAATAAAATTTAATATCTTACTCAATAATATATCACTCTAAAATACAACCTTCTTGAGGAATTTTATTCTATATGTAACCATTAAAAATATTCATATATCATTCATGTGGGCACATATATCCTTAATGGACATGACTACATAGTTTAATCTTTATTATTGAGTGAACCTTTATATGGACTATTTTATATAATAATTATTGTGGGAATAATATCTCTAATAAAAAAAATATGACTAAAATTTTGTTATTCCTGATTGAAAACATTTTTTGGCCTATTACATTACTATATTGGACTTTGAAAAAGAGTCAAAGTACGATTAATGTATATCATTCACTATTAGATAGTGTGAAACATAATTTTATAAAAATTAAATCCTAACTCAAGATGTGATTATCATTTTATTTCATACCATGTGTCTTGAAATTAGTCATTTTCATGATATTTTTGATATTTTATGAATAAACCTCTAGATGTTTTACACCTTTAATGAAGTCATATAATTGATAATGTTCTTGTCTGTATAGGGTGTACGATACTCAAGGAACATAAGTTTATCTTTCATCATTCACTATGGCCAACACTTCCATTATCTACATGTTCAAACATTTCATTATTTCCATATGTTTTAATCTCTAGTATATTAATTTACCTATTAATAATATTGTAACATATTTGTTTCTATGAGAATGACATAAAGAAAACATTTGATGTACAAAAAATTCTAATAAGGTAATTTAAATAAAAATTATCTTGTTTTTACAAACAAATATCAATATAATTTTAATTAATTATTTTTCAAAATCAGTTTCAATATATTTTATTATCTTGACTATTTGATCAACCATTAATTGAGATATTACTTTACATTATTCTTTATTTCCATTTCATGATGTCATCCATGGTCAATATTTATATCTTCAGTGTTAAAATTTTATATTACCTAAAAACAAAGTCTTAAAGGAATGTTTCAACCTAAATGAGTGTGTACCATCTTCAAAAATGGTACACGCCAACATTATATTAATTATACTTCCTAAAAAAAGATCAACATGTAGGGAAATAATTTATCATCTAGTAAAACATGGCTCCCAATGTGAACTCCCCACTTCTATGAGCCTCATACAATGTAACAGTTGTATCCCACATCAATTCCATATCATTAATGAATGGGGCCAAATAGAAATCAATATCTTTATCACATTGTTTTGGTTTGGATATAAGTAGAGAAAAAATAATGAATTTCCACTTTAGGTAAAACCACAATGAAAATTTATAAATTACCTCTAAAATAGGCCATGTAACTATATGTAATAATTTTTACACCAAAAGGATTTGTTACACCCATTGATAACACGAGATTAAGGTTACTTATATTTCATTAAACTTTTGGATACCCTAAATAAATTTCTTCTACTGAGGAGAGTCTATTGGTTGACCTAGTTTAACATATTTGATTTTTATATATGTGTTCCATGAATTTTTTTAATGGTTTTCTAAAATAAATATAGTAATATATATACATTTTAAGGATAGGAAATTACAATAAAAATTTAAAGGAATTGATTCATCTTTCTTGTATCGATATATTCAAATAATAGGGAATATTGTGAGTGATTCATATCATGTAATAGATAAATCATAGTATCATCATGATCAGTTTTTACATCCTATTTTTTCCATAATTTAGTCCAAAATTTTTTGATTCAATCTATTCTATAAAAATAAAAATATTCTTAAAAATATTTTGATGAATAAAACATGAATAAGAAAATTTTATATATAAAAAGGGATTTTATAAGGGTCATATGAATTCTATATTTCAAACTCAATAAACTTTTTAACTCTATCATCATACACCACTATCATATGATCAACATCCATCAATTTTTTATTCATATAATTCCTATTATGATTGATAATTTTTTGATACTTTGAATAAATATTTTTACTTCCTAAAAAATTCATACTCTCTTTAGACACTCAAAGAAGTAAAAAAAGTTATAACAAAAAAAATGAGAGAATTTATTTAAATTACAATATTAGGATTCATATGAGAAGGTTTCACATTAATAACCACCTCTTAGAAAAATCAGTTTTAGTGTATAATAATAATAATGAAAGTGTTTGGATGCATTAATGTAGGCAATTGATTATAGATGAAATCATTAAAGTTGATAGATCAAGATTGATACTAAATTTTTTTAAGGTATCCCACATTGGGTGATATCTACCATGATTATTTTTTTACCGTTGGTATATATTAATATTAAATTAATAATAATAATCATCTTGGAATATTATAGTTAAATGAATGTCATCATCTGAATGTTATTAGTGAAGAATCCTAAAAATTTCACATTTTACACTAGGATGAAATGAAGAGAAATAACTGATTGTGGTTAAAGGATTATATGCACCCCAAAATTTTGAATAATTATTAGAACATTTTAAAATAACAATTTAACCTATATAAATCAATTGTTCTATGATAATATACTCTTAATTTTATGTATTAATACTATTGTGTAGTGGTGGGAATCATTAAAGGAAGGGAATATGTGATATATATAATATAAAAAAATATTCTAATTAAATATAATCTATTAAAACATAGATAGATAAACAATGATCACTCACTATGTTATTAATGGTTATTAGTTAGGATGAAATTTTAATGGATAATGATGTTTCTGGTGAGAAACCATCAAACATTTTATGTGTGAAAATTTTATTTTCTTTATATGTAATCAATTTCATATGACTATAAAAATGAAAATCACTTATCATGGAGTATAGTGGATTAAAATTTACAAAAGACACTAAATTATGTCATGTTGGTAAATATTACAACACCTAGTGGATCTAATAAACTTTTATATAATTCATTTATGTGGCATTATACAATGAAAATATACAAAAAATTGGTTTCAAAGTTTTCAAAGAACATCATAATTTTCAGAATAATCATTACATTTTATATAATATAAGGAAGTGATAATTACTTTGAAATGTGAAAACTCAATAACTTATATATGGATTTATATTATTATTGGAGGACTCTGGGAAACATTAAGCAATCATTGATGTTTTTTATAAAAAAAATAATGTACACTCATTAAAAGAAGTAAAAGGAAAAATTAAGTCAATAATATAATTTATTAGTGTAGTAGACTTACATATTTAATTATCTTCTCATTCAAATAAAATCCCTTGAAAAAAATCATTTAGAAAATAATATGATCTAAAAATAGTTTTTATGATGTTTTTTCCTAAAAATACTTTCACCAATATCAATATGATATAGATACTCTAAAAAAGTTGTTAATAATGTATTTTAGTTGAAATATGAAGACTAAAGTCATGTATGTGTTCATAATGTGATTATGTTAATAATTTATTAATAGGAGACTTTTTGGTGCATCATAAATGTTTACACAATCCTTTAGGTCTCAAATTTAATCTTTCCATTACCCTATCTGATAACTATAAAATCTATTGCATTCCTTATGAATAATATTTATTATTCAAATATTGTAAACACTCTTTTTTGTGTTGTATTTTTCGATAAATGAGTGTAAGTATTGATACTTGATATTGTAAGTTAGTTTTTTTCACTTTTCATATTTTTTCCATTATAATCTTACGTATTATTTATGATTTGGGTGTATTTTGTTGGGTTGTACTAGAATGTATGCAGTTTAATTTTATTTAGTGGGTATGATCACCATGACCAAGCTCTATAAGGATATTATAGTTGGGTATCTTATGTGGTCCTTTACTTCATTCAAGTTTCTTATATTTTGGTTATTTTATATTTCATAATAATGAAAAGAAGATGTGGTGTTATTATCATTGGTGTAGGACCAAATCATACTAAAGGATATTAAATAATTTCATTCAATCTTTTATTTTTATGAATTATCTAAATTGTGATATTCCTGTAAACATTTAAATATTTTTTTCTTATAAAATAATATTTATCTTTAAAATTTATATTTGTTTTTATAAGCCAGTGGGTCCTTTTAGAATAACCATTCATGGATATCCATAATAAATAAAATGAAATAATTATTCATTTTATTTTTAAATTTGGTTGGAATCTTTTATAAATAAAATATTTGAGATAATGATCCCACAAATAAACATTTATATTCTTTTTGAAGAAAAATGTATTGACCCCATTAATCACATAGTCTTGGCATATGGAATAAAAAACAAAAAATGAATCGTGATAAATTCCCCTATAAGTATTTAAAAAATTGGGGTGCCACAGGGCTTACTGGTTGTACCCCAATTTACCCATGTTATATGGTGTAAGCAGTTTCTTGTAGAATACCTTGGGTTATAGAATAAACAGGAACTGAAGAAGAATAATATAGACACTATTATTTGTTGGATAGATTAGATATAGTGTCCTACTTGGGTGTTGATTTAATTTTAATAACAAATTCTTTAATTTAAAGAAAAAACAAAAACACACACAATTACATAGTATAGAGAAATTAATTAGAATGATTTGATCCTACGTTGTCACATGAAGTAGATTGTTTGTGTCTTTTTTCTTGTAAAATTTCATACAAATTATTCAAGATGTATATAAACAATGATATCATTTTAAAAATTCATTCACCAATTTAATACCGACATAATTAGAAGTCTAATCACCAATGAACTTAGAGGATCCCATTCATGATCACTCTAAGTAATTGGATCATACTATCAATCAAAATGTTTCATCATTGATGTTATCAAAGATAAAGATAAATGCAACTCTTAAAATGTGAATTTTAAAATAACAAAAAGATTTATTTATTAATTACTTGAAATAACATTCAACCCATAACCTTTAAACTCCCTTGGATCAACCCATAAGAGTTTATAGCTCCATTTATATTATTATACCAATGGAAATTTGAATAAGACTTATGGGGGGAATTTAATAAGAATAAAAACATTGAAATAAGCAAGCACACCACTGTTGTGTGATTGAATTTACAAGTGGTTGTGTGAATAAATTCACACCTTCATTCAACTATAATAATTTTTTAATGTAATGAAAAAAAATAAATTAAGAAAAATATGAATAAATTTTAATTGTAAAAATAACATGAATGAAAATAAAATACATGGAAAAAATGAATGTTTTATTACAAAAATAAATCATGAAATTACAATTGAAAGAAAAACTTACATAGAATGAAAATAATGGATAGAAAGAAAATATATGGATATAAAGGAAAAAACATGGATTTTAATTACCTTCACTATCAGCTTTTTATAGAGTCATATTTTGAGCTTTAGGTCGACCCACCATCAATACATTCCTTCCCCCTTATTTGAGAGAGTAAACATAGGGTGTTAAAATCAAGATAAATTTGACATTTCATGGTTGACCATGAAAATCATCTAGATTCATCCCCCTTGTTGACTTATGGATTTTTAATTGAATATGGATGAATCTAAAGGGGCCATAGAAGAAATATATCTTTCTCCATGTTTCCTCTGACAGATGTTGAAATTTTAGGACAATTGTACTATCCTTTAATAAGTTATTCTCAATCAAGTGGGATGAAATTATTGGCATTCAAATCCAGACCACCATTTAAATTTCAACTTGGGATCCCTTTATCTCTATAAAAACTTCTGAATTAGCTTCATCCACGGTTGAATGAAATTATCCTCAAATATTTAACTTTCTAAAATAAAAATTTGAGCTACATTTGGCTTCAATGGTGTGCCCCACACTTTTTTGATATGCCTTAGGCCCATTATTCTTTGTCTATAAAATTTATATATTATTTACAACATATCTACATCATCCCTTGATAATCATCCATTTCTCCTAAAATAAAAAATGTTTCATACTAATTGATAAATTGTATTCTGAAATATCATTTTCCAATAATTATTAGAATTAATTCTACATGAAAATGATTTATTTTCCCCAAATTTTCACTTAAAACATGAATTGCACGTATGATGAGAAATAAAGTTCAATTTATAAAAAGTACTAAAATCCATGTTTATAGACATTGAAAGACATGAAATTTTAAATATATTCATTTAATATTAGCATCTTTTAGTGACTAATCACACCCTCCAAATTGATTTTTACTAGTCCCGAGCAAAAATTATCTCAAAAATATAAAATTGAATTTCGTTATTAAAAAACATATAAACATAAATTTCCTTAAAAAATCCATCATTGCAGACAATCATGAAACCTATGAAAAAAAATTCACATAATCTAGGTTGAAAAACATATCCCAAGCTAGAACCCATAAATTTTTTCAGATTCATTAACACATTTCATCCAATTTCAATTAAGCCTTGATGATATATTGTGTATCTAAAAAGACATGGGGACTATTTTCTTATTAAATGGAAAACAAATGGAATCACTATGTGGGAATCACATTAAACCTTATGATGAGTATCGAATTTGTTTTTTTAACATCAATAGATACAAAAAGACTAACTTTGGGAAATGTAACTATAGAGTCATGATCCCCATATTTTGGAAGCCACACATATATTCAATTACATGCTCTATAATAAAGATATAAAACCTAGATCTTGGAAAGAAAACTATGGAGTCATGATCCTCAAGTGCTAGTGGACACTCATTTCAAAAAATCATTTTTCTATGTGGTCATTATTTCAATTTTTTGGGATAATAAAATTAAACAAAAAGTAACCTCGAAGCCTATGCTCTGATGAATGGGACCCTAGAACTCAAATTTACACCCATGATTCAATATATGTGCACTATGGCATTTTGATTAATAGGATTAAAATGTAATCATTTAATAATCTCATCGGATCAATTTCACTTTCCAAAAACTATGCCCATGTACATAAACAAGCATTAAAATCATAATAAGGGAATTAAAATTATTTTAAATTCATTTTTCATGTTTAACATTTTATATTAATTCATCGATGGAAAAGGAGTGGAATTTTATTTTCTGAATTGAGTTTTTATCATAAAAGACCAGTTTTTTAAAAAACAACTCGATTTTTACTCACCCACTCATAGAATGAAACTAACCAGAGTTTTGAAAGAGAATATAAGAGGGAGAAAATGATAGGGAATAAATATAAGATATTTTATTTGATATAATATCATGTAATAAAACTACCTAGTTTTAATTTGATGACCTGTAAATATGAAATTTAAAAATTTGGCTTCACATCACATGTAGAATTTTTAGAGAAATATAATGGATGGTTTTGAACATTATAAATCAAGGGTTTTATTTGTAAACATTATAATTGTAAAGAAGAATAAATTTACAAAAAATATCCATTATATCACATTGAAACCCCAAGGGGTTCCTTTAATAAAAAAACAAAAATACACATAAAAAATAAAAAATATGAAGATGTCGGGTTGCCTCCCAAAAAGTGATTAATTTAAAGTCTTTATATCAACATGGACCCCTCATATTATCCAATACCAACATTAAAAATTTTAAAGACCCCATTATTCTCAACTTATACCTGATTTAGGTTTATTATATTTTTATTATTTATTTCATGTGAAAACCTAGGTTCATCAATGAGTGTTAAAGCCCAGAGGATTTCTAAAATGGTTGATCCGGTATCTTTAGTTGTGTTGGCTAAGAAATCAAGGATCATTCCCGCATTATTTGTATTAAGAGACGATTAAATGATAAAAAAAAATTAGTTTCATTATCCCCAATAAAATAATAGTTGAGGGAGGATTTATGGACCATCAATTCAATCTTGTGTTGGCTAACACATTCAGAAATAGGAGGGGAATTTTAATCGAAATCCATTTTATTTTCAATATTTCTTAACAGAATTTATTTATTTTGAATTGATGTTTGAACCACCAAATAAAACAAATTAGTTTCAGCAATGGTTTTGGTCTCAATGTTTCATATTTCCCACATTATTTCAGTGATTGTTGGTCTTGGAAATCATTAATTGGGAAATATTTAGGACACTGAATCCACAAAGTAAAATTTCCCTCTTGTTAATAAAAAAAATTTCTTCTTGATTTAAAAAAAGCATAAAGAATTCCTCCATTTTCTTCTTGTCCCCATGATTCAATGTATAGTTCATTATTAAATTAATGAGATGTTACTGATTAATAATATTATTCTCTCAATGTTGAGGTGGGTAAATTTTAGTGGGATTGTGTTATATAACAGTTATAAAGCTCTGTAGTACAACTCTAAAGGATGAAACATCTGAATTCATTTCATCCATTTTTTATATAATTTTTCATGTACTTATTGTGTATTTGGCGGGATATGAGTTTTTAAATCATGTATATCTCTAAAATTAACCACATTAATCATCCATGAGAGGGTTAGAAATTGATCCTTGAAACAATCATCATCCAAGTGATTGTAGATTTCATCATGTGTGGTGGAATCATTCCAAGGGCGATCAATGAAACCCACAATGTGAGGTTATTCCAAATATTTATTTCCAATTTTATTTAATCGTGATTTTATGTTTGGGTACAATTCTATATATTCTGTTGGAATTAGCTAAAGTTGGGATTTGAGATTTTTTGGACCTAAGGAAAGAGAAAATGGAAAAGATAAGAGAAATAGTGGTGAGAAAATAGAACTGGGAGAGAAAGGAATATGAGTGTCTAAGAAACATAAATGGGTCCTCAAAAATGGATCCAAAATTTGGTTTACCCAAATTAACCCAAGTTATATGGTTTAAGATTTCTCTTGAAGTATAGCTTGGGTTATCAAATCCATAGGGATGTAAGAAGAAACATATAGACACTATAGTTTGATTGATGGATTGGTTATAAAGAGGACAACAGGGGTGTTGAATTTATTTGAACAACTAATGTTCTAATTAAAAGAACAACCAAAAAACACACAACTAATTCGTATAAAGAATATAATTAAAATTATTCAATCCTAATTTGTCTCTTGGGGTATATTAGATATATTTATTTTTTTAGAAAATATAATATTGTTTATTCAAGATGTATCCAAAAAAACAAGATAATTCTCAAAAATCATTCACAAATTTATTCCCTACAAATTTCCAATTCTAATAATAAATTCACAAAAGTATCACTCCAAGGAATTAGATCTTACTAGAACACAACATTTCTAATCACAAAATTCGGAAAATATAAAGAAGAATGTAACCCATCAAATGGATATCATCAAATAACTAAATGATTTAAATATTAAGTGCATGAAATTAAATTTTATCTATAACCTTTATACTCCCTTAAATCAACCCATAAGTGGTTATCCCTCCATTTATTCTATTATTCCAATGGAAATTGTAATTATACTTATGGTTTCAGAATTTAATATGAATAAAAACATTGAAATAAGTGAACACTCCACTATTTTGTTATAGAATTCACAAGTGCTGGTGTGAATAATTTCACACCATAATTCAACAATAACAATGTGTTAATAGGAAAAATAAATAAATTCATAAAGATATAAATAACTTTTAATTATGAAAATAACATGAATGAAAAAACATAGATGAAGAAAATGATGGTGTAATTACAAAATGAAAGAAAAAAATTACAATTGAAAGAAAAATTTGCATAAAAAAGAAAACATGGATAGAATGGAAAAACATGGATGATAATTCACTTCACCACTAGATAATTATATATGAAAATTATGAACCTTAGTTCAACCCTACATCAATAAATTCCTACCCCATTAATTGAGAGATTTATAAGAAGGGTGTGAAAATCAAGGAAATTTTGATGTTTCAAAGTTGACCATAAAAATAAACCTTTTCCATCCCCCTTCTGGACATGTGAATTTGTAATTGAAGATGGACAAATACCAAAAGGAGGTAGTATGAAAATATATTATTACATGTGCCCTATAATATCTTTTAAAATATTAAGATAATTTGACCAGCCATTTTGAAGTTATACCGAATCAAGTAGGAAGACTTTATGGGCATTCAAATATGGATCACCATTTAAATTTCAACTTGGGATCACATTATCTCCATGGAAACATCATAATTTTCTCTGGTCATAGTTTAATTAAATGATCCCCATTTTTTATCTTTCTATAGTTAAAATGTATGCTTCATTGGGCTTTGATGGTGGTCCACGCTTTTGTTTGATGGGCCTTAGGGCCATTATTCATTGTCTAGAAAATGTATACATTCATGATCAAATATCATAATTTTCCTTTGAGATTAACCCATTCATACTAAAAGATACAATGTTTCAAACAATTTAATAAATAATATCCCAAAATATCAATTTTAGATAATGAATAAAATTAATTCTACAAGGAGATAATTGATTAGGACCAATTTTTCACTTTAAACATGAATTTCCCATATGATGATAAATGAATTTAAATTTAAAAAAGGAACTAAAATGGACTTTTATGGACTTTTAAACACATGAATAGTAAAATACAATCATTAAATATTGTAATATATCATTGCCTAATCATATAATTATATAGGTGATAGCTTCCTATATAAGTTAGTGCTCCCCACTAGGGTTTAGAATCACAGTCACCCACTCTATAGTTGTGTCAGTCCTTGATTCATTCCATGATGTACATTGTTGGAGTTTCTATGATCATGATGCTCATAATTTCCCTCCTCCACACAACTCCCACCCAAACCTCTATTTTTAAACCATAAACCAATTTATCTCTACTTGATGCTCCACAATTACCTATGGAACGATAGATCTCAAAAATAGGGGTGCCACAATTGGTGATGGGTTGCAATTATTTTTTCACACCCCAACCTCAGAACCCAAACCATGAAATTCTAAAGGATCAATAATTTCCCATGAATATCTTCACTGTTAAATAGAATTTATAAGTTCTATTTTGGTTGTTCTATTTTTCAAAGTATGAATTATTTTTGGTTTTCTAGGTTTACATCCTCATATCTTTGTTTTCTCCCCTCCCCAACAATAAAATCTTAAATTTGGAATGTGTTTTCTCCATTTTCTTGTTTTTATTTGTGTTTAAAAATATTATTATCTCTCTAATCACTAAAATAGATAATTTCATTAATAATACTAGGAAACTTAATTTCCAATAAAAAAATGTTTAAAATAAAATAGATGATAAAATCTTGTATCTTTTTTAGAGCTAGGAATAACACTGATAAAGGCCCGCTTTTTAAGCGCAAAAATAAAATGAGGATCAAGGACCCCTTTGTTAGTACTAAAATACAGAAATGATAAAGGGATCCATTTTAAATGTTCTGTTTTATTGCTAATATTGGGGGATTTTATCAGTAATTTATTTTAGAATTAATAAAGGGTTCCTTTTTCAGTACATTTATAATCACTAATAAAGGGTACATTTATCAGTACTTTCAGTAGCACTGATAAAGATCAAGAAACTATTGTTATGATGTAATAGCCTTTCAATATCCTGATAATAAAAAATAAAATCTTAATCTAAATAGATATACGAAAAAAACTAAAATGATGATTTAAACAAAAATATAACATTTCACTACCATTTCAAATAAAATTTATATCCACAATATTAATTTTGTTTTGTGGTATAAAATTAATCTGAAAAATTAAAACTAATATAAATAATATAAACTCTTATTGTAGGCTTTCCCCAAAGATCTGACTCTATACATAACCATTCCCTTTTAATAGAATTAATGTTCATTTTAGTAATATTAAATACAATATAAAAAAGTAATTTTAATGGTTTGTAATTGAAATATAATAAATTATTTTGTTAATATCTATATATATATATATGTATAAACAATATTATCAGTTAATCATGCTTCCGATAGATGTGTAGTAAATTCATATACATAAAAAATGAATTATGGTTCATTTTACTAAAGCTTGAAAATAATACAAGTTTTTTCTTAGATATGGAAATTTGATACTTATTTCATACTAAAATGAATCTTTTATACCTAAAACATGAAATTTGAGCCATACCAACCACATCATGTGTGGGATTAAAAATTAGTCAATTTATACACATCACAAAGGAATTATTGATCATATTATTAAAGTCTGAAAACAATATGATCTGGTTTTTTTTGACAAGGTGAAAAACACTTTAATCTAGATGGTATTTATATTGAAATCATACAATTTAAGTCATAATGACCACATCAAGTGTTGGATTTATGTATGGTTGATTCATAAATTTCAAAAATGAATTACAAATAATTTTATTACTATTTGAAAAAATCTAATATTCAGATCTCATTTTTTTCCAATAATTCTCATTTTATATTAAAATGATAGTTTTATATTGAAAGCATGTAAAAAAATTCATGCCTACTACATCGTGCATCATATTTTCATGAGAAAAATTTATATAAATTGTAATTTAATTATTAAATATTTTCATAATGTTTGAAAACAATCTTGAGCTCATTTTCGTAGTTTTGTATAATTGATTAATGTTTTAAAATAAACTATAAATTATATATATAAACCAGGCACTTCAAGTCATACTAAACACATTGTGTGTTATATTGATTTTATATAAATTTCTATGTATCACAAATATAATATGGAGAATTTTAATAATGTTTGAAAAAAATATGAATTCATTTTCTTATTTTTTTCTTCTGAAGTTTGTTTTAAACTGAAATGAAACATTAATACTAAATACATGCACTTCACATTATAACAGAGACATCATGAATCATATTTATGTGATATTAATTTATAAACATAAAAAATTAATTATGAATGATTTTATAATGTTTTTAAAATATTATATGCGTGTTTTCAAGGATTTAGAATTGGGATGATCATTTTAATCTAAAATTTATATTTTTTATTGTAAGCACACTCACTGAGTCATACCAACTACATCATAGGTTGTACTGATGTGTGTTTTATTCCTACATGTCAAAATTAAATTATGGATCATTTCACTAATATTTAAAAATAATTCATGATTATTTTCATGTGTTTGTGTATGTGATGTGCAACTCCAACAATAATGTACCATTTATATTGAAAGAAGAACTTCGATTCATACCAACTACATTTTGTTCCATAAGGATGTGTGGTCAATTAAAACATGTAAAAAATGAATTATAAATCACTTTCGTAAGGATTGATAAAAATCTCGGATCTTTTTCTTTGGTTTTCCTATGTCATTCTTGTTTTAAACTAAACTAAACAATCTATATTGAAAATAAGCACTACAATTCATACCTACAACATCATAATTTATACTGAAATATACTCATTTCATGAATGTTAGAAATGAATTATGGAACATTTTCCTAATGTTTAAAAAAAAATTGGCTCGTGTATTCAATTTCAACTATATGACATTTTTTAAACTAAAATTACAATTTTTTATTAAAAACATTCACTTCATGTCAAATGGAACACATCGGATATCTATTTTATTAGAATATTATTGCTATATATCCAAAATTAAAATATGAATTGTTTTCTTAATGTTAGAAAATATGTTAAGCTGGAGTTCTCAGTTTTCAATTTGTGATGTCCATTTTAAACTAAAATGGTACTTCTATATAGGAAATAGTAACTTTATTTCATAATAGAAAAATATGTTTTGGGATTGATGGGAGAAAAAATATTACATATCACAAATGAATTATGTATTGTTTTTCTAAATTATCAAAATAGCCAGAATGTGTTTTCTTGGATTGGATTCTATCTTGTGTGTTTTTATCTAAAATGTCAATTTTAAATTGAAAAGACACATTTTAATTCATATTGGTCAAACCAAGTATGAAATTGTTGTTATATTAGAATTTACAAGACAAAAATAAAATATGTATCATTTTTTAATGGGTGAAAACAACATTATCCAATTTTGATGGTTTTGGTGATGTGACATGTGTTTTAAATGTCAATTTAACCGCTATATTAAAAATACAAACATTAATTTTATACAGGACACATCATGTAGAAAATTTACATGTCATCAATTCATAGACATAAAATTTTATTTATGGGTCATTTTTATAATGTTTGAAAACAATTTGACCTTGTATTATCAGTTGTTTCTAATGATGCTCCATTTAAACTAAATTAAAAATTATATATTGAATACATGCACATAAATTCAGACCAATGACATTTTGTGGTAGATCAAAATGTAATAAATTGATATACATTAAAAATAAATTATGGACCATTTCCCAAAATATTGAAAATAATATGAGTTTATTTGCTCTTTTTTCTAGTGATATGTGTTCTAAACTGAACTAACCCTTTTTTATTGGGAACACAGACATGTATTAGTACTGGCCACATCATGTGTTATACTGATGTGAGATCAATTATTACATGACAAAATTAATCATGATTCATTTGCCTAATTTTTTAGGATAATATGTTATTTTTACTCATTTTTTAGTTTATGACGAGCGTGTTACATGAAAATGCATCTTAAAACATTCTATTTGAGTAATAGTAGCCATGTCATGTGTTATATTTATGATTGGTCATTTCCGAAACATCAAAAATGAATTATGGATAATTTTACTAATGTTTGAGTAAAATCAGATCTAGTTTTTTTAATTTTTTATATTGGATTTTTTTAACCTAAAATGACAATTTTATATTGAAAAGAATATCTTTTGGTAATATCAGACACATCATGGGTCAGAGTGAAATGTGGTATATTCCTACATGTCCCTCATGTAATATAGATCATTATCATATGTTTTGAATACAATGGGAGATCTTTTATATAGCCATGGATATATGGTGTGTGTTTGAAACTAAAATGAAACTTTTATATTGATAACATGTACTTTAACTGATTATGACCACATCATGTGTCAGATTATTTTTTAGTCGATTTATATACCACAAAAATGAATTATATATCATTTTCTTGAATTTTCCAGACAATATGATCTCATTTTCTCATTTTTATCTATGTGAAAAAAATAAACTAAAATGATATTTTTAATGTGAAAAACATAAACTTTGAGTCATATTGGACAAATAGTGTGTCATATTAATACTCGATTGACTCTTAGATGTCAAAAATGAATTATGGATCGTTATCCCAAATCTAGAAAACAATATGGTCTTGTTTACTCAATTTTTACATTGTATTCTTCATTTCAAAATAAAATAACACCTTTATTTAGAAAAAAACACTTAGAGTCATTACGATCACATCGTGTGTCTGATTTATGTCCATTCAATTCCTACCCGTAAAAATGAGTTATCGATCATTTTTCAAAAAAATTTGGATAATCTGATTTTGTATACTCTCTTTTGCCTATGTGGTGTTTGTTTTAGATTAAAATGATAATTTTAATTTGAATACATGTATTTTGATTCATATTGGACATATCATTTGTAGTATTTATGTGTACTTGATTCCTACCAGTCAAACATGAATTATAGATCATTTTTGTAATCATTGAAAACAATATGATCTTGTTTTATTAGTATTTATAATTTGATTCATGTTTGAAAATAATATAATCATTTATATTAAAAACAAATTATTTAAATAATACAAAAAACATAATGTTTCAGATTGATTTTTTGTCAACTCCTTCATATCAAAAATAAATTATCAATAAAAATACAAAATTTTGAAAATAATATGAACATTTTTTATTTATTTGTTTACAACGTTAAACATGTTTTCAACTAAAATAGAACTTTTATATTGAAAACAAGAACATTGAGTCATTCTAGAAAAATACTATGTCAGATTTATTTCTATTTCTATTACACACGTAAAAAAAATATTACTCACACAACTCAGATCCTTTGGGAAAAATAAAAAACACCAAACTAATAAATAAAAAAGTTTAAATAATGAAAGATATTGAAAGGATGATTATAAGAAAAATAATATTGGTTTTTAATGTGTTGATTTATATAAGTAGTTTATGGATAGGGGTGTCAAATTTTAGTTCCATGAGAGCATGAACAACACAAGGGATGGGGTCCTTTATTGGAGTTATATTTAAAAGACTGTGAAGGTTTAATCAGTTATTTTTAAAAAAAATTGATAAAAACCCATATTTATCAGCACAATAGTAGTAATTGATGAGAAAACCACTCTTTATGTTTTCTAACTCATAGCACTGATAAAGATTTTATTTTATCAACACTATCAATTTTTTTTATAAAAATAGGTTTTATAAGTACATTATATTTTTATGATGGAAAAACCAAATATTTATTAGTAATATTTGGAAAGAGATGATAAGGTTCCATATTTTATAACATTGGGGGTGATGGCCACTAAGACCATATCTCCCCCATTGGAGTGGGAGGGACCCCTACCATATTTCAAGGGTACTTAGCCTCTCTCCTTATAACCCTTTTCTATCCCTGATTTTCTTACTTCTTTACCCTAGGTCTAACTTATCTTTAAAGTTTCATATTTGTTTGATGGCTTTACAAAACATTCTCTATCATCCATAGACATTAATTATTCCTTATTTCTTCTGAAACTGATATTGATAGCATGTTTCAAACAACATCGTCCACCTATAGAGTCATTTGATGGGTTTGTTTTCATATTTTATAGACTACATGAATGATTAACTATGGGTCTTCTCAACAATAGACACATCATGAGGTAGTTCTCTTGTGATAATTTCATGGACCTACCCTGTTTTAGTGCCATCCACATCTTCAAAAAAATATTGTTTCTCCACATTAAGGTGGAATTATTATTTAAAAATGAAATGAGATACCCCTACTACGATGGTTTGGGTTTGTTTTCAATAGCACCATATTCCTTTTTAAAATCCTTCCATTATTCAAATTCTAGGTAATTTGGATGGTAGATATTTATGATATGATATTATAACTAGAACTATTTTCCAACCTATTTCCCCAAAAAATTCATTGATGTTGATGTTTTAATAACTCTTGAAGTGAATTTCTATATTATTGTTGGGAATAGTTCCTCTATAATAATCCTATATCTCTTGAGTCATGGATTTATTTTTTCTCTTAATTCAAGAAAATGTGTCACTTGATGGAGGTGTGTAGGTATGGGTAAATGAATCACCACCAAAAGACAGATGTAATATTTGGATGTACTGGTAACGGTATGGTGTAAATTTATAGTGCAGTTCTACAAAAACATGTTCAAATTAGTGTTTCTATTAATTGATTCTATAATTCATAGGTAGTTAAATTTGGATCACTTGATGTAAGGAAGGTGAATTTGATAGAACTTCCCACTGGTCTCATAGAAAAATAGTTGATTTTGAGTGGAACTGAAAAGGATATCACCATCTAAAAACAGGCCCAGCTATCAATCCCATATTTGAGAGTAGTAAACATATATGGTAGATTGATATGTGATTTTGAGGGGGTGTTCCCAACATGTCCCATGGAAATTAAACTAAATTAATCTATATAGGCATCCAATGAGGAGGCATTGAGAATGGAGCTAAATCTAAACACAAGGAGATGTTATAGGTGGAATGCGAGGTAGATACAATGGTTTGTATAACCAGTGGAGGTAGTAAAGGTTGGGTGAATTAAATTTGTAATGGGTGGCCAAGAGGATGCAACTTGACTATTAATATTAGCAATCACTTTGAAGATCTAGAGTTTGAATGTTCAGTTTAGGGAGAAGGGTATGAAATAGAAAAAATAATGGGAATCCAACCCCTAATACTAGAAAAGATCTTATCTAATGACCAAAGAATGTATGGGATGGATTAATAGGTTGAGATATCTTTCCATATTTTAGTGGATAGTGTTGACGGAATTTATGTAAGAAGCCTATATAGCCCAAGGTGGTGGAGGGGGTAAAGAAAATGGGATTTAGGGAGATGCATTGTGTTAATGGGAAAGAGGTATAAATGATGTATGGACTACTCTAATCTACCAAATCTGATGGAAACCAGGTTATCCAAAAATAATAAGGTGATGAATAATGAACCCATGTCTCAAGGATAGTAAGGTAATAAGAGATTGAATCTTCATAGTGAAAATAAGATAAAGGTGTGTGGTGATTCCAATGAACAATAACAGGGTGGTGGTATAATGGATGATTTGGTTTAGTAACATGAGGTATCTAATTGTAAATTCATGGATACAAATAATGAGGATGGAAAAGGGGGAGGCATGGGGTCTAAAATTTCATTTCAATGAAGATATGTTATAGGAGAAATATGAGATTGATAATACATAAGTGTAGGTTCATAGGATGGATGAGAGGATGATTCAAGAAGGCACTAAAAAAGAAGTATGTGTATGGATCTGAAATCAATAATTTATTTTGGTTCATGGCATCAACAAAAGTAATATTAATGTGGGAGAGTATATAAATTCTTTGGACAGGATGGCCTATATTTTAGAAAACCTCATTGAGTTTGACCTATATATGAAGGCCACTATACTTTTATGACAACCCTTATTTTATTACAAACTGAAACATGATTTATTACATAAAACATCATTTGATACAACAAAGAATATTGAGAGGTTTAGTGTCTTTGGGGATTAGGATCATTACATAAAAACCTAAAACATGAAATACAACATCTTTATTGAAAACTTCCTTGAGATGACCACTACATTCCCTCAAACATAGCATTTCATGGGATAACCTGAGGACATGCAAAAGAAAAGGGTGAGTTGTAAAGCCCGGTAAGGGAATACACATGGAATAACATGAGGAGTACAATACATGTTATACATTAAACATATCAATATAGAACAAGAGAAACATGAACATAAAGGCATGATAAATCATGATAATCATAACATGGAAATGTGGCAACAACACTTAACATGGAATTAGCATGAGCCAAGGCCCATTGCACATCGAGCATGAGTAAATCCTCATCGCACATGAAGCATGAGTAAACCCTTGTTGCACTTGAATTATAATGAGTCAACACTCATTATACATGACGTATCATGATACTATACTTTACCCAATGCATTGAAGCGCTATAAGGGCATACCCTTCTTAAACATTTCATTTCATGCATAAGTGTGCCACATAGATCATAAAACATGGATTCATAAAACATAATCATTTATTCCATGATAAAGGAATATATAATTCATACATGAAAATTTATAATCAATAAGTAAATGTGAATAAAGGGGAATACCCTTGATGGATAAATGGGCATGGTATTCACTACATAATGACATTGGCTTAGAAAATCGGTGTGATTTCGGCAGCGTAACAGTCTGACATAAGAATTCATAAAAATGGTTAATGAGATAGAAAGGGGTTCCTCATCATATTTAAATGTAATTAACAGTAAGGAGATCATATAGATACTTGTCCCAACAATTGTAATGGAATTTAGATTCATGATAAAAAAGTATCGCTTGAAGGTAAAAGAGGAGAGAGAAGTTCCTTTCGGAATTTCGGCATAGTAACGAGTGTACATGGGAGGAATTTAATTAGAGTGAAAGGGTTCTCCCATCATTAATACATAAATACGGAAGTATTATGGAGGTACGAAACCATACCCCAACATTCATAATTGAAATTAAAAGGGCAATAAAACTTAAAGAAAATTGGATAAAAATGAGAAAGGAAGAAAAAACCCTCACTTGGAAGTGTACTTCTGAAGGATAGAGAGAGGCTTGTGAGAGGATTATTGGGAGCTTGGGGCACCTTGGGAGGATTCTAGAGAAATTAGGGCAGAGTTTGGATGAAATAAAAAGGATTTGAGTGAGGAGGAAGTGGGGGCTTGGGTGGGTTTATATAGGAAAGGTGAGGGAATTCTTTATTATTTAGGTTTGGGACCCCTTACAATAAATTAATCCAAACCACAAACCATCCCATGTTTTTTGTAAAATGGAAGATGAAAACAATATTTTATAAGTCCAAAGTCCGAACTTCTTAAAATAATAGGGTTTCTTATGTGGAGGTGAGTCACACTCCCATGGAAAACAATTTAAAAAGACATGGTGTTTAATAAGTCTTGAGGGGTCCATTAATGCTTTGAAAAGTAATTCAAACAAACCCAAAATTACATTATTTTAATGGTAAAACATATATTGGCAGAAAATAAATCTTATAGTATTTTATTACATCACTATTGGGTCATTATTATGTCATAAAACACATTATATATTTAAACGGTGTTTAATTTTTACCCAAAAAATTGACTATCTCATAAAATTATGAAAAATTCACCGTTGGATAATTTAGACATCTTGATTCCAGAAATAACATTTATTTTATCTAAATAAGTTTCTAAATATGTTAATTTTTACTTTTAAAATAAAAACCAACAATTATCGAAAATTCACGAGTTTTGAAAAAAATGGCTTTCAAACCTTAATAAAAATTAAAATTGTATTCATAAAATTATATGATCATTTATAAATAATAAGAATTAATTTAATAATATTATTTTATTAAAATATTATTTAATTCAAAAATCCCTTAATTTAATAAAATATAATTCTTAATTAAATAATAACTAAAAACACTATTTGTAATTTTAAAACTATTTACATTGTATCAATGATGACAAGAACGTATATACATTATTATATTCAGAAAATAATGTTCATGAACATAGTACTATCGATTTGTTACATAACCCCTTAAAATAACCGCATAAGACCTAAGGGTAAGGTGTGCGATGGTGACAAACTCTTGGGGTGGCTCAGATAACATTGCTCGAGGGGTAATCTCTTTCAACTTCCACTTTTCCCATAGACGGTCCTGTTCGAGCTTGACATGATGAAGCTCAACTTGGGATTGGTCAAGAGCGATGCCCAAGGACACCACCACTTTTCTGAGATAATACAATTGGGCTTCGTATGGAGCAATTCTAATGGATGAGGTCGTCGCTTCTTTTGTCTGAGTAAATTGGATTTGTTAAAGCCCTATATTTATACTAATCATGTGATCACTGTTCAACCTATATATTAGCAATGGTCAAAATTCTAAACATAAAACCAAAGAAGTTGACATTTTATATAAACATACAGAGACATTTAATTAGATCAAGAGGGATTTCCATTAATGAAACTTTGGGTCATTACAATATTCCCCCTTAAGAAATTTCTCCCTCGAAATTTCCTTTTTCCACACTAAAACAGATGTGGGTAACTCATATTCATAATTTCCTCTAATTCCCAAGTCGCTTCTTCAAACTTGTGGTTTCTCCACAATACCTTGATGAGGGGCATTATCTTATTTCATAGAACTTTTTCTCTACCATCTAAGATCTTTACTGGTTGATCCTCATAAGAAATATCATCGTCCAATTGTACCACCTCAGAAGAGATTACATGTGAAGTTTCTGGTATGTACTTCCTTAAGAGGGATACATGAAAGACATCATGTACTTTGGCCACGATAGGTGTAAGTGCTATTCGATAGGCCACATCCCCTACATGATTAGGAATCTTGAAGGGGCCGATGTACCTTGTACATAACTTCCCTTTTTTCCAAACCTCATGACCTTCTTCCATGGAGATATGCGTAGAAAAACCATGTCTCAACCTTTAAACTCATGGTCTCATCGATGGTTATCTGTATAACTCTTCTGTCAACTCTAGGCTGCCTTGATATGTTGCTTAATGGTTTTCACCTTCTCCACCATTTCTTCGACCATTTTTGGTCCAAGCATCTTACGTTCACCGACCTCATCCCAACATGTTAGTGTTCTGCACCTTTTCCCATATAGGGCTTAATATGGTGCCATTTGGATGCTTGAGTGGAAACTGTTGTTGTAGGAGAATTAAACCTGTGGAAGATGTTGATCCCATCCTCCTTTAAATTCCATTGAGAATTCTCTCAACATATCCTCAAGTTTTTGGATAGTCCACTCGGATTGGCCATCAGTTTGAGGACGATAAGCCATATTGAAGTTCAGTTCAATATTCAGATCATGTTGAAGACTCTTCCAAAACATAGAGGTGAATCTTGGATCTCGGTCAGACACAATAGATAGTGGTACTCCATGCAGCCTTACCACTTCCCTGATATATATTCGTTCCAGTTTATCCAATGAGAAATCCTCCTGAATAGAAATGAAATATGCAGTCTTTGTAAGACGATCCACAAGAACCCAGTTTTCATTGTTGCCTTTGGATGTCCTTGAAAGTCCGGTGACAAAGTCCATGGTGATGTTCTCTCATTTCCATTCTGGTATGGGAAATGGTTGCATCATGCCCTTAGACTTCTTCCTCTCTTCCTTCACTTGCTAACACACCAGGCACTTTGATGTATATTCAGCAATCTCCTTTTTCATATTATCCCACCAAAAATTTTCTCGGAGATCTCGATACACCTTTGTGCTCCCTGGGTGAATAGAGAAATTTGAACTATGTGCATCATCCAAAAGTTCCTTCTTTAGATCCGTACATAATAGAACACATAGGTTTTTCCCAAATTGCACAATTCCTTCTTCATTAACATTAAAATATGAGTATTTCCCTTTTTTATAGCTTCCACTTTTTCCTGAATTCCCACATCATCCTTTTGAGCGTCCTTTAATATTTCAAAAAGAGACGGTTGAGAAATCATTTGTGAAAGGATTGATGATGTTCCCTTATTTATGATTCCCATGTCCATCTTCATCAAGTCTAAGAAGATTGGATCCCTCTCAATTCTCACCATTGATAGAATCATTGGATCCTTTCTCCTTAGGGCATCTGCCACCTTGTTCGTTTTCCCAGGGTGGTAATGTATTGAATAGTCATAATCCTGGATCAGCTCTATCCATCTTCTCTGGCACATATTAATCTCTTTCTGTGTGCATATATATTTAAGACTCTTGTTGTAACAGCCCGAGATTTTATGAAAAATATACTTTTTATTTCACTAATCTCTTGTGTTGTACGCTACACCAAAAAGAGCTTGCACAACATGCATACTTTACTTGCCTTGCATTACACGCAATCGCGACTTTCCTTGATAGCATGTGTAGTACGCAATAACGAGTTTGACTAAACAGTGATATGATATTAAAATGTTATTAAAACTAGCCGTTATGAATAGTAATAACCAATTTTTGAAATTTTGTAAATTTTATTTTTCAAAATGGATTTCATTTTTGGATTCGGAGTATTGAATTTAGCCTAAGGTGAAATTTTGGTACATTTCGGATAACTTTCATATTCTGATAAATAGTGAAAATTACTAAATTTTAATTAAAAACAAATTTTTTAATCGAAATAATTAATAGTGATAAATTATTAATTTGAGTGTTTTTAAATTATATTTAGAATATATTTTTACAATTCAATACAATGTTGGTCATTGGATGTAATTTCACATTAACACCAGACATAAACAAGTGTCAATCTTTTGATAGATATTGTTTCTTAAAAACACGCTATTTGTTTTAACAGCGGGATTTAATTGTAAAATTAATTAATGCAACTTCTATGTTATGAATTTGGTAAATTAGACTTCATTTTTGAATTTGGAATATGAAATATAGCTTAGGATGAAATTTTGGCATTGTACTGAAAAACATCAATTTTTGATTAATAGTGAAACTACTAAGTGGTAGTTAAAAAAATTAATTTCTTCATAAATCTTAATTTCACCACTTCTGTGAATGGAATTTCAAAAATCCGAGAGACACGGTTGATGTTAGTAAGTAAAATGTGGTTCAATGAGATGAAAATAATTTTTGGTGAATAGTAACTTTTTACTTTTTTTTACCACGGTTAATAGTAAATAGGGTAACTAAGGGTAAATATGATATTACTATTACCCTAACACATGTCCTAATTCTATTGGATAAGTGTAATTCGACCAAAAACAACCTTATGAATATAATATGACCATTTAGGTCCACTTGGATTAGATTATGACATTTAATATTATTTTATTTAATGAATAGTTAAAACAGTTAAAATCAAAGTTTAATAACTAAAACATTTTTAATATGGGGTTATACATAAGATAAATTCGACTATAAATATTAATTAGAAATCTAAAAAGATTTCCTACATAATGATATTTTATTTATAATTTTTAGACTTTAAATAAATTAATTTATTTATGACACAACGATGATGCAGTAATTACCCTTTTAAGGAAATATTAACATAATTGATGTTATAAATGCTCAAATGAATGTAATTTGAGACTTTTTATGAATTCCACTAATTTTCTAGGTTACTATGATATATTAGTGTTGATTTAAGCAACATTGTTCGAACATATAATTCTTTTATTACTTTCACAAAAATCATATATCAAATAGTGTCAAAATTGACACAAAATAGTTTTTAAATCAAATATTATATAATTAATTGTTATTTTATTCCTAAAAATCTAAGGTTCGGCAAAATGACTTAGATAAGTATATATATATTAATAATAAACAATTTGGGGTTCGTTTGGCATGTTATTGTAAGTGTATTAACCATATAGTGAAAGAAAACAAAAAGACACGGTAAAAGTTAAATTATTTAACTTAGAGTTAAATCTAATTGATAAGGTTAAAATAATACCCTAAACTTGTCTAAATCCTATTGTTTGATATTATTTCGACCCATCCCCACTTTAGATTCGAAATAAGACCCTTTGGAATCATTATAAATCGATTTTGACATTAATATAAAATAATATTTTGAGGTATTCCTAAGGTGCCCCTCTCCTCCCTTATAAAAGGACACCTCCTCCCCCTCCTCCTCACACCAATTTGAGCACTCAAGCTCGGCCAACCCCTGGAAAAATCCATTCTCCACTTCCCTAGAATAATCCTAGAGGTCCTGGTCTTCTTCAAAGACCAATCTTAGTTCCCTTAGTGGAGGATTCAAAGAGGTGTTCCAAAGAAGAGGTAATATCCATTACCGATCTTTTCAATTTATTTCTTCTTCAACTTCTTCTTCTTTAGTTGTTTCATGATAAAGTAATAACATCAGTATTTATTATATACTGATATGTTATTATAAATATGAAACAAATCTAATTAACCTTATATCCATCCTACGGAGAAAGGAAATCACCGTGCGTGCGTACGTACGGAATACCGTCTCCACGCCGTGGTGTAATCTATTTTCCGTCACCACCTTAATTGGATGGGTATAATGATGTAATGAGTAACTATACATGATTATTATAAAGTTATATTGATACTGAAATATTATACATACACTTCAACACAATTCCACGACCATGGGAACGATATTATCGCTCGTGCGTACGTACGGACTACCGTCTCCACGACGCGATGAAATTCATTCTCCATGTTAACCATTTAAGAATGATTAAAAAGTATATATAAGAAATAATAATGAAATATATGACATTATAGAGCTACTGGATTTATGTATATATGTATATGTATGTCATCTACTTACTTCCATTCAAGACAATAAGGAAAGGAAAACAGCGTTCATGCGTACGTACGGACTACCGTCTCCATGAACGGTGTTTTTCATTTCATTTATCTATCTATTATATATATATATATACTGAATATATATGATATATAAATCATATTTTATATTCTAGAAGTAAGTAAATAATGATATAATTAATAATAATGTCAAGAACAACAAGTCAAAAAACCTACGATAAATGAAACGATTTTACCCAAAACGCTTCTTTAACATGGAATTTACAAAAGAACGGGTGATATAAAGTCATAAGTGAATCATATATGATATCATAACAATTAATATGATTCTGTAATAAGTCAATGACATTATTTAAATCATTATACAGGAGGTTCGGACACATACGAAGCAAATCGGACCTAAGGTAAGGGAAATATCACAATCTCAATTTTATCCGAGATTGTTTATTCGTAAGCATTTACTGGGGTGTATTTTATCATCCACATTCATGTTTCCTCAATATTTAATATTTATATCCTTATACAATAGTTTATATTCAATTTTACCCTTCGGTAAATTTTTAGTAAAATATATGAAAGGAATCTTTTGTCGTTTTTCGTACAAGCTACTTTTTTTACTTTTCTGACAAAAGTACGAGAAGAATGTTTTTTTTAACTTATACGGCATGAATGGATTTTAAAAAAAATTATTTCCAAGAAGCTTCCTTTACATGTTTTCAAGTTTATTTTTAATCAAATTCTTTTAGTTTAAAATTTTATGACATGTTAAGAAAGGAAAAGTGTTTTTGAAGAAGAAAGGATATTTTCCTCAAGAATGAAGTTCAAGTGTTTTATCAAAATTATTTTCCATCTAAGATAATAAAGGTTTCTGTTTCTATCCCTATTATTACATTGATTTAATTATGTTGTGATGGAATTATTTTTATGAATTACTTTATCTTATATGAATTGTTTTATGATGTCACGATGTTTAAGATTCCCATTTTTATTACATGGGTTATGAAATGATGTATGATTTATGATTTTGTGGAACACATAAGAATGGTATCATTATGAGACGGGTGGGACCTATATCTCCCTCCAATGCATTGGGTAAAGATTTTATATCTCATGAGATAGACATGGCTGGAATGGTAGGTTATACCGGTTCAGTGAAACAGGACTGAAACGAGGGTTACTCGATTCAGAAAGGGACTTTGTCCACTAAGATAGTCTTGGAAATGAGTCTTGACTAACAAGAAATGATTCTCTATGATTATGTGTGAATGCCACAAAGTTTCATGTTTTAAGTTATTATTATTGTGATTACATTTCACTACCATGATTTATCCCATGTTATGAAATTATGCTCTCTTTTGCAGGTTATGATTTCCAAAATATTATGTTCTTATGAATACGACGTGATTGATATTTCTTTTGTTTACCCTTACTGAGCATTTGAGCTCACCCTTTTATGTTTTCTTTTCCCCAGGATATAAAGAAAGGTTTTAGGTTAAAAAAAGATCTTTATGGGAGATGTTGAAGATCTTTCACCACGATTAGAAGATTTTATTCCGAGTTTCCAAAGACACTAAACTATTACGATCCTTGTGTGTGTGTTTTTGTTATGTACTAAGTATTCCACAAAAGTAATGTAATGTTCATGTACGTCAGGCTTCGGGTCTCTACAGTTGGTATCAGAGGAAAGGTTTAGTCAACCTTTGGAAACTAGGATGCGAAAACGTTAGTGAGATCCCTAGAGATATTTCTACGGTATGTCTAGGGATTTCCCTAAGGTTAAGTGTACGTATAGGTTATAGTACTATAATTACGCTAACGATCATAGAATTAAACCAAAGATGTTAGATATTGAAGTTACTCCCCCTTTATTATGATTTTTTCCTCTCACACGATTCTTTTTGGGTTTTAGACGATGGCTGGAACCCGAAGGAACCGTGTTGATCAATGCAATGGACAATGCAATGATTGTCCTCCTGAACAAACAAATGTTATGGGAGATGGAGTGCAAAATCTTATTGCTATACTTACACAAGCTATGAATCATTCTGGACTTCCAAATGAGCAGAGAAGGGAACAATATTCTATTGAGTCCTTCATGAGGCAACGTCCACCTTCTTTCAGTGGGTCTTCTGATCCACTTGTTGCTGAACAATCGATCAGTACCACTAAAAAGATATTTTCAGTTCTTCAATGTTCTGAATATGATAAAGTCATCTTAGCAGTATATCGTTTGGAAGGTGAAGCTGATCAATGGTGGAATCTTATCAAGAATACAAGGCAAAGAGATGAAATTGAGTCCATGGAATGGGACGAGTTCAAGAACTTATTTTTCAATAAGTACTTCCCTCGTATTCTTCGAACAAAGATGGAGAAGGAGTTTCTTGAACTAAAGAAAAAAAGATGATGAATCTGTTGGTATATACGAAGCGAATTTTACAAGACTTGCAAGGTATGTATCTGGCATTATCATCCAACCTGAAAGTAAAGTTGATTGATTTTTCAGTGGCTTAAAACCAAGTCTTCGAAGGGCATTAGCTATAAGAGACTTCAGTAGCTATGAAGAAATTGTGTGTTGTGCTATCAAGGTAGAAATGGAAGTTGGTGTTACATATCCATCTCATGGTTTTGACAAGAAACGAAAGATGGAGTTCAAGGAGAAATCTCAGAATAATGGTGAAAAGAAGATGAATGTTTCCTTATGCACAAAGTGTGGAAAGAAGCATGGTGGAGATTGTCTTAAAGGGACTAGAAAATGTTTTAAGTGTGGAAAACAAGGTCATCGAGCAGCTGAGTGTCGAAGTAATGGAAAAAGGGTTTCTAATGATGTGAATAAAGAAAACACTGCAGAGAACGCACCACCAACACTTCAATGCTTCAAGTGCAAGAAAATGGGGCATTATGCTAATAAATGCCCTAATCCAAGGGTTAGTGATGATCGACATGAGCAACCTCTTAAGGAAAAGGATAAAGGGACGTCACATGCGATCACTATTGGCGATGTTGAATATGACAACGATGTGGTGGAATGATTAAGTGTTTATGTAATGGGATTCCAAAATAATGTTGTATCATGGAGTATTGGAATATTTATGTATTGGTCTAATGTGGTATTCAAAGTGATTGGGATATTTTTTTTGGAAATAAGATGATATGCGCATAATGAAGGGAAAACGAGAAAATGAAATGTTTAATAGTATTCACGAGCTCATGATTGATATAAGGACTAAGTGATATCATGGTTTGAGTATATATAATTTTGAGGATTTTGGTATGTGGAAAGTGTTAAATTTTAACTGCATTCATGTTTTCACTAAGGTATTAAAGAGAATACATGATTAAGGACTTTGAATGTTTGGAATGTGACCAACAAAACATATCTTATGATATATGGGGATCAACGATGGTATTAAATCTCTGGTAATCGTTTTCACTATGTTATGAGAGTGGACTGCAGTATTATGGATAAGCCTAAAGATTGAAATGGATTATGTTGGACATAAGTGAGTATTGTTTAAGGATAGAAGTTTTTTTTCGATATTATTTATGGGATGTTATAGTAATGTAGTTTTAGAAAAAGGACAACCTGAAGGATGGGCGACAGCCCGTCACTTCGGACAAGGATGTGGGAATCGTACCCACAACCGAAGTGCGACTGGCCTTTATCGCCTACCACTGGCCTACAGGAAGTACCTGTTTAGTAGAAACTAGTTTTATTATATTAAGCAGTATGATATGTGAAGTATAAGTTCATTTTAGGAACCATATATCATTAATCTAACTATAGATGGACTTATGTATTTTTTGATAACTTTTCTAACCTTTTGAGACAGATGGAATGACCCATAATTCTATCACATGATCTGCTAACACATCACGAATGAAAAATTCAACTTCATTTCTTTAAGAGATGAAGTAGAAATTGTCCAAAGAACGACAAATAGTGAGACTATACCAAAATCACGAAAGTATTTCTTCTAATTCCAATTTCATCAACTTTAGGGAAATGATCTTGAAAACCAAAAATGTTGTCCTAGTGCTCTTATATCTGATTAATCAGATGGTACCTTAGATCGTCACAAATTTATGGATTTGTGATTGCTAGCTTTTCCATAGCCATGTTCTCCACCACTCTCCATCAGAACATGATGGTTAGATTTCTCTTCTATATCCATATTTTTACCTATGTGGAAACCCAGCGATTAGTTTATTTGGGTAATCGTTACATTTAATACTTTAGTTTTTAAAGCCAAGTTTTGGTATTCCTTTTTACGATGTGGGTTTCTATTAAAGAAACTTTTGAATAGTAAACCATTTATAACCCCGACGAATTTCGAGGGCGAAATTCATTTTAAGGGGGGTAGAATGTAACAGCCCGAGATTTTATGAAAAATATTCTTTTTATTTTACTAATGTCTTGTGTTGTACGCTACACCAAAAGGAGCTTGCACAACACGCATCCTTTACTTGCCTTGCATTACACGCAATCGCGACCTTCCTCGATAGCGTGTGTAGTACGCAATAACGAGTTTCACTAAATAGTGATATGCTATTAAAATGTTATTAAAACTAGCCGTTATGAATAGTAATAACCACTTTTTGAAATTTTGTAAATTTTATTTTTCAAAATGGATTTCATTTTTGGATTCGGAGTATCGAATTTAGCCTAAGGTGAAATTTTGGTACATTTCGGATAACTTTCATATTCTGATTAATAGTGAAAATTACTAAATTTTAATTAAAAACAACTTTTCTAATCAAAATAATTAATAGTGATAAATTATTAATTTGAGTGGTTTTAAAGTATATTTAGAATATATTTTTACAATTCAATACAATGTTGGTCATTGGATGTAATTTCACATTTACACCAGACATAAACAAGTGTCAATCTTTTGATAGATATTGTTTCTTAAAAACACGCTATTTGTTTTAACAGCGGGATTTAATTATAAAATTAATTAATGAAACTTCTATGTTATGAATTTGGTAAATTAGACTTCATTTTTGAATTTGTAATATGAAATATATCTTAGGATGAAATTTTGGCATTGTTCTGAAAAACATCAATTTTTGATGAATAGTGAAACTACTAAGTGGTAGCTAAAAAAATTAATTTCTTCATAAATCTTAATTTTACCACTTCTGTGAATGGAATTTCAAAAATATGAGAGACACGGTTGATGTCAGTAAGTAAAATTTGGTTCAATGAGATGAAAATAATTTTTTGGTGAATAGTAGCTTTTTACTTTTTTTACCACGGTTAATAGTAAATAGGGTAACTAAGGGTAAATATGATATTACTATTACCCTAACACATGTCCTAATTCTATTGGATAAGTGTAATTCGACAAAAAACAACCTTATGAATATAATATGACCATTTAGGTCCACTTGGATTAGATTATGACATTTAATATTATTTTATTTAATGAATAGTTAAAATAGTTAAAATCAAAGTTTAATAACTAAAACATTTTTAATATGGGGTTATACATAAGATAATTTCGACTATAAATATTCATTAGAAATCTAAAAATATTTCCTACATAATGATATTTTATTTATAATTTTTAGACTTTAAATAAATTAATTTATTTATGACACAACGATGATGCAGTAATTACCCTTTTAAGGAAATATTAACATAATTGATGTTATAAATGCTCAAATGAATGTAATTTGAGACTTTTTATGAATTACACTAATTTTCTAGGTTACTATGATATATTAGTGTTGATTTAATCAACTTGGTTCGAACATATAATTCTGTTATGACTTTCACAAAAATCATATATCAAATAGTGTCAAAATTGACACAAAATAGTTTTTAAATCAAATATTATATTATTAATTGTTATTTTATTCCTAAAAATCTAAGGATCGGACAAATGACTTAGATAAGGATATGTAGATTAATAATAAACAATTTGGGGTTCGTTTGGCATGTTATAGTAAGTGTATTAACCATATAGTGAAAGAAAACAAAAAGACATGGTAAAAGTTAAATTATTTAACTTAGAGTTAAATCTAATTGATAAGGTTAAAATAATACCCTAAACTTGTCTAAATCCTATTGGTTGATAGTATTTCGACCCATACCCACTTTAGCTTCGAAATAAGACCCTTTGGAACCATTATAAACCGATTTTGACATTAATATAAAATAATATTTTGAGGTATTCCTAAGGTGCCCCTCTCCTCCCTTATAAAAGGACACCTCCTCCCCCTCCTCCTCACACCAATTTGAGCACTCAAGCTCGGCCAACCCCTGCCAAAATCCCTTCTACACTTCCCTAGAATAATCCTAGAGGTCCTGGTCTTCTTCAAAGACCAATCTTAGTTCCCTAAGTGGAGGATTCAAAGAGGTGTTCCAAAGAAGAGGTAATATCCATTACCGATCTTTTCAATTTCTTTCTTCTTCAACTTCTTCTTCTTTAGTTGTTTCATGATAAAGTAATAACATCAGTATTTCTTATATACTGATATGTTATTATAAATATGAAACAACTCTAATTAACCTTCTATCCAACCTACGGAGAAAGGAAATCACCGCGCGTGCGTACGTACGGAATACCGTCTCCACGCCGTGGTGTAATCTATTTTCCGTCACCACCTTAATTGGATGGGTATAATGATGTAATGAGTAACTATACATGATTATTATAAAGTTATATTGATACTGAAATAGTATACATACACTTCAACCCAATTCCACGACCATGGGAACGATATCATCGCTCGTGCGTACGTACGGACTACCGTCTCCACGACGTGATGAGATTCATTCTCCATGTTAACCATTTAAGAATGATTAAAAAGTATATATAAGAAATAATAATGAAATATATGACATTATAAAGATACTGTATTTATGTATATATGTATATGTATGTCATCTACTTACTTCCATTCAAGACAATAAGGAAAGGAAAACAGCGTTCATGCGTACGTACGGACTACCGTCTCCATGAACGGTGTTTTTCACTTCATTTATCTATCTATTACATATATATATATACTGAATATATATGATATATAAATCATATTTTATATTCTGGAAGTATGTAAATCATGATATAAGTAATAATAATGTCAAGAACAACAACTCAAAACACTTACGATAAATGAAACGATTTTACCCAAAACGCTTCTTTAACATGAAATTTACAAAAGAACGGGTGATATAAAGTCATAAGTGAACCATATATGATATCATAACAATGAATATGATTCTGTAATAAGTCAATGACATTATTTAAATCATTATACAGGAGGTTCGGACACATACGAAGCAAATCGGACCTAAGGTAAGGGAAATATCACAATCTCATTTTTATCCGAGATTGTTTATTCGTAAGAATTTACTGGGGTGTATTTTATCATCCACATTCATGTTTCCTCAATATGTAATAGTTATATCCTTATAAAATAGTTTATATTCAATTTTACCCTTCGGTAAATTTTTAGTAAAAGATATGAAAGGAATCTTTTGTCGTTTTTCGTACAAGGTACTTTTTTGACTTTTCTGACAAAAGTATGAGAAGAATGTTTTTTTTAACTTATACAGCATGAATGGATTTTAAAAACAATTATTTCCAAGAAGCTTCCTTTACATGATTTCATGTTTATTTTTAATCAAATTCTTTTAGTTTAAAATTTTATGACATGTTAAGAAAGGAAAAGTGTTTTTGAAGAAGAAAGGATATTTTCCTCAAGAATGAAGTTCAAGTGTTTTATCAAAATTATTTTCCATCTAAGATAATAAAGGGTTCTGTTTTTATCCCTATTATTGCATTGATTTAATTATGTTGTGATGGAATTGTTTTTATGAATTACTTTATCTTATATGAATTTTTTTATGATGTCACGATGTTTAAGATTCCCATTTTTATTACATGGGTTATGAAATGATGTATGATTTATGATTTTGTGGCACACATAAGAATGGTATCATTATGAGATGGGTGGGACCTATATCTCCCTCCAATGCATTGGGTAAAGATTTTATATCTCATGAGATAGACATGGTTGGAATGGTAGGTTATACCGGTTCAGTGAAACAGGACTAAAACGAGGGTTACTCGATTCAGAAAGGGACTTTGTCCACTAAGATAGTCTTGGCAATGAGTCTTGACTAACAAGAAATGATTCTCTATGATTATGTGTGAATTCCACAAAGTTTCATGTTTTAAGTTATGATTATTGTGATTACATTTCACTACCATGATTTATCCTATGTTATGAAATTATGCTCTCTTTTGCAGGTTATGATTTCCAAAATGTTATGTTCTTATGAATACGACGTGATTGATATTTCTTTTGTTTACCCTTACTGAGCATTTGAGCTCACCCTTTTATGTTTTCTTTTCCCCAGGATATAAAGAAAGGTTTTAGGTAAAAAAAAGATCTTTATGGGAGATGTTGAAGATCTTTCACCACGATTAGAAGATTTTATTCCGAGTTTCCAAAGACACTAAACTATTACGATCCTTGTGTGTGTGTTTTTGTTATGTACTAAGTATTCCGCAAAAGTAATGTAATGTTCATGTACGCCAGGCTTCGGGTCTCTACACTTGTGGTCAGTATATATCTCACATTTCTCCCCATAGAGATAATGCCGCCAGATTTTCAAGGAAAAGATTGTCGCCGCCAACTCGAGATCAAGTGTTGGATAGTTTCGCTCATGTATTTTTAACTGCCTTGAGGAATAGGATATCAATTTATCATTTTGCATCAGCATACAGCCTAATCCCTTCTTTGAAGCATCACTGAATACCACAAAAAGTTCCCCACTTGTGGGTAAAGTGAGCACGGGCATAGTGATAAGCCTCTGTTTCAACTCCTTGAAACATTCTTCGCATTCATCACTCCAAGAAAACTTTACTCCCTTTAGAGTTAGCTTGGTAAGAGGGTTGGAAAATTGTGAGAAGTTCCTCACAAATCATTGATAATATCCAGGTAACCCCAAGAAGCTACGGATATCCGTTACTGATGTTGGCCTCATCCATCCCTCAATTGCATCTATTTTGGAGGGATCCACAGATATCTCATTGCTTGTGATGATATGGCCCAAGAATGAAACCTCCTTTAACTAGAACTCACACTTGTTGTACTTTCCATAGAGCTTCTACTTGTGCAAAGTCTCTAGTATTGTTCTTAAATGCTCCTCATGATCCTCCTTGGTTTTGGAGTATATTAGAATATCATCTATAGAGACTACCAAAAATTTGTCGAGGTAATTTCTAAAGACTCTATTCATTATGTCCATGAAGATTGCTGGAGACTTAGTGAGTCTGAAAGGAATTATTGTGAATTCATAGTGCCCGTATCTTGTGTGAAAAGCAGTCTTGGTGATATCTTACATCTTCACCCTTACTTGATAATATCCCGACTGCAAGTCCACCTTGGAGAAGTATTGTGCTCCACGCAGCTGATCGAATAAGTCATCAATTCGTGATAGAGGATACTTGTTCTTTATCTTTATTTTGTTAAGTTTACGATAATCAATTCAAATCCGCATTGACCCATCCTTCTTCTTGACGAAGAGGACTGGTGCACCCCATAGTGAATCACTTGGGCGTATAAAACCTTTATCCAGATTCTCTTGTAGTTGTTTCTTCAGCTCTTCAAGATCTACAATATCCATTATATATAGAGTCTTGGATATTGGTAAGGCCCCGGGTATAAGTTCAGTTGAGAATTCAACATCTCTTCTAGGAGGGCAATTCCTCAGGAAACACTTTAGAAAATTCCCTCACAATAGGAATTTCTTCAAGGTTGGTTTCTTCCTTGGACTCAATCATCTGAGCTAGATACGCGTGCCCGTAAGGCAGTAATATCCATGCTTGAGATGATGGAGCTAAAGGAGATTCATCTTCCTCCTAACACTTGTAAAGAATCAGGGGTCGATTCTCCATATGGAGTGTGATTTACTTTTCCTGACAATTTATGTTGGCTCTATATAAGGAAAGACAATCCATACCAAGAATTGCATAAAATTACACCAGAGGGAGTATGATAAGGTTCACCGGGAAATTAAATCCACAAATTATAATAGGGGAGGACTTATATTCATGGGATGCAATGATTTCCCCATTTGCAGTACTCACCGACATCTTCACTTCAATGATTTGTGGTGGTGCTGGGATTGTTCTACTAAACTTTCGAGATATAAAATAATGCGTAGAACCTGAATCACAAAGTACGTTCTCTATTCTTGAATGAATAACTAGAGTACCTATCACCACTTCGTTGTCAGGGTTCACTTCAGTAGATGTGATGGAAAAAGCTCTTCCTTGCTGCCTTGGAGGTTGTTGGTTGCCCCTGAAAACCCTTGGATTAGGGCACTAATTTTCAAAATGCCTCGATTCTTTGCATTTGTAACATTGAAAAACGCGTTGAGGTTTTAACAGAGCATTCCTCTCCTCTGTCACAGCCGCAGGTCTTTCTTGCCGACAGTTAACATCTAGGTTCCCTTCTCTTCCACACCTGAAGCATTTCATCATCCCCTTTAGGCAATTTCCAGGGTGCTTCTTTCCGCACTTTTGGAAAGTGGGGTGCTGGATCTTCTTAGCACCATTGGATTTATCCATCAAACCACCAGCATTGAATTCCACCTTACGCTTCTTATCCCCATGATACCCCTGTGATTCTTTGATCTGCATTTAAACCTTGAGGGCACATCGGAAAATTTCTTCATAGCTGTCGAAGTCATGGATCACCAATACTTTCCGCAGGCTAGGCTTCAGCCCACCAAAGAAGTGGTCAAACTTGAATTTGGGGGTAATGACAAAGCCAGAAGTGTATCGTGAAAGCCTTGTGAAGTTTTCCTCGTACGCTCCAACAGGCTCCACATCTTTTTTCTTGAGGTAAAGGAAATACCTTTCCATATTAAGCTGGAGGGTGCATGGAAAATATTTATCAAAAAACATCTTCCGGAAACCCTTCCATTCCAACGCCTCGATCTCCTCCTCAAGCTTCTTATTTTTTATCAATGTCCACCATTGATCATATTCACCCTCCATACGATAAGAAGCCAGGAAACCTTCTCTTATTCAGAACATTGAAAGATGGAGAAGATCTTTTCAATGGAGTTGATCCATTGTTCAGTGATCGTGGGATCGGATGATCCACTAAAAGTAGGATTCATTTGTCTCATGAAGCTCTTGATAGCGACTTGTTCTTTTTTAGGGGGGTTGAACATTCCTCTTGACCCATGTTTCTATTCAAAACTTGAGTTAGCTATGAGATAAGCATGACAAAGTTCGTGATTCCCGCCCCCATTGGATTGGGCATCTCATTAGTACAGTCATCACACAGATCTTCACAACGGTTGTTAGCCCGAGTCCTCCTATTACTGGCCATTGGCTGGAATAAAAGGAAAGTTAGGGGTAACACATAAATGGTAATCCAAAGAACAAAGTTGATGACTTATAAATAAACTTTTATTTCCTTAACTCATGAGTCTATATGCTTCAATCTAGTCTTTTCATGATCTACTTTATAACATATATTCTTAGGGGTGTTTTTTTAAATTCCCTTAATAAGGGTTCATACTAAGATTGTGAATTTATCAAAAAATATCCCCCAAGAGTGTCATAACCAAGAGTGCATCAAGGCCCATTGTGGTGCACCAGTTCCCATTCGATTCTAGCTCAAAGCAGTTTTTTCGGGTTTTACCCCTAGGATACATCTATGCCAGAGCCGCCTATACCTGCTCGTATCCAGACAGGGATGTATTTTCTTGACAAAACACTTACTCAATACTTACCAAAACTTAGGGATGTTTTTATTATACTTAGTCTTTTATCTAAGGCTTTACTAGGGTTTTCTAATCCTAATCCCAAAAATAACTAAACCTATCCTCTGATACAAACTATAACAACCCTGCTTTTATTACAAAATTAAACATGATTTATTAAATAAATCTTCACTTGATACAACAAATAAGATTGAGAGTTTTGGTGTCTTTGGGTCTTAGGATCATTACATAAAAACTTGAAACGTGAAATACAACATCTTTATTGAAAACATCCTTTACATGACCACTACATTCCCTCATACATAGCATTGCATGGGATAAACTGAGGACATGCATAAGAAAAGGGTGAGATGTAAATCCCAGTAAGGGAATACACATGGAATAACATGAGGAGTAAAATACATGTTAGACATTAGTAATATCAATAGAGCATAAGAGAAACATGAACATAAAGTCATGATAAAGCATGATAATCATAACATGGAAATGTGGAAACAACACTTAACATGGAATTAGCCTGAGCCAAGGCTCATTGCACATGGAGCATGAGTAAATCCTCATCGCACATTAAGCATGAGTAAACCCTAATTGCACTTGAATTAGCATGATTCAACACTCATTGCACATGAAGTATCATGATACTATATGTTACCCAATGCATTTGAGAACTATAAGGGCGCACCCTTCTTAAACATTTCATTTCTTGCATAAGTGTGCCACATGGATCATAAAACATGGATTCATAAAACATAATAATTTATTCCATGATAATGGAATGAGGAATTCATACATGAAACTTTATAATAAATAAGTAAATGTGCATAAAGTTGAATACCCTTTATGGAGAAATGGGCATGGTATTCACTACACAATGACATTGGCTTAGAAAATCGGTGCGATTTCGGCAGCGTAACGGCGTGACATAAGAATTCATAAAAATGGTTGATGAGAGAGAAAAGGGTTACTCATCATATTTACATGTAATGGACAGTAAGTAGTTCATATAGATACATGTCCCAACAATTTTAATGGAATTTAGATTCATGATACAAAAGTATTACTTGAATATGAAAGACGAGAGAGAAGTTCCTTTTGGAATTTCGGTATAGTAACGGGTGTACATGGGAGGAATTTAATGAGAGAGAAAGGGGTATCCCATCATATAGACATAAATAGGGAAGTATGAGGGAGGTGTTAAACCATACCCCAACATTCATAATTGAAATTAAAAGGGCAATACAACTTAAATAATATTGGACAAAAATGAGAAAGGAAGAAAAAACCCTTACTTGGAAGTGTGCTTCCAAAGGAAAGAGAGAGGCTTGTGAGAGGCTTCTTTGGAGCTTGGGGCACCTTGGGAGGATTGTAGAGAGAGTAGGTCAGAGGTTGGATGAACTCCAAAGGCTTTGAGTGAGGAGGAAGAGGGGGATTGGGTGGGTTTATATAGGAAAGATGAGGGAATTCTTTATTATTTAGGTTTGGGACCCCTTATATTAAATTAATCCAAACCGCAAACCATCCCATGGTTTTTGTCCATAGTTTTTGGAAAAGGGAAGAGGAAAATAGTATTTTATAAGGCCAAAGTCCTAACTTCTTAAAATAATAGGGTTGCTTATGTGGAGGTGAGTCACACTCCCATGGAAAACAATTTAAAAAGACAAGGTGTTTAATAAGTCTTGAGGGGTCCATTAATGCTTTGAAAAGTAAGTCAAAAAAACCCAAAATCACATTATTTTAATGGTAAAACATATATTGGCTGAAAATAAATCTTATAGTATTTTATTACATCACTATTGGGTCATTATGATGTCATAAAACACATTATATATTTAAACGGTATTTAATTTTTACCCAAAAAGTTGATTGTCTCAGAAAATTATGAAAAATTCACAGCTAGATAATATCGACATCCGGATTCCAGAAATAACATTTATTTTATCTAAATAATTTTCTAAATATGTTAATTTTCACTTTTCAAATAAAAACCAATATTTATCAAAAATTCACGGGTTTTGACAAAAATGGCTTTCAAACCTTAATAAAAATTACAATTGCATTCATAAAATTATATGATCATTTATATATAATAATAATTAATTTAATAATAATATTTTATTAAAATATTATATAATTCAAAAATCCCTTAATTTAATAAAATAGAATTCTTTATTAAATAATAACTAAAAATACTATTTGTACTTTAAAAACTATTTACAATGTATCAATGATGACAAGAACGTATATACATTATTATATACAAAAAATAATGTACATGAACATAGTACTATCGATTTTTTACATAACCCCTTAAAACAGCCACATAAGACCTAAGGGTAAGGTGTGCAATGGTGACAGACTCTTGGGGTGGCTCAGATAACATTGCTCGAGTGGTAATCTCTATCAACTTCCACTTTTCCCGTAGACGGTTCCATTTGAGCTTGACATGATGAAGCTCAGCTTGGGCTTGGTCAAGAGAAAAGCCCAAGGACACCACCTCTTTTCTGAGCTCCGACAAATGGGCTTCGTATGAAGAAATTCTACTGGATGAGGTCATTGCTTCTTTTGTCTGAGAAAATTGGATTTGTTAAATCCCTATATTTATACTAATCATGTGGTCACTGTTCAACAGCTATATTAGCAACGGTCAAAAATTTTAACATAAAACCAAAGAAGTTGACATTTTATATAAACATACAGAGACATTTAATTAGATCAAGAGGGATTTCCATCAATGAAACTTTGGGTCGTTACAACTTTAATGAAGGTTATACAGAGATAAGGTTTATCATAGTATTAAACATGATTTCAATGAATCTGTTATTTCCTATGGTGTCTTTGGATTTCATGTTCATATCATGGAAGGTTTCCCACTATTTCCATAAAAGTGATTACATAATAAAATGGTAAATTTCAGTTAGCGGATAAAGGCTATATAAAATAAATTATAAAATATTAAGTGAACATATATAACGAATCAATAAATAAAAAAATGAAAAAATTAATTAAAATTATTAATAAGCAGATAATCTTAAATTCATTAATGTATTAAGTGAGTAAAATTTGATAAAAAATGAATAGACTTCATAATTATTATAAAAATGCATGAGTTTTATTATGTATATAAATTACTATAATATAAAAATTAATATATATTAAAATGAAATGAATACTTATTAAGTATGTATATTACAACCATAATATAAACCATAAATTATAAAGAATATATATGTATAAATAAATATTAAAAATAAATAACTTATAATAAAATTAAAAGAATAAAAATTAAAATATAATAAATTATAAAGAAATGTTAAAACTATGTAACATTACTTGTGAATAAATATTACTAAATAATATTAATTTATTGAATTTGAAAAAGTGTGAAATTAAATAATTTAAACATATCTAGATCGTAAAAATATTAAAAAATCAACAAGTATTAATAATTATTTAAATTATTTTAACAATAAAAAAGAATATATGATAAAATTAAAATGAATAAATATTAACTATATAAATTTTAAACATATTAAAATCATTAAATATTAATGAATAAACTTATATAAATAAATATTAAATTGGATGAAATTACAAACTAAATTAACAATGAATCTTTAAAAATGAATAAAATAAAAAAATTAAGATTATTATTTATTATATAATATATAAAATGAATAAATTTGAAAAAAAATTTAAAAGTAATAAATAGTATATTTTTATTAATAATATCAAGAAAGAATAATATTTACTGATTAAAAATAATATATATATAAATATATATATATATTATGTTATGTTGATAAATATACTTCTCAAATAAATATTAAAAATTAAATAAATTAAATAAATACTATATGTGTGTACGTTATATATAAAAATGAATTAATTATATATATATATATATATTTCAAATTAATGTAACACATGTTTGCTATTTGTTAAATTGAAAAAAAAAATATTTAATTAAATGTCCATTACATGATTCAATTTGTTTATATTTTTGATTAATATTAATTGTTAATTTTAAATCATTTTTCACTAAGATTATGACTTATTTAATGTAAATATAGATATTTTTTATTATATAAATCATATATAAGAAAATATTATATATATATATATATTGATATATATATTGATATATATATATATATATATATATATCTGACTATATTTCAACATTAAGAAGGTTAAATATATTAATGAATACTTATTTATAAAGAATTAAATGATTAATAAATTACAAAAAAATAAATTAAAAATATATAAAATTAGTAAATTATAAAAAATTATAAAAATTATTATTGCTAAAAAAATAACTCATCCGTTGTTTATGAATACTAAAATTTAAAGCACATTCAATCGTGCTAAAATGGGTATTTTCATTTCTAAAAATGTTTAAAACCTTTATGGACCCAGATTACATGCCCCTTTATAAGTGTTGAAAAAGGACCCATTTATTGGTGCTTTTGTTAGTTCTTGTAATGGTCATGGTAGCTAGTGAAAAATATATAGTCCTTCACGATTCTTATAACATAACAAGATTAGAAACATAAAATAGAATTTGTTTATAAATACAATAGATAACCTAAATGTAATATAAATATTACTTTTCACTATCATTTCAATTAAAAAAATTACATTCAAGATATTTATACTGTTGTGATATTTAAAATTAATTAAATAAAATAAAAATCTAATATTCAGATTGAAAAACTTTATAGTATTATTTTTTCAACAATCAACCTCCATAAAAACCTAGTCCATGCAATAAAACCAATATTTTTTAGTAACCGAAAATAAAAAATAAAAAAAAAATTATGATTTTTATATTATAAATATATGATAAATTATATTATTAATTACTATATATGTCAATGTTATCATTAACTATCCTATTATTTGTATTATTCATTATTGTATTGTTAATTTTATATTAGTTAATATTAATCAAAAATAGAATTAATTATTTTATTATGAATTATTAATTACATTGTTAATTAATAATATAAAAGATTTATATTGTTAGTTAAAAAATATGTTGACTATATTATCAGTTAATAAATATTTTAATTACCTAATGTTTTATTAAAAATTATATCATTAAACAGAATTAACCTTTTTAAATTGAAAATAATCACGTTGATTATAACGGGAACATTGAGGGTCAATTTGATGCGCGGTCAATTCTTACATGTCATTAATTATTTATAGATCATTTTCCTAATGATTGAAAATAATATGAGCTCAGTTAATCTATTTTTACAATGCATCATATCTTTTAAGCTTAAATTAATCTTTTATAATGAAAACACATAAAGTCGTACCAGCCACATCATATGTCGGATTGTCGTGCAGTTGATTCCCACATGTCATAAATAAATTATAGACTATCTTGATATATTTTTAAAATAATTAGAGCTCATTTACTTGATTGTGATAATTTGTTGTTGTCTTTAAACATAAATTAAACCTTTAAATTTAAAGCACACACTTTCAGTCATACTGACAAAAAAATGTGTCAGATTGACATGAGGTTCATTCCTATACATCAAGAATGAATTATGGATAATCGTCATAATGATTAAAAACAATTTTAGTTTTTTTTTCTCGGTTTCAGCTATGTGATAAATGTTTTAAACTAAAATTACACTTTTATAATGAAGAAAAACACATTTATTCATACAGACCACATTGTGTGTCAGATTAACATGTGATCATTTTTTATAATCACAAATGAATAATGGATTGTTTACTAATGTTAAAAAATATTTAATTTTTTTATGATTTATTCTTTCTGAGGAACATTTTAAAATAAAGTTCACATTTATATTGAAATCACTAAATTTATAGTCATTCTATACACATCATGTGTCATATTGACATGAAGTTGATTCCAACATGTAAAGTATCAATTATGGATTGTTTTGGTAATTTTTAAAAACAATCAAATATATTTTGATCAATTTTGTCTATGTGATGCATGTTTTAAACTAAAATGACACTTTTATATTGAAATCATGCATGTTGAGTAATAAATACCATATCATGAGTCTGATTGACATGAAGTTCATCACTATACATCTTAAATGTATTATGGTTTTTTACTAATGTAGGAAATAAATTCTATTTTTTTGGTTTTGGATGTACGACCCATGTTTTATACTAAAATGACACTTTTCTATTTAATACACACAATTTAAATAATGTTGAGAACATAATGTTTCAAATTGACATGTGGTTGATTCCAACTCATCAAAAATTAATTGTGGATCATTTTCTAAAATTTCAAAAACAATAAAATATTATTTTCTTGGTTTAGAAAATGTGACACACATTATATGCTAAAATGACTCTTGTATATTGAATACATTCCTTGGGTGTCACACTAGCAAAAATTTCTATCATAATGATGTGTATTAAATTTCTACACATCAAAAATGAAATATTAATCCTTGTGCTAATGTTGTAAAAAAATAAGTTCTCATCAGCTATTTTTTCTATACGACATGTGTTTTACTTCAAAATGAAACTTTTATATTGAAAAATTCAAATTTGAATCATATCGGTCACATCATGCATTGGATAAACATACAGTTTATTTATAAATATCATAAATTAAATATAGATCTCTTCATTATTTTTTAAAACAACCAAAGATCATTTTATCATTTTTGGCTATGTGACGTGAGTTTTAAACTAAAATTACTCTTTTATATTAAAAACACACACTATGAATCATACCAAACACATCATGTGTTGGGTTGACATGAATCCAATTTATATATTTCTTAGACAAATTAGTGATCATTTTTAAAATTTTATAAAACAAACATAGTTTTTTTCTCTGTTTTGGATATGTGACACATGTTTTTAACTAAAATAACAATTATAAATTGAAAACACAAAATTTGAGTCATACCAACAACAGTATGTGTTAGATTGATTTGTGGTAAATTCCAACACAACAAAAATTAATTATTTTTCATTTTCTTTTTGTTTGAAAACAATTTCAGCTTGTTTTCTTAGTTTTCAATGTGTGATGATCTTTTTAAACAAAAGTAACACATTTCGATTGTAAACACACACTTTGAGTCATACCAAACACATCGTGTATTATATTAATATGAGATCCATTATTACATGAAAAAGATAAATCATGGATCATTTTCCTAAACTTTAAAGAAAATATAAACTTTTTAATAGTGTTTTGTCTATGGGATGCATGTGTTACACTAAAATAAAAATTTAAATCAAGAAATTTTTATAATAATGGTAACATATCTTATCAGATTTATGTGAAGTGAATTCTTAAATTTCACAAATTAATAATGGATCATTTCTATAAGTTTTGAAAATAATCATATATTTTGATCATTGTATTGTCTATGTAACATGGGATCTAAAATCAAACAACAATTTTATAGTGAAAACACATACTTTCAGTCATACCAAACACAACATGTGTCAGCTTGAAAAGTAGTCAATTCGTATATGTCACATATAAAATATTTATATTAATCATATATATCTAAATAAATTTATTTTTCCATTTTTTTGGATAATTTACACTTGTTTTAAACTAAAAAGAAACTTTTATATAGAAAAATCTCACATTATGTCATATTGGATACATCATGTGTTTGATTGAAATTAATGCGATTCATACACACCAAAAATAAATTATAGATATTTTTATTGAATTATCATGACAATATAAGATCATAATCTTATTTTTGCTTATGATATGTGTTTTTTAAACTAAAATGAAACTTTTAACGAGGAACAGATGCACTTCGAGACATACCATCCACATCATGTGGAAAATTGATCTCTGGTCAATTAATATATGTCAACACAAAAAATATTGGTAAATTTTATAATTTTTGATAATAATAATAGTAATTTTAATATATTTTTATAGTATAATGTGTCTATTAATCTAAAATGAAACTTTTATACTAAAATCATGCACATTGAATCATTCAGTCGCATCATGTTCCAGATGGACCTTCAGTCAATTCTTATACATTAAAAACATATTATGGATTACTTAAAAAATGTTTATGGATAGTTTGATCTCATTTACATGGTTTTTTCTATGTTGGATTTTTTTGTAAAACAATACATTTAATGTGAATACATTCACTTGGATTCATAATACTGAAATTTTTTGTCATATTGATTAATAGTTGGTTCGAACACACCCTACATGAATTATGGATCGTTTCATTAATATTTGAAAACCATATAAGTTTTTTTTCTTGGTATTGATAATGTGATATTAATTTTAAACAAAAATAAGAAAGTTATAATGAAAACACAAACTTTTATTCATTTGAACCACATCGTGTGTCAAATTGATGTTCATTAAATTCCTACTCTCAAAAAATTAATAATGGTTTTTTTAGAATTTTGAAGAAAATATGATCTCATTTGTTCAATTTTGACAATGTGAGAAGAATTTTAAACTAAAGTGAAACTTTTATATTGAAAACATGACCATTAAGTAATTCTTCACACATAGTATGCAATATTGATATGTGATCTGAATGGAAATTAAAACATTTTTATTAATGAATGTGAAAAGAACAACATATGACAAAAAGTTCATCAAGGAAAAAGTGATTATGCCCAAGGGAACCCCCTCGTACAATAGTAGAACTATCAATTAAAATATAAATAGTAGAATAAAACAAAATTAAACTATTATCCTCATTACCTTTGGATTCCAGAAGATCTTCCAATATGTTACCATCATTCCATGTATGTAGAACCGATATAATAAGAAAAATAGGATCCATAAAAGCATGTATGTGCAGAATAATATTCCAAGGGAAATTGATCCAACGATTCAAGGAATTAACAACAATAATATAATCATATTCAACAACAGTTATATGAATATATATTTCATTACATTATTTGGTTCCCTAAATAATTAATGATGCCTCTTCCACCATTGAAGTACCCTACCCATAGAAAGTGGAAAATGCACAACAACCAAGCCTCTACCATCATGAAAAAAACCATATTAGTTAATAATACATTGAATGCACAAAAACCCACATTTAACTTAATCCAATTTGTAGTAGGCTTTAATATCTCCCAAAAACCAAGATACCCCCACCCAAAAACATCAACCTCAATTGAACTACCAGTGATCATAATTAAAAATTTTACCAAGGATATGTTAACATTCTTATAGTGCTTCACAAATGAATAGAGAGTATCTAAAAACATTCAGCTAATATTATGTATATTAGGTGAGAAAACATTATGACATGAATCATTACATATCTCCAATAAAATCCAACATTCATAGGTGATGGAAATGGATCATCCTCTATTTTTTGCACCATCCCTTGCCTTTGAATCCCAATATATCTTCAAAAAATCTTCCAAAAATGTTATTTATCCACTAAAATCTATAAATCAAACAACATGAACCCGCAAATACACAGCCAAGTCACATTTAAAAAATAAATGAACAATAGATTCATATTTATAGTTGACACAACACTTTCATTTTGATGTAAGAGGAATACTAATTCATTACAGATTATCATTACTGGGAATAGAAAAATTTAGAATTCTCCAATGCAAAAAAATGAATTATGGAGAATAATATTTATAGAATACTCTACCAAACTTATTATCCATGTTTCAAACTAGATGAATCCTAGCACAATGATTAGATTAAGGCAATTATATATATATATAGACTTGATAAATTATTACACATCATAAATAAATTATTGATCATTTACCTAAATTTTGTAAACAACCCAAGTTCTTGTTCTATTTTTTACAATATGGAATGTGTTTTATACTAAATTACCATGAAGAGATAAATCTTTTACATAAACTATTAATCTTTCAACACTCATTCAACATCCTTCACAAATAATCCCATGATTCTATATTGACAATTGGATCAGAATATCATGGTGAAATATCTATTATTAATTATAGAATCGTTAATTGGTATGTATTTGGGAGAATAAAATGTGAATGGGAAAGAACTAATCATGCATTTTAATCATGGCTTTGGAGGTGATTATAATAGAGTTGATACACTTTTTACATACACATAAAATGATAGAAATATAAAAAATGAAAATGAAAAATATTGGGTCATGTATGTAACTTCACTAAAATTTGGAAATATGCCTTTAGATTTGAGGGTAAAAGAATCATTTACACATTCCCTCTCCCCATTAGATTTAATATATTCTCATTGTACAACTTCTAATGAGAAAACATATCTTCATGTATTTTAATATCTCAAAAAAATTGTATAGTGTAACCCCCCATGATACATATCCTTTAGAAATCAATCAAATCATTTTTTCTTTGCAGCCTCATCACTAATGAATTTTACAGTTTTAGCCAACTCAAACTAACACGTAAAGGAAGGAAATTAGTGAAAGGCTGAAAAAAATGCCTGGCCATTTAGGTAATGACAATATACCATGTAGAATAATTTATGAATTTTAGTAACAATAGTGTGATTATGTTTATGAGATGTAGGTTAAGTAAACATATTATGCATGTTGAATTTATGTTGGAACACATCAACATATTCAAGTGGTTTTGAATGTATCTAAAATTATTTCCCATAAATTTTGGGACTATTATAAAAGATATTTTTTTTTCTCTCAAATGAAACACCATCAATAAAATCATTCATACTATTTTCATCGGGTGAAGGCGCCATATATTTGGGAGGATCATAAACTCTATAGCCTAAATCAAGAGTGAAAAAATATCTATGGTTAGGTGCAAATTTCTTTAGAATGATGGGAGAGTCAAATGATAAAATTTTATTAAGGTAATTAAAAATGTATATTTAGAATAAATATATAAATAAAATATTTAAAATATAATATGAAATTTATTTTATAGAATTTAATTCTTTTTATTAGGATGTAGATGATTCAAATCACAAATATTGCTCAAACGTCATTCTGACACCACATACTCTTCTCACTCACAACTAAAACGTATTTTTTCAATTATGTATAATTTTATGATATCCTATTAGTATAGGGAAAATATTGGCAAAAAACTAGAAAAAATATTTTAATTGAAATTGTAATTACCTTGAAAAATTACATGTTTGGGGATTCAACTTTTTTTATGTTAAATAAAACATTAAATTATTCACCTTCATGATGATCAATTTATTGACTTTATATATAGCTTTATTGTAAACTCATTTAAAATTTAAAATCATCACTTGAAATGTTTAACTATCTAACACATATATCTATTCAATTATGATGAAGTGTGACATATTCACATAAATCAGTTTCTATCCATGGAACTGAATATGTGCATCATGGGATCCTTAATCCAAACTCAACTATTTCACATCACACATTGTTCACAATTTCCTTTCATACAGAATTAATGTCCATTAATTATAAAACTAATGAAAGATATATCATTTATTGTTGTTCCCCTTGATAGACAATGAATTTGATCTGCGATAGAATTGGGATTTAGATATAAATCATTATAAATATGATCATAATACCATATTATAAACTATTGATTATGGGTAAATGATATCCATATTTCATCCCTTGATGGATTCAATTTTTTAAGAAATACTATATGGGATCCATCATATGAAGTAAACTTCAAACCATTATTTACAATGTAATGGTGAGTCCACTAATACTCTGTAATGGTAATTATAACAAAAAATCTTTGAGAAATTTATTATCCCATAAGGATTCTACTATATTGATATTTTGGGAGATGAATTCTATCAACATGTAGGAGGTAATAAGTAAATAATTCTCTATTTCATCAACAATAAGTCACTATTTAAAAAAACCTTCTAACTAACTTCAATTCATAATGTTCCCCTTCAAAATGTTCAGATATTATTCAATGGGATACATCCACAAAAAATTTTCATGGCCACATAGTTGAATCTATATAACCTAGTGAATCATTAGTTAGAAAATTATATTAATTAATTATGGTTGTAAGAATAAATCCATTTATTATAATATGACAGTAATTTTATTATTAATTATCAGAAACATTGTAGGGTCTATTGCTTTATATATTATGGATTTGAAATGGAAGAAATGTTTGGTTAATATATTTTATAAATTTTTAGGGAGAATGTAAACAAATTCTATAAGAATAAAATCATAATCAAAACATGACTATCATGTTATTTTTTAACCAGTAAAATAAAATTATTCATTTCAATGATATTTTTGATATTTGATAGATAACCCTATAGTAATTTTACACAATTAAAGATGTTTCATAATTGAAGTTGTTCTTGTCAAGAAAGAGTGTAATCTAGTTGAGGAATAATAGTTTTCCTTTCTCACTTCACTGGTGCTATCACATCCCTTATTCCCATGTTAGTCATGTAAAATTTTTCTTTAAGTCCATATATTATTATCTCTAGTATATTTTGTAATGTGAAAATAAGAATATCACTTATATATTTTTCTATATTCATGGAATCAACAAAGTATCTATCATATAATAAATTCTAGTATGGTAATTAAATGAAAATCATCTATTTTTTCCAACCATATTTTTTTACGTTTTTAAAAAATATACTTCCAAAATTAGTGTCATTATATTATAGTTGTTTGAGAAGTCGATCAATCATTAATTAGGATGGTGTTGTACATTTTTCTATATTTCTATTGAATTATATCATCCTAGATCAGTATTTATGTATTCAGGGTAAAATTGTACAACGTCCTAAAAACACAGCATTCAAGGAATGTTTCAACCTAAATGAGTGTGTACCATCTAAAAAATGGGACACCCAAACATTCCATTAATGTTATAGCCTAAAAAATTTCCATAAGAAGGAATGTCGATTATCAACTAATGAGACGTGGTTATCAATATGAAATATTCAATTCTATGACCTTATACAATGTAGCACATGTATCCCACATCAATTTCAGATCTTCCATCAAAGAATCCAAATGGATATCAATATCATTACCAGTTTGTTTGTGTCCAAATATAAACAGAGACATCATACTGTATTTATGCTTCATGCATGACCATAGCGGTAAGATATAAATTACCAACATTGATAGAAATATAATCTGAGTACTAATTTTTACACCAATAGGACATATTCTATCTCTAGATAACATAATTCAAAGGCTTCTTGGCTTTTCCATATTAAGGATGCCTATAATCAATTTTTATCCACTATAGAGAGTTTGTTGGGTGTCATGTTTTACCATCTTCAATTATTGTCTATACATCCCATGAAAATTTTATATTAGTTTCCTATCATCGATATAGATATCTAAAAATTGTAAGAATAGAAAATAACCTATGAATTTTTGTGTACTTAAATTTTTTTTTGATCTGTGCAAAACCCAAAGGATGTTATGATTGATTCGTGGTCCTTGGAAAAAATATACAATCTGTAAGACATGCATGTATTTTCATAGAGATCATACCCATTGAATATATAAGTCTCTTAGATTGATATTTTTTATAAGGAATGTCATTTTATTTTAGTAACATATCAATCAGGATACTATGTAAATTAGTAAATCTATTGTCACTCCTTTTATTTCCAATATTACAATTATATACCACTAATACAGTTGACATTGTCCTTTATTTATAAAAACTCTATTTGATTATGTAATTTGATATATATTTAACATCTCAAAAAATTTATATTAGTCAAGGTCATCATAAATTTTCATTTTCATTTCTTCCATATGATCTTCATCGTCACTTACCCTAGCATTCAATTATACTAATCTGTAAATCCAAATATCATAGTAATCATTATATACGTTGTATTTCCCCAACATTTAGTCCAAATTTTATAGATTAAATATATTATTTGATAAATAAAATATTCTTTCAACTCTTCTGAGTGAATTCATCATGAAAAAACAAAAATATAAACATGGACAAATGATTTTAGAAGGGTCATATGTATGATTTATTGCAATTTTGATGAACATTTTGACCTTATCCTCATACTCCTTTTTCATATGATTAGAACCCATCCAGTTTTAATCCATATTCATCTTATTATGTTCAATAATATTATATTTGTACAAAAATAATGAAATACATATTAGGTATTAATAATAAATGGATAATTTTATAGATAATTAGATGAAATTTGATAATTTTATTAAGAAAAAGTATTATAATATCTATGGACACTCAATGATGAAAAAATGTTCAGGTGATACGATGATAGAATTCATTGAAATTAGAATATTAGACTATTTATCAAAATTCTTCATATTTATAACCTCTAATTAAAACAAGAATTTTGATTTTCTAAAATAAAGTATGATTTTTTGTGTAGAATTAATGAAGACAATTGATGATGTAATGGACCAGACCTCTATAGTCCATTCCTTTTCAAAAATCTGGTGTCTGAGGTGTTCCAGGAGGTCAAATTGACTTATTCCCAACACTTTTCCAAATTTCCAGTTCTGCGAATAGTGCATCAGTATTCTTAGGGAACAGTGTCATCAGTAGCATTAGGTGAACAGTGCATCATTATCCTTAGGTTAATAGTGTCATCGGTAGCTTTAGGTGAACAGTGTCATCAGTAGCCTTAGGTGAATAGTCCATCGGTAGACTTAAGTGAACAATGTTATCGGTAGCCTTGGGTGAACAGTGTCATCAGTAGCCTTATGGGAACAGTGCAACAGTAACCTTATGTGAACAGTTTCATCGGTAACCTTATGTGAACAGTTCCACAGTTACCTTATGTGAACAGTGTCATCAGTAACCTTATGGGAACAGTGCAATGGTAACCTTATGTGAATTGTGTAATTGGTAGTCTTATGTGAACAGTGCAGCGGTGTGGTTCAAACGGTGAGGTTTGAATGATGAGGTTCATGAATAGTGTTTCCAGAATGTTGAGGTACCAACTGTGAGGCTAGTGAATAGTGTTTCCAGAATGGTGAGGTTCCGATGGTGAGGTTCATGAACAGTGTTTCTAGAATGGTGAGGTTCCAATGGTAAGGTTCAAGAACAGCATTTTTCCTTTTCCAAATTTCGAGTTCGTGAACAGTGTTTCTAGCTTCATATAGCTTCACCCCTTTGACGTTTCCTTTGATGTAAAATGCATTTAAAACATTGTTTTATAGACTCTAAGGCCGATTCAAATGACATAACTCTGATATTATTGATTCCTAAGGCTCAGGATTCTTTTACTTGGTCAAACCGTGTGGTTTAATGTGATCCACTTTTAATGGAAAAATCCATTGCATCTTAAACCACTGCTCCATTAAATCTTCTAAAGGGATGAGATATCATTCTCCCTAATTCTTCCTCCTTATTCTCAGCTTTGAGATGCTCAAACATTTCATTCCATCCCATGGGAGTTGTGCAATAAAACATTCCTCCTTGGATTGGTTCCCCTCTGTTTCGATGCAACCAATCAGTATCGATCAATCTTCGATATAAGGTATGATCTACCTTCATTATTTTGGGTTCATCTCCTTATATTTCTCCTTGAACTTTTATGGAATTCTATCTCCATAATTCTAATGGTATTTTCATGGGTGTTGACCGGTGTGGTGGTGCCTCTGCATCCTCAGGTGGATATAGTTGTCATGGGGGAGGAGATTGTAAACAGTTGTGTGGCTCATTCACATATAAAGAACTTCAAGAACTGTTTGAGGTAGGGGATTCGTTGCTTATGTTTTATTTTATGTGCAACTATATAGTTAGCATGTTTTATCCCACTGGATCACAATGGAATTAACATAATAAATATTTTATCCTGATAAATAAATTGATATGGATCGTATGTTATTTCCACTTCTTTTGATAGATAGTGTGATATCTATGTTTGATTTTTTTTGACTTTTCATTCTTGTTGGAAATTGGTAAAGAACTTAAAGCTGGAATTAATCGATAATTGTTTGGATAATGATAAAAAGGAATTCAAATGAATCTGGTTCTTTTTTTTGTAATTTGATGTTAATCAAATTGATGTGGTAAGCATGTTTAATCAATTTTTGATAGCTTAATATTTAGTTTTACCGAAGTTGGAACCTACGAATAATAAATTGGTTAATCTAAGATGGATTAAATAATTGGTTTTTTAATAATATATAATTCCTTATAAGGTTTTGAGTTACCCTCTTGATTGTTTAAGTTCTAAGATCCCAATTTATATTATGTTTTTTTTCCTGCTACTTGTGTTGTGATGTGAGCCTGGATGGCTGTTGTGAAATGTGGGGGCATGAAGGTCTATTGTTTATTTCAGCAGTTGACACCTAGAGTGGTGAGATACCTCGGTTTATTCATGTGGCTGTCTGGGATGATACCATGGAAAATGGAACGAGTTGGATGTGAATGTTTGGATACTTACTGATTTTGTTGGTTGTTTATCTGCTTTATTTTCCTCACTACTCAAGGCATCTGGTTCTCTTACCCTCCTTCAAAAAAGTGGTGACAACATAGAGGGTATGACATTTTCTTTCTGCATTTAGCTTCTCAAGGGAGGATGGGTCTATGATCTTGCTATAGGTGGAAAAGACTCATTGGGTAGTTCATCTACTCTCCATGTTGAGCCCCATTGTGTATAATAGCATATACTGTTTTTTTATAATGCCTGGGAATATGGGAAAGTAATGCTGTAAATAAATAATTGAATAAATGACGTTAACACATGGTGTTGGAGCTTGCTGCGATGCAATGCTGAGGCTATAATTTTAAGGGAAAGTGGACTTTGGGTGTGATGCTAATGAAATGTAATGTGGAATTGTTAATGGTTAATTAATTTTTAAAGAATTAATTAATGTAAAGTGAAACTGATAAAAATGGAATGAATTAATGTAATTAAGATCTTTAAATATTTGTGTGCTAATAGGATACCTACTCTTAGAAGGGGCAGCTGGGAGTCTGAGAGAAATTGGCTGCAGTTGAGTATAAGACTAGGTTACTCCCATAGTGTGGTAGAGATCTATAGTATATTATATACTTTTTGTGTTTATATGCACTACTCCACCCTGTCAGTTGGGGAAATTGACACCCTGGGGATTCTAAGCCTTGGGGGTGTTTTCCCCAACATTCTGGTGGGAGGATGGGTGGCTGGAAACCCTATTTGGCCCCACTCTCTTCTATTGGTAGTTACTTGTGCTGGTAAGCATAGCGGTTATTTTTTCCCATATATTTGTGTAGAGGGATTTAATGGATTATTGTTATTCACACACATATATTTTGTATATAGATTCATATGGACTACTATATGTGTAACATGTATAAGCTATTATGGCTTGAGGATCCTTACTCGGTGTACGGTCTGTAATGGCTTGAGGCATAATACCCGATGTGCGATACATGTTATGTGAGTTATGCTAGCTCTCAGAAACAACCTGGTTACTTTTATTACGTGGATGTGGTGGTTTCTTTGCATGAGGTTCATATTTTGGTTCTTCACCTAGGTGTCTGTGGGAAATTCTTTTTGGAGAGAGATGCTTAGGACGTGTGACGTTAGGGAAAAGCGGAAAACTATTAGGGAAGTGGTAGCAGGGTAACCTTGATATTCTTTATTATATTACATACTCTCATATGTGTTAATTGGTGATAGTATCCATGGTGAGGCTGGTAATGTAGTATACCTATTTAAGTGATGAGTTATTTTCACTTGTTTTTCATTGTGCTTTAGCATGATTTCTTTACTTCTCCACGAGAGGCTTCTGGGAGGACACTACTGAGTATATTTTTATACTCACATTATGTATATATAAACTGTTTTTCAGGTCACTTAGAGAAGGTTGGAGATCAAGCTGGTTCCTACTAGCTTGGGGTTTCCGGAGCTGTTCAGGCTGGTGGTTGCTGCTGTTTTTCAATTCTTTTGGGTATTTTTAGTTTTTTCCCTTTCAGTTATAGTAGTTTTCATGACATTACATATTTGTACTTGGGATTTTTTTAATATTTATGTCTCAGTTGGGGTTGGTTGGTTTCTATCTTATCACTCCCTCATGTGTTCTCTTAGAGGGTAATTCCTCCCATTAGTGTGTTTACTATACCCTCGGTGCTAGTCTCCAACTCGGGACCAATTAGAGGTGGGACTCAGAGGGGTCATTATCTTCCTTCTCACATTCCCAGCCTAGGAGGGGTACACTTTGTGGGGGGGTCATGAAAAAGAGGTATCAGAGGCTATGGTTGAGAGATAGGATAGATTTTGGAGTTAGGCATAGGTGAGGTTTAATGGACTTATAGGTAAACGGTGTCATTTATGATTATCAAGTGATGTAAACACTAGAGAACAACTGAGACATAGGCTTTTAGGTCCCCCTATGATCTGATGCATGGACCATTAAATTTACAAAGGCTAATAAACAATGTGATACTAGTTGTAGGGTAGAGACCTGAGAAAGGATCATGCATCATTCTTCTTTGTTCTTGTGTTTGAATGGGTAGAACACGAGATAGGTTAAAATAAAATGAATATAAGAAAACAATTAATCAATTAATGTCGAGTCTTACATATTCCGGGTTTAGGAGCTCCAACTATTTGTTATTTTATAGGTATGGATTCAGGTCGATGTCTTCATCAGGTTTGCGCAGAAGATGTCCAACAAGCTGCTCCAGTAGATTGTTGTAGGATAGAGGTTAACGATGACGATAGTTGGAGGAGGAAACACCTAGAGTTTCAGTGCCAGAGTCTACAGCATTATGAGGGCTCTGTTTCAGATGTAGTCACAGAATACTGGTTGGTGGAGGTCGATATAGGCTTCAGTTCGATCTGTGATCAGAAGAAGTACTGGGTGTGCTTGGTTTGGACAATTCTACATGGATCAGTAAGGCAGTGGTGATTCTTATTCATCAAGGATCATGAGGAGTCAGTGATATCATGGGGGGATTTCTGAGACATTTTTAGAGTCAAATTTCTTTCCTCGATCGTGAAAAAATCCAGACGCCAGAAGCTTATTACCCTTGTACAAGAGAGCTATAGTGTGTGGTAGTTTAGAATCCATTTCTAGAACCTTTTACGATATTATTTGAACCTATTTCCAGATGAGGAGGCTAGGGCGAGGTATTTAAAGGTTGCTTTGCTTCCAAAGATCTAGCTTCAGGTCATCCCATTTATGCTGAAGACATATCTTGAGGTGTTTTCAAGGGCTTAGGTCGTTGAGAAAACATTGTCTAGAACCACATCATCACGAGAGGGTATTCTTCATGATTCCTCACAAATCAGAGTTGTGGTATGGGTTTCTCAGTTTTCAGTGCAGAAGAGTTTTCGTTCGGCAAATGGTTGGTCCTAGCCCTCATCATATCATTTCTCTAGGGGTGGAAGCTCTTAGGACAATACCAAGGGATCAGGATCTTGTTATTACTGTAATGGTTGGGGTCATCTTCCACTAGAGTTCCTAGCATTTAATAACAGTCATCATGCACAAGGTTTTCCGCTCCAGGTTCCTCCGTTGAGGCAGTTCTAGATGAGGTAGCTACAGCAGGTATCACCAGCTTTAGATCAGCAGCGGGTTGATGGGGCAGGTAGAGGGTAGCCCTATGACACTCCCCATCCTCAGAGAGCAGAGCACAGCCATGGTGGTGGTCATCTTTAGGTTCAGAGAGGTCGTGGAGGAGGTTGTGGTCAGCTTCATGCTTTATCATTGCTAGCACCAGGTGAACCAAACTTTGTTCTAGGTAAAATTTGATTGTTTTCTACCTTGGTGTATGCCTTTTTTGATTTAGGAGAAACACACTCCTTCATATCACCTATACTTGTCCATGCTTTGGGACTTGATGTGGAGAGGCTTCCAGTGCCCTTAGCATTGACTACACCGATTAGAGGTCAAGATGACATGTTTGAAGTATGTAGAGACTATGATCTAGTGTTGGGGAAGCACTACGCTTGGGGATATTTCCTATGTTTACAAATACAACCATATGATGTCATATTCGGCATGGATTGGTTGTATTAGGTTTAGTCTATTGTGGATTGCTTCAAAAATTTGGTTGTGTTCTTCGATGTATATGGAGTTCCAGTGGTGTTTGTTGGCGAGCGAGACCCTCATATGGGTCAGAGGCATGTTCCTTATTTTTCATCCATGAAGGTCGAGCTGATTATGATTTCTTCAGAGGTTTAGCAGTTGTTGTTTCCTATGGTTGTAGAAGAGTACCCTTATGCCTTTCCAGAAGAGGTTGGGGCATTACCCCCTCGACGAGAGATCAAATTTGGGATCGAGCTACAACCAAGGGCATATCCTATCTCAATGTATATATATAGGATGGCCCCTTATGAGTTACGAGAGCTATGTATATAGCTTGATGGTCTCATACAGTGCGGTTTTGTTTGGCCTAATGTGACGGCATGGGGTGCACTAGTTCTATTCATGCAGAAGGTTGGCGGAAGTTTGCAGTAGTGTGTCGATTATCGTCGTTTAAACAAAGTGACAGTGGAGAATCACTATCCTCTTCCAGATATTGGTGATTTATTTGATCAACAGAAGGGTGAAAGTTGGTTCTCAACGATCAAATTGTGGTCAGGATATCATCAGATGTGTGTGAAGGATGAGGATATCCCGACGACTAGTTTATGTTGTCGTCATGGTCATTATGAGTACGTTGTAATGTCATTCAGCATGAAAATTACTTCAGTTGTGTTCATGATATTGATGAACATTGTGCTCCATGAGTTCCTAGACATGTTAGTGGTGGTTTTCATCGATGACATCCTTGTGTACTCCACGTCTGAGGAGGAGCATGCAGAGCATCTACATGCTTTTTTGGGAGTTCTTTGTCAACATAAGCTGTTTGGGAAGTTGTCGAAGTGTGAGTTTTTGGCTCGAGATGTCTGTTTCCTAGGTCATGTTTTGTCCCAAAAGGGAGTAGCTACGGATCCATTGAAGATATAATCAGTTGTGTCTTGGGTAGCCCCAAACACAGTGTTAAAGGTGTTAAGTTTCCTTGGCCTCACAGGCGACTACAGGAGGTTCATAGCCAATTTCTCTCGAGTTTTGACTCCTCTGATAACTTTGACCAAGAAGTATCAGGTGTTCATATGGACTCATCAGTGTCAGGTAGCTTTCAAGTATCTAAAGGATAAGTTATTAAGTGCTTCAATTCATTTTCGTCCAGTTGAAGGAGTTCAGTTTGATGTTTTCTACGATGCTTCGTATCTGTGGTTAGGCTGTGTTGTAATAGCCATGACCTATCTGGTCTTTTCCATTGTGAAAATTTGTTGTCTAAGGTGTTCTGAGGGGTCAAGGTGACTTATTCCCAACACTTTTCCAAATTTTCAATTCTGTGAATTTTGCATCGGTAGCCTTAGTTGAATAGTGTCATCGGTAACCTTAGGTGAACAATGCATCGGTAGCCTTAGGTGAATAGTGTCATCAGTAGCTTTAGGTGAATAGTGTCATCAGTAGCCTTACCTAAACAGTTCATCGATAGCCTTAGGTGAACAATGTCATTGGTAGCCTTATGTGAACTATGCAACAGTAAACTTATGTGAATAGTGTCATCGGTAACCTTATGTGAATGGTGAAATGGTGACCTTATGTGAATAGTGTCATCAGTAACCTTATGTGAATAGTTCAATAGTAACCTTATGTGAACAGTTTCATCAGTAGCCTTAAGTGAACAGTGTAAGGGTGAGGTTATAACGGTGATGTTCCAACGGTGAGGTTTCAATAGTGAGTTTCATGAACAGTGTTTCTATAATGGTGAGGTTGCAATGATGAGGTATCAATGGTGAGGTTCATGAATAGTGTTTTCAGAATGGTTAAGTTCCAATGGTGAGGTTCATGAATAGTGGTTCTCCTTTTCTAAATTTCGAGTTCGTGAACAGTGCTTCCAGCTTTCTACAGTTTCGACCCTTTGACGTTTTCTTTGATGTAAAATGCATTTAAAGCCTCATTTTAAGGACTCTAATGCCGATTCAAAGGACATAAATCATATATTAATTATTCCTAAGGCTTGGGGTTCTTTTACTTAGTCAAAACGCATGGGTTAATATTATTCTCTTTTAATAGAAAATATCTATAGTATCTTAAACCACTGCTCTATTAAATATTCTAAAGTGATGAGATATCATCCTCCCTAGTTCTTTCACCTTGTTCTCTATTATGAAATGAACTAACCTCTCATTCCATCTCATGGAACTTGTGTAATCAATCTTTTCTCCTTGGATTGGTTCCCCTCTGTTTTGATGCAACCAAGTAGTATTGATCAATCTTTAATATAAGGTATGATCTATTGTCATTCTTTTGGGTTCATGTCCTTATGTTTCTCCTTGACCTTTTATGGAATTCTATCTTCGTATTTCTAATGTGATTTTCTTGGGTTATGATCATTGTGGTGGTGTCTCTGCATCTTTGGGTGGATACAGTTGTCACGGGGGAGGATATAATAAACCATTGTGTGTCTCATTCTCATATAATGAACATAAAGAACCGTTTGAGGTCGGGGATTCATTACTTCTCTTTTATTTTACATGTAAATGTATAGTTAGCATGTTTTATCATACTGGATCTCAATAGAATTGACATATTAAATATTTTAACTAGATAAATAAATTGATATCGATCATATGTTATTGACTCTTGTTTTTATACATAGTGTGATATCTATGCTTGATTTTTTTTGCTTTTTTTCTTGATGGAAATTGGTAAAGAAGGTAATGTTAGAATTAATCAATAATTGTTTGGATAATGATAAAGAGGAATGTAAGTAAATCTGGTTCTTTTGGTCATAATTTGATGTTAATTAAATTGGTTCAGTAAGCATGTTTAATTATTTGTGATATCTTACTGGTTAGGTTTCCCGAATTTGGAACCTACTAATAATAAATCGGGTAATCCAAGATGTATTAAAGAACTTATTATTTAATAAAAGATAATTCCTTTTAGGGTTTTGAGTTACCCTATTTCTTGTTTAAGGTCCAAGATCCCAAATGATATGGTGGTTTTTTTCCTGCTGATTTTGTTGTGATGTGTTCCTGGAAGGCTGTTGTGATATGTTGGGGCAGGGAGGCCTACTAGTTGTGGGAGCAGTAGATTCCTAGAGTGGTTAGATTCATCGGTTTATGCATGTGGGTGTTGAGGAGGACATTGTGGATGATAGAATGTGTTGGATTTGAATATTTGGATGCCTACTGATTCTTATTGTTTGTTTATCTTCTTTACATTAACCACTGCTCAATGCAGATAGTCTTGTTTACCGTTCTTCCAAAAGGGTCTAAGACATGCTGGGTATGCCATGTGCTTTCCGTTTTTAGCTTCTCAAGGGAGGATGGGTCTACACTCTTTCTATATGTGAAAAAGACTCGACAGGTAGTTCATCTACTCACTGTGTTGATACCCCTTGTGTTCAGTATAATAGAATGTTTTTCTAAAATTCCTGGGAATATAGGAAAGTAATGATGTAAATAAATAATTGAATAAATGATGTTAACCCATGGGGTTGGAGCATACTGGGACACAATGCTGAGGATATCGGACATTGGGAGTGATTCTAATGAAATATAATGTGGAATTGTTAATGGTTAATTTTTTCTTAAATAATTAATTAACGTAAAGTGAAACTAATAAAAAAATAATAGTGTAATGTAATAAAGCTTTTAAATTGTTGGGAGCTTATAGGATACCTTGTCCTAGAAGTGGCAGTCGGTATTCTGAGAGATGTTAGATGCAGTTGAGTCTGAGACTAGGTTATGCCCATAATGTGGTTGTGAGCTATAGTATATTCTGTACTTTTTGTGTTTCTATATGCTACTCCACCCTGTCAATTAGGGAAACTGACACCCCAGGGATTCTGATCAATGGGGTTGTTTTTCTGAATTTGGAATCTATGAATAATAAATCGGATAATCCAAGATAGATTAAAGAACTGGTTGTTTGATAAAAGATAATTCCTTGTAGGGTTTTGAGTTACCCTCTTTCTTGTTTAAGGTCTAAGAGCCCAATTGATATGGTGGTTGTTTTCCTGCTTCTTGTGTTGTGATATGACCCTGGAAGGGTGTTTTGATATGTGGGGGCAGGGAGGCCTATTGGTTTTGGCATCAATAGATTCCTTGAGTGGAAAGAGGCATTGGTTTATGCATGTGGATGTCGGCGAGCACTCCGTGGATGATGGAATGAGTTGGATGTGAATGTTTGGATGCTTGCTGATTCTTATGGGTTGTTTATAATCTTTACATTCCCCACTACTCAAGTAATCTTTTCTTTCTTACCCTTATTTCAAAAAAGGTGAAGACGCGTGGGGTATGCCACGTGCTTTTTTTGTTTAGAAACTCAAGGGAGGATGGGTCTACGCTCTTTCTATATGCGGCAAAGACTCGACGGGTAGTTAATCTACTCACCATGTTGATCTCCCTTGTTTTTATTAGCATGGAATGTTTTATAGAATTCCTGGGAATATGGAAAAGTAATGATGTAAATAAATTATAGAATAAATGATGTTAACCGATGGGGTTGGAGCTTTCCAGGAAGCAATGCTAAGGATAACAGACTTTGGGTGTGATGCTAATGAAATATAATGTGGAATTGTAAATGGTTAATTAATGTTTAAATAATTAATTAACATAAATTGTAACTAATAAAAATGGAACGCAGTAATGTAATAAATCTTTTAAATTGTTTTGTGCTTATAGGATACCTAGTCTTAGAAGTCGAAGGTGGGAGTCTGAGAGATGTTAGCTGCAATTCAGTCTAAGACTAGGTTTAGTGTGGTTGTGAGCTATAGTATATTTTGTACTTTCTATGTTTCTATAGGCTACTCCACCCCATAAATTAGAGAAACTGACACCCTAGGTATTCTGATCACAGGGGGGGTTTTTCCCCAACATTCTTGTGGGATGATGGATGGATGACTACCCTCTTTGGACCCACTCTCTTCTCTTGGTAGTTACTTGTTCTGGTAGGTACAGTGGTTAGTTTTCCTCATATATGTGTATAGGGGGATGTAATGGCTTGTGTTTATTTTCACACATATATTTTGGATATAGTTTCCTATAGACTACTATAGGTATAATGTGTATAGGTTCTTATTTCTTGTGGATCCTTACTCGGTGTATGGGATGTAATTGATTCAGGTATAATACCCGACGTATGATACACATTATGCAATCTATGGTGGCCCCCAGAAACGACCTGGTTACTTTGATTATGTGGATGTGGTGGTTTTGCTTCACGAGGTGCATGTTGTGGTTCTTTTCCAAGCTGTTTGCGAACAAGGCTTTTTGGAGAGAGATGTGTAGGACGTGCAACGTAGTGGAAAAGCGGAAAATCATTGGGGAAGTTGTAGTGGGGTACCCTTGATATTATTTATTATATTATATACTCTTGTATGCATTACTTGGTGAGAGTAACCATGGTGAGGTCTGGAACATAGTATGCATGTTTAGGTGATGAGTTAGTTTCACTTGTTGTTCACTTTTCTTTAGTGTGCTTTCTTTACTTTTGCATGAGAGGCTTCAGGGAGGATCCTACTGGGTATACTGTTATACTCACCCTATGTATATATAAACTTATTTTTAAGTCACTTGGAGCTGGATGGAAATCAATCATGTTTCTACTTTCTTGGGGTTGTAGGAGTTATTCATAATTTTAGTTTCTGTTGCTTTTACTTTCTTTTGGGTATTTTTAGTTTTTCCACTTTTAGTTGTAGTAGTTTACATGAAATTACATATTTGTACATGGTATTTATTTTATATTATTATCTGAGTTTGAGTTGCTGGGTGTCTATATTATCTCTCTCTTCTGCATGTGTTCTCTTAGTGGGTAATGCCTCTCATTTCTGTGTTTAATATACCCTCGGTGCTAGTCACCAACTCGAGGCCTACTAGAGACGGGACTCGGGGGGTCATTATCTCCCTCCTCACATTGTTGTCCTAGGAGGGGTACACTTTGTGGGGCGGGGGTCGTGACATCTGTTCTGATGCAGCAAATATTAGTAGTTTCTTATGGTTCTCGGTAGTTACATCCCAATGAACATAACTATTACACCCACAATCTTGAGTTGGTAGTCGTGGTGTTTTCTCTGAAGTTGTGGAGACATTACCTCATTGGTGAGTGCTTTGTGGTTTTCATCGATCATAAGATCCTAAGGTGTGTTTTCTCCCAGCATGAATTAAACTTGTGATAGAGTTAATGGATGGAGTTCTTACAAGAATATGACTTCGAAATATTGTATACGCCTGGAAAGGGGAATGTTGTAGCTGATGCACTAAGTCGGGAGTCACGTAGTGATGCAGTACATGAATTTGGTGACTCTTCGAGAGTAATAGAAGAACTTTCAAGATTAAATCTAGATATGGGAAATGTTGGTGGTAGAGGTTATTGTTTTCAGATTATGGGGTAGTAGAGGCCGAGTTGGAGGATGTAGAGGTGGAGGTATGGAGAGGCCGAGTTGTTTGTGGCGAGGCCCCTGATGGTTGGTCTGAGGATGAACAACACCGATTGTTGTATCATGGAAGGATATTTGTTCCTTTTACGAAGTGTGATATAGTTCTCATAGAGTTACATAGTTCTCCTTTATCGGTGCATCATGGCATGACAAAGATGTACTGAGCCTTTAGGAGCCATTTTTGGTGGCATGGGTGGAATCATGTGGTTTCGGAGTTTGTGTCTCAATGTTTGGTCTTCCAGAAGGTGGAGGTTGAACACTGTGTTCCTGGTGGTTTGCTCCAGCCATTAGATGTTCCTCAATGGAAGTGAGAGGACATATCAATGGACTTTATTACTGTTTTACCTCAAGCTCTGGGAGGACATGATACTATTTGGGTGTTAGTGGATCATTGGATGAAATCATCCCACATTATAGAAATCATAGAGTCAACCTAATTGGATTTTTTGTCAAGGTAGTATCGGGAGGATGTGGTGAGATTTCATGGATTCCCATGGATTCCCAAGGATGATAATTTTCGATCGAGATCCTCGTTTTACCTCTAGGGTGTGGAGAGGTATCCATCATGATTTTGGTTCTCAGCTATGCCTTAGCTCTTCTTTTCATCCTCAAACGGATGGTCAGTCAGAGGGAACCATCCAGACTCTTGAAGACATTTTATGCTTCTTTGTCTTGGATTTTGGTAGTTTGTGGATGAGGCACTTTTCCTTTGTGGAGTTTTCTTACAACAATAGTTTTCACTCCACCATTTGTATGGAACCATTTGAAGCCTTGTATGGATGACCATTCTATTCTCCATTATGCTGGATTGGGGTTATAGAGTCCACATTTCTTGGACTGGAACTAGTGCAGAAAACAATAGAGATAGTTTAGGTGATTTTTGAGAGGATGAAGATAGCGCAATATTGTCAGAAATCATATGCCAATCAAAGTAGGATGCCCTTAGTGTTTAATATTAGGGATCACATGTTTCTAAATGTGAATCCCTGTTGTGGGCTGTGAAGATTTGGTCATGGGAGTAATCTTTCTCCTCGGTTTTTTGGTCCTTATGAGGTGTTAGCTCATGTTGGAGCTATGATGTATCGAGTAGCACTTCCCCCAAATATTATCTAAATACACGATGTTTTTCATGTATCATAGCTCTGTCATTATCTTCATGATGACTCTCATTTCATTTATTGGGGAGATATCGATGTTGATGATGATTCAACCTTTATGGAGTGACCTGTGGAGATACAATACCACAAAGAGAAGGTGTTGTGCGGGCATTCTACCCCCTTGGTTCGTGTCTTGTGGAAACATGGGGGCATGGAAGTGTGTACCTAGGAACTTGAGTCACAGATACGTGTTTAGTACCCATAGTTGTTTGTTGTCTAACTACTTTTATGAAATGATGTTCCTTTGTGGTTATAGACATTTCATGTTTATGAGATGGATTTCTTTGGTTGTGTTAGGTCCACAAGTCTGAATACCCTGAGAGGGGGGGTGAATCAGGGTATGACTAATTTAAAAATAATGTCTGTTCTGATCTTGTTTCGCTGTTAAGCAAAACACTCTTCTCTCTCTTTCCTATTTCACAAAGTAAACAGAAAGTGAAACATGCACAGGACACAGTAATTTTACTTGGTTCACCGCAAAGGGCTACGTCCAAGGATCATACGCCGACAAGTTGTCGGTCGTACCAATTCCACTAAACTTCACTAGCTGTGGATTACAATGTTCGGGTACAGTCACTCTATCCCAGGCTCACTGCCTTTGCAAGGTTTAGGGTCAGCTCACTGCTTTCCCAAGGGTCACTCCCTATTTCTCTCTCTGGCTCACTGCCAGAGGAGAGGATCACCTACTTCCTCTTCCTAAGCTCACTGCTCTGTGAAGGGATTCACTCATAGTTTATAGACCTGTAGGTCTCTTCATTTGGATGAATGCATGCATCCTTAACTGATGATGGATTCTCTGTTGAAGTCCAACTTTCATCCACTAATGAATATCCATTTACCCCTGAACCACTGGGCAATTCACTTTGGAAACACCTTTGCAAAGCACCCTACTTTGCAAGGCTTCCAATTTCGCAAAGATCAAACAAGCCTTCGCGAAGCTCGTGCCTTTTCGCAAAGCTCTCCCGCGAATCTCTCTCGCGAAGAACTCTCGTGAAGCTCAGATCGTTGCAAAGAAATTTCTCACACGAAGGTCACTGAGCCAACCCGGAGCACACAACTTTCGTGGAGCTACAATAGCCGCCGCGAAGCTCCTCTTTCGCGAAGCACACTGGCTCCGTGAACTACCTTCGTAAAACGAGAGAAAATGATCTTCTCTGAAAAATCTCTCTACTTCTCTCAAGGGGGTCGGCCTCTATTTATAGGCGATTCCACCGACCCTTGAACTTTCTGCATGAAGTCAACGCCACGTCTTCTCAAATCGCAAAGCTCCAAAGTTTCTGCCGGAATTCTGTCCAAATCGCGAAGCACCATGGAAATTTTCCATTCGCGGAGCTTGACGTAGTCGCGAAAAATCACCGTCAACATACCTTCGCACCTTCGCCGCGAATCTCCCTCGTGAAGCCCTTCTCCGCCACGATGCACTTCAGCCTCTGCCGTTCGTGAAACTTGACATAATCGCGAACCATCACCGCCTCCATTCTTCTGGTCTTCGCGATTTCCAAACCATGAATCCTATCTTCACGAAATTCATGCCTTTGCCATATTAAATTATTCTCTTCATGGAAATCCTATTTTCGCGATGCTCATCAATCTCCAAATTTTGGACCCCAAAAATTTGGCAAACACTCGGAAACGGCGTCACCTTGTACTGCTCTTTTGTACCGCCTCCAGATCGTCCTTTTCCTTTTCATCGTTCTTTGTCAACAAGGATTTTCAACAACTTCTTGGGAACTCGACAAATATCCATGAAAACCTGCTTTGTCAACAATCACAATCAACCCAAAAATACTGCAATGTTACCATGAGGTATTTTTGCCCAACAATCTCCCCCTTTGGGTTTGTTGACAACTCTTCACAACTCTGCTCAGAAAGATTTTCTGCACTTTGATACCTCACTGAGTCTTCTTCCAGCCGCTACCACCATTCGCCTCTTGCGATTATGATAGGGTTCAAGGAATCACTTAACACGTACTCTAAGCCTACATGAGCAATGCTCGGTGTGAGAAACAAGAGTAGTATGACAAGTTCATCAATGAATCACTTCATGTCAAACACCAATTGTCGATTCCAACCTGATACCAATTCTTAAATTGATACCAATTGTTGAACCACACTGTTCCCAATTGGTGATAGCTGGAAACCTTCTCTCACCATTCCAACACCACTGTTCTGCTTTTATCACGATCCTCAGCTGTCGTGATATCTATGCTTTGATCGATCACTTATAGCATCGTCAGATTTGTTACTCTCCCCCTATCTGTCATGATTTGTCAAAAAGCCACACTGTCTCCCAATCACTATTTTCTCCCCCTTTAAAAAACACATTTTCTCCCCCTTTAACAAAAATTATATTCTCCCCCTTTGTCAACGAACCCAAAGGTCACTCCTTTGTAGTCTGTAACATAGTAGAGAACACATATCAGCGGATTAGGGAAAAACACATCATACCTCATAGAGAGGGGGTATAGAGGTCCCACATCCACACTATTTCAAGTGTGGGGAGTCGAATGAACTCCCAGAGCCAGTCGATGCCTCTCAAAAGCTTCCTTGGGTAAGGCCTTGGTCAGAATGTCTGCAACCTGTAGCTCTATAGGCACATACTCCAACTTCACGATTCCCTGCTCAACCTTCTCCTTGATAAAATGATACTTAATCTCGATTTTCTTTGTCCTTGAATGATGAACGGGATTTTTTCTAAGATTTATAGCACTTGAGTTGTCGCACATGATTCCGATCGGAGACTTCACTTCAACTCCCATATCTTCAAGCTGCTGCTTCATCCACAATAACTGTGTGCATGCTTGATTGGCCGCAATATACTCAGCTTCTGTGGTGCTTAATGAAATGAAATCTTGCTTCTTGCTTAGCCAAGAAATACCCAATCCACCAAGATAGAATGCACCACCTGACGTTGATTTTCTATCATCTGCTGAACCGGCCCAGTCTGCATCAGTATATCCCAATAACTCTGTCTGAGATTTCTCAGTATATGTCAAGCCAAAATCCATTGTGCCCTGGATATACCGAAGTATTATTTTCACTGAAAGCATGTGGCTTTCCTTGGGATTGCTATGATATCTCGTTGCTTGGCATGTGGCGAAATCAATATCAGGCCTTGTTGCAGTCAAGTACAACAAACTTCCAATAATTTGCCTGTATTCTGTGATATTTACTATCTTGCCATCGTCATCTTTCGATAATTTCATCTGGGTGGCAACCGGAGTCTTCATCTCCTTGGAATTTTCCATTATAAACCTTCTCAGGACCACCTTGGTATATTTAGATTGAGAAATGAATGTTTCATTCCTTCCTTGTATCACCTGTAGACCAAGGAAAAATGTTAGCTCTCCAATCATTGACATTTCAAACTATTTTTTTGTGAATTCGGAAAACTGTCTCCACTGAGCTTTATCTGATCCTCCAAATATTATGTCATCGACATAAACCAACACCATCATCCTCCGATTATTGTCATTACTGAAATAGAGATTGTAATCAACTCCTCCACGCTAAAAACCAAGCTTCTTCAAGTACTGATCAAGCCTTGAGTACCATGCCCTTGGTGCTTGTTTCATCCCATACAATGCCTTCTTCAGCCTGCAAACTTTGTTCTCATCCTCATGAATGATAAAACCATCTGGCTGCTCAATATAAACCTCCTCTTCCAGAACCCCATTCAAGAATGCGGATTTGACATCCATCTGGAACACTTTGAACTTTCGTTGCACTGCTATGGCCAAAAATAAACTGATTGTCTCCAGCCATGCAACCGGTGCAAATGTCTCATCGACATCTATTCCCTCGATCTGGGAGTACCCCTTGCACACTAGTCGTGCTTTGTTCTAAATCACTGTTCCATCTTCATTTATCTTGTTGCAATAGACCCATTTAGTCTCGATGACATTCTTGTCTATTGGCCTCGAAACAATCTCCCATGTCTGGTTCTTCTCAATCTGATCAAGATCTTCGTTTATAGCCTGAACCCAGTTATCATCTTCAGCTACATCGGAAAAACATTTAGGCTCCACTTGAGATAAAAATGATGTTTGTTGTGATGATTTCATTCTTCGAGTCTGAACTAGATCTGTTTGATCACCAATGATATTTTGCCTATCAATTTCAGCTCGACTCCTTGGCTTCCTCGCTGACACAGACTTGACACTTTCTTCTTCATCATCAGTATCTTATTCTGAATCAGCTTCTGCCACTTCTACTCCCCCTGGGTTCCTTACCTCATCATCACTTTCATCCAAGAACTGTTCACTGGATCGTTGAGTATTCTGTTCATTTTCAACTATAGTGACATCATTGCTCTCAATGATTTTTCCCAGCCTTTTGTTGAAGCATTTATACACTTTGCTTTTCCCGAAATATCCAAGGAATATCCCCTCATCTCCTCGTGCCTCAAACTTCCTGTGATTTTCTTTGTTGAGAATAAAACACTTACTTCCAAAGATTCGAAAGTATTTCAACGTTGGCTTTTTTCTGAACCACAGTTCATACGGAGTCTTCCCTTGCTTCGGACACAACAAAGACCTATTCGAAACATAGACCGATGTCAAAACTGCTTCCTTCCAAAATTTCTCTGGTAGGTCTTTATCAATAAGCATCATTCTGGCCATATTGTTGATGATCCTATTTCTCATTTCAACCACTCCATTCTGTTGGGGAGTTCTTACCGATGAAACTTGATGCCTTATCCCATGTTTCTCGAGACAGTTTTCAACTTGACTGTTTGTGAATTTTGTACCGTTATCAGTACGAAACTTCAAAATTTTCTACCGAAGCATCTTTTCTAATTCCCTACTATACTGATTTATGAAACTGAACACCTCTATCATATGGGTAATGATGAATACCCAGGTCATTCTGCTATAGTCATCAATGAAAAGGACAAAGTACCTTTTCCCATTTATAGCTCGTGGTGAGATAGGTCCACATACATCAGCATGAACCAGTTCGAGCACTCTAGTTGATTTCTATTCCTTTGGCCTATATGTCTTTCTGATGATCTTCCCTTGTTGGCAAGCATCACACGTATGAGTGCGATCACGTGATAGCTTGGGAAGGTCTCTAGCAACATCACACTTTACGAGATCCTCCATAGATGGTTGGCATAGATTACTAAGTCGCTTATGCCACAACTGTTTTTCTTCCTCTCTGGATAAAAGACATGTATCTTCTTCCCCACCTACAAGGTAGAGATTTCCCTTTGACCTTTTTCCCTACAGAACAGTTGCTCCATCTTTTCCTTTCACAACACACATCTTCTCGGTAAATCGGATAGAGTGCCTAGAGTCACATAGTTGACTGACACTGAGTAAGTTATGATTGAGACCCTCTACTACCAAGACATCAGCATGTCTCATCTCTTTGCCCCCAAACTTGGCTCTCCCTGAGCCAACAATCTTCAGGCCTTCATCATTTCCAAATTTGACAACTCCTTCTTTGTCATATTTGATGCCAGTAACAAGATCTTTATTACCCGTCATGTGGGATGTGCAACCACTGTCAAGGATCCAAACACCAGATTGATCTAATGCTTTAAGGTCAATCTCCGCCACCGCGGCCTTCTCATTTTTCTTCTTTTTGGTCCATACTTTTTGTTTCACACTCGGCATGTATTGAGACTTCTATTCTTTCTCAGAGTATGATGGACCAGCCTCATCTTGCAAAGCCGCAAATCTATTCTGCATTTTTAACTCACCTATCGGTTTATTGACCTTCTGCTTGCGAATGTTTTTATTCTACTTTGGCACATTTCTCTGAATTGTCGAAGTACAGTACCTAGCCATGTACCCAAATCCTCCGCACCAAAAACAGTGTCCTTCAAAATATGTTCTGAAAAACCATTCTCTATTTGTCTGCCATCTCTGTTCTTGTTCTCTTCTATATCTCTTGGCTATGGAACACACATACTTTGAATGTCCCATTTTCCCACAACAATAACACCTGATATAGGATACATTCCATTGTGATACTTCAGCACAACGATTTTCTCTTTGGGATCTATGAATATTCTGATTCTGTTTTGTGCCCAAATCAACCTTCAATTTCGAGACAGGCGCTTGCGGTATGACATTAACTACCACCGATTTTTGTTTCTTATCAAGACTTGAATCAACTGTAGCATTTGATATTTCTTGTTGCTTCACTCCTGCTGAACTATGAGCCTCCTCTTTAATTTTCTCTATCTTATGAATGGCCTTCTTTTCTGATATCACATTGGGGGTCAAGAGTTTTTCTTGATCCTTCATTTTCCATCGCAAACTGACCACTTCTTCTTCAAGCTCTTTGATACGTCTGACCTACTCCTTTCATATGTTAGTCAAACAATCAAGTTCCTTCTTTTGTTCCTCAATTTTAAGCTTATGCTCTACAATATTTTTTGAGATCTCTGGTGTTGAGGATTTTAGTCTTTCAATTTCTTCTAACACTTCTGACTTTTCTTCATCCTGTTGTTGCATATAGAGTTTGGCATCATGAACCACTTTATTGGATTTCTTCATTTTGGCTCTCCAAACATCTATCTCTTTAAGAGCTGCTTCCAATTCGGCTTCCATATCAACTCTTCCTTCAACTTCTTCTTCCTCTTCTCCAATGTCTGTTTCTTCCTTTTCCTGAGAACTACTGACGACCGCTACCATAGCATTTTGTCTATGATCATTACAATTTTCAAACTCCTCAACCTCTTCATCCTTAGACCCATCTGAAATGTCTATTTCTTGTGAAATAAGATTCTTCCTCTTGAAGAAATTTCTCTTGAACTGCTTCTTCCCTTTCACATAGGCTGAAGATTTCTTCTTGGGAATTTCAACTTCATCATCATCATCATCGTTACCTTGAAATTTTTTGGGGCATCTTGCCGCAAGATGACCAACCTTTCCACATCGAAAGCATGCAAGTGGAAGCTTACCTTTAAACTTTCCTCTTCCTCTTTACAGATTTGAAGAAAGGAATGACATCACCTCATCTGTCTCTTCTTCTTCATTAGAATATTCAATGGTGAGTCTATTCATGGCCTTGAATGCCACCTCTTTGGATTTCCCCTTTTCCACAGTCTCGTTATCATCGTTTCTCATTTCATATGCAACAAGAGTGTTGTGCAGGTTATCCAATGTCAGTTCTTTTGGGTCTTTATCTTCCAAAACAAAAACTTTCAGATTGAAACGAGGTGGAATTTTTCTCAATATGCGCTTCATAATTTTTATATCTTCGATAATTTCTCCAAGACCCCACATATCTTCTACCACAGAAATTACCCTGTCAAAGAAGTCATCAATAGACTCATTTGGGTTCATTCTCAGATCTTCATACTTGTTCCACAACACTTGCAGCTTTGCCTCTCTGACTTTTGTATCCCCTTCATAAATATTCAAAATCTTTTCCCACATGGCATGTGACGTTTTTCATGACATCACCTTTGTATATATGGGATGGGAAAGCGCTCACATTAAGGCATTGATTGCTTTGGAATCAGTATCCAACTCTTTATGCTCAGCTTCTGATAATTCACCACTAGTAATATCAGCTGTGATACCATGCATAGCTGCTGAAAACACATCCATTCCCAAAGATCGGAAATAGTGTTGCATTCGATTTTTCTATATTTGAAAATTACATCTGTCGAAGATCGGAATCCCTCTATGATTAGTAACCTCCATTTGAGAGAAGAAAAATTGTCAACCTTTCCCTCTGATACCAATTGTTAGGTCCACAAGGCTGAATACCCTGATAGGGGGGGTGAATCAGGGTATGACTAATTTAAAAATGACGTCCGTTATGATCTTGTTTCGCTATTAAAAAAAACTCTTCTCTCTCTTTCCTGTTGCACAAAGTAAATAGAAAGTAAAGCATGCACAGGACACAGCAATTTTACTTGGTTCACCGCAAAGGGCTACGTCCAAGGAGCATACGCCGACAAGTTTCCAGTCGTACCAATTCCACTAAACTTCACTAGCTGTGGATTACAATGTTCGGGTACAGTCACCCTGTCCCAGGCTCACTGCCTTTGCAAGGTTTAGGGTCAGCTCACTGCTTTCCCAAGGGTCACTCCCTATTTCTCTCTCTCTGGCTCACTGCCGGTGGAGAGGATCACCTACTTCCTCTTCCTAAGCTCACTGCTCTGTGAAGGGATTCACTCACAGTTTATAGACCTGTAGGTCTCTTCATTTTCATGAATGCACGCATCCTAAACTGATGATGGATGCTCTGTTGAAGTCCAACTTTCATCCACTGATGAATATCCCTTTACCCCTGAACCACTGGGTAATTCACTTTGGAAACACCTTTACAAATCACCCTACTTCACAAGGCTTCCAATTTCGCGAAGATCAAACAAGCCTTCGCGAAGCTCGTGCCTTTTCGTGAAGCTCTCTCGCGTAGCTCTCTCGCGAAGAACTCTCGCGAAGCTCAACTCATTGCAAAGCAACTTCTCACGCGAAGGTCACTGAGCCAACCCGGAGCACATAACTTTCGTGGAGCTACAATAGCCGCCGCGAAGCTCCTCTTTCACGAAGCACACTGGCTCCGCGAACTACCTTCGCAAAACGAGAGCAAATGATCTTCTCTGAAAAATCTCTCTACTTCTCTCGAGGGGGTCGGCCTCTATTTATAGGCGATTCCACCGACCCTTGAACTTTCCGCGCGAAGTCAACGCCACGTCATCTCAAATTGCGAAGCTCCAAAGTTTCCGCCGGAATTCTGTCCAAATCGCGAAGCACCATGGAAATTTTCCATTCGCGGAGCTTGACGTAGTCGCGAAGAATCACCGTCAACATACCTTCGCGCCTTCGCCGCGTATCTCCCTTGCGAAGCCCTTCTCCGCCGCGATGCACTTCAGCCTCTACCATTCGTGAAACTTGACGTAATCGTGAAGCATCACGGCCTCCATTCTTCTGGTTTTCGCGATTTCCAAACCATGAATCCTATCTTCGCGAAATTCATGCCTTTGCCATATTAAATTATTCTCTTCATGGAAATCCTATTTTCGCGATGCTCATCAATCTCCAAATTTTGGACCCCAAAAATTTGGCAAACACTGGGAAACGGCGCCACCTTGTACTGCTCTTTTGTACCGCCTCCAGATTGTCCTTTTCCTTTTCATCGTTCTTTGTCAACAAGGATTGTCAACAACTTCTTGGGAACTTGACAAATATCCATGAAAACTTGCTTTGTCAACAAACACAATCAACCCAAAAATACTGCAATGTTACCATGAGGGATTTTTGCCCAACAATCTCCCCCTTTGGGTTTGTTGACAACTCTTCACGACTCTGCTCAGAAAGATTTTCTGCACTTTGATATGTCACTGAGTCTTCTTCCAGCTGCTACCACCATTCGCCTCTTGTGATTATGATAGCGTTCAAGGAATCACTTAACATATACTCTAAGCCCACATTAGCAATGCTCGGCGTGAGAAACAAGAGTAGTATGACAAGTTCATCAATGAATCACTTCATGTCAAACACCAATTGTCGATTCCAACCTGATACCAATTCTTAAATTGATACCAATTGTTGAACCACACTGTTCCCAATTGGTGATAGCTGGAAACCTTCTCTCACCATTCTAACACCACTGTTCTGCTTTTATCACGATCCTCAGCTGTCATGATATCTATGCCTTGATCGATCACTTATAGCATCGTCAGATTTGTTACTCTCCCCCTATCTCATTTCTCCCCCTATCTGTCATGATTTGTCAAAAAGCCAAACTGTCTCCCAATCACTATTTTCTCCCCCTTTAACAAACACATTTTCTCCCCCTTTAACAAAAATTATATTCTCCCCCTTTGTCAATGAACCCAAAGGTCACTCCTTTGTAGTCTGTAACATAGTAGAGAACACATATCAGCACATTAGGGAAAAACACATCATACCTCGAGGAGAGGGGGTGTGGAGGTCCCACATCCACACTATTTCAAGTTCGGGGAATCGACTGAACTCCCAGATCCAGTCGATGCATCTCAAAAGCTTCCTTGGGTAAGGCCTTGGTCAGAATGTCTGCAACCTGTAGCTCTGTAGCCACATACTCCAACTTCACGATTCCCTGCTCAACCTTCTCCTTGATAAAATGATACTTAATCTCAATGTTCTTTATCCTTGAATTATGGATGGGATTTTTTTTAAGATTTATAGCACTTGAGTTGTCACACATGATTCCGATTGGAGACTTCACTTCAACTCCCATATCTTCAAGTTGCTGCTTCATCCACAATAACTGTGTGCATGCTTGAGTGGCCGCAATATACTCAGCTTCTGCGGTGCTCAATAAATGAAATCTTGCTTCTTGCTTAGCCAAGAAATACACAATCCATAAAGATAGAATGCACCACCTGACGTTGATTTTCTATCATCTACTGAACCGGCCCAGTCTGCATCTGTATATCCTAATAACTCTGTCTGAGATTTCTCAGTATATGTCAAGCCAAAATCCATTGTGCCCTAGATATACCGAAGTATTCTTTTCACTGCAATCATGTGGCTTTCCTTGGGATTGCTCTGATATCTAACTGCTTGGCATGTGGAGAAATAAATATCATGCCTTGTTGCAGTCAAGTACAACAAACTTCCAATAATTTGCATGTATTCTATGATATTTACTATCTTGCCATCGTCATCTTTCGATAATTTCATCTAGGTGGAAACCGGAGTCTTCATCTCCTTGGAATTTTCCATTCCAAACCTTCTCAGGACCTCCTTGGCATATTTAGATTGAGAAATGAATGTTTCATTCCTTCCTTGTGTCACCTGTAGACCAAGGAAAAATGTTAGCTCTCCAATCATTCACATTTCAAACTAATTTTTCATGAATTCGGAAAACTCTCTCCACGGAGCTTTATCTGATTCGCCAAATATTATGTCATCGACATAAACCAACACCATCATCCTTCGATTACTGTCATTACTGAAATAGAGATTGTAATCAACTCCTCCACGCTGAAAACCAATCTTCTTCAAGTACTGATCAAGCCTTGAGTACTATGTTCTTGGTGCTTGTATCAGTCCATACAATGCCTTCTTCAGCCTGCAAACTTTGTTCTCATCCTCATGAATGAGAAAACCATCTGGCTCCTAAATATACACCTCCTCTTCCAGAACCCCATTCAAGAATGCGGATTTGACATCCATCTGGAACACTTTGCACTTTCGTTGCATTGCTATGGCCAAAAAGAATCTGATTGTCTCTAGCCTTGCAACCGGTGCAAATGTCTCATCGACATCTATTCCCTCGATCTGGGAGTACCCCTTCCACACTAGTCGGGCTTTGTTCCAAATCATTGTGCCATCTTCATTCATCTTGTTGCGATAGACCCATTTAGTCTCGATGACATTATTGTCTGTTGGCCTCGAAACAATCTCCCATGTCTAGTTCTTCTCGATCTGATCAAGCTCTTCGTTCATAGCATGAACCCAGTTATCATCTTCAGCTGCATCGGAAAAACATTTAGGCTCCACTTGAGATAAAAAATGATGTTTGCTGTGATGATTTCATTCTTCGAGTCTGAACTGGAGCTGTTTGATCACCAATGATATTCTTCCTATCAATTTCAGCTCGACTCCTTGGCTTCCTCGCTGACACAGACTTGACACTTTCTTCTTCATCATCAGTATCTTCTTCTGAATCAGCTTCTGCCACTTCTACTCCCCCTCGGTTTCTTACCTCATCATCACTTTCATCCAGGAACTGTTCACTGGATCGTTGAGTATTCTGTTCATTTTCAACTATAGTGACATCATTGCTCTCAATGATTTTTCCCAGCCTTTTGTTGAAGCATTTATACGCTTTGCTTTTCCCGGAGTATCCAAGGAAAATCCCCTCATCTCCTCATGCCTCAAACTTCCTATGATTTTCTTTGTTGAGAATAAAACACTTACTTCCAAAGATTCGAAAGTATTTCAACGTTGGCTTTTTTCTGTACCACAGTTCATACGGAGTCTTCCCTTGCTTTGGACACAACAAATACCTGTTCGAAACATAGACCGATGTCAAAACTGCTTCCTTCCAAAATTTCTCTGGTGGGTCTTTATCAATAAGCATCGTTCTGGCCATATTGTTGATGATCTGATTTCTCCTTTCAACCACTCCGTTCTGTTGAGGAGTTCTTACCAATGAAACTTGATGCCTTATCCCATGTTTCTCGAGATAGTTTTCAACTTGACTGTTTGTGAATTCTGTATCGTTATCAGTACGAAAATTCAAAATTTTATGCCCAAGCATCTTTTTTTGATTCCCTACTATACTGCTTTATGAAACTAAACACCTCTGTCTTATGGGTAATGATGAATACCCAGGCCATTCTGCTATAGTCATCAATTAAAAGGACATAGTACCTTTGCCCATTTATAGCTCGTGGTGAGATAGGTCCACGTACATCAGCATGTACCAGTTCGAGCACTCTAGTTGATTTCTGTTCCTTTTGCCTATATGTCTTTCTGATGATCTTCCCTTGTTGGCAAGCATCACACGTATGAGTGCGATCACGTGATAGCTTGGGAAGGTCTCTAGCAGCATCACACTTTACGAGATCCTCCATAGATGGTTGGCATAGATGACCAAGTCGCTTATGCCACAACTAGTTTTCTTCCTCTCTGGATAAAAGACATGTATCTTATTCCCCACCTACAAGGTAAAGATTTCCCTTTGACCTTTTTCCCTACAGAAAAGTAGCTCCATCTTTTCCTTTCACAACACACATCTTCTCGGTAAATCAGATAGAGTGCACAGAGTCACATAGTTGACTGACACTGAGTAAGTTATGATTGAGACCCTCTACTACCAAGACATTAGCATGTCTCAACTCTTTGCCCCCAAACTTGGTTTTCCCTGAGCCAACAATCTTCAGGCCTTCATCATTTCCAAATTTGACAACTCCTTCTTTGTCATATTTGATGCCTGTAACAATATCCTTATTACTCGTCATGTGGGATGTGAAACCACTGTCAAGGATCCAAACACCATATCGATCTGATGATTTAAGGTCAATCTCCTCCACCACATCCTTCTCATTTTTCTTCTTTTTGGTCCATACTTTTTGTTTCACACTCGCAATGTATTGAGACTTATGTTCTTTCTCAGAGTATGATGGACCAGCCTCATCTTGCAAAGCCGCAAATCTATTCTGCGTTTTTAACTCACCTGTCGGTTTATTGACCTGCTTCTTGCGAATGTTTTAATTCTACTATGGCACATTTCTCTGAATGGTCGAAGTACATTACCTAGCCATGTGCCCAAATCCTCCGCACCAAAAACAATGTCCTTCAAAATATGTTCTGAAAAACCATTCTCTATTTGTCTGTCATCTCTGTTCTTGTTCCCTTCTATATCTCTTGTCTATGGAACACACATAATGTGAATGTCCCATTTTCCCACAGCAATAACACCTGATATAGGATACATTCCATCTTTATAATTCAGTACTATGATTTTCCATTTGGGATCTATGAATATTCTGATTCTGTTTTGTGCCCAAATCAACCTTCAATTTCGAGACAGGTGCTTGCGGTATGACATTAACTGCCACCGATTTTTGTTTCTTATCAAGCCTTGAATCAACCGTAGCATTTGAGCTTTCTTGTTGCTTCACTCCTGGTGAACTACGAGCCTCCTCTTTAATTTCCTCTATCTACTGAATGGCCTTCTTTTCTGATATCACATTGGGGGTCAAGAGTTTTTCTTGATCCTTCATTTTCCATCGCAAACTGACCACTTCTTCTTCAAGATCTTTGATACGTCTGACCTACTCCTTTCCTGTGTTAGTCAAACAATCAATTTCCTTCTTTTTTTCCTCAATTTTAAGCTTATGATCAACAATATTTTTTGAGATCTCTGGTGTTGAGGATTTTAGTCTTTTAATTTCTTCTAACAGTTATGACTTTTCTTCATCCTGTTGTTGCATATAGAGTTTGGCATCACGAACCACTTTATTGGCTTTCTTCATTTTGGCTCTCCAAACATCTATCTCTTCAAGAGCTTCTTCCAATTCGGATTCCATATCAACTCTTCCTTCAACTTCTTCTTCCTCTTCTCTAATGTCAGTTTCTTCCTTTTCCTGAGAACTACCGACGACCGCTACCATAGCATTTTGTCTATGATCATTACAATTTTCAAACTCCTCAACCTCTTCATCCTCAGACCCATCTGAACTGTCTATTTCTTGTGAAAGAAGATTCTTCCTCTTGAAGAAATTTCTCTTGAACTGCTTCTTCCCTTTCACATAGGCTGAAGATTTCTTCTTGGGAATTTCAACTTCATCATCATCATCATCATTACCTTGAAATTTTTTGGGGCATCTTGCCGCAAGATGACCAACCTTTCCACATCGAAAGAATGCAAGTGGAAGCTTACCTTTAAACTTTCCTCTTCCTCTTTGCATATTTTAAGAAAGGAGTGACATCACCTCATCTGTCTCTTCTTCTTCATTAGAATATTCAATGGTGAGTTTCTTCATGGACTTGAATGCCACCTCTTTGGATTTCCCCTTTTCCACAGTCTCGTTATCATCGTTTCTCATTTCATATGCAACAAGAGTGTTGTGCAAGTTATCCAATGTCAGTTCTTTTGGGTCTTTATCTTCCAAAACAGAAACTTTCGGATTGAAACGAGGTGGAAGTTTTATCAATATGAGCTTCAAAATTTTTATATCTTCAATAATTTCTCCAAGACCCCGCATTTATTCTACCACGGTATTTACTCTGTCAAAGAAGGCATCAATAGACTCATTCGGGTTCATTCTCAGATCTTCGTACTTGTTCCACAACACTTGCAGCTTTGCCTCTCTGACTTTTGTATCCCCTTCATAAATATTCAAAAGATTTTCCCACATGGAATGTGACGTTTTTCATGACATCACCTTTGTATATATGGGATTGGAAAGCGCTCCCCTTAAGGCATTGATTGCTTTGAAATCAGCATACAACTCTTTATGCTCAGCTTCTGATAATGCACCACTAGTAATATCAGCTGTGATACCATGCATAGCTGCTGAAAACACATCCATTCCCAAAGATCAAAAATAGTGTTGCATTCGATTTTTCTATATTTGAAAATTACATCCGTCGAAGATCGGAATCCCTCTATGATTAGTAACCTCCATTTGAGAGAAGAAAAATTGTCAACCTTTCCCTCTGATACCAATTGTTAGGTCCACAAGGCTGAATACCCTGAGAGGGGGGGTGAATCAGGGTATGACTAATGTAAAAATAACGCCTGTTCTAATCTTGTTTCGCTGTTAAAAAAATACTCTTCTCTCTCTTTCCTGTTGCACAAAGTAAACAGAAAGTAAAGCATGCACAGGACACGGTAATTTTACTTGGTTCACCGCAAAGGGCTACGTCCAAAGAGTATACGCCGACAAGTTTCTGGTCATACCAATTCCACTAAACTTCACTAGCTGTGGATTACAATGTTCGGGTACAGTCACTCTGTCCCACGCTCACTGCCTTTGCAAGGTTTAGGGTCAGGTCACTGCTTTCCCAAGGGTCACTCCCTATTTCTCTCTCTCTGACTCACTGCCGGTGGAGAGGATCACCTACTTCCTCTTCCTAAGCTCACTGCTCTGTGAAGGGATTCACTCATAGTTTATAGACCTGTAGGTCTCTTCATTTGCATGAATGCGCGCATCCTTAACTGATGATGGATGCTCTGTTGAAGTCCAACTTTCATCCACTAATGAATATCCCTTTACCCCTGAACCACTGGGCAATTCACTTTGGAAACACCTTTGCAAAGCACCCTACTTTGCAAGACTTCCAATTTCGCAAAGATCAAACAAGCCTTTGCGAAGCTCGTGCCTTTTCATGAAGCTCTCTCGCGAATCTCTCTCGTGAAGCTCAACTCTTTGAAAAGAAACTTCTCACGTGAAGGTCACTGAGCCAACCCGGAGCACACAACTTTCGCGGAGCTACAATAGCCGCCGCGAAGCTCCTCTTTCGCGAAGCACACTGGCTCCGTGAACTACCTTTGCAAAACGAGAGAAAATGATCTTCTCTGAAAAATCTCTCTACTTCTCTCGAGGGGGTCGGCCTCTATTTATAGGCGATTCCACAGACCCTTGAACTTTCCGCGCGAAGTCAACGCCACGTCATCTCAAATCGTGAAGCTCCAAAGTTTCCGCCGGAATTCTGTCCAAATCGCGAAGCACCACGGCAATTTTCTGTTCGCAGAGCTTGACGTAGTCACGAAGAATCACCGTCAACATACCTTCGCGCCTTCGTCGTGAATCTCCCTCGCGAAGCCCTTCTCCGCCGTGATGCACTTCAGTCTCTGCCGTTCATGAAACTTGACGTAATCGTGAAGCATCACCGCCTCCATTCTTCTGGTCTTCACGATTTCCAAACCATGAATCATATCTTCACGAAATTCATGCCTTTTCCATATTAAATTATTCTCTTCATGGAAATCCGATTTTCGCGATGCTCATCAATCTCCAAATTTTGGACCCCAAAAATTTGGCAAACACTGGGAAACGGCGCCACCTTGTACTGTTCTTTTGTACCGCCTCCAGATCGTCCTTTTCCTTTGTCATCGTTCTTTGTCAACAAGGATTGTCAACAACTTCTTGGGAACTCGACAAATATCCATGAAAACCTACTTTGTCAACAAACACAATCAACCCAAAAATACTGCAATGTTACCATGAGGGATTTTTGCCCAACAGGTTGCTTCTTCTGGATTGCTCTCTTTGGACAGGTATCTCTATGGGTGGTTGTTTAGACATCTTTTATGTTCCCTTTTAGGTTGGTTTTGAATTCTCGAGGATGATAATTTTATGAGAGGTATCTAATTTAATGTCCTGGACCACTCTGGTCCATTCCTTTTTGAAAATTTGGTGTTTGAGGTGTTCCGGGAGGTCAAGGTGACTTATTCCAAAAACTTTTCCAAATTTCCATTTCTAGGAATAGATCATCGGTAGCCTGAGGTGAACAGTTTCATTAGTATCCTTAAGTGAATAGTGTTATCAGTATCCTTAGTTGAATAGTTCATTAGTTTCCTTAGGTGAACAATGTCATCGGTAGCCTTAGGTGAATAGTGCATCGGTAGCCTTATGTGAACAGTTTCATTGGTAGCCTTAGGTGAATGGTGTCATCGGTAGCCTTAGGTGAACAGTGTCATTGGTAACCTTATTGGGAATAGTGAAACGGTAACCTTATTAGAACTATGTCATTAGTAACCTTATGTGAACAGTGCCACGGTGATCGAATGTGAACAGTGTCATTGGTAACCTTATGTGAACAGTGCCACAGTAACCTTGTGTGAACAGTGGCATCGGTAGCCTTATGTGAACAGTGAAACGGTGAGGTTCCAATGATGAGGTTCTTGTACAGTGTTTCCAGAACGGCGAGGTTCTAATGGTGAGTTTTCAATGGTAGGGTTCATGAATAGTGTTTTTAGAATGGTGAGGTTTATGAATAGTTTTTTCCTTTTCCAAAATTTGAGTTTGTGAACAGTGTTTCCAGCTTCCTACAGTTCACCCCTTTGATGTTTCCTTTGATATAAAATGCATTTAAAGCCTCATTTTAAGGACTCTAATGCTGATTCAAAGGTCATAACTCCTATATTAATTATTCCTAAGGGTCTTCATGCTTTTACTTGGTCAAACCATGTGGGTTAATGCGATCCTCTTTTAAAGTAAAACCCATCGTATCTTAAACCACTGCTCTGTTAAATCTTATAAAGGGATGAGATATCATCCTACTCAGTTCTTTCTTCTTGTTCTCATTTGTGAGACACTCGAACCATTCATTTCATCTCATGGGATTTGTGCAATCAATCATTCTTCCTTGGATAGGTTCCCCTCTATTTTGATACAACCAAGAAGTATCAATCAATCTTTAATATATTGTATGATCTATTGTCATTCTTTTGGGTTCATCTGCTTATTTTTCTCCTTTCCCTTCTATGGAATTATATCTTCATATTTCTAATGGTATTTTCATGGGTGTTGACTGTTGTGGTGGTGTCTCTACATCCTTAGGTGGATACAGTTTTCATGGGGGGGATATTGTAAACCGTTGTGTGGCTCGTTCTCATATAAAGAACGTCAAGAACCGTTTGAGGTAGGGGATTCGCTGCTTCTATTTTCCTTTACATGAAACTGTATAGTTAACAAGTTTTATCCCACTATATCACAATGTAATTGATATCTTAAATATTTTAACTGGATAAATTAATTGGTATTGATCTTATGTTATTGCCTCTTGTTTTTCAAGATAGTGTGATATATATGCTTGATTTGGTTAACTTTTCTTTCTTGATGGAAATTGTTAAAGAACGTAAAACCGGAATTAATTGATAAATGATTGGATAAAGATAAAGAGGCATGAAATAGAATCTGGTTCTTTTTGTCATAATTTGATGTTAATCAAATTGGTTCAGTAAGCATGTTTAATTATTCATGATAACTTACTAGTCAGGTCTCCCAAATTTGGAAAATACGAATAATAAATCGGTTAATCCAATATGGATTAATGAACCGGTTGTTTGATAAAAGATAATTCTTTTTAGGGTTCTGAGTTACCCTCTTTCTTATTTAAGGGCCAAGATCCCAATTTATATGGTGGTTGTTTTCCTACGGCTTCTGTTGTGATTTGAACCTGGAAGTCTGTTGTGATTTGTGGGGGCAGGGAGGCCTACAGTTTGTTGCAGCAATAGACACCTAGAGTGGAGAGATGCATCAGTTAATGCATGTGGGTGTTAGGGAGGACACCATGGATGATGGAACTAGTTGGATGTGAATGTTTGGGTGCTTGCTTATTCTTATTGGTTTTTTATCTTGTTTACATTCCCCACAGCTCAAGGCAGCTACTCTTGCTTACCCTTCTTCCGAAAGGGGTGAAGACGTGCTAAGATTCCATGTGCTTTCTAAATTTAGCTTCTTAAATGAGGATGGGTCTACGCTCAACCTATAGGCGGCAAAGAGTCAACGGGTAGTTCATTTAATCCCCGTGTTGATCCCCATTGTGTTTAGTATAATAGAATGTTTTTCTAAAATGCTTGAGAATATAAGAAGGTAATTTTGTAAATAAATAATTTAATAAATGATGTTAACCCAAGGGGTTGAAGCTTGCTGGGATGCAATACTAAGGATATTGGACTTGGGGTGTGGTGCTAATGAAATATAATGTTGAATTTTTAATGGTTAATTAATGTTTATATAATTAATTAAAGTAAAGTGAAACTAATAAAAATGGAATAAAGTACTGTAATAAATCATTTACATGGTTTTGTTCTTATAGGATACCTAGTCTTAGAAGTGGTAGTCGGGAGTCTGAGAGACGTTAGCTGCATTTGAGTCTAAGACTAGGTTAGCGAGTAGCACTTCCCCCACAGATGAGCCAGATACATGATTTTTTTTATGTATCACAGCTTCTTCGTTATCTTCATGATGAATCTAATGTCATTTATTGGGGAGAGATCGATGTTGAAGATGATGTGACCTTTAAGGAGAGACCTGTGGAGATTCAAGACCCCAAAGAGAAGGTGTTGTGTGTGCGTTATATCCCCTTGGTTTGTGTCATGTGGTGACACAGTGGTATGGAGGAGAGTACCTGGGAACGTGAGTCACAGATACATGCTCAGTACCCAGAGTTGTTTGATGTTTAACTCTTTTCCTATAACCATGTACCCATTGTAGTTATAGACCTTTTGTGTTTATGAGGTGGCTTTCTTTTGTTTCTTCTTGTGGATTCCTCTCTTTTGATAGGTATCTCAATGGGTGGTTGTTTAGACTTCTTATATGTTCCCGTTAAGGTTGGTTTTGAATTTTTCGGGACGATAATGTTTTTGAGAGGTATCTGATGTAATTTTCCGGACCTCTTTGGTCCATTCCTTTGTGAAAAGTTGGTGTTCGAGGTGTTCTGAGAGGTCAAGGTGACTTATTCCCAACACTTTTCCAAATTTCCAGTTCTGTGAACATTGCATCGGTAGCCTTATGTGAACAGTGTCATTGGTAGCCTTAGGTGAACAGTGAATTGGTAGCCTTAGGTGAACAGTGTCATTGGTAGCCTTAGGTGAATAGTTTCATCGTTAGCCTTAGGTGAATAGTGCCTCAGGAGCTTTAGGTGAACACTGTCATCGGTAGCCTTAGGTGAATTGTGCATCGGTAGCCTTAAGTGAATAGTGTCATCGGTAGCCTTAGGTGAACAATGTCATCGGTAGCCTTATGTGAACAGTTCAATAGTAACCTTATGTGAACAGTACAATGGTGACCTTATGTGAACAATTTCATCTATGACCTTATGTGAAACGTGCAACAGTAACCTTATCTGAACAGTTTTATAGGTTGCCTTATGTGAATAGTGCAACGGTGAGGTTCTAATGGTGAGGTTACAATAGTGAGGTTTCAATAGTTTTGTTCTTGAACTGTTTTTTCAGAATAGTGAAGTTCCAATGGTGAGGTTTCAATGGTGAGGTTCATGGATAGTGTTTTTCCTTTTCCAAATTTTGAGTTTTTGAACAGTGTTTCCTGCTTCCAATAGTTTTTCCCCTTTGACGTTTCCTTTGACGTAAAATGCATTTAGAGTCACATTTTAAGGACTTTAAGGTCGATTCAAATCCCATATCTCCTATCATAATTATTCCTAAGGCTTGGGATTATTTTACTTGGTCGAACCACGTGGTTTAATACAATCTTTTCTTAATGTAAAAATCCTTCGTATCTTAACCCACTGCTCCATTAAATCATCTAAAGGGACGAGATATCATCCTCCCAAGTTCTTCCTCCTTTTTCTTAGTTGTGAGATGCTCAAACATTTCATTCCATCCTATGGGAGTTGTTCAATCAAACTTTCCTCCTTGGATTGGATCCCCTCTATTTTGATTCAACCAAGAAGTATCGATCAATCTTTGATATAAGGTATGATCTATCATTATTTTTTTGGTTCATCTCCTTCTGTTTCTCTTTTCCCTTTTATGGAATGATATCTCCATATTTCTAATGGGATTTTCTTGGGTGTTGACTGGTGTGGTGGTTTCTCAGTATCCTTAGGTGGATACCATTGTCACGAGGGAGGAGATCATAAACCGTTGTGTGGCTCCTTCTCATATAAAGAACGTCAAGAACCGTTTGAGGTAGGGGATTTGTTGTTTCTCTTTTCTTTTATATGAAACTGTATAGTTATCATGGTTTATCCCACTTGATCATAATGTAATTTACATATTAAATATTTTAATCAGATAAATAAATTGATATCAATCGTTTTCATTGCTTCTTATTTTTCTATATAGTGTTATATCTATGATTTCTTTGTTTAGCTTTTCATTCTTGATTGAAATTAGTAGAGAATGTAAAGCCATAATTAATTGATAATTGTTTGGATAAAGATAAATAGGAATGTAAATGAATTTGGTTCTTTTTGTTGTAACTTTATGTTAATCAAATTGATTCTATAAGCATGTTTAATCAATTTGTGATAGCTTACTATTTAGGTTTTCTGAAGTTGGAACCTACGAATAATAAATCAGTTAATACAATATGTATTAAAGAACTGGTTTTTTGATAAAAGATAATTCCTTATAGGGTTCTGAGTTACCCTCTTGATTGTTTAAGGGTCAATATTCCAATTAATATGATGTTTGTTTTCCTACTTCATGTGTTGTGATATGAGCCTCGATAGCTGTTGTGATATGTGGGGTCATGGAGGCCTATTTGTTGTGGTAGCAGTTGACACCTAGTGTGGTGAGATGCATCAGTTTATGCATGTGGGTGTTGGGTAGGCACCGGGGAGGATGGAACAAGTACGATGTGAATGTTTGGATGCTTGCTAATCTTTTTGATTGTTTATATACATTAATTTTCCCACTGCTCAATGCATCTTCTTTGCTTACCCTCCTTCCAAAAAGGGGAGAACATGCACTGGGTAAGCCACATGCTTTCTATGTTTATTATAACATCCCGGGTAAATAAAGAATATGACATTTTCATATTTATTAATATTTGAGAATAAAATGTTAATATTACTTTATATGGAATGTTATGTTTAATGGCGTACCCAGTACACAACAACGAGTTTCTTTGAAATCTTACATTGCACACTAATAATATAATAATAGTATGGTAGTTAATGCCTAGCTATTGTAATGGCGGGAATGAACAAAACTAACTACAAAATGATTATATATGTTTGTTAAATATTTTATCAATTACCCAATAAATGATAGAGGATTAAAATGCGAATGAATCCAATTTTAAGCATAAATATTCTAATATTATTTAAAAGGTCGATTAACCACCTTTTGATGGAGAACCCTTTTTAAAACTACTTTTTGTCAATTTCATATGTTATATTCGAAAAAATAAAATCTATCTTTATAATCAGGACATCAAATTTTACTTTGTGTAAATTTTGGTTATTTTTCCAATAAAGTTCATTTTTTAATGAATAGGGAAAATGTTGTATTTTAATTCAACACCTCATTTTAATCTAATTTATTTATATGGTTAGATTATCTTTTTAATTGGTTTTAAATTTTATTTGAAATATTTTTTTACCATTTAATCCAATGGTGGTCATTGGAATTAATTTGACTTTGAAATTGGACATAAACAAGTGTCAATCTTTTGATAGATATTGTTTCATAAAAACACGCTATTTGTTTTGACAACAGGAATTAATTATAAAATTAATTAATGAAACTTATATGTTTTGTATTTGGTAAAATGGACATAATTTTTTAATTTGGAATATCAAATTTACTTTGGATAAATTTTTGGTATTTTTCTGAGAAATGTTCATTTTTAATGAATAGTGAAAAAATACTGCATTTTACTTCAAAACTACTTTTTCATCTAATTTAATTATATAGTTAGATGGTTATTTTAATATGTTGTAAATTTTAATTGAATTATGTTTTAATCACATAATACAATTTTGTTCATTTGAAGTAATTTCACTTTTCAATTGGATGTAAAAACAAGTCAATCTTTTGATAAATGTTTACTTCTTAAAAACTCATCTTTGGTTGTGACAACGAGAATTATTTTTAAATTAATTACTGTAATTTATGTGTTTTGAATTTTGTAAAATGGATTCCATATTAGGAATAACTTTTTCCAAATTATGTAATTAAGACTCTT